>CM033322.1:62986541-64310802 GCA_019359835.1 Pharus latifolius
GCTCATCTTGCTCCTTTACCAATATCGCACTTACGGTGACCGGGGTCGCGGAGAGGTAAAGGAGCAAGGGCTCTTCCGGAGATGGGCTCACGAGCATTGGGGGCTCGTGAGATATTTCTTCAGATTGTCGAAGGCCTTATGGGCCCCGAGGGTCCACTGGAACCCTTCAAGCCCCCGGAGGATTTTGAAGAATTAGAGGCCGCGTTCCCTCGACCGCGAGATGAAATGACTCAGCGCGGCTAAGCGGCCGGTGAGTCGTTGAACGTCCTTGACCGAGCGCGGCGGGGGTATGTCCAGGAATGCCCGGATTTTTTCGGGGTTGGCCTCTATGCCCCGCTGGGACACTAGGAAGCCCAAGAGTTTCCCCCCACACATGCCAAAGGCGCATTTCTTCGGGTTGAGCTTCAGCTCGTATGCACGGAGGTTGCGGAAGGTCTCCGCTAAATCACCGACGTGAGCAGTCGTGCGGGGACTTTTGACGACCGCGTCGTTGATGTAGACTTCGACATTGCGACCGATCTGGTCTTTGAAGACCAGCGTCATGAGTCACTGGAAGGTCGCTCCAGCATTCTTCAGCCTGAAGGGCATGTGGACGTAACAGAAGGTTCCGAGGGGAGTTATGAAACTCGTCTTTTCCTCCTCCCCTTCCGCCATCCGGACTTGGTGATAGCCCGAATATCCGTCCAAGAAGCTCATCAACTCGCACCCCGCGGTTGAGTCGACCAACTGGTCAATACGCGGGAGCGGGAAGTTGTCTTTGGGGCAAGTGCGGTTGAGGTCGGTGAAGTCCACGCACATTCACCACTTGCCATTTAACTTCTTCACGAGGACGGGGTTCGCCAGCCACTCGGGGTGCAGGACCTCCCGAATGAACCCCTCCTCTCGGAGCCTGGCAATCTCGACCTTGATCGCCTCTTGGCATTCAAGGGAGAGTTTCCTCAGCTTCTGCTTGATCGGGGGGTGGCCGGGGGTCACCGCGAGCTTGTGCTCGATGACGTCCCGGGTGACGCCTCGCATGTCGGAGGGCTTCCAGGAAAAAATGTCAGAGTTTTCGCGTAGGAAAGCCATGAGTTGATCCACGTGCTCCTCGTGGAGATCCGCCCCGATCCTAACGGTTTTGTCCCGATCGTCTGGGGACAACGGGATCTTCCGGAGGTCCCCTTCCGGGCGCGGCTTGGGAAGGGACCTCCCGGAAAGTATCACGGTGGCATCTAATTCTGGGGGAGAGGCCTCCCCCCCCCGGGGTTTTGATCATGTTGACACTCCCGATCATTGCGGCGGCGCGCTCGTAT
The DNA here is from genome assembly GCA_019359835.1 of Pharus latifolius. Lineage (NCBI taxonomy): Eukaryota > Viridiplantae > Streptophyta > Magnoliopsida > Poales > Poaceae > Pharus > Pharus latifolius. Next base: position 62,987,834 of record CM033322.1, read on the forward strand.
AGAGCGCGGGCCACGTCTTGGTCTCCCCAGGCGGTGATCGCGCCGTGAGGCCTGGGGATCTTCACACAGAGGTAGTTCTGGTGGATTGCGGCCCCTAAGCGGTTGATCGTGGCCCTCCCCATGATCGCGTTGTAGGAAGAGGGGAGGTCTACCACATCAAACTGGACCATCTCTGTCCGGTAGTTGTCCGGGGTGCCGAAGGTCATGGGGAGATCCACCTTCCCCACGGGGTGGATCGTCTTCCCCGGGACGAATCCCTGCAAGGGCCCTACTGCGTGCTGCAGGAGCTTCTCATCCACCTGCATCTCCCTGAATGCCTTTAGGTAGAGGACGTCAGCGGAGCTCCCGCCATCCACGAGGATGCGGGCCAGATGGCAGTTGTAGATGGTAGCGGAGACGATAAGCGCGTCATCATGAGGGAAGTGAACCCCCCTGTGCGTCTTCTAACGTAAAGGTGAGGGGGACGTCTAACCACTTGGGCAGCCGGGACGTATGTAGCACCCCCACCACCTTTACTTCGTGCGCGTACTCCTAGCGCTGACGCTTAGAGTCCCGCCCGGAGGCGGACCCTCCCGTGATGATGCTGACATGCCTTAGGGAGGTTTGGAAGGGGAGAGTTTCTGATGGCTCCCCCTCCCGCGTTCGTCCTTGCTGTCCCCCTGCGGGAGCAGGAAGGGTTGGTAAGGCCGGCTGAGGGGGCAAGGAGGCCGGAGTCCCCCCCTGCCCATACTGGTCGAGGAATACGGCGAATTGTTGGAGCAGTTGATGGCATTCCCGGGTGGCATGGGTATTTGACTTGTGGAAGGTATACCACAGACCTTCCCTGCCTCCCGCAATGGGGCTTTCTCGACCGCGGGACGACTGTCCTCCCCCACGGCCTTTCGGCTTGGGGAAGGGGCGGTTACCCTTGGAGACGTCGCGCGAGCCGCCTCCGCCCTCGAGGACAAAGGTGTCCCGAGGCTGTGGCTCACCACGATTCCCCCCTTTGGGGCGTTTGAGGGGGTCCCTGGCCCCTCAGTCGGCGGGGGCAGGGGCCCCCTGGTTCTTCTTCCAGAGGTCATCTTCCTCCGCCCGAGCGTACTTTTCAAGTACGTTGAAGAGCTTTTCGGCTGAGGAGGGGCAGCTTCGGGAGAGCCTCCAATGGAGCTCCCCTGGGAGGATCCCGCTCTTACACGCCTCGTTGACTGTGGAGTCAGGGACGTGAGCTACTTTGCTCTTGACCTGAGCAAAACGCTTGAAGAAGCTGCGGATGGTCTCCCCCGTCCTCTGTCGGACGGTATACAGCTGCAAGGAATCCAGGGGACGCACATAGTTCCCCTGGAAGTTTGCACAGAACTCGCAATTGAGCTGTGTGAAGGACTTGGTGGAGCCGGCTTTCAAGTTGTAGAACCACGAGCGGGTGATCCCGATCAAGTAGAGGGGGAAGACGTTGCACTGCAGCGTCTCATCCCCCCCCCAGCCGCCGAGATGGCTGTGGAATACACCTGCACATATTCATAAGGATCGGCCTCACCATTGTAGTGTTCGATGTGCGGCGGGCGGTAAGGCCGTGACCATCGAATGCACTGGAGTCTGTGGCACAGCGGCTGGTTAGCCCCTTCCACCTTTCTAGGGGAGTCCCGATCACTCTCCCCTTTGATAGGGGACGCGCGCTCATTGTCGGAGTCGGGGAGGGGCCCAAGAGGTCCGCCGGCATGGCGGTAGCGCCGCTTTTCCTCTGGGCTGGTGGAGATGACCTCCAGGACGTCTGGGCACTCCCCAGGAGAGGTTGGCTCTTCGGTAGGTCTCTTCCCCCAGCCAGAGCGGGAGCGAGGCTCCCTGCGTCCACGACTCGGGAGAGGCTCTTCCCCAGACTTGGTGGTACGCATTTGCTCAACCTCCTCCCGGGTGATGCGGACTTGGTCTGCCGGGGGTGCCCTCGGGGGCGGCCCCGGGGGAGGAGGGAGCTCGTGCGCTGCAGCTACCGGCCCGGGTACTACCTGGCCTGGTGAGGGGGAAACCCCTGTGGCGACGCCCGGAACCGGAAAGGGGGAAACCCCTGTGGCGTCCGGAACCGGAGAGGGGGAAACCCCTGGGACGACGTTTGGAACAGGGGCGCCGTTGCGGGGGGAGACCCGCTGCGACGCGGGAACCGTTGCGTCGGCCGTCCCCGGTGCGGTAAACGCATCCCGCGGCACGGGACTGGTTCCCGACGCTGGGAAAGCCCCAGGCATGAAGTAGTCCCCCGGCCCTGGGAAGAGACCTAGAGCAGGGTGACCCCCCGGCACCGGGAAGAGTCCCGGTGTCGGGAGGGCTCCGGACGAGGAACCCACCGGGGGAGGATATCCTCAGGTGAGGTCGTACGGAGCGACCGGCCCTCTGGGGATCAAAGGAGCCGCCGGGTGAGCCATAAACGGGGGTATGGCCAGCATGAACGGAAACTGCGGGTAAGTGGGGGCCGGTGGCCGCGCCAAGACACGGAGCAGCTCGTGCATAGAGCACTGGGCGCGGAGCTGGCCCTCTACTAAGGCCTCAAGCAAGGTGTCCCGGGGAACCGGGGAGACCGTCGGGGAAAGGCTGGTCCCGGCCGAGGTGGCCGTGGTCCCCGGGATTGACACGGAGGTCGAACCGTCGAAATTAGCAGGGAAGGTGGGAGGTGGTACCTGGGTTTGGCCATGTCCGGACGTCGGTGCCGGGACGGCCATGCTTCGGACGGGTGACGCCGAGTCACCGGGACCGGTGTCACTGAGGAGGGTGCGAGCCCTCGTTCTCGGGGGAGCCATGGCAATTCGTCACGCGTCCCCACGGATGGCGCCAACTGTCGTGGTATTGCGAATACCCCGATAGGTTTTGTAGAAGATCCTAGTGAAGAAAAGATGATGCGAGCTGACCGTGCGACCGGTCCTCTCCCGTTGGGCAAACTCAGCAAGTGACACGAAGGTTTATACAGGTTTGGGCCTCAGTGGAGGCCCTAGTCCTGTCGGCGTGCTCCCAACCGGAGTTGGTTAGGGGAGCTCTCTCGGGGGAGAGATGGCTCTGGAGCACACCTATTCTATTGTCTCTTAGAGTAAAAAATGAACTATCCCCTTTACAGGAGGTGTTACAAGGGCTTATATAGCCCCAAAAGGATGCAAAAAGACTAAACCACCCCGCCTGCCACCGTTGGATCGAGGGATAGCGACGTCCTTCTTCCGGTCAGGAACCTTGGATGCTTGATAGGTGTCTGCCGATTCACGAGGCACTTCTCGTGTGACCCTCACGTGACCCGGGACCGGAGACCCTTGTCTTCGGAAGGCGGCGCCCGGGACAAGCCACCGGGGGCCTTGTCCCCGGGCAAATGGTGGCGCCCGGGACAAGCCACCGGGGGCCTTGTCCCCCGGCAAAAGGTGGCGCCCGGGACAAGCCACCGGGGGCCTTGTCCTCGGGCAAAAGGCAGCGCCCAGGACAAGCCACCGGGGGCCTCGTCCCCGGGCAAAAGGCGGCACCCGGGACAAGCCACCGGGTGGCCTTGTCCCCGGCCAAATGGCGCCGCCCGGGACAAGCCACCGGGGGCCTTGTCCCCGGGCAAAAGGCGGCACCCGGGACAAGCCACTGGGTGGCCTTGTCCCCGGCCAAATGGCACCGCCCGGGACAACCCACCGGGGGCCTTGTCCCCAGGCAAAAGGCGGCGCCCGGGACAAGCCACTGGGCGGCCTTGTCCCCGTGGAGATTTCCCCCAATAGGACCCCTTGGTTCTCCTTCCAGAGGTCGTCCTCCTCTACCCTTGCTTACTTTTCATGTACATTGAAGAGCTCATCAGCTGATGAGGGGCAGCTCCGGGAAAGCCTCCAGTGGAGCTCCCTGGGGAGGATCCCGCTCTTGCACGCCTCGATGACTGTAGAGTCGGAGACGTGGGCCACTTTGCTCTTGACCTGAGCAAAGTGCTTGAAGAAGCTCTGGATGGTCTCCCCCATCTTCTGCTTCATAGTGTATAGTTGTGATGAATCCAGGGGACGCTTGTAGTCCCCTGGATGTTTGCGCAGAACTCGGCTTGAGCTGTGCGAAGGACTTGATGGAACCGGCCCTCAGGTTGGGTTGTAAAACCATGAGCGGGTGATTCCGGTAAGGTAGAGGGGGAAGACGTTGCATTGCACCATCTCATCCCCCCAGCCGCTGAGATAGCTGTGGAGTACACCTACACAATTTCATAAGGATCGGCCTCACCATTGTAGTATTCGATGTGGAGCGGGCGATATGGCTTTGGCCATCGAACGCGTCGGAGTCGGCAGCACAAGGGCTGGTTGGCCCCCTCAACTCCCCTGGAAGGTTCCCGGTCACTGTCCCCCCATGCGGGGGAGGCGCGCTTGTTATCGAAGTCGGGGAGAGGCCCCACCGGTCCGCCCGGATGGTGGTAGCGCCTCTTCTCCTCAGGGTTGGAGTTGGCTTCTCGAACCTCCAGCTTGCCCCCAGAGGTAGCGATGGCTTCGTTGACTGGTCTCCCTCCCTGGTTGGCCCGGGGGCGTATTGATGAGGACATAACAATCTTGGATACACGCACGACTACTTTTCTAGATGAAGTTGGACCTATCACTAGAGCTCGGGCACGACAACTAAACTATCAGGGTGACTCTTTCCTCGGGTTTAATACTTTGGATTTTAGAATGGATTACTACCTAACTCTTGTGATCTACTTGTGATCAGGAACGCGGGAGTAGGGGAAGAGAGGAACTCAACAAGTGCTGCCTCAAGACATCACCTTTCGGTTGATCAAGGAGGGATGCATGGCGCCACAAGTGAAGCCAGACATGGGCTTAGACCTACAACCACACGCCCCATACTTTCCTCAATGTTTCCACAAGATCCCTGCGTCACTTTGGGCCCAAGGGAAGCTAGAGTTTGAGTTAGGTTCGCGCTGGATTTGGATTCGGACTGCTGCGACAGTAATGAATTCAAATGGTCGTAACTTCCTCATACGGACTCCGTTTAGGACGTTCTTGGACTTCATGAAATCTTATCAACTCTACTTTTCAACAGATTTAGCCTCATCTCCAAATTCTACCTGAGCTGGCCGCAATCGTTGAAAGAGTCTGTGTTCCTTCTTGGAAACGATGCTGTGCCACCTTAACTTGGGCCGATGGGCCTTGTATCAAGTAGAGCCCATTAGGGCCGCATCCCTAGGGTTGTGTACCTCTCAAATACTCCCCTTAGCCATCACAAACAGGCGGGTTTTCTTAGATTGCATCTACACGACATTTTGTAGATTCTTTTCACCTTTGCACCGGACCGACTAGGCCGCTGCGTTGGTTTATGGAACCCCAATTGGTGTGCTTCATCTTTATTTGCAGTTCCAGATTGCTTCTTCCTTGTTCTTGTGAATTTCCCAATTGTTGCAGGAACAATTACCTTCGTGGTAAGGTCGGCCGTGTACGAGCGTGGTCGATAACGACGAGATGCGCGGGTGTAGTGATTGCGAGGTGATGATCCGCTGATCGGAAGCCTCAAAACGCCAACGTCCACAAGTCGATTAATCGAACCTATCGGAAGATCAGGCCGCTATCCCATCACGTATCGCCAGCCTGTGCAGGGAGGGAGCTTTGCTAGGCTTCACGGCACGCATGCACTCTACCTCCTCCTGAGTGAGTCGGGTCTAATCCACCAGCGGAGCCCTCGGGGACGGCCCTGGGGGAGGAGAGAGCTGATGTGTGTCGGCCGCTGGTCCGGAGGGCGCCACCAACATGCGGGCAAGGCCAGGCACTGGGCATGTATCTGGGGCGGCCTCGGAGCTGGTACGGGAGTGCCCTCACGGTGGAGGCTCGCCGCGGGCACCAGGGCCGTCCTGGGCGCAATGGAAACCACCAACCCAGGATCCTTGAAAATATTTTTTGCTTCTCTAAGTTGATCAAAGAGATCATTGATCCTTGGTAGAGGGTACTTGTTTTTGATTGTCACATCATTCAACCTCCTGTAGTTGATATAAAGTCGCAGACTACCATCTTTCTTCTTGGCGAAGAGCATTAGGGTTCCCCAAGATAAAGAACTTGTTCTGGTGGATCCTTTTTCCTCAGATTCTTCCACTTGGTTCGTCATACATGCAAGTTTCCTTGCGTATGGTGCTGATTGAGGTTCCAACTTGATGGCAAACTCTATACTTCAGTCTGGTGGCATTCCAGGGAATTCTTTCAGGAAAAACTTTTGGGTACTCGTTGACTACTGGGACATCCTCTACTTTGACCTCTTCAACACTGTTCAAGCTGTTCATACGGCAACTTCTACACAGAAAGTGACTTGCTCTCCTTCGGCGTTGGTTAGAGTGACGGTCTTCTCCTTTCGATCTACCTAGCCTTTGTGTTTTGCTAGCCAACCTATTCCAAGAATGATGTCTAACTCTTGAAGATTCAGAACTAGCAAATCTGCCAGGAATTCTAGGTTGCCAGTACAAAAGGCAATATTTCTACAGATGGATTTGATTGGCATTCTAGCTCCAGGGGATTGGATTGGATCAGAATAGAGTGCTCTAAGATCTGGTTCTGCACCGACATTGCCTGTTGTCTATTTTTCTCTATTCAAATCGGTACATCATTGACATTTCCTCCTTGCGGTATAACAGATGATGATCCGAGTTGATTTTGGTTGGTACAATTTCTGTTTCCAGATGTAGTCCTCATATTACTGGCATCTTCCTCGGGTTTTCTTCTATGAGATCTTCCTCTAGTGTTAACCAAACTGCTCTAACAAGCGGTCAACGAAATGATTGCTGACTCGGAGGGAAACACAGATAGGGTACAAGCGGAAAACTGAGATCAATCCATGAGACAGGGATTGGAAAGTGCAAGATGTTTCTCATAAATTAAATTTTCATAAAATACATAGTTTTGCCTCTACGGCTTACAGGAATATTTAGCAACCAACACACATCAAGACAAGCAACTACTACACAAAAGATCTAACATATGCTGTGCTTAGGCACAAAAGGTTAAACCAGGGAAAGTCTGGGATCACACATCGGCATTGGAAGAACCATAGGGCTCTACCTCTTCTGAGTCCTCCAGATCTTCATATGCGTCCATCAGGTCCAACTCCAAGTTCTGGGATCTCGTAGACTACTACTGAGGCACGAAAGCTGTCTAAGGGGACATAACGCAAAAACACCTAAAAGTTGGAAATAATTTTTAAAGAATTTTCAAATAATCAGAAAGAATAACCACATAATATATTTTTCTTAGACAAATTAGATTTTAGTTATTAGATTTTAGTCAAATACTCTAACGATTCTTTGTTCTAGGGACGCCAATGTCTATAGAAGGGTCACGTCCTACAGTCGAGCCTTTGCTCTGATACCAGCTTCTGTGGGACCCTCATTTGAGGAATCCGATGGCAACCGCCCAGGTGAGTTGCACTCAGAAAGGTACATCACAAGCTCACAACAACAGAATTTACTTTAAACAATAAAGCAAATAGATAAAACAAGTACAAGGTCATGAGGACCACTATTACATTATCATAATGCCGAGAATGGCATTAATTAAAGTTGATACAAAAGTAGAGAGTTTTTCAAAATCAAGAATAAAAAAGAATCGTCATCGGGGTACCGAACACAAAAACAACAACAATGGTCTTTGTTTCCTTCTGCAGTGGTTCGGCTTGGGCCTTCACCACATAGGACTCAACTCGGCGCATGACCCTCGTAGAAGCTCAAATCGTCTGGAAAGGTTCCTTCCTCTTCTATGGTGCTCAAGGCTAAAGAAATCAGGATCCTCGAATCCTTTCTTCTGAATTGGTGTGAAAAGGCAAGGGTGAGCATGTTTTTACACGATGCTTAGCAAGTCTCGTTATGAGAATGCAGATATATAGATGAGGGGTTTTCAAGGAAAGAGGTCTTGGCTTTATATATATAGGAATAGAATAGATTTTCACTTTTAATTTGAAGAAAAGGTTTTTGTTTTCAAAAGCGAGGCTTTTAAAATCCTAAGCTAGATTTTTAGAAGATGTTATGTGTGGCGGTCTCCCATGAGTCACCACTTTATTCACCTTTTATGAAAAACTTCCCCAAAAGCTACTTGTGCTACATCGACGTGGATAGAATCCACCGTGCGCAGACTCCATGACCTGGGAGCTCAGAGTATCTGATACTTTTTATAACTTTGCAAAGGTGTACCACCTTAATCCACCGATCACTCAGCTTTCAAGTCGGATCAGCTCCATGCGACTTTTACGCATGTGACAAGGCTGAGATCACACAACAGTTTACAATCCTAGCATTAACAATTCCCTGGCCGTTAAATAGACATTCCAGTCCTCATTACCGTTGTGGGTCCTCCCCACTGCCTTACTTCCTAGTCGTGGTCTATGTTCTCGCAAGACACATAGCCTCTTTTGATTACAGCCGCGCACGACTTAATCAGGCGTAGGGCGACTTCCTTCTTTCCACCTTTTCCTATCATAATTAATAGAACTCACATCACTCATGGCCCTCACTGGCCCACCAGTTTCTCGCAAGAAACCGGACCGACAACCATTGCAGGGAAAAGCTAATACTGAGAAAGCTACTATGTTGCGCCCGTCCCATTCTGGGCAAGTGGTTGGTACGTTTTCATGCCGCATGGAAGTACAAAACAAGGTTCTAGTCCTTATGAATCTTTAGTGAGGAGTCTTTCACATTCCCAGTGCACACACAGCACCATCCAATCAAACCATCCTCACTATCGATTCCAATCACATTTTCTTTCACAAAAAGGGGTTTTCAATATGCTTTTCTCACATGTGACCATTTAACATTTAATGTATAATCTTGAGCATAGTATAGCCTAAGCATGATATTCTAGGGTGACAAGGGTGCAGGGATATTCAATCACAAAAGGGCTTCACAATTATTTAGGTCATATATAATCACTTTATTTGAATGTACTTCTCATTTGAATATAAGGAATGCATATACTTGAAAACAGCTAACATACTTCATTTCAAAATATTGGGTGAGACATGATCAAGGGTTTGAGACTTCGAAGATCTCTTTCGCTCCTTCAATCTCTGGTTCCATGGCGGATACAAATAATACACACATACACTACATAAGCATACAGAAATAGTTGCAATAGAAAATATATCATGCATGCAGGGGAAAGGTTTGGACAAAGCCACTTGGGTGCTGATTGAAGAGATGGGCTCAAAAGGAGTTGAATGTCGAAAGGCTGACATTCGGTCCATGGCTAGACATAGCCCTAAATTGGTCTTAGGTAGGTTTTCTAGAGAAGTGGCAGAAGAGAAAGGTGTAGAACACAACTCCAGGAATCTAATGGACAAAGAGGCATTTCAATTTCTCAAGTGTAACAGGTCTAAATCATTCAATGCCACTGGTGGACATGCACTGACATAGTGCTGGACATGGCCAGAAACTAGGGCATGGCATAACTTTTGATCCAGGGCTCCAATTGATGCACCACTTTGTCTGAGAGTTAGGCCTTGATAACAGGAACAAAATAGTCAATAGGGTCAAGGGCAGAAAGTGGCCAGAGGGTGGCCAAATCCGGCGAGTAAACACGGTGGTCTGGACATAAACTGAGCTACTGGACAGTGATCTTGGCATTCGAATATCTCTTGATTCAGGTCGATTCAGAAGTCAAGCTAGTGGAGAATATTGCTCAGGGTAATGGGATCTATCTAAGGGACAAGGTGTCCGGAGCTAGATCGGCCGGGGAAGAATTCCGGTGACCGGCGCTGGAGAAGACGACTGGATATTGGGGGTTTTCGATACAGAGGGTTTGAGCTTGATTCCTTGCTCAGGGAGTGAGAGGGTGAAGTTTGGAAACCACTGGTGAGGTTAATTTGGCCGGAGGATGACCGGAGAAGCTCGGCGACGAGAGCCGATTCACTGGTGGCGCGCAAACTGGGGAAAGCCATGATCATAGCTCAATTTCGAAATCCAGATTCGTAGGCTTGCTAAATGGAGTGTGCTGATCAATTTCTACCACTGGCACGAGGGCTGATTTGGATTGAATCGGGCAACATTGGGGAAACAGGGGTTCTGGACTTTTTCGATGATCGCCGGCGCTAAGGTTCGCCGGGGTGCAATTGAATGTTATGACACAGACAGGGGGATGAGGGGAACTCACTGGTGGCTTTGGTTTGGAGAGAGATGCTGCGGTTGAAGCTGGCGCCGTGAGCTCCAAAAGTGGCTCAGCGGGGAAGAAGGTGTTCACAGTGGCGCTGGGAAAATCAGTTGTTTTCTGGTGCTGGGAGCTGAAGCTATGCACTGAGGGGTGGTGCGAAGAGATGCTGGACGAGGGGGAAGCTTATATAGGCAAAGGGGCTGGGCTCTCGGGAGTTGAGGCAAATCAAACAGGATACGCGACTGGCACCGGAGGTGGGATCGAGATGGCGTGCAAGCGTTGGGACGCGGCAGCGACTCTGCCAGACGAGGGGATCATGCCAAATCCGGCTGGAGCAGGGCGATGGGATCGCTGGTCTCGGCATGGGTGCAACGTGGCGCTGGTTTGCTGCTGCTGGAGCACGCGCGCGCGCGGGGAAATCACGGCACAGGCGCGGTTGAGGTGCTCCACGGTGCACACAGGTGGTGGCTACGTGGCGGTGGTGGTGGCAGCATGGGAACTTCACCGGCGGCGAGTTCTGCGGTGAGGCGAAGTGGCGGGGTGCGGTCGAACGGTGCTGGTCGTGGTCGAAAATGGCGCAGGGGCCTGGTTACAAGGTTTGGACTGATTCGCGAAGGTTTGGACTAATCTGCAAGGAATTAGGTTCAGAAATTTGGGCCTATTTGCAAATCTAGGGATCTGGAGGGCCGATCTGAGATCTGGTTTTGCAGATGAGTGTTACTAAATCACTTGGACTCATCTAGTAAGAAAAATGGTAAAATCCGATAAGATCTGGTGGTTTTGACAAAAATCGAAAACAGGGTAATTAGGGTTTGAAACTTTGGCGAGGCTGAAACTAGGGTTTCGGTTGAGCTTTTGGAATTCTTCCAGAAGGGAAAAATGTTCAGAATAGTGAATGGGAGATGTTCATTGAATCAGATCAAAGTTTGGGGATGGTCTGAGACTTTTAGTCTTTTTGAGCTTCTGACAAATCTGAAAAGAACTGATCCGCGATACCTTTGGACTAAAAAGCGAAAATGGTCTGAAAGGTGGAGTTTGGCTGCCAACTTTTTAAATTAAGGTAGTGGCACACCTAAGATCATAATTCTGAGATAAGAGATCAAAAATGGGGTTGAGACACCCGAGAATCCAATGAAGATATGCTGACTGGCAAGCTAAAGAGATAGCAAAATTTGGGATGTTACAGATAGCCCCGGGCGCGGGGTAAGGCCCCGGAGAGGGGTATGGCCCCAGCTTGGGGAGAGCTCTCGATGCGGGGTAAGGCCCCGATGTGGGGAAAGCTCCCGTCGCGGGGTCAGTCCCCGGTGCGGGGAAAGCTCCCACTGTTGGGAAAGCTCCCGGAGAAGGGTCTAGCCCCGGCACAGAAAACATGCCCGCCACCAGGAAAGCCGCCAAGTGCCCTATAAAAAATGGAGGTGGCGCCCCCATAAATGGGAATGGGGGTGGATAGACGGGAGCCGGTGGGCGCGCTAAGGTGCGCAACAACTCCTCCATGGTGCGCTGGGCACGGAATTGGCCCTCGACTAGAGCCCCGACTAATGGGTCTCCGAGAGTCGGGACTGCTTCCGGGGGGGGCACTAGTCCTCGCCAGTGTGGTCGTGGCCCCTGGGCCGGACCCGGGGGCACCTCTACCGGAAATAACCGGGAGAGTACGAGAAGGCGGTACCTCTATCCGGTCATGTCCGGTTGAAGGTACCGGGACAGTAGCATCTTGCGGAGGTGGCATCGGGTCATCGGGACTAGCGTCTCCGGGGAGGGAGTGAGCCCTCGTTCTTGGGGGTGCCATGGCAATTCGTCACGAGTCCCCACAGACGGTGCCAATTGTCGTGGTATAAAATATACCACCGGTAGATTTTACGGAAGTGTTTGACACGAGAACAGCGGCGCGAGATGACCATGCGACCGGTCAGCTCCTGTCGGGCAAGCACAGAGACTGACACGAAAAATTTATACAGGTTTGGGTCTTGGTGGGGACCCTAGTCCTGTCGGCGCCCCTCGGACGTGAGTCTGTTGGGGAGGTTCTCTCTCGGGGAGAGAGGTCTCCAAGGGATGCTTGTTGCTTTGAGTGTGTAAAATGAATTGAGAGTTGGTTACAAATGAGATACAAGGGGGGATATATTGGCCCCAAAATATGCAAAAAGACTATAGAGCCCTAGCTACGGCCGTCGGATTAAGGGGCATTGACGCCATTTCACCGGCCGAAGGGCTTGGATGATTGACAAGTGTCCTTGCTAGTTCCCAAGGCATCCTTGACGTCACCCTCATGTGACCATGCACGGGAGACCTCTGTGGCTTTCCACGGGAGGCATCCGGGACTTTCCCTGGTAGCCCTTCGGGACTCGCCACGGGAGGCGTCCGAGACAATCCGCGGTAGCCCTCTGGGACTTTCCACGGGAGGTGCCCGTGGTCTTCTACGGGAGCCCTCCGTGGCCTTTCCCGGGAGGCCTCCGTGACATTTCACGGGAGGCGTCCGGGGCTCAGAGAGGTGCCCGTGGTCTTCTATGGGAGGCTCACCGGGACTATCCATGGGATGCATCCGGGACTTTCCCCAGTAGCCCTCTGGGACTCGCCACGGGAGGCGTCCGGGACTTTCCCCGGTAGCCCTCCGGGACTTTCCACGGGAGGTGCCTGTGGTCTTCTGCAGGAGCCCTCCATGACATTTGATGGGAGGCATCTAGGGTTTGCCACGGGAGGCGTCCGCGGCTCGGAGAGATGCCCGTGGTCTTCTGTGGGAGGCTCATCGGGACTTTCCATGGGAGGCATTCAGGACTTTTCCCAGTAGCCCTCTGGGACTCACCACGGGAGGCGTCTGGGACTTTCCCCAGTAGCCCTCCGGGACTTGCCTCGGGAGGTGTCCGGACCAAATCCCGGGAAGCCTCCGCATGACGGACGCATGTGCTTAGGGGATCCACATGACCTGTAGTTGAGAGGCCCAAGGACCCACCGGAAACCATTTCCGCATGAATGACGCAAGCGATCCGGTGATCCCACGGGACCCAGAGGCCCAGGGACCCTCTGGGAACTGTCTCCGCACGAAGGACCCAGGCGCTCCAAGTAACCCATGGGACTTGGGGCCTAGAGGCCCAGGGACCCGTCGGGAACCATCTCCGCACGAAGGACCCAGGTGCTCGGGGATCCCGTGGGATCCAGGGCTCAGAGGCCTGGGACCACTGGGAACCGTCTCCGCATGAAGGACCCAGGTGCTCAGGCGATACTGTGGGACCCAGGGCTCAGAGGCCGGGGGACCCACGAGGAACTATCTCCGCACGAAGGACGCAGGCGCTTGGGAGCCCAGTCTGAAGACAGGCCGGAGACATAGGATTTCCCCCAACAGTATAAACTCCTTTCTTCCTTATACATAGATACTGTGATTTACTTGAGTTTCATCTGGAATCGACTTCACATTTCATCATCTAAACTTACATAAGTTCGACTATGGACTAGAGTCCCAATCATCGATAGCTGGTTTCCACCGTGGGGCCCATTTCAAGGTGTTATTCTTCATCAAGAATCTCAGTAAGCCATGTCGGGAGTTTATGATTCCGAAAATGATTTTGATCTTGCTGATTATGCTGATCTCAACATGGAGGATGAAACTCTTTATATGGAAGAAAATGAAGTTCCCTCAGAGCCTTGTGCTGAGGAGTATTCTCAGGACCTGGTCCATGGCCAGGAATCTGAATCAGCAATTCGTTCACCTTTAGTGAGTCCTGCCACATCAAGAGGTGAGTATGTGCCAGAACCCATCGTCCCAGATGATGCGGGAGATGAGGACCTCGCATTTAGTCTGGAAAGATTTTCTCCAGACAACTTGAATTCCATCTTTGATATTGAGTTTGATCAAGATGAGGAGATGCTCTCCCCATCTACGAACTCAGTTCCCTGGGAGGTCGCTATACTTTCCAAGGAAACCTTTGAGCAATGTGCAGCCAGAGAAGAGGAAGAGCACAAACGGGAGGAAGATGTAGCTCGTGAGCGGCGAGAGGCCGAGGTTCGTAAAGTCATAGAGCAAGCTCTGCAACTTGCGCAATCTCGCCATGATACCACAGCTCACGATTTTGCCCCTGGAACTTCTCACCTGTGGCATCATCATGGTCACAGGTGGGACCAGACTTCGCTATCAGCCCTAGCTTGTTCTCCGATGGATCAGGTGACAATAACTCCCATGGCACCCAGGAGTACACAGGAACACATTCGTGTGATTGCAGATACTCTTCGCAATCCTCCATCTGATTTGGCAAATGATGACAGAGTATGTTCACAAGAATTTTGGCGATCACCCCGTTGAGGTAGTGACAATTGAGACTCCAACATCATCATCATGATCTGTAACTCGTTCATGTGAGCGGGACAGTTATCATTTGAGCTAGGGACAACATACTTGTGGACACACACAATCAGCTCGGTATCATAAAACCAGACGAACAGGTAATCCCAATGACCTTCATCGTGAATTAGTACATTCATGTTTGGGACCGCGAGTAGATTCTTCTCACTACTGTAATCATGGACTGATATGTTCGCGCTTGGGGCCACAAGCTGACTATTTCTACGACCTTGATGGAGGTCGTGATGATCAACAACCACGTCCCTCGTACGTAGGTTGTAAGGCTTTCTCGCCAGGGCTACGTGCAGTAGTTTGGCCAGATAAGTTTAAACCTGGGACGATCAAATGATTCGATGGAACCAAGAATCCTTCAGAATTTCTCTAGATTTATATTACTGCCATCCAAGCGGCTGGTGGTGACGACTGGGTTATGGCAAACTATTTACCGACTGTCGACCTGGCTATTCAATCAGCCTAAAGGATCAATCTATAATTGGGAAATTTTGTGTGATGCAATCCTCAACAATTTCCAAAGATATTACCAGAAACCTGTCAAAGAAGATGATCTTCATCACTTGCACCAGACTTCCACAGAAACTCTTCGACAGTTTGTCAAACGGTTTGTGGGGGTGAGAAATACCATCCCCAACATCTCAACAGCTCCGTTATCAGGGCATTTGAGCATGTTGTTCAATATTGAAGATTTACCAAAGATTTTCTTATTCATCCACCACGATCAGTCGTGGATCTCTTTGACATGGTTGATCGTTATTCTGATGCAGTTGAGGTCATTGAATGGAATAAGATGGTGGATAAAGGAAACTTGCACCTCAACTAGGTCTTGAGGTCAAGAAGAAGGATGATTTACGTAAGAAACTTGGATCATCCGTGGGTGAAAAATCAAGAAAGGTATGAGAGGTCACCATCATCGACAAGAAAACTCATGGGAAAGGTAAGAATGTTCCATTTAAGACTAATAAATTTTCTTCTACTGGTCATGGCAACCAACCAGAAAAACAAACTAAACCACAAGGAGCGAAGAGATGGTGTCCATTGCACAATGTTTCATCACATGACCTCCAGAATTGTCGAACTTGGTTAAGAAGGCTTGATGACTTGTACTAAGGTAAAACCTCTATGCCCACCATACCAGGTCAAGGACAAAACAACGGAAATAAGGGTGCTAATGGAGATGAGGACATGCCATATCAGGTACCTAACAATCATGTTAATGTTATTTTCAGTGGTTCTTCATCTTATTTTTCTAAGAGTAAGTTTAAAACTGTTTGCCGTGAGGTAAATAATACTGAACCTCCTTTAGGAGAGCCTCAGTTTCCCTGCTAATCGGAGATTTCCCTGTACTTTAGTTGGGAAGATTGCCCTAAGGGATTGACACGACCTCGACGCCTCCCTCTGGTCATATCCCCTATCATTAGCAATGCTAAGGTAGGACGAGTGTTGGTTGATGGAGGAAGTTCCCTTGACCTACTTTTTGCCAAGACTCTTGACGAGATGCAAATCCCTCATTCAAAAATAAAGACAGTGGCTCAACCCTTTTTTGGGATAATTCCTAGTTCTTCTATGTTACCTATTGGACAGATTGAGCTGCTAGTAACACTTGGAGAACCAGCAAATTTTTGAACGATATTAATTACTTTTGATGTAATTGATTTTGATTCAGCTTATAATGCCATTTTTGGTTGGCCTTCACTTGCTAAATTTTTGGCGGCGACGCAAGGAGTCAGCATACAGCTCTAACCTGTGATCGAATCTCTCTGGAACTGGTCGATCAACTTCCCCTACGAGATTTCAAAGTTGCGACCTCATAATCAGATGTGGTCAATAGATCCTTGCGACTAGAAGAAAAACTCAAGCAAGTTTCACTATTCCCAGATGATCCATCTAGAGCAATTCAGATTGGGTCAACTCTGGATGGCAAATAGGAACTAGCACTCATTTCTTTCCTCCAGGCTAACGTGAATGTGTTTGCGTGGAAAACCTCAGATACGCTTGGAGTCCCAAGGGAAGTGATCGAGCTCAGGCTAGCAATTCGGCCTGGATAGCGACCAATAAAGCAAAAACTCAAACGTTTTGCTCCTGTTCGGCAAGAAGCTATCCGTTCAGAGTTAGACAAACTCCAGAAGGCTGGTTTTATTCACGAGGTCGACCATCCCGAATGGCTTGAAAATCTAGTTATGGTCCTAAAATCAAATGATAAGTGGTGCATGTGTGTCGATTACACCAGTTTGAACAATGCCTTACCCAAAGGATGACTTCCCCTTCCCATTAATTATCAGTTGATCGATTCAACAACGAGTTGTGAACTAATGAGCTTCCTGGCTGCCTACTCAGGCTACCATCAAATTAGCATGGCAGAAGAAGATGAAGAGAAAACTGCCTTCATCACCCCATTTGGTACTTATTGTTACATCAGGATGCCATTTGGGCTCAAGAATGCTAGTTACACGTATCAACTCTTGATGCAAAAGACCTTTATTTCTGAATTAGGGCAAAATTTTGAAGCTTATGTTGATGATTTGGTTGTAAAGAGCCTTAAAAGCTCTAGTCATATAGATGATCTTGCTGAAACTTTTTGTAATATGAATAAACATGGAATAAAGTTTGAATCCTAAAAAAGTACTCTTTCGGGGTTTCTTCAGGTAAGCTTTCAGGTTTCCTTGTTTGTTCAAGAGGTATTGAGGTTAATCCTGAAAAAATTTGGGCCATTGAGCAATGCGATCTCCTTCGACTACGAAGGAAGTGCAAAGCCTGACTGGTCGAATGGCAGCTTTAAGTTGTTTTATTTCAAGGTTAGGTGAACGTGGTCTACCTTTCATTAAGGTTCTGCGTAAGCACAATGGTTTTCGATGGTCGGATGAAGCCGAAAAAGCCTTTTAGGAAGTAAAAGGATACCTCACCAGTGCTCCAGTGTTGGTTTCCCCTGTCATGGGAGAATCTTTACTTATCTATTTGGCTGCTACCCCTTATGCGGTCAGCGGAGTGTTGACCGCCGAAAGGGAAGGAGTGCAACGACCAGTTTATTATGTAAGTGAGGTGCTTAATGGACCGAAGGAGCGTTACCCTGAAGTCCAAAAGCTACTTTATGCTCCATTAATGGTTTCTAGAAAGCTTTGACCTTACTTTTAAGCACATAAGATTTTCGTGCCATCGTCCTTTCTGTTAGGAAACATTCTCTGGAATCCAGAAGTAACAGGTCAAGTTGCGAAGTGGGCGGTAGAACTTGGAGCATTCGATCTCCATTTCACTACTCGAGTAGATATTAAATCTCAAATTCTTGCAGATTTTGTGGTCGAATGGTCTAATCCTGAATCACTTGCACAAGAATCTGAGGATTTAGAAAATACCATCATTGGATGATGTATTTTGATGGCTCTTGCAGTTATCAACACTTGGGGGCTGGAGTGGTTTGAATTACAGTCAGGGTGACCAACTTTGGTATGTCATACAACTGCACTTTACTGCTACCAAGAATGCAGCAGAGTATGAAGGTCTTCTTGCCGGGCTTCGAGCAGCCAAATCCCTTGGTATCCGTCGATTAGTGGTGAGGGAGGGACTTAGCTAGTCGTAAACTAGGTAAACAAGGAGTACAACATCTCCGATGAGACAATGAATCATTACCTGGATGAAGTGAGGAAATTGGAAAAACACTTCAGTAGTTTCGAAGTCCAATTTGTACAGCGAAGAGACAATGTTCACGTAGATCAATTATCAAAAATTGGGTCCTCATGTACATCCACTCTAGCAGGAGTGTTCGTTGAACACTAAAAATCCCCTTCTATCAAAGAAGGGTCAGAGGCGATGACTAATGTCGCCACCTTAGAGCAAGAAGCGAATTGGATCCATCCATTGAGGATCTATCTTGCGAATGGGACCTTGCCTAAGGATGAAACCAACAGTGATCGGTTAGTTAGAAAAGCACACATGTACAGACTTGTTGAGGGAACCTTATACAGAAAAGGACTTCAAGGAGTACTTAAGCGTTATATTTCTGAAGAAGATGGTAGATCCCTTCTAAGAAAAATATATGGGGGCATATGTGGAACACATGCTTCTTATCGGACGCTGGTCGGGAAAGCTTTTCGACAGGGTTATTACTGGCCTACGGCACTTAATGATGCCATGTAATTGGTCAAAACAAGCCCACAGTATCAATTCCATGCTCGACAAGTTCATCAGCCAGCATATGCATTGCAGGTTATTCCCTTAACCTGGCCGTTTGCCATTTGGGGGATAGATATTGTAGGACCAATGTCTCAAGCAGTCAATGGATACAAGTTTTTGTTCGTAGCCATTGATACATTCACCAAATGGATCGAGGCTGAACCAGTCCGAAATATTACCGCCGCTACGGCGAAGAAGTTCTTTCATAAGAACATAGTGACAAGATTTGGTGTTCCTAGCGTCTCATCACCGACAATGGTTCCCAGTTCGTTAGTGGTCTTTTCTTAGACTATTGCGACAACATTGGTACCAAAGTCTGTTTTACATCTGTTGCTCATCCACAGAGCAATGGTGCAGTTAAACGTGCCAACGGACTGATAATATAGGGCGTAAAAAAACATGTTTTCGACCGCCTTAAGTTACCCTTGGGGGCTTGGGTAGATGAACTCTACTTTGTATTATGGGCATTACATACCACATCAAGTCTAGCTACAGGAGAGATGCCTTTCCAACTGGTTTTTGGTGCAGAAGCTGTCTTACTAGTTGAAATACAACTTGGTTCGTCTCGCCTAAGTCACTTAGATATTGACAATCAAACTGATGCTTGAGAAGCTGAACTTTCTCTTCTCGAAGAAAAGCGTGATCGTGCATTGATTAGGTCTGCAACATATTTATAAGCTTTGCATAAATTTTATAGTAGAAAGGTGCGACCACATAGTCTTCACGTGGGTGACCTGATTTTAAGAAAAATCGAAACCAATCTAATCGCAACAAGTTGTCCCCTCAGTGGGAAGGTCCTTATATTGTGGTTTCAATTCCGCGAGTAGGATCGGCTCGATTAGCTATGGAAGATGGAAAGATTTTATCCAATTCTTTGAATATAGATCAATTGGGCAAGTTTTATGTGTAAGTTTTCCCATTTATGTTTCCCTTTTCCATTAGCATATTGCCGTTAATAATAAAGTGCTTTTTTCACTTTATGTTATGGTTGTGTTCCCATTTTCTGTCCTTGATTTTTCTCGAGCTAAGCTCAGTGGCTGATCGCAAATAACCATTTTACTGTGATGTTTAAATTGGATTCATTGACCGATCCCATGGTCGTATCTAGATAAGACATCTCTAAATAAGCCGTTTCTTAACGCATATGAGACTTACTAGCATGTTTCTGATCATTCGGGTGGCTGTCAGTTCGCAAAAAGCTTTGACATTTATATTAAGTCATTTATCCTTGCGATTTCATGATAAACTCTAGTTGAAATATCTCTTCTCTAAGCCGTTTCTCAACGCATGAGAGACTCACTAGTAATGGTCTTTTTAGTCCATGTTTCTTATCCTGAGATTACTATAATGTATCCTCAACATTAGTTATCTCAGGAGCAGGCTAGGGGAATATTACTATAACATTTTGTTGGAAGTTGAGTATGTTTCTTGTTATTTCAAATTCTGTTAATTATGCATTTGCATTTTCTATTAGTTATATGTATTTGCAGGTTATAAAAATTTGATACATCAAAGAATTTATGTTTCCCGTTGTTAAAAAATTGCAATGAGAAGAAAGTCTTATACAAGCTTGAGGTTTTTTAATAGTTTATCTACTATGGGCTTAACCTCAGCCACGATCACAACCATCTAATCTTCATTATCAAAAATTGCATTTTTCGCCGCTGGACTCAAATCCAAGTTTGGCCCATGGCAATGCCTAAGTTTGCAAAGGATAGAAGAGGTAGAAGCATCTACATCAAGCTTCACTGTCTCTTTGTATCTCTTTGCAAACTCTGGGATGTTAGCAATCAGAGAGTCGGCTTGAGTTGCGACTAGGTCGCAGGACTACTAAAGAGATAACTTATCCTTCTCAGGTTCAATAACTGTTGCCTTTGGGATGTTAGCTATTGATGAGTTTCTCCAACTCATTCTTTTCATCTCGAGATGGCTCTCCTCAGGACCCAAGCAATAGAACCATCGCTGATTCCATCCATGGACAGAGTTGCGAAGAGGGACAACTGGATAGTATTTTTTCTCTCTTAGACGAAAGTAGACACATCAAGCAGCATTTGAACTCTTTGACCACACAAAAAATAAAATTGGCAAAAGAGAGAAATGCTGGGCAGAACTCCAACAAAAGCCTTGCACAAATGCTAGAAAATGGCCAAACTCAACACAGAGTTAGGGTGAAGATTTACCAATTCCAACCCAAAATGGTTGAGGACACTAAGAAAGAATTCGCTTTCTGGAAGGCGAAATCCACAGTGTAAGAAATCTTCAAAGATCACCAGTTCATTCTCCTTAATGACTGGAGTTTCTTCTTTTCTGGTGGGGTGACACGAGATCAACAACCTCGATGGTAGGATCTCTTCCTTCTCTAGAATATCCAAGTTCTCCATGTCATAATGAATGGATTGGTTCCAGGATGCCATTTGCTTATAATCTAAGGCAAAGATGAACTTGGAAAAAGAGGGGTTTTAAGGGTTTTTCAGATTGCTTGAAGAGGCGGCGATTGCCAAGAAGAGGGTTTTTGAAGCTTCTCGATCTGTAAGTTGCTTTTCAACCACCACGCAAAACCCTCGCATTTAATGCTTTCCATGATGGGTCTGATGGGTGCACCCAAAGTTTCTCTTTGGGACCTGTTGAAATCCAAAACAAAAAGGCCATTTCGTTTCAGATTCGGGGGCTAGATGTCTATTAGTTTAACCATAAAGATTTTTTGGCTTCAATTTTTTAAAGTCACAGAGACCACGGTCTCGAATACTTTTTGTATCCTGTGAATGCCATGGTCGTAGAAGGCATTTACCTGCAATCATTTTTCCTTGTAGAGATACTTACCTGTGATCATTTCTAATGGCAGAGATAAAATTGGATATTAATAAATGATTACATATTATACGTGATCATATTATTAAACTTATCCAAAAAACTTTGATAACTTTATTATCATTTTTTACAATTCTTACAGAAAAAAAGGATACTGGCGACCAATGAGGCAGCCTGATCTAAAGGAAAAATACAAGACTCCTTGAGGGATAAATCATCCTTCTTAAGATCAATAATATCTGCCCCAATTGAGTCTGCAACTGTCCTTAGTTTTTCAAGGACATTTTTTATTGTGAGACCACAACTTGCGATGATTACATCATAGGTGTTTTTCTCCTTTCGAGCAAGGTCCCTCTCCAAGAGAGCAAGCCTTGTGGCCCCATGAGCCCTGTCACAATTTGCCTTTAGGCGATCAACAACCCTGAAGGTAGAGTCGAGGTCAAGTCCTCACCTAATAGACCGCTCCTCAAGTTCCTCGTTCTCTTCCTTAAGAATCTTGCTTAAAGCAGTCTTTTCCTTCAGAAGAACCTGGATCTCAACAAGTTGTTTGCTGAGAACCCACAAAGCCTTGTCCTCCTATATGATCATGGGATCAAACCAGGTTTCACACAGAAATGTTTAAAAAGGTAAAAATGCTAACCTCGGAAATAGATGCTGATTGGGCCACCGAAGAACTTGGAGCCGGAGCAGTATTACCTCCCTTGCATATCCAACTCCCGTTGTAAATGAGTCATCCCTAGCTAAGTATTTTAAACTTAGTTAAAGAGATAATCAATACTTACTGCAAGTGAGGAGAAGCAAGTGAAAAGTCAGAAGGATATGATAAAAAAGACACTGTAGTTCGAGATGCAGTGGCAGCTAACACATCAGAACTTATTAGTTTTTTCGATGAAGATCCACTAGATGATCCTATATCATCACAACTCACTTTTTGGAAGCTAATCGATCTTCGAGTGCCAGAAGAAACCAAAATGTATTACTTTGGAAATCATTACTCAAGAAGAAAGATTTATGTAGATTCTTCAAAAGAGGATTACCTTTTGGAATGACTGCGTGACATTGCCTTCTATATTTAATTCTTCTTCTTCTCTCTCAACGAGTCGTTTAGGGTTTTGGTTTGCCATTGGAACAAGAATAGAGAAGAAGGAAGAAAATTAGAAGATGAAAAGAAGATCTAAGACTAATCAGCAAAAGCTTGAAGACTTTAGAACACAAAAGCTAGGTATTTATAGAACTAAGAAGCGACGGTTCATATCCACAGCCTCGAGTTCTTAAAAAACACCTTATAAGTTTAACCTTGAATTGCAATAAAAGACTTCATAATGGCCTGACAACCACACCCAAAGTTCTTCTTGAGAAACATAGCAGCAGATGGTGGAAAATGAAGCATGTTTTCTCCTAAGTTGCAATATGAGAAGGTGAAACATCGGACTACCTATATAATTAAAGGATTTTGAATTTGAAACAACAAAGTATATAACTTGTTATTTCAGATTCAGGGGCTAGCTGACGAGGATTATAACCCGAGTTAGTCACCTTTGCTGTTCTATAGTCGCAAGGCTTATAGAATAAGACCAAAATCATTTACATACCCCCCTGTGGTCTCAGGGACTTAAGAGGGAGACAATAGCACAGTTTAAGATATTTTGGACATGGCCTATTCTGTGATCTCAGCCTGTATTGTTGCGGGGTCTGTAGTCTCTACGACACCCACAATACTGAGGTTGCAAAGTTCATGGTCTCACATACCCGCAAACACCCTGGTCATGGAGATATATTCCCGTGGTCGCCCAAGTCGTGGAGAGTGATAATACATGGTAGTAGTTAATACGCAACCATGACAACTGAAGAGTCAAAACATCCAACGGCTATATGGTTAGACCCATTCGACCATATCCAGTAGTTAAGCCTATTCGACCACCACCGCCTCCTTGGATACCTTCAGTTCTTTATTCCCCAGGAACGTTGTAGCTTCTAGTAACCATCAAGGAGTTACAAGCACAATCATAACCGGGTATAATGGCACATCATGGCCGGCACACATCTACCTCCCTGCGACCCTTCAATCCCGTCAAATGACGACCGGTGATGAGCTATAAAAGGGGGATTGCCAAGGGGAGAAGGGGGATCATCTAAAAAAAGATCCAAGACACAAGACCTAAGAGATAGAAACAGTAGGTTGTTATACACTGTGCAACAAAGAATAGGAAATTGTTCTTAGTTCATCTAAGAACACCTTTTATTCTCCCCTTGTAATCCTTGATATTCTTAGTGAAATACCACCAAGAGTAGGGCTATTACTCATCATCAGAGGCCTGACATGGGCTTAGACCTACAACCACCTGCCCCATACTTTCATCAATGTTTCCACAAGATCCACGAGTCACTTTGGGCCCAAGGGAAGCTAGAGTTTGAGTTGGGTTCGCGCTGGATTCGGATTCGGACTGCTGCCACAGCACTGAATTCAAATGGCCGTAACTTCCTCATATGGACTCCGTTTAGGACGTTCTTGGACTTCATGGAAAGCTTATCAAGTCCACTTTTCAACAGATCTAGCCTCATCTCCAAATTCTACTTGAGCCGGCAGCAATAGTTGAAGGAGTCCGCGTTCCTTCCTGGAAACGGTGCTCCGCCACCTTAACTTGGGCCGATGGGCCTTGTATCAAGTAGAGCCCATTAGGGCCGCATCCCTAGGGCTGTGTACCCCTCAAATACTCCCCTTAGCCGTCACAAACAGGTGAGTTTTTCTTAGATTGTATCTACACGACATTTTGTAGATTCTTTTCGCCTCTCCACCGGACCGACTAGGCAGCTGCGTTGGTTTGTAGAACCCCAATTCGTGTGCTTCATCTTTATTTGCAATTCCAGATAGCTTCTTCCTTGTTCTTGTGAATTTCTTGATTGTTGTAGGAACAATTACCTTCCTGGTAAGGTCGTCCATGTACGAACATGGTCGATAACGACGAGACGCGCGGGTGTAGCGATTGCGAGGTGATGATCCGCTGATCGAAAGCCTCAAAACGCCAACGTCCACAAGTCGATTAATCGAACCTACCAGAAGATCGGGCCACTGTCTCATCAAGTGGTATCAAAGCCGCATTGCCCGTTAGGTATCAACATTTTTTTCCTTTAGTTTAAATCTATTCTTTGCCCTAGAGTCTAGAAAATCGCCCATATATATATCTGCTGTCCAAACCCTTTGAGCCTTTTGCAATTTTTCGTTTTCAGTTTGCTTTTCTGAAATTTGGTCTCTAGCCGTGTTGTCGTGTCGAAGCTGGTTTAGGTCTTGTCATCGAGTTTTCCGGCGGATTTCTCCATTCCACAACGGAATTCGACCACCCTGAGGTAAAACAACCATAACTTTTGCATACGAGCTCCGATCAGGGAGTTCTTTGGACTGTTGGAAAGCTTACAAAAATTTTTTTTTGAAAAATCATAAGTTCAAAATCAGTGCTCTTTCAACAGCATACTCACATCCATGTACGCGCAGCCGAACGAACCCCAAAAAACATCGTTTAGGGCCTCAAAACAGCCGAACGAACCCCAAAAAACATCGTTTAGGGCCTCAAAACAGCCTCCGAAGATTCGGCAACCATTTTTGTCGATCTTTTGCATCTAGTTTGAGTTTTTCTTGCTTCAAAGTTGTGTAATCTTTGTTTCCCGACCTTAGGCTTGTGATTCCTTGGTCGAATTGCAAAAAGAAGAAGAGAAGTGAAGTGATTGCCTCTTTTGTGTCCTTTGCTGAGTTGTGTGCTTCGTGTTGCTTGAACTGGGTCACAAACAAGTTTAGGCCAGCAACGACATGACTAGCTTGGGACTACTTTTCATTCTCACAATTTCTAAATTGAATTGTTGCTAATCCTTGCTACTCATAAATTGCCTTCCGAGCTCCACATTCTTCTGTTCAGTTCAGGTTAGATCCTTGCAATCGCTCACCGCCCCCATCATACGTCCCACCTCTTCGGTTGTACCACCTGCGGCAGTTGGTAAGAATTTCATAAGAGCTTGGTAAGACACTCGAGAGTGTGTGTTTCCACCTTTCCACCACTTAGTAGTTGATAGGGATAATACTCTTGTGTTCTCTTCTGTTTCTTACTAACAATGACAGGTCCGCAAATTAGAGATCATGATGGGGAGGAGTGTGTTTTGAGGAATGAGCTCACAAGGCATATGGATGAACAACAACATGCCATGAACGAGTGACATGACCAGCTAAACAAGAAGCTCGAAGCTAATGCGGCTACCATAAACACCTTGCAACAGAATATTGAGGCACTCACCGATAGCATTGCAATGCTCACTACATGTGTAACACCCTGAGTTAGGGGTGAAAATTTCCTTTTTCATCAATAGCATGCATGCATGTATCTGTAGTATTAGCCAGATCAGTTTCTATCTCAAGCCCTAAAATCTCCCAAAATTTATCCTGTGACCTCAAATCAAGATCAGATTGTTCAGATGTGATCTATTAGTTATCTTGAATCTAAAAGTCTTCAGAACCCAGATCCAATTTTATCTCTAAATTCTAGATTTATTAACTTCTTCTGTTTTCGAAAACAGAAATACCTTATATTACCCAAATACCCTAAGTTTCAGAAGTGCAGATTTAATCAAAATCTTGACCAAGTTCAGATCAGATTATTCTTGGAATATGATCATGGGTATGTCAATACCTTAATATAAAAAGTTGACAGCCAGATTCTGCTATCTAGACTCTTTTCACAAATTAGTCCAAGAATTATCGCAAAATAGTCCTTATCTGATATCTGAAAATCCAAAAAGGCTAAAATCTCCAGATTAACTCCAAATTCAGAATTTCTTCGGCAAATCTTCTCAAAATGCTATTTGCCAGAAGTTTCTCTTCTGTGCAGATATCAAAATCTCATCCTAAGTGCCAGAATTCAAAATCAAATGAAATTCAGATTTCAATTACCCTAAATTACCCTATTTTCAGTTTGTATCGAAAACTATTCAAATGTGTAAAATCTTATCATTTATCTTTGCCAAATATCCTGTTGAATATTATATACCAGATTAGTGAAATCAATTTCAGTTGAAACCTTCTAAATCTCCAGATTTACATTTCAGTCCAAAACTCAAAGAATTGAAACTGCAGTTCAGTCCATTTTCGACCAGGACAACAGCAGCATTCGACCAGGCCGTTTTACTGTGCGCACGACCAGGGCTCACCGTGATTTCTTGCGCCGTGGTTGCTTGCCGCCGTTGAAGCTTCGCCTGCAACTTGATCGTGCATGCTGTTGCGCACGTGTCCTCGCCTCAGCCGTCACCGTGGTAGCGCCGCTGCAACGTCAACGACCAGCGCTTGCTCCCGCGCGCGATCACCGGCTTTTGTCAGCAATCCATCGCCACGTTGCCTTGCCGCGCCAGTTGTTGTCGCCACCGCTTGCTCCATCTTTGCAAAGTCCCGATGAACGACAATGTGGACAGTTGCAGTCCTGTCGCCGTCGCAATCACCGTTCTTCGAGGTGTCTTCGCCGCTGATACTCAGCACGCAATCCATCTCATCTTAGCTGCCAATTACTTCGTTGTCTCCTCCTTGCAAGCTTCGCCTGGCCTATTTAAGCACTCCTGTGCTCAGTAGCTCCCTCCATACTTCACCAGAAACCAGCCAAGTTCCAGAAATTGCTCTTTTCGTTTTCTTCTCCGGCGAGCCGTCGAGGAAGCTCACGGTGCCAGCACTCTACAGATCATCTCCTGCCAAATTAACAACACCAGTGAGTTTCCCTACTCATTCTCTCTGTGTGATATCATCTAATTGCTCCCCGGTGACCTCTATCGCCGGGATTGCTAAATGCCCTGTTCCGGCAATGCAGGCCAAATCACCTCGAATTAGCTCTCATTGCTGTAGAAGAAGTTGATCAGTGAGTCATTTCCAGCAAGCCTGTGCATCAAGATCTCCAGATTGAGCTCGAATCGAAGGTATCCCCAAATTCAAGCTCTACCAGTCGCCGGCGATCGTCGCCAGGCTTCTCCGGTGATCCTCCGGTCAATTTGATGTTACCAGAAGCTTCCCTATACCTCCTAGATGCCCTCCAAGCAAGGAATTAAGTTCTTGTTGCCTGTAGCAGAAACCCCCAATCAGCAGCGTTTTCTTCTCCGGCGCCGATGATCGGAAAAGTGTTCCCGGCCGTTTCAGCTCAAATCACTTTGTCCACTGTGTGTGCCTTAACTTCCTGAACATTTTTGTCTTCTAGCCCGACACCTAGATCGGCCTAGATTGGAAGTTACAGCCATGCCAAGATCTTGTCCAGAACTGATCTAGTGCAGCCAGTTCATCTCTGTTCATCATCAAATTTCTTGCTTTCCAGCCATTTCCTGCCCTAGATCCTGTTAACTTAATTGTTCCTGTTACTCAAGCCTACCTCCCAGACAAAGTGGTGCATCATTTGGAGCTCCAGATCAAAAGTTATGCTAAGCCCTAGTTTTTGGCATTGTCAGCTCTATGCCAGAGCTTGTCAGCCAGTGGCATTGACCTTGTTTACCCAATTCTGGTTGTGCATTTTGAAAACCACTTTGTCCACTGAATTTGTAGAGTTGTGATCTACATTTTCTTCTACTACCATAACTTGAGATAAGCACTCTAGCTTTTCTTAAAGCTATGTCCAAGCCTTGATCCGAATGTCGATCTGTTGACATTCGCTGTTTTGATTAAACCAGTCACAAAATTGTTATCCCTATTGCAAACCTGAAACACTAAGATTATCTAATCACCACCCTTAGCCCAAATTCCTTGAAACCCTAGAATCTCAGTTCAGTTTGCAGTTCAACTTATCTCCAGTTTAGTTCAATCATTCTTGTTGAGCATTTCTGCATATAAGTCATAAAACATTTTAATATTATAAGTAATTATTGTGTGTTTGTTTGTCGTCGAGCAGATTCCGAAGCTGACTTTGAAGATTTTGCTGTTGATCCGTCATCGACTGCTGTATCTTACGACACGGAAGGCAAGTCATATCCTTGGTCATCTTGAACCTATATTTTAAATGTTGCTATAATATAACCTTGAATATAGGCAATATTGCATGTGAAAGATTGAGAATGGTTGATTTATGAATTGGCAGTACTAGACTGGTTATCTGTGAAATGTGAAATAAACAAGTTTTGAGTCATGAACTATTATATGTATCTATATACTTATATTCATGAAATAAAACCCCTAGCCGTGACCAGAAAAATGGTGTGGATGGCTGTAGCACTGGAGGTGCTAGACTGCAAAGGAATGCAGGCACTGAAGGTGCAGGGTTGTGGATGGTCTGGTCATTGGCATATAAGGACTAGAACCTTGTGTTGGGCGTCTAGTGGCATGAACAACGTGCTAACCGCAAGCCTGGTATGGGACAGGCCTGAACAAGTAATTATGTGGATCGCACATGAAACCCCTGCATGAGATGTGTAGTGATGCACGATAAAACACGGAGCGCGGCTCCCACACATATCACTGAAGGTGATCAAGCACGCTGACCCAGTAATGGGAATAAGCAAAGGGGTGGAGGTTTGGATACAACCTGCCACAACTGTGCCTCGCTGAGAGCCACAGGGTCGGGGGTGAATTGTGAGTAAAACATAACAAAAGTTCTTGTTATTTCCACCTTGCCGCTCACAGTATGAAGTGAGTCAGGGGTCCAATCATTTTGTTATGATAGGAAAGGTTTGAAAGTGGAATATCTTGCGGGTAAATTGGTACCTCTCTGCAGAGTTAAAAACGTATTCGAATACTCCGAGCTCCCGGGTTTTATAGGAGTCTGCTGCGGTGGATTAAATCCACGGGGTGTGACACAAGTACTATTTTCTAAATAAAATATGTTTAAATCAAGATTACCCAAATGACATGTGTTGTCATGATAAGGAGTGCTGCCGTGGGCTGTCGTGTGTCGACGTGTCGCGGTAGTGCTATAATCTAGTGAACATGATTGATGATGTTATATTATGAAAAGTGCTGCCATAAGATGAGATGAGAAAGGAAAAAATTATTTTACAAATATCCATAATTCTTGACTAGTCAAGGTTCATATCATCACTACTATATGTATCTACTCTTACCTATGACTTGCTGAGTACGTAAGTGCTCACCCTTGCAACATTCAACTCAATAGATGGAACCTACCTTGATCAAGATGATGGCACGGAATACTACGTGGATCCAGAAGGAGGAGAATCAGTTCCGCCAGAACCCTGAAGTGTGTTGTTCTGCCGTCAACTTCTTTTGTGGGAGGGTCACCTATCTTCTGCTGTGTAGTTAAATATTTTGTTAAACCCTGAATGCCTTGTAGGCATTGTAATCCTCTTTATGTAATATTAAGGCCAGCAGGCCACACTGCTTAATATTTTGTGAGTACTCTGTTGCAATGTAATATACTCCTGTGTTTGACTCATCCTGGGAAGTCAAAGGTTTGTGAGAATGGGACTAGCTGCAGCGATCGAGGTCTCTACAGGAGTAGTCGTTGTCCCAGTCTCGGGGCGCGAAAACATGCATTGATGGAATGGCAAGAAACTAGCCACTTCACCATGGTGTAGCACTAGAGAATGAAGGATCCATCGCAGGATGTGATATTGATGGAGAAGATCACGATGCCCATATTGACCACCCTGCTGCACGAGATGCACACCTACAGCAATGATTGAAGCGGCTCTGTTCATCTTTTGTTTTTGTAGGAGGTGCATGGAGGAGGATTAATGGGGCACTTTGGAGTGAAGAAAACTAAAGATGTGTTGACCGCTCATTTCTTTTGGCCTTAAGATGAGACGCGACGTCGAGCGCTATGTGGCACACTGCACTACATGCAACAAAACTAAGTCTTGTCTCAATCCACATGGACTCTATATGCCTCTTCCTATTCCTAGTGCACCTTGGGAGGATATATCTATGGACTTCATTTTATGACTACCTAGGACAAAGAGGGGCAGGGATAGTATTTTTGTGGTTGTGGATCATTTTTCTAAAATGGCACACTTTATACCTTGTCACAAGAGCGATGATGCCACAAACATAGCTGATTTGTTTTTCAGGGAAATCGTATGCTTACATGGAGTGTCCAATACTATTGTCTCAGATCGCGATGCAAAATTTTTGAGTCACTTTTGGAGGTCACTTTGGAACAAGTTGGGGACGAAGCTGCTATTCTCTACCACATGTCATCCTCAAACAGATGGACAAATTGAAGCTGTCAACCATACCTTGTCTACAATGTTGCGGGCTGTGCTAAAGAAGAACTTGAAGATGTGGGAAGAGTGCCTACCGCATGTTGAATTTGCTTATAACAGGTCGATACACTCCACCACCAAGGTAAGTCCGTTTCAGGTAGTATATGGGTTTAATCCCCATGCTCCGATTGATATTATATCGTTACCTACATCTGAAAGGTTGAATTTGGATGCTAAAAAGAGGGCTGAACTGATTCTGAAAATTCATGAAAATACTAAGGAAAACATTGAGAAGATGACTGAGAAATATAAGATTGCTGGTAGCCAGGGTAGAAAACATTTTTCTTTTGAACCTGGTGATCTTGTTTGGTTACATTTGCGAAAAGATAGGTTTTCCGAGTTGAGAAAGTCAAAACTAATGCCTCAAGCTTGATTTGCTTGCAGATTTCGGGGTTAGTCCCACATTTAACATTTCAGATTTGAAGCTGTACGTAGGCAAAGAAGATGAGTTATAGTCAAGGACGACTCCATTTCAAGGGGGGGAGGATGATGAGGACATAACAACCTTGGATATACGACTAGTTTTCTAGATGAAGCTGAATCGGGACAATTACTTGGACCTATAAGTAGAGCTCAGACACGACAACTAAACTATCAAGGTGACTCTTTCCTCGGGTTTAATACTTCGGATTTTCATAATGGATTACTCCCTAACTCTTGTGATCTACTTGTGATCAGGAACGCTGGAGTAGGGTAAGAGAGGAACTCGAAAAGTGCTGCCTCAAGACATCACCTTTTGGTTGATCAAGGAGGGATGCATAGCGCCACAACTGAAGCCGGACATGGGCTTAGACCTGCAACCACCTGCCCCATACTTTCATCGATGTTTCCAAAAGATTTCATGAAGTCCAAGAACGTCCTAAACGGAGTCCGTATGAGGAAGTTACGGCCATTTGAATTTAGTGTTGTCGCAGCAGTCCGAATCTGAATACAGCGCAAACCCAACTCAAACTCTAGCTTCCCTCAACAGATTTAGCCTCATCTCCAAATTCTACCTGAGCCGGCCGCAATTGTTGAAAGAGTCCGCGTTCCTTCCTGGAAACCGTGCTGCGCCACATTAACTTGGGCCAATGGACCTTGTATCAAGTAGAGCCCATTAGGGCCACGTCCCTAGGGTTGTGTACCCCTCAAATACTCCCCTTAGCCATCACAAACAGGTGGGTTTTGCTTAGATGGCATCTGCATGACATTTTGTAGATTCTTTTTGCCTCTACACTGGACCGACTAGGCCGCTGCGTTGGTTTTGTAAAACCCCAATTTGTGTGCTTCATCTTTATTTGCAATTCCTTATTGCTTCTTCCTTGTTCGCGTGAATTTCTCGATTGTTGTAGGAACAATTACCTTCTTGGTAAGGTCGGCCGTGTACGAGCATGGTCGATAACGACGAGACATGCGGGTGTAGCAATTGCGAGGTGATGATCCGCTGATCGGAAGACTCAAAAAGCCAACATCCAGAAGTTGATTAATCGAACCTATCAGAAGATCGGACCGCTGTTTCATTACTGGGCTTGCCTTTTCTGCTCGTCATCAAGGAGAGGAGCAACATCCTTCTCCCCGCTCTTCTCTGGTTGCTAATCTGCGAATCAGAGATGACTCTCCTTAGGAGCCAAACAATAGTACCACCACTGATACCACTTGTGAATAGAGTCACGAAGAGGAAAATGCAGGAAGTCCTTCTCCCGCAACCTGAAGTAGACGCACCTAGGAGCAGCGGCACCTTTCAAGCTCACCAAGAAATAGTACTAGTGGAAAAGAGCAACACTGGGCAAAACTGCAATGTACGCCTCACATAGATGCTGAAAGACTGCGAGAATCAAAATGGAATTGGCATTTAAGTTTACCAATTCCAAGTCATAATGTGCGAGGATTTCCCGGAAAAAGTCACTTTCCATAAGACAAAATCCGCAACGCAGGAATCTTTGAAGATCATCAATTCGCGCTCTCGAACCACAGAACTTTCTTCATTTTCCCCACCAAGACACCATGGGATCAGCGACCTTGAAGGGAGATAACCTTCCTTTTCCAAGGCCAGCAAATTCTCCTCCGTTCGGTGGCTAGAGCGCATCCAACAAGCCATTGATTTGGGTTTGAGGGAAAAAGAAGAAGGCTAAAGATTAAGAGCTCGAAAGAATTTAGAAAAGCTTAGAGGCTCTGAGAAAGCTTTGGAAATTCCGAGAGTAGTTTTGGGCTAAAGAAAACTTAAAGCATGGAGTTTTAAGGCGGTAGTCCTCGAGTTTCCAACCGTTGTGATCACACTAAAAGATTTCTTTTTGACAAAAGGTTTTCATTTAATTCTTGTCATAATAAATCTGACACATGCACCCAATGTTTTTCTTGGGTTCTGCGGGAATTCGAAACGAAAAGTCGCCTTTTCAGTACTCGAAATGCCTTTTCGAGGAAAAGAAACCTTTTCATTTCAGATTCGGGGGCTAGCTGACGAAGATTATTACCTGAGTTAATCACCCATGTTTTTCCATGGTCGTACATACCTTTCTATGGTCGCAAAAAACCACAGAAAGAGACTTAAACTACATGTCATTACCTTTCCATGGTCGCAGAGACCAAGGAAAAAGACAATGGGATAATCCAAGGATATTCTGGACATAACCCATCAACGGTGTTTAATTCCCATAAGTTCAGTAGCTACGGAACTCTATAGCCTCAATGCTTATTGGCGCAGAGTCCATGGTCTTATATATTATTATATTACCTGTGAGTATTATGGTCATGGAGACAACTTCCTGCAATCATCTCATGTCGCAGGGACAAAGCCAGATACCAATACATGGTTGCAATCAATACGTGACCATACCATTGGACATTTATACTACGATCTAGAGATCATACGGTTAAGTTAACATCCACAATAACTATTCCTTGATCCTTATGATTACCTTGGGAATAATCATAAGTCCCTTTTCATTGACAAGATAACCATCATGAAGATAAATATGGATGTGCTATTTCTATAACTGCATGTTATGAACTGGCGAATAGCAACCGACAACAACTGATGACCACCGTTACACAGCAGTTGTTGACAATTACCAGGCGTCCCTTCGATGAAGCAACTGATACCCTTTCGACAAGTAAAAGTAGGGTAGAAAGTTAGAAGAGAAGGGCAGATCCTTTTGGGAGTAGAGTTCTCAACAAGATAATTGAGAATTAGATAATACATTCTCTTTGTAATCCATTATACTCATAGTGAAAAACCAACAGGAGTAGGTTATTACTCAGATATTGAGGGCCCAAACCTGTATAAATTTCTGTGTCATTAAATCCTTAGATATGGTGATTTCTATGGTGATTGTCTGGATTGTGTCCCTACTAAACAAACTAAATTCGTGTAAGTTCGACTAGGAACCCTGGTTCCAATCGTCAACAAAGACTTAACAGATTCAAGCAAAGGAATGCATTTCCGATCAACAGTATGTCATCTACATACAAAACAAGAAATGCATGTGCGCTCCCACTAACCTTCTTATAAACACAATCCAGACAATTCTAACTCCGAGATGCTTGCTTCAATCCATAAATGGATTTCTGAAGCTTTCATACTTTCCCAGCATTTTGTGGATGAGTAAAACCTTCGGGCTATGTCATGTACACATCCTCACTTAGATTTCCATTTAGGAATGTTGTTCTAACATCCATTTGCCATATCTCATAATCATGCTAGGAAACAATTGCTAGGATGATCCGAATTGACTTTAGCATGGTGACAGGTGAGAAAGTTTTATCATAATCAATTCCTTGAATTTGTTTGAAACCTTTCGCAACCAATCGTGCTTTATGAATGTGAACATTTCCATTCATGTCAATCTTTTTCTTAAAGACCCATTTACACTCGATGGGTTTTACACCATCGGGTAAATCAATCAAGTTCCAAACTTGATGAGTATACATGGAGTCTATTTCGGATCTCATGGCCTCAAGCCATTTGTCAGAGTCTGGGCTCATCATTGCTTCATCATAAGTCTTTGGTTCATCATTGTCTAACAATAATATGTCCCGCCATTTCATGGTAAGGAACATGTACCTCTTAGGTACGTTACAGACCCTTTCAGATCTACTGGGGCTGGTGTTCCCACAACCGTTTCTTGAACAATTTGTAGTTCTTCTTGAAACTCAGTAGGAGCTGAAACATTTTTCAATGGTTCTTGAATTTCTTCAAGTCGCACTGTACTCCCACTAATTTTTTTTTTAAAAACTCTTTCTCAAGAAATACACCATTACGAGCAACAAACACTTTGTTCTCGTCCTTCTTATAAAACTAATATCCTTTCTTTTCCTTGGGATACCCCATGAAGAAGCACTTGTCTGATTTGGGTGTGAGTTTATCAGACATCAAACGTTTTACGTATGCCTCACAACCCCAAATCTTGAGAAAAGACAAACCAGGTCGCTTCCCAGTCCATATCTCATATGGTGTCTTATCTACTGCTTTTGACGGAGCCCTATTTGAGTTGAACACAGCAGTTTCTAGATCATATCCCCAAAAAGACAATGGAAGATTGATTTGGCTCATCATTGATCGAACCATGTCCAACAAGGTTCGATTCTGTCGTTCAGACACACCATTCCATTAAGGTGTCCCTGGCAGTGTTAGTTGTGGAACAATTCCACATTGCTTTAAATGTTTGCTAAATTCTTGGCTCAAATATTCTCCTCCACGATCTGATCGTAGGAATTTAATTTTCTTGCCAAGATGATTTTGTACTTCATTCTGATATTCTTTGAACTTTTCAAAAGATTCAGACTTATGCCTCATTAAGTAGATATAACCATATCTACTAAAATCATCGGTGAAAGTTATGAAGTATTGGAATCCACCTCTGGCCATTGTGCTTAATGGTCCACATACATCAGAATGTACAAGGGCCAATAAATCACTTGCTCTTTCACCTAAACTGGTAAAAGGTGTCTTTGTCATTTTTCCAAGTAAACAAGATTCGCATCTGTCATATGATTCAAAATCAAATGAGTCTAGAAGTCCATCTTTATAGAGCTTCGTGATGCGTTTCTCATTTATATGACTTAAATGACAATGCCATATGAAGGTTGAATTTAAATCATTTGTTTTGAGCCTTTTGGTATTGATGTTATATACAAGAGCTTCAAGATTTAAAACATAAAGCCCATACGCCAATTGGGCTGATCCATAAAGCATATCATTCAAATAAAATGAACAACAATTGTTATTTATTCTGAATTTAAAACCTTTCTTGTCCAAACATGAAATAGAAATAATGTTTTTTCTTATGGCAGGAACATAATAACAATTATTAAGCTCCAAAATCAATCTTGAAGGTAAAGCCAATATAAAGGTCCCAACAGCTAAAGCAGCAACTCTTGCTCCGTTACCAACGCGAAGTTGAACTTCACCCTTTGCCAAACTTCTTCTCCTTTTAAGCCCTTTCAATGAAGTGCAAAGATGAGCTCCTTAACCGATATCAAATACCCAAGAATCAGAAGGAGAAGTAGCCATATTGACTTCTATAACATAAATACCTGAAGCGGAAGTCTTGAAACTCTTTCCCTTTTGAACCATCATCACATGATCAGGATTCTTTTTGATGTTCTGCTCTACCATTTTTAACATCCCATGCAATTCAGGCAGAGGCTTCTCCAAATTATTTATATTGAAGTTCAATATGAAAGGATCGTAGCTCAGAGGGAGTGATTGGAGGATCACATCAGTAGCCAACTCTTGGCTAAGAGGATAATCAAGTTTACACAAGTTCTCAATGCAACCAATCATCTTGATTACATGAGGGCTAACTATGCTTCCTTCTGCCAGTCTGCAGGCATGCAGTTTCTTGGTAGTTTCATATCTTTCCACCCTTGCCTGGTTTTTGAACAAGCTTTGAAGAGACACACTCATGTCATAAGCTTTGGCGTTCTCGAATTGCTTTTGCAACTGAGAACCCATTGTTGCCAACATGAGGCAACTGACATCGAGATCATCATCAACATGCTTCTTGTAAGCATCTCGTTGAGATCGTGAAGCGTTAGCCAAAGGTTCATCAGGAACTGGGGACTCAACATAGTCCTTTCTTGCTTGAGAACAATTCTCAAGTTTTTCTTTTTTTTCAGAACATATCGCAATTTAAAACTGGATGAGGAGTTATTGGCCATTATCTCCAACAAAACATGCAAAAAGATATCATGCTTATGAACATTCTTCTATTAACAATTAATAAAAGAAATTTCCACTATATATTTAAAAATAGAGTCCCTAGAATGACATATAGTGAGTTAAGTTCCATATTTCACTAAGTCCTAGTGAGTTTTGCCATCACTGCTAGAAACCTAGTTATTTAGGTAAGCAACTTTTTCTAATCATATCATATATGACATTTGTTTGTTGGGTGACATCAATATGCCCCGGCTCCCAACACCATGCCCCAAGGCCCAAAACCATTTTGATAGCCTTGTTAAGTGAAACCAATTCTATGCGTATAAGTGTCCTACACTTACCCTGCCTTACCAAGATAGTTAATGGCACCTTGATTTGTCAAGCCCACCAAATAACGATCAAGGCTTTGACATTTGCAGAAATTGAAAAGGGCATCAAAACAACTTAATTTTAGGGACTTTACAATGTTTAGAATTTCAAGCAACAATCAAGAACATCAAAATAATCATCACAGATATTCAAATCAATCTAGGAGATAGTATGGCTCTTTAATATAGCGATCTCCATCTCCATCTTCACAGGACCAGTCCACCGTGCTTGAACAATCCTGGAGTGAATTCCAAGCTACTACACTAATAGCTAAATATGAATTTACATAAGAGTGCCAATCATCACACATGTCGGCACGTAGGCCGTTGTACAAAAGGAGATGACCATATCAACCATGGCCGAAATAAACGATTCGCAGATCGTGATAATTACATGATCACATCACATAAAAATGCAGAAGGACCATACTTCTCATATAAATTCCTACAAAAACAAGTCAGACAAAGAATCCAACCTGTCATGCACCTTAGTGACCTTAAGCAATAAAATCTCGTCGGATTGATCATATCAGCCCAACTTTTGAACCAATTTAATCGGTTGAGATTTCTATTAATCCACATGGTGATATTTTTTAAGATGTATCAAATCTTTTAGATCCAATCTAGCAATGATCCTAGTCTCTGATTTTATCACTATCATTCTATTTTTACACCACCTCCCACTGGCCCGTGCAAGGATACATAGTAGCAATTGGATTAGATATGGACTTATGTAAAATTGATCTCATCAATTGAACAAGTCCATGTCACGAGATATCATCTTCTACCATTCTACCGAGAGTGATAGATTGCATCTATCATAGGTCAGGATAGGTTTCATCACATGAAACACCAACTGATCTAATTCTACTAATTCAGATCTAACATGCTATTAACAATTATTAATAGATCTAATCTACTAAATCATATTTAACATGTTATCAACAATTATTAATAGATCTGATCTACTAAACCACATTCATATATCACATATATGTTAACAATCTAGATCTATGCTATACAAGGAGGCTCTGATACCACTATAGGAAAACGGGTTGCTACTCTAGCGATAATTTCAAAAATTTTAACCCGAAAACCCAAGAACCATGTAAGCATAAAGATCATAGATCAAGAGGTTTACCACTAGACGCGGAGATCCAACAATGCAGCAGCGGAAGAAGAGTAGATGTCGCAACCGGATCGTGACCAGCAGTGCAGTAGTAGCAGCCGCACCTCTACGGAAGTCCACACGTCCGGGGAAGGAGTACCGTGTATTCGTGTGCTAGCACTAGCACAGGTGGCTAGGGTTTTATGAGATCTATCTCGTGGATAGTGGTGGCAGCTAGAATATATCAGATATATATTTTGCATGCCCACCTCGCCTCCTTTTAAAAGGCTTTGCAAATAAGTCCTACTCAAATGCGAACCTAATCCTAATGGTAAACCTGTTACCAATAGGGGACCCGTTTTAGATCCTATCCAAATTAATGCTCCAACCCGTTAAGTGTGTGACTCTGTAGGTTTGTGTATATTTGGCCGTGACTGCAAACAACTTCCCGAATCACAAGTCATAAGCGGTCCCTAGCAACATTATGATTACCGCATATACATGAAGATCATATCCGACGAACCTATACAACTTATCATGGATTATCTCTTTGCCTCACGATACCAGGTCGAACTCAAGGTGAGAAACGTGTCATCCTTGAATAACTCGGTCCTTTCTCGATCTTGTAGTGGGCTAACCTTTTTCATAGTTGACTCTCAACTATATTTGGCACGGCCATGCACTTTCTTAGTCCAATTACATCGAGGGGCCCAAAGATATCTCTCTCAAGATATGAGAGGGGCAAATTCCATGTTAACCATCCACTTTCAACCACATGGTTCATAACATATCTGTATGTCACCTTTATGACTACTCGGTTAAGAGCAGCGGTTGATGACACCAAGGTATACTACTACACATGCATGAAACCATGACGATCTCAGGTCTAAAGATAAACCAAAATAATTGTTAGAAATAATCTGATGACACATAAAATTTCAACAGTGTCTCAAATTGGGTCAATCCGACCAACATGTTCTCCAACATGTGTCCACGACATTGACCTGATATCTCATATCTATGGTACATGAAACTTTATCAATCAATGATCGTGCTGACTTATCTTGCATTATTATTCCATTTAATGCCAAAAGTCAGGGATGTTTAGAATAAGTATCACTGATAAAGTCTTAAGTAAATTGAGACAATTCATATATCATTATTAAGAGTTCCATGAACAAGCCACATACTTGTTGATCGATAAAAGTGATACTTTATTAAAGGAATACAATAAGAATTCATAAACATAACAAGATACAACCATCTCCATGTTGCCTCTAGGGAATATCTCTATCAGTATCATGACATGTTTATGAATTCTTATAAAAAAATTGTTATTGAATTCTTTGAATCAAATATCACTTTTATCGATCAACAAGTATGTTACTTGTTCGTGGAACTCTTTATAACGATATATGAATTGTCTCAATTTACTTACAGTATAATCAGTGATACTTATTCTAAATATCCTTGATTTTGGCATTACATAGAATAATAATGCAAGATAAGTCAGAACGAGTATTGATTGATAATCAAGTTTCACAGACAATGGATATGAGATATCAAGTCAATGTCGTGGACACATGAAGGATAACATGTTGGTCGGATTGACCCATCTTGAGACACTGTTGAGATTATTATGTGTCATCAGTTTGTCTCTAACAGTTATTTTGGTTTATCTTTAGACCTGAGATCATCACGATTTCATGAATACGTAGTAGCATACCTTGATGTCATCAACCGTTGTTCTTAACCGAGTAGTCATAAAGGTGACATACAGATATGTTATGAATCACGTGGTTGAAAGTGAATGGTCGACATGGAATTTGCCCCTCTCATATCTTGAGAGAGATATCTTTGGGCCCCTCAATGTAATTGGACTAAGAAAGTGCATGGCCGTGCCGAATATAGTTGAGAGTCAATTATAGAAAAGGTTAGCCTATTACAAGATTGAGAAAGGACCAAGCTATTCAAAGATGACACATTTCTCACCTTGAGTTCGATCTAGTATTGTGAGGCAAAGAGATAATCCATGATAAGTTGTATAGGTTCGTCGGATATGATCTTCGTGTATATGCAGGTAGTCAAAATGTCCTGCTAGGAGCCACTTATGACTTGTGATTCGGGAAGTTATTTTTGATCGCAGCCAAATATACATGAATATACAAGGTCACACACTTAATGGGTTGGAGCATTAATTCAAATAGAATCCAAAATGGGTCCCTTATTGGTAATGGGTTTACCATTGGGATTAGGGTTTCGCATTGGAGTAGGACTTTTCTTGTGAGACCTTATAAATGAGGTGAGGTGTGCATGCAAAATGATCTGATCGATTCTGGTTGCCACCACCATCCACAAGATAAACTTTGCAAAACCTTAGCCATGTGTGCTGGTGCTAGCACACGAACATGTGGTACTCCATTCCCAGATGTGTGGACTTCCGTAGAGGTGCGACTGCAATTGCTACACTGCTTAGAATGATCCGGTTGTTAGGTTGATCGTGAGGAGTCACGATTCTAAGAAGCCGGTGTTGGAAGTGCGCGACATCAACTCTTCTTCCGTTGCTACATAGTTGCATCCGCGCGTCTAGTGGTAAACCTCTAATCTATGATTACATGTTTGCTTGGTTCTTGGGTTTTTGGGTAAATAATTTTTAAAATTGCCACCAGAGTAGTAACACGTTCTCCTTCAGCTACAGGCTACACTAGTACAGAAATGCAGTCTTCTAACCCCTATCTTCTAACGGTTATTCATGATCTAGAAAAAAACGGTTAGCGTATATAGTGCGGAGTAGAGAAAGGCATTTGTAGGCATTTCTACTAACGGTTTCGAAGTAAATTACCATTAGAAAAACCGGCATGATTTTTTCTAACAGTTCAAAATATATTAACCATTAGAGGAAACATATTTCGTCTAACGGTTGTATCGTAAGAACCGTTAGAAAAATTGACATGAGTTTTTCTAACGTTTGTTTTGTTTGCAACCGTTAGAACAAAGCGCATGATTTAATAAATAGCCTTGAACCCTAGATCTACAATCACACTTCGCCCTCTCTTTTGTTATCTTCTTCTTCTGCCCCTCCTCGCGATCCACACCTCCTACCACCACACTGGCAACGACCAGGCCGTACGCTGCTGGTGGAGCATCTTTTCTGCCTCCTTCCAAAGCGATCCATAGCTTCGTCCACCCCCGACCCTAGCCGATTTCTTATTCCCTTCCTCTTTCCCTGCTTCCTGGCTTCTTCTTCCTCCCTTTTTCCATCACGCCACCAAATCTCCCTACGTCGCCTCCTCCACAACTAGATCCGGAGCATCAAAAGCCCCAAATCCGCCACAGCCGCAACGCCACGCCCGATCCATTGCCATCTGCCGCCTCATGCGCCGCTTCACATGCCGCCGTACTCCACTGTCGCCTGTAACACCCCTGTTTTTGCCAAACCCTAAAATAACCAAAATCCACATCTTGACCCCAAACCCTAATCTGCTTCAGCCATTCCCTTCTAAATGTTGTTCAGAACATTTTTCCCTTCTGAATCATCTCCAAAATCCCATCCTAAAACTGAGTTTCGACCCTTGCCGTCTCAGAACCCTAATTACCCTACTTTTACCCTAAACTGCTTTTCCCCAATTTTGCCGAAACCCTTCAGATCTTGCCCGATCTTACCAAACTTTGGCCGGATAAGTTCTAATAATTTTATGCAACCTATCTGCGAAATCAGATTTCAGATCGGACCATTAGATCTCCGAATTTGCAATCAGGCCCAAGTTCTATTCAAATTTTCCTCACAGAACAGTCCCTGGAGCAAGTTTCAAAATTGCAAAACGGCCCAAGTATTCTTTTCAGGTCCATTCGACCAGCACCTGGTCGTTGCCCACGACCAGCGCGTGTCGCCAGAGCCGCGCCGTGGTTTTCGCCGCGCTCGTTCGCCGCCGGCCACAGCCTCTTGTCGCCTATATTGTGAACAGCTGAGCCACCCCGCGCGCACGTGCCAGCACCGTTGCTTCGCCATGTCCAGCAGTTAAACGGCCGCGCTCCAGCAGCGTTTCGCGCGCGCGCTCCCGTTGCCGTGGCATTTGCATGGCACTACGTGTCGTTGCCGGAGCTGTGTTGCTGCCTCCGCATCTGTGCCGTCCCGGACGAAGTCCCAAGGCGCCCTGACGTCGCTGGCAAAGCTGCAGCACCGCCTGAAGCGCAATCACTTCACCGTCGCCGTTGCTGCGCCTGCGCCCGACAAGTTTCTCCCCGGCGCAATGTGGGACCCTCATTTGAGGAATCCGGTGGCAACCGCCCAGGTGGGTTGCACTCAGAAAAGGGTACATTGCAGCTCACAACAACAAGATGCATTATATAAAAATGCGAGTAATTAAAAACACAAGTGCTGATCACAAGGACCAACATTACAATAACTTAGCGCCAAAATGACGCATTTAAATGTTGATACAAATTAAGGAGTTTTTGACACAAAGGTCGGCACAAAATAAAACAACAATAACAAACAAAAAGACTTCATCAGTCTTCTTCTTCTGCAGCAGCGGTGTACGGGCCTTCTCCACATCTGACTCCACCTTGGTGCATAACCCTCTATCAAGCTTGGTCTTCAGTTTCTTCTTCTTGTTCCGCATTGTGTTCAAGACCGTAAGATTCAGGGTTGACGAATCCTTCTAAATTCGTTTGTAAAAGCAAGGGTGAGCACATCGTCCACATGGTGCTCAACAAGTCCCAAATAAGAATGCAAGTGTATATATAGATGGGGAAAATTTCTCAAAGAATAGCTCCTTGGCTTCATATATGTATATAGAATAGATTTTCACACTTAGTCTTTGGAGAAAAGACTTTTATTTTCAAAAGCAGTGCTTTTAAAGCCCTAAGCTAAATTCTTAGAAAATGTTGTGTGTGGCGGTCTTTCATGAGTCACCACTTTATCCTGATTTTGTGAAAACTTTCCAAAAGCTACTTGTGCTACATCGACGTGAATAGAATCCACAGCGCACAGACTCCATAACCTGGGAGCTCAGAGTATCCAATACTTTTTAAACTTTGCAAAGGTGTACCACCTTAATCCACCAATCACTCAGCTTTCAAGTCAGGCCAACTCCACGCGACTTTTACGCATGTGACAAGGCCGAAGTGACACAACAGTTTACAGTCCTAGCATTAACTATTCCCTGCCCGGTAAATAGACAGTCAAGTCTCAAGTACCGTTGTGGGTCCTCCCCACTGCCTTACTTCCTAGCCTGGGTCTATGTTCTCACAAGACACATAGCCTCTCTTGATTACAGTCGCGCATGACTTAATCTGGCATAGGGCGTCTTCCTTCTTTCCACCTTTTCCTCTCATGATTTTTCTGAACTCACATCACTCATGGCCTTCTGCGGCCCACCAGTTCTCGCAAGACACTGGATCGACAACCATTGCAGGGAAGAGCTAATACTAAAGAAAGCTACTAAGTTGCGCCCGTCCCATAAACAGGCAAGTGGTTGGTACGTTTTTAATGCCGCATAGAAGCACAGCACAAGGTTCTAGTCCTTATGAATCTCTAGTGAGGAGTCCTTCACATTCCCAGTGCGCACACAGCACCATCCTATCAAACCATCCTCACTATCGACTCCAATCATATTTTCTTTCACAAAAGGGGTTTTGAACATGCTTTTCTCATATGTGACCATTCAATATTTATCATATAATCTTGGGCATAGCATAACCTAAGCATGATATTCTAGGGTAACAAGGGTGCAGGGGTATTCAATGTCAAAAGGGGCTTTACAATCATTTAGGTCATATCTAATCATTTTATTGAAACATAGTTCTTATTTGAATCTAAGGCATGCATATACTTGAAAACAGTTAACATACTTCATTTCAAAATAATAGGCTAGACATGATCAAGGGTTTGAGACTTGCCTTGCA
This sequence comes from Pharus latifolius, assembly GCA_019359835.1. Classification (NCBI taxonomy): domain Eukaryota; kingdom Viridiplantae; phylum Streptophyta; class Magnoliopsida; order Poales; family Poaceae; genus Pharus; species Pharus latifolius. The sequence continues at coordinate 63,031,959 of CM033322.1, forward strand.
GTGATGGGTCTAGCTGTTCAAATGAATCCTCGAAGATCTCCTCGGTTCCTTCAACGTCTGGTTCCACGGCGGATACAAACAACACATACACACTATATAAGTATACAAGTACTAGAAAATAATACGTAAATACATCATGCATGCAGGGGTAAGGGTTTGGACAAGGTCACTTGACATCGGTCGAAGAGATGGGCTCAAAGGGGTTGAATGTCGAAGGGCTGACATTCGACTCATGGCTTGACATTGCTCTAAATCGGTTCTAGGTCTGTTTTCTGGAGATATAGTAGTAGGGAATGTTGTAGATCATGGCTCAAAGGACTTACTGGACAAAGTGGCATTTCAATTGCTCAAATGAAACAAGTCTAAATCATCCAATGCCACTAGTGGTCATGCACTGACATAGTGCTAGACATGGCCAGAAACTAGGGCATTGCATAACTTTTGACTCAGGACTCCAATTGATGCAAAACTTTGTCTGAGGTTTAGGCATTGATAACAGCTACAAAACTCTCAACAGGCTCAAAGGCTGAAAGTGGCCGGAAGGTGGCCAAATCCGGTGAGCAAACACGGTGGCCTGGACATGAACTGAACCACTGGACAGCAACCTTGGCATGACCATAACTTTTGATTCAGGTCGATCCAGAAGTCGAGCTAGTAGACAAAATTGCTCAGGGGGTTGAGATCTATCTAAATGACAAGGTTTCACCGGCTAATTTGGCCGGAAAACGAACTCCAGCGATCGGGGCCGAAGACGAAGGCACCGATTGGGGGGTTTTCATTCCAGGGCGTTTGAACTCAATTCCACGCTCGGGAGGCATCTAGGGGCTGTCACAAGGCTATTGGTGCACTCAATTTTGCCAGAGATTGGCTAGAGAAGCACGCGGCGTTCTCCGGCGAACTATCGAGGCTCGAACGTGGAAATCTGGCGCTCGGGGCAAAATTGGCGATTCCAAGCTTGCAGGTTTGTTTCTCCTAGCTCACTGATCAATACTCTCTACTGGCACGAGGATCAATTTGGCTTGAATCACTCGGCATTACGGGAACAGGGGATTTGGGTGTTTTCCCATGATTGCCGGCGTTGAGGTTCGCCGGGGGCCAATTGAACACTATGGTACGAAGAGAGGGATGAAGGGAGCTTACTGGTGGCGTTGGTTTGGAGAAAGAAGCTTCGGGCGAAGCTGGCGCCGTAAGCTTCAGGAACTGCTCGCCGGGGAAGAAGGCCTTCGCGGCGGCGCTGAAGAACTGGACTACTCTCTGGTGGAGGAAGCTAAGGCCTGAAGTTGCGGAAAGGAGTGAAGAGATGCTGGGCGAAGGGAGGGCTTTATATAGCCGCGGGGTGAAGCTCTCGGGAGCAGCAGCAATCGCCGTGGGGGATTTTTCTTCTGGCGTTGGAGCGGTCAACGAGGCACTTGGGGACACGGCGGGGCTCTGCCAGAGGCGGAGCATCGCGCGAAATCAGGATTCCGTCAGGAAGGCGAGGTGCTGATCTCCGGGATGGCAACCATGTGGCGTGGAGCTCCTGACAACAGCGGGCACGCGCGCGCGCGGGGAAGAACACGGCACGGTGTGGTTGAAGCGTTCCACGGTGGCGGTACAGCTGCGCGCGGTTGATAGCTACGTGGCCGTGAAGGTGGCAGCGCGAGGAACTTCGCCGGCGGCGAGCTCAACGGCGCGGCAAAGCGGCAGGGCGCTGGTCGAACGAACACTGGTCGCGGTCGTGCACGCGGTCTCCTGGTCGTGGTCGAAGAAAAGGCCAGGGGCTTGTTTGCAAGGTTTTGGACTGAAATGTGAAGGTTTTGGCTCGAGAATTTGGGCCTATTTGTAATTCTGAAGAACTGAAGGGCTGATTCGAATTCTGACTTTGCAGATGAGTGCTACTAAATGTCTTAGACTCATCCAGTAGGAAAAATGGTAAAATTTGATAAGATTTGGTGGTTTTGACAAAAATCGAAAACTGGGTATTTAGGGTAAACAGGGTAATTAGGGTCTGAAACTTTTGTCGAGGCTGAAACTAGGGTTTCGGTTGAGATTCTGGAAATTTTCCAGAAGGAAAAAATGTTCAGAAAAATGAAGGAAAGGTAATCACTTGATCAAATCTGGGTTTGGAGATGATCTGAGACTTTTAGCCTTTTTGGGTTTTCTAAAAGGACTAAACTAAAGCACTTTTGGACTGAATTGTAAAAACGATCTGGGAGATGAAGTTTAGCTGCCAACTTTTTAGGTTAAGGTAGTGGCATACCTAAGATCAAGATAGGGTTGAGACAACAGGGATTCCAAAGAATATATGCTGACTCGTAAGCAGAAAAGATAGTCAAAAATAGGGATGTTACACGCAAGCAACCGTTGTCGTGTTTTCCCTCGTTGGCTCCGTCCTTGTGCCTATTTAAACCCTCCCTGTGCTTTGAGAACCTCAAGCCTCCAGAAAATCGACCAAACTCCACTGTTTTCGCTTTCTTCTCCGGCGAGCCAGTGAGTGAGCTCACGGTGCCAGCCCATCTCGCTGCACCATTCTCCAATCCAAGTTCATCAGTGAGTTTCCCACACCTATGTCTCTGTGTAGTAGCAACCAATTGCACCCCGACGATCCCCACCGCCGGTGATCGCCGGAAAAGCCCAATTGCCGTGTTTCCCCAATGCTAACCATTTCATCCCGAATTAGCTCTCGTCCTAGTACTAGAAACTGATCCTTAGCCATTTCTTAGCAAGCCTGTGGAATCAAAATCCCCAATTGAGCTCAAATCGAAGAAATCCCAATCTGGAACCTCAGCCGTTCGTCGGACCTCGGCGCCAAGCTTCTCCGGTCATTCTCCGACCAAATTGACTCCACCAGTAGCTTCCACACTCCACCCTTTAACTCCCTGAGCAAGGAATCGAGTTCAAGAGCCTTGTAGCAAAAACCCCTAATCCCCAGTGTCGTCTTCTCCAGCGCCGGCCGCCGGAATTCTTTCCCGGCCGATCTAGCCCCTGAAACCTTGTCCCTTAGCTTTGCCTCAGCTCCCTGAGCAATTCTTTCCACTAGCTCGACATCTGGATCTGCCTAGATTGTGAGTTATGCCTTTGCCAAATCTTTATCTAGAGCTGTGCCTGTGCCGTGTCGCCACCGCAGTTCATCACCTGATTTGGCCACCCTCCAGTCACTTACTGTCCTTGAGCCTGTTGAGTGATTTGTTTATGTCGGCATTACTAACAAAGTGGTGCATCAATTGGAGCCCTAAATCAAAAGTTGTGCCGTGCCCTAGTTTCTGGCCATGTCCAGCACTATGTCAGTGCATGTCAGCCACTGGCATTGACCTTGTTCAGCCCCTTCTGGTTGAGCAATTGAAATGCCACCTTGTCCTTTAGATTCCTGGAGTTGAGATCTACAACTTTCTCTACTATCACTTCTCCAGAAAACCATCCTAAGATCAGTTTGAAGCTAAGCCAAAGCCATGAACCAAATGTCGACCCTTCGATGTTCAATCCCTTTTAGCCGTTTCTTCGACCAGAGCCCTTGCGACCTTGCCCTAACCTTTTCCCCTGCATGCATGACTTATTTATTTAATATTTTCTATGGAAACTATTTTCTGTATGCTTATGGTATGTTTGTGTGTTGTTTGATTGCCGCAGAGTCAGAAGCTGAAGGAGCAGAGGAAGTCTTTGAAGATCCGTCTGAGTATTTAGACCCAGCATTGCAAGGCAAGCCTCATTCCTTTGATCATGTCTCACCCAATATTTTCATATGAAGTATATTCACTGTTTCTTACTATGCATGCTTATTTGAGATACAAGTTATGTTTGAATGACATGAGTAGATATTACCTAATGGATCATGAAACCCCTTTTGTTATTGAACCTTCATATATATGCTTTTGTCACCCTAGGACTCATATACTGAATATCCACATTAAACTTGAAATGGTCAAATACATGAGAAGTTATAATGAAAACCGTTTTGTCAAGAAAACTGATAAAAGGGATCAGTAGTGAGGATTGGATTGTATGGAGAGGGTGCGGTGCGCACCAGGGAATGTGAATGCTCCTCACTATTGATTCATAAGGACGAGAACCTTGTGCTGTGTCTCTATGCGAATTGTAAACGTACCAACCACTTGCCTGGTATGGGACAGGCACAACTTAGTAGCTTTTTGGTATTAGCAGTTCCCTGCATGGTTTGTCGGTCTGATTTCTCGCGTGGAAACTGGTGGGCCACAGTTCGGCCATGAGTGATGTGAGTTCAGAAAAATAATGAGAGGTAAAGGTGGAAAGAAGGAAGGCGCCCTACGCCTCAGATTAAGCCGTGCGCGGTTGTAATCTTAAACGGTCATATGTCTTGCGTGGACACAGACCAAGGCTATGTGTCTTGCGGGAACATAAGCCAGAGGCTAGGAAGTAAGGCAGTGGGGAGGACCCACAACGGTACTTGAGACTTGATTGTCTATTTACCGGGCGGGGATACTGTTAATACTGAATTGCAAAAGCGTTGTGTGATCTCGGCCTTGTCACATGTGTATAAGTCACATGGAGCTGATCCGACTTGAAAGCCGAGTGAACCAGTGGATTTAAAAAGCGGTACACGTTTGCAAAGTGTAAAAGAAGTATCAGATACTCTGTACTCCCAGGTTCAGGAGTCTTTTCGTAGTGGATGTTATCCATGGGTTATAGCACAAGTAATATTTGGAATGTTTTCATAATATGGTTATCAAAGTAGTGACTTATGGGAGGCCACTACATTTAATGTTTTATTGAAAACCTGTTTAATGTTTAAAGTATCATTTTCATGACAAAGTACTGTTTTACTGAACAAATGACTTGGAAATCTATATATCTCTATCCATATGAAACTAAAACTCCGGAATCATATGTTTCACCCTCATGTAAGTACAATTGCATTAATTCCCGGAAAGAGTGTTGCTGAGCACCAAGTGCTCACCCTTGCATTTATATCCAGTAGTAGAAGAGGGATTCGAGGATCCCGATTCTTTCGGGTATGAATACTCAGCAGAAGATGGAAGTGCCCCGGACGAGCCCACATTCTAGGAGGATCATGCGCCAAGTCAAGTCAGATGTGGGAGAAGCCCCTCCAACCCCGCTGCTGATTGAAGTCAAGCTGTTTGTCGTTGCTTTGTGCTTTATGCTGTGTGTTCGGTACTTGGATACCGATTCTTGTCTTGATAAACTGATTATTTTCTTAGCAACTTTACTTAGTGCCATTTTCGGTGCTTTGGCTATGTAATACTGGCCCATGTTGGCCTGATACTTGGTTATCTATAATGCTATGCTTGAGTGGTTTGGAGCTCATGTGACATCATGCTGTGTGTAACCTACCTGGGCGGTTACCAAGGTGATCCTCAAATGGGGGTCTCACAGCGAATGGTATCAGAGCATGAAGCTTGACTGTAGGTCGTGACCCTTACTAAGAATGGGCGTCCCTAAAGTAGAGAATCGCTAGATTAATTGGTAAAAACCTAATTGTGAAAAACTTAATTTGTTTAAGAAAAACGTATTGAGTGTTATTTGAAAATTTTCAAAACCTTTTTCCTACTTTTAAGTGTTCCGTGTCTCATCATCTCAGATGGCCATGGCAAGAAGCTGATTCATGGAGACGAGTTGGGATCATGGGTGTTGATGCTTTAGATGATGTTGCAATTTCTGGGAGCAAGAGACAATCAACGACCAGTCTACTACGTCTGTCGTGAAGAAGTGGATGGCAGACCTTTTGGTTTCTGTGCCTCAGTTATTGTGTACGAGATTCCGGAGATCGGGAGAGGATCAACGAGGAAGGAAGCTCGTCGAGAAGAAGAAGAAGATGCCATCCAAGATGCTGCTCGTCGCGCTATAGGTACCACCCACCAGCTGTACGATGATTTCCTTGTAGGTTCTCCTTTCTGCTTCGTGCCCTATCAAGTCCCTGGATCGGATCGTCGAGCTGTTCATCCCTCCACCAATCAGAGAGATGCCATCCTAACCAAAACCAGAGATGTAGTTCAAGCTTTGGAGTCAAGCTACACTCGGTTGTTTCGTGAGCATGAAAATGCTCGGGATGACCGTCATTATCTCGAAGGAGCACTTGCGAAGGTTCACTCAGAACTCCAAGAGAAAGAAAAGCATATTCAAGAGTTGGCTGAACCTAGTAGAGTGCGAGAAGTCAAAGACGAAGGATCGGTGAACAAGAAGAACCGCTTGAAGATAAGACTCACAGCCCGCAAGAGTGTGGGAAGACCTAGGGATTACCTGGGTTATTTCACGCCTGCTTCGCGAGGCATTGTGATCAACACCCCTGCACCAGCATATCCTGCTCTCGCGAAAGGGAAGGAAGTTCCTGAAGGCAAAGGAAAAGAGATTGCTACATGCGACACCAACTGTTCATCTGAGGATGAAGAGGACAATGATATGGAATGGGACCCTATGGATGCCGACGAAGATCAAGAAGAGGAAGACCCCGAAGAAGTGGAGCCTTGCAGTTCTTCCAGGACCGACAGGAGATCCTAGTTTTCTTTTCAGCTTGACCCTTCTGCTCTAACCCTTGTAATCGTTAGTCTCTAGCTCTTGGTGTGGTAGTTGCTTTGCTTGTATTGTTTGTTGGTAACTTTAAGGCTGTAGAGGTGAAAACCTTGTATCTTTTGAAAACCTTTGAAAATAGCAATTGCATGTTCCAACCCCATCTCTTGGGTTGATCTTTTCTTTCAGCTTGTGTTCAATCTGTGCTCTCTTGAATTAGTAGTCTTTTCTCAATTATCTTGTCAGAACAGAATGGTGAACACCAGAGGCAGGATCCAAGGCTCGGAAGAAGTCCCAAGGAACACATCAACGAGAAGGACTAGAGATACCTCAGATTAGCCAAATTCATCGACCTCAGTACCGCAAGGGGGAAATCTGACAGAAATATTAATATGGATGGAACAAAACCGACAGAGATCCGCAGAGGTACGAGTCAAATTCTGGAACAGTTGATGCAAAACTCCGCAACACGACGCGAGGAAGGTTCGAACATTGGAGCAAGACTGACAGACTTTCAAAAGACGCGTCCTCCGACTTTCTCCTGCACTGAAGACCCCATAGTGGCAGATGATTGGTTAAGGGAAATTGAGAGGAAATTGGACACTGTCAGGTGTAATGATGAAGAGAAGCTGTTGTATGGACCCCATCAGCTCACAGGATCGGTTGCAGCATGGTGGGAAAATTACAAGACGGTACACCCTAATCAGAACTCCATTACCTGGAATGAGTTCAAGGAACAGTTCCGTAAGTACCACGTCCCCAAAGGAGCCATCCAAGCCAAACGCAGAGAATTCTTGAATTTAAGGCAAGGAGGAAGGACGGTGAAGCAATATTTGCATGAATTCATCAAATTGGCCAGGTATGCACCTGAAGATATCATGACGGAAGACCGGAAGATCGACAGATTTTGCGAAGGCCTACAAAACTCATATCAGTATCACCTGTCAACACACGAGTTCACGGACTTCCAAGTCCTTGTGAATCGAGTGCTCAAAATGGAGGAGAAAAGAGGCATAGTAGAAGAAGACCGCAAGAGGAAAAGCATAGCATACCCATTTCAAGACAATTCTAGTCGAGGGAGACCAGCACCATATGCTAGAGCCGCTTTCAGAGCACCCGCACCTCCAAGACCCCAGAGGACTTCATCACCAACAACTCCAACATGTTCAGGATGCAAAGGGAGTCACCTCTATAAAGATTGTACACTAAAGAATACAGAGTGTTTCCATTGTGGCAGAAGAGGACACCGCAGAGAGACTTGTCCACTTCAACATTTACCTCCCAGCGTTGCTAAAGCTCAGGCAGACAAATCCCCTGCACCTGCACGAACTATTGCTAGAGGAGCACCACAAGCCAGAGGAGGAAGATTCCAAACCAGCAGAGGGAGAGGAATACCAACCGCCGGAGGAAGACTCAACTTTGTGACCGCTGCAGAAGCAGGAGAGGCAACTGACATCGTGATCGGTAGACTCTTGATCTCCTCTCAGATTTCAATTGTTTTATTTGATCCCTGTGCAACTCATTCATTCATGTCAAAAGATCACTTGTTGGGTAATAACTTGCCTGTGGTTGCTTTAGAGCATCCTATCATCATTCAGTCACCTGGTGCTAGGATGATTGTTAATTCCATCTGTAGAAATGTTGCCTTCTGTATCGGCAATCTAGAATTCCTGGTAGACATGCTAGTTCTAAACCTTGAAGGATTAGATGTCATTCTTGGAATGGATTGGCTGGCCAAGCATAAGGGATTGATGGATTGTGAGAAGAAAACAATCACCCTGACAAATGCCATTGGAAAGCAAGTTACATTCCATGCAGACAGAACTCCAATCCGCGACCACCTGCAGAGATTGAACTGCATTGAAGAAGTGAAACTGGAAGAGGTACCGATTGTCAATGAGTACCCAGAAGTCTTTCCAGAAGAACTTCCCGGATTACCACCAGATAGGGATATAGAGTTCACTATTGAACTGAAACCCGGATCCGCTCCGTATGCTAGAAAGTTATTTCGGATGACAGGTCATGAGCAAGAGGAACTGAAGAGGCAGATAGCTGAATTGGAAGAAAAAGGATTCATCAAATCAAGCTCATCACCATGGGGAGCCCCAGTGCTCTTTGTTAAGAAGAAAGATGGTAGCATGCGACTTTGCATAGACTACGGTAAGCTGAACGACATGACTATTAAGAACAAATACCCCTTACCAAGGATAGATGACCTTTTTGACCAGCTCAGAGATGCGAAAGTGTTCTCAAGAATAGACCTGAGATCGGGATACCACCAGTTAAGGATCCGAGAACAGGACATTCCTAAAACTGCTTTCGTGACCAGATACGGGTTGCATGAGTTTACAGTGATGCCTTTTGGATTAACTAATGCACCAGCGGTATTTATGAATCTAATGAACAAAATCCTTATGGAGTTCCTAGATAAGTGCATCATCGTGTTTGTAGATGATATCCTTGTCTATTCCAAGACAGAGGAGGAGCACGCACACCACCTGAGGATAGTGCTACAGAAACTAGCAGACCACCAGCTATACGCCAAGTTCAGCAAATGTGCTTTTTGGCTGAAGAAGATCTCTTTCTTAGGACACATCATCTCAGGCGAAGGAATATTTATGGACCCGATGAAGATCCAAGCTGTTACTGAATGGAAACAACCAGAAACCGCAACAGAAGTTAGAAGTTTCTTGGGATTAGCGGGATATTATCGAAGATTCGTGGAAGGATTCTCGAAGATCACCAAACCGCTGACCCAGCTACTGAAGAAAAATGCCCCTTTTAAGTGGACCGAGGAGTGCGAAAGAAGTTTTGAGGAATTGAAGAAAAGACTGACAACTGCACCAATCCTTATACTACCGGACGTCAAAAAGGATTTTCAAGTCTACTGTGACGCCTCCAAACAAGGATTAGGATGTGTACTGATGCAAGAAAGGAAAGTGATAGCTTATGCATCAAGACAGCTACGACCTCATGAGGAGAATTATCCAACACATGATTTGGAGTTAGCTGCTGTCGTACATGCACTAAAGATATGGAGACACTACTTACTAGGCAGCAAGTGCGAAATGTACACGGATCATAAGAGCCTGAAATATATCTTCACACAACAGGAGTTGAATATGAGGCAGAGAAGATGGCTAGAGCTGATCAAAGATTATGACCTGGAGATCCACTATCACCCGGGAAAAGCCAATGTAGTGGCTGATGCTTTGAGCAGAAAGTCTCGTTGCAACCAGATAACACAGCTAGAAGTACCAACACAACTGATTAAAGACTTCGAAAGGTTGCAATTGGAATTAGTGAACCAAGGAACCATCACTACCCTAAAGATGGAATGTGAGTTGAAGGATAAGATCCGACAAGCTCAAGCAATTGACCCAGACCTTCAAGAGATGAAGGAGGACATGAGGAGAAAAGATACAACCAACCTTCGAGAGGATGAACAGGGAATTCTATGGTACGATGACCATATCTGCATTCCAAATGACAACGAGATCAAAGGCTTGATCATGCAAGAAGCTCATCAAACCCCATATTCCATACACCCAGGCAGCACCAAGATGTACAAAGATTTGAAGAACTACTTTTGGTGGAAAGGAATGAAGAGAGAAATTGCTAAGTTTGTCGCAGCTTGTGACACGTGCCAAAGAGTGAAAGCAGAACATCAAAAGCCTGCGGGACCGCTACAACCTCTACAAATCCCAGAGTGGAAGTGGGATGAAATCGGAATGGATTTTATTGTGGGACTACCAAGGACAAGAAGAGGATTCGATTCTATATGGGTCATAGTAGATAGATTAACAAAGGTAGCACATTTTCTCCCAGTAAAGACCCTATATACAGCTAAGGACTTAGCAGAGCTGTATCTCAGCAGAATAGTGGTACTGCACGGAGTGCCGAAGGCTATCGTTTCCGACAGAGGAGCCCAGTTCATTTCAAGATTTTGACAAGAGTTGCAGAAAGCCTTGGGCACAAAATTAAAATTCAGTACCGCTTACCACCCTCAAACGGGAGGTCAGACTGAAAGGGTAAACCAAATTTTGGAAGATATGTTGAGGGCATGTGTTTTGGATTATGGAGACTCTTGGGAGCTATTTCTACCGTATGCAGAATTCACATATAACAACAGCTTCCAAACAAGCCTACAGATGGCACCATATGAAGCTCTATATGGAAGAAATTGCCACACGCCTCTGTATTGGACAGAAATAGGTCAAAAGCAACATCTAGGACCCCAGTTAGTAGAAGAAGCCACAGCCCATGTCAGGATCATACAAGAAAAACTGAAAATAGCTCAATCTAGACAGAAAAGCTATGCAGACAATCGTAGAAGAGAGCTATCATTTGAAGAGGGCGATTATGTGTATCTCAAAGTTATGCCATACAAAGGAGTTCGAAGATTCCAGATGAAGGGAAAATGTAACATCCTGAGTTTTGGGGTGAAAAGTTTCTTTCTTAAAAATCATGCATGCATATATCTCTTCTAGATCAACCAAATCAGCCTCAGTTTTATTTTGTTCTAGCCCTAAAATCTCCAAAATCTATCCTGTGACCCCAAGTCAAGATCTGACTTGCCAGATTTGATCTATCAGTTATCCCAAATCTAAAAGCCTTCAGAACCCAGATCCAATTTTATCTCTAAATTCCAGATTTATTAACTTCTTCTGTTTTCAAAAACAGAAATACCTTATATTACCCAAATACCCTAAGTTTCAGAAGTGCAGATTTAATCAAAATCTTGACCAAGTTCAGATCAGATTATTCCTGGAATATGATCATGGGTATGTCAATACCTTAATATAAAAAGTTGACAGCCAGATTCTGCTATCTAGACTCTTTTCACAAATTAGTCCAAGAATTATCGCAAAATAGTCCTTATCTGATATCTGAAAATCCAAAAAGGCTAAAATCTCCAGATTAACTCCAAATTCAGAATTTCTTCGGCAAATCTTCTCAAAATGCTATTTGTCACAAGTTTATCTTCTGTTCAAATTCCAAAATCTCATCCTAAGTGCCAGAATTCAAAATCAAATGAAATTCAGATTTCAATTACCCTAAATTACCCTATTTTCAGTTTGTATCGAAAACTATTCAAATGTGTAAAATCTCATCATTTATCTTTGCCAAATATCCTGTTGAATATAATATACCAGATTAGTGAAATCAATTTCAGTTTAAACCTTCTAAATCTCCAGATTTACATTTCAGTCCAAAACTCAAAGAATTGAAACTGCAGTTCAGTCCATTTTCGACCAGGACAGCAGCAAGCATTCGACCAGGCCGTTTTACTGTGCGCACGACCAGGGCTCGCCGTGATTTCTTGCGCCGTGGTTGCTTGCCGCCGTTGAAGCTTCGCCTGCAACTTGATCGTGCATGCTGTTGCGCACGTGTCCTCGCCTCAGCCGTCACCGTGGCAGCGCCGCTGCAACGTCAACGACCAGCGCTTGCTCCCGCGCCCGATCACCGGCTTTTGTCAGCAATCCATCGCCACGTTGCCTTGCCGCGCCAGTTGTTGTCGCCACCGCTTTCTCCATCTTTGCAAAGTCCCGATGAACGACAATGTGGACAATTGCAGTCCTGTCGCCGTCGCAATCACCGTTCTTCGCTGTGTCTTTGCCGCTGATGCTCAGCACGCAATCCATCTCATCTTAGCTGCCAATTACTTCGTTGTCTCCTCCTTGCAAGCTTCGCCTGGCCTATTTAAGCACTCCTGTGCTCAGTAGCTCCCTCCATACTTCACCAGAAACCAGCCAAGTTCCAGAATTTGCTCTTTTCGTTTTCTTCTCCGGCGAGCCGTCGAGGAAGCTCACGGTGCCAGCACTCTACAGATCATCTCCTGCCAAATTAACAACACCAGTGAGTTTCCCTACTCATTCTCTCTGTGTGATATCATCTAATTGCTCCCCGGTGACCTCTATCGCCGGTGATCGCCGGGATTGCTAAATACCCTGTTCCGGCAATGCAGGCCAAATCACCTCAAATTAGCTCTCATTGCTGTAGAAGAAGTTGATCAGTGAGTCATTTCCAGCAAGCCTGAGCATCCAGATCCCCAGGTTGAGCTCGAATCGAAGGTGTCCCCAAATCCGAGCTTCACCAGAAAACCGGCGATCGTCGCCAGGCTTTTCCAGTGATCCTCCGGCCAATACAATTGTACCAGAAGCTTCCCTATACCTCCTAGATGCTCTCCAAGCAAGGAATTAAGTTCTTGTTGCCTGTAGCAGAAACCCCCAATCAGCAGCGTTTTCTTCTCCGGCGCCGATGATCGGAAAAGTGTTCCCGGACGTTTCAGCTCAAATCACTTTGTCCACTGTGTGTGCCTTAACTTCCTCAACATTTTTGTCTTCTAGCCCGACACCTAAATCAGCCTAGATCAAAAGATATAGCCATGCCAAGATCTTGTCCAGAACTGCTCGAGTGCAACCAGTTCACCTCAGTTCATCACTGAATTTCATCACTTTCCAGCCATTTCTTGCCCTAGATTCTGTTGACTTAATTGTTCCTGTTATCCTTGCCTACCTCCCAGACAAAGTGGTGCATCATTTGGAGCTCTAGATCAAAAGTTATGCTAAGCCCTAGTTTCTGGCCATGTCAAGATCAATGCCAGACTATGTCAGTCAGTGGCATTAGCCCTTTTCACTCCCTTCCAGATGTGCATTTTGGGCATAACTTTGTCCCTTAGACTCCTGAGGTTGTGATCAACATTTTCTTCTTCTATCACAACTTGATTTGAGCCCTTGAATTATAATTGTTGCTAAACCCTAGTTTCTGACACTATCCCAGTGCATGCCAGTCAATGGCATTGGCCTTGTTTACCCATTTCTGATTGTGCATTTTGAAAGCCACTTTGTCCACTGAATTTGTAGAGTTATGATCTACACTTTCTTCTACTGTCATAACTTGAGATAAGCTCTCTAGTTTTCCTTGAAGTTATGTCAGAATCTTGATCCGAATGTCAATCCACTGACATTCGCTGTTCTTGATCAAACCAGCCACAAAACTGATGTTCTTATTGTAACCTTGAGATCCTAAGAGCATCTAACACCCATCCTTAGCCAAATCCTTGAAACCCTAGATCTCAACTCAGTTCAGCTTACAATCTCAATTATCTCCAATATCGTTCAGTCACTCTTGTAAAGCATATCTGCATATAGATCCTAAAACATCTTAATATATAAGTAATATTTGTGTGTATTGTTTGGTTTGTCGTCGAGCAGATCTAGAAGCTGAGATCGAGGACTTCCCTGTTGACCCGTCATCAACTGCTGTTTCTTACGACGCGGAAGGCAAGTCATATCCTTGGTCATCTTGAACCTATATTTTAAATGTTGCTAAAACATAACCTTGAATATAGGCAATATTGCATGTGAAAGATTGAGAATGGTTGATTTATGAATTGGCAGTACTAGACTGGTTATCTGTGAAATGTGAAATAAACAAGTTTTGAGCCATGAACTATTATATGTATCTATATACTTATATTCATGAAATAAAACCCCTAGCCGTGACCAGAAAAATGGTGTGGATGGCTGTAGCACTGGAGGTGCTAGACTGCAAAGGAATGCAGGCACTAAAGGTGCAGGGTTGTGGATGGTCTGGTCATTGGCATATAAGGACTAGAACCTTGTGTTGTGCGTCTAGTGGCATGAACAACGTGCTAACCGCAAGCCTGGTATGGGACAGGCCTGAACAAGTACTTATGTGGATCATACATGAAACCCCTGCATGAGTTGTGTTGTGATGATTGACTTGGAGGCTGACTCCTACTATCACTGAAGGTGATCTGATATTTGACCCAGTAATGGGAAAATAAGGTGGGGTGGAGGTTATGATACAGCCTACCACAACTGTGTTTCACGGAGAGCCACAAGGTCAGGGGTGAATTGTAAGTGATGCATAACAAAAGTTCTTGTTATCTCCACCTTGCCACTCATACATGGTTGTGAGGAGGGGTCTAATCATTTTGTTATGATAGGATGGGCTTGAAAGTGGAATATCTTGCTGGTAAATTGGTACCTCTCTGCAGAGTTAAAAACGTATTCGAATACTCCGAGCTCCCGGGTTTATAGGAGTCTGCTGCGGTGGATTAAATCCACGGGGTGTGACACAAGTACTATTTTCTAAATAAAATGTGTTAAATCAAGATTACCCAAATGACATGTGTTGTCATGATAAGGAGTGCTGCCGTGGGCTGTCGTGTGTCGACGTGTCGCGGTAGTGCTATAATCTAGTGAACATGAATGATGATGTTACTTTATGAAAAAGTGCTGCCATGAAATAAGATGAGATGAGATATGGAAGTAAAAGATTATTTTATAAACAACCATAATTCTTGACTAGTCTAGGTTCATATCATCACTACTATATGTATCTACTCTTACCTATGACTTGCTGAGTACGTAAGTGCTCACTCTTGCAACCTACAAATCAATAGACGGAGCAATCATCAATCAAGATGAAGGCGTGGAGAACTTATTGGATCCAGAAGGAGGAGCGTCAGTCCCGTCATTTCCCTGATGTGTGTTTGTTCTACTGTCCACTTCTCTTTTGTGGGTGGGTCACCTATCTTCTGCTGTGTAGATGTTATTTTGCTAAACCATGTATGCCGTGAAGGCATTGTAAACTCCTTATGTAATATCAAGGCCAGCAGGCCACACTGCTTAACTATACTCCTGTGCTTGACTTATCCTGGGACGTCAAGGGTATGTGTATGCTATGCATATATGGGACTAGCTGCAGCAAGCTAAGTCTCTACAGGAGCAGTCGTAGTCCCAGTCTCGGGGCGCGACAGAAAATTAAAACCTATATATGTTGGACCATATCGAATTCTGGAAAAGCAAGGTGAAATGGCATACAAGTTGGAATTGCCACCAGAATTGATTGGAATTCATGACATCTTTCATGTATCCCAGCTGAAGAAATGCTTGAGAAAACCAACGGAACAGATATCTCCTGCAGAGATTGAGATTCAACCAGATTTGTCTTGTCAAGAATACCCTGTTAGAATTCTGGAAACCAGAGAGAAAGTGCTGAAGTCAAGAACCCTCCGATTCTACAGAGTCCAGTGGAATAATCACTCAGAGGAAGAATCGACTTGGGAAAAAGAAGAAGATCTCCGCCGAGAATTTCCTTTCCTATTCTCTGACTTGTCCTAATCTCGAGGACGAGATTGTTTCTAAGGTGGGTAGATTTGTAACACCCCTGTTTTTGCCAAACCCTAAAATAACCAAAATCCACATCTTGACCCCAAACCCTAATCTGCTTCAGCTATTCCCTTCTAAATGTTGTTCAAAACATTTTTCCTTTCTGAATCATCTCCAAAATCCCATCCGAAAACTGAGTTTCGACCCTTGCCGTCTCAGAACCCTAATTACCCTACTTTTACCCTAAATTGCTTTTCCCCAATTTTGCCGAAACCCTTCAGATCTTGCCCGATCTTACCAAACTTTGGCCGGATAAGTTCTAATAATTTTATGCAACCTATCTGCAAAATCAGATTTCAGATCGGACCATCAGATCTCTGAATTTGCAATCAGGCCCAAGTTCTATTCAAATTTTCCTCACAGAACAGTCCCTGGAGCAAGTTTCAAAATTGCAGAACGGCACAAGTATTCTTTTCAGGTCCATTCGACCAGCACCTGGTCGTTGCCCACGACCAGCGCGTGTCGCCGGAGCCGCGCCGTGGTTTTCGCTGCGCTCGTTCGCCGCCGGCCACCGCCTCTTGTCGCCTGTATTGTGAACAGCTGAGCCACCCCGCGCGCACGTGCCAGCACCGTTGCTTCGCCATGTCCAGCAGTTAAACGGCCGCGCTCCAGCAGCGTTTCGCGCGCGCGCTCCCGTTGCCGTGGCATTTGCATGGCACTACGCGTCGTTGCCGGAGCTGTGTTGCTGCCTCCGCATCTGCGCCGTCCCGGACAAAGTCCCAAGGCGCCCTGACGTCGCTGGCAAAGCTGCAGCACCACCTAAAGCGCAATCACGTCGCCGTCGCCGTTGCTGCGCCTGCGCCCAACAAGTTTCTCCCCGGCGCAAGCAACCGTTGTCGTGTTTTCCCTCGTTGGCTCCGTCCTTGTGGCTATTTAAACCCTCCCTGTGCTTTGAGAACCTCAAGCCTCCAGAAAATCGGCTAAGTCCCAAACTCCACTGTTTTCGCTTTCTTCTCCGGCGAGCCAGTGAGTGAGCTCACGGTGCCAGCCCATCTCGCTGCACCATTCTCCAATCCAAGTTCATCAGTGAGTTTCCCACACCTATGTCTCTGTGTAGTAGCAACCAATTGCACCCCGACGATCCCCACCGCCGGTGATCGCCGGAAAAGCCCAATTGCCCTGTTTCCCCAATGCTAACCATTTCATCCCGAATTAGCTCTCGTCCCAGTAGTAGAAACTGATCCTTAGCCATTTCTTAGCAAGCCTGTGGAATCAAAATCCCCAATTGAGCTCAAATCGAAGAAATCCCAATCTGGAACCTCAGCCGTTCGCTGGACCTCGGCGCCAAGCTTCTCCGGTCATTCTCCGACCAAATTGACTCCACCAGTAGCTTCCACACTCCACCCTTTAACTCCCTGAGCAAGGAATCGAGTTCAAGAGCCTTGTAGCAAAAACCCCTAATCCCCAGTGTCGTCTTCTCCAGCGCCGGCCGCCGGAATTCTTTCCCGGCCGATCTAGCCCCTGAAACCTTGTCCCTTAGCTTTGCCTCAGCTCCCTGAGCAATTCTTTCCACTAGCTCGACACCTGGATCTGCCTAGATTGTGAGTTATGCCTTTGCCAAATATTTATCTAGAGCTGTGCCTGTGCCGTGTCGCCACCGCAGTTCATCACCTGATTTGGCCACCCTCCAGTCACTTACTGTCCTTGAGCTTGTTGAGTGATTTGTTTCTGTTAGTAATGCCTACCTCCCAGACAAAGTGGTGCATCAATTGGAGCCCTAAATCAAAAGTTGTGCCATGCCCTAGTTTCTGGCCATGTCCAGCACTATGTCAGTGCATGTCAGCCACTGGACCTTGTTCAGCCCCTTCTGGTTGAGCAATTGAAATGCCACCTTGTCCTTTAGATTCCTGGAGTTGAGATCTACAACTTTCGCTATTATCATGTTGGGGGAAATCTCCATGCGGCCAACTCCAGGTAAGTTCATGATTGCCCGGGGGACAGTGGCCCCCTTTTAGGCTCCCGGGACCGTGCCTCCGGGGCACGTCCCGGGCGCCGCCATTTGGCCCCCGGGACCTTGCCCCCCGGGCGGGCCCCGGGCGCCGCCATTCGCCCGGGGACAGTGGCCTCCGTTGCCTGCCCCGGGCGCCGCCTTTTACCCGGGGACAGTGGCCTCCGGTGCCTGCCCCGGGCACCGCCATAGGCTCACGGGACGATGCCTCCGGGGCATGTCCCGGGCGCCGCCTTTTGGCCCCTGGGACCCTGCCCCCCAGGCGGGTCTCGGGCGCCGCCATTTGGCCCCCGGGCGGAACCCTGCCCCCCGGGCGCCGCCTTTTACCCGGGGACCGTGCCCCCCGGGCGGGTCCCGGGCGCCGCCATTCGCCCGGGGACAGTGGCCCCCGGTGCCTGCCCCGGGCGCCGCCATTTGGCCCCCGGGACCGTGCCCCCGGGCGGGTCCCGGGCGCCGCCAGTTGCCCGGGGACAGTGGCCTCCGGTGCCTGCCCCGGGCGCCGCCTTTTAGGCTCCCGGGACCGTGCCTCCGGGGTATGTCCCGGGCGCCGCCTTTTGGCCCTTGCGACCGTGCCCCCCGGGCGCCGCCATTCGCCCGGGGACAGTGGCCTCCGTTGCCTGCCCCGGGCGCCGCCTTTTACCCGGGGACAGTGGCCTCCGGTGCCTGCCCCGGGCACCGCCATAGGCTCCCGGGACGATGCCTCCGGGGCATGTCCCGGGCGCCGCCTTTGGGCCCCCGGGACGCTGCCCCCCGGGCGGGTCTCGGGAGCCGCCATTTGCCCGGGGACAGTGGCCTCCGGTGCCTGCCCCGGGCGCCGCCATTTGGCCCCCGGGACCGTACCCCCCGGCCGGGTCCCGGGCGCCGCCATTCGCCCGGGGACAGTGGCCCCCGGTGCCTGCCCCGGGCGCAGCCAATTGGCCCCCGGGACCGTGCCCCCCCGGCGGGTCCCAGGCGCCGCCATTTGCCCGGGGACAGTGGCCTCCGGTGCCTGCCCCGTGCGCCGCCTTTTAGGCTCCCGGGACCCTGCTCTCCGGAAGGGGTCCCGGACGTCATCGCCCTCCTAAAAGGTAAAATCCCTGTTTGTTTATCACGTGCAGGTCACGCGAGGGACGCCTTGGGAATCAGCGACCACCTGTCAAGCATCCAAGACGTTTGACCGGGAGAAGGACGGTCCTACCCTTCAATCCGACGGTGGCTTCCGGGGTAGTTTAGGCTTTTTGCTTCTTTTTGAGGCTATAAATAGCCCTTGTACCCCTCTGTTGTAAAAGATCAGCTCATTATTATTTGGAATAGCTAAACTCACAGACGTGCTCCGGAAGCCTCTCCCCCGGAGAGAGCCTCCCCAGCCGGCTCCGGTCGGGAGCGCGTCGACAGGACAAGGGCCCCCACCGGGACCCGAACCTGTATAAATCCACGTGTCAATTCTTGTGTTTGTCCGGCGGGGGAGGACCGGTCACCCGGTCAACCCGCGCTGCGTAATCTCCGCTAGGATCGTCTTCAAAACCTGCCGGGGTATTCTTAATACCACGACAGTTGGCGCCGACCGTGGGGACCCGTGACAAATCGCCATGGCTCCTCCGAGAACAAGGGCCCGCGCCCTTCCCGGTGACCTGGCGCCAATCGTCCGGGACGCTGCTGTTCCGGCGCTTCCGTCCGGAGGCGACCATTCCCAGGTACCGCCTCCCACCTTTCCTCTCAATCTAGGTGCCTCCACCTCCGGGTCGCTCCCGGCGGCCGCGGGGACCTCGGCCGGGACGAGTTTCCCCCCGACGGCTCCCCCGGCTCCCCGGGATGCCCTGCTGGAGGCTCTCGTGGAGGGCCAGCTCCGCGCCCAGCGCTCTATGGACGAGCTCCTCAGTGTGTTGGCGCGGCCCCCGGCCCCCACATTTTCGTCGCACACATATCCGGGGATCATGCCCCCGTTTATGGGATACCCGGCGGCCCCTCCGGTCTCCGGGGGGCTGTCTACCCCGTATGATCCCGCCGGGGGGTTCCCTCCCCCCGCGGGATATACTTCCGGACACTTCTCGGCACCCGGGCCTGTCCCGGTGCCGGGAGGCTATTTCATGCCCAGGCCCTTCGTGGCACCAGGGGGGTACCCCGTCCCCGGCCCGCTTCCGGGGCTGGGGGGTCATTTCATGCCGGGGGTTATTCCTACGCCGGGAGCCAGTCCCGCCCTCGCGTTGCGTTTACCGCACCGGGGCCGGTCGACAGAGCAGCTCCCGTGCCTCAGCGAATTTCCCCCCGCATTGGCTCCCCAACCCCGGACGTCGCCGAGGGGGCTCACCCCCCACTGGTTCCGGATGTCGCAGGGGCTTCCCCCTTTCCGGTCCCGGTCGTTGCCGCAGGGGCCCCATCTTCGGATCCAAACGCCGCCCCGGGCGCCCCCTCCCCAGTCCCGGATGGTGCAGGGGCTCCCCCCTTTCCGGTCCCGGGGGCCGTCGCAGGGGGCTCCCCCCAGCAGGCCCCGGTAGCTTCCGGGCCGGCTGCTACAGTGCAGGAGCTCCCCCCCGGTCGTTGTCGCAGGGAGCCTCGCTCTCACACCGGTCGGGGGAAGAGACCAGCCGAAGAACCATCCTCCCCGGAGGGAAGCCCGGACGTCCGGGAAATCAGTCCCGGCCAGGAAGAGAAGCGTCGTCACCACCACTCTGGCGGCCCTCTTGGGCCGCTACCTGACTCGGATAACCAGGGGGCGTCCCCCGTTAAAGAAGACAGTGACTGGGGTGTCGACGATTCGGACTCAGAGTCCTCAGCCGAACTTATGCAGAATTTGTAATTGTGAGACCTTTCAAGATGACCCTTCGGGAAGATATGCTGAACAATGGTGAACAAGAGCACATAGAGTTTAGACAGGTTCGGGCCCTCGATGGTGGGAGTAAAAGCCCTACGTCCTGTTGAGATTTCACTAAGTGTGGTAAAAGATTTACAAAATGGAGGGAAAAGTCCTCACAGGCGAGGATTTTCCCTGTAAAAGTGTACAAGGATAAGCCAAAGAAGGCTTACTAAAAATGCTATATCAGGTGGGCCGTAGACTTGGCTAACTTAGATGATTTTGGGTTTCTTGATCTTCCGATCCCTCGGTTGATGTTTCGGATGATCTCTCGATTTCCCCCTTTTTTTTGCTTGATGCTCCATGCCATCCTTTTATATTGTTTGAAAGGGTGCCATGTAGAGGAAACTGCAT
This sequence comes from Pharus latifolius, assembly GCA_019359835.1. Taxonomy (NCBI): domain Eukaryota; kingdom Viridiplantae; phylum Streptophyta; class Magnoliopsida; order Poales; family Poaceae; genus Pharus; species Pharus latifolius. The sequence goes on from CM033322.1 coordinate 63,052,771, forward strand.
CAAACGGTTGCATGGACGGTTGGATGTGGTTTTTTGGAACTGCTCTTAACCTCCACACAGGTTAAACACGTGTTATTCATGGATAACTGTATGTGTTAACCTTCTGACGGTTGATTTTCCACGTGTAGGAATCTTCGGGATACTTAGAATATCCTGTTGTACGGGCAACCGAAATAGATAGATCCCAAGTATCCTGATTGACAGATGTTCTGACCGCGGGATATTGGCTGACCGCGCAATATCCCGAATGTGTAGTTCGCGTATAGCTTACGAACTTCTGACCGCGGAAGGCTTACGGACTTCTGACCGCGCAAGGCTTACGGTCTGACCGCGTAAAACTGTGACCTGATCGCGTAAAGCTTGCGACCTCATGGTGATGCCCCTCAGGATAGCTTGAGTTCGCATCACCAGGTACATGTCTGGTTCGAACTTGTCTTGAACCAAAAGTTTATTAGAAATGACCCGGGTGTCAATCCTCGTCAGCTAGCCCCCAAATTCGAAGAAAACGAAGAGACGTGTTTATTTCGAATTTAAAAACCGTGCATTGGATTTTTAACCCGGCCCTTTAACTTATCCACTTAGTGGCGCACTAAGTGAAAACGGTTGGTTTTTCAAGACGGGTTCTGACATTACGTGACGGGCAATGATGGCGCCGTAGAGATTTTTATCTCGAGGTAAAATTGTAAATGTCTTAATGAAACCCGAGGTGTCTGGGAGGTGAACCGTCGCCCTGGCGGCTATAAATACCAGGTTCTTGGGTTTGTAAAGCTTCGTAATTTCCCTCCACGCCTAAGTCCTTTTCTTGTTATCCTGCCTTCTTCCTTTTCACATACCCCTCCCAATGGCAGATCATGAAATCATCGAGATTGAGAGCGATGAAGGGGAAATTGTCGAACAAGGGTCTCAAACGAATGAAGTCCTGTCTCCCTTAAGGAAGAAACCCAAGGTCGACGAAGGATCTTCCAGTGGAACAAAGGTGAAGAACGTAGCGAGTTTCTTTCTTCCTTCAGTTCCTTTGACCCTCCCCGTTCATGCCTCTCGGCAAATTAGGCCTTTATCCTTAGAGAAAGATCCCTTCACATCCAATTCCCCCATCCTTTTGGGTGATCAACATCCTGGTCGGCAAGCGGTGACTATCCCTCGATCAAATGATTGTCATATTGGGTTGGCGAAGCAATCTTCTTCTGGGGAGGTTGCTCTTCCACCATATGATGATCTTCCTCCCAAGATGGGTGTATCAACGGGTTATGCACCGGGACAGGTAACAATTCTTCTCCCTTTTTTGCTGATAATTTTAGTTAGTATGACTAACTTTTGCAAAAATGTAGGAGGTAGGAGGCCCCAGCGATCAGCCTTCTGCTGTTCCATCTCTTCCTTCCGGACAGACCCTTCTGGAAGAGAAGAATGCCCTGGAGAAGAAGACCGAGGAGATGGCCTCGAAGATTCTGCGTTTAGCAGAATGTCTTGATTGATCCCGAGAAGAGGCGCACCATTTCCGTCGAGAGAGGGACTTCGCTCAGCAACAGCGAGAACTCTCTGACTTGATTAGGGACAATAGTGCGTCTGTTGTTAGGGACGATATAGATAGACTTAGGGTAGTTGCTAGTTCCCTAGGGGTTGTCAGTGTAGATCCTACTCACAACAACATGTCCCTTGGGGAACTTTGTAAACTTCTTTCGGAGCAAGTCGATGTTTTGATCGATTGCATCCCTTTTGTATGTAAAGAATGTAAGAAATAAAAGTTCTTTATTTCTCATGAAATGTTCTCCACATCTTCTGTGCGAAAATATAACCATGAACTTTACGTTCGCGACCATTCATACACAGGAAATTTTAGTTCTGCGATCAAAATTACTTTTAAGAAAAAAGCACCGCAACCTGCCCTGATTCTGCGATCAGTTTCAAAGCCGCGGTCAGAACTAAGGTTCGACCAGAGTTGGGACTCGGTCAGGATGTCACTTCGATTAGAATCGAAGTTTTAGCCTAAAACACGATTTCGATAAAACCATAACCCAATTAGAAACACTTCAGTACGTTAAAAATTGGGTTACATGATTTTTTCGAATAAAATGTTCAAAGTATAAAAAGGAAAAACGTCCTCTGAAAAGTACTGAAAATTTTTCAGTCCTTTTACGCTTTCAGTTTCCAAAACAAAGAAGTCTTTTTGTTTCAGATCCGACGCCTGAGTACTCTATCGGGTCCATCAGAGACAGTATCCATTATGGGAAATGAATAAAGCATTCAATGGAACGTTTGAAATGAGCCGTTTACTCATTAATGCGTCGCCTTGGGTCTATAAAAAGAGCAGATGTCTTCTCAAAGAAGCCACATAGCTAAAAACCCTCATTATTCCCGCCGCTCAAAACCCTCATTTTCTTCAGCCTTCATCTTCCCCAAATCGCCAGCTTCCCCTTTGATTCTACACCAAAGATGGCGTCCTGGAGCAGATCCATTCATCATTCTGAGGAGAGCCTGATGGCGCTAGAGAAGGAGGAGATCCTTTCTCCGCGGCTGCTCATTAACTGGCGACCTGCGGAGAAGGACCAAGAAACCCCAACTGTCCAAGAAGGCGAGTTGGTGGTTTTTGAGGAGTATTTGCGTTGCGGGTTCCGATTCCCTGAGAGTCGGTTCCTTAAGGATGTCCTTGAACATTACGGGTGGGAACTGATCAACCTCAACCCCAACGCGATGCTGATCCTTGCAGTATTCCAGCATCTCTGTGAAGCCTTCGTCGGAATATATCCCAGCGTGGATCTTTTCCGACGATTCTACTTTTCGGCGTGGTCGAAGAGCACCAACGCCGCCGGATGCATCTACTTCCGGCTGAGGGATAAAAAGGAGTATCCCTCCCCACCCCTGCGAGACTCAGTGCACGGGTGGCACCAGAAATGGTTTTACTGCACCCCGCCGACCGAGAGCGGGTTGTGGTTTGAGAACTCGCGGCCGGAGAAGCCGAGCGAGTTGGATACTCTCCCGGCGATGAACGCGGAGTTCATGAAGCATGCCGAGGTGATCCTTCACTTAGTCGAACAAGGGTTGACGGCACGTGACGTCATCCGAGACTTTGTGAAGAACCGGGTGAGCCCCCTGCGTGAAAGAGCTCATCCGGCTTGGGAGATCAAGTCCATGGCGGACACTACCCTGGACTATAACGAAGGTATTCATTTCTGACATTGAAATCCTTTTATGTCATTTTTGAAATGTATCAATTTAACTCGTATCTGGGAACAGTCCTGCCCTCAGCCGAGATTGAGAGGCGGACTAACTACCTCCTCAGGGCGTACAACGCCGAGGTAGAGGGCCCCAAGGGATCGCCTCGCCCCCAAAGCTTGATTCATGCCGGCGACGACCTTAAACAGGAGCGCCGAAAGGTACACTTTCCACTTGACCTCTGTTTTGCAGGTCTCATGTATGTCCAGCACTAATCAATCCCATTGGAATGAGAATAGCTCCTAGGGAGGTTTGCGGATGCGACATTCCCAAGTGAAAATGTCGGCTCTCTGAAGAAGCCGACGGCGAGGAACGTGAAGAAGGTCTCTCAGAGACCCAGGACAAAGAGTCCTGCCCCTAAGAAGACCAAGCTGAACCCTGGGGAGGGGTCTTCACGAAGCGTTCCTCATCCCGCAAGAAAGACTGCGGTAAGATATCGCATTCCTGCTACTTTTTCAGGCGCGACATGGAATCACTTCTTCGTCGTACAGGGAGAGGGGAGTGAGGAGGAAGAGAATGACGTTCCTCTGATCCTTCGAAGGAGGAAGATCGCGGATCTTCCATCCAGCGATGCCCCAAGCTGCCCCGCAGAGACCACAGCTGCCGAAGAGGTGGCCGTGGCTGACCCTGCGACCACCGAGGATCTTGTGGTCGCGGGTGACCTTCCAATTCCTGAAGCCCCCGAGGTTTCAGGGTCAATCATCTCTGCTTCCCTGGTCGAAGGGACGACTAAGGTAAAGAATCTTTTCGATCATTCCCTCTATGGCTCTTTCTGCACATTTGATAAGTTAATGTACATACAGAGAGGAGAGCTTTCCCCTGGGACCACTGGGGATTCCAGAGAGGAAAATCCTCCTCCTCCGCAGGCAGAGGAGGAGGTAGACGAACAAAGGCCAGCTGTGACGGTTCCAGCAACTCAGGAATCGCCAAGGCCTTCGGATGCAGCCCCACCAGTTAGTCCGGTGGCCCAGGTAAAGACCTATGTGTTTTTACCTGTTCCCTAAGAATATGCTTGTAACATGACATTTCTAGGGGGGTGCTGCCTTGTTTACCATAAGGAAGGTGAGAACCGGAGACGGCTCTCCTTCGCCAGGGGAATTTTCCCAGAAGTCCCAGGAACGAATGGGATTTCAAATAAGGTAAGAGCTCTTACTTGACAGTAATCTTAAATAAAAGTTGCCTGACCCATTCTTCCTGTTAGGCAAAAGAAGACAGCGCCTAACCCTTCAACCGCCACTGGGGAGGTTGAAATTAGGGCTGATGAGGGAGCCTCTAATGAAGAGCGCTCTACTCTCGTGGTTCAGGAAGTCGTCCGGACCGCGGGAGGTGAAACAAGTATAGGGACTAGGTCACCACCAGTGGCCTCTGGGGGTGGCGTCCGGCCGGCACTCCCATCAACTGTTCCTGTCGCAGGCACTTCCGGCGCGCTAGCAAGGATTCCTGCTAGCATGGATGATGCCGCTTTAAATAAGTTTATGAAGGTATGATCACCCCTGTTTCGGCGCTTGAATCGCCTTTAGAGCATACTTAACTCTCTTGCTTTGTATCACAGGGCTTGTCATGGGTGACGAGTCAGTCGCATGCTGCAATGGCTAGCATGGCGGCTGTTCAAAAAGATCGTGACGGCTTGCGCAAGTGAGGATCGTCATTCTTCTGTTAATATAAGTAGGCTTTAATTGTGACTGACCTGATTTTGCTGCAGAGAGGTTACATTCTTGAAAAAAGAGTTAGCCAAGATGAGGCTGAACTCAGTTACAGAGTTCAAGAAACTACGGACTGAAATCAATAAACTTCAGTCTGAGAATGCTGGTAAGTCGATTCTCAACTTGAGAAGACTTAAAGCCGTTTCTTGTTAATAACCTCTTTTCTCTGTACAGCGCAAGCAGGTCGCATTACACAGCTCGGCCAGGACAAGATGATTCTCGAGTCCTCGCTCAACCATACCGACCGAGCGGTCAAAGAGTTGAGCCTACTGGTCTTCGAAAAACTGAAGGCCGTGGCCAGCCTTTTGAATACCAACGTGGTAGAGTTGAGGAAGGACGACCCAAGTGTCAGCGATTGGGCATCACTGCTTACAACTCAAGCAGAATCACTGCTCGAATATCTCCCTGGAGATTTACGGCGACGTGAAGAGATAATCAGGACGAGAGTCCGATCAGCCGCTTCTGCCGTACTCAGCCGGGTTCGACTTCACCATGGCTCAGATGCGAATCTGAGCGCGCTGGTGGGACCGGTTGAGGTCGAGAGTGAAGAACTGCTTGACGCCGTTATTGAAGAAGTTAAGCCCTTCGTTGACAAACTCTTGGCTGAGCTGAGGATCGAATGATCCTTACATTTTGTAACCCAACAATTGTAATTACAATGCCATGTATGTAAAACTATTTTTTCAAAAGAAAGTGCATATTCACATCATAAGTTTCATACTATAAGTATATTCCTCTAGCCCCCGCCTCTGTTTTGTGAATACTGGAGCCTTAGTATTTTAAGCAGAGGGAAAACATAAGTATGATGACCAGGGATATGCGCTTCAAGCCGATGGTCAAGATTAAAGTAACATTTTAACCTTATTGCAAACTGGTAGCCACCCAGATGACCGAAGACTTACCAGATAGTCCCGTGTGCGTTGAGAAACGGCTTATTTAGGAGCGACTTATCTGGAAGTGATCATGAGATCGACCAGCGAATCCGGTTAAAAAATGCTGTAGTAACCTAACCGCCGGCGATCAGCCCCAGGTCGAATTTGTATAATTTGGGCTTAAAGAAAACACTCATTGTATGAAAACAAGACATGCTTTTTATGAAAAGATGCTAATTGAACAGGGAAAAAGTGATTGGAATACTTACACGTAAAACTTGCGAAGTTGATCGATGTTCCAAGTATTGGACAAAATCCGACCATCCTCCATGGCTAACCGCGCAGACCCTGGCCGCGGCACTGAGACGACAGTGTATGGTCCTTCCCACTTTGGGGAGAATTTATTGCGGTTAGACTGGTCTTGAATTTTTCGTAAAACCAAGTCGCCCACATTGAGATCACGTGGTCGCACCTTTTTACTGTGATACTTGCGTAGAGCCTGCAAGTATAGCGCGGACTTGATCAGGGCGCGATCACGCCGTTCTTCCAGGAGGATGAGATCTTGCGATCGCTGTTCGGATTGGTTGACCTGTTCGAATTGATTCGTGCGAACAGATCCAATACTGACTTCCATAGGCAACACAGCCTCGGCCCCATAGACCAAATGGAAGGGTGTCTCACCGGTGGCTCGACTAGAGGTAGTCCGTAGTGCCCATAGAACAGTATAGAGCTCGTCTGCCCAAGCCCCCGAGCGGGTCTTTGAGGCGATCAAAAACACGTTTTTTGATGCCTTGCAACACTTGCCCATTGGCCCGTTCTACGGCACCATTGCTTTGTGGATGTGCCACGGAAGCAAAGCACACATTAGTCCCAATCTGATCGCAGTAGTCTAGGAAGAGACCGCTAGCGAACTGAGAACCGTTGTCTGTGATGAGACGGTTTGGAACACCAAATCGTGCCACAATGTTCTTGTGAAAGAACTTTTGTGCAGCTGATGTAGTAATATTTCGTACTGGTTCGGCCTCAATCCACTTTGTGAACGTGTCAATGGCTACGAACAGAAACTTGTACCCATTGACCGCTTGTGGCATAGGACCGACGATGTCCATTCCCCAGATCGCGAAGGGCCATGCGAGAGGAATAGTTTGCAATGCATAAGCAGGTTGATGAACCTGTCTTGCATGAAACTGACACTGTGGACACATCTTGACCATGAACTTGGCATCATCGAGTGCCGAAGGCCAGTAGAATCCCTGTCGAAAATTTTTTCCGACCAGTGTTCGGTATGACGCGTGTGCACCGCATACACCGTCATGTATTTCTTTCAAGAGGGATTTTCCTTCCTCCTGAGATATGCAGCGCATGAATACTCCTTGAGTACCCTTTCTGTACATAACCCCATCTATGAGTTTGTACAGACGCGCCTTTCGAATTAATCGATCGCTTTTGGTTTCGTCCTCGGGTAGGGTCCCATGTTCAAGATAGACCCTCAATGGATGAGTCCAATCTTGTTCCTGACCGAGGTTGGCAACGGAGGCTATTGCCGGATCATCCTCGACCGAAGTCATGATCGAAGGATGGTCCAAGTGTTCAATGAACACTCCTGCCGGAGCGGATGAGCGTGAGGATCCAATTTTGGATAATTGGTCTGCGAGAATATTGTCCTTTCGCGGGATGTATTGGACTTCGAAGTGACTGAAGTGTTTTTCCAATCTCCTCACTTCCCCCAGGTAATGAGCCATTGTCTCATCGGAGGTGCTGTACTCCTTGTTTACCTGGTTTACGACTAGCTGTGAGTCCCCCCTCACCACTAATCGACGGACTCCGAGGAATTTTGCTGCCCGGAGCCCTGCAAGAAGACCTTCATACTCTGCTGCATTGTTGGTGGCAACAAAGTGTAGTTGAATAACATACTTAAGCTGTTCACCCTGAGGCGTAACTAAGACCACTCCAGCCCCCGAGTGTTGAAAACTACGGGAGCCGTCAAAGTACATTGTCCAATAATCGGGGCACTCCAGTTCCTTCGCCAACTGCACGGGTGGCTCAGGGTTGGTCCATTCGACCACAAAGTCGGCCAAAACCTGAGACTTAACCGCCGTGCGAGGGGTGAAAAGGATTTCGAAGGCACCGAATTCGACCGCCCATTTAGCGATTCGACCAGATTTTTCTGGATTTCGAACAATATCCCCTAAAGGAAAAGAGGAGGGTACTGTGATCTTGTGTGCTTGAAAGTAATGTCGTAGCTTACGGGAAGCCATCAGTAGCGCGTAAAGTATCTTCTGGACCTCAGGTAGCGCTCCTTAGGACCATGAAGTACTTCGCTCACATAGTAGACGGGTCTGTGTACTCCTTCCCTTTCCGCGATCAGAACTGCGCTGACCTCGTGAGGGGTGGCCGCCAAATACAGAAGTAATGGTTCTTCCTTTTCAGGAGACACCAATACCGGCGGACTGGAAAGATATGTTTTTACCTCCTGAAACGCTTTTTCGGCCTCGTTGGACCACATGAAGTTATGATGTTTCCGCAAGGCTTTAAAGAAAGGTAGTCCCCTTTCGCCTAATCGCGATATGAAGCGACTTAAAGCCGCCATGCGACCAGCCAGGCGTTGAACATCCTTCATGGTCGAGGGCGACCTCATTTGTTCAATAGCTCTGATTTTCTCAGGATTAACCTCAATGCCCCTGGAACACACAAGAAAACCAAGAAGCTTTCCTGAAGAAACCCCGAAAGAACATTTCTCCGGGTTCAATTTTATTCCAAAGCGATTCAAGTTACAGAAGGTTTCAGCAAGATCGTCCAAATGAGACAATCTTTTGATGCTTTTTACAACCAAATCGTCTACATATGCTTCGAGATTACGCCCTATCTGGGAAAGAAAGGTCTTTTGCATCAAGCGCTGGTACGTGGAACCAACGTTCTTGAGACCGAACGGCATTCTGACGTAGCAGTATGTGCCGAACGGGGTGATGAAGGCAGTTTTCTCTTCATCGTCTTCTGCCATGCTAATCTGATGATATCCTGAGTAGGCATCCAGAAAACTCATCAGTTCGCAACCCGTAGTGGAGTCAACCAGCTGGTCGATGCGGGGAAGGGGAAAGTCGTCCTTCGGACAGGCACTGTTGAGGCTAGTATAGTCGACGCACATGCGCCACTTGCCATTTGACTTGCGGACCATGACCGGATTGGCGAGCCAGTCCGGGTGATTCACTTCGCGGATAAACCCGGCTTGTAAGAGTTTGTCTAACTCTTCTCGGATGGCTTCCTGTCGGTCGGTGGCAAAACGCCTGAGCTTTTGCTTTATTGGTCGTTGTCCAGGTCGAATTGCTAACCTGTGCTCAATTACTTCCCTTGGGACACCGGGCATGTCGGACGATTTCCACGCAAACACGTCTGCGTTAGCCCGGAGGAAAGCAACGAGGTCGAGTTCCTATTTGTCATCCAGGGCTGACCCAACCCGAATTGTCTTGGATGGGTCATCTGGGTACAAGGGAACTTGTTTGAGTTTCTCATCTGGTCGAGGAGCAGCCCTGATCGCATCGGTGGCGACAGTGGCGACCTGAGCGTCCCAGAGGGGAAGTTGATCGACCATCTCCAAAGATAGCCGATCGCACGTGAGCGCCACGTTGCGACTACCTCGGACCGAAATGACACCTTTGGGGCCAGGCAATTTCCCGCACTGACAAGCATAATGCGTTGCCATCATGAACTTAGCAAGAGTCGGCCTGCCAAAGATTGCATTATAAGCTGAATCACAATCGATTACATCGAAAGTAACCAATTCTGTTCGAAAATTATCTGGTTCTCCCAGAGTGACCGGGAGGACCACTTGTCCCAATGGCATCATCGAGGGGCCTGGGATTATCCCATAAAACGGATGGATTATGGGCTTGATCTTCGAACGAGGAATTTGCATCTCGTCGAGTGTCTTGACCAATAAAAGATCAAGGGAACTTCCCCCGTCAATCAGGACCCTTTCGACTCTCGCGTTACTGATGATTGGGGTAATAACCAGAGGTAGCCTCAATGGTCGAGTTAGCCCCACAGGACAGTCAGCGCGATCGAACGTCAAAGGTATATCCGACCAACGGGGATATTGAGGTTCACCAAGGGATGTCTCCATTTGGTTAACCTCTCGGCAAAAGGTTTTAAACTGCCTTTTGGAAACGAAAGAGGAGGAACCTCCGAAAATGACATTAACATGATTTTGAGGTACCTGGTAAGCCATTTCTTCGTCTCCATCGACGTCTCTAACCCCGCACGCCTGCACTTTAGGCGGTAAGGTTGGCATTGGCCCAGCTCCTTGGTAGAAATCATCCAGCTGTTTCAACCAACTCCTGCAGTTTTTGAGATCGTGGCCTGCGGAATTGTGGAGTGGACACCACCTTTTGCCTTCCTGCGGATTAGTTGATTTTTCTGGCTGGTCGGAATCCCGGCCACCAGAAGCAGTTTTACTTTTAAAAGAAGACTTATTACCTTTGGTCGAAGGTGGTTTCTCCGCGACCGCGACCTCACGGTACTGTCCAGAGCGGTTCCTCTTCGACTTTTTTGACTTCCCACCCGGTGAAGACTCCGGCTTTTTGCTCGAATCTTCTTTCTTGGCGTCCTTGAAGCCTGGTTGGGGCGGTAGGTCCCCCTTGTCAACCATTCGGTTCCATTCGACTGCCTCGACTGCATCGGAGTATCGATCAGCCATATCAAACAGATCGGCCACTGATCGAGGAGGGTGGATGAGCAAGTCTTCAGTGAATCTCCGGTATCGAACGGCATGCTTAAATGCCCTGATTACGGAGCCATCAGATATGTTCGGGATGGTATTTCTTACCCCGACAAACCTCTTGACAAACTGCCGAAGCGTTTCGGTCGAAGTTTGCCGCAATCTATGCAAGTCGTCCTCCTTACCCGGCTTTCGGTAACAGTTTTGGAAATTGCTGAGGATGGCATCACATAGCATTTCCCAATTATAGATAGAGCCCTCAGGCTGATTGAACAACCATGTTCTAGCCGGTCCTACGAGGACTGTTGGCAGGTAGTTGGCCATGACCTTGTCATCGCCTCCTGCTGCTTGGATGGCAGTGATATAGATCTGAAGGAACTCAGATGGGTTTTGAGTTCCATCAAACCTCTCAATGGCCCCTGGTCGAAACTTATCGGGCCAAACGACTGCTCGTAGGCCAGGCGAGAAAGCTTTGCAACCAACGTAAGGACCGTGAACCGTCCTGCGACTTTCGGTCGGGTTTCGAGCAAACTCACTTAATGGCGAGGTTACTCGGGGTCCCAAACGAGAGTGAACGGGAACTCGATCCCTACTACGAGAGTCCTGCATTCACCGATATTTTTCCTGTCGGGACGGTAAAGGTGGCGGGTAACTCCGTCGGCCAGAGCCAAAATGAGGACCATCTCGTTCACGGGGATGTGTCACTGAGCGGGAAGAAGCTGTTGGGGTCGCCTCGGATGCAACCTCGTCCAGTCTTTCCGCCAGGATCCTGAAAAAGGCCGGTCTCTGCGCATCCGTGACCGTAGGAGGAAAATTACGCATGACCTCCGCGATAGATCGCAGTCGACCATGGGTACTTCTCCTAGGGGCACCAGGTGTTACTTTTTCTTCGTCCACTGGGAAATGCTCCGGTGGTAAGGAAGGAGTATGGTCACGTCTACGACCACGCGACCGTCGAGAAGAACTCGGGGCAGCATCGTAACGAGCCTGCGCATCTTGAAGAGCCTCTAGGGCAGTTCTGCGTAGTTCGTTGTTTTGTTGCTCGAGATCTTGCTCCTCCTTCTGTTTGCGATCTTGTTCTTCCCTGGCAGCCTGTTGATCGGGAGTTTCCTCCGACAACGCAGCAAACTGCCTAAGGAGAGAGGTCATCGATGGGGAGAACATCTCGGTTTGTTCTGAGTCAGATTCGAAATCAAAGAGACGGTGGAGGTTATCAGGGTCGAACCTTCCTGGGCTAACTTCAGGGTCACCATCATATTTTCCCTCAGCGGGATCGTATGACGGGCCGGATTCATCACCTAGCACATTAAGAACCTCTGCGGGTTCTGACCTTGTGCCAGTTACCTCCTGGTCGATTAACATGACTTGGGGAGATGATTCAACCTGTGGAAGATTCTGGCCTTCGACCTCTTCCATCGGAACAGGATCGCTTGGAAAAGGCATGGGTATATGGGCATAATCCTCGAGATCGAAATCGTTCTCGGAATCATATGCTCCAGCCATGTTTCGGCGAACCTCCGAATTTCAATTAGGACGCCTTGAGAAAGGCCCCACGGTCGGCGCCAGCTGTCGACGATTCGGACTCGGAGTCCTCAGCCGAACTTATGCAGAATTTGTAATTGTGAGACCTTTCAAGATGACCCTTCGGGAAGGTATGCTGAACAATGGTGAACAGGAGCACAGAGAGTTTAGACAGGTTCGGGCCCTCGATGGTGGGAGTAAAAACCCTACGTCCTATTGAGATTTCACTAAGTGTGGTAAAAGATTTACAAAATGGAGGGAAAAGTCCTCACAGGCGAGGATTTTCCCTGTAAAAATGTACAAGGATAAGCCAAAGAAGGCTTACTAAAAATGCTATATCAGGTGGGCCGTAGACTTGGCTAACTTAGATGATTTTGGGTTTCTTGATCTTCCGATCCCTCAGTTGATGTTTCGGATGATCTCTCGATTTCCCCCTTTTTTTTGCTTGATGCTCCATGCCATCCTTTTATATTGTTTGAAAGGGTGCCATGTAGAGGAAACTGCATCAAACGGTTGCATGGACGGTTGGATGCGGTTTTTTGGAACTGCTCTTAACCTCCACGCAGGTTAAATACGTGTTATTCATGGATAACTGTATGTGTTAACCTTCTGACGGTTGATTTTCCACGTGTAGGAATCTTCGGGATACTTAGAATATCCTGTTGTACGGGCAACCGAAATAGATAGATCCCAAGTATCCTGATCGACAGATGTTCTGACCGCGGGATATTGGCTGACCGCGCAATATCCCGAATGTGTAGCTCGCGTATAGCTTACGAACTTCTGACCACGGAAGGCTTACGGACTTCTGACCGCGCAAGGCTTACGGTCTGACCGCGTAAAACTGTGACCTGATCGCGTAAAGCTTGCGACCTCATGGTGATGCCCCTCAGGATAGCTTGAGTTCGCATCACCAGGTACATGTCTGGTTCGAACTTGTCTTGAACCAAAAGTTTATTAGAAATGACCCGGGTGTCAATCCTCGTCATGGGGCTCCCCCCGGGAAGTGCAGGGGGCGAACCAGCCTCTGTGTCGAAGACTCCGTAGCATCCGATGGCCGCGGCCCTACCGTCCCCCGCACATCGAACATTATAATGGCGAGGCAGACCCTTACGAGTTCGTGCAGATCTACTCTACAGCCATCTCCGCGGCGGGGGGGGACGAGAGCGTCCAATGCAACGTCTTCCCCCTCTACCTCACCGGCATTGCTCGCTCCTGGTTTTACAATCTGAAGGCGGGCTCCATCAAGTCTTTCTCGCAGCTGAAGCGGGAGTTCTACGCCAACTTTCAGGGAAATTACGTACGTCCCCTGGTGTAACACCCTGGTTTTGGGGGTGAAAAGTTTTTGCATAAAATCCTGCATGCATGTATCCCTGTAGCAGTAGCCAGATCAACTGAACCCTAATCTCTCCCAAACCCTAAAAATCTCCAAATCTATTCTCTAGATCCAGATCAAGATCTGACCATTCAGATTTAACCCACCAGTTATTCTGAAGATAAAAGTCTTCAGGAGCCAGATTGAATTCTAACCCTAACTCCCAGTATCTAAGTCTCTTTCTGTTTTCGAAAACAGGAAATTCAGATTTACCCTAAGTACCCCAGATCCCAGATAACTGAGTTATCATGGTTTAACCCTATCCAGACTCATGTATCTTTTGGAATATGTTCCTAGGTATACCCTCAACTTACTCCAAAAAGTTGGGAACCAGATTGTTTCATCTAAACACTTTTCGCAGTTTAGCCCAAATTTTACTGCGAATAAGTCCTTTTCTGTTTACCTGGAAGCCGAAAAGGCTAAAATCCACGAATCAACTCCAACCTTAGAATTTCTTCAGGGAACACCTCCCAAATGTTATTTGATACAGATTTCCCTTCTGTCCAGACTTCAAAATCTCACCCCAACTACCAGAATTCGAGATCGACAAAATCCAGATCTATTTTACCCTAGTTTTACCCTATTTTCGAAAATAGGTGAAATCCCTCAAACCTTATCAAATTTCCTCCATATTTGAGCTAAATGAGTATTAATAGAAATATTATACTCATCCATGAAATCAATTTCCAAATTAAACCTCTTTAAAACCAGATTTACAAATTAGTCCAGATTTCAACTAAAACTCTCACAATTATGCCCTTGGTTCGACCAAAACCTGTTGTTCACGACCAAATGGGCTATTTCGACTTCGACCAGAGCAGTGCAACCGACCAGCTGCTATTTTCGACCTCGCGCTGCTGTGTTTGCTTCGACCACGACCTTGTCCCAGTGCACGATCACGGCCACAGCTCGCATGCGACCACGTGCACCACTGCAGCTCCCATCGACTTCGACCTCGCCAGCTGCTACAGTAGCCGTAGTCGTTGAAGCCAGCCCGTGGTCGCCATCTTCACCAGCTGAACAGTGCCACGTGTGCGAGCACTGTTGGCCACTGTGGATCTTCCCCGGCGCGACTCACAGCCAGCTGATTTCCTCCCGTTTGCACGCCACCAGCAACGGCTACAGCAGGAAAGCATAGCCACGTGGAGACCTCGCCGCGGCCAGCCATCGTGTCGCCTTCACTTCGCAGCAGCTCCAGCTGCAAAAGCTCTCACGGCCGCTGAACAGGTCACCTCCATCGCCAGCTCGCCGTGAAGTCGCAATTCTGTCACTTCCTTGCCGGCTACAACTCCCTGAGCTTTTCCAACCGTTGAAGCACCTCCAGCTTTGCCTATTTATACCCCCTGGGACTTAGCCAACTTCACCACACTCCAAAACACCAGAAAACCAGCAGTAGCACTGTGTCTTCTTCTTCTCCGGTGAGCAGCAAAGGGAGCTTCGGTGCCAAGCTTCTCCACTGCTTCCTTCTTCGATCCAGCACCCCCAGTGAGCTTCCCTCATCTCCCTCATGCTTCTCGAGCTTGGAATTTAGTTTAAATGCTTTCTGTCACCGACAATCGCCGTGTTTCATCTAGAACTCCGGTGAGCAATTAAACTCTAACTAAATCGAATTAGCTCTCGAGACAGTGATCAAACATGCTCAATAGATCATTCTTATCATCCCTAAGCAACCAGAATCATCAATTTTGCTAAAATCTGGAAAACCCCAAATTGGAACTTTGCTCGTGAACTAAGCTTACTGTTTAAGCTTTTCTGGTGCATCTCTAGCCAATCTAACTTCACCAGTATGTTTCTAATGCCCTAGAGATCATGTACAAGCAAGGAATTGAGTTCATTTGCCCTAAATCGAAAACCCCCAATGTTCATGTCATCTCCTTCTGCTCCAGTCGCCGGCCGTCGATTCCGGCCAATCCAGCCCTAGCCACTTTGTCATTTAGATGTTTTGGACCATTCTGAGCAACTTTGTCTTCTATCACGACTTCTAATTCGGCCTAGATTGTGAGATATAGCCATGCCCTAGTTACTGCACTGTTTATGTTGCATGTGCTCCAGGCCAGTCAACTTCCTTGCCGGTTTTCACCACTTTCCGGCCATCACCTGCCCTAGATCCTGTTGAGACATTTGTTCCTGTTACAAATGTCTAACTACCAGACAAAGTGTTGCTTCATTTGGAGCCCTAGATCAAAAGATATGGCAAACCCTAATTTCTGGCCATGTCAACTCTATGTCAAACTATGCCAGCCAGTGGCATTAGCCCTGTTCACCCACCTCTGGTCATGCAAACCAAAAATTACCTTGTCAAACAGTTGCTTCACTACCTTGTGCATCATATGCTTGAATAAAAACCCATGTTGGCTACTAGAAACTGTTCAAACCATGTCAATGCCATTCTTGGGCATTGTCAGCCTATGTCAGCCAATGGCATTGGGCCATTTTGACCCCATCTGGGTATGCAAACTGAACATAACTTTGTCCCTTAGACTCCTGATGTTGTGATCTACATTTTATTCTACTGCCACAACTTGAGTTGAGCCCTCTATCATCCATCGACCCTATGTCGATGCCTTGAACCGAATGTCGACCTAAAGGCGTTCGCTGTTTTTGAGCGAACCAGCAGCAGCCTTGATATCATTCTGATATTTTGGAACATTTGGAACCTTGTAAACCCTTGACAACTAATCTTAACCTTGGTTTCCATAGTTTAACCCAAATCGCTTCCAAATCTTGTATCGCCTAAGTGTTTCTCCTTGCATTATCGCATATAGTGGAATAGTAAGAGTAGGATTGATTATAATGCCTGTTTGCTTGTTTGATCCTTGTTCAGAGCAAGAGTCTGAGTTCGAAGACTTCGTCGCAGACCCGACATCAACTGCTGTTTCTTACGACGTGGAAGGCAAGTCATATTCTTGAACATCTTGAACCTATATTTTATGAATTGCTAGAATATGCCTTGATTATAAAATAATAATATTGCATGAGAAAGATTGAGAATAGTTGAATTATGAAATGGCAGCATCAGGCTGATGCCTGTGAAATGTGAATTGATCAAATAATGAGCCATGAACTAATATATTATGTATATTTATATTCATGAAATAAAACCCCTAGCCGTGACCAGTATTTTGGTATGGAATGGTGAAAGCACTGGAGGTGCTTGGTCGCGCAGGATGTGCCAGCACTGGAAGTGCATGGATTGTGGTATGAGCTGGTCACTGGCATATAAGGACCTAGAACCTTGTGTTGTGCGTCTAGTGGCATGATTAACGTGCCGACCGCAAGCCTGGTATGGGACAGGCCTGAACAAGTAGTATGTGGATCACACATGAAACCCCTATATGACAAACTCACGATTAACACGGGGTGCGCTCCAACACATATCACAGGATGTGATCATGCACGCTGACCCTGAGGGGAAGACGCCAATCAGTGGGGGTTGTGAAACCCTGCCACAACTGTGGTTTGCGTGAAGAAAACCACAGGGTCTGGGGTGAATTGTGTGTGAAACATGGCAAAAGTTCTTGTTATCTCCACCTTGCCACTCACAGTATGAAGTGAGTCAGGGGTCCAATCCTTGTGATAGGAAGGGCATGAAAGTGGATATATCTTGCGGGTAAATTGGTACCCCTCTGCAGAGTTAAAAATGTATTCGAATACTTCGTGCTCCCGAGTTTTAGGAGTATGCCGCGGTGGATTAAATCCACGGGGTGTGACACAAGTATTGTTTTATAAATTAAAATTTGTTAAGTCAAGATTACCCAAATGACATGTGTTGTCATGATAAGGGGTGCTGCCGTGGGCTGTCATGTGTTGACGTGTCGCAGTTGTACCATAATTTAGTGATCATGTGATATCTAAGAGGCATGTGGATTGTGCCCTAAGTATATGAAATGCTGCCATGAGCATGAGATTTGAAAAGCTTGGAAGAAAAGTATTTGTGGAAAAACCCTCTCACCTCTTTCCCTCAATAGCATAGGATCATGTCATCTCTACTATACGTATCTCTACTCTTACCTATGACTTGCTGAGTACGTAAGTGCTCACCCTTGCAACTTATCAACAATAGATGGAGTGCTACAATACCAAGACGAAGGCTTGGAAGATTTCGTGGATCCAGAAGGAAGAGAGCCAGTTCTGCCAGAACCCTGAAGTGTGCTGTTCTGCTGTCAACTTCTTACGACTGTGGGGGTTTCGCCTAGCTTCCGCCGAGTAGTTGTCTTTTGTTTTAATTAGACCATTTGTGCCGTGAAGGCATTGTATTACTCTTGTTGTATCAGGCCAGCAGGCCATACTGTTTATCAATGATATTTTGTAAGTTACTCTGCTGCAATGAACTCCTGTGCTTGACTTATCCTGGGAAGTCAGTGGTATGTATGTATGAGGCCAGCTGCAGCGAACTAGGTCTCCACAGGAGTAGTCGTGGTACCCTGTGCGGGGCGCGACACCTGGATTCTTCACAGCTATACACAGTGCGCCAGAGAACCGGGGAGACCATCAGAAGCTTCTTCAAGCGCTTTGCCCAAGTAAAAAGCAAAGTGGCCCACGTCCCGGACTCCACAGTGATCGAAGCCTGCAAAAGCGGGATCCTCCCGGGGGAACTCCACCGAAGACTCTCTCGAAGCTGCCCCTCCTCCGCCGACGAGCTCTTCAACATACTCGAAAAGTACGCTCGCGCGGAGGAAGACGACATCTGGAAGAAGACCCAGGGGGCTCCTGCCCCCGCCGAGCGGGGGGCCCAGGATCCCCCCAGGCTCCCCAGGCAGGGGGGCCGTAGCGAACCACGGCCTCGGGACACTTTTGTCCTCGAGGGCGGAGGCGGCTTGCGCGACCCCCCGAAGGGCAACCGCCCCTTTCCCAAGCCGAGAGGCCATGGGGGAGGACAGTCTTCGCGCAGCCGCGAAGGCCCCGCGGGGAGAAGCCGGGAAGGACCGTGGTGCAGCTTCCACGGGTCCAGTACCCACGCCACCCGAGATTGCCACCAGCTGCTGCAGCACTTCGCGGCGTTCCTCGACCAGCGCGGGCAGGGGGGGGACTCCGGCCTCCTTGCCCCCTCGGCCAGCTGTTCCGGCCCTTCCCGCTCCCGCGGGGGGGCAGCAGGTGCAGGAGGGGGAGCCTTCAGACGCTCTCCCCTTTCAAACTTCTCAGCGCCGCATCAACGTCATCGTAGGGGGGTCCGCCTCCGGGCGGGACTCCAAGCGCCAGTGCAAGGAGTACGCGCGAGAAGTTAAGGTAGTGGGGGTGCTACACGCGTCCGCGCCGCCCAAGTGGTCGGACGTCCCCCTCACCTTTACGGCGGAAGACGCGCGAGGGGTTCGCTTCCCCCACGACGACACGCTCATTGTCTCCGCGACAATCTACAACTGCCACTTGGCCCGCATCCTCGTGGACGGCGGAAGCTCCGCCGACGTCCTGTTCCTCAAAACCTTCAAGGAAATGCAGGTGGATGAGAAGCTCCTGCAACCAGCGACAGGGCCTCTGCAAGGGTTTGTCCCAGGGAAGGCGATCCACCCCGTGGGCAAGGTAGATCTCCCGATCACCTTCGGCACCCCGGAGAACTACCGGACCGAGCTAGTCCGCTTCGACGTAGTGGACCTCCCCTCCTCCTACAATGTGATTATGGGGAGGACTACGATCAATCGGCTGGGGGCTGCCACCCACCAAAACTACCTGTGCATGAAGATCCCCGGGCCGCATGGCGTGATCAACGTCCGGGGGGACCAAGACATGGCCCGTGCTCTATACGAGCGAGCTGCTGCCACAATAGGAAGCGTCAACCTGATCAAGGCGCCCGGGGGTGAGGCTCCCCCCCCGGACGTAGGCATCGCTGCGCCGTCCCCTAGGAGGCCCCTTCTCAAGCCACGTCCGGAAGGGGGCCTCCGGAAGGTCCCGCTGTCCCCAGGCAGTGAGGACAAAACTGTCCGAATCGGGGCAGAGCTCCCCCAAGACCATGCAGCGTAACTCGCAGCCTTTCTGCGCGAAAACTCCGACGTTTTTGCGTGGAAGCCTTCGGACATGCGGGGTGTCGCCCGGGAGGTTATTGAGCACAAGCTCGCGGTAACCCCCGGTCACCCCCCTGTCAAGCAGAAGTTGAGAAAGCTCTCCCTCGAACGTCAAGAAGCCATCAAGACGGAGATAGCTCGGCTCCAAGAGGCGGGGTTCATCCGGGAAGTCTTGCACCCTGAGTGGCTCGCAAACCCCGTCCTCGTCAAGAAATCAAGTGGCAAGTGGCGCATGTGCGTGGACTTCACCGACCTTAACCGCGCCTGCCCCAAAGACAACTTCCCGCTCCCGCGGATCGACCAGCTCGTTGACTCCACCGCGGGGTGTGAGCTGATGAGCTTCCTAGACGCCTACTCGGGATACCACCAAGTCCGGATGGCGGAGGGGGACGAGGAAAAGACGAGTTTCATAACTCCCCTCGGAACTTTCTGCTACCGCCACATGCCCTTCGGGCTCAAGAATGCGGGAGCCACCTTCCAGCGTCTGATGACGCTGGTCTTCAAAGATCAAGTCGGCCGCAACATCGAAGTCTACGTAGACGACGCGGTCGTCAAGAGTCCCCGTGCAGCCTCCCACATCGACGACCTCGCAGAGACCTTCCGCAACCTCCGCGCGTTCGGGCTCAAGCTCAACCCGGAGAAGTGCTCCTTCGGGGTGCGCGGGGGGAAGCTCCTGGGTTTCCTCGTGTCCCAGCGGGGTATTGAGGCAAACCCCGAGAAGATCCGGGCCTTCCTAGACATGCCCCTGCCGCGCTCCGTCAAGGATGTCCAGCGGCTCTCCGGCCGCCTGGCCGCGCTCAGTCGCTTCGTCTCCCGTTCAGGGGAGCGGGGCCTCCAGTTCTTCAAGATCCTCTGAGGGCTCGAGGGGTTCCGCTAGACCCCCGAGGCCCAGGGAGCCTTCAACGACCTCAAGAATTACCTCTCGAGCCCTCCGATGCTCGTGAGTCCGTCTCCGGAAGAGCCCTTGCTCCTCTACCTCGCCGCGACCCCCGTCGCCGTCAGCGCGGTTTTGGTGAAGGAGCAAGGGGGGCAGCAACGTCCCGTGTACTACGTGAGTGAGGCCCTCCAAGGGGCCAAGACTCGGTACACGGAGATGGAGAAGATTTGCTACGCCCTCCTCATGGCGTCCCGGAAGCTCCGGCACTACTTCCTGGGGCACCCCATCACCGTCCCGTCGTCCCTCCCCCTACGGGAGGTGCTGCGGAATAAAGAAGCCACCGGTCGGATTGGGAAATGGGGGGCCGAGCTTGCCCCCTTCTCCCTGTCCCTTACCGGCCGCTCCGCGATCAAGTCGCAGGTCCTCGCCGACTTCGTCGCAGAATGGACTCCCGCCTCTGGGTCTGGGGACGAAGATCTCCCTGTGCCGCCCCGACGCAGTGACCATTGGACCCTGCTGTTCAACGGGTCGCTGTGTCTCACCGGGGCTGGCGGGGGGTAGTCCTCCGAAGCCCCGAGGGGAAGGAGCTCGAGTACGCCGCGCGGCTCGAGTTCCCCGCAACCAACAACGTCGCCGAATACGAGGCTCTGCTCCTCGGGATGCGCCTTGCGCGCTCTCGGGGGATCCGACGCCTCCTAGTGAAGGGAGACTCTCAGCTTGTTGTCTGCCAAATGGACAAGTCTTACCTGTGCCATGACGCAAATCTAAGTCTTTACTTGCAGGAAGTACGGAAGATGGAGAGGCACTTCGAAGGCCTCGAGGCCCGGCATATCCCTCGAAAGGAGAATGACCGGGCTGATGCCCTGGCCCGGGCGGCAAGCGCCCGGGTAACGCTCCCCAAGGGGGCCTTCTTGGAAACAATCACGAAGCCCTCGGTGGCCTCCCCGGACGCAGGCCCCAAGCCTCCGGTCCCGGAGGTCGCCGAGATCGTCCGGCCGTCATCATGGATGGATCCCCTCATCTCCTTCATCAAGGGGGAGGGGGACCCTCCCGACGAGACCGAGGCTAAGTGCCTCCGGGCCAAAGCCCGGGCATATCTCCTGCTGGAGGGAAGGCTCTACAAGCGGGGGGCTTCAGCCCTCCTGCGCTGCCTCCCCCAGTCGGAGGGACTTCAACTCCTGGAAGACATTCACGCGGGGAGCTGTGGTTCTCACCTAGCCCCGCGTGCCATCGCCGCCAAGGCCCTTCGGCAGGGCTTCTACTGGCCTACAGTCATGCACGACGCGCGAGACCTTGTCTCCGCGTGCGAAGCATGCCAGAAGATGGCCAAGGGCTCGAATCTCCCCCCTGTAGCGTTGCGGACTATCCCCATCACTTGGCCCTTCGTGCGCTGGGGGATGGACCTCTTAGGGCCCTTCCCCCCAGCGCCCGGAGGATACAAGTATGCGGTAGTCGCGGTCGACTACTTTACAAAGTGGGTTGAGGCGGAGCCCTTGGCTAGCATCACCTCCCAGGCCGTTCAGCGGTTTTTCTGGAAAAACGTCGTTTGTCGTTTTGGTGTCCCCCGGGAAATCACCGTGGACAATGGGACCCAATTCGACTCGGCTTATTTCCGGGAATTCTGCGAAGGCCTGGGGATCGTCATCCACTTCGCCTCAGTGGCCCATCCTCAAAGCAACGGGGCCGTCGAGAGAGTCAACGGCGTAATCCTATAGGGGTTACGCCGGAGACTCGAGCAAACCGCTTCCAAGCGGGGCGCGTGGGCAGAGGAGCTCCCTAGCATCCTCTGCTCGATGCGCACGACCCCGTCCCGGGCCACAGGGCGTGCTCCCTTCTCCCTGGTCTACGGGGCGGAGGCAGTCCTCCCCCCGGAGATCGGCTTCCGGTCGCTGCGGGTCGAGCTCCTGAACGGAGCCACGACCGCAGCCTACCGGGCCAACGAAGACAACCGGCGGCTGGAAATCGACCTCGTGGAGGAGGAACGCGACCGAGCGCTCCTCCGCCACGCCATCTACGAGCGCGAGATGTCGCGCGCATACGACCAGCGCGTGCGCGAAAGAGCTTTTCGCCTTGGGGACCTTGTCCTCAAGCGCGTCACGGACCCCCAAGCCCAGGGAAAACTCTCCCCCAAGTGGGAGGGCCCCTACACGATCTCTGTTGTCCTAGGCTCGGGGGCCTACAAGCTCTCCAACCTTCAAGAGCAGGAGCTGAAGCACACCTGGAACTTGCGTTTACTTCGCAAGTTCCACGTCTAGCCTTACGGGCCTGTCCCCTCCCCTGGGGTGATCACGCCAGAGGGGGAGGAAGGACTCTGTAGCTTCTTTTTTCCCCCCCTTTGCGGCTTTGCAGGGGGGGCTTTGTATATTTTGTTAATCAATGCATAGCCTTTGTTCTTCAACTGTCTCACTGCAGGTTCTTATTGACCGCCCCTAGTGGCGATGCCCTCCCCGCGAGGATGCCTTCCCGGTGAAGATGCCCTCCCCGTGAGGAAGCCCTCCCCGCGAGGATGCCCTCTCCGCGAGGAAGTGGGCCCTGACCCAGCAAGTCCCTCCTGTAGGGCGGCTTACGATCAGCCCTCGTGGACTGAGGGTGTAAGCGGCAACCCGGTCCCCAGCGGCCGCGGTAACGAGTCACTTTGGGAGACTAGTCCCCTGCCCAAACACTCAAGACCCGTCTTCGGGCACTTCCTCCTCCGGGAGTAGACGCTCTCCTCAGCGGGACGTCTAATGGCTTTCTTGATTTTCTTCCTCCTCCGAGAGTGGACGCTCTTCCCAGCGGGACGTCCAAGGGATTTCTCAGGAGACCTTATTCCCGGCTCCCCGTTCTTACGGCGACCGGATGATTATCTCTCGGAGGCCTTATTCCCGGCTCCCTGTTCTCACGGCGACCGGATGATTATCTCCCGGAGGCCTTATTCCGGCTCCCCGTTCTCACGGCGACCGGACAATTGCTTTACGAAGATATGGATTTCTCGGATATATTTTCCCCCGGAGACATTATTCCCGGTTCCCCGTTCTCATGGAGACCGGACGAAGTCTCCCGAGAAGCTCCCCTCCAGAGGTCTTATTGGCTTTTCATGGGCCTCTTCCGCGCCTTGTTCCCGGTTCCCCGCTCTCCCGGCGGCCGGATGAACCTCTCCCGGCGCCCCCGGGCACCCCGGAAGGTCTCTCCCTCGGAAACCCTGTTTTTACAATTTTCTAACTTAGAAAATATTTCTCCTACAGGTTATGCTCCCCCCGGGGACCCTGTTACCCCCACAGCGCGCGGAGGCCTCCTCCGGCCCGCTGTGGGCGGGGGGGACAGGGGGCCCCCGGGTCACCCACGAACAAACATAGCTCATTCTTTTGAAGATGAGCCCCACAGACCATACAAGAAGAAAAAATAAAACAAAGCAATCAACAGAAAGGAGCTTTATTTATCGGGAAACCCGGAGGACACGCTCCCCCTCCGGTGGGCTTCAGGAAAGATACAACCCGGGTCCTAACCCGGGGGATTTCTCACAAGCCTAAGGCTCCTACCCCTAAAGCTCCCGGAGGCACTCCCTCAGCTCCCGGGCCCAGTCCCGGTACAGGGCCCGCATGCGATGCTGCGAGTCTCGAAGCACATCTTCGGGCCAAACTCGTACCCCGCCGGTGGAAGTATTCGGAGGGGTGGTACGACCTGGGGCTCCGGACGCAGGGGAGATAGTTCGGCACGGCTATTGTCGAAATTGTCCAAGTGCCACTCCGGGCGCCACCTCAACCGGACAGGCTCTCGGGCAGTACCCCCGTCGCGCTCCCCGGAGATAAGGCTCAGCAAAATCAAAGCCGCTTGGGCGTCCCCCGGAGAGCCTCTCCCGGACCGTCGCCCGGGAGTAACCCCCCGGGAACCCTGGTAACGTTTCATCGCAGACTTAGAAAATTTGAAAAAATATATTCCATTGCAAAATGATTTTTGTACAAGTGCCCGGGGCTTCTCCTAAGAAGCTACCGGAATCAAAATGTCTAACAAAAATAAAAAGGGGTCCTAGCTAAAGACCCGGGGGAGGCTCATACTTTAGCATTGGGGTCCTCCCCCCGGGGAGCTTCTCCCGTGGCCGGGGCAGGGGCATCCGCGGCCGGAGGCGCCGGTGTCGGGAACCTCGTCCGGATGATCCGGTCGTAGAATCCCCCCGCCAGCAGCTCCATCTCCCGGCGCGTTGGCTCGAAGGCCTCCGGGAAGCTCCGGGGGATGCGGCCCCCGATCGCCCGGGCGCCGACCCCCCGGTAGTCAACGAGCCCCGCGGCGGCCGCGATGACGGGGATCGCCCGGCCCCGTGCCCGGACGTCCGCAGCCTCCGCGAGGGTCGCCGGGGGCACCTCCGGGCCGCTCCCGGAGCCCAGGCTAACGCCAAGGCTTCCCAAGGCCGAGCGGACGGAGCGGCCCGCGTCCGACAGCGCCCGGACGCTGGAACTCTCGAGCTCCCGGAGCGCCTTCTCCCTCACCTTGGCCTCCTCTCGGAGGTGGCAGTAGGCACCCTCCGAAAGGTGCACCTGGGCCCGGGACCGGGACAGCTCATCAAGAGCTTCGTCCCGCTCCCGGAGGGCCGCCTCCCGCTGCTCCACGCAAGCCGCGGCCCAGCTCTCCGCCTCTTTGAGCAGCCGGGTGACCCGCTGCTCAAGGCCCCAGGTAACAGTCGCTACCTACAAAATACATAAAGAGTTAGAAAAATCTTAAGTGCAGGAAAAAAGCCGAAGTGTTGAGAGCTCGGGTTACCTGGGCTCCGAGGGACTCGAGCCCCTCAAAACGCTCGTGGAGCGTTCCTCCTGCTACGAAGGCCTGCACCTTCCGATTGTGCAGGCCCTCCGCGTAGCGGGCCACCTCCCCCGCGGGAAGTAGGGAGGTATCTTGCCCGGCCCTCCTGTCGCGGCCGGGAGAGGGCCCCCGGACCTCGGAATCCGGGAGCACGGCCGGCGTCGCCGGCGTCTTCATCGACGAAGTTTCCTCCGAAGACGAAGACGAAGATTGGGCGGGGTTCTCCGCCCGGGGGGGGATCATCGGGCCTTTCCCCGCCCCAGGCCGAAGGGCCCTCGGGGCCTCCTGCTCCGGGGGGACCACGTAGACCGAGGGGCTCCCCCCCTCGTCGTCCACCGGCCAGAGGCACGGAGGCTCCACCTCCGAGAACCTCACCTCCAGCCTCTCCGGCGCCAATGCCGCCGGGAGAGGCGAGAGGAGCGCCACTCGAACTGGCGACGGGGCGTAGTCCGCGGAATCGGACCCCGCCCCGCCGATAACAACCTCCTTCCCCCGGGCCTCGACGGGGGCCTCTGGGGGTGGAGGCGTCGCCTCTGCCCGGGGCGCCGCCCGGGCATGTTCGGCTCCGGGAGCTGCGTCCTGGGCCCTCATCGGCGTCGTCGCCGGCGTCGTCGTCGGGGCGGGGGTCTTTTGCACCCGGGGCCTTTTGGGCTCCGAGCCCCCGGCCGCATCCTTCCCCCGCTTATGAGACCCGGGGGTGGGAAGGGGCTTCCTCTCCGGAAGCCTGAGCCCGTAGGCCTCGGCCACCAGGTTCCGGGGAGGCCCCTCCCCCACGAGGCGCACGATGCGCTCGTGTTCGTCGGCAAAGTACCTCCCTAGGAGGTGCTCCGCCTTGTCCTTCGCCGCCGGATACGGGCGCACTGCAAGAGGTAAAGAGTTAGTCAATTTTCATAAAAAATCATGTTCGAAAGTGCAGGGTACTTACGCCGTGTCACCGGCTTCACCGGAGGCCGCTGCTCCGGGCCCATGCCGATCCCCCTTCCCCCGCGTGAGAAGGGGGAAAGCCGCAGGAGCGCCAGCTCCTCCGCGGCGTCCCGCATCGAGCGGGCCTTCTTCGTCAGCACCACCTTCCCGAGGAGCTCGAAATCCTCGTCCGTCCACACCGGCGGCTTTGTGCGGATGACCGGCTGTAGGTGGGAGGCTCCGGGGCATAGACCACCGCCTCGTCCCGGACCCGGAGGTAGAACCACCTCTGGAGCCAGTCCCCCCAGTGGTCCCGGGAGGCCGCCGCCGGGTAGTCCGCCACCCGGGAGGGCAGCATTTGGACCATGTCGCGCCCCGAGACTGGGACTACGACTACTCCTGTAGAGACCTAGCTCGTTGCAGCTAGTCCCATATATGCATAGCATACACATACCCTTGACGTCCCAGGATAAGTCAAGCACAGGAGTATATCACATTGCAACAGAGTAACTTACAAAATAGTTAAGTAGTGTGGCCTGCTGGCCTTGATATTACATAAGGAGATTACAATGCCTTCACGGCATATATGGTTTAGCAAAATAACATCTACACAGCAGAAGATAGGTGACCCACCCACAAAAGAGAAGTGGACAGCAGAACTACACACTTCAGGGCTTTGGCGGAACTGACGTTCCTCCTTCTGGATCCAATAAGTTCTCCACGCCTTCATCTTGATTGTTGATCGCTCCGTCTATTGATTTGTAGGTTGCAAGAGTGAGCACTTACGTACTCAGCAAGTCATAGGTAAGAGTACATACATATAGTAGTGATGACATGAACCTAGACTAGTCAAGAATTATGGATGTTTATAAAATAATCTTTTTCTTTCATACCTCATCTCATGGCAGCACCTTTCATAATATAACATCATCATTCATGTTCACTAGATTATAGTACTACCGCGACACGTCGACACACGACAGCCCACGGCAGCACTCCTTATCATGACAACACATGTCATTTGGGGTAATCTTGATTAAACATATTTTATTTAGAAAATAATACTTGTGTCACACCCCGTGGATTTAATCCACCGCAGCAGACTCCTATAAACCCGGGAGCTCGGAGTATTCGAATACGTTTTTAACTCTGCAGAGAGGTGCCAATTTACCCGCAAGATATTCCACTTTCAAGCCCATCCTATCAAAATGATTATACCCCTCCTCACAACCATGTGTGAGTGGCAAGGTGGAGATAACAAGAACTTTTGTTATGCATCACTTACAATTCACCCCCGACCCTGTGGCTCTCCGCGAAACACAGTTGTGGTAAGCTGTATCATAACCTCCACCCCACCTCATTTTCCCATTACTGGGTCAAATATCAGATCACCTTCAGTGATAGTGGGAGTCAGCCTCCAAGTCAATCATCACAACACAACTCATGCAGGGGTTTCATGTACGATCCACATAAGTACTTGTTCAGGCCTGTCCCATACCAGGCTTGTGGTTAGCACGTTGTTCATGCCACTAGACGCACAACACAAGGTTCTAGTCCTTATATGCCAGTGACCAGACCATCCACAACCCTGCACCTTCAGTGCCTGCATTCCTTTGCAGTCTAGCACCTCCAGTGCTACAGCCATCCATACCATTTTTCTGGTCACGGCTAGGGTTTTATTTCATGAATATAAGTATATAGATACATATAATAGTTCATGGCTCAAAACTTGTTTATTTCACCTTTCACAGATAACCAGTCTAGTACTGCCAATTCATAAATCAACCATTCTCAATCTTTCACATGCAATATTGCCTATTTCAAGGTTATGTTTTAGCAACATTTAAAATATAGGTTCAAGATGACCAAGGATATGACTTGCCTTCCGCGTCGTAAGAAACAGCAGTTGATGACGGGTCAACAGCGAAGTCCTCGATCTCGGCTTCTAGATCTGCTCGACGACAAACCAAATAATACACACACATATTACTTATATATTAAGATGTTTTAGGATCTATATGCAGCTATGCTTTACAAGAGTGACTGAACGATACTGAAGATAATTGAGATTACAAGCTCAACAGTTGAGATCTAGGGTTTCAAGGATTTGGCTAAGGATGGGTGGTAGATGCTCTTAGGATCTCAAGGTTACAATAAGAACATCAGTTTTGTGGCTGGTTTGATCAAAACAGCGAATGTCAGCAGATTGACATTCGGATCAAGAATCTGACATAACTTCAAGGAAAACTAAAGAGCTTGTCTCAAGTTATGACAGTAGAAGAAAATGTAGATCATAACTCTACAAATTCAGTGGACGAAGTGGCTTTCAAAATGCACAATCAGAAATGAGTAAACAAGACCAATGCCATTGGCTGGCATGCACTGGAATAGTGTCAAAAACTAGGGTTTAGCGGCAAATATAATTCAAGGGCTCAAATCAAGTTGTGATAGAAGAAGAAAATGTTGATCACAACCTCAGGAATCTAAGGGACAAAGTTATGCCCAAAATGCGCATCTGGAAGGAAGTGAAAAGGGCTAATGCCACTGACTGACATAGTCTGGCATTGATCTTGACATGGCCAGAAACTAGGGCTTGGCATAACTTTTGATCTAGAGCTCCAAATGATGCACCACTTTGTCTGGGAGGTAGGCATTGATAACAGGAACAAATCATTCAACAGGATCTAGGGCAGAAGATGGCCAGAAGGTGATGAAATTCAGTGATGAACTGAGGTGAACTAGTTGCACTGGAGCAGTTCTGGACAAGATTTTGGCATGGCTATAACTTGAATTCTGGGCAGTTTCAGAGATCGAGCTAGAAGGAAAAAATGTTTAGGAGGTTGAGGCACACCTGAATGACAAAGTGGATGAAACTGAAACGGCCAGGAATAGGTTTTCCGGTGATCGACGCCAGAGAAGAACACTGCCATTTGGGGGTTTTTGTTTTAGGCCGAATGAACTCGATTCCAAGCTTGGAGAGTGAAAGAGAGATAAGAGGAAACTACCTGCACGATCAATTTGGCCGGAGGATGGCCGGAGAAGCCTGGCGACGATCGCCGGTTTCTGGAGAAGTTCAAAGTTAGGGAAAACTTCGATTGAAGCTCAATCTGGAGATCTTGATGCACAGGCTTGCTGGAAATGGCGCACTGATCAACTTCTTCCACAGGATCGAAAGCTAATTCGAGGTAATTTGGCCTGCATTGCCGGAACAGGGCATTCTTCAAGTTTCAGCAAATTCCGATGATCGCCGGCGATAGGAGGCAAGGAAATCCAATTAAGTGATACAGCACGATGAGTGAGATGAGAGGAACTCACTGGTGCTGTCAATTTGGTGGTTGAGGCTGCGGTTGAGGCTGTCACCGTGAGCCTCGAGCTAGTCTCGCCGGAGAAGACGACGACAGCGAGAGAATTTGCAAAATTGGCTAAGTCCTGGTGAAGAGGAGATGATACAAGGCTCTGATGGTTTAAATAGAGCAGTGGGCGAAGCTTGCAAGGTTTAAACAGCATTGAATCGGTGTCAGATAACAAGATTTGCCGGGCGCAGCTGCAACAACGGCGAGCGGCGACGCGACTGTGCACTGGTAAGGCGAAGCTGTGCTACATCGGGTCTCATCAATGTCGGGCGGTGCAAGGCAGTGGCGACAAGGGCTGGCAACGTGGCGCAATGTTGCTGACAAAAGCCTGTTGCTGGTCGCGCGCAGGAGCACATGCTGTTCAACGGCGCTGCCACGGCGTTGCCACGGCGATGGCTGGGGCGTGGACGCGTGTGCACATGCAGATTCAAGTGAGCACGAGCTCAGGCGAGGCGAGGCGTGGCCGGCGGCGAGCAAGCGTGGCGCAAATGCACGGCTATCTCTGGTCGTGCACAGCAACTGCTGTCCTGGTCGAATTTGGGCTTGATTGCAATTTCCAATTCTTGATTTGGACTGAACTGTAAATCTGGAGATTTGGAAGGTTTGATCTGATTTTGATTCTGCTGTTTTGGTATACTTAATTCCACAAATGATTTGGCACAGATTGAAGATAAAATTTGAGACATTTGGATGACTTTTGATATGAACTGAAAACAGAGTAGATTAGGGTAAAATAAGTCTGAATCTTATTGATCTCGAATTCTGGGATTTAGGGTTTGATTTTGAGATACTCATAAAAGAAGAATTTGTATTGAAAAGCATTTGGGAGGTGTTCCCTGAATCAGATTTGAATTTGGAGATGATTTGCAACATTTTGCCTTTTCTGGTTTTTAGAAAATCTGGAAAAAGGACTGATCTGCGATACTCTTGGACTGATTTGCGAAAAAGGTTCAGATGGTGAAATCTGGCTGCCAACTTTTTGGATTAAGGTATTGGCATACCCTTAATCATAATCCAGGAATAATCTGGTCTGAACTTGGCTAAGATTTTGATTAAATCTGAATTCTGAAACTTAGGGTAAAAGGTAATAACAGATATTCTGTTTTCGAAAACAGAAAAGAGTTGATAATTCTGGAAGTTAGAGATAGAATTGAATCTGGGTTCTGAAGGCTTTTAGGTTTAGGATAACTGATAGATCAAATCTGGCAAGTCAGATCTTGACTTGGGGTCACAGGATAGATTTGGAGATTTTAGGGCTAGAACAGAATAAAGCTGAGGCTGATTTGGTTGATCTAGAAGAGACATATGCATGCATGATTTTTAAGAAAGAAACTTTTCACCCCAAAACTCAGGATGTTACAGACCATCACCGAGCCGAAGGGGGACTTCGGTCCTCCCTTCACCAGGTGGGAGCTCCGCGCTGCCGGCTCATAAAAGTACCGGAAGGCGCGGAGGGTGGGCTCCCGCCCGGTCGCCGTCTCGTACAGCCAGATGAAAAGGCCCATACGGACGAGCGCGTTCGGGGTGAGGTGGTTGAGAGCCACCCCGTACTCTTTGAGAAACTCCCGGAGCATCGGATGCACCGGGAGCCGGAGCCCCGCCTCGAGGAAGGCCTCGAAGGCCACGACCTCTCCGGGCCTGGGGCGGGGGGCTCCGTCCTTCTTCAGGGGGACCCGGATGTCCCCCTCTCCAACGATGCCCTTCTTGACCAGGGACTCCGCGTCCGAGACCGAGAACTCGGAGGCCCAGAGGAAATCCACGGGGATTTCCTCCGGAGGCACCTCCGTGGTCTTCGTTCGACCTTTGGGCGCCATAAGGTTAGTCTCTCTTGATGGGTGGCTAAGTTTTCAGGTGGCTACGTCTACAACTCCCGGACGCTCGCTACCGGAAAAGGCTACCGGAGAAGCTACCGGAAGAGCGCTACCGGGAGAGCTGAAGCTAGAGTTGAAGATTTGGAATGAGCTTCCGGGGCCCCCTAAGGCCCTATTTATAGAGGCTGGCCGTGATCTAGATGTGCGCCACGTGGCCCCCTCGGAGCAATCTGGACCACTGAAATTCAAAACCGTGCGCGGGAAACGAAGGGACAGGCGCGTAAATCGAGACGCCGGTTCGAACCGCGCGTGCATTTATTGCGAAAACGGCGCGGCCATAAAGCGCCTGGCACAGAAACCGAAGCGTCGCCGGGCTCCGATGATTTTCGTCCGGAGGTTTTGTCCGGAGATCTCCCCGGTAACGTAACCATTCCCTCCGGGGGCTCAAGCTTCGTCCCCAGAGGGAATGGGGGGCTGCTGTTGGGGGAAATCTCCATGCGGCCAACTCCAGGTAAGTTCATGATTGCCCGGGGACAGTGGCCCCCTTTTAGGCTCCCGGGACCGTGCCTCCGGGGCATGTCCCGGGCGCCGCCATTTGGCTCCCGGGACCTTGCCCCGCAGGCGGGCCCCGGGCGCCGCCTTTTACCCGGGGACAGTGGCCTCCAGTGCCTGCCCCGGGCACCGCCATAGGCTCCCGGGACGATGCCTCCGGGGCATGTCCCGAGCGCCGCCTTTTGGCCCCCGGGACCCTGCCCCCCGGGCGGGTCTCGGGCGCCGCCATTTGGCCCCCGGGCGGGACCATGCCCCCGGGACCCTGCCCCCCGGGCGCCGCCTTTTACCCGGGGACCGTGCCCCCCGGGCGGGTCCCGGGCGCCGCCATTCGCCCGGGGACAGTGGCCCCCGGTGCCTGCCCCGGGCGCCGCCATTTGGCCCCCGGGACCGTGCCCCCCGGGCGGGTCCCGGGCGCCGCCATTCGCCCGGGAACAGTGGCCCCCGGTGCCTACCCCGGGCGCCGCCATTTGGCCCCCGGGACCGTGCCCCCCGGGCGGGTCCTGGGCGCCGCCAGTTGCCCGGGGACAGTGGCCTCCGGTGCCTGCCCCGGGCGCCGCCTTTTATGCTCCCGGGACCGTGCCTCCGGGGTATGTCCCGGGTGCCGCCTTTTGGCCCCCGGGACCGTGCCCCCCGGGCGGGTCCCGGCCGCCGCCATTCACCCGGGGACAATGGCCTCCGTTGCCTGCCCCGGGCGCCGCCTTTTACCCGGGGACAGTGGCCTCCGGTGCCTGCCCCGGGCACCGCCATAGGCTCCCGGGACGATGCCTCCGGGGCATGTCCCGGGCGCTGCCTTTTGGCCCCCGGGACCCTGCCCCCCGGGCGGGTCTCGGGCGCCGCCATTTGCCCGGGGACAGTGGCCTCCGGTGCCTGCCCCGGGCGCCGCCATTTGGCCCCCGGGACCGTACCCCCCGGGCGGGTCCCGGGCGCCGCCATTCGCCCGGGGACAGTGGCCCCCGGTGCCTGCCCCGGGCGCAGCCATTTGGCCCCCGGGACCATACCCCCCGGGCGGGTCCCGGGCGCCGCCATTTGCCCGGGGACAGTGGCCTCCGGTGCCTGCCCCGGGCGCCGCCTTTTAGGCTCCCGGGACCCTGCTCTCCGGAAGGGGTCCCAGACGTCATCGCCCTCCTAATAGGTAAAATCCCTGTTTGTTTATCACGTGCAGGTCACGCGAGGGACGCCTCGGGAATCAGCGACCACCTGTCAAGCATCCAAGACGTTTGACCGGGAGAAGGACGGTCCTACCCTTCAATCCGACGGTGGCTTCCGGGGTAGTTTAGGCTTTTTGCTTCTTTTTGAGGCTATAAATAGCCCTTGTACCCCTCTGTTGTAAAAGATCAGCTCATTATTATTTGGAATAGCTAAACTCACAGACGTGCTCCGGAAGCCTCTCCCCCGGAGAGAGCCTCCCCAGCCGGCTTCGGTCGGGAGCGCGTCGACAGGACTAGGGCCCCACCGGGACCCGAACCTGTATAAATCCACGTGTCAATTCTTGTGTTTGTCCGGCGGGGGAGGACCGGTCACCCGGTCAACCAGCGCTGCGTAATCTCCGCTAGGATCGTCTTCAAAACCTACCGGGCTATTCTTAATACCACGACATATCACTTCTCCAGAAAACCATCCTAAGATCAGTTTGAAGATATGCCAAAGCCACGAACCAAATGTCGACCCTTCGACGTTCAATCCCTTTTAGCCGTTTCTTCGACCAGAGCCCTTGTGACCTTGCCCTAACCTTTTCCCCTGCATGCATGACTTATTTATTTAATATTTTCTATGGAAAATATTTTCTGTATGCTTATGGTATGTTTGTGTGTTGTTTGATTGCCGCAGAGTCAGAAGCTGAAGGAGCAGAGGAAGTCTTTGAAGATCCGTCTGAGTATTTAGACCCAGCATTGCAAGGCAAGCCTCATTCCTTTGATCATGTCTCACCCAATATTTTCATATGAAGTATATTCACTGTTTCTTACTATGCATGCTTATTTGAGATACAAGTTATGTTTGAATGACATGAGTAGATATTACCTAATGGATCATGAAACCCCTTTTGTTATTGAACCTTCATATATATGCTTTTGTCACCCTAGGACTCATATACTGAATATCCACATTAAACTTGAAATGGTCAAATACATGAGAAGTTATAATGAAAACCGTTTTGTCAAGAAAACTGATAAAAGGGATCAGTAGTGAGGATTGGATTGTATGGAGAGGGTGTGGTGCGCACCAGGGAATGTGAATGCTCCTCACTATTGATTCATAAGGACAAGAACCTTGTGCTGTGTCTCTATGCGAATTGTAAACGTACCAACCACTTGCCTGGTATGGGACAGGCACAACTTAGTAGCTTTTTGGTATTAGCAGTTCCCTGCATGGTTTGTCGGTCTGGTTTCTCACGTGGAAACTGGTGGGCCGCAGTTCGGCCATGAGTGATGTGAGTTCAGAAAAATAATGAGAGGTAAAGGTGGAAAGAAGGAAGGCGCCCTACACCTCAGATTAAGTCGTGCGCGGTTGTAATCTTAAACGGTCATATGTCTTGCGTGGACACAGACCAAGGCTATGTGTCTTGCGGGAACATAAGCCAGAGGCTAGGAAGTAAGGCAGTGGGGAGGACCCACAACGGTACTTGAGACTTGATTGTCTATTTACCGGGCGGGGATACTGTTAATACTGAACTGCAAAAGCGTTGTGTGATCTCGTCCTTGTCACATGTGTATAAGTCACATGGAGCTGATCCGACTTGAAAGCCGAGTGAACCAGTGGATTTAAAAAGCGGTACACGTTTGCAAAGTGTAAAAGAAGTATCAGATACTCTGTACTCCCAGGTTCAGGAGTCTTTTCGTAGTGGATGTTATCCATGGGTTATAGCACAAGTAATATTTGGAATGTTTTCATAATATGGTTATCAAAGTAGTGACTTATGGGAGACCACTACATTTAATGTTTTATTGAAAACCTGTTTAATGTTTAAAGTATCATTTTCATGACAAAGTACTGTTTTACTGAACAAATGACTTGGAAATCTATATATCTCTATCCATATGAAACTAAAACCCCGGAATCATATGTTTCACCCTCATGTAAGTACAATTGCATTAATTCCCGGAAAGAGTGTTGCTGAGCACCAAGTGCTCACCCTTGCATTTATATCCAGTAGTAGAAGAGGGATTTGAGGATCCCGATTCTTTCGGGTATGAATACTCAGCAGAAGATGGAAGTGCCCCGGACGAGCCCACATTCTAGGAGGATCATGCGCCAAGTCAAGTCAGATGTGGGAGAAGCCCCTCCAACCCCGCTGCTGATTGAAGTCAAGCTGTTTGTCGTTTCTTTGTGCTTTATGCTGTGTGTTCGGTACTTGGATACCGATTCTTGTCTTGATAAACTGATTATTTTCTTAGCAACTTTACTTAGTGCCATTTTCGGTGCTTTGGCTATGTAATACTGGCCCATGTTGGCCTGATACTTGGTTATCTATAATGCTATGCTTGAGTGGTTTGGAGCTCATGTGACATCATGCTGTGTGTAACCTACCTGGGCGGTTACCAAGGTGATCCTCAAATGGGGGTCTCACATCGCCGCACTCCACTGTCACCGCCACCGGCGTCCTCTGCTTCCCCCGAATCGCACCGCCGGATCCACCTCCCATCGCCGCATCCGCCACCTCTCCCGCTCCCTCACATCACGCCACCGCCGCCAGATCCGCTGGATCTAGCGAATCCGCCGCCTCCCGCGTGCGCTGCGCCGCCACCGCACCCGATCCGCTGCCTATCTCGCCTCGCCTCCACTCCAGTGTCGTCCCGCGCCGCTGCCGCGCCGCTCACCTCCTCTCTCAGATCCAGCACCCACTTCTTGCCACGCCGCCAGTTCTCTCTGCTCGTGTAGCGCCGCCATCATAGATCCACCCCGCCCTCACCGATCTCGCCTCGCCTCCTTCCTCGCAACCAAATCGCGCTGCCAGATCCGAGCCCTACAACTGCCGTTGCCGTGTCCACTCCACCACCGTGGCCTAGCGAAGGTCCCACGACCACGTCTTGTGGGCCGACGACGACTACTCCAGTGCCTCATCGACGACCACTCCACTGCGACCACTTCCTCGATCAGCACTCTGACGACCTTGACCGCTTCATCCTCTTCACCGACTAGAGCTTCATCTTCTCTCCAGCTTTCCTGACAAGACGATGACTAGCTCCAGTAACCTCCAGCAACCTCAACAAGCTCCAGCACAAGCCACACTTTCGGTTTAATTTCTTTCTACCCTACCTTGTTCCCAATTTCACCATATGAACACATGACGAACAATGTTTGTTTGAAATTAATGAGGTTGTAATGCGCTGAGTTGAACTATTCTCCACTGAATGCACTAGAATTGCAATTGTCTTTCTGTGAGCAAAGTTTCCTGTTTGCTGACACTCTCAAATATGTGTAGCAAAACTAAAGTTTCTATTTCAGTTGCTGTTTTGTCGCAGAGACGAACTAGGATAGTGTTTGAAAGTGTGATTGAGCAGAGTAGCACCTTAAGAAGAAGTTTCAGAAGGTGGAGACGAGCCGGAACGCACTGCGGGAGGCGGTGAAGATCCAGCAGAAGGAGAACTCCGATCTCAGCAGAGGTATCCCCTTTGGAAGGTTTCGTAATTCTCTTTTTTTTAAGGTGCTGCTTAGGTTGGTTTTTACTGCATTTTGATTCTGATTGGAAATATAAGAATCACTTAGTCTCCCTGGGCTAGTAAATTTCTATCCCAAAAAAATGAGCAAATGTAAATGTTTGGCCGGTACGCATTAGCATCCTAAGACAATGGTCCTTTGTTTTAAACTATTGATTGTTGTGATGTAAATTGAAAGGCAAAAGCTTAAACATAATGGAATGTCTTGATTTGTAATGCTGAGCAAAACCTCTTCATTCTTTTAGAAAGTATCTAATTTGATAGCATGATAATAACAAGCTATTAGGAATTTAACAGTAGGGTACTTGTGGCAGAGAAGATAGCCTTTGAAAGTATGCTTCTTTTCTCTTTAATGCAGCTTATGTTTTTCAACTTTTAGTTTCTTCTATGTTTCAAATTTCCCCTGTTCATATTATACTTATAAGTAAATACTAAAGGTTGCATCACTACCAAAATATATTAGAGCAAGCAGGTTAATTCTGAGCTTATCAGCTATATCTTTGGTTTGTATTTATTAAGAACTAAGAAGTGCTTAAGTCCACCTTTCTATTGGATGTTAAGACCACAAGCCCTAAGAGCACAGAAGCAAGGTAGTTATTAAGTATGTAGTTTAACCCTTTGTGGAGCACATGAGACCACGTCTGGGTCGTGAAGATCAATCATCTATGGAAGTTAGTTTTCAGCCTACATAATTACTGCCTTGCAATACCAGCGGCTGTTGCTTTGTCCTAGTTTTGTTGGTCTGTCTTCTTCCCTTGTTCACCTGATTTGACGATGTCTTTAAGCTATGAATCAGAGGTACCCACGAAAAATAGAGGCTTGGCATTCCACATGTATTCCACATTCCACAAGCACTCCACAAAGTACCAATATATGATCTTTATCTAACATTATCTCTATCTGTCGAAACAAAAAAAAGTGTAAGTTAATGCCCTATGAGCAAAGTCATCCCTAGTGAGTGAGATCTTGGAGATGTCCTGAACTAGTTACTGTAGCTTTGGGGATTTAATGTTTCGAACGAGAACAAAGGGGAAAGCTTGTTCTATTTGGATTTAATGTTTCTAACGGTTTTTCGGTAGTGCATTCCTCTATGTTCTGAAAAACAGAGAGGTGATATTAGTTGTTTCAGGAAAATAAGGCTTTAAGATGCATCATAATTACTAAAGAGCAGGATATTGGAGTTTGGAGACAACTATATGTTGTAGCACTGTAATAGAAACCTGATGGGCTATTTATTAGCTGGATACTTTAAATGGTTGGACCCATGCTTACCATATTAACATACACTTCTAGTGAATCTGGAAATTCTTGTTTTATGTAAACTAAATATGGTTAATTTTTTTTTGCTGGTGGTAGTAACTTCCAAGCGATTACATTATGATTTGAATGCTGCTATTGTTATTCACTAAACATTTCTTCTGCAGGTTTAATATGGGCAAAACATTTGAATCCTGTCAAGAGTCTCCCTTTCCGGTTTGCATGTTTTGTGCTTGATATTGTTTCACTCTACCAAAAACTAGACATGCATACTGTGTTTGTGGCTGTGGTCTATAATCAGTACCTTTACAAGTGAAACCGAATGATGCTAGCTATTGTATGAGAATTTGACCATGCATGTTTGGTCCTCTGAACCTATCCTAGTGCAGGGTGGTTGTCCATCGAATGCAGTATTTATTCCAACAGAATTTGTTCTCTCCATCATTTCTTTCTGTTACCTTGTGTGAGCTCATGCTTATTCAGTTTTGTGAAATGTTGTGTCCATATCCCCTCAATCTACTTTAGGGAAACATCCCATTTTCATCCTTCAATATTGGATCCTAGTCCCTTTTAGCATTTAAACTTTTCAGAGATCCTAAAAGACTTAACTTTCAGTTCAGGTACCAAAAAGGCCTTCCATTTAAAAGATTATTGAGTTTGGCAAGTCTTCATGTCATTGTGATATGGGACTTGCACCCACTGTGCTTAACACAGTGGACTTTTTTTTGAACCAAGGCCCAATTTGTTTGGCTTTTTGGGACCTCTGATAAGTTAAGGTCCTAAAAAGGACAAAAGGCCAAAGTTGGAGGACCAAAATGTGAATTTTCCTTTTACTTTATTAGCTGAAAACTTATAGGGATGTTTGAAACTGATATTTGAGGTGAAGTTGTTTTATGTTGAAATGAACCTCTGGGGTCTTTGCTGAAACATTTGCATAATATGCTTGTAATTGTTGAATAAAACACTATCCAAAGCACTCTAAAGAGGAGCATCTTTGTTTGTTGAAGATGTTATTTACCATTTTTATGTTGACTTTATGCTGGTTTTATCTGGCCTTGTTGTTTTATCTGTTTACTGATAGGTTCAGTATATTTGTGTAGATATTTTGATACAGTTTTTTCTGATGCATGCAACAAATCAGCTGATATGTTTGGTTGGTACATTCACAAAAGGATCTTGTAGCTTATATTTGAGGTGAGATCTAATCCAAGCATGCTTCACCTTAAATGTTGTATCGATCGATTGGTAAAGCTGATGTTTCTAATAAGCCTCTTATGCAATTTCTCCCAATGGGCTAGCTCCTTGCTAGCCTATGGAGTTTTCAAAAAATAAAAAAGAAAAGAAAAGAAAAACCCCAACCTAACTAGTTTGCAATATCATTGCCCGGAAGGACTCTATATTCAGTTACTATTGGGATTTAGTTGTAGGGATAGCTTTTAAATCATTTTTTTGATCTTTAAGTTTGTGTTTTAAATTTTAAGTCTCAATAATTTCTGAGTTTATGCTCTGCTTCAAAATGTGTTTATTTTAGTGAACACTAACACTATCAGAATGTCATGACACTTACATAAATTATGACACTTCATAATTTGGTTTGTGACCAGAATTTGGCAAGATTTGACTTGATTCTTGCTAAATTTTTAGCAAAAGTTGTGTATGGGGTAGGCATTTGGGTTACATAATATTTGGCTAACTATCATTTATTTGAATAGGATATCAGTGGAAGGCTTCTGAATGTAAACAAGGCGGCTCCCAGAGGTTCTCGTGTGGAGAGATCTCTCCGACAATTTGGGTCTGCTTTCAGGATTTATGTGCAAAATTCAGTGATTATTTTTCTAGTGTTTTTGAACACTTTAGACTTTGTTTTCTAGGTGAAAATTTGTCGACAGACTGTATCTTTGAAGTTGGATGTATTCAAATATTTGTATTCTTATATCCTTATATGATGTGTTGAGACTCTAGCGGAACTTCTTTTTTTCTTTTTCAGTTTTGTGCCTTTCTGTGAATGATTAGATCGATGAACTGCTACAAAAATGTTGTCTTCTAACGGTTTCTTACTAAGAATTGTTAGAAAAGAGCACTCTTTTATAACGGTTCTTAGTAAGAAACCGTTAGAAAAGATTTTTTTTAACGATTACCTTTTCTAACGATTACCTTTTCTAACGGTTCTTTTAGTAATTAACCGTTAGAAAAGGTACTCTTTTCTAATGATATCTTTTCTAATGGTTCATTACTAAAAAATCATTAGAAAGATCACTTGTTCTAACAGTTCATTACTAAGAAACTGTTAGAAAAGATTTTTTTTAACGGTTACCTTTTCTAACGGTTCTTTTAGTAACGAACCGTTAGAAAAGATACTTTTCTAACGGTATCTTTTCTAATGGTTAATTACTAAAAGAACCGTTAGAAAAGATCATCTTTTCTAATGGTTCATTACTAAAAAGCCATTAGAAAAAGTGATCTTTTATAACGGCTCATTAGTAATGAACCATTAGAAAAAGTGATCTTTTCTAACAATTTTTTTAGTAAAATGATCTTTTCTAATGGTTATTACTAATGGACCATTAGAAAAGATCACTTGTTCTAACGACTTTTTAGTAATGAACCGTTAGAATAAATGATCTTTTCTAACGGTTATTTACCATTAGAATAGTTCTAGTCTTGTTCTATCGTGCCTATCATTAACGGTACAAAAACCGTTAGTAGAAGTGTGTTTTGAACCGTTAGAAGAAAGCTTTTTTGTACTAGTGGCTGTTCAAACTCAATCTCGTATTGCTTCTTTTTGTGAACATCATTCTTTTGTATCTTCTCTAGAACCTAAAATTGTAGATGAAGCTCTCAGTGATCCTGATTGGGTAAATGCTATGCATGATGAACTTAATAATTTTTCTAGGAATAAAGTTTGGACTTTAGTAGAGAGACCCAAGGATCATAATGTAATTGGAACAAAATGGGTCTTTAGAAATAAGCAAGATGAAAATGGTGTAGTTGTTAGAAACAAAGCTCGTCTTGTTGCACAAGGTTTTTCTCAAGTCGAAGGTTTAGACTTTGGTGTGTTGGGGGAATCCCCAGCGGCCCCACGAAGTCCCAAGGAGACCCCGGTGAGACCCGGAGAGGCACCGGGCCCCCGGTGAGATCCGGAGGGTCACCGGGCGCTCGGTGAGATCCGGAGGGTCTCCGAAAATCCGGTGAGACCCGGTGAGATCCGGAGGGTCTCCGGAGCCACGATGAGACCCGGTGAGATCCGGAGGGTCTTCGGGACCCCGGTGAGACCCGGTGAGACCCGGAGAGTCACCGGGCCCCCGGTGACATCCGGAGGGTCACCGGGCGCCCGGTGAAATCCAGAGGGTCTCCGGAGCCATGGTGAGACCCGGTGAGATCCGGAGGGTCACCGGGCGCCCAGTGAGATCCGGAGGGTCTCCGGGACTCCGGTGAGACCCGGAGAGCCTCCGGGCTCATGAAGAGCTGTTGCTGACCGTGGGGCCTCTAGGAAGCCCATGGCGCTACGTGTTGAGCATCCAGGCCGTCCATCAGGCCAAAGGACGTCTTCGCCCTTCCATCCAACGGTCGCAGCGAGGGCATTTTTGTCTTTTGTATTTCTTGGGGGGCTATATATACCCCTCTTGTACCCCTTTTCAGGGATTCCAATTCATTTTACATAAACTCAACATTCAGTTCTCTTGAAGACCTCTCCCTGAGAGCTCACCTCCCCAGCGGACTCGCGTCCGGAGAGAGCCAACAGGACTAGGGCCCCCACTGGGACCCGAACCTGTATAAACCCCTGTGTCACTTTCTGTGTTGCCCGGCGGGAGGAGACCAGTAACTCGGTCTGCTCGCGCCGCTGTACTTGTGCTGCACATGTCCGAACCTGCCGGGGTATCCGTAATACCACGACAGTTGGCGCCGACCGTGGGGACTTCGCGACGAATCGCCATGGCTCCCGCAACCACCAGAGCTCAAGCCCTCTCATCTCCCGAGGGCGCTGGTCCTAGCAACCCGGCTCCGCATCCGCGCGATGAGGCTTCTGCGGCCCTGCCACCCGAGGGTGTACGGGCAGAGGACTCGCTTCCTCCACCCGCGGCCTCCGGTCAAAGGATCCTCGTTTCCGATTTGGCGACCGCAACTGAGCTTCCGGGGCCTAGTGCGCCCCAACTCCCCGTCCCGGTCTCCGGAGATTCTATGCTGGGGGCTTTGATCCAGGGCCAGCTTCGCACCCAACACACCCTGGAGGAGCTGCTGCGCGTCCTGGAGCGACCCCCGGCTCCCGTCTACCCGCCTCCATATCCGTTTATGGGGGCACCGCCCCAATTCTTCATGGGGCACCCCGCCTTTCCCGGGCCGGGGATGTTCCCCGTTCTCGGAGGCGCGCCCAGGCCGTATCCGATCCCGGGGACACTTCCTGCGCCGGGGAGTCAACTTGTCTCCGAGCCCTCCCCTGCCTTGGGGAGTCGCCCGACCCCGGGTGCAAAACCCCCGCGAGCGGCTACCACCGCGCCGGGGACAACCCCGGCGCCCGAGCCCGACAGCCTCCGCGGGCCGACGGCCGGGGCCGGTGCAACGCCCGCCCTGCGGGCACCCCGGGGACTCGAACTGCGACCGCTCCAGTCGTCGTACCGATTGCGGACCTGGCGCATGGCCCAGTTCGCGGGCCGGTGGTGTCCGCCGGGACGGTGGCAAATGCGCATCAACTCCCTCCCCCTCCGGGGCCACCCCCGCGGGCGCCCCCAGCGGACCAGACTCGCTTCACAAGGGAGGAGGTCGAGCGAATGCGTACCGCCAAGTCCGGAGAAACCACGTCCCATCATCGGTCAGAACTCCCCCGAACCCGCGGGGGCGCGGAGACGCGCTCCCAAATCGCCTGGGGGAAGAGACCGTTCAAAGAAGCTGCCACCATTCCTGCGGAATACCTCGACGCCCAAGAGGTCAGCTCAACCAACCAGGAAGAAAAGAGACGACACCGCCAAACCGGCGGACCGCTGCCACCCCTTCCAGACTCCGACAATGAGCATGCGTCCCCGGCAAGAGAGGACGGCAACCATGGATCCCCCAAGGAAGTTGAGGGGACCAACCAACCGCTATGCAGTCGTCTCCGCTGCATACACTGGCCGCGGCCTTACCGCCCGCCGCACATCGAGCATTACAATGGTGAGGCCGATCCTTACGAGTTTGTGCAGGTGTACTCGACGGCCATCTCAGCGGCCGGGGGGAACGAGACAGTGCAATGCAATGTCTTCCCCCTCTACCTCACGGGCATCGCGCGCTCATGGTTCTACAACCTGAAAGCTGGGTCCATCAAGTCTTTCGTGCAGCTGAAGCGCGAATTTTGTGCGAACTTCCAGGGCAACTATTGACGAGGATTGACACCCGGACCACTTCTATTGGACTTCTGGTTAAAGGCAGGTTCGAGTCAGAAGTGTATCTGGCGATACGAGCTCAAGTTGTTCTGAGGGACGTCACTATGTGATCGCCAGCTTTACGCGGTCAGACCGTAAGCCTTGCGCGGTCAGAAGTTCGTAGGCTATACGCGAACTACATATTCGGGATATTGTGCGATCAGCCTACATCCCGCGGTCAGAACATCTGCCGATCAGGATACTTGGGATCTATCTATTCGGTTGCCCATACAACAGGATATTCTAAGTATCCCGAAGATTCCTACACGTGGAGAATTGACCGCCAGAAGGTTAACACATACAGTTATCCATGAATAACACATGTTTAACCTGCGTGGAGGTTAAGAGCAGTTCCAAAAAACCGCATCCAACCATCTGTGCAACCGATTGATGCAGTTTCCTTCACATGGCACCCTTTCAAACAGTACAAAAGGATGGCATGGAGCATCAATCAGGGGGGAGGATCCGAAAACATCAATCGAGAGATCGGAAGATCAAGAAATCCAAAATCATTTAAGTTAGCCAAGTCTACGGCCCACCTCAGATAGCATTTTAGTAA
This sequence comes from Pharus latifolius, assembly GCA_019359835.1. NCBI lineage: Eukaryota > Viridiplantae > Streptophyta > Magnoliopsida > Poales > Poaceae > Pharus > Pharus latifolius. The sequence goes on from CM033322.1 coordinate 63,096,295, forward strand.
GCCTTCTTTGGCTTATCCTTGTACACTTTTACAGGGAAAATCCTCGCCTGTGAGGACTTTTCCCTCCATTTGTAAACCTTTTACCACACTTAGTGAAATCTCAACAGGACGTAGGGCTATTACTCCCACTATCGAGGGCCCGAACCTGTCTAAACTCTCTGTGCTCCTGTTCACCATTGTTCAGCATACCTTCCCGGAGGGTCATCTTGAAAGGTCTCACAATTACAAATTCTGCATAAGTTCGGCTGATGACTCCGAGTCTGAATCGTCGACAGCTGGCGCCCACCGTGGGGCCTTTCTCAAGGAGTCCTAATTGAAATTCGGAGGTTCGCCGAAATATGGCTGGAGCATATGATTCCGAGAATGATTTCGATCTCGAGGATTATGCCCATATACCAATGCCTTCTCCAAGCGATCCTATTCCGATGGAAGAGGTCGAAGGCCAGAATCTTCCACAGGTTGAATCATCTCCCCAAGTCATGTTAATCGACCAGGAGGTAACTGGCACAAGGTCAGAACCCGCAGAGGTTCTTAATGTGCTAGGTGATGAATCCGGCCCGTCATACGATCCCGCTGAGGGAAAATATGATGGTGACCCTGAAGTTAGCCCAGGAAGGTTCGACCCTGATAACCTCCACCGTCTCTTTGATTTCGAGTCCGACTCGGAACAAACCGAGATGTTCTCCCCATCGGCGACCTCTCTCCCGAGGCAGTTTGCTGCGTTGTCGGAAGAAACTCCCGATCAACAGGCTGCCAGGGCAGAACAAGATCGCAAACAGAAGGAGGAGCAAGATCTCGAGCAACAGAACAACGAACTACGCAGAACTGCCCTAGAGGCTCTTCAAGATGCGCAGGCTCATTACGATGCTGCCCCGAGTTCTTCTCGACGGTCGCGTGGTCGTAGACGTGACCAGACTCCTTCCTTACCACCAGAGCATTTCCCAGTGGACGAAGAAACAATAACACCTGGTGCCCCTAGGAGAAGTACCCATGGTCGACTGCGATCTATCGCGGAAGTCATGCGCAATTTTCCTCCTACGGTCACGGATGCGCAGAGACCGGACTTTTTCAGGATCCTGGCGGAAAGACTGGATGAGGTCGCATCCGAGGCGACCCCAACAGCCTCTTCCCGCTCAGTGACACATTCCCGTGAACGAGATGGTCCTCATTTTGGCTCTGGCCGGCGGAGTTACCCGCCGCCTGTACCGTCCCGACAGGACAAATACCGGTGAATGCAGGACTCTCGTAGTAGGGATCGAGTTCCCGTTCACTCTCGTTTGGGACCACGAGTAACCTCGCCATTACGTGAGTTTGCTCGAAACCCAACCGAAAGTCGCAGGACGGTTCACAGTCCTTACGTTGGTTGCAAAGCTTTCTCGCCTGGCCTACGAGCAGTCGTTTGGCCCGATAAGTTTCGACCAGGGGCCATGAGAGGTTTGATGGAACTCAGAACCCATCCGAGTTCCTTCAGATCTATATTACTGCCATCCAAGCAGCAGGAGGCGATGACAAGGTCATGGCCAACTACCTGCCAACAGTCCTCGCAGGACCGGCTAGAACCTGGTTGTTTAATCAGCCTGAGGGTTCCATCTACAATTGGGAAATGCTATGCGATGCCATCCTCAGCAATTTGCAAAATTGTTACCAAAAGCCGGGTAAGGAGGACGACCTGCATAGACTGCGGCAAACTTCGACCGAAACACTTCGGCAGTTTGTCAAGAGGTTTGTCGGGGTAAGAAATACCATCCCGAACATATCTGATGGCTCCGTAATCAGGGCATTTAAGCATGCCGTTCGATACCGGAGATTCACTGAAGACTTGCTTATCCACCCTCCTCGATCAGTGGCCGATCTGTTTGATATGGCTGATCGATACTCCGATGCAGCCGAGGCAGTCGAATGGAACCGAATGGTTGACAAGGGGGACCTACCGCCCCAACCAGGCTTCAAGGACGCCAGGAAAGAAGATTCAAGCAAAAAGCCAGAGTCTTCGCCGGGTGGGAAGTCAAAAAAGTCGAAGAGGAACCGCTCTGGACAGTACCGCGAGGTCGCAGTCGCGGAGAAACCACCTTCGACCAAAGGTAATAAGTCTTCTTTTAAAAGTAAAACTGCTTCTGGTGGCCGGGATTCCGACCAGCCAGAAAAATCAACTAATCCGCAGGAGGGCAAGAGGTGGTGTCCACTCCACAACTCCGCAGGCCACGACCTCAAAAACTGCAGGAGTTGGTTGAAACAGCTGGATGATTTCTACCAAGGAGCTGGGCCAATGCCAACCTTACCGCCTAAAGAGCTGGCGTGCGGCATTAGAGACATCGACGGAGACGAAGAAATGACTTACCAGGTACCTCAAAATCATGTTAATGTCATTTTCGGAGGTTCCTCCTCTTTCGTTTCCAAAAGGCAGTTTAAAACCTTTTGCCGAGAGGTTAACCAAACGGAGACATCCCTTGGCGAACCTCAATATCCCCGTTGGTCGGATATGCCTTTGACGTTCGATCGCGCTGACTGTCCTGTGGGGCTAACTCGACCATTGAGGCTACCTCTGGTTATTACCCCAATCATCAGTAACGCGAGAGTCGAAAGGGTCCTGATTGATGGGGGAAGTTCCCTTGATCTTTTATTGGTCAAGACACTCGACGAGATGCAAATTCCTCGTTCGAAGATCAAGCCCATAATCCATCCGTTTTATGGGATAATCCCAGGCCCCTCCATGATGCCATTGGGACAAGTGGTCCTCCCGGTCACTCTGGGAGAACCAGATAACTTCCGAACAGAATTGGTTACTTTCGATATAATCGATTGTGATTCAGCTTATAATGCAATCTTTGGCAGGCCAACTCTTGCTAAGTTCATGATGGCAACGCACTATGCTTATCAGTACGGGAAATTGCCTGGCCCCAAAGGTGTCATTTCGGTCCGAGGTAGTCGCAACGTGGCGCTCACGTGCGACCGGCTATCTTTGGAGATGGTCGATCAACTTCCCCTCCGGGACGCTCAGGTCGCCACCGTTGCCACCGATGCGATCAGGGCTGCTCCTCGACCAGATGAGAAACTCAAACAAGTTCCTTTGTACCCAGATGACCCATCCAAGACAATTCGGGTTGGGTGAGCCCTGGATGACAAATAGGAACTCGACCTCGTTGCTTTCCTCCGGGCTAACGCAGACGTGTTTGCGTGGAAACCGTCCGACATGCCCGGTGTCCCAAGGGAAGTAATTGAGCATAGGTTAGCAATTCGACCTGGACAACGACCAATAAAGCAAAAGCTCAGGCGTTTTGCCACTGACCGACAAGAAGCCATCCGAGAAGAGTTAGACAAACTCTTACAAGCCGGGTTTATCCGCGAAGTGAATCACCCGGACTGGCTCACCAATCCGGTCATGGTCCGCAAGTCAAATGGCAAGTGGCGCATGTGCGTCGACTACACTAGCCTCAACAGTGCCTGTCCGAAGGATGACTTTCCCCTTCCCCGCATCGACCAGCTGGTTGACTCCACTGCGGGTTGCGAACTGATGAGTTTTCTGGATGCCTACTCAGGATATCATCAAATTAGCATGGCAGAAGACGATGAAGAGAAAACTGCCTTCATCACCCCGTTCGGCACATTCTGCTACGTCATTACTTTCAAGCACACAAGATCACAGTACCCTCCTCTTTTCCTTTAGGGGATATTGTCCGAAATCCAGAAAAATCTGGTCGAATCGCCAAATGGGCGGTCAAATTCGGTGCCTTCGAGATCCATTTCACCCCTCGCACGGCGGTTAAGTCTCAGGTTTTGGCCGACTTTGTGGTCGAATGGACCAACCCTGAGCCACCCGTGCAGTTGGCAAAGGAACTGGAGTGCCCCGATTATTGGACAATGTACTTTGACGGCTCCCGTAGTTTTCAACACTCGGGGGCTGGAATAGTCTTACTTACGCCCCAGGGCGAACAGCTTAAGTATGTCATTCAACTACACTTTGTTGCAACCAACAACGCAGCAGAGTATGAAGGTCTTCTTGCAGGGCTCCGGGCAGCAAAATTCCTCGGAGTCCGTCAATTAGTGGTGAGGGGGGACTCACAGCTAGTCGTAAACCAGGTAAACAAGGAGTACAGCACCTCTGATGAGACAATGGCTCATTACCTGGGGGAAGTGAGGAGGTTGGAAAAACACTTAAGTCACTTCGGAGTCCAATACATCCCGTGAAAGGACAATATTCTCGCAGACCAATTATCCAAAATTGGATCCTCACGCTCATCCGCTCCGGCAGGAGTGTTCATTGAACACTTGGACCATCCTTCGATCATGACTTCGGTCGAGGATGATCCGGCAATAGCCTTCGTTGCCAACCTCGGTCAGGAACAAGATTGGACTCATCCATTGAGGGTCTATCTTGAACATGGGACCCTACCCGAGGACGAAACCAAAAGCGATCGGTTAATTCGAAAGGCGCGTCTGTACAAACTCATAGATGGGGTTATGTACAGAAAGGGTACTCAAGGAGTATTCATGCGCTGCATATCTCAGGAGGAAGGAAAATCCCTCTTGAAAGAAATACATGACGGTGTATGCGGTGCACACGCGTCATACCGAACACTGGTCGGAAAAGTTTTTCGACAGGGATTTTACTGGCCTTCGGCACTCGATGATGCCAAGCTTATGGTCAAGATGTGTCCACAGTGTCAGTTTCATGCAAGACAGGTTCATCAACCTGCTTATGCATTGCAAACTATTCCTCTCGCATGGCCCTTCGCGATCTGGGGAATGGACATCGTCGGTCCTATGCCACAAGCGGTCAATGGGTACAAGTTTCTGTTCGTAGCCATTGACACGTTCACAAAGTGGATTGAGGCCGAACCAGTACGAAATATTACTGCATCAGCAGCACAAAAGTTCTTTCACAAGAACATTGTGGCACGATTTGGTGTTCCAAACCGTCTCATCACAGACAACGGTTCTCAGTTCGCTAGCGGTCTCTTCCTAGACTACTGCGATCAGATTGGGACCAAGGTGTGCTTTGCTTCTGTGGCACATCCACAAAGCAATGGTGCCGTAGAACGGGCCAATGGGCAAGTATTGCAAGGCATCAAAAAACGTGTTTTTGATCGCCTCAAGACCCGCTCGGGGGCTTGGGCAGACGAGCTTTATACTGTTCTATGGGCACTACGTACTACCTCTAGTCGAGCCACCGGTGAGACACCCTTCCATTTGGTCTATGGGGCCGAGGCTGTGTTGCCTATGGAAGTTAGTATTGGATCTGTTCGCACGAATCAATTCGAACAGGTCAACCAATCCGAACAGCGATCGCAAGATCTCATCCTCATGGAAGAACGGTGTGATCGCGCCCTGATCAAGTCCGCGGTATACTTGCAGGCTCTACGCAAGTATCACAGTAAAAAGGTGCGACCACGTGATCTCAACGTTGGCGACTTGGTTTTACGAAAAATTCAAGACCAGTCTAACCGCAATAAATTCTCCCCAAAGTGGGAAGGACCAAACACTGTCGTCTCAGTGCCGCGGACAGGATCGGCGCGGTTAGCTATGGAGGATGGTCGGATTTTGTCCAATACTTGGAACATCGATCAACTTCGCAAGTTTTACGTGTAAGTATTCCAATCACTTTTTTCCTGTTCAATTAGCATCTTTTGCCAAAACAAAAAATGTTTTGCTTTCATACAATGAGTTTTTCTCTTTAAGCCCGTATCATATGCATTCGACCTGGGGGCTGATCGCCGACGGTCAGATCATCACAACAATCTAATCGGATTCGCTGGTCGATCTCATGATCACTTACAGATAAGTCATTCCTAAATAAGCCGTTTCTCAACGCATACGGGATTATCTGGTAAGTCCTTGGTCATCCGAGTGGCTACCAGTTCGCAATAAGATTAGATGTTATATTGATCCTGGTCGTTGGTTTAATATGCATATCCCTAGTCGTAACGCTTATATTTTCTCCTCTGCTTATAACACCAAGGCTTTAGTGTTCATAAGCAGAGGCGGGGGCTGGGAAGGAATATGCTCATAATATGGAATTCATATTACGAAAACACGAAATATATATTTTCTTGTCAACAATAATTTTTTACATACATTTGCATTATACACAAGTTTATAAGTACAAAAATAAGGATCATTCGATCCCCAGCTCAGTCAGGAGTCTATCTACTAGGGGCTTGACTTCCTCTATGACTGCATCGAGCAGCTCTTCACTCTCAACCTCAACCGGACCCACCAATGCGTTCAGATCTGCATCTGGGCCATGGTGAAGTCGAACCCGGCTGAGTACGGCTGCTGCGGCTGATCGAACCCTGGTCCTGATCGCCTCTTCGCGTCGCCGTACATCTCCAGGGAGATACTCAAGCAGTGATTCTGCCTGGGCAGTGAGTAGCGATGTCCAGTCACTTACGCTGAGGTTGTCTTTCTTTGGTTCCACCACATCGGTTTTCAGAAGATCAGCCACGGCCTTCAGTTTTTCGAAGACCAGGAGGCTCAGCTCTTTGATCGCCCGATTGGTGTGGCGAATCGAGGATTCAAGAATCCCCTTGTCTCGACTGAGCTGCGTAATTCGACCTGCTTGCGCTGTACAGAGAGAGGAGATTATTTGCATATTATGGATTCAAGTCTTCCTAATCAGGAATCGGCTTACCAGCATTCTCTGATTGAAGTTTGTTGAGTTCAGTTTCTTGTTTCTTAAACATTGAGACTGAACCGGCCACCTCTTTCTTCAAAAATGTAACCTCTCTGCAGCAAAATCAAGGCAGTCACAACCAAGATGCACCCATGCTAACCAAAGGGTAATGGTACTCACCTGCGCAAGCTGTCGCGTTCTTTTTGAATGGCTTCTGTACTGGCCATCACAACATGCGAATGGCTTATTAGCCAGGATAATCCCTGTGGTGCCAAAGAAGAAGATCAAAGGTGTCCTAAGTACAATTCAGGCACGAAAGCAGAGTTTTATTATACCTTCATAAACTTTTGTAAAACAGCATCATTCAGTTCAGCGGGAATCCTCGCTAGAGCCTCCGACGCGCTCACTACAGGGACAGTTGGTGGGAGTGCCGGCCGGACGCCACCCCCAGTAGTCATCGGTGGTGACTGGGTCCCTACATTTATTCTTTCCCCTGCGGTCTGGACGACTTCCTGGACCACAGGGGTGGAGCGTTCTTCGTTGGAAGCTCCTGCACCAGCTGCGACTTCAACCTCCCCGGAGGCGATTGAAGAGCTGGGCGCCGTCTTTCTTTGCCTGACATGAAGGACAATTTGAGCAGTTTTTATTTAAGATTATTGCCAAATTTAAGGTTCTTACCTTATTTCAAATCCCATTCGCTCCTGGGATTTCTGGGAAGGTTCCCCTTGGGAAGAAGAACCATCATCGGTTCTTGCCTTCCTTATGGCAAATAAGGTAGCACCCCCCTGGAAATGTCATGTTATAAACATATTCTTAGGGAACAGGTAAAAACACATAGAAAGGTCTTTACCTGGGCCACCGTACTAACTGGTGGGGCTACATCCGAAGGCCTTGGAGACTCCAGAGTTGCTGGGACCGTCACAGCCGGCCTTTGTTCATCTACCTCCTCCTCTGTCCGCGGAGGAGGAGGATTTTCCTCCCTGGAACCCCCAGTGGTCCCAGGGGGAAGCTCTCCTCCCTGTATGTACATTAACTTGTCAAATGTGCAGAAAGTCATAGAAGGAACGGTCGAAAAGATTCCTTACCTTGGTCGTCCCTTCGACCAGGGAAGCAGAGATAATTGACCCTGAAACCTCGGGGGCTTCAGGAATTGGAAGGTCACCTGCGACCACAAGATCTTCGGTGGTCGCAGGGTCAGCCACGGCCACCTCTTCGGTAGCTGTGGTCCCTACGGGACAGCTTGGGGCGTCACCAGCAGGGGACTCCCCGGTCCTCTTCCTTTTGATGACTAGAGGCACATCATCATCCTCTTCCTCCTCGCTCCCCTCTCCCTGTACGACGAAGAAGTGATTCCATGTCGCGCCTGAAAAAACAGAAGGAATGCGATATCTTACCGCAGTCTTTCTTGCGGGACGAGGAATGTTTCGTGAAGACCCCTCCCCAGGGTTCAGCTTGGTCTTCTTGGGGGCAGGACTCTTTGTCCTGGGTCTCTGAGAGACCTTCTTCACATTCTTCGCCGTCGGCTTCCGCAGAGAGCCGACATTTTCGCTTGGGAACGTCGCATCAGCAAACTTCCCTAGGAGCTGGTTCACAGTCCATTACAATGGATTAGCGCTGGACACACACAAGACCTGCAGAACCAAAGCCGGACAAGGAAATTACCTTTCGGCGCTCCTGTCTGAGGTCATCACAGGCATGAATCAAGCTCTGCGGGCGAGGTGATCCCTTAGGGCCCTCTACATCAGCATTGTAGGCCCTAAGGAGGGAATTAGTTCGCCTCTCAATTTCGGCTGAGGGCAGAACTGTTCCCAAATTCAAGTCAGAAAACATAAATTTCAGAAATGACAAAGCACAGTGCTAAAAGGTCGAATACCTTCATTGTAGTCCAGGGTTCCATCCGCCATGGACTTGATTTCCCAAGCAGGATGAGCCCTTTCGCGCAGGGGGCTCACTCGGTTCTTCACGAAGTCTCGGATGACATCCCTTGCTGTCAACCCTTGACCCACCAAGTGAAGAATCACCTCAGCGTGCTTCAGGTGCTCCACGCCCAGCGTCGGGGGAGCATCCAACTCGCTTGACTTCTTTGGCTGCGAGTTCTCAAACCATAAACTACTCTCGGACGGCGGAGAGTAGTAAAACCACCTCTGGTGCCACCCGTGCACCGAATCCCGCAGAGGTGGGGAGGGATATTCCTTCTTGTCCCTCAGCCGGAAGTAGATGCATCCGGCGGCATTGGTGCTCTTCGACCATGCCGAGAAGTAGAACCGTCGGAAGAGGTCCACGCTAGGATATACTCCGACGAAGGCATCGCAAAGATGCTGAAACACCGCCAGGATCAGCATCGCATTTGGGTGGAGGTTGATCAGTTCCCACCCATAATGTTCGAGGATGTCCTTTAGGAACCGACTCTCAGGGAATCGGAACCCGCAGCGCAGATACTCCTCGAAGATTACCAACTCGCCCTCTCGGACGATTGGAGTTTCTTGGTCCTTCTCCGCAGGCCGCCAATTGATCAGCAGCCGCGATGGAAGGATCTCCTCTTTCTCCAACGCCACCAGAGTCTCCTCAGAATGGTGGTTGGATCTGCTCCAAGATGCCATTTTTTGAGGAAGATTGGTCAAAAAAGTCGATGATTTTGTGGAAGATGAAGGCAAGAAGATGAGGGTTTTGTGCGGCGGGAACTCTAAGGGTTTTTCGCGGCTGAATAGCTTCCTCAAGAAGCTACCTACTGCTTTTATAGACTCGAGGAGTCACGCCTCTGTGAGTAACGTTCCACTCAAGCGTCCTCTTAAATATTTTATTCATTTCCCATAATGGATATTCTATGATAAACCCTTTAAAGCGTTTCGGGTATCGGATCTGAAATAAAAAGACTTCTTTATTTCGGAAGCTGAAAGGGCTAAAACTCGAGAAGTCTGCTAAGGCTTTTTGAGGGTTATTTACCTTTCTTTTTACTTAAACATTTTTGTGAAAAATATCATGTAACTCAAATTTTGACGTACGGATATATTCTAACTGGGTTATGGTTTGGTTAAAGCCATGTTATTTAACTTCGTTTCTGGTCGAAGTAATGGTCTAACCGAACGTTCGACTCTAGTCGCAATTCAGTTCTAACCGCGGCCTTAAGTCTGATCGCGGCATCAGGGCAGGTCATGGTGATCTTTTAAAGCGCGATTCTAATCGCAGAACTAAAATTTCCTGTGTATGAATGGTCGCGGACTAAGCTTTTGGCCATAATTTCACACAGAAGGTATGAAGAATGTTCATATGAATAAAAGAAACTTTATTTATTACATTCTTTACATACAAAAGGGATACGGTCGATAAAAGCATCGACCTGTTCCGAAAGAAGTTTACAAAGTTCCCCAAGGGACATGTTGTTGACAGTAGGATTTACACTGGCAACCCCCAGGGAACTAGCAACTACCCTAAGTCTATCTATATCGTCCCTAACAACAGACGCACTATTGTCCCTAATCAAGTCAGAGAGTTCTCGCTGTTGCTGAGCGAAGTTCCTCTCTCGGCAGAAATGGTGCGCCTCTTCTCGGGATCGATCAAGACATTCTGCTAAACGCAGAATCTTCGAGGCCATCTCCTCGGTCTTCTTCTCCAGGGCATTCTTCTCTTCCAGAAGGGTCTGTCCGGAAGGAAGAGATGGAGCAGCAGAAGGCTGATCGCTGGAGCCTCCTACCTCCTACATTTTGCAAAAGTTAGTCATACTAACTAAAATTATCAGCAAAAAGGGAGAAGAATTGTTACCTGTCCCGGTGCATAACCCGTTGATACACCCATCTTGGGAGGAAGATCATCATATGGTGGAAGAGCAACCTTCCCATCAGAAGATTGCTTCGCCAACCCAATATGGTAATCATCTGATCGAGGGATAGTCACCGCTTGCCGACCAGGATGTTGATCACCCAAAAGGATGGGAGAATTGGATGTGATGGGATCTTTCTCTAAGGATAAAGGCCCAACTTGCCGAGAGGCATGAACGGGGAGGGTCAAAGGAACTGAAGGAAGAAAGAAACTCGCTACGTTCTTCACCTTTGTTCCACTGGAAGATCCTTCATCAACCTTGGGTTTCTTCCTTAAGGGAGACAGGACTTCATTCGTTTGAGACCCTTGTTCGACAACTTCCTCTTCATCACTCTCAATCTCGATGATATCGTGATCTGCCATTGGGAGAAGTATGTGAAAAGGAAGAAGGCAGGATAACAAGAAAAGGACTTAGGCGTGGAGGGAAATTGTGAAGCTTTACAAATCCAAGAACCTGGTATTTATAGCCGCCTGGGTGACGGTTTGCATTCCAGGCGCCTCGGGTTTCGTCAAAGCATTTACAATTTTACCTCGAGATAAAAACAATTCTACGGCGCTATCATTGCCCGTCACGTAATGTCAGAACCCGTCTTGAAAAACCAACCGTTTTCACTTAGTGCGCCACTAAGTGGAGAAGTTAAAGGGCCGGGTTAAAAATCCAATGCATGGTCTTAAAATTCGAAATAAACACGTCACTTCGTTTCTTTCGAATTTGGGGACTAGCTGACGAGGATTGACACCCGGACCACTTCTATTGGACTTCTGGTTAAAGGCAGGTTCGAGTCAGAAGTGTATCTGGCGATACGAGCTCAAGTTGTTCTGAGGGACGTCACTATGTGATCACCAGCTTTACGCGGTCAGACTGTAAGCCTTGCGCGGTCAGAAGTTCGTAGGCTATACGCGAACTACATATTCGGGATATTGTGCGATCAGCCTACATCCCGCGGTCAGAACATCTGCCGATCAGGATACTTGGGATCTATCTATTCGGTTGCCCATACAACAGGATATTCTAAGTATCCCGAAGATTCCTACACGTGGAGAATTGACCGTCAGAAGGTTAACACATACAGTTATCCATGAATAACACATGTTTAACCTGCGTGGAGGTTAAGAGCAGTTCCAAAAAACCGCATCCAACCGTCCGTGCAACCGATTGATGCAGTTTCCTTCACATGGCACCCTTTCAAACAGTACAAAAGGATGGCATGGAGCATCAATCAGGGGGGAGGATCCGAAAACATCAACCGAGAGATCGGAAGATCAAGAAATCCAAAATCATTTAAGTTAGCCAAGTCTACGGCCCACCTCAGATAGCATTTTAGTAAGCCTTCTTTGGCTTATCCTTGTACACTTTTACAGGGAAAATCCTCGCCTGTGAGGACTTTTCCCTCCATTTGTAAACCTTTTACCACACTTAGTGAAATCTCAACAGGACGTAGGGCTATTACTCCCACTATCGAGGGCCCGAACCTGTCTAAACTCTCTGTGCTCCTGTTCACCATTGTTCAGCATACCTTCCCGGAGGGTCATCTTGTAAGGTCTCACAATTACAAATTCTGCATAAGTTCGGCTGAGGACTCCGAGTCCGAATCGTCGACAACTATGTGCAGCCCTTAGACTCGTCCCAGCTGTACACCGTCCGGCAGAGGACGGGGGAGACTATCCGCAGCTTCTTTAAGCACTTCGCTCAGGTGAAGAGCAAAGTGGCACATGTCCCTGACTCCACGGTCATCGAAGCGTGCAAGAGTGGGATACTCCCCGGGGAGCTCCACCGGAGGCTCTCTCGGAGCTGCCCCACCTCCACCGGCGAACTCTTCACCGTACTTGAGAAGTACGCTCGCGCGGAGGAGGACGATCTTTGGAAGAAGAACCAGGGGGCTCCTGCCCCCGCCGACCGGGAGGCCAGAGATCCCCCCAGCAAACGTCCCCGAAGAAGTGATCGCCGCGAGCCACGGCCTCGGGACGCTTTCGTCCTCGAGGGCGGAGGCGGCTCACGCGACAGCGCCAAAGGCAGTCGTGCCCCTCCTAAGTCAAAAGGCTACGGGGGAGGACAATCCTCCCACGGGAGCGAGAGCCGCCCCAAGGAGAGCAAGGAGGGCACAGCCAATGTGTGGTGCACCTTCCACAAGTCGAGTACCCACGCTACTCGAGAATGCCATCAGCTTCTACAACACTTCGCTGCTTTTCTCGACCAGCCCGGCCAGGGGGGAGGGGGCCCTGCCTCCTTGCCTCCCTCGACGGCTTTGCCAGCGCTCCCCGCTCCTGCGGGCGAGCAGCAAAGACATACGCAAGAAGGGAGCTCGGCCCAGGAGCTCCCCTTTCAAACCTCCGAAAGACGTATAAACGTCATCACGGGGGGATCTGTCTCGAGACGGGACTCCAAGCGTCAGCGCAAGGAGTACGCGCGAGAGGTGAAGGTGGTGGGGGTGCTGCATACGTCTCCGCCACCGAAGTGGTCAGACGTCCCCCTCACCTTCACAGCGGAAGACGCGCACGGGGTTCGCTTCCCGCATGACGACGCGCTCATCGTCTCGGCTACAGTCTAAAACTGCCAACTAGCACGCATCCTCGTCGACGGTGGAAGCTCCGCCGATGTCTTATACCTGAAGGCGTTCAGGGAGATGCAAGTCGACGAGAAGCTGCTGCAGTCCGCACTCGGGCCGTTACAAGGCTTTGTTCCCGGGAAGACCATCCACCCAGTGGGGAAGGTCGATCTACCAATGACTTTTGGCACCCCTGAAAACTACCGGACGGAGATGGTCCGATTCGATGTGGTAGACCTCCCCTCTTCATACAACGCTATTATGGGGAGGACCACGATCAACCACCTGGGGGCGGCGATTCACCAGAACTATCTCTGCGTGAAAATCCCTGGGCCTCACGGGGAGATCACCGTTCGAGGCGACCAGGACGTGGCCCGCGCTCTTTACGAACACGCCACCGCCGCCATCGGGAACATCAACGTGATCAAGACCCCGGGGGGAGCGCCCCCCCTGAACCTCATGCTACCCCGGCCGTTCCCCTCGGGAGGCCATTTCCAAGGCCACGCCCCGAGGGAGACCTTCGGAAAGTCCAACTGTCCACGGGAGATGAAGAGAGAACCGTCAGGATCGGAGCAGACCTCACCGAGGAACACGCCGAGCAGCTCGTGTTTTTCCTTCGCGAAAACTCAGACGTTTTCGCATGGGAACCCTCGGACATGCAGGGCGTCGCCCGGGACATCATTGAGCATAAGCTCGCTGTGATCCCCGGCCATTCCCCGGTCAAGCAGAAGTTGAGGAAGTTATCCCTCGAGCTCCAAGACGCCATCAAGGTAGAGGTCTCCAAGCTTCTAGAGGCGGGGTTCGTGCGAGAAGTCCTCCATCCCGAATGGTTGGCAAACCCTGTCCTCGTAAAGAAGTCAAGTGGCAAGTGGAGGATGTGCGTGGACTTCACCGATCTCAACCGCGCTTGCCCAAAAGATAACTACCCACTCCCGCGGATCGACCAACTGGTCGATTCGACCGCAGGGTGCGAACTGATGAGTTTCCTCGATGCATATTCGGGGTACCATCAGGTTCGGATGGCTGCAGAGGACGAGGAAAAGACGAGTTTTATAACTCCCCTCGGCACCTTCTGCTATCTTCACATGCCCTTCGAGTTGAAAAACGCCGGGGCAACCTTCCAGCGTCTTATGACGCTGGTCCTGAAGGACCAAATCAGCCGCAACGTCGAGGTCTACGTTGACGATGCGGTCGTCAAAAGCCTTCGCACCGCCGCACACATCGACGACTTGGCGGAGACCTTCTGCAGCCTCCGCAAGTACGGGTTGAAGCTCAACCCGGAAAATGCGCCTTTGGCGTACGCGGCGGGAGGCTGCTTGGCTTCTTGGTGTCCCAGCGGGGCATTGAGGCGAATCCCAAAAAAATTCGGGCCCTTCTGGACATGCCTCCCCCGCGTTCCGTCAAAGACGTGCAGAGGCTTGCAGGCCGACTGGCCGCGTTGGGTCGTTTCGTCTCGCGGTCAGGAGAACGCAGACTCCAGTTCTTCAAAATCCTCCGGGATCTCGAGGGGTTCAGGTGGACCCCCGAGGCCCAGACGGCGTTCGACGCGCTAAAGAAGTACCTCGCGAGCCCTCCGATGCTCGTGAGCCCGTCCCCGGAGGAACCTTTACTACTATACCTTGCTGCGACCCCCGTCGCAGTGAGCGCGGTGCTCGTGAGAGAACAGGATGGGCAACAACGCCCTGTGTACTACGTCAGCGAGGCCCTTCAAGGGGCTAAGACGCGGTACACTAAGGTGGAGAAGCTGTGTTATTCCCTCCTTATGGCGTCGCGAAAGCTCCGCCACTACTTCCTAGGGCACCCGGTCATGGTCCCGTCATCTCTCCCGCTGGGAGAAGTGGTAAGAAACAAGGAGGCCACCGGCCGGATTGGCAAGTGGGGGGCCGAGCTCGCTCCCTTCTCCCTTACCTTCACGGGCCGCTCTGCCATCAAGTCGCAAGTCCTCGCTGACTTCGTGGCGGAATGGACTCCAACCGCTGAGGCGGACGGAGGGACTCCCCTCGCCCCATCCTGGTGCCAGGACCATTGGACACTCATGTTCGATGGCTCCTTGTGCCTTGCCGGGGCCGGTGCGGGGGTGGTTCTTCGGAGTCCCGAGGGGAAGATACTGGAGTACACTGCCAGGCTCGAGTTCCCGGCTACCAACAATGTCGCCGAGTACGAGGCCTTGCTCCTGGGATTGCGCCTCGCGCTCTCCCTGGGAATCCGCCACCTCCTGGTGAAATGAGATTCCCAACTGGTGGTCAACCAAATGGACAAGTCCTACTTGTGCCACGACGCGAACCTGAGTCTATACTTGAGGGAAGTGCGGAAGATGGAAAGACACTTTGAAGGCTTGGAGGCCCAATACATCCCCCGACGGGATAACACCCGGGACGACGCATTGGCCCGGGCAGCTAGCGCTCGAGAACCTCTTCCCAAGGGCGCTTTTATGGAAATCATCACGACGCCTTCTATAGCCCTTCCGGAGGCGAACCCAGGGGTTTGCGTCCCGGAGGTGTCCGAGATCACTCGGACTGCATCATGGATGGATTCCCTCATCTCCTGCATAAGGGACGAGGGGGAACCTTCCGGTGACACTGGCGCCAAGTGTCTCCGCGCCAAGGCCAGGGCAAATGTCCTGTTAGACGGAAAGCTCTACAAGCAGGGGGCTTCCGCCCTTCTTCGCTGCCTCCCGCGGGCCGACGGACTCCAGCTCCTCGAGGACATACACTCGGGGAGCTGCGGATCCCACTTAGCTCTGCGGGCGGTCGCGGCGAAGGCCCTTCGCCAAGGGTTTTACTGGCCCACGTTGGTCCGCGACGCACGGGATCTGATCTCTGCGTGCGAGGCCTGCCAGAAGATGGCGAAGGGCACTAGGCTCCCCTCCACGACATTGCAAACCATCCCTGTTACTTGGCCATTCGCGCGCTGGGGGATGGATCTCCTCGGTCCCTTCCCCCCAGCACCCGGGGGCTACAAGTACGCGGTCGTCGCCGTGGATTACTTTTCCAAGTGGGTGGAGGCTGAGCCATTGGCCAGCATCACTTCCCAGGCAGTGCAACGTTTTTTTGGAAAAACATCGTATGTCGCTTCGGGGTCCCCCAAGAAATCACCGTCGACAATGGACCCAATTCGACTCGGCATATTTCCGAGAATTCTGCGAAGGCTTAGGCACTACCCTCCATTTTGCCTCCGTGGCCCATCCCCAAAGCAACGGGGCCGTCGAAAGAGTCAACGGCGTGATCCTGCAAGGCCTGCGCCGACGGCTTGAGCGGACCGCCTCCAGGCGAGGCGCGTGGGCAGAAGAGCTTCCAAGCATCCTCTGCTCCATGCGCACGACCCCTAGCCGAGCGACAGGGCGCACGCCTTTTTCGTTCATCTACCGGGCCGAAGCAGTTCTACCCTCGGAGATTGGTTTTCGATCGCTGCGGGTCGAGCTCCTCGACGGAGCTCCGACCGCGGCGCATCAAACCAACGAGGATAATCAACGGTTGGAGGTCGACCTCATCGAAGAAGAACGCGACCGAGCGCTTCTCCACCACACCATCTACGAGCGCGAGATGGCACGCGCGTACAACCAGCGCGTGCGCGAAAGGGCCTTCCGCCTTGGGGATCTGGTCCTCAAGCGCGTGACAGACCCCCAAGCCCAGGGCAAACTATCCCCCAAGCGGGAGGGCCCATACAGGATCTCCGCGGTCCTGGGCTCGGGAGCCTACAAGCTCTCCACACTTGAGGACCAAGAACTGACGCACACCTGGAACATAACCTTGCTCCGCAAGTTTTATGTTTAGCCTCCGGGCTCGCCACCTCCTCCGCCGCGCTTCCGCGGGGGGAGGTTTATGTACTTAGTTCCCTCCCCGGCCGCGCTTTCGCGGGGGGAGGCGTTGTATCTCATCGCATGTTAATACAAGTGGATTTTGTGCTCAACCCTGGAATTTTTACGTCTTCATTAAACTGAATGGCTTTTTTCTACTGCACCGCTGGAGTTCTTTTACAGGAGTTTTTCTTCCGCCTAAAAGGCGACGTCTCCTCTATAAAAATCCCCTCTGTGAGGATGCCCTCTCCATGAGGAAGTGGGATACCACAGCCTAAAGTCCCTACGACAAGAGCACAGCTCCCATTGGGCGGCTTACAGTAACCCCTCGTGGACTGAGGGGGTAAGCGGCAACCCAGTTTCCACAAACTGCGGTAACGAGTCACTTCGAGAGATTAGTCCCCCCTCGAACACTCTACACCCGCTACCGGGTTACGGAACCCTCCTAAGGGAATATCCATTGCCCCTCGCGGCAGACGGAGAACTCGGCTTTTGGAGTTCGCTCTCTCAAAACATAGACCGACCAGCTCCTCGGTCGTGCACCATCCATAAACCCCCGGGACTCCCGACGAGGGACTACGCAAACTAAGCACCCGGTGCAGTCCCGGCCCCTTCACTCCTTACCCACAGCGCGCGGAGCTGAGCTGCACCCCGCTGTGGGGGGGGGGGAGGAGGAAAACCCTGGACCTGAACAGAAAAACAACGGCTTTACGCGAAAGGCTTCGAAGTTTCTGAAGCAAAGGCACGACGAATAAACAAATCTACGTCTTAATTGATACAACATCACACTGGGGGACAACCCCCCCAGTAGGATGAAAGCGCCCCCCGGGAGAGACCCGGGCGTGCGAGTATGGCCCGGGGAGTTAGGCTCTCGCAGGAAGATGCCTCGAAGAACGATTCCCGAGAAGCAACTATAGCTAATAATTCCAGAGACCTTCTGAGATCTCCCGGGAGAGATCCTTGTACAAACTCCTCATGCGTCGAAGAGCCCGCCGATGGAGATCCTCCGGCCAACATTCGTAGCCGGCCGGGGGGAGTATCCTGAGCGAGGGGACTTTTAGAGCCGCCGACCTCGGTGGAGACAACTCGACGCGACAATCGTCGAAGTTTCCCAAGTGCCACTCCGGGAGCCAACGCAGAAGGGCCGGCTCCTCGGAGGCACCTTCCTTCGCGAAGTCGGCATGAACGGACTCGGAGACTAGCCCGAAGGACGCTCCCCCGGCTGCCAGACTTAGTAAAATCGAGGCCGCCCGGGCACCACCTGGGCTAGACCCCCCGGGCGACCCTCGGGCACTCTCCAAAAGATGGTCTTCAGGGCAAGAAAGCCCTGGAAAAGCGACGCCTAAAGATACCTGCCGACAAGTTGAACACATTTAACGAAAGAACTACTTTATTCCAGTTAAAAGGTATTTACAAGTTCCTGGGGCTCTCTCTAAGGAATCCGTCCGGAGCAAAAGAGACCTAAAAAAGAGAAGCCTAATATAATCGGGGGGGGGGGGGGGAGGAGCTCATACTTGCCCGTCCTTGTTCCCCCCCGGGGGGATGTCCGTGCTGGCTGACGCGCCCTGACCCGGGCGCGCCATGGCGCCGGTGATCCGATCAAAGAGAACCTCGGTGGACCGCTCCAGCTCAGGCCACCGAGGGTTGAAGAAGGCAGGGAAGCTCCGGGGGACCAGATCCCCGATGACTCGGGCGCCCTCCCCGCAGTGCTCGATGAGGGCCGCCGCCAAAGCGATCACCGGGACAGCGAGGCCTCGCGCCCGCGCCTCCGCAGCGACCGGGATCAGGGCGACCTGCGCACCATGAAAGTGCGCGGCCTCCCCGACCGACGTCGAAGCCGAGTCAGGGCCTGCCCCCCGACCGAGCTTGATCCTGAGCTCCTCGAGGGTAGTGCGGATCGCCCTACCCCCCGCGACCATGGCCTAGACGCCCGAGGCTGCGGCCTCTCGCTCCACCTGCAGCTCCCTCCGTAGCCGAGAAGCCATATCCTCAGTGGCGGTGAGTCGAGCCTGCACCGCGGCAAGCTCCCCGAGTGCCCGCTCCTTCTCAGAGCGCTCCGAGGCCGCGTCCCTGAGCGCCTTCTCCTTCCCGGCGCGCTCGAAGGCCACTATGTCCTCGACGGCCCGCAGGCGCGTGGTGAGCCGGGCCCTGAAGCCCCGAGCTAAGGCGACCGTCTACATAGAAACCGTGATCAGAGCACAACTAACGAAGGAGTATGAGACTCAAGTAACTTACCCGAAGTCCGGAGGCGATAACCGTGTCGACGTCGCCCTCGTCGGCCCCCGGGTCGCTCCCTCGGGAGGCCTCCCCACCGGGCAGAGCACCCTCCGAAGTCCCACCGTCGGAGGAGCCGGAAGCCTGATCCGGCGGCGCCGGAACCCCGGGGCGGACGAACAGGCCCTTACCTCTCCCGGGTACAGGGAGTGCCGCCGTCGCAGGCTGAACCGCCGACGAACCTGTCTCCGGGGCCAGAATCGAGGCCATCGGCAGGCCGCCCGGCATTCGAAACCGGACGGAGACCTCGCTAGACGAGGGCTGCGGCCGGGTCCCCGCGGGGGCCGGAGGCGGCGAAGGACTCGGGGCGTACATCTCCGAGTCTGAGCCCTGACCCTCTCCAGCCGGGACGCCGCCCAAGGGATCCGACCCACCCAGGGTGTCGGGAGCGGCACCAGATGGCCCGGCAACCGCCGCCGCAGTCTCCTTCGAGGGAGAAGGTGGAGGAGAAGACCGGGGCCTCGCGGGGCTCCTCCGGGCTCGGGACCCCGCGGGGCTGCCAGATGGACGAGACCGCTTCGAGGGTCCGCCGGCGACCTCCTTCCCCCGCTTGCGTGAAGCAGGGGTAGGCAGAGGAGCCCGGGCTGGGAGCCTCAACCCGAACGCCTCCGCGACAACGTTTCGGGGAGGACCCTCCCTGATGACGCGCAGCACCCTCTCATGCTCGTCCTCGTAGTACCGGCCAACGAGGGTCACCGCGACCTCCTTGGCCCGACCGTAGGACCTAACTGCAAGAGCAAAAAATGAAGCAAGTGTTAGACAGAATCCCCCAGCGGGGAGAAAGAGTTCGAATACTTACGGTTCGCCACCACCATCCGGGGTGGTCTATGCGCCGGCGACATTCCCCTCCCTCGACGGGTGTGGAACGGCGCCACTCGGAGGAGGGCCATCTCCTCCGCGAGATCCCGCATGGACCGCCGGAATAGAACCTCCGCCAACGCGGTGAGGAGATTCATCTCCGCCACAGTC
The DNA here is from genome assembly GCA_019359835.1 of Pharus latifolius. Taxonomy (NCBI): domain Eukaryota; kingdom Viridiplantae; phylum Streptophyta; class Magnoliopsida; order Poales; family Poaceae; genus Pharus; species Pharus latifolius. The sequence goes on from CM033322.1 coordinate 63,116,306, forward strand.
CACTCGGGAGCCACCGGGCCACTAGACCGCGAGTACGTCGATGGCTCCCGAGAGTAAGTCACCCCCGGGTCTCCTACACGGAGGTAGAACCAATGCCGGAGCCAGTCCCCCCAGTGGTCCAGGGAGGCTAGCACCAGGTACACGTCGACGCGGCCTGGAGTCAGCTGGATCATGATGGAGCTGAAAGCCGACCTAGGGCCGCCCCTCCTCACCACCGGGCCCCTCGCCGCCGGCTCGTAGAAGTACCGTAGGAGCCGCATGGTGGGCGTCACGGCGGTCGTCTCACACAACCATATAAACAAACCCATCCGAACAATGGTGTTCGGGGTGAGGTGGTTGAGCGCGAGGCCATATACCTGCAGGAAGTCGCGTAACAGCGGGTGCACTGGAAGCCGAAGGCCGGCCTCCACGAAGGCCTCGAAAGCCACCACCTCCCCGTCCCGGGGGCTCGGCACTTGCTCCGTCGGGCCGGGGATCCTGATGTCTCCCGCCTGGAAGTAGCCGCGCTCCAAGAAGGCCTCAAGGGCCCCCGAGGAGAACTCGGTGGCCCCGAGGAAATCAGAGGTCACCTCCTCCGTAGGCAGCTCGGAGACCTTGGCGCAACTCTTCGGCGCCATCAGGGACGGACTTGCGGAAATCAGCGGGAATTACCGGAAACCACCGGGAATTACCGGAAACCACCGGAAATTACCGGAAACTACTGGGCGTTTCCGGACAAAGTCACCGGAAACTACCGGGCGTTTCCGGACAAAATCACCGGAAACAGCAGGACGCTTCCGGGCGAAGTCATCGGAAACTACCGGAAATCACCGGGAGACAACTGGAATTTGTGGGATTTTGAGGGCTTGTGGGCATGCTCAAACTAAGGGCCCCTCCCCCCTATTTATAGGTGGTGGAAGGGGGCCCGGATGCCCGACACGTGTCCGCGAAGCCATCAGAGCCGCAGAGCTGAACCATCGCACGCAAAGCGAGGCGACGCGTACGCGGGCGCATCGGAGCGATGCGTCGGTTCACGGATAGACGCGTCCCGCGGAGGAACGGTTCGGAAGCTGAAGCGCCGCCGGGGGCGTGAGGGACTTCATGGAATACGAAGCATCGTCGTCGGGAGATTCACATACCCATCGGAGGCACCAAGTGCCCCCGAGGACCTGGGGGGCTGCTGTTGGGGGAATCCCCAGCGGCCCCACGAAGTCCCAAGGAGACCCCGGTGAGACCCGGAGAGGCACCGGGCGCCCGGTGAGATCCAGAGGGTCTCCGGAAACCCGGTGAGACCAGGAGGGTCTCTGGAAACCCGGTGAAACCCGGTGAGACCCGGTGAGATCCGGAGGGTCTCCGGAGCCACGGTGACACCCGGTGAGATCCGGAGGGTCTCTGGGACCCCGGTGAGACCCGGAGAGTCACCGGGCCCCCGGTGAGATCCGGAGGGTCACTGGGCGCCCGGTGAGATCCGGAGGGTCTCCGGTGCAACAGTGAGACCCGGTGAGACCGGAGAGTCACCGGGCCCCCGGTGAGATCCGAAGGGTCACCGGGCGCCCGGTGAGATCCGGAGGGTGTCCGGGACCCCGGTGAGACCCGGTGAGACCCGGAGAGCCTCCGGGCTCATGAAGAGCTGTTGCTGACCGTGGGGCCTCTAGGAAGCCCGTGGCACCACGTGTTGAGCATCCAGGCCGTCCATCAGGCCAAAGGACGTCTTCGCCCTTCCATCCAACGGTCGCAGCGAGGGCATTTTTGTCTTTTGTATTTCTTGGGGGCTATATATACCCCTCTTGTACCCCTTTTCAGGGATTCCAATTCATTTTACATAAACTCAACATTCGGTTCTCTTGGAGACCTCTCCCCGAGAGCTCACCTCCCCAGCGGACTCGCGTCCGGAGAGAGCCAACAGGACTAGGGCCCCCACTGGGACCCAAACCTATATAAACCCCTGTGTCACTTTCTGTGTTGCCCGGCGGGAGGAGACCAGTAACTCGGTCTGCTCGCGCCGCTGTACTTGTGCTGCGCACGTCCGAACCTGCCGGGGTATCCATAATACCACGACATGGTGAAACCTTTTCACTGGTAGCAAGACTTGAAGCTATTCGTATACTTCTTGCTTATGCATCAAACTTAAATATTAAGTTATTTCAAATATCTGAGCTAGTTTTTGTTGAACAACCTCCCAATTTTGAAGATTCAAAATTTTCAAACCATGTGTTTAAACTATCTAAAACTCTCTATGGTCTCAAGCAAGCTCCTCGAGTTTGGTATGAATGACTTAGAGACTTTCTTTTATCAAAAGGTTTTAAAATTGGGAAGATAGACACAACTCTCTTTACAAAAATGATTGAAAAAGATTTATTCATATGTCAAATATATGTTGATGATATTGTCTTTGGATCTACTAATGAACATTTCGGTCATGAGTTTGGAGAAATGATGTCTAGGGAATTTGAGATGTCAATGATCGGCGAGCTAAGCTTCTTCCTTGGACTTCAAATCAAGCAACTCAAGAATGGAACGTTCGTGAGCCAAACCAAGTATGTGAAGGACTTGCTCAAGCGCATTGGGATAGAAAATATTAAAGCAGTCAAAACTCCCATGGCCACTAATGGACATCTGGATATGGACAACAATGGAAAATCGGTTGATTCTAAACTCTATAGGTCTATGATTGGTAGCTTGCTATATCTTAGTGCATCTAGGCCTGATATCATGTTCAGTATTTGCTTATGTGCCAGATTTCAGTCAGACCCTAAGGAATGTCATTTGATTGCTATTAAAAGAATCCTTAGGTATTTAAAATGCTACCCAAACCTAGGCCTTTGGTATCCGAAAAATGCAAACTTTGAATTAATTGGTTATTCGGATTCAGATTATGCGGGTTACAAAATTGATAGAAAAAGCATATCTGGTAGTTGTCAACTTCTCGGGAGATCATTAGTGTCATGGTCATCTAAGAAACAAAATTATATTGCTCTCTCCACCACTAAAGCAGAGTATGTTTCGGCAGGTAATTGTTGTGCTCAAATTTTGTGGATGAAGCAAACCCTTTTGGATTTTGGAGTCTTATTTGAAAAAGTGCCACTCTTGTGTGATAATGAAAGTGCCATTAAAATTGCTAATAATCCTGTTCAACATTATAGAACTAAGGATATTGAAATACGGCACCATTTTATAAGAGATCATGTGGCAAAAGGGGATATAGATGTGAGTTACATCAGAACTGAATTGCAACTTGTAGATATTTTCACCAAACCCCTAGATGAGACTAGATTTTGCTTTCTAAGAAATGAATTGCATATTATTGATATATCAAATGCTAGTTGATCTAAGATAAATGTCTATTTTACCTGTTCTCCCGCCTTTTTGTGCTTGATGACAAAGGGGGAGAGATTCTTGAGTTTCTTGCTTTATTAAAGACATTGTTTATGCTTGGGGGAGAGATTGGGGAGAAAGGTTCTTGAAATATCTCGTGATCTATCATTATAAATGCATCATTATAGATTCACTCTCAAATCTCAAATGACTCATATGGGTACTTATATATGCATGCATTTAGGGGGAGTTCCTGAATATCTCTTAATTATGCATGTACTTAGGGGGAGTCATTTGATTTCATTCATTTAAACACTTGTTGTCATCAATCATCAAAAAGGGGGAGATTGTTGCATCTAGGCCACTATTATTGTTGATTTTGATTATTAATGACATTAAGTGTTTTTGATCTAATCATTTCTTTGAGCTATCTGTATGCAGAGACCTAAGAGCTATTTTGCCTAAGGTCGTAGTATTGCCATAGTCGCAAGCACAAGGTCGGCAAGAAAAAAGCCGCAGAGACTTAAGCTATCCGGAGGATCTGCAAGTCGCAAGCACAAGGTCGTGAGCCGAGGATGAAAGCACAAGGTCGCAATGTCGTCAGAGGTTGCAAGTCCAAGGTAGCCAAGATTGAAGATGCAAAGGACCTAAGGTAAAATGAGTTTTTATTTTGTACCGGTCTCGGTGTTTGGAGATTGATCGGTTTAGAAATTAGTTATTAGTTTTAACCGTAATATAAAGAGGGGTTGCAAGTCCTCTCTACACTTCCAGCATAAACCAAGAAACTCTTAGGTCACTGCATTCATTCTTTTCGGTTGGATTTCTATTGAAAAGATTTGGTTTTTCAGATGAGTTTTTGACAGCAGAAATATTTTTGCATTTTCTAGAAAGATCTAGTCAGATCTGGCTTTTTTTTTGTTCACAAAAAGATAGCCCTTTTAATTATGTTTCAAACGAGCTATCCAACACTTAAATCGGACCTCTGGATCAAAAGTTATGGCTATTTTTATCCATATTGACTGTCAGTATGCATTGTCAGTTTTGTTTACTGACATTTGTCCAGAGAACGTGTTCTTTGAGCTGAAATTTTTTGACCTATGCTGATTGTCGGCATGTGTTGCTGACTGTCAGTATGAGTTTTGACCTCAAGTTGATTGTTTTGAGTTTTTGTTTTAACTGGTCGTTTTTGTGGTCGATACTGACTGTCAGGATATGATGCTGACTGTCAGCATGAGCTGACAATTTCCATATGTGATCACAAACGGCTAGCTAAGTTTTATCTGTATTTTTTGTCGAGCTAAGGTTATGGACACTGACTGTCAGCATGTGTTGCTGACTGTCTGTATGAGCTGTTTTGTTTCCTTTTTCGACCACAAACGGCTAGCTGAGTTTTCTCCAAGATTTACTTCTTTCTGGTCGTAACCCATGCTGACTGTCAGCATGTACTGTTTCTTTTGTTTGCGAGCTCCAACGGCTAATTTGATTCTTGGGGCTATAAATAGAGGCTCTGAGCAGATGTTTCTGACACCAAGCAACCTCCTTCTCTCATATACACTCGAGCATTTGTTTTAGAGATAAAAATCTTGATCTTTTGATCAAGTCCTGAGTTCTGTGGTCCACTGAGTTTTCAGTTCGCATCCTTCTTGCATATATAGAGTTTCTCGGTGCGTGTTGGAGGTCTAGGAGAGACGTTGCTTCTTATAACTTGTCGTGGTATTAAGAATACCCCGGCAGGTTTTGAAGACGATCCTAGCGGAGATTACGCAGCGCGGGTTGACCGGGTGACCGGTCCTCCCCCGCCGGACAAACACAAGAAAAGACACGAGGATTTATACAGGTTCGGGTCCCAGTGGGGGCCCTAGTCCTGTCGACGCGCTCCCGATCGGAGTCGGCTGGGGGAGCTCTCTCCGGGGGAGAGGCTTCCGGAGCACGTCTGTGGGATTAGCTATTCCAAATAATAATGAAGCGATCATTTACAACAGAGGGGTACAAGGGCTATTTATAGCCCCAAAAAGAAGCAAAAAACCTAAACTACCCCGGGAGCCACCGTCGGATTGAAGGGTAGGACCGTCCTTCTCCCGGTCAAACGTCTTGGATGCTTGACAGGTGGTCGCTGATTCCCGAGGCGTCCCTCGCGTGACCTGCACGTGATAAACAAACAGGGATTTTACCTTTTAGGAGGGCGGTGACGTCCGGGACAGACACCGGAGAGCAGGGTCCCGGGAGCCCAAAAGGCGGCGCCTGGGGCAGACACCGGAGGCCACTGTCCCCGGGCACATGGCGGCGCCCGGGACATGCCCGGGGGGCACGGTCCCGGGGGCCAAATGGCGGCGCCCGGGGCAGGCACCGGAGGCCACTCTCCCCGGGCGAATGGCGGCGCCCGGGACATGCCCAGGGGACACGGTCCCGGGGGCCAAATGGCGGCGCCCGGGACATGCCCGGGGGGCACGGTCCAGGGGCCAAATGGCGGCGCCCGGGGCAGGCACCGGAGGCCACTCTCCCCGGGCGAATGGCGGCGCCCGGGACATGCCCGGGGGACACGGTCCCGGGGGCCAAATGGCGGCGCCCGGGACATGCCCTGGGGGCACGGTCCCAGGGGCCAAATGGAGGCTCCCGGGGCAGGCACCGGAGGCCACTATCCCCGGGCGAATGGCGGCGCCCGGGACATGCCCGGGGGACACGGTCCCGGGGGCCAAATGGCGGCGCCCGGGATATGCCCGGGGGGCACGGTCCCGGGGGCCAAATGGCGGCGCCCGGGGCAGGCACCGGAGGCCACTATCCCCGGGCGAATGGCGGCGCCCGGGACATGCCCGGGAGGCACGGTCCCGGGGGCCAAATGGCGGCGCCCGGGACATGCCCGGGGGGCACGGTCCCGGGGACCAAATGGCAGCGCCCGGGACATGCCCCGGAGGCACGGTCCCGGGCGCCTAAAAGGCGGCGCCCGGGGCAGGCACCGGAGGCCACTGTCCCCGGGCAATCATGAACTTACCTGGACTTGACCGCGTGGAGATTTCCCCCAACAGCAGCCCCCCATGCCCTCCGGGGACGAAGCCTGAGCCCCCGGAGGGAATGGTTACGGTATCGGGAAAATCTCCGGACGTAAACTCCGGACGAAAATCACCGGAGCCCCGACGACGCTTCGGTTTCTGTGCCGGGCACTTTATGGCCGCGCCGTTTTCGCAATAAATGCACGCGCGGTTCGAACCGGCGTCTCGATTTACGCGCCTGTCCCTTCGTTTCCCGCGCACGGTTTGAATCAGTGGTCTAGATTGCTCCGAGGGGGCCACGTGGCGCGCATCTAGATCACGGCCAGCCTCTATAAATAGGGTCTTAGGGGGCCCCGGAAGCTCATTCCAAATCTTCAACTCCAGCTTCAACTCTCCCGGTAGCGCTCTTTCGGTAGTTTCTCCGGTAGCCTTCTCCGATAGCGAGCGTCCTGGAGTCGTTGACAGCCACCTGAAAACTTAGCCACCGAAAGACAAAGAACTCACCTAATGGCGCCCAAAGGTCGAGCGAAGACCACGGAGGTGCCCCCGGAGGAAATCCCCGTGGATTTCCTTTGGGCTTCCGAGTTCTCGGCCTCGGACGCGGAGTCCTTGGTCAAGAAGGGCATCGTCGAAGAGGGGGACATCCGGGTCCCCCTAAAGAAGGACGGAGCCCCCCGCCCCAGGCCCGGAGAGGTCGTGGCCTTCGAGGCCTTCCTCGAGGCGGGGCTCCGGCTCCCGGTGCACCCGATGCTCCGGGAGTTTCTCAAAGAGTATGGGGTGGCTCTCAACCACCTCACTCCGAACGCGCTCGTCCGTATGGGCCTTTTTATATGGCTCTACGAGACAGCGACCGGGCGGGAGCCCACCCTCCGCGCCTTCCGGTACTTCTATGAACCGGCGGCGCGGAGCTCCCACTTGGTGAAGGGAGGACCGAAGTCCCCCTTCGGCTCGGTGATGGTCCAAATGCTGCCCTCCCGGGTGGCGGACTTCCCGGCGGCGGCTTCCCGGGACCACTGGGGGGACTGGCTCCGGAGGTGGTTCTACCTCCGGGTCCGGGACGAGGCGGTGGTCTACGCCCCGGAGCCTCCCACCTACAGCCGATCATCCGCACCGAAGCCGCCGGTGTGGACGGACGAGGAGTTCGAGCTCCTCGGGAAGGTGGTGTTGGCGAAGAAGGCCCGCTCAATGCGGGACGCCGCGGAGGAGCTGGCGCTCCTACGGCTTTCCCCCTTCTCACGCGGGGGAAGGGGGATCGGCATGGGCCCGGAGCAGCGGCCTCCGGTCAAGCCGGTGACGCGGCGTAAGTGCCCTGCATTCTTGTACTTGCAGTTTTTTATGAGAAATTGACTAACTTTTTACCTCTTGCAGTGCGTCCGTACCCGGCGGCGAGGGACAAGGCGGAGCACCTCCTGGGGAGGTACTTCGCCGACGAACACGAGCGCATCGTGCGCCTCGTGGGGGAGGGGCCTCCCCGGAACTTGGTGGCCGAGGCCTACGGGCTCAGGCTTCCGGAGAGGAAGCCCCTTCCCACCCCCGGGTCTCATAAACGGGGGAAGGACGCGGCCGGGGGCTCGGAGCCCAAAAAGCCCCGGGTCCAGAAGACCCCAGCTCCGGCAACGGCGCCGGCGACGACGCCGGTGAGGGCCCGGGACGCAGCTCCCGGAGCCGAACATGCCCGGGCGGCGCCCCAGGCAGAGGCGACGCCTCCGCCCCCGGAGGCCCCCGTCGAGGCCCGGGGGAAGGAGATTGTTGTCGATGGGGCGGGGTCCGATTCGGCGGACTACGCCCCGTCGCCAGTTCGCGTGACGCTCCTCTCGCCTCTCCCGGCGGCATTGGCGCCGGAGAGGCTAGAAGTGAGGTTTTCGGGGGCGGCGCCCCCGCGCCTCTGGCCGGTGGATGAGGAGGGGGGGAGCCCCTCAGTCTTCGAGGTCCCCCCGGAGCAGGAGGCTCCGAGGGCCCTCCGGCCTGGGGCGGGGAAAGGCCCAATGATCCCCCCCCGGGCGGAGATCCCCGCCCAACCTTCGTCTTCGTCTTCGGAGGAAACTTCGTCGACGAAGACGCCGGCGACGCCGGCCGTGCTCCCGGATTCAGAGGTCCGGGGGCCCTCTCCCGGCCGCGACAGGAGGGCCGGGCAAGACACCTCCCTATTTCCGGCGGGGGAGGTGGCCCGCTACGCGGAGGGCCTGCACAACCGGAAGGTGCAGGCCCTCGTGGCAGGAGGGACGCTCCACGAGCGTTTTGAGGGGCTCGAGTCCCTCGGAGCCCAGGTAACTCGAGCTCTCCACACTTCGGTTTTTTTCCTGCACTTAAGATTTTTCTAACTCTTTATGCATTTTGTAGGTAGCGACTGTTACCTGGGGCCTTGAGCAGCGGGTCACCCGGCTGCTCAAGGAGGCGGAGAGCCGGGCCTCGGCCTGCGTCGAGCAGCGGGAGGCGGCCATCCGGGAGCGGGACGAAGCTCTTGATGAGCTGTCCCGGGCCCGGGCGCAGGTGCACCTTTCGGAGGGCGCCTACATCCGTCTCCGAGAGGAGGCCAAGGTGCAGGAGAAGGCGCTCCGGGAGCTCGAGAGCTCCAGCGTCCGGGCGCTGTCGGACGCGGGCCGCTCCGTCCGCTCGGCCTTGGAAAGCCTTGGCGTTAGCCTGGGCTCCGGGAGCGGCCCGGGGGTGCCCCCGGCGACCCTCGCGGAGGCTATGCGTTTTCTTAACGCACAAGTCTCCGCCATCCCGGAGGCTGCGGACGTCCGGGCACGGGGCCGAGCGATCCCCGTCATCGCGGCCGCCGCGGGGCTCGTTGACTACCGTGGGGTCGGCGCCCGGGCGATCGGGGGGCGCATCCCCCGGGGCTTCCCGGAGGCCTTCGAGCCAACGCGCCGGGAGGTAGAGCTGCTGGCGGAGGGGTTCTACGACCGGATCATCCGGACGTGGTTCCCGACACCGGCGCCTCCGGCCGCGGATGTCCCTGCCCCGGCCACGGAGGAAGCTTCCCGGGGGGAGGACCCCAATGCCAAAGTATGAGCCTCCCCCGGGTCTTTAGCTAGGACCCCTTTTTATTTTGTTAGGCATTTTGATTCCGGTAGCTTCTTAGGAGAAGCCCCGGGCACTTGTACACAAACATTTGCAATGAAATATATTAGAAATTTTTCTAAGTCTTTTGTAATGAAATGTTACCAGGGTTCCCGGGGGGTTGCTCCCGAGCAACGGTCCGGGAGAGGCTCTCCGGGGGACGCCCAAGCGGCTTTGATTTTGCTGAGCCTTGTCTCCGGGAGGCGCGACGGCGGTACTGCCCGGGAGCCCGTCCGGTTGAGGTGGCGCCCGGAATGGCACTTGGATAATTTTGACAACAGCCGTGCTGAATTAACTCCCCCGCGCCCGAGGGCCCAGATGATACCTCCTCTCCGGATACTTCCGCCGGCTGGGTACGAGTTTTGGCCCGAAGACGTACTTTGGGATTCTCAGCGTCGCGTCCGGGCGCTGTACCGGGACCTGGCCCGGGAGCTAAGGGAGCGCCTCCGGGAGCTTTAGGCGTAGGGGCCTTAGGCTCGTAGAAAATCCCCCGGGTTAGGACCCGGGTTGGATCATTTCCGAAACCCACCGGAGGGGGAAGATGTCCTCCGGGTTTGTTGATCAATAAAGCGCATTGTTAAACTTTTTATTGCCTCTTTATTTTCTTCTTCTTGGATGGTCTGGACGACTCATCTTAACAAGGATGAGCTAAGTTTCTTCGTGGGTGACCCGGGGACCCCCTGTCCCCCCCCCCGCCCACAGCGGGCGGGAGGGAGCCTCCGCGTGCTGTGGGGGAAACAGGGTCCCCGGGGGGAGCATAACCTGTAGAAATATTTTCTAAGTTAGAAAATTGTAAAAAACCGGATTTCCGAGGGAGGGACCTTCCGGGGTGCCCGGGGGCACCGGGAGAGGTTCATCCGGGCGCCGGGAGAGCGGGGAGCCGGGAACAAGGCGCGGAAGGGGCTCATGAAAAGCCAATAAGACCTCCGGAGGAGAGCTTCCCGGGAGGGTTCGTCCGGTCGCCGTGAGAACGGGGAGCCGAGAATAAGGTCTTCGAGAGATAATCATCCGGTCGCCGTGAGAACGGGGAGCCGGGAATAACGTCGACTCCCGGGGGAGGAAGATAGATCCAATCAAGCCGCAAGGGGCTGATCTTCCGGTCGCCGTGAGAACGGGGAGCCGGGAATAACGTCGACTCCCGGGGGAGGAAGATAGATCCAATCAAGCCGCAAGGGGCTGATCTTCCGGTCGCCGTGAGAACGGGGAGCCGGGAATAACGTCGACTCCCGGGGGAGGAAGATAGATCCAGAAAGCCATTAGACGTCCCGCTGAGGAGAGCGTCTACTCCCGGAGGAGGAAGTGCCCGGAGACGGGTCTTGAGTGTTTGGGTAGGGGACTAATCTCCCAAAGTTACTCGTTACCGCGGCCGCTGGGGACCGGGTTGCCGCTTACACCCTCAGTCCACGAGGGTTGTTCGTAAGCCGCCCTTCAGGAGGGACTTGCTGGGGCAGGGCCCACTTCCTCACGGGGAGGGCATCCTCGCGGGGAGGGCATCTTCACGGGGAAGGCATCCTCGCGGGGAGGGCATCACCACTAGGGGCGGTAAACAAAAACAACCTGCAGTGAGACAGTTGAAGAACAAAGGCTATGCATTTATTAACGAAATATACAAAGCCCCCCTGCGAAGCCGCGAAGGGGGAAAAAGGGAAGCTACAGTGTCCCCCCTCCCCCTCCGGCGTGACCGCCCCGGGGGAGGGGACAGGCCCGTAAGGCTAAACGTAGAACTTGCGAAGTAAACGCAAGTTCCAGGTGTGCTTCAGCTCCTGCTCTTCAAGGTTGGAGAGCTTGTAGGCCCCCGAGCCTAGGACAGCGGAGATCCTGTAGGGGCCCTCCCACTTGGGGGAGAGCTTACCCTGGGCTTGGGGGTCTGTGACGCGCTTGAGGACAAGGTCCCCAAGGCGGAAAGCTCTCTCGCGCACGCGCTGGTTGTATGCGCGCGACATCTCGCGCTCGTAGATGGCGTGGCGGAGGAGCGCTCGGTCGCGTTCCTCCTCCACGAGGTCGATTTCCAGCCGCCGGTTGTCTTCGTTGGCCTGGTAGGCTGCGGTCGTGGCTCCGTTCAGGAGCTCGACCCGCAGCGACCGGAAGCCAATCTCCGGGGGGAGGACTGCCTCCGCCCCGTAGACTAGGGAGAAGGGAGCACGCCCTGTGGCCCGGGACGGGGTCGTGCGCATGGAGCAGAGGATGCTAGGGAGCTCCTCTGCCCACGCGCCCCGCTTGGAAGCGGTTTGTTCGAGTCTCCGGCGTAACCCCTGTAGGATTAAGCCATTGACCCTCTCGACGGCCCCGTTGCTTTGGGGATGGGCCACTGAGGCGAAGTGGATGACGACCCCCAGGCCTTCGCAGAATTCCCGGAAATATGCCGAGTCGAATTGGGTCCCGTTGTCCACGGTGATTTCCCGGGGGACACCAAAACGACAAACGACGTTTTTCCAGAAAAACCACTGAACGGCCCGGGAGGTGATGCTAGCCAAGGGCTCCGCCTCAACCCACTTTGTAAAGTAGTCGACCGCGACCACCGCATACTTGTATCCTCCGGGCGCTGGGGGGAAAGGCCCTAAGAGGTCCATCCCCCAGCGCACGAAGGGCCAAGTGATGGGGATAGTCCGCAGCGCTACAGGGGGGAGATTCGAGCCCTTGGCCATCTTCTGGCATGCTTCGCACGCGGAGACAAGGTCTCGCGCGTCGCGCATGACTGTAGGCCAGTAAAAGCCCTGCCGAAGGGCCTTGGCGGCGATGGCACGCGGGCTAGGTGAGAACCACAGCTCCCCGCGTGAATGTCTTCCAGGAGTTGATGTCCCTCCGACCGGGGGAGGCAGCGCAGGAGGGCTGAAGCCCCCCGCTTGTAGAGCCTTCCCTCGAGCAGGAGATATGCCCGGGCTTTGGCCCGGAGGCGCTTAACCTCGGTCTCGCTGGGAGGGTCCCCCTCCCCCTTGATGAAGGAGATGAGGGGATCCATCCATGACGACGGCCGGACGATCTCGGCGACCTCCGGGACCGGAGGCTCGGGGCCTGCGTCCGGGGGGGCCACCGAGGGCTTCGTGATTGTTTCCAAGAAGGCCCCCTTGGGGAGCGTTTCCCGGGCGCTTGCCGCCCGGGCCAAAGCATCAGCCCGGTCATTTTCCCTTCGCGGGATATGCCGGGCCTCAAGGCCGTCGAAGTGTTTCTCCATTTTTCGTACTTCCTGCAAGTAAAGACTTAAATTTGCGTCATGGCACAGGTAAGATTTGTCCATTTGGCAGACAACGAGCTGAGAGTCTCCCTTCACTAGTAGGCGCCGGATCCCCAGGGAGCGCGCCAGGCGCATCCCGAGGAGCAGAGCCTCGTATTCGGCGACGTTGTTGGTTGCGGGGAACTCGAGCCGCGCGGCGTACTCCAGCTCCTTCCCCTCGGGGCTCCGGAGGACTACCCCCGCGCCAGCCCCAGCGAGGCACAGCGACCCATCAAACAGTAGGGTCCAATGGTCACTGCGTCGGGGCGGCACAGGGAGATCTTCGTCCCCGGACCCAGAGGCGGGAGTCCATTCTGCGATGAAGTCGGCGAGGACCTGCGACTTGATTGCGGAGCGGCCGGTAAGGGACAGGGAGAAGGGGGCAAGCTCGGCCCCCCACTTCCCAATCCGGCCGGTGGCTTCTTTATTCCGCAGTACCTCCCCCAGGGGGAGGGACGACGGAACGGTGATGGGGTGCCCCAGGAAGTAATGCCGGAGCTTCCGGGACGCCATGAGGAGAGCGTAGCAAATCTTCTCCATCTCCGTGTACCGAGTCTTGGCCCCTTGGAGGGCTTCACTGACGTAGTACACGGGACGTTGCTGCCCCCCTTGCTCCTTCACCGAAACCGCGCTGACGGCGACGGGGTCGCGGCGAGGTAGAGGAGCAAGGGCTCTTCCGGAGACGGACTCACGAGCATTGGAGGGCTCGAGAGGTACTTCTTGAGGTCGTTGAAGGCTTCCTGGGCCTCGGGGGTCCAGCGGAACCCCTCAAGCCCTCGGAGGATCTTGAAGAACTGGAGGCCCCGCTCCCCCGAACGGGAGACGAAGCGGCTGAGCGCGGCCAGGCGGCCGGAGAGCCGCTGGACATCTTTGACGGAGCGCGGCGGGGGCATCTCTAGGAAGGCCCGGATCTTCTCGGGGTTTGCCTCAATGCCCCGCTGGGACACGAGGAAACCCAGGAGCTTCCCCCCGCGCACCCCGAAGGCGCACTTCTCCGGGTTGAGCTTGAACCCGAACGCGCGGAGGTTGCAGAAGGTCTCTGCGAGGTCGTCGATGTGGGAGGCTGCACGGGGGCTTTTGACGACCGCGTCGTCTACGTAGACTTCGACGTTGCGGCCGACTTGATCTTTGAACACCAGCGTCATAAGGCGCTGGAAGGTGGCTCCCGCATTCTTGAGCCCGAAAGGCATATGGCGGTAGCAGAAGGTTCCGAGGGGAGTTATAAAACTCGTCTTTTCCTCATCCCCCTCCGCCATCCGGACTTGATGGTATCCCGAGTAGGCGTCTAGGAAGCTCATCAGCTCGCACCCCGCGGTGGAGTCAACGAGTTGGTCGATCCGCGGGAGCGGGAAGTTGTCTTTGGGGCAAGCGCGGTTAAGGTCGGTGAAGTCCACGCACATGCGCCACTTGCCACTTGACTTCTTGACGAGGACGGGGTTTGCGAGCCACTCGGGGTGCAACACTTCCCGGATGAACCCGGCCTCTCAGAGCCGGGCTATCTCCGTCTTGATGGCTTCTTGACGTTCGAGGGAGAGCTTCCTCAACTTCTGCTTGATAGGGGGGTGACCGGGGGTTACCACGAGCTTGTGTTCAATAACCTCCCGGGCGACGCCCTGCATGTCCGAAGGCTTCCACGCAAAAACATCGGAGTTTTCGCGCAGAAAGGCTGCGAGTTGCGCTGCATGGTCTTGGGGGAGCTCTGCCCCGATTTGGACAGTTTGGTCTCTGCTGCCCAGGGACAGTGGGACCTTCCGGAGGCCCCCTTCCGAACGCGGCTTGAGGAGGGGCCTCCCAGGGGATGGCGCAGCGACGTCTACATCCGGGGGGGGAGCCTCCCCCCCGGGTGCCTTGATCAGGTTGACGCTTCCTATTGTGGCAGCAGCTCGCTCGTATAGAGCACGGGCCATGTCTTGATCCCCCCGGACGTTGATCACGCCATGCGGCCCGGGGACATTCATGCACAAGTAGTTTTGGTGGGTGGCAGCCCCCAGCCGATTGATCGTAGTCCTCCCCATAATCACATTGTAGGAGGAGGGGAGGTCCACTACGTCGAAGCGGACTAGCTCGGTCCGGTAGTTCTCCGGGGTGCCGAAGGTGATCGGGAGATCTACCTTGCCCACGGGGTGGATCGCCTTCCCCGGGACAAACCCTTGCAGAGGCCCTGCCGCTGGTTGCAGGAGCTTCTCATCCACCTGCATTTCCTTGAATGTTTTGAGGAACAGGACGTCGGGGGAGCTTCCGCCGTCCACGAGGATGCGGGCTAAGTGGCAGTTGTAGATTGTCGCGGAGACAATAAGCGCGTCGTCATGGGGGAAGCGAACCCCTCGCGCGTCTTCCGCCGTAAAGGTGAGGGGGACGTCCGACCACTTGGGCGGCACGGACGCGTGTAGCACCCCCACTACCTTAACTTCTCGCGCGTACTCCTTGCGCTGGCGCTTGGAGTCCCGCCCGGAGGCGGAGCCCCCTACGATGACGTTGATGCGGCGCTGAGAAGTTTGAAAGGGGAGGGCGTCTGAAGGCTCCCCCTCCTGCACCTGCTGCCCCCCCGCGGGAGCGGGAAGGGCCGGAACAGCTGGCCGAGGGGGCAAGGAGGCCGGAGTCCCCCCCCTGCCCGCATTGGTCGAGGAATGCCGCGAAGTGTTGCAGCAGCTGGTGGCAATCTCGGGTGGCGTGGGTACTGGACCCGTGGAAGCTGCACCACGGTCCTTCCCGGCTTCTCCCCACGGGGCCTTCGCGGCCGCGCGAAGACTGTCCTCCCCCATGGCCTCTCGGCTTGGGAAAGGGGCGGTTGCCCTTCGGGGGGTCGCGCGAGCCGCCTCCGCCCTCGAGGACAAAAGTGTCCCGAGGCCGTGGTTCGCTACGGCCCCCCTGCCTGGGGCGTCTGGGGGGATCCCGGGCCCCCCGCTCGGCGGGGGCAGGAGCCCCCTGGGTCTTCTTCCAGATGTCGTCTTCCTCCGCCCGAGCGTACTTTTCGAGCACGTTGAAGAGCTCGTCGGCGGAAGAGGGGCAGCTCCGGGAGCGCCTTCGGTGGAGCTCCCCCGGGAGGATGCCGCTTTTGCAGGCTTCGATAACCGTAGAGTCGGGGACATGGGCCACTTTGCTCTTCACCTGGGCAAAGCGCTTGAAAAAGCTTCTGATGGTCTCCCCAGTTCTCTGGCGGACAGTATACAGCTGCGAGGAGTCCAGGGGACGCACGTAGTTCCCCTGGAAGTTGGCACAGAACTCCCGCTTGAGCTGCGAGAAAGACTTGATGGAGCCCGCCTTCAGATTGTAAAACCAGGAGCGGGCAATGCCGGTGAGGTAGAGGGGGAAGACGTTGCATTGGACACTCTCGTCCCCCCCCGCTGCAGAGATGGCGGTGGAGTAGATCTGCACGAACTCGTAAAGGTCCGCCTCGCCATTATAATGCTCGATGTGCGGGGGACGATAGGGCCGCGGCCATCGGATGCTGCGGAGTCTCTTCCCCCGACCGGTGCGAGAGCGAGGTTCCCTGCGACAACGACCGGGGGGAAGCTCTTCCCCGTGGCTGGGAGAATGCATTCGCTCAACCTCCCCCCGGGAGAAGCGGGCCTGCTTCGCCGGGGGAGGGAGCTCCTGCACTGTAGCAGCCGGACCGGAAGCTACCGGGGCCTGCTGGGGGGAGCCCCCTGGGACGGCCCCCGGGACCGGAAAGGGGGGAGCCCCTGCACCATCTGGAACCGGGGAGGGGGCGCCCGGGGCGGCGTTAGGATCCGAAGAGGGGGCCCCCGTGGCAACGACCGGGACCGGGAAGGGGGAAACCCCTATGACATCTGGAACCAGTGGGGGGTGAGCCCCCTCGGCGACGTCCCGGGTTGGGGAGCCAATGCGGGGGGAAATTCGCTGAGGCACGGGAGCTGTTCTGTCGACCTGCCCCGGTGCGGTAAACGCAACGCGGGGGGCGGGACTGGCTCCCGGCGTAGGAATAGCCCCCGGCATGAAATGACCCCCCAGCCCCGGAAGCGAGCCGGGGACGGGGTACCCCCCTGGTGCCACGAAGGGCCCGGGCATTAAATAGCCTCCCGGCACCGGGACAGGCCCGGGTGCCGAGAAGTGTCCGGAAGTATATCCCGCGGGGGGAGGGAACCCCCCAGCGGGATTATATGGGGTAGACAGTCCCCCTGACGCCGGAGGGGCCGCTGGGTATCCCATAAACGGGGGCATGATCCCCGGATACGGGTGCGGCGAAAATGTGGGGGCCGAGGGCCGCCCCAACACACTAAGGAGCTCGTCCATAGAGCGCTGGGCGCGGAGCTGGCCCTCCACGAGAGCCTCCAGCAGGGCGTCCCGGGGGTCCGGGGGAGCCGTCGGGGGGAAACTCGTCCCAGCCGAGGTCCCCGCGGCCGCCGGGAGCGACCCGGAGGTGGAGGCACCTAGATTGAGAGAAAGGTGGGAGGCGGTACCTGGGAATGGTCGCCTTCGGACGGAAGCGCCGGAACAGCAGCGTCCCGGACGGGTGCCGCCAGGTCACCGGGACCGGCGTCACCGGGAAGGGCGCGGGCCCTTGTTCTCGGAGGAGCCATGGCGATTCGTCACGGGTCCCCACGGACGGCGCCAACTGTCGTGGTATTAAGAATACCCCGGCAGGTTTTGAAGACGATCCTAGCGGAGATTACGCAGCGCGGGTTGACCGGGTGACCGGTCCTCCCCCGCCGGACAAACACAAGAAAAGACACGAGGATTTATACAGGTTCGGGTCCCAGTGGGGGCCCTAGTCCTGTCGACGCGCTCCCGATCGGAGTCGGCTGGGGGAGCTCTCTCCGAGGGAGAGGCTTCCGAAGCACGTCTGTGGGATTAGCTATTCCAAATAATAATGAAGCGATCCTTTACAACAGAGGGGTACAAGGGCTATTTATAGCCCCAAAAAGAAGCAAAAAACCTAAACTACCCCGGGAGCCACCGTCGGATTGAAGGGTAGGACCGTCCTTCTCCCGGTCAAACGTCTTGGATGCTTGACAGGTGGTCGCTGATTCCCGAGGCGTCCCTCGCGTGACCTGCACGTGATAAACAAACAGGGATTTTACCTTTTAGGAGGGCGGTGACGTCCGGGACCTCTTCCGGAGAGCAGGGTCCCGGGAGCCCAAAAGGCGGCGCCCGGGGCAGACACCGGAGGCCACTGTCCCCGGGCACATGGCGGCGCCCGGGACATGCCCGGGGGGCACGGTCCCGGGGGCCAAATGGCGGCGCCCGGGGCAGGCACCGGAGGCCACTCTCCCCGGGCGAATGGCGGCGCCCGGGACATGCCCGGGGGACACGGTCCCGGGGGCCAAATGGCGGCGCCCGGGACATGCCCGGGGGGCACGGTCCCGGGGGCCAAATGGCGGCGCCCGGGGCAGGCACCGGAGGCCACTCTCCCCGGGCGAATGGCGGCGCCCGGGACATGCCCGGGGGACACGGTCCCGGGGGCCAAATGGCGGCGCCCGGGACATGCCCGGGGGGCACGGTCCCGGGGGCCAAATGGCGGCGCCCGGGGCAGGCACCGGAGGCCACTATCCCCGGGCGAATGGCGGCGCCCGGGACATGCCCGGGGGACACGGTCCCGGGGGCCAAATGGCGGCGCCCGGGATATGCCCGAGGGGCACGGTCCCGGGGGCCAAATGGCGGCGCCCGGGGCAGGCACCGGAGGCCACTATCCCCGGGCGAATGGCGGCGCCCGGGACATGCCCGGGAGGCACGGTCCCGGGGGCCAAATGGCGGCGCCCGGGACATGCCCGGGGGGCACGGTCCCGGGGACCAAATGGCGGCGCCCGGGACATGCCCGGGGGGCACGGTCCCGGGGGCCAAATGGCGGCGCCCGGGACATGCCCGGGGGGCACGGTCCCGGGGACCAAATGGCGGCGCCCGGGACATGCCCCGGAGGCACGGTCCCGGGCGCCTAAAAGGCGGCGCCCGGGGCAGGCACCGGAGGCCACTGTCCCCGGGCAATCATGAACTTACCTGGACTTGACCGCGTGGAGATTTCCCCCAACATAACTCTTGGTGAACGCCCTCACCTAGACGGTTTGGTGGCGTGGCCG
The DNA here is from genome assembly GCA_019359835.1 of Pharus latifolius. Classification (NCBI taxonomy): domain Eukaryota; kingdom Viridiplantae; phylum Streptophyta; class Magnoliopsida; order Poales; family Poaceae; genus Pharus; species Pharus latifolius. The sequence continues at coordinate 63,134,896 of CM033322.1, forward strand.
TTGACCTCTCCTGTTCAAAGATTGTAAGAGAGGCTCGGCAAGATTGTAAAAGGCATCGGTGCTTGCCTTTCTGGAGCGGACAAGGAGCAACCACTAGTGAGTAATATCCTTCATGGATATTGAAGCAAGACTCATTCATTTGAGTGCTTCAACGAGGAGTAGGGGAGACCGGGCGAGTCTCCGAGTCCTCGGGAAAAATATTTGTGTTTGTCTCTTTCTCTTTCTTTTTTAATTGTGCAATATAAATTCATTTGTTGTTTCATTGCAAAAGTTGTTTTAAGTGGAAGTTTTTAAAGCCTCCTATTCACCCCCCTCTAGTCGGCATCCTCGATCCTACACATGTCAGCCAATTTGTTGTGTACTCCCTTCTTGTACTTAATCACTAGGTTGAACCGCTGCAGATATGACATCCACTTCATGTGTCGGGCTTGCTATAGCTTGGATTGAGTCTGCAAATATTGCAATGGCTGGTGGTCGGTGTGTAGCACGGTCTCTTTACCCAAAAGATAACACCGCCAATGTTTTACGGCCTAATGTGTTGGATCTAGATGATTAATGACAATTTGGATCAACCTCGTTTTAGAACAAGTAAATTGAAATGTTAAACCCTGAAGTTGATGTCTCCTTTGTTATGGTTTAATATCGATGCATATGTTGAGGGGAAGCTCATCATATCAGTCATATGTGCCTGCATCAAGCTTATGATTATCAATATCATGACATGAGTAGTATCGATCTTGTGCTTATGACTGTATATTTCATCTCTTACCCTTTTGTGGTTTATCAAAAATGGTTCTGTCATTAAACACCGAAAAGGGAAATTGTTGAGTCAACTTCTTTGGGAATAATTTCTTTGGTGATTAATGACAACCCAACTATGAGACTAATGTTGCCTAATGAGTGTATGTGTTGTAGTCTCAAAGTGTACTGTGAGATGAAAGCAAACAAAAGCATGTGGAGGATGATGTCGATATGAGCCACCTTGAGCGAGGTCAAGCTTCATTGTAGGTAAGATCTAAGATTAAGGATCATTTTCTTAGGTTTTTATTGGTCTTAGTGTTTGGAGATAAACCGAGTTAATAGGACTTCTTTTTACTAGTTTGACCGTGCTATTAAGAAGGGTCAGAAACTAGTAGCTTGAGTCGATCTAGTGTGGAAGTTCAAATGCATTCAGATCATATTGCACTAGTGCTTATTCACCTCTTGCATTGATAGAAAAACAAGTGTAGTTTGTTCCAGTTAGAGATAATATTTGAAAACTACACTTAGTCGTGGTCGCCAGATAAATCAATCTGTTTCAGTGCTAGAGCTGGTTGTGGTCGTATTTGCACTTTTAGGCCGTATCACTATTTGGAGCTGGTCGTGGTCATAGGAGTTCAAACTAGTTGCACCAGTTCAACTCGAATATGGACTTTTGACCATATCCATTCAACCACCTGCTTTCGACCGGATATTCGACCAGTGGCGTAAAGTTCTTCAATCAAAATTGGTCGTGGTCTATGCTGAGTGTCAGCAGACATATCCGCGAGAAAACAAACAAATTGCATTTGCAAATACCCCGAAATTGAGTTAGAGTAAAATTACCCAAGTCCTGTTTTCGATTTGCACAGGCCGGATATTTTCTGTGGTCACCAGACATTGTCCGGCCAGTACAAAACTCTATTAGCAATTGCAAAACAAAACCAGAGACAAATAGATATGTCTCGGTGTTTTTGTCCGGGACAGGCCGAACATTGTCCGGCATGTACAAATCGTGTGAGCTCAAAGTCAAAAAATGAACCAGAGACATATAGATATGTCCGGGCACATCTGTCCAGGACTGAGCGGACTTTGTCCGGTGCGAGCGGACAATTTTCGCCGAGTACAAATTGTTTTGAGGCTAAATAAAAGAGTGAACCAGAGATGTTTACATCTGTCCGGGCTTTTTGTCCGGAAAAAAGGCTTTTATCCGGCCTTCACAAAAATAGCCCAACGGTAACTAACACATTTGCAACGGTCATATTGACTTGCATTGGCCGGACAGTGTCCGGCATGGCCAGACAGTGTCCAGCATGGACGGACAATGTTCAGCCTGTGCAAAATATGATCCGTTTGAGACCTAGCCTTGGTTTTCACACTAGGCTCGCCCAGATGCTAATATGCAGATTAACGGGGTCTTACTAGGAATTACCAAAACCCAAAGATTGATCGAAACACAGTCCAAGTAATTGCACAACTCTTTATTTCAAAGAGGGCTTTACACGTCGAATGTTAGACACACTCGTCTACATAGATGAACTAGACTCGATCTGATCTATCTCAAGGTAGATAACCTGGTAGATGCTATATGCTAGCTGATAGATGATAGATCTAACCTATTACAAGGTATTTATAGTCCAATCGTATGAGTACTTGTCAGACTCAGATACTAACTAAACCTAACAGATTAGATTTAGTTATATATATTCGGATCGGAATACAACTCTGACCAGAGAACGGATCCTTCCCAAGGTCGCAAACCAATCCATGGTCGCGAAACCTTTCCGAACTCGGTTAAGGTCGCGAAGCCTTTTCCGACCGTGCCCTGAAGATGCTCCCGGATCATGACTCCCTTGTTGAGAAGGAGCCAACTCCTGTTGCGACCTCTTGATCAAACTAAAGATGTGGAAATTGAGATTGACCGTCGTGTCTGGTGTACCACTTTGCCACACATACGCATTGACCTTTCCAACCGATTCAAAAATTCTCTTTTGTGCCACTGCGGATGATAGTCACCTTTTTCTCCAAGATCACATCTTCGCGTAGAGGTTTGTCTTGTTGATAGACCAAGTCTTCAACATATGGTACTATGGTATCTGGCTCATCATCCAGCATTGAAGGCTCGAAGAGTTTGAGGTGCTCAATATTGACAATCGAGTAAATATCCATGTATAGAGGTAACTCGAGTTGATAAGCATTAGTAACAACTTTCCGCAAAATCCGAAAAGGACCATAACGAATGGGTTTAAGCTTTTTACCTTCACCTTTAAGTCTCTCCTTACTCAGATGTAACCAGACCATATCACCTTCTTGGAATATAGCATCAACTCGATGCCGATCATGTCGCGCCTTGTACTTGAGTTGAGCGCACAGCAAGTTCTGTTCAACCTCTCGATGGAGCTGTTGAATACCTTCCAGGAACTTTTCCATCAGGTAAATTTCATCTCTAATCAAGTCTTTTTAGTTAAGCACAACTTTATCCAATTGTGAATTGGATATGTAGGACTTCTTCTACCTCTACTACACCTGTTCCAATGCAAGAAACTGAATCAACTATAATAGAGGAGGAGACTACCATGGCAGAGCTGCTTGCTATCGGCAAAACTGCTGCAGATCCAACGTCTATGGAAGAAGTCGTTGCGACTACAGAAGCTATTCAAACGCAGGTGGTTGAGGAAGATCCTGCGTCCATCATCGACGAGGTGGTTCAAGATCGTTCATCTAATGAACCCGTCGATGTCGGTGAAACTGAGGTCGCTGCTACGACCACGACCATGGGGTTAGATGAACAAGTTGACACATCTGCTCCCCCTCTGGTCGAGGACATAGTGTCTCCCTCCTGTCTAGATGAAAAAAGAGCGAAAAAGGCACAAGAAACAATGGCGCAACCAATCGATATCCTTTGCATTGTCCCTGACTTGAGCTTTAAATCTCAATTTTTAGATAGAATGGGGCAGGCACGGGATCACTTTGCATCTTCCAGCCAAGTGGACAAACTTGGGGACCTCCCTGAGAGGTTCCTTGAGGAGTTCATGGAGGTAAGTAAAGAAGCGTTACCTTTGAATTTCATTACTTTATCTAAGAATTTTCTTCAGATATGATCTTTTTACTTTATTTAGAGTTTTGCTCGCGGCGTGGCCATATTTGGTCGATTGGTGGAGCAACTCAAGGTTGCACAAGAAGAGCGCAACAAGTTAAAGCAGTAAGTTACTTGCTTTAATATCAAGTCTTTACGAACTGGAATAATAATTTCTTCTGTTGCAGGGAGAACTCTACTTTACAAGAAGAGGTCACCAACGGGCACAACGTTAAAAAGGTTGCGTCTGTTGAGCGGTCTCTTCTGGAGAAGAATATGGCTGAGGGCCTGTAACACCCTAGTTTTGGGGCTGAAAAGTTTTGCATAAAAACCCTGCATGCATGTATCTCTGTAGTAGTAGCCAGATCAGCTGAACTCTGATCTCTCCCAAACCCTAAAAATCTCCAAATCTATTCTCTAGATCCAGATCAAGATCTGACCATCCAGATTTAACCTACCAGTTACCCTGAAGATAAAAGTCTTCAGGAGACAGATCAAATTCTGACCCTAACCCCCAGTACCTAAGCCTTTCTCTGTTTTCGAAAACAGGAAAAATTCAGATTTACCCTAAGTACCCCAGTTTCCAGATGATTAAGTTATCTTGATTTAACCTTATCCAGACTCAAGTAACCCCTGGAATATGTTCCTAGGTTCATCCTCAACTCACTTCAAAAAGTTGGGAGCCAGATTAATTTATCTAAACACTTTTCGCAGTTTAGTCCAAATTTTACTGCGAATAAGTTCTTTTCTGTTTACCTGGGAGCCTGAAAAGGCTAAAATCCACGAATCAATTCCAACTCCAGAATTTCTTCAGGGAACACCTCCCAAATGCTATTTGATACAAATCTCCTGTTTGATCAGGCTTCAAAATTTCTCTCCAACCACCAGAATTCGAGATCGACAAAATCCAGATTTAGTTTACCCTAATTTTACCCTATTTTCGAAAATAGGTGAAATCCCTCAAATCTTATCAAACTTTCTCCAAATTTGAGCTAAATGGGTATTAATAGAAATATTATACTCAGCCATGAAATCAAATCTCAAATTAAACCTCTCAAAGACCAGATTTGCAGTTTAGTCCAAAGCCAAACCAAAAATCATCGCAAATCAGTCCCTGGTTCGACCACAGGCTGCTGTGCACGACTAGGCCGTTCAAACGACCACGAGCGCCGGAGTTTGGTCGTCGCCGTTGCCACCGCTGCGGCTTCGTCGCCGGCGGTCTCCAGCGTTGCCACCCCAGCCACTGTTTCCCTGCCGCGTGTGCGCATCGTGTTCGCCACCGTGGAATCACCTCGCCCGCCAGCAGCGCCTTCGTTCTCCCGCGCGCGCGCCCGACAACGGCAGCGTAGTTGCGCCACGTCGCAAACATGCCTGGGGGAAACATCAACTCGCCGTTGCATCAACCAGGACTGTGCGCCAGGCTGCAAAAGCCGGCACGGCCGCTGGAGTGCGTCGCTTCGCTGCTGTCCCGCCCGGCCGGTCAATTCGCCATCGATTCAAGCTTCAATTCTCCAGGCAATTCCAGCCGTTGCAAGCCCCTTGCTGTGCCTATAAAAGCCACCCCAGCTCAGCTCAAACACACTCACACCAGAACCACTCAAGTTCTTAACCACGCCGTCGTCTTCGTCTTCTTCGGCGAGCTCGAGAAGAGGCTCACGGTGCCAGGCCAATCCACTGCACCGAACCCCAAATTGAAGCTACCAGTGAGTTACACTCAACCACTTACCCGTGTAGTAGCAGCCAATTGAGTTCTATCGCACCTCATCGCCGGGAATTGCTGTTTTTCCTCGACAACTCCGGCGAGCAATTAATCCTTAACTAAGTCAAATTAGCTCTCGAGCCTGTAATCAAACATGATCAGTGGACTGTTTAGAACACATCTAAGCAACCAGAATCACCAATTTCGCTAAAATATGAAAAATCCCAACTTTGCACCTTGCATGTAAGCTGGAGCTCGCTGTTAAGCTTCTCTGGTGTTTCTCCAGACAATCTAGCTTCGCACATAGCTCTTGTATGCCCCAGAGACCCTCCTCAAGCAAGGATTCGAGTTCGTTTGCCCTAGAACAGAAATGCCCAATTTTTGTGTCTTCTTCCCTAGCTCCGATCGCCGGATTTTGTTCCCGGCCGTTTCAACCCCAACCACCTTGTCTAGTAGATGTGCCTCGACCCCAGGAGTATTTTTGCCTTCTAGCTCGACACCTGGATCGGCCCAGATGAAGAGGTATAGCCATGCCAAAGTTTGGTCCAGAAACTGTTGAGAACAGCTCGGCCACCGTGTTCTTCGCCGGTTTTCATCACTTTCCGGCCACCTCCTGCCCTAGGTCCTGTTGAGACATTTGTTCCTGTTACAAATGCCTAACCACCAGACAAAGTGGTGCATCATTTGGAGCCCTGAGTCAAAAGATAAGGCTAACCCTAGTTTCTGGCCATGTCAACCCTATGCCAGGCTGTGTCAGCCAGTGGCATTGAGCCTTTTCACCCACTGCCAGCCATGAAACTTGGAAATAACTTTGTCCCTTAGACTCCTGATGTTGTGATCTACACTTTTCTCTACTGTCACAACTTGAGTTGAGCCCTCTATCACCCATCGACCTTATGTCGATGCCTTGAACCGAATGCCAACCTAAAGACATTCGCTGTTTTTGGGCGAACCAGTCACCACCTTGATATTACCCTGATATTTTAGAACCTTGTAAACCTTGACAACTAATCTTAACCCTGGTTTCCACAGTTAAACTCAAATCGCTTTCAAACCTTGTATTCCCAGAGTATTTTCTCCTTGCATCTTTGCATGTAGTGATTTAATAAGAATAGAATGAATTGTAATGCCTGTTTGCTTGTTTGATCTTGTTTAGAGCAAGAGTCCGGGGTTGAAGATCTTGTCGCTGAACCATCATCAACTGCTGATACTTACGACGCGGAAGGCAAGTCATACTTTGATCATATTGAAACCCATATTTTATGAATTGCTATGCTATTCCATGAGTAGATATCTCATTAATATTGCATGTGTTGAGATCAATGATATTATGGCAGTGATAGATTGAATACTTGAGGAATGTGAACTTGATAAGATAGTAAGCCACGAACTAATAAAAGTTTAAACATGTACATTTATATTCATGAAATAGAACCCCTAGCCGTGACCAGTATTTTGGTATGGAATGGTGGTAGCACTGGAGGTGCTTGGCTGCACTGAAGGTGTAGGCACTGAAGGTGCATGGTTTGTGGTATGATCTGGTCACTGGCATGTAAGGACTAGAACCTTGTGTTATGCGTCTAGTGGCATGAAAAACGTACCAACCACTTATCTGGTATGGGACAGGCGCAATCTAGTAGCTTTCTTGGTATTAGCAGTTCCCTGCATGGCTTGTCGATCCGGTTTCTCGCGTGGAAACTGGTGGGACGCAGTTCGTCCATGAGTGATGTGAGATCAGAAAAATTATGAGAGGATAAGGTGTAAAGAAGGAAGACGCCCTACGCCAGATTAAGTCGTGCGCGACTGTAATCAAAAGAGGTTATGTGTCCTGCGGGAACATAGACCCAGGCTAGGAAGTAAGGCAGTGGGGAGGACCCACAACGGTACTTGGGACTGGATTGTCCATTTACTGGGCAGGGATGCTGTTAATACTAGACTGCAAAAACGTTGTGTGATCTCGGCCTTGTCACATGCGTATAAGTCGCATGGAGTTGGCCCGACTTGGAAGTCGAGTGAAAAAGTGGATTTAAAAAGAGGTACATCTCTGCAGAGTTTAAAAATGTATTCGAATACTTCGTGCTCCCGAGTTTTAGGAGTATGCCGCGGTGGATTAAATCCACGGGGTGTGACACAAGTATTGTTTTATAAACTAAAATTTGTTAGCTCAAGATTACCCAAGTGGCATGTGCTGTCATGATAAGGGGCGTTGCCATGGGCTGTCATGTGTTGACGTGTCGCGGTAATACCATAATATAGAGATCATATGATAATTAAGAGGCATGTGGTTTATGCCCTAAGTTACGAAATACTGTCATGAGTATAAGATTGAAAGGCTTGAATAAAAATAATGTGATATGAGGTTATATCGCCTTGAATATGGGATATATGTATCACCATCAATATGATTTATTCACTGCCATGGGTATGATCGGGATTTGAATAGGAGCAGAGAAAGAAATGTATTTTGAAAAACCTTTCACTCTTTCCCCAATAGCATAGGTTCATGTCATATATATATATATATATATATATATATATATATATAACTCTACCTCCCCTATGACTTGCCTAGTTTCCGCCGACTAGATGTGTTATTTTGTTAGACCCTTGTGCTTTGTAAGGCACTGTACCTCGTTTTGTATTAAGGCCTGATGGCCATACAATTATGACTATTGTACTAATTTGCTGCTTCAATGTATCCCTGTGATTGACTCATCCTGGGAAGTCAAGTGGTTTAAGGGACCAGCTGCACCGAGCTGGGCTCCTCACAGGTGATGTCACAGTCGTGGCAGACACGACATAAAATAGTGGTATCAGAGCAGCACAGACCTTGACTGTAGGACGGTACCCTTAGGGCTTGGTAGCGCCAAGACCTCGTAAATTATTTAAAAATTATTTCTGAAAAATTTTATTTTGCAAAAGATGTTCTTGCTCCTATAAAAATGTTGACTTCAAAATCTTATTTTGCTTCCAAAATTCTCGGCAGGATGGCCAAGGAGCGTTTCAGCTACATCGAGCGTCTCGGTGGATGGGCCACATTGCTGTGGCATATTGCTCAATTCCTAGGGATTGATGAGCGCCCGATCTGCGAGACTATTTGGGACTATTATGAGGGGTGTCGCTATGGCTTCAAGGCCAAAGTGCTGGTGCACGCTCTCGATAGTCGTGAGGGACAGGTGATCAGGGTGGAGGCCAGCAGGGCAAGCCGACTGGATGCTATCCAGGACGCAGCTCGAGAGGCGGTGCATCGGGTACGCCAGGTGTACTCATGTCGGCTCCAGGAGTCACCTTTCCGTCTTGTGCCTTCATCTCCCTCTGGGTTGTCACCCATCGAGGAGTACCCGGACCCGTGTCTGGCAGGCACCGTAGGTCTGTTGAGGACCCTCGACTCGCGCTACTCCACTTTGCTTGCTGAGCATCAGGAGCTCCGCAAGGAGTTGGAGGAGCAGAAGAAACGTGGCCGAACCGCTTCCCCGTCGTTGACTTCTCAGCCTGCAGCTCAGAGACGCCGCACAGTTGAGGAGGTTGCTCCGACAGTTGTCTCCCCAGCTCGTACCTTTGGACCCAGTGCGGGACCTAGCTTGATTCCTCGGAGGGTTGCTAATGCAGCTGGGTACCGACGCTCATTCTCTACCCCTAGCACCCGCCAGGCAAAGGGCAGTGGGTCTGCTCTGCTGTTCCATGAGTCTGGACCACCCGGGTTTGTCACTCTGGAGGAGTCCGACGACGAGATGGAGCCAGAGGAGGTTGAGCCCTGTGGGAGCAGTTAGTTGCCTGTTCTTTTAGATCCTCAGGCCAGGGTAGATCTTCTAGGATTGGTGATGCTTTTGGTTGTTATCATCACCATTACTTGTATTTTGGTTGTATCAGTCTAAGGCGTTTAGCCGCTTTTGTATCAACTACTTGTGCATTAATGAATCAGCTTCGCATTAATTTCTGCATTAGTACCCTAATTCTCCCTTAGTTAGTTAGACCTGTCTGCTTCTCTCTTCAGAAGATCAGAATGGTTCACACAAGGAGAAGGACCCAAGATGACCAAGAGGGCCAAGACCCAGTTACACCACGAAGAGGAACCACACCTCATCCAGGATCGCAGAGCTCACTACCACCACAAGAAGACTCACCAAGTCTCCAGGAAATTCTTCTTTCAATGGAGAGGAGCCGCCAAGAAGCCCAGGCTGCACATACCCAGTTGTTAGCTCAAGTCATTCAGAAAATGCCAGGGACTGCTGAAGGTACTGCCGTCGGAACTCGACTCTCAGACTTCCAGAAGACGCGACCGCCAACCTTCGCAAGCGCGACCGACCCAATTGTCGCAGACGACTGGCTGCGGGACATTGAAAGGAAACTGGACACTGTTCGTTGCAATGATCGAGAGAAGGTGTTATTTGGATCACACCAACTCACTGGAGCAGCAGCTGCTTGGTGGATGAATTATCAAGAAGCACACTTGGACAAAGACAACATCACTTGGACGGAATTTAAGGATCAGTTCCGCAAATTCCATATCCCTACAGGCGTCATGGCAGCCAAACGCCGAGAATTCCGGAACTTGACTCAAGGGAATCGGACTGTCACTGAGTATCTGCACCAATTCCACCATCTAGCTCGGTATGCGTCCAACGACATCGACACGGAAGATAAGAAGATTGAATGCTTCACCGAGGGACTTCAGCACTATTTACAGTATCAGATTGCCTCCCATGAGTTCACAGAATTCCAGTCTCTGGTGAATCGGGTATTAAAGATAGAGGAAAAGCGAGGCATCGGAGAAGAAAACCGGAAGAGGAAGATGATACAACAGTCGCGACTGCCAGCCAGCTCATCTAGGGGAAGGGCTCCAACATCTCCAATTTTTCGTCCGCCCTACCCGGCGTCAAGACCACCATTCACGCCGACATGCCCCAACTGCAGAGGGGCGCACTATCAAAGGGATTGCCCTCAATCAAGGACTCAATGCTATCATTGCGGACAGGTGGGACACCGCAAGGACAGTTGCCCGTGGATTCAACTCCCAATGGCGATAGCAAGATCTCAAGCTGGAACACAAACAATGGCACCTAGAACCACAGCTTCATCAACATTGCAGAGCCCCAGAGGAGGTTTGCCCAACAGAGGGGGAAATGTAGCAGGCCGAGGACGAGGGCGAGGAGGAAGACAAATGGCAGGCCGAGGAGGCCGACTGAACTTCACCTCCCTTCAAGAAGCGGACAATGCCTCTGACATTCTCCTAGGTAGATTCTTGATCCAGTCTGCATCTGCTTTAATACTGTTTGATCTTGGAGCTACAAACTCATTCATATTCGAAGATTTTGCATTTAAAGTGAGAATACCTAAGGTACCTCTAGAGTACCCTATGGCTATACAGACCCCAGGGGCTAAGCTGCCTGTATATTCAGCTTGTCGTCATTTAACCTTCAAAATAGATGGGGTAGAGTTCTGGGCTAATCTATTAGTCCTAGAACTGCAAGGCCTATACATTATAATAGGAATGGATTGGTTATCTCAGCATAAAGGTCTAGTGGATTGTGAGAAGAAAACTCTAAGCCTTGTTAGTAACCAAGGGAAGGAAGTCCTATTCCATGCGGAAAGATCATCGGTCGAAAAATTGCAAGGATCAGTCCATGCACTTCAGGAAGTATGCTTGAATCAAGTGCCCACAGTACAGGAATACCCGGATGTATTCCCAGAAGAACTCCCAGGGATGCCACCTGACAGGGAGATAGAGTTTACCATTGAGCTTAAACCAGGAGCGGCACCTATAGCTAGGAGACCATATAGGATGCCGGTAACGGACTTAGAAGAGTTGAAAAATCAGTTAGAGGAACTGGAGGGTAAAGGATTTATCCGACCCAGTGCTTCACCTTGGGGAGCCCCAGTTTTGTTTGTAAGGAAGAAAGACGGAACTTTACGTATGTGTGTAGATTACCGAGCTTTGAATGAAGTCACTATTAAGAACAAGTACCCATTACCAAGAATTGATGACTTGTTCGACCAACTTCGAGGAGCCAAAGTATTTTCCAAGATAGATTTAAAATCTGGATATCATCAGCTGAAAATCAAGAAGGGAGATATACCGAAGACTGCTTTCACTACAAGATACGGGCTATATGAATTCACAGTAGTGCCCTTTGGATTGACCAATGCTCCAGCAGCTTTCATGAATATCATGAACAGTACGTTTATGGATTATCTTGACAAGTTTGACATAGTATTCATAGATGACATTCTGATATATTCCAAGAGTACGGAAGAGCATGAGCAACATTTACACCTAGTCTTGGGAAGGCTACGAGAGAGGCAATTTTATGCCAAGTTTGACAAATGTGAATTTTGGATGTCAAGAATTTCATTTCTTGGACATGTGTTGACAGCAGAAGGAATTTCAGTGGATTCAGCTAAAATCTCCGCAATCAAGGAGTGGAAGCAACCTACCTCAGTTTCAAAGATTAGAAGTTTCTTGGGATTAGCAGGTTATTATAGGAGATTCATTGAAGGATTTTCCCAAATAGCCAAACCTCTTACGAACCTGCTAAAGAAGGATGTTACTTTTGAATGGACCATCAAGTGTGAAGAAAGTTTTCAGAAGCTGAAGCAGAAATTGACAACAACACCGGTCCTCACATTACCAGACAGCAAAGAAGATTTTGTAGTTTACTGTGATGCTTCAAAGCAAGGAATAGGCTGTGTGTTAATGCAGCAAGGTCGAGTAGTGGCTTATGCTTCACGTCAATGGAGACCACATGAGGAAAATTATCCGACTCATGATTTGGAGTTAGCGGCAGTGGTGCATGCCTTAAAGATATGGCGGCATTATCTCATTGGACATAAGTGTGAGATCTTTACAGATCATAAAAGCCTCAAGTATATCTTCACACAGACGGAGCTCAATATGCGTCAGCGCCGATGGCTCGAGCTGATCAAGGACTACGACCTCAGCATACTCTACCATCCAGGGAAAGCCAACGTAGTGGCAGATGCCTTGAGCAGGAAGGCTTATACCCTACAAGGAGCTACACCCAAGAACCCGTGCTTACGGCAGGAATTTCAGAATCTTGAAGTAACCATAGTGCCACCTGGGATGTTAGCTACATTGACTATGGAGTCTCAACTCCAAAAGCAGATTGAGGATGCTCAGAAAGAAGATGAGGAGATACATAAGATCAAGAGCCACATCAGATCAGGAAAAACCCAGGAATTCACTGAAAATCATCAAGGAATCATATGGTATCGGGGAAGGATTTGTGTACCCCGAAATACAGACCTTAAGGAATTAATTCTTTTCGAAGCTCATAAAACCCCATATTCACTACACCCTGGAAACACCAAGATGTACAAGGATCTGAAGACGCAATTCTGGTGGAATGGGATGAAGAGGGAAATCGCGGAATATGTCGCAAGATGTGACACTTGCCAAAGGATTAAGGCCGATCATCAGAAGATAGCCGGAAAACTGCAACCAGTGCCAACCTGGAAATGGGAAGAGATTGGTATGGATTTTATCACAGGACTTCCCAGAACACAAGGGGGATATGATTCCATATGGGTCATTGTGGATAGACTCACGAAAGTTGCTCATTTTATACCAGTCAAGAAAACGTATAATGGCAACAAATTAGCGGAGCTATACCTGCAGCGAATAGTGACACTGCATGGTATCCCGAAAAAGATCGTTTCAGATCGAGGAACACAATTCACATCCAAATTCTGGAACCGACTCCACGAAGCCTTGGGAACCCAATTGCAGTTTAGCACTGCATATCATCCACAGACAGGAGGACAGACTGAACGTGTAAACCAAATCTTGGAAGACCTTCTCAGAGCTTGCATCTTAGATTATGGAACCTCTTGGGAAAAGTGCTTACCATTTGCGGAGTTTACTTATAATAACAGTTACCAAGCTAGTCTGCAAATGGCACCCTTTGAAGCTTTGTATGGGCGCAAGTGCAGAACTCCACTACATTGGGACGAGCCAGGAGAAAGGCAAGTCATTGGACCCGAACTAATTGAAGAAGCTGAAGCACACGTCAAGCTCATCAGAGAACGATTAAAGGCAGCACAGTCACGCCAGAAGAGCTATGCCGACAACCGAAGAAGGGAATTGTCGTTTGCACCAGGCGAATCAGTTTATCTCAAGGTTACACCGTTAAAAGGGTTGAGAAGATTCCATCGGAGAGGAAAACTGTCCCCAAGGTACATTGGGCCATTCAAAGTCCTTAAGAGGAAAGGAGAGGTATCTTACAAACTGGATTTACCATCAGATCTTGGAGAAATTCATGACGTGGTTCATGTCTCGCAACTCCGTAAGTGCCTCAAGGAACCAACGGATCAGATAGAACACCAGGGGATTCCGCTTCAGAAGAATCTCACTTACCACACTCAACCACTGCAAATACTGGTTAGTGATGAACGTCAACTCAGAAGAAAGAAAATCAAGCTTTGCAAGGTTCAATGGGAAGATCACTCAAAGGAAGAAGCGACTTGGGAGAAAGAGGATGATCTGCGGCAGGCTTATCCCTACCTTTTCCCTTCTCTAGGTAAATCTCGGGGCGAGATTTCTTTAAGGAGGGTCTTGTAACACCCTAGTTTTGGGGGTGAAAAGTTTTGCATAAAAACCCTGCATGCATGTATCTCTGTAGTAGTAGCCAGATCAGCTGAACTCTGATCTCTCCCAAACCCTAAAAATCTCCAAATCTATTCTCTAGATCCAGATCAAGATCTGACCATCCAGATTTAACCTACCAGTTACCCTGAAGATAAAAGTCTTCAGGAGCCAGATCAAATTCTGACCCTAACTCCCAGTACCTAAGCCTTTCTCTGTTTTCGAAAACAGGAAAAATTCAGATTTACCCTAAGTACCCCAGTTTCCAGATGATTAAGTTATCTTGATTTAACCTTATCCAGACTCAAGTAACCCCTGGAATATGTTCCTAGGTTCATCCTCAACTCACTTCAAAAAGTTGGGAGCCAGATTAATTTATCTAAACACTTTTCGCAGTTTAGTCCAAATTTTACTGCGAATAAGTCCTTTTCTATTTACCTGGGAGCCTGAAAAGGCTAAAATCCACGAATCAATTCCAACTCCAGAATTTCTTCAGGGAACACCTCCCAAATGCTATTTGATACAAATCTCCTGTTTGATCAGACTTCAAAATTTCTGTCCAACCACCAGAATTCGAGATCGACAAAATCCAGATTTAGTTTACCCTAATTTTACCCTATTTTCGAAAATAGGTGAAATCCCTCAAATCTTATCAAACTTTCTCCAAATTTGAGCTAAATGGGTATTAATAGAAATATTATACTCAGCCATGAAATCAAATCTCAAATTAAACCTCTCAAAGACCAGATTTGCAGTTTAGTCCAAAGCCAAACCAAAAATCATCGCAAATCAGTCCCTGGTTCGACCACAGGCTGCTGTGCACGACCAGGCCGTTCAAACGACCACGAGCGCCGGAGTTTGGTCGTCGCCGTTGCCACCGCTGCGGCTTCGTCGCCGGCGGTCTCCAGCGTTGCCACCCCAGCCACTGTTTCCCTGCCGTGTGTGCGCATCGTGTTCGCCACCGTGGAATCACCTCGCCCGCCAGCAGCGCCTTCGTTCTCCCGCGCGCACGCTCGACAACGGTAGCGCAGTTGCGCCACGTCGCAAACATGCCTGGGGGAAACATCAACTCGCCGTTGCATCAACCAGGACTGTGCGCCAGGCTGCAAAAGCCGGCACGGCCGCTAGAGCGCGTCGCTTCGCTGCTGTCCCGCCCGGCCGGTCAATTCGCCATCGATTCGAGCTTCAATTCTCCAGGCAATTCCAGCCGTTCCAAGCCCCTTGCTGTGCCTATAAAAGCCACCCCAGCTCAACTCAAACACACTCACACCAGAACCACTCAAGTTCTTAACCACGCCGTCGTCTTCGTCTTCTTCGGCGAGCTCGAGAAGAGGCTCACGGTGCCAGGCCAATCCACTGCACCGAACCCCAAATTGAAGCTACCAGTGAGTTACTCTCAACCACTTACCCGTGTAGTAGCAGCCAATTGAGTTCTATCGCACCTCATCGCCGGGAATTGCTGTTTTTCCCCGACAACTCCGGCGAGCAATTAATCCTTAACTAAGTCAAATTAGCTCTCGAGCCTGTAATCAAACATGATCAGTGGACTGTTTAGAACACATCTAAGCAACCAGAATCACCAATTTCGCTAAAATATGAAAAATCCCAACTTTGCACCTTGCATGTAAGTTGGAGCTCGCTGTTAAGCTTCTCTGGTGTTTCTCCAGACAATCTAGCTTCGTACATAGCTCTTGTATGCCCCAGAGACCCTCCTCAAGCAAGGATTCGAGTTCATTTGCCCTAGAACAGAAATGCCCAATTTTTGTGTCTTCTTCCCTAGCTCCGGTCGCCGGATTTTGTTCCCGGCCGTTTCAACCCCAACCACCTTCTCTAGTAGATGTGCCTCGACCCCAGGAGTATTTTTGCCTTCTAGCTCGACACCTGGATCGGCCCAGATGAAGAGGTATCGCCATGCCAAAGTTTGGTCCAGAAACTATTGAGAACAGCTCGGCCACCGTGTTCTTCGCCGGTTTTCATCACTTTTCGGCCATCTCCTGCCCTAGGTCCTATTGAGACATTTGTTCCTGTTACAAATGCCTAACCACCAGACAAAGTGGTGCATCATTTGGAGCCCTGAGTCAAAAGATAAGGCTAACCCTAGTTTCTGGCCATGTCAACCCTATGCCAGGCTGTGTCAGCCAGTGGCATTGAGCCTTTTCACCCACTGCCAGCCATGAAACTTGGAAATAACTTTGTCCCTTAGACTCCTGATGTTGTGATCTACACTTTTCTCTACTGTCACAACTTGAGTTGAGCCCTCTATCACCCATCGACCTTATGTCGATGCCTTGAACCGAATGCCAACCTAAAGACATTCGCTGTTTTTGGGCGAACCAGTCACCACCTTGATATTACCCTGATATTTTAGAACCTTGTAAACCTTGACAACTAATCTTAACCCTGGTTTCCACAGTTAAACTCAAATCGCTTTCAAACCTTGTATTCCCAGAGTATTTTCTCCTTGCATCTTTGCATGTAGTGATTTAATAAGAATAGAATGAATTGTAATGCCTGTTTGCTTGTTTGATCTTGTTTAGAGCAAGAGTCCGGGGTTGAAGATCTTGTCGCTGAACCATCATCAACTGCTGATACTTACGACGCGGAAGGCAAGTCATACTTTGATCATATTGAAACCCATATTTTATGAATTGCTATGCTATTCCATGAGTAGATATCTCATTAATATTGCATGTGTTGAGATCAATGATATTATGGCAGTGATAGATTGAATACTTGAGGAATGTGAACTTGATAAGATAGTAAGCCACGAACTAATAAAAGTTTAAACATGTACATTTATATTCATGAAATAGAACCCCTAGCCGTGACCAGTATTTTGGTATGGAATGGTGGTAGCACTGGAGGTGCTTGGCTGCACTGAAGATGTGGGCACTGAAGGTGCATGGTTTGTGGTATGATCTGGTCACTGGCATGTAAGGACTAGAACCTTGTGTTATGCGTCTAGTGGCATGAAAAACGTACCAACCACTTATCTGGTATGGGACAGGCGCAATCTAGTAGCTTTCTTGGTATTAGCAGTTCCCTGCATGGCTTGTCGATCCGGTTTCTCGCGTGGAAACTGGTGGGACACAGTTCGTCCATGAGTGATGTGAGATCAGAAAAATTATGAGAGGATAAGGTGTAAAGAAGGAAGACGCCCTACGCCAGATTAAGTCGTGCGCGACTGTAATCAAAAGAGGTTATGTGTCCTGCGGGAACATAGACCCAGGCTAGGAAGTAAGGCAGTGGGGAGGACCCACAACGGTACTTGGGACTGGATTGTCCATTTACCGGGCAGGGATGCTGTTAATACTAGACTACAAAAACGTTGTGTGATCTCGGCCTTGTCACATGCGTATAAGTCGCATGGAGTTGGCCCGACTTGGAAGTCGAGTGAAAAAGTGGATTTAAAAAGAGGTACATCTCTGCAGAGTTTAAAAATGTATTCGAATACTTCGTGCTCCTGAGTTTTAGGAGTATGCCGCGGTGGATTAAATCCACGGGGTGTGACACAAGTATTGTTTTATAAACTAAAATTTGTTAGCTCAAGATTACCCAAGTGGCATGTGTTGTCATGATAAGGGGCGTTGCCGTGGGCTGTCATGTGTTGACGTGTCGCGGTAATACCATAATATAGAGATCATATGATAATTAAGAGGCATGTGGTTTATGCCCTAAGTTACGAAATACTGTCATGAGTATAAGATTGAAAGGCTTGAATAAAAATAATGTGATATGAGGTTATATCGCCTTGAATATGGGATATATGTATCACCATCAATATGATTTATTCACTGCCATGGGTATGAGCGGGATTTGAATAGGAGCAGAGAAAGAAATGTATTTTGAAAAACCTTTCACTCTTTCCCCAATAGCATAGGTTCATGTCATATATATATATATATATATATATAACTCTACCTCCCCTATGACTTGCTGAGTACATAAGTACTCACCCTTGCAACAACTCCTCAATAGATGGAGCGTTCTACGACCTTGGAGGATGCCCTGAAGATGCTGCGGACCCGGGAGATGATGAGCAGTTCCCTCCGGAGCCCTGATGTGGTGCTGTCTGCTGTCAACCTCTGTTTCCTGTGGATTGCTTTTGGGCCTAGTTTCCGCCGACTAGATGTGTTATTTTGTTAGTCCCTTGTGCCTTGTAAGGCACTATACCTCGTTTTGTATTAAGGCCTGATGGCCATACAATTATGACTATTGTACTAATTTGCTGCTTCAATGTATCCCTGTGATTGACTCATCCTGGGAAGTCAAGTGGTTTAAGGGACCAGCTGCACCGAGCTGGGCTCCTCACAGGTGATGTCACAGTCGTGGCAGACACGACAGGGCCAGAGGATTAACAATGAAAAACTTGCTGAATCCCCAGTGCTCGAAGCCAAGTTGAATGATGCCATTGAGATGGCGGCTACCTTGGAGCAAAAAGCTCAATCATTCGATTCTCTCCAAGGGAAAATCGATTGCCTTCAACTGATTTGCAATCAATTGCAAACCAGGGTTGATGGTAAGTTCACTTCAGCAGAAATTTACATTGCTTCTATGAACTGGTATAAATTTCATGAACTCAGTCGAATTCATTCTTTCCCTTGCTCAGAGCAAAGAGAGGAAAATAATAGGCTAACCCAAGAAAAGAACCAGTATGAGCAGAAGTTTATTGAGCGAGGAAAAGACCTCGATAAGCTTCAAAATGTTTTCAACCATTACAAAATGGTCTCAGAGAAGACTAAGGAGACCGCAAAGCTCGCCCTTAAAGAGAAGGGCGCCTTGGAAGAAATCATCAAGAGCTACGGTCTTGTTGAGAAAGATACCCTCGCAAAGTTGCAGGAGATCGCGGACTCTCTTAAGGAGGATATTATCAATCCTAAGAAGGATGATTCTACCCTTGACGAGTCGTGCATGTTGGTTGCTGCCCAAACTGACATCTTGGTCGCAAGCATTCCTGAAATTACAAGCAGGCATAAGGAGGCACTGAAGAGAGACATCGTGACCATAGCCTCTGCCATGCTTTGTAAACTTCGACTTCACCATGGTCCAAACATATATCTGGATCCGATGGCGGAAGATGCGACTTTTGATAGACAAAGCCAACTTGATGCGATCATGGCCGAGGTCAGGCCCTTGATAGAAAAGCTATTACACGACCTTGGCCTTTCTTAATTGTAATTCCTCTCATTGTAAAAATTTTATCAATGGAATGGAAAAACTTCTTACTATATTGGAATTTTTGTTTCATATACCTTGCAAATTCACATGATTAGCAAAGAAATGAATGAACAAATAAAAAGAGAAAAAAACACTTAGTTTACTATCCGAAGTTATGATTATATTCCCCTAGCCCCCTCCTGCGATCAGTGATACTGAAGACATAGTATAATGGTCATAGGATAGTTTCCTGGCCAAAAGGAGACCATAGCTTTTATGATCAGAACATTCTAGCAAGTCTCTAATGTGATAAGAATCGGCTTAAAAAGATATGTCTTAACTAGATGTGACCATAATATCGAAAATAATGGACTCAGCACAAAGATATAAGTTTTGTACTAACTGGCAGCCACTCAAATGATCAGAACATGCTAGTAAGTCCCTTATGCAGTAAGAACTAGTTTAAAAAGAGAAGTTCTTGACTAGATGCGACTATGAGATCAGTTAGCGAATCCACTTATACTTCATAGTAAGACAGTTATTACAACCATCCCCCGGGTGTAACCCAGTATAAAATAAGGCTAAAGATTGAAATACGATCATAACATAGGGTGATAAAGTGCTGATAAGAAATTCATAAAAGAAAAAAGGAAGACTTACACATAGAATTTACGCAACTGGTCTATGTAGGAGTTGGATAATATGCTTCCATCTTCCATTGCCAATTGAGCTAATCCTGGCTACAGTATGGCGACCACAATAAAGGGTCATTCCCATTGAGGGGAGAATTTATTGCAACCAGGAAGGTTTTGGGTTTTTCGTAAAACTTAGTCTCCCATGTTTAGTGTACATGGTCGCACCCTTGATATTTACGCAAAACTTGTAAATATGCTGCTAACCTGATCAAGGCTCGATCGCATTTTTCTTCAAGAAAAATAATTTCATCTTCACATTTTTTACTTTGATTTATGATATCAAAGTGATCCACACGAGCACAACCAATTTTTATTTCAATTGGCAACATGGCTTCTACACCGTAAACCAGTTGGAAAGGCGTCTCGCATGTAGCTCAACTAGTTGTAGTGCGTAATGCCTATAGAACGGAGTACAGTTGATCTACCCAAGCCCCCAAGCGCAACTTAAGCCGGTCGAAAAGATGTTTCTTAACCCCTTGTATTATCTACCCGTTGGCTCATTCAATTGCACCATTACTCTATGGATGAGCAACAAATGTGAAGCAAATTTTAGTCCCAATATGGTCGCAGTAGTCCATAAAAAGACCATTAACAAACTAGGATCCATTATCTGTGATTAAGCGACTTGGAACACCAAATCGCGTTACAATGTTCTTTTCGAAGAACTTCTTCACTGGTAAGGCAGTAATGTTTCAGACTGGTTCATCCTCAATCCATTTGGTAAATGCATCAATGGCTACAAATAAGAACTTGTATCCATTGACTGCTTGAGGCATAGGTCCTACAATATCTATTTCCCATTGGGCAAATGGCCATGTTAAAGGAATAGTTTGCAATGTATATGCCAGCTGATGAACCTGCCAAGCATGGAATTGACACTGCGAGCATGTCTTGACCAATTGCATGGCATCATTAAGTGTCGTTGGCCAGTAATAATCCTATCGAAAAGCTTTTTCGACCAGTGTTTGGTAGGATGCTTGTGCACCACACATGCCTCCATGAATCTCTCGGAGAAGGATTTTTCCCTCTTCCTGAGGAATGCAGTGCATTAGCACTCTTTGAGCACCTTTCCTGTACAAGGTTCCTTCAACCAATCTGTACAGTCGTGCTTTTCTAACTAACCAATCATTCTCGATTGCATCCTCGAGCATGGTCTGATGCGCAAGATAGTTCCTCAATGGTAGGATCCAATCTACTTCATGTTCTAGGACGGCGATGTTAGTCATCGCCTCGGGTACCTCTGCGGTGGTCACGATTGAGGGTTGTTTTAAGTGCTCAATGAACACTCCTACTGGGGCGGAGGAGTGTGAGGAACCAATATTTGACAATTGTTATGTAAGTATATTGTCTCTTCGCGGAACAAATTGGACTTCAAAATTACTAAGTATTTTTCTAATTTCCTCACTTCGTCCAGGTATAGAGCCATTGTCTCGTCAGAACATTGGTATCTCTTATTCACCTAGTTTATGACTAGCTGTGAATCTCCCTTCACCACTAATAGATGGACTCAAAGGGATTTGGTTGCTCAAAGTCCGGCTAGAAGATCTTCATTCTCTACTACGTTATTGGTAGCAACAAAGTGTAATTGTACGACATACTGGAGCTAGTCTCCTTGAGGCATAATTAAGATTGCTCCAGCCCCCGAGTTTGTAAAACTCTAAGAGCCATCGAAATACAATGTCCAGTAGTCGGTATTTTCTAAATCCTCTGATTCTTGAGCAGGATGTTCGGGATTAGTCCATTCGACCACAAAATCTGCAAGGATCTGGGATTTGATTGCTACTCGGGCTATGAAGTGGAGATCGGATGCTCCCAATTCTACAGCCCATTTCACAACTCAACCTATTACTTCCAGATTACAAAGAATGTCCCCTAAGGGAAAGGACGAGGGCACATTAATCTTTTGCGCTTGAAAGTAATGTCGCAACTTTCGTGAAGCCATTAAGAGAGCGTAAAGTAATTTCTGGACCTCAGGGTACCTCTCCTTTGGTCCATTTAATACTTCACTGACATAATAAACTGATCGTTGCACTCCCTCCCTTTCCGCGACTAGGACAGTGATAACCACGTGAGAGGTAGCAGCCGAATAGATTAATAAAGGCTCTCCCATGGTCGGGGAAACCAATACTGGAGCACTGGCTAAATAAGTTTTCACTTCCTGAAAGACTTTTTCGGTTTCGTCCTACCACTGGAAACCATTGTGCTTTTGTAGAACCTTAAAGAAAGGTAATCCACGTTCGCCTAACCTCGACATTAAACGACTAAAAGCCGCCATTCGACCAGTCAGGCTTTGGAGGTCGAAGGAGATCGCATTTGCTCAATGGCCCAAATTTTTTCGGGATTAACCTCAATGCCTCTTGAACAGACCAGGAAACCTAAAAGTTTTCTAGAAGAAACTCCAAAGGAGCACTTTTTAGGATTCAACTTTGTTACATACTTATTCAAGTTAGAGAAAGTTTCAGCCAGATCATCTATATGACCACAGCTTTTCACACTCTTTACAACCAAGTCATCTACATAAGCTTCTAAATTACGCCCTAATTGAGATTGAAAGGTCTTCTGCATCAAGTGTTGATATGTGGAACCAGCATTCTTGAGACCAAATGGCACTCTGACGTAGCAGTATATTCCAAATGGTATGATGAAAATAGTGTTCTTTTCATCTTTTTCTACCATGCTAATTTGATGGTACCCTAAGTAAGCATCCAGGAAGCTCATCAATTCGCATCCCGCTATTGAATTCACCAACTGATCGATGCGGGGAAGGGGAAAATCATCCTTTGGGTAGGCAGCATTAAG
Organism: Pharus latifolius; assembly: GCA_019359835.1. Taxonomy (NCBI): domain Eukaryota; kingdom Viridiplantae; phylum Streptophyta; class Magnoliopsida; order Poales; family Poaceae; genus Pharus; species Pharus latifolius. The sequence goes on from CM033322.1 coordinate 63,157,662, forward strand.
GCTGGTGTAATCAACGCACATGCGCCACTTACCATTTGTTTCCAGGACCATGACCGGGTTTGTGAGTCATTCGGAATGGTCGACCTCATGAATAAAGGCATCTTCCTAGAGTTTATCTAACTCCGAACAGATGACTTGTATCCGATCATGGGCAAAACGCCTAAGTTTTTTCTTAATAGGTTGCTGTCCAGGCTGGATTGCTAGCCTGTGCTCAATCACTTCCCTGGGTCTCCAGGCATGTCGAATGGTTTCCACACAAACACATCAGCATTAGCCTGGAGGAAAGAGATGAGCGTGAGTTCCTATTTGCTCTCCAGTTCTGATCCTATCCGAATGGTTCTGGACGAATCATCTGGAAATAAAGGAACTTGCTTAAGTTTCTCATCTAGTCATGGAGTTACCTTGACTGCATCTAGCTCTGTTACTTTGGTCGCAGCCTTAACATCCCTGAGGGGAAGCTGATCGACCAACTCCAGGGACATGCGATCGCAAGTAAGGGCCGAAGTTTGGCTACCCCTTACCATGATCGCGCTTTTTGGTCCTATCACCTTTAAGCATTGACAAGCATAATGTGTTGCCTCCATGAATTTGACGAGTGAGGGCCTGCCAAGAATTGCATTGTAGGCCAAATCAAAATCAATTACATCAAAAGTAACCAATTCTGTTCGGAAGTTCTCTAGTTCTCCGAACGTTACCAGCTATTCAATCTAACCGATAGGGGTATATGAATGACTAGGTATAATCCCATAAAATGGGTGGACCACAGGCTTTATCCTAGAATGAGGGATTTGCATCTCGTCAAGGGTTTTAGCAAAGAGTAAATTGAGGGAACTACCTTTGTCGATTAACACTCTACCCACTTTAGCATTGCTAATTGTGGGAGTGACAACCAGAGGAAGTCACCGTGGTCTCAATAGTCCCTTGGGACAATCTTCCCGGCTAAAGGTCAAGGATGTCTCCAACTAGCGGGGGTACTGAGGTTCTCTTGGAGGAGCCTCAGCATTATTCACCTCACAGCGAACATATTTAAAGTGACTCTTTGAAAGATATGATAAAGAACCACCAAAAATTACATTAACGTGATTATTGGGTACCTGGTATGGCATGTCCTCATCTCCATCAGTATCTTTACTTCCAGTACGCTATCCTTTTTCTAGTGTTGTTGGCATAGGGGCTTTACACTGGTAAAACTCCTCCATACGCTTTAACCAGTTTCAACAGTTCTTTACGTCGTGTCCCAAAACTTCATGCAATGGACAACACTTCTTGCTTCCCTGTGGGTTAGATTGTTTCTCCATGTGGTTGTTGTTGCGTCCACCAGAAGAAAGCTTGTTATTTTTGAATGGAACCTTGTTACCTTTGTCGTGTGGTCGCTTTTCCATGTTTGCCACCTCGCGGATATGGTTCGCTCAATCCTTTTTTTGATATCTTCCTGACGGAAGGTGGCCCAGACTTTTTGTTAGAGTTTTTCTTCTTCTCGTAATTTAGTCCTGGCTGTAGTGGCAGATCACCTTTATCCACCATCCTATTCCATTCCACTACCTCAGCAGCTTTGGAATAATGATCAACCATGTCAAAAAGTTATAACACTAATATTGGCGGGTGTATACTGAGATCCTCCATGAACCTAGATAAGGTGAATGTTGATCGTCGGGATCATCCATATTTGACACGGATGCATCGAGATCCTCATGGCCTCCATTGTGCAGAGACACATGTTCACTTTCGGATGCATTAAGATTCTCCGAAGGCAAATGAATTGCTTTCCTAGGTTCTTGGTCGATGGTCATAACCAAAACCTGAGAAGAATGTTCCTTTGTGCAAGGCTCGGAAGTGACATCGATCTCTTCTATCAGAATATCATTTTCATCCAGGACATCGACATAGTCAGAGAGGTCGAAGTCGTTCTCAGAGCCGTATGCATGTGGGTCCCCGGGACGCTTCTCACCGGGCCAATGGTGGCGCCCAGGACACGGGTCCCTGGGCCAGTGGCGGTGCCCGGGGCACGGGTCCCCGGGGCGCTCCTCACCGGGCCAACGGCGACGCCCGGGACACGGGTCCCTGGGGTGCTCCTCACCGGGCCAATGGTGGCGCCCGGGACACGGGTCCCCGGGCGCCTTCTAACTGGCCGGTGGCGGCGCCCACGACATGTCCCAAGGACGCTTCTCGCTGGGCCAGTGGTGGCGCCCGGGCCATGGGTCCTTGGGCCAATGGCGGCGCCCGGGACACGGGCCCCGGGGCGCTTCTCACTGGGCTGGAACGCTCCTCACCGGGCCAATGGCGGCACCCGAGACACAGGTCCCTGGGACGCTTCTCATCGGGCTGGTGGCGGTGCCCAGGCCAGGAGTCCCCGAGACGTGCCCGAGACACGGGTCCCTTGAGCGGTCCTCACTGGGCCGGTGGCGGCGCCCGGGACACGGGCCCCCTGGGCCAGTGGCGGTGCCCGGGGCACGGGTCCCCAGGGCGCTCCTCACCGGGCCAACGGCGACGCCCGGGACACGGGTCCCCGAGACGCTTCTCACCGGGCTAGTGGTGGTGCCCGGGGCATGGGTCCCCGGGCGCCTTCTAACCGGGCCGCTGGCGGCGCCCACGACAGGTCCCCAGGACGCTTCTCGCTGGGCCAGTGGTGGCGCCCGGGCCATGGGTCCTTGGGCCAATGGCGGCGTCCGGGACACGGGTCCCCGGGGCGCTTCTCACTGGGCTGGAACGCTCCTCACCGGGCCAATGGCGGCACCCGAGACACGGGTCCCCGGGACGCTTCTCATCGGGCTGGTGGCGGTGCCCAGGCCAGGAGTCCTCGAGACGTGCCCGAGACACGGGTCCCTGGAGCGCTCCTCACTGGGTCGGTGGCGGCGCCCGGGACACGGGTCCCCGGGGCGCCCCTCACCGGGCCAGTGGCGGTGCCCGAGACACGGGTTCCCAAGCCGCTTCTCACTGGGCCGGTGGCGGCGCCCGGGACACGGGTCCCCAGGCCGCTTCTCACAGGGTCGGTGGCGGCGCCGGGACACAGGTCCCCAGGCCGCTTCTCACCGGGCCTGTGGCGGCGCCCGGGGCATGAGTACCTAGGACGCCTTCTCACCGGGTCGGTGGCTACGCCCAGGACACGGGTCACCAGGCCTGTGGTGGCGCCCGGGGCACGGGTCCCCTGGGGCACTCCTCACTAGGCCAATGGCAGCGCCTAGGATACGGGTCCCCAGGGCGCTTCTCACTGGGCCGGTGGCGGCGTTCAGGTCATGAGTCACCAGGGCACTTATCACTAGGACCGATCGGGCGGAGATTTCCCCCAACAGCAGCCCCCCATGCCATCCGAGTACATACCTTAAGTCCCCGGAGGGGATGGTTTACAACAATGGGAACATCTCCCCCGGGGGAGGTCCCCGGTGCTTGGCGATGCCTCGGTTCCCATTCCACGCATTCATGGCGGTGCCGCTGATAATCATGATGCTGTGGGTCTCGATTAGCGTGCACCGCCGGTCATTATGGCTTCGCGCGGTTCGAACGACAGCACACCGTTTCCCGCACGCGCCTCTTCGATTCACACGCGTCATTTGAAATGGGCGGCTCGAATTGATCCTCGAGGAGCCACGTGGCGCCCATCGGGCCACGTTGGGCTCTATAAATAGGGCTTCGTGGGGACCAGAGAGTTCATATCAAAACGCTGCCTCCAACTTCTCACCGGCGCCTTAAGCCTCTCGCGGTAACCTAGCCTCCGGTGACCTTTCCTCTGGTAACTTTCTCTACGGTAGATGGCTCCCAAGGGCCGGACCAAAGCCACCGACATGCCCCCGGAGGAAGTCACTGCGGAGTTCCTTGGGGCCTCCGAGTTCACCTCAGGGGACTTGGAGTCCCTCGTAGAGCGGGGTTCTCGCGGACAGGGACGTCCAGATCCCCTCGAAGAAGGACATGGCGCGTCTCCCCCGAGCCACAGGGTAGTCTTCTTCAAGGCCTTTCTGGAGGCCGGCCTCTGGCTTCCGGTGCATCCGTTGCTCTGGGAGTTCCTCTAAGATACAGGGTGACGCTCAACCACCTGACGCCCAACACCCTCGTCAGGATGGGCCTCTTCATCTGGCTGTGCGAGACAACCACGGGACGGGAGCCGAAGCTCCGGCTGCTCCGGTACTTCCACGAGCCCTCGGCGAGGGCTCAAACATCGTCAAGGGAGGGCCGAAGTCCGCCATTGGCCGCATCATGATGCAGCTCCTCCCGGCCCGGGTGGAGGAGTACCCGGTGGTGGCCTCCCGGGATCATTTGGGGGACTGGCTCCCGAGATGGTTCTATCTCCGAGTCCAGGACTCCGGGGTGACATACTCCCCGGAGCCCCCCTCCTATTGCCGCTCATCCACCCCCAAGTCCCTGGTCTGGACCGCCGAGGTGTTATAGCTCCTCGGCAAGATGGTGGGTGCCCGGGGCCAGAGGTCCATGAGGGACCTTGCTGAGGAGTTGGCGCTCCTCAAGCTCTCCCCCTTCTTGCACGGGAAGAGGGGGATCGAGATGTGCCCGGCGCACCGGCCCCTGCAGAAGCCGGTGGCCCGACGTAATAGGAGGTCCATCCCTGTAACATCCTGAGTTTTGGGGTGAAAGTTTCTTTCTTAAAAAGTCATGCATGCATATGTCTCTTCTAGATCAGCCAAATCAACCCCAGCTTTATTCTGTTCTAAGCCCAAAATCTTAAAATCTATCCTGTAGACCCAAATCAAGACCTGACTTTTCAGATTTGATCTACTATCTATCTTGAGTATAAAAGCCTTCAAAACCCAGATTCCATTCTATCTCTAACTTCCAGATTTATCAACTCCTTTCTGTTTTCGAAAACAGAAATATCTTATATTACCCAATTACCCTAAGTTTCAGCAATTCAGATTTAATCAAAATCTTCACCAAGTTCAAACCAGATTATTCTTGGATTATGATCAAGGGTATGCCAATACCTTAATCCAAAAAGTTGGCAGTCAGATTATATCTAAACCTTTTTCGCAAATCAGTCCAAGAGTATCGCAGATCAGTCCTTTTCCAGATTTTCTAGAAGCCTGAAAAGGCAAAATGTTACAAATCATCTCCAAATCTAAATCTGATTCAGAGAACACCTCCCAAATGCTTTTCAACACAAATTCTTCTTATATGAGTATCTCAAAATCAAATCCTAAATCCCAGAATTCGAGATCAACGAAATTCAGATTTATTTTACCCTAATCTACTCTGTTTTCAATTTATATCAAAAACCATTCAAACATCTCAAATTTTATCCTCTATCTGTGCCAAATTATCTGTTGAATCAAGTCTACCAGATCAGTGCAATCAATTTCAGATTAAACCCTCTAAACCATCAGATTTACAGATCAGTCCAAAGTAAGAATCTGAAATCACAAATCAGCCCAAATTCGACCAGGGCAGCAGCTAGCTTCGACTAGAGCTTTGCTGTGATCCTTGCGCCGTGCTCGCTTGCCGCCAGCCAAGCCTCGCCTGTAATTGTGACCGTGCAAGCTTGTGCGCACACGTCCGCGTCTCAGCCATCGTCGTGGCAGCGTCGACAACCAACAATTGCTCCCGCGCGCGACCAGCAGCAGCCGTTGTCAGCAACTCCTCACCACGTTGCTTTGCTTTGCCAGTTCTTGTCACCACCGCCTTGCACCGTCCGACATTGTTGAGTTCCAATGAGCCGACAAGTGATCAGCTTTGCACCGCCTGTGCGCCATCACGTCACCGCTCGCCGTTGTCGCACCTGCGCCCGGCCAGACAAGTCACCAACACCTATTTCTTTGCTGTTACTTCTTTGCAAGCTCCATCCTCTGGTCTATATAAGCAGCCAATATCTTGTGCAATCTCTATTTCACCAGAACAAAGCTAAATCCCAAAATCTTCTCGCTATCGTCTTCTTCTCCGGTGAGTCCAGCACGAGGCTTCACGGTGCCAGCTTCATCCACTGCACCTCCTGTCAAATTAACAGCATCAGTGAGTTCCTCTCATCACACTCATCGTGCTGTATCATTTAATTGAACTTCCATGCATCTCATCGTCGGTGATCGTCGGAATCCTCGAAGTGCCATGTTCCGGCAATGCAGCCCGATTTACCCCGAATTAGCTTTCGAATCTGTGGAATAAAATGATCAGTGATCTCTAATTAGCAAGCCTGTGCATCCAGATTTCCAGATTGAGATCGAATCGAAGCTTTCCCCAGAATTGAACTCCACCAGTCGCCGGCGATCGTCGCCAGGCCACACCGGCCATCCTCCGGCCAAATTGATTGTGCAGATAGCTTACTCATACCTCTCTTTCACTCTCCAGGCTTGGAATTGAGTTCAAACCTCCTGTATCGAAAAGCCCCAATTGTAGTGTCTTCTTCTCCGGCGCCGGCCACCGGAAATCCATTCTCGGCCGATCTAGCTTCAGCCACCTTGTCCTCCAGATGTGCCTCAACCTCCTGTACATTTTTGTCTTCTAGCCCAATCTCTGAAACTGTCCAGATTGCAAGATATAGCCATGCCAAAACCTTGTCCAGTGGCTTCACTGTGCCGTGTCGCCACCACACTTCTTTACTGATTTTCATCACTTTCCAGCCATCTTCTGCCCTAGATCCTGTTGAGTTATTTGTTCCTGTTATCAATGCCTACCTCCCAGACAAAGTAGTGCATCATTTGGAGCTCTAGATCAAAAGATATGCCAAGCCCTAGTTTCTGGCCATGTCAGATTCAATGCCAGACTATGTCAGTCAGTGGCATTAGCCCTTTTCACTTCCTTCCAGATGTGCATTTTGAGCATAACTTTGTCCCTTAGACTTCTAAGGTTGTGATTTACAATTTCTTCTTCTATCACAACTTGATTTGAGCCCTTGAATTATATTTGCTGCTAAGCCCTAGTTTTTGACACTGTCAGCACTATGTCAGTGCATGTCAGTCAATGGCATTGGCCTTGTTTACCCACTTCTGATTGTGCAACTTGAGAGCCACTTTGTCCACTGAATTTGTAGAGTTATGATCTACACTTTCTTCTTCTGTCATAACTTGAGATAAGCTCTCTAGCTTTCCTTGAAGCTATGTCAGAGCCTTGATCTGAATGTCAATCTGCTGACATTCGCTGTTTTTGATCAAACCAGCCACAAAATTGATGTTCTTATTACAACCTTGAGATCCTAAGAGCATCTAACACCCATCCTTAGCCAAATTCCTTGAAACTCTAGAATCTCGACTCAGTTCAGCTTGCAACCCCAATTATCTCCAGTATCATTCAATCATTCTTGTAAAGCATAACTACATATAAGTCATAAAACATTTTAATATAATAAGTAATCATTGTGTGTATTTTTTGGTTTGTCGTCGAGCAGATCCAGAAGCTGACTTTGAGGATTTTGCTGTTGACCCATCATCAACTGCTGTTTCTTACGACGCGGAAGGCAAGTCATATCCTTGGTCATCTCGAACCTATATTTTAAATGTTGCTATAACATAACCTTGAATATAGATAGTTTTGCATGTGAAATATTAAGAATGGTTGATTTATGAATTGGCAGTACTAGACTGGTTATCTGTGAAATGTGAAATAAACAAGTTTTGAGCCATGAACTATTATATATGTATTTATATACTTATATTCATGAAATAAAACCCCTAGCCGTGACCAGAAAAATGGTATGGATGGCTGTAGCACTGGAGGTGCTAAACTGTGAAGGGTAGCAGGCACTGAAGGTGCAAGGTTGTGGATGGTCTGGTCAATGGCATATAAGGACTAAAACCTTATGTTGTGCGTCTAGTGGCATGAACAATGTGCTAACCGCAAGCCTGGTATGGGACAGGCCTGAACAAGTACTTATGTGGATCGCACATGAAACCCCTGCATGAGTTGTGTAGTGATGCATTATTAACATGGAGAATGACTCCCACTATCACTGAAGGTGATCTGGTATCTGACCCAGCAATGGGAATATGAGGAGGGGTGGAGGTTAGGATACAACCTACCACAACTGTGCTTCGCGGAGAGCCACAGGGTCGGGGGTGAATTGTGAGTAATACATAACAAAAGTTCTTGTTATCTCCACCTTGCCACTCACAGTATGAAGTGAGTCAGGGGTCCAATCATTATGTTATGATAGGAAAGGCTTGAAAGTGGAATATCTTGCGGGTAAATTGGTACCTCTTTGCAGAGTTAAAAACATATTCGAATACTCCGAGCTCCCGGGTTCATAGGAGTCTGCTGCGGTGGATTAAATCCACGGGGTGTGACACAAGTATATTTTCTAAATAAATTATTTGTTAAATCAAGATTACCCAAATGACATGTGTTGTCATGATAAGGAGTACTGCCGTGGGCTGTCGTGTGTCGACGTGTCGCGGTAGTGCTATAATCTAGTGAACATAAATGATGATGTTATATTATGAAAGGTGCTGCCATGAGATGAGCTATGAAAGAAAAAGATTATTTTACAAACATCCATAATTCTTGACTAGTCTAGGTTCATATCATCACTACTATATGTATCTACTCTTACCTATGACTTGCTGAGTACGTAAATGCTCACCCTTGCAACCTACAAATCAGTAGATGGAGCGTTCAATAATCAAGATGAAGGCGTGAAGAATTTCTTGGATCCAGAAGGAGGAGAGTCAGTCCCGTCAGTGCCCTGATGTGTGTTGCTCTGCCGTCCACTTCTCATTGTAGGTGGGTCACCTATCTTCTGCTGTGTAGTTGTTATTTTGTTAAACCATGTATGCCGTGAAGGCATTGTAATCTTCTTATGTAATGTCTAGGCCAGTAGGCCACACTGCTTAACTATTTTGTAAGTTACTCTGTTGCAATGTGAATATACTCCTGTGCTTGACTTATCCTGGGAAGTCAAGGGTATGTGTATGCTATGCATATATGGGACTAGCTGCAGCGTGCTAGGTCTCTACAGGAGTAGTCGTCGTCCTAGTTTCGGGGCGCGACAATCCCCCAGCACGCTAAGGACCAAGTGATGGGGAAGGTTTGCAGCGCTATGGAAGGCAGATTGAAGCCCTTGGCCATCTTATGGCAGGCCTCGCATGCGGAGACAAGGTCTCGCGCGTCGTGGACCACTGTGGGCCAATAAAAGCCCTAGCGAAGAACTTTTGCCGTGACAGCACGCGGAGCCAGGTGAGACCCGCAGCTCCCAGAGTGGTTGTCCTCGAGGAGTTGAAGTCCTTCTGCCTGTGGGAGGAAACGGAGCAGGGCATAGGCCCCCCGCTTGTAGAGTTTTCCCTCTAGCAAGAGGTATGCCCGCGCCTTGGCACGAAGGCATTTCATCTCAGTCTCGTTGGGAGGGTCACCTTCCCACCTTATGAAGGAGACGAGGGGATCCATCCAAGATGCTACTCGGGTGATTTCGGAGACCTCCGAGACACGGGACTCAGTGTCTGCGTCTGGAGAGGTCACCAAGGGCTTTTCGATGATCTCCAGGAAGGCACCACCGAGGAGAGGGTCCCAGGTGCTGGCCACCCTGGCTAGGGCGTCGGCCCAGTCGTTATCCCTCCGGGGGATGTGCCGGGCCTCCAGACCCTCGAAGTGTCTCTCCATCTTGCGCACCTCCCCCAGATATATGCTCAGATTCGTGTCATGGCACAAGTAAGACTTGTCCATTTGGCAAACCACAAGCTGAGAGTCTCCTTTGATGAGGAGGCGATGGATCCCCAAGGAGCGCGCAAGGCACAGCCCGAGGAGCAAGGCCTCGTACTTGGTGACATTGTTCGTAGCGGGAAACTCGAGCCTCACCGCGTACTCCAGCGCCCTTCCCTCAGGGCTCCGAAGGACTACCCCCACGCCGGCCCCAGCAAGACAGTAGGAACCATTGAACATGAGTGTCCAATGGTCGTCGTGCCGGGGTGGCTCAAGGGGAGTCTCCCCCTCCGTCCCAGAGACGGGGGTCCATTCCACCACGAAGTTGGCAAGGACTTGTGATTTGATGGCGGAATGACCTGTAAGGGAGAGGGAGAAAGGAGCGAGCTCAGCCCAAGTTCCCGATCCGGCCAGTGGCCTCTTTGTTCCGTAGCACCTCCCCCAAGGGGAGAGATGACGGGACCGTGATCGGGTGTCCCTGGAAGTAGTGATGGAGCTTCCGGGACGCCATGAGGAGGGCGTAGAAAATCTTCTCCATCTCCATGTACCAAGTCTTAGCCCCCTGGAGGGCTTCGCTCACATAGTACACAGGGCACTGCTGCTTGTCCTACTCCCTTACCAGCACCGTGCTTATAGCGACTGGGGTCGCAGGGAGGTAAAGGAGCAAGGGTTCTTCTGGAGACGGGCTCACGAGCATTGGATGGCTCGTGAGGTACTTCTTCAGGTTGTTGAAGGTCACCTGGGCCTCAGGAGTCCGCCTGAACCCCTCGAGACCCCAAAGGATCTTGAAGAACTGGAGGCCACGTTCCCCTGACCGCGAGATGAAGCAGCTTAATGCGGCCAAGTGGCCGGTAAGCCGTTGTACGTCTTTCACGGAGTGCGGTAGGGGCATGTCCAGCAAGGCCCGAATTTTCTCGGGGTTGGCCTCTATGCCCCGCTGGGACACGAGGAAGCCTAGTAGCTTCCCCCCGTGTACGCCGAAGGCGCATTTTTCTGGGTTGAGCTTCAACCCGTACTCACAGAGGTTGTGGAAGGTCTTCACTAAGTTGTCGATATGAGTGGGCGCGCGGAGACTTTTGACAACCGCGTCGTCGACGTAGACTTCGACGTAGTGCCGATTTGGTCCTTAAAGAACAGCGACATGAGTCGCTGGAATGTTTCTCCAGCGTTCTTTATCCCGAAGGGCATAAGGACGTAGCAGAAGGTGCTGAGGGGAGTTATAAAACTCGTCTTTTCCTCATCCCCTTCCGCCATCTAGACCTGGTGCTAGCCCAAATACGCGTCCAAGAAGCTCATAAGCTCGCACCCTACGGTCGAATCAACCAGCTGGTCGATCCGCGGAAGTGGGAAGTTGTCTTTTGGACAAGCCTTGTTGAGGTCAGTGAAGTCAACACACATCCTCCAGTAGCCGTTCGACTTCTTCACGAGGACAGGGTTTGCCAGCCATTCGGGGTGTAAGACCTCCCGAATGAACCCTGCCTCTCGGAGCTTGGTGATTTTCGCCTTGATGGCCTCTTGGCACTCAAGGGAGAGTTTCCTCAGCTTTTCCTTGACCGGGGGGGCAGTCGGGCGTTACGGCGAGCTTATTCTCGATAACGTCTCGGGCAACGTCCCTCATGTCGATGGGTTTCCACGCAAAGACGTCGGCGTTTTTGCAGAGAAAGGCCGCGAGTTGCTCCGCGTGCTCTTTGGGGAGATCCGCCCCGATCTTGATGGTCCTGCCTCCGTCCGCTGGGGACAATGGGATCTTCCAGAGGTCCCCCTCAGAGCGCGGTTTGGGGGGATACCTCCCGAAAGAGACAGCCGGGGCATCCAGCGCCGGGGGAGAACTCTCCCCCCCAGGGCCTTGATCAAGTTGACGCTCCCGATCATTGCAGTGGCGCACTCGTAGAGAGCGCGGGCCACGTCCTGGTTGCCTCGGGCGGTGATCATGCCACGAGGCCTAGGGATCTTCACACAGAGGTAGCTTTGGTGGATTGCCGCTCCCAGATGGTTGATTGTGGTCCTCCCCATAATCACGTTGTACGAAGAGGGGAGGTCCACTACGTCAAACCAAACTAACTCGGTCCGGTAGTTGTCCGAGGAGCCAAAAGTGAAGGGGTGACCGACCTTCCCCACCGGGTGGATGGTCTTTCCGGGGACAAAGCCTTGCAAGGGCCCGGCTGTGGATTGCAGCAGTTTTTTGTCGACCTGCATTTCCTGAATGCCTTCAGGTACAGGATGTCGGCGGAACTCCTGCCGTCGACGAGGATGCGTGCCAGCTGGCAATTGTAGACGGTAGCGGAGATGATGAGCGCGTCATCATGGGGGAAGCGAACCCCGTGCGCGTCTTCCCTGTGAAGGTGAGGGTGACATCCGACCACTTTGGTGGCCGGGACATGTGTAGCACCCCCACCACCTTTACCTCTCGTGCGTACTCCTTACGCTAGTGCTTGGAGTCTCGCCCTGAGGCAGATCCCCCCCATGATGACGTCGTGTCGCGCCCCGCACAGGGTACCACGACTACTCCCATGGAGACCTAGCTCGCTGCAGCTGGCCTCATACATACATACCACTGACTTCCCAGGATAAGTCAAGCACAGGAGTTCATTGCAGCAGAGTAACTTACAAAATATCATTGATAACAGTATGGCCTGCTGGCCTAATACAACAAGAGTAATACAATGCCTTCACGGCACAAATGGTCTAATTAAAACAAAAGACAACTACTCGGCGGAAGCTAGGCGAAACCCCCACAGTCGTAAGAAGTTGACAGCAGAACAGCACACTTCAGGGTTCTGGCAGAACTGGCTCTCTTCCTTCTGGATCCACGAAATCTTCCAAGCCTTCGTCTTGGTATTGTAGCACTCCATCTATTGTTGATAAGTTGCAAGGGTGAGCACTTACGTACTCAGCAAGTCATAGGTAAGAGTAGAGATACGTATAGTAGAGATGACATGATCCTATGCTATTGAGGGAAAAGAGGTGAGAGGGTTTTTCCATAAATACTTTTCTTCCAAGCTTTTCACATCTCATGCTCATGGCAGCATTTCATATACTTAGGGCACAATCCACATGCCTCTTAGATATCATATGATCACTAAATTATGGTACTACCGCGACACGTCAACACATGACAGCCCACGGCAGCACCCCTTATCATGACAACACATGTCATTTGGGTAATCTTGAACTAACCAATTTTAATTTATAAAACAATACTTGTGTCACACCCCGTGGATTCAATCCACCGCGGCATACTCCTAAAACTCGGGAGCACGAAGTATTCGAATACATTTTTAATTCTGCAGAGGGGTACCAATTTACCCGCAAGATATATCCACTTTCATGCCCTTCCTATCACAAGGATTGGACCCCTGACTCACTTCATACTGTGAGTGGCAAGGTGGAGATAACAAGAACTTTTGCCATGTTTCACACACAATTCACCCCAGACCCTGTGGTTTTCTTCACGCAAACCACAGTTGTGGCAGGGTTTCACAACCCCCACTAATTGGCGTCTTCCCCTCAGGGTCAGCGTGCATGATCACATCATGTGATATGTGTTGGAGCGCACCCCGTGTTAATCGTGAGTTTGTCATATAGGGGTTTCATGTGTGATCCACATACTACTTGTTCAGGCCTGTCCCATACCAGGCTTGCGGTCGGCACGCTAATCATGCCACTAGACGCACAACACAAGGTTCTAGGTCCTTATATGCCAGTGACCAGATCATACCACAATCCATGCACCTTCAGTGCCCGCACAACCAGTGCAGCCAAGCACCTCCAGTGCTACCACCATTCCATACCAAAATACTGGTCACGGCTAGGGGTTTTATTTCATGAATATAAATATACATAATATATTAGTTCATGGCTCATTATTTGATCAATTCACATTTCACAGGCATCAGCCTGATGCTGCCATTTCATAATTCAACTATTCTCAATCTTTCTCATGCAATATTATTATTTTATAATCAAGGTATATTCTAGCAATTCATAAAATATAGGTTCAAGATGTTCAAGAATAAGACTTGCCTTCCGCGTCGTAAGAAACAGCAGTTGATGTCGGTTCTGCGACGAAGTCTTCGAACTCGGACTCTTGCTCTGAACAAGGATCAAACAAGCAAACAGGTATTACAATCAATCCTACTCTTACTATTCCACTATATGCGATAATGCAAGGAGAAACACTTAGGCGATACAAGATTTGGAAGCGATTAGGGTTAAACTATGGAAACCAAGGTTAAGATTAGTTGTCAAGGGTTTACAAGGTTCCAAATGTTCCAAAATATCAGAATGATATCAAGGCTGCTGCTGGTTCGCTCAAAAACAGCGAATGTCTTTAGGTCGACATTCGGTTCAAGGCATCGACATAGGGTCGATGGATGATAGAGGGCTCAACTCAAGTTGTGACAGTAGAATAAAATGTAGATCACAACATCAGGAGTCTAGGGGACAAGGTTATGTTCAGTTTGCATACCCAGATGGGGTCAAAATGGCCCAATGCCATTGGCTGACATAGGATGACAATGCCCAAGAATGGCATTGACATGGTTTGAACAGTTTCTACTAGCCAAAATGGGTTTTTATTCAAGCATATGATGCACAAGGTAGTGAAGCAACTGTTTGACAAGGTAATTTTTGGTTTGCATGACCAGAGGTGGGTGAACAGGGCTAATGCCACTGGCTGGCATAGTTTGACATAGAGTTGACATGGCCAGAAACTAGGGTTTGCCATAATTTTTGATCTAGGGCTCCAAATGATGCAACACTTTGTCTGGTAGTTAGGCATTTGTAACAGGAACAAATGTCTCAACAGGATCTAGGGAAGGAGATGGCCGGAAAGTGATGAAAACCGGCAAAGAAGTTGACTGGCCTGGAGCACATGCAACATAAACAGTGCAGCCAACTAGGGCATAGCTATATCTCACAATCTAGGCCGAATTAGAAGTCGTGATAGAAGACAAAGTTGCTCAGAATGGTCCAAAACATCTAAATGGCAAAGTGGCTAGGGCTGGATTGGCCGGAATCGACGGCCGGCGACTGGAGCAGAAGGAGATGACATGAAAATTGGGGGTTTTCGATTTAGGGCAAATGAACTCAATTCCTTGCTTGTACATGATCTCTAGGGCACTAGAAACGTACTGGTGAAGTTGGATTGGCTAGAGATGCACTAGAAAAGCTTAAACAGTAAGCTCAGTTCACAAGCAAAGTTCCAATTTGGGGTTTTCCAGATTTTAGCAAAATTGACGATTCTGGTTGCTTAGGGATGATAAGAATGATCTATTGAGCATGTTTGATCACTGGCTCGAGAGCTAAATCGGTTTAGGTGAGGGTTAATTGCTCACCGGAGTTCTAGGTGAAACACGGCGATTGCCGGTGACAGAAAGCATTTAAACTAAATTCCCAGCTTGAGAAGCATGAGGGGGATGAGAGAAGCTCACTGGGGGTGTTGGATCGAAGGAGGAAGCAATGGTTGAAGCTAGCACCGTGCTCCCTCTTTGCTGCTCACCGGGGAAGAAGAAGACACAGTGAACTGCTGGTTTTCTGGTGATTTTGCTGTGTGGTGGAGTTGGCTAAGTCCCAGGGGGTTTAAATAGGTAAGCTGGAGGTGCTTCAACGGTTGGAAAAGCTCGGGGAGTTGTAGCCGGTAAGGAAGTGACAGAATTGCGACTTCACGGCGAGCTGGCGATGGAGGTGACTTGTTCAGCGGCCGTGAGAGCTTTTGCAGCTGGAGCTGCTGCGAAGTGAAGGCGACACGATGGCTGGCCGCGGCAAGAACTCCACGTGGCTAAGCTTTCCTGCTGGAGCCGTTGCCGGTGGCGTGCAAACGGGGGAAACCAGCTGGTCGCGATCCTCACTGGAGAAGATCCACAGTGGCAAATGGCGAGCACACACGCGGCGGCAGGCGAAGCAACCAGCAGTGGCGCGCTCGAGGTCGAAGCTCCCGTGCTCGTGCGCTGTCCCAGGTCGTGGTCGAAGCAACACAGCAGCGCGAGGTCGAAAACAACAACTGGTCGGTTGCACTGCTCTGGTCGAAGTCGAAATAGCCCATTTGGTCGAACCAGGGGTATAAGTGTAAGAGTTTTAGTTGAAATCTGGACTGATTTGTAATTCTGGTCTTAGAGAGGTTTAATCTGGAAATTGATTTCATGGATGAGTATAATATTTCTATTAATACTCATTTAGCTCAAATTTGGAGAAAATTTGACAAGGTTTGAGGGATTTCACCTATTTTTGAAAATAGGGTAAAATTAGGGTAAAATAGATCTGGATTTTGTCAATCTCGAATTCTGGTAATTAGGGAGAGATTTTGAAGTTTAAACAGAAGGGAAATATGTATCAAATAGTATTTGGGAGGTGTTCCCTGAAGAAATTCTGAGGTTGGAGTTGATTTGTGAATTTTAGCCTTTTCAGGCTTCCAGGTAAACAGAAAAGAACTTATTCGCAGTAAAATTTGGACTAAACTGCGAAAAGTGTTTAGATGAAACAATCTGGTTCCCACCTTTCTGGAGTAAGTTGAGGGTATACCTAGGAACATATTCCAAAAGATACTTGAGTCTGGATAGGGTTAGATCATGATAACTCAATTATCTGGAAACTGGGGTACTTAGGGTAAATCTGAATTTCCTGTTTTCGAAAACAGAAGAGACTTAGATACTGGGAGTTAGGGTTAGAATTCAATCTGGCTCCTGAAGACTTTTATCTTCAGAATAACTGGTAGGTTAAATCTGGATGATCTGATCTTGATCTGGATCTAGAGAACAGATTTGGAGATTTTTAGGGTTTGGGAGAGATTAGGGTTTAGCTGATCTGGCTACTGCTACAGGGATACATGCATGCAGGATTTTATGCAAGAACTTTTCACCCCCAAAACCAGGGCGTTACAAGCCTACCCTCCTTAAAGAAATCTCGCCCCGAGATTTACCTAGAGAAGAGAAAAGATGGGGATAGGTCTGAAGCAAATCTTCCTCATTTTCCATTGAACTTTGCACAGCTTGATCTTCTTTCTTTGAAGTTGACGCTCATCTCCGGCTACAATCCGGAGTGGTTGCTCAAGGTAGGTGAGGTTCTTCTGCAATGAAATACCAAGAGTTTCTACCCGGTCCGTGGGTTCTTCCAGGCATTTCCGAAGTTGAGGGACATGGAACACATCATGTACTCCTCCAAGTTCTGATGGTAGTTCCAGTTTATAGGACACTTCTCCTCTTTCTCTTGAGCATCTTGAATGGTCCGATTACGTTCCTTCTTCCTGACTCATCCCAATGTAATGGGGTTCTGCACTTATGTCCATATAAAGCTTCAAATGGTGCCAATTGCAGACTAGCCTGATAACTGTTGTTATAGGTAAATTCTGCAAATGGTAAGCATTTTTCCCATGAAGTCCCATTATTCAAAATGCAAGCTCTTAGCAAATCTTCTGGGACCTGATTTACTCGTTCAGTCTGCCCACCTGACTGGGGATGATATGCAGTGCTGAACTGCATCAAGGTTCCCAAGGTTTCATGAAGTTGGTCCCAAAACTTTGATGTAAACTGACTTCCACGATCTGAGACTATCTTCTGAGGGTCAGCCTTGATCCTATGGCACGTGTTACATCTCACAATGTATGCCGCAATTTCTTTCTTCATATCGATCTACCAAAACTGAGTTTTCAAGTCTCGATACATCTTTGTGTTACCAGGGTGTATTGAGTATGGTGTTTTATGAGCTTCACGCAGAATCAGCTCTTTGTGGTCTGTGCTTTGAGGTATACAGATCCTTCCTTGGTACCATACAATTCCTTGTTCGTCCTCAGAAAAATCCCGAGCCTTACCTAACCTGATTCGGCTCTTGATCTTGCAGATCTCTTTATTTTCCTTTTGAGCACTCTCTATTTGTTCCTTGAGTCGGGATATTACTATGAGAGTGGCTGACCTTCCTGACGGTACCACTTCTACCTCTAGTCCTTGCAATTCTTGCTGTAAGTGTGGGTTATTCAACACAACTTCTTGTAAAGTGTAGGCCTTTCTCCTCAAAGCGTCTGCTACCACATTGGCTTTTCTTGGGTGGTAGAGAATGCTGAGGTCATAGTCCTTGATTAGCTCTAGCCAACGATGTGGGCGCATGTTGAGTTTTGCCTGGGTGAAAATATACTTGCAATTCTTATGATCCGTGTAGATTTCACACTTATTCCCAAGCAAGTAATGTTGCCGTATCCTCAAGGCATGTACTACCGCTGCTAACTCCAAGTTATGAATAGGGTAGTTTTCCTTATGCAGCTTTAGCTGTCGAGAAGCATAAGCTACCACTTGGCCTTTTTGTATCAACACACAGCCTATGCTTAGCTTCAAAGCATCACAGAATACTTCGAAGTCATCCTTACTATCTGGCAATGTGAGGACTGGTGTGGTTGTTAACTTTTCCTTAAGTTTCTGGAAACTTTCCTCGCACTTGGCGGTCCATTCGAATGTGACTTCCTTCCTAAACCGATTGGTAAGGGATTTAGCAATCTGAGAAGATCCTCCAATAAATCTCTGATAGTAACCTGCTAATCCCAAAAAGCTTCTGATCTCTGACACGCTGGTAGGTTGCTTCCATTCCTTGATCACAGCGATCTTGGCCGAGTCCACTAAAATCCCTTTTTCTGTCAAAACATGGCCGAGAAATGCAATTTTCGTCATCCAAAAATTCGCACTTGTCGGATTTGGCATAGAACTTGCACTCTCTTGGTCTTCTCAAGTCTTTGTGCAAGTGCCGCTTATGTTCCTCTGGACTTCTGGAGTAGATGAGGGTGTCGTCTATGAGCACAATGACAACTTATCGAGATGATCCATGAATGTGCTGTTCAAGATGTTCAGGAAGGCTGCAGTAAACTCGTACAGCCCGTATCTTGTAGTGAAAGCAGTCTTGGTTATGTCCTTCTTCCTGATTTCCAGTTGGTGATAGCCGGGCTTTTGGGCTATCTTGGAGAATATTTTGGCTCCTCGAAGTTGGTCGAATAGCTCATCATTCCTTGGCAGTAGATACTTGTCTGTAATGGTCACCTCATTCAGCGCTTGGTAATCCACGCACATTCTTAGAGCTCCATCTTTCTTCTTTACAAACAGCATTGGGGCTCCTCAAGGTAAAGCACTAGGTCAGTAAATCCTTTACTCTCTAGCTCCTCTAGCTGACTTTTCAACTCTTCTAAGTCTGCTACCGGCATCCTATATGGTCTCTTAGCTATAGGTGCCGCTCCTGGTTTAAGCTCAATGGTAAACTTTATCTCCCTATCAGGTGGCATCCCTGGGAGTTCTTTTTGGGAATATGTCCGAGTATTCCTGTACTATGGGCAAGCATATCTTCTAAAGTGCTTGAATAGACCCTTGTGTTTTCTCGACTGATGACTTGTCCAGGTGAAACAAGACTTTCTTTCCCTGGTTACTAACAAGGCTCAGAGTTTTCCTCTCACAATCCACTAGACTTTTATGTTGGGATAACCAATCCATTCCCAATATAATATCTAGGCCTTGCAGTTTTAGGACTAATAGGCTAGCCATAAACTCTTCCCCTTCTACTCTGAAGGTTATATATGATGGCAAGCTGAATATACAGGCAACTTAGGTCCTGGGGTCTGTATATCCATAGAGTACTCTAGAGGTACCATATGTATTCCTCTGATATGAATGAATTTGTAACTTCCAGGATCAACAGTATTAAAGCATATGCAGACTGGATCAAGAATCTACCTAGGAGAATATTGGTGGCGTTGTTTGCTTCTTGAAGAGAGGTGAAGTTTAATCGGCCTCCTCGGCTTCCCATCTGTCCTCTTCCTCTTCCTCGTTCTCGGCCTGCTATGGTTCCTCCTCTGTTGGGCAAACTTCCTCTGGGGCTCTGCAATGGTGGTGAAGCTGTGGTTCTGGGTGCCATCGTCTGTGTTCCTGCTTGTGATTTTGCTATTGACGTTGGGAGCTGAATCCAAGGACAGCTGTCTTTGCGGTGTCCATACTGCCCACAGTGAAAACACTGAGTTCTAGCATGAGGGCAGTCCTTTTGGTAGTGATCTCCTTTGCAGCTTGGACATGACGGTGTTGCTGGTGATCTTGGTACTTGGTAGACTGGTCGGAAATTGGGAGATGTTGGGGCTCTTCCCCTGGTTGGGTTGGCTGGCGGCCGTACTTGCTGTAGCATCTTCCTTTTTCGACTTTCTTCTCCTATGCTCCTCTTTTCTTCCACCTTCAATACCCGATTGACTAAGGTTTGGAACTCTGAAAATTCGTGGGAGGCAATCTGGTACTGCAGATAGTGTTGAAGTCCTTCGGTGAAGCGCTCAATCTTTTTGTCCTCCGTGTCGATGTCTCCTGGCGCATAGCGAGCTAGATGGCTGAATTGGTGCAGATATTCCGTAACGGTCTGGCTCCCTTGTACCAAGTTTCGGAACTCTCGGCGTTTGGCGGCTATGACACCGATGGGTACATGAAATTTCCGGAATTGTTCTTTAAATTCCGTCCAGGATATGTTATCCTTGTCAGGGTGAGCCTCTTGATAGTTTATCCACCATGCGGCTGCTGCTCCTGTAAGTTGGTGTGATCCGAATAAAACTTTCTCTCGGTCGTTACAACGAACTGTATCCAACTTCCTCTCGATGTCCCTGAGCCAATCATCGGCGACGATGGGATCAGTTGCACTAGCAAATGTTGGTGGTCGGGTCTTCTGAAAATCCGATAGCCTGGTTCCAACAGCAGTTCCTTCAGATGTCCCTCCTGGCATCTTTTGAATGATCTGAGCCAACAACTGGGTGTGGGCAGCTTGTGCCTCCTGCCTGCTCTTTTCCATGGAGAGAAAAATTTCTTGGAGGGTCGGCTGATCTTCCTGAGAAAGGTTTGATTCCTGGGGTCTCTGTTGAGATGAAGGTCCTCCCCTTGCAGGGTCTTCCCTGGGCGAAGCTTGCTCCCTGTCCTCTTGACTACCTTGCGATCTTCTCTTCGTGTACACCATACTGATTCTTCTGAAGAAAGAGCAGATAGGTCTAACTAACTAAGAGAGAGAACTCGGGCACTAATGCGGAAATTAATGCAACTATTTAATGCACAAAACACTTAGGCTTCTAGCCATAGTAAACAAATTAACCATTGCGAAAGCAACGGCGGAGCACAAAAGCCAGCAAGAGCATCCACCTGCTCAATCTATACTACCCTTTCCCAGCTAATCCTCCACGACGGTCGAATAACTACTCGAACAAGGTTCTACCAAAAGAACTAGGCTATGTGCCGTAGCAACGTAGCCCAACTCCTGAGGCACTCTATAAAAGCAGAACGCTCCCTCGGCATCTTGCCGAATTTTTAGAAAAGCCAAGTAAGACTTTTGAAATCCGAAACTTTTAGAAGCTACAAGGCTCCTGTTTTCAAAAATAGTGTTTTTAGAAAATAGATTTTTAAGTAAACTACGCCTTCCTGGCGAGCCAATTCCTAAAGGTGTCGTCCTACAGTCAAGTTCTCATGCTGCTCTGATACCACTTTTTTTTCTGTCGCGCCCCGCACAGGGTACCACGACTACTCCCGTGGAGACCTAGCTCGCTGCAGCTGGCCTCATACATACATACCACTGACTTCCCAGGATAAGTCAAGCACAGGAGTTCATTGCAGCAGAGTAACTTACAAAATATCATTGATAACAGTATGGCCTGCTGGCCTGATACAACAAGAGTAATACAATGCCTTCACGGCACAAATGGTCTAATTAAAACAAAAGACAACTACTCGGCGGAAGCTAGGCGAAACCCCCACAGTCGTAAGAAGTTGACAGCAGAACAGCACACTTCAGGGTTCTGGCAGAACTGGCTCTCTTCCTTCTGGATCCACGAAATCTTCCAAGCCTTCGTCTTGGTATTGTAGCACTCCATCTATTGTTGATAAGTTGCAAGGGTGAGCACTTACGTACTCAGCAAGTCATAGGTAAGAGTAGAGATACGTATGTAGAGATGACATGATCCTATGCTATTGAGGGAAAAGAGGTGAGAGGGTTTTTCCATAAATACTTTTCTTCCAAGCTTTTCAAATCTCATGCTCATGGCAGCATTTCATATACTTAGGGCACAATCCACATGCCTCTTAGATATCATATGATCACTAAATTATGGTACTACCGCGACACGTCAACACATGACAGCCCACGGCAGCACCCCTTATCATGACAACACATGTCATTTGGGTAATCTTGAACTAACCAATTTTAATTTATAAAACAATACTTGTGTCACACCCCGTGGATTCAATCCACCGCGGCATACTCCTAAAACTCGGGAGCACGAAGTATTCGAATACATTTTTAATTCTGCAGAGGGGTACCAATTTACCCGCAAGATATATCCACTTTCATGCCCTTCCTATCACAAGGATTGGACCCCTGACTCACTTCATACTGTGAGTGGCAAGGTGGAGATAACAAGAACTTTTGCCATGTTTCACACACAATTCACCCCAGACCCCGTGGTTTTCTTCACGCAAACCACAGTTGTGGCAGGGTTTCACAACCCCCACTAATTGGCGTCTTCCCCTCAGGGTCAGCGTGCATGATCACATCATGTGATATGTGTTGGAGCGCACCCCGTGTTAATCGTGAGTTTGTCATATAGGGGTTTCATGTGTGATCCACATACTACTTGTTCAGGCCTGTCCCATACCAGGCTTGCGGTCGGCACGCTAATCATGCCACTAGACGCACAACACAAGGTTCTAGGTCCTTATATGCCAGTGACCAGATCATACCACAATCCATGCACCTTCAGTGCCCGCACAACCAGTGCAGCCAAGCACCTCCAGTGCTACCACCATTCCATACCAAAATACTGGTCACGGCTAGGGGTTTTATTTCATGAATATAAATATACATAATATATTAGTTCATGGCTCATTATTTGATCAATTCACATTTCACAGGCATCAGCCTGATGCTGCCATTTCATAATTCAACTATTCTCAATCTTTCTCATGCAATATTATTATTTTATAATCAAGGTATATTCTAGCAATTCATAAAATATAGGTTCAAGATGTTCAAGAATAAGACTTGCCTTCCGCGTCGTAAGAAACAGCAGTTGATGTCGGTTCTGCGACGAAGTCTTCGAACTCGGACTCTTGCTCTGAACAAGGATCAAACAAGCAAACAGGTATTACAATCAATCCTACTCTTACTATTCCACTATATGCGATAATGCAAGGAGAAACACTTAGGCGATACAAGATTTGGAAGCGATTAGGGTTAAACTATGGAAACCAAGGTTAAGATTAGTTGTCAAGGGTTTACAAGGTTCCAAATGTTCCAAAATATCAGAATGATATCAAGGCTGCTGCTGGTTCGCTCAAAAACAGCGAATGTCTTTAGGTCGACATTCGGTTCAAGGCATCGACATAGGGTCGATGGATGATAGAGGGCTCAACTCAAGTTGTGACAGTAGAATAAAATGTAGATCACAACATCAGGAGTCTAGGGGACAAGGTTATGTTCAGTTTGCATACCCAGATGGGGTCAAAATGGCCCAATGCCATTGGCTGACATAGGATGACAATGCCCAAGAATGGCATTGACATGGTTTGAACAGTTTCTACTAGCCAAAATGGGTTTTTATTCAAGCATATGATGCACAAGGTAGTGAAGCAACTGTTTGACAAGGTAATTTTTGGTTTGCATGACCAGAGGTGGGTGAACAGGGCTAATGCCACTGGCTGGCATAGTTTGACATAGAGTTGACATGGCCAGAAACTAGGGTTTGCCATAATTTTTGATCTAGGGCTCCAAATGATGCAACACTTTGTCTGGTAGTTAGGCATTTGTAACAGGAACAAATGTCTCAACAGGATCTAGGGAAGGAGATGGCCGGAAAGTGATGAAAACCGGCAAAGAAGTTGACTGGCCTGGAGCACATGCAACATAAACAGTGCAGCCAACTAGGGCATAGCTATATCTCACAATCTAGGCCGAATTAGAAGTCGTGATAGAAGACAAAGTTGCTCAGAATGGTCCAAAACATCTAAATGGCAAAGTGGCTAGGGCTGGATTGGCCGGAATCGACGGCCGGCGACTGGAGCAGAAGGAGATGACATGAAAATTGGGGGTTTTCGATTTAGGGCAAATGAACTCAATTCCTTGCTTGTACATGATCTCTAGGGCACTAGAAACGTACTGGTGAAGTTGGATTGGCTAGAGATGCACTAGAAAAGCTTAAACAGTAAGCTCAGTTCACAAGCAAAGTTCCAATTTGGGGTTTTCCAGATTTTAGCAAAATTGACGATTCTGGTTGCTTAGGGATGATAAGAATGATCTATTGAGCATGTTTGATCACTGGCTCGAGAGCTAAATCGGTTTAGGTGAGGGTTAATTGCTCACCGGAGTTCTAGGTGAAACACGGCGATTGCCGGTGACAGAAAGCATATAAACTAAATTCCCAGCTTGAGAAGCATGAGGGGGATGAGAGAAGCTCACTGGGGGTGTTGGATCGAAGGAGGAAGCAATGGTTGAAGCTAGCACCGTGCTCCCTCTTTGCTGCTCACCGGGGAAGAAGAAGACACAGTGAACTGCTGGTTTTCTGGTGATTTTGCTGTGTGGTGGAGTTGGCTAAGTCCCAGGGGGTTTAAATAGGTAAGCTGGAGGTGCTTCAACGGTTGGAAAAGCTCGGGGAGTTGTAGCCGGTAAGGAAGTGACAGAATTGCGACTTCACGGCGAGCTGGCGATGGAGGTGACTTGTTCAGCGGCCGTGAGAGCTTTTGCAGCTGGAGCTGCTGCGAAGTGAAGGCGACACGATGGCTGGCCGCGGCAAGAACTCCACGTGGCTAAGCTTTCCTGCTGGAGCCGTTGCCGGTGGCGTGCAAACGGGGGAAACCAGCTGGTCGCGATCCTCACTGGAGAAGATCCACAGTGGCAAATGGCGAGCACACACGCGGCGGCAGGCGAAGCAACCAGCAGTGGCGCACTCGAGGTCGAAGCTCCCGTGCTCGTGCGCTGTCCCAGGTCGTGGTCGAAGCAACACAGCAGCGCGAGGTCGAAAACAGCAACTGGTCGGTTGCACTGCTCTGGTCGAAGTCGAAATAGCCCATTTGGTCGAACCAGGGGTATAAGTGTAAGAGTTTTAGTTGAAATCTGGACTGATTTGTAATTCTGGTCTTAGAGAGGTTTAATCTGGAAATTGATTTCATGGATGAGTATAATATTTCTATTAATACTCATTTAGCTCAAATTTGGAGAAAATTTGACAAGGTTTGAGGGATTTCACCTATTTTCGAAAATAGGGTAAAATTAGGGTAAAATAGATCTGGATTTTGTCAATCTCGAATTCTGGTAATTAGGGAGAGATTTTGAAGTTTGAACAGAAGGGAAATATGTATCAAATAGTATTTGGGAGGTGTTCCCTGAAGAAATTCTGAGGTTGGAGTTGATTTGTGAATTTTAGCCTTTTCAGGCTTCCAGGTAAACAGAAAAGAACTTATTCGCAGTAAAATTTGGACTAAACTGCGAAAAGTGTTTAGATGAAACAATCTGGTTCCCAACTTTCTGGAGTAAGTTGAGGGTATACCTAGGAACATATTCCAAAAGATACTTGAGTCTGGATGGGGTTAGATCATGATAACTCAATTATCTGGAAACTGGGGTACTTAGGGTAAATCTGAATTTCCTGTTTTCGAAAACAGAAGAGACTTAGATACTGGGAGTTAGGGTTAGAATTCAATCTGGCTCCTGAAGACTTTTATCTTCAGAATAACTGGTAGGTTAAATCTGGATGATCTGATCTTGATCTGGATCTAGAGAACAGATTTGGAGATTTTTAGGGTTTGGGAGAGATTAGGGTTTAGCTGATCTGGCTACTGCTACAGGGATACATGCATGCAGGATTTTATGCAAGAACTTTTCACCCCCAAAACCAGGGCGTTACAACACGCCTTTGGGAGGTTTGGAAGGGGAGCTCTTCAGTTGAGCCCCCTTCGCGCGCCTGTCTCTGCTGCTCCCCCGAGGGAGCAGGGAGAGCCAGCAAGGCCGACTGAGGGGGCAAGGAGGCAGGGCTCCCTCCCCCCTGCCCACGCTAGTCGAGGAATGCGGCGAAGTGTTGGACAAGCTGGTGGCATTCCTGGGTAGCGTAGGTATTGGACTTGTGGAAGGTACACCACAAATTGGTGGCGCCCGGGGAATGGGTCCCACGAGGCTCTCCTCACTGGGCCAGTGGCGGCGCCCAGGACACAGGTCCCCGAGGCGCTTCTCACTGGGCCGATGGCGGCGTCCGGGTCGTGAGTCACCAAGGCACTTATCACCGGGACTGATCGGGCGGAGATTTCCCCCAACGTCGCCCTTGCCATGTTTCCAATAACAATTTTTGAAATTGCTAAGGATAGCATCGCATAGCATTTACCAATTTTAAATAGATCCTTCTAGTTGGTTGAACAACCAAGTTCATGTCGAACCTTCAAGAACTATTGGCAAGTAATTTGCCATTACTTTCTCATTTCCACCTGTGGCTTGGATAGCACTAATATAGATCTGGAGAAATTCAAATGGATTTTTTGTTTTATTGAACCGCTCAATTGTACCTGGCTTGAATTTATCAGGCTAGGTTACTACTCTCAATCCTAGCGAGAAAGCCTTACAGCCAATGTAAGAGTTACGCGGTTGTTGATCATTACAACCATCCTCCTAGTCGCGGGAAAGACTTGCAGGTGGAGGACCACAATGTGGTCCCAAACGTGTAACACCCTGAGTTAGGGGTGAAAATTTCCTTTTTCATCAATAGCATGCATGCATGTATCTGTAGTAATAGCCAGATCAGTATCTATCCTAAGCCTAAAATCTCCAAAATCTATCCTGTGACCTCAAATCAAGATCAGATTGTTCAGATGTGATCTATCAGTTATCCTGAATCGAAAAGTCTTCGGAACTTAGATCCAATTCTATCTCTAAATCCCAGAATTATCAACTCCATTCTGTTTTCGAAAACAGAATTACTTTATATTACCCAAATACCCTAAGTTTCAGAAATACAGATTTAACCTAAATCTTGACCAAGTTTAGACCAGATTATTTCTGGAATATGATCATGGGTATGTCAATACCTTAATCTAAAAAGTTGACAGCCAGATTTCACCATCTAGACCCTTTTCACAAATTAGTCCAAAAAATTATCGTAAAATAGTCCTTATCTGTTATCTGAAAACCCAAAAAGGCTAAAATCTCCAGATTAACTCCAAATTCAGAATTTCTCCAGCAAATCTTCTCAAAATGCTATTTGCCACAAGTTTCTCTTCTGTGCAGATATCAAAATCTCATCCTAAATGCCAGAATTCGAAATCGACAAAACTTAAATCTTGTTTTACCCTAAATTACCCTATTTTCAGTTGTATCAAAAGCTATCCAAATGTGTCAAATTTTATCCTCAATCTGTGTCAAATCATTTGTGGAATTAAGTTTGCCAAATCAGCAAAATCAATTTCAGATTTAACCTTCCAAAACTCCAGATTTACAAAACAGTCCAAAACTCAAGATTTGAAATTGCAGTTCAATCCAATTCGACCAGAGGACTTAGCCGTTTTCGACCAGAGCTTGCCGTGCCTGTGCGCCGTGGCTGTTCGTCGCCGGTGAAGCTGCGCCGCGCTCGTAACCGTGCATGTTGGGTGTACGTGTTCTCGCCTCAGCCAATGCCGTGGCAATGTCGCTGCAACGTCGACGACCAGCGCCTGCTCCCGCACGCGACCAGCAGCCTTTTGTCAGCAACTCACCGCCACGTTGCTTTGCCGCACCAGTTGCTGTCGCCACCGCTTGCTCCAGCTTTGCAAAGTCCCGATGAACCGACATGGTGATCAGCCGCAGACTTGTCGCCGTCGCAATCACCGCTTCTTGCTGTGTCTTCGCCGCTGATGTTCAGCACGCAACCAATCTTATCACCGGCTGCTAATCACTTCGCTGCTCCCTCCTTGCAAGTTGCGCCTGGACTATTTAAACACTACTGTACCCTCAGCAACTCCTTTCCTTCACTAGAAATCAGCTAAGTCTCGAAATTCTCTTGTCTTGGTCTTCTTCTCCGGCGAGCCATCGAGGAGCTTCACGGTGGCAGCTTCAACCACAGCATCTCCTGCCAAATTAACCGCACCAGTGAGTTCCCCTTATCTCTCTCATCGTGCTGTACCACTTAATTGGATTACCTTGCACCTTATCGCCGGCGATCACCGGAATTTGCTGAAACTTGAAGATTGCCCTGTTCCGGCAATGCAAGCCAAATTACCTCGATTTAGCTCTCGATCCTGTGGAAGAAGATGATCAGTGACTCATTTCCAGCAAGCCTATGCATCAAGATCTCCCGATTGAGCTTCAATCGAAGCTTTCCCCAATTTTGAACTTCTCCAGAAACCGGCGATCGTCGCCAGTCTTCTCCGGCCATCCTCCGGCCCATCCAATTGTACCAGAAGCTTCCCTATACCTCCTAGATGCTCTCCAAGCAAGGAATCGAGTTCAAACGGCCTGTGTTGGAAATGCCCAAATCCAGTGATTCTTCTCCGGCGCCGATGACCGGAAAGCTTGTTCCAGCCATTTCAGCCCTCGAAACCTTGTCATTTAGATGTGCCTTAGCCTCCTGAGCACTTTTGTCTTCTAGCCCGACACCTAGATCGGCCTAGATTGGAAGTTACAGCCATGCCAAGATCTTGTCCAGAATTGCTCCAGTGCAGCCAGTTCATCTCTGTTCATCATCAAAATTCTTGCTTTCCAGCCATTTCCTACCCTAGATCCTGTTAACTTAATTGCTCCTGTTACTCAAGCCTACCTCCCAGACAAAGTGGTGCATCATTTGGAGCTCCAGATCAAAAGTTATGCTAAGCCCTAGTTTTTGGCATTGTCAGTTCTATGCCAGAGCTTGCCAGCCAGTGGCATTGACCTTATTTACCCACTTCTGGTTGTGCAATTTGAAATCCACTTTGTCCACTGAATTTGTAGAGTTGTGATCTACATTTTATTCTACTACCACAAGTTGAGATGACCCCTCTATCATTCATCGACCCTATGTCGATGCTTTGAACCGAATGTCGACCTAAAGACGTTCGCTATTTTTGAGCGAACCAGTCGCAACCTTGATATCATTCTGATATTTTGAGACATTTGGAACCTTGTAAACCTTTGACAGCTAATCTTAACATTGGTTTCTTTAACTTAACCCTAATCAGCCTCTAAACCCAATCATTCCAGAATCATCAAGACTTCATCTTTGCATCATTGCATATAGTATAATAATGTATTGAAAAGATTATGATTATTGGTTGTTTGTTTGTTGGGAGAGCAGATCAAGAGCCCGAGTTCGAGGACTTCATTGCGGATCCGACGTCAACTGCTGTATCTTACGACGCGGAAGGCAAGTCATATCCTTGGTCATCTTGAACCTATATTTTAAATGTTGCTATAATATAACCTTGAATATAGGCAATATTGCATGTGAAAGATTGAGAATGGTTGATTTATAAATTGGCAGTACTAGACTGGTTATCTGTGAAATGTGAAATAAACAAGTTTTGAGCTATGAACTATTATATGTATCTATATACTTATATTCATGAAATAAAACCCCTAGCCGTGACTAGAAAAATGGTATGGATGGCTGTAGCACTGGAGGTGCTAGACTGCAAAGGAATGCAGGCACTGAAGGTGCAGGGTTGTGGATGGTCTGGTCACTGGCATATAAGGACTAGAACCTTGTGTTGTGCGTCTAGTGGCATGAACAACGTGCTAACCGCAAGCCTGGTATGGGACAGGCCTGAACAAGTAATTATGTGGATCGCACATGAAACCCCTGCATGAGATGTGTTGTGATGCACGATAAACACGGAGCGCGGCTCCCACACATATCACTGAAGGTGATCAAGCACGCTGACCCAGTAATGGGAATAAGCAAAGGGGTGGAGGTTTGGATACAACCTGCCACAACTGTGCCTCGCTGAGAGCCACAGGGTCGGGGGTGAATTGTGAGTAAAACATAACAAAAGTTCTTGTTATTTCCACCTTGCCGCTCACAATATGAAGTGAGTCAGGGGTCCAATCATTTTGTTATGATAGGAAAGGTTTGAAAGTGGAGTATCTTGCGGGTAAATTGGTACCTCTCTGCAGAGTTAAAAACGTATTCGAATACTCCGAGCTCCCGGGTTTATAGGAGTCTGCTGCGGTGGATTAAATCCACGGGGTGTGACACAAGTACTATTTTCTAAATAAAATATGTTTAAATCAAGATTACCCAAATGACATGTGTTGTCATGATAAGGAGTGCTGCCGTGGGCTGTCGTGTGTCGACGTGTCGCGGTAGTGCTGTAATCTAGTGAACATGATTGATGATGTTATATTATGAAAAGTGCTGCCATAAGATGAGATGAGAAAGGAAAAGACTATTTTACAAATATCCATAATTCTTGACTAGTCTAGGTTCATATCATCACTACTATATGTACTTACTCTTACCTATGACTTGCTGAGTACGTAAGTGCTCACCCTTGCAACATTCAACTCAATAGATGGAGCCTACTTTGATCAAGATGATGGCACGGAGTATTACGTGGATCCAGAAGGAGGAGAATCAGTTCCGCCAGAGCCCTGAAGTGTGTTGTTCTGCCGTCAACTTCTTTTGTGGGAGGGTCACCTATCTTCTGCTGCGTAGTTAAATATTTTGCTAAACCCTGAATGCCTTGTAGGCATTGTAATCCTCTTATGTAATATTAAGGCCAGCAGGCCACACTGCTTAATATTTTGTGAGTACTCTCTTGCAATGTAATATACTCCTGTGTTTGACTCATCCTGGGAAGTCAAAGGTTTGTAGTTTGGGACTAGCTGCAGCGAGCTAGGTCTCTACAGGAGTAGTCGTTGTCCCAGTCACGGGGCGCGACAAAACGTGAAGGTATCGACTCCCGATCGTGATCACATGATCAGCCAAGTCTCCAGACCTTGTCATGATTATGACGAGTCGGGGAGGCTCGAGCACGATCATGTCTTCTCTGGCTACATCGAGCACTATTACCTTCCCGTGAGTCCGTTACCGAATGTGATGAGGCAGTTGGAGTTACATCTGATGCAACTCCATCAAGATTCTCCGTGATAACTCTTGCAAAAATGGCCCCATCACATTACTAAAATCGGCATGAGGATTTCGGAGCTTTTCCGCGATCACATGGATACGCTCTTGTGTGCCTATTTTTGGAGCCGAAGGAGTGTTTGCCATCATTGCCTCACCCGTCGGAGAACGCTCCAGATCTGTGAGGGGTGATTGGTTGCAACTATGACTAACAGGTCGTCATTGATGAGACGTGCCCGGGCCGAAGTTCACAGTGTCTTGGCGAAGTTGCACAAGACGCAGAGTTTCCTCTGTTGTTTTGTGAACCTCATCCTCTCGATGTATGCGAGCTTCATCTTCTAACAGTTTGCGGTCTCTCTCCTCTCTAGCAAGCCGTTGCTCGAGAGTTTCCTCGAAAACTACTGCAACTTCCCGTGGGGCCGAGACCACAATGTGGAGAACATCTCCTCTTTATCCGAGTTGCACTCGAAATCAAAGAGGGAATTTAAATTATCTGGAGGGGAGTCTCCCAGATAAGGCAAATGTTGATCGTCGGGATCATCTGTATTAGACACGGATGCATCGAGATCCTCATTGCCTCCATTGTGCAGAGACACATATTCACTTTCGGATGCATTAAGATTCTGCGAAGGTAAATGAATTGCTTTCCTAGGTTCTTGGTCGATGGTCGTAACCAAAACTTGAGAAGAATGTTCCTTTGTGCAAGGCTCGGAAGTGACATCGATCTCTTCCATGAGAATATCATTTCCATCCAGGACATCGACATAGTCAGCAAGGTCGAAGTCATTCTCAGAGTCGTATGTGTTGGATCTAGGTCAATCTAAGATATCTAGGTTTTGATGATTAATGACGATTTGGATAAATCCATAATGATGAATATTGATCTGGATAATGACAATTTTGAGGATTAAATGAGAACTTGTATAAATCCCAGTTTAGCACATGTACATTGAATTGTTAATGTTAAACCCTAGAAGTCGATGACTCCCGATTATGATTTAACAATTGATGCATATGTTGAGGGGGAGCTCTGTGATTGCTTCAATCTTGTGCTAAGTGTAAATTGGAATGTCATGTGATAAATCCGAAAGTTTGATAACTCCTTCATTTGTGGTATCGAGATCGATGCATGTGTTAAGAGGGAGCTCAGTGGTTGCATCATGCTTATCTTTATCATGACATGAGTAGTATGGATCGTGTGCGTATATCTTCATCATATATAGATCTATATGATTGTGTCGTGGTATTATGAATACCCCAGTAGGTTTAGTGGAAGATCCTAGCGAAGAAAAAATGACATGAGCTGACCGCGCGACCGGTCCTCTCCCGTCAAACAAACACAACAAGTGACACGAAGATTTATACAGGTTCGGGCCTCAGTGGAGGCCCTAGTCCTGTCGGCGTGCTCCCAACCTGAGTTGGCTAGGGGAGCTCTCTCGGGGGAGAGATGGCTCCGGAGCACACCTGTTAGATTGTCTATTCCAAGTAATAATGAATCGTTCCCCTTACATGAGGTGTTACAAGGGCTTATATAGCCCCAAAAGACGCAAAAAGACTAAACTACCCCGCCTGCCACTGTTGGATCGGGGGGCAGCGATGTCCTTCTCCCGGTAAGGAACCTTGGATGCTTGATAGGTGTCTACCGGTTCCCGATGCGCTCCTCGCTTGACCCTCACATGACCCGGGACCGGAGACTCCTGTCTTCGGAAGACGGCGCCCGGGACAAGTCACCGGGGGCCCCTTGTCCCCGGGCAAATGGCGGCGCCCGGGACAAGCCACCAGGGGGCCTTGTCCCCGGGCAAAAGGCGGCGCCCGAGACAAGGCAAGCCACCGGGGGCCTTGTCCCCGGGCAAATGGCGGCCCCCGAGGACAAGGCGGGACAAGCCACCGGGGGGGGCCTTGTCCCCGGGCAAATGGTGACACCCGGGACAAGCCACCGGGGGGCCTTGTCCCCAGGCAAATGGCGGCTCCCGGGACAAGCCACCAGGGGGTCTTGCCCCCGGGCAAATGGCGGCGCCTAGGACAAGCCACCGGGGGGCCTTGTCCCCAGGCAAATTGAACAGCCGCTTACCTGGACTTGATCTCGTGGAGATTTCCCCCAACAGCAGACCCCCATGCCCTCCGGGGACAATGCTCGAGTCCCCGGAGGGGATGGTTCATGTTACCGGGAAAATCTCCAGGACAAGCCACTGGAGCCGTGACGCTTCGATTCCCGCACCGTGCGTTTATTACCGCGGCGTCGTTCATTAAGGCCTTGTCTCGATGGGAGCACGCCGTTTGGCCATAATGGCCGCTCGCGGTTCGAACCGGTGATGTCTCATTTTGCGTGCCCGTCCCTTCGTTTCCCATGCGCTGTTTGAATTGAACGGCGCGGATACACCACGAAGGACCACGTGGCACCCATCGGGGCCGCGTTTGGCCCCTATAAATAGGGCCTTGAGGGGCCCAGAGAAACCATTCCAAACTTCAAACCTCAACCTCCAGCGCCTTTAGTTATCCCGATAGCCCTCTTCTGGAAGCCTAGTCCCGGAAGCTTAGCCACCGGAAACCTCGACCCTTTTCCTTTAGAGCCTAAGCCACCGAAAGAATCAAATGGGACCAAAGGGCCGTGCCAAGGCTTTCGGAGGTGCCACCGGAGGAAGTTACCGCGGACTTCCTCTGGGCCTCCGAGTTCACATCCGGGGACCTGGAGTTCCTTGTGGACTGGGGGTGGTCGCAGACGGGGACATATGGATCCCCTCGAAGAAGGACGGAGCCCCCCGCCCTAGGCCCGGGGAAGTGGTGGCCTTTGAGGCTTTCCTCGAGGCTGGGCTCCGGCTCCCGGTGCACCCATTGCTCTGGGAGTTTTTGAAGGAGTACGGGGTGGCACCGAACCACCTAAAGCCGAACGCTTTTGTCCGGATGGGCCTCTTCATATGGCTCTTCAAGACAGCCACCGGACGGGAGCCAACGCTCCGGCTGTTCCGGTACTTCTATGAGTCGGCGGCGAGGAGCTCCCACCTGGTGAAGGGAGGGCCGAAGTCTCCGTTTGGCTCGGTGATGATCCAACTGCTGCCGTCCCGGGTAGCGGAGTGCCCGGTAGCGTCCTCCCGGGACCACTGGGGGGACTGGATCCGGAGGTGGTTCTACCTCTGGGTTCGGGACGACGATGTGGTGTACTCCCCGGAGGCCCCCTCCTACAGCCGGTCGTCCTCTCCCAAGCCCCGGTGTGGACCGAAGAGGAGCTGAAGCTCCTCAGCAAGGTGGTGGGCTCCCGGGGCGTCCGCTATATGAGGGACGCCACCGAGGAGCTGATGCTGCTGAAGATCTCCCCCTTCTCGCATGGGAGAAAGGGGATCGGGATGTGTCCGGCCCAGCGGCCCCTGCAAAAGTCGGTGACCCGACGTAAGCTCCCGGCTACTTTGCTTGTTTTCTTTTTGCATATTTTTCTAACTCTACCTTTTTGCAGTCCGGCAGTACCCGGCCGCCCGGGAGAAGGCGGAGAACCTCCTCGGGAGGTACTACGCCGACGAGCATGAGCAGATCGTGCGCGTCATCGGGGAGGGTCCTCCTTGGAACCTCGTGGCCGAGGCCTTCGAGCTGAGGCTACTGGCGAGAACGCCTCTCCCCACCCCTGGTTCCCACAATAGGGGGAAGGAGGCCACCGGGGGCTCTGAGCCAAAGCGGGCCAAGGCTCGGAAAGCCCCCGGTCCATCGACGACACCAGGCTCCACGCCCGTGAAGGCCCGGGACGCAGCCCCCGGGTCAGGGCGTGCGCGGGCACCTCCCCGGCGTGAAGTGACGCCGCCTCCCCCGGAGAACTCTAAGGGGGTGGAGGCGCATGAGCGTGCATGCCTCCCCGAGCCCTCCGGAGAGGCCCGGGGGAAAGAACCAGCCGGCGACGGGGGGGCGTCCGACTCGGCGGATAACGCCCCCTCACCACCTTCGGCGGTAGCCCTCCCGTCGGCCCCGGCGCTACCGGAGTCGGAGAGACCGGAGATTCGATTCGCGGAGGCCTCCCCCAAGCGTTGAGTGGCCGATGGATGAGGGGGGGAGCCCCTCGGTCTACGAGGTCCCTCCGGCGACGCAGGTCCCGGGGGCTCCACGGCCCGGGAAGGGGAAAGGGCTCCTCATCCCCCCTCGGGGAGGTACTCCCTAGGAGACCTCATCAGCCTCCTCCTCGGAGACTTCTTCAGCTGCAAGGACGATGGCCACCGCCACTCCGATTCTCATCAACCCCGTATCTTTTGCAAGGGGGCCCACCGTCGGTCGCGATGGGTCCGGCGTTGTCGAGAGGGAGACCCCCCTGCTATCCACGGGGGAGGTCGACCGGTACGCAGAGAGTTTGCAGACCCGGAAGGTCCAGGACTATGTCTCGCAAGGGATGCCCCACGAGCACTTTAGGGAGCTTCAATCCCTCCAGATCCAGGTTCTTTCTCGAGCCGGTGGACAGTTTCCTTCGGTGCTCCCGACTTGGATTTTTCCTAACTCTTGTGCTTGTAGGGGGCGGCCATCACCTGGGGGATTGAAGCGCGCTTCAGCCGGGCGCTGAAGGAAGCAGAGGAGAAGGCTGCTGCCTATTTGGAGCAGCGGGAC
Source organism: Pharus latifolius (assembly GCA_019359835.1). Classification (NCBI taxonomy): domain Eukaryota; kingdom Viridiplantae; phylum Streptophyta; class Magnoliopsida; order Poales; family Poaceae; genus Pharus; species Pharus latifolius. Next base: position 63,192,826 of record CM033322.1, read on the forward strand.
GACGCCCTCCGGGAGCTGGCCTAGGTCCGGGCCCAGATCCACGCCTCCGAGACCGCCAATGACCGGCTCCGAAGGGAGGGGAAGGCGAAGGAGGATGCCCTTCGGGAGTTCGACGGCTCCAGGGTCCGGGCCGTAACGAACGCGGGACGCTCCATCCGCTCAGCCCTAGAGGGGCTTGGAGTGAGCCTGGGCTCAAGAGGTAGCTCCGAGGCGGCGCCGGCGACGCTCACGGAGGCTGTGGGTTTTCTCAACGCGCAAGTCTCCGTGATCCCGGAGGCCACTGATGCCTGGGCTTGAGGCCGGGCGATCCCAGTGGTGGCCGCCGCGGCCGGGCTCGTGGAGCACCGGGGGGTAGGCGAACGGGCGATCGGGGGCCGAATCCCCCGGAGCTTCCCGGAGTTCTTCGAGCCATCGCGGCGAGAAGTGGAGCAGCTCGCCAGCGGCTTCTACAACCGGATCGTTTGGGTGTGATTCCCGGCGCCGGCGCCTCCGGGGGCAGATGTCACAGCTCCGGCGGGAGGCTCTCGGGGGGGGGGGGGGGAGGACACCAATGCACAAGTGTGAGCCTCCCCCCCGGGTCTTTAGATAGGGAAACTCTCTGAAGGTGGGGCCTTCGAGCCCCGGCGGGTGTCATCCGGGGGATGCCCAGGCCGCCTTTATTTTGTTAAGTCTCCTCTCCGGGGGACGCGGTAGGGGCGTCTCCCGGGAATCAATCCAGTTGCAGTGGCATCCAGGGTGGCACCTGGACAATTTCGACAATCACCGCACTGAACTGTCCCCTCCGCGACCGAGGTCTCGGAGGGTTCCCCCGGTTCGAATACTTCCCCCGGCGGGCTACGAATATTGGCCCGAAGACTTGCTCCGGGAGGCCCAGCGTCATATACGAAGCTTGTACTGGGACCTGGCATGAGAGATATCAGAGGGTCTCCGGGATTATTAGGCGTAGGATCTTTCCGGGTTATATCCCGGGTTGTATCGCGTTTGATGTAATGATGCCCACTGGAGGGGGAAGATGTCCTCTGGTTAAATGGTCTTCAATAAAGCTAAGTTTGCTTGTGTACTTTGATTTCTTTAATAAAGCTAAGTTTGCTTTATACTTTCAATTCTTAGATGGTCCGGAACGGGGTGATTCCCGGGTGCTCCTTATCCCCCCCTCCACAGCGTTGTGGGGGTGACAAAGCCCCCGGGGTAAGGACCCTTCACTTAAGAATTCTTCATGTTTTCCCAAGGTGAAAATTTCCGGGAACGATTTTTCGAAAGCCCCTGTGGGATCCTCCGATCGCCATGAGAACGAAGAGCTGGGGATGAGGCCTCCGGGGAAGAACGTCCGAGGAAGTCCGAAATTCCACGAAATTTCCTCCGGGATGAAAATCCTCCGGTCACCATGAAAACGGGAAACTGAGAGTGAGTTTTCCGAGAGGCCTGATATTTCCGGGAATTTTTTCGGGAGACAACCCTCCGGTCACCATGAAAACGGGGAGCTGAGAACGAGATCTCCAAGAAAGAATATCCGAGAATTCCGTCTCACTAAGGAGATGATTGACTCTTGGGAGAGGATGCACCCGATGACGGGTCTGAGTGTTTGAGTAGGGGACTAGTCTCTCAAATTGACTCGTTACCGCGGTCCTTGAGGACCGGGTTCCCGCTTACACCCTCAGTCCACGAGGGGTGATCGTAAGCCACCCTACAGGAGTGGGGACTCCTGTGGTAGGGACTTGTTGGGTTGTGATAGCCCACTTCCTCGCGGGGAGGGCATCCTCGTTAAGAGGACATCCTCATGGGGAGGGCATCACCGCGAGAAACCTGCAATGAGTCGGAGCTGAGGAAAAAACCAGTTATATTGATAATGAATTAAAGTACAACGCCTCCCCCCGCGAAATCGCGACAGGGGAGGGAACAGTGAGTACAACGTCCCCTCCCCCTCTGGCGTAATCACTCCGGGAGAGGGGACGAGCCCATAGGCTAGACGTAGAACTTGCGGAGTAAACGCAAGTTCCACGTGTGCTTCAGCTCCTGCTCTTGAAGGTTGGAGAGCTTGTAAGCCCCCGAGCCTAGGACTGCCGTGATATTGTAGGGGCCCTCCCACTTGGGGGAGAGCTTGCCCTGGGCTTGGGGGTCTGTGACGCGCTTGAGGACAAGGTCACTGAGTCGGAAAGGCCTCTCGCGAACGCGCTAGTTGTATGCGCGCTCTATTTTGCCCTCGTAGATGGTGTGGCGGAGGAGCGCTCGGTGCATTCCTCCTCCACGAGATCGACTTCCAGTCGTTGATTTGTCTCGTTGGCTTGGTGCGTCGCGGTCGTGGCTCCGTCTAGTAGCTCGACCCACAGTGCTCGGAAGCCAATCTCCGGGGGCAGGACTGCCTCCGTCCCGTATACCAGGGAGAAAGGAGTACGTCCCATCGCCCAGCTCGGAGTCGTGCGCATGGAACAGAGGATGCCGGGGAGCTCCTCTGCCCATGCACCCCGCTTGGAGGTGGCTTGCTCGAGCCGTCGGCGCAACCCCTGTAGGATCACGCCGTTGACCCTTTCAACGGCCTCGTTGCTCTAGGATGAGCTACCGAGGCGAAGTGGATGGTGAGACCCAAGCCTTCGCAAAATTCTCAGAAATATACCGAGTCGAATTGCGTCCCGTTATCAACAGTGATTTCTCGGGGAACGCCAAAACGACATATGATATTTTTCCAGAAAAACAGCTGTACTGCCCGGGACGTGATGCTGGCCAAAGGTTCAGCCTCTACCCACTTAGTAAAGTAATCGACTGCGACCACCGCATACTTGTAGCCCCCGGGCACTGGGGGGAAGGGGCTAGGAGGTCGATCCCCCAACACACGAAGGGCCAAGTGATGGGGATAGTCTGCAGTGCTACGGGGGGAGGTTCGAACCCTTGGCCATCTTCCGGCAGGCTTCGCACGCGGAGACAAGGTCTCAGGTGTCACGAATCACTGTGGGCCAATAGAAACCCTGGCGAAGGGCCTTGGCCGTGATGGCACGCGGAGCCAGATGAGACCCACAGCTTCCCGAGTGAATATCCTCGAGAAGCTGGAGCCCTTCCGGCCGTGGAAGGTAACGGAGCAAGCAGAAGCCCCCCGCTTGTAGAGCTTCCCCTCCAACAGGTGGTATGCCCGAGCTTTGGAATGGAGGTGCTTGGCTTCGATCACGTTGGGCGGGTCCCCCTCCCCCTTGATGAAGGAGACAAGGGGGTCCATTCAAGATGAAGTTCGGGTGATTTCAACGACTTCCGGGACGCAGGGCTCGTCACCCACATCTGGGGAGGTCACCGAGGGCTTCGCAATGATCTCCAAGAAGGCCCCATTGGGGAGCGGTTCCCTGGCACTGGCTGCCCGGCTAGGGCGTTGGCCCGGTCGTTGTCCCTTCGCGGGATGTGTCGGGCCTCAAGGCCATCGAAGTGCTTCTCCATCTTGCGCACTTCCTGCAAGTAAAAGCTCAAATTGGCGTCATGGCTCAAGTAAGCCTTGTCCATTTGGAAAACTACGAGCTGGGAGTCTCCTTTCACTAAGAGGCATCGAATCCCTAGGGAGCGCGCAAGGCGCAACCCGAGGAGCAAAGCCTCGTTTTCGGCGATGTTGTTTGTGGTAGGGAACTAGAGCCGCTCCGCGTACTCCAGTTCCCTCCCTTCAGGGCTCCAGAGGACTACTCCCGCACCAGCCCCGGTGAGACACAGGGAGCCATCGAACATGAGTGTCCAATGGTCGCTGCATCGGGGCAGTGCGGGGAGGTCTTCATCCCCGGGCCCAAAGGCAGGGGTCCATTCCGCCACGAAGTCGGTGAGGACCTGTGACTTGATGACGGAGCACCCTGTGAGGGAAAGGGAAAAGGGGGCGAGCTCGGCCCCCCACTTCCCTATCCGGCCGGTGGCTTCTTTGTTTCAGAGCACCTCCCCCAAGGGGAGGGATGACGGGATGGTGATGGGGTGCCCCAAGAAGTAATGATGAAGCTTCCGGGACGCCATCAGGAGGGCGTAGCAGATCTTCTCCATCTCCGTGTCCCGAGTTTTGGCCCCTTGGAGGGCTTCGCTCACGTAGTACACTGGACGCTGCTGCTCGTCTTGCTCCTTTACCAGTACCGCACTTACAGCGATCGGGGTCGCGGCGAGGTAAAGGAGCAAGGGCTCTTACGGAGAAGGGCTCACGAGCATTGGGGGGCTCGTGAGGTATTTCTTCAAATCGTCGAAGGCTTCTTGGGCTTCGGGGGTCCACCGGAACCCCTCGAGCCCCGGAGGATTTTGAAGAATTGGAGGCCGCATTCCCCCTACCGCGAGACGAAACGACTCACCGCGGCTAAGCGGCCGGTGAGTCGTTGAACGTACTTGACCAAGCGCGGAGGAGGCATATCCAGGAATGCCCCGGATCTTCTCGGGGTTGGCCTCTATGCCGTGCTAGGACACAAGGAAGCCCAGGAGTTTCCCCCCGCGCAGGTCGAAGGTGCATTTCTCTGGGTTGAGCTTCAACCCGTATGCGCGGAGGTTGCAGAAGGTCTCCGCTAAATCGTCGACGTGAGCAGTCACACGGGGACTTTTGACGACCGCGTCGTCGACGTAGACTTCGACATTGCGACCGATTTGGTCCTTGAAGACCAGCGTCATGAGCCACTAGAAGGTCGCTCTAGCATTCTTCAGCCCAAAGGGCATGTGGAGTAGCAGAAGGTTCCGAGGGGAGTTATGAAACTCGTCTTTTCCTCATCCCCTTCCGCCATCCGGACTTGGTGATAGCCCGAGTATGCATCCAGGAAGCTCATCAGCTTGCATCCCGTGGTCGAGTCGACCAACTGGTCAATTTGTGGGAGCGGGAAATTATCTTTAGGGCAGGCGCGGTTGAGGTCGGTGAAGTCCACGCACATTCACCACTTGCCGTTCAACTTCTTCACGAGGACTGGGTTCGTAAGCCATTTGGGGTGCAAGACCTCCCGAATGAACCCCGCCTCTCGGAGTCGGGCAATCTCCACCTTGATCGCCTCTTGGCGTTCAAGGGAGAGTTTTCTCAGCTTCTGCTTGATCGGGGGGTGACCGGGGGTCACCGCGAGCTTGTGCTCGATGACATCCCGGGCGACACCTCGCATGTCGGAGGGCTTCCATGCGGAAACGTCAAAGTTTTCGCGTAGGAAGGCCGCGAGTTGCTCCGCGTGCTCTTCATGGAGATCCGCCCCGATCCTAACGGTTTTGTCCCCGTCGTCCGGGGACAGTGGGATTTTCCGGAGGTTCCCTTCCGGGCGTGGCTTGGGATGAGACCTCCCTGAAGGTATCACGGCGGCGTCTGACTCCGGGGGAGATGCCTCCCCCCCCCCCCTCCCCGGGGTTTTGATGATGTTGACATTCCCGATCATTGCGGCGACGTGCTCGTATAAAGCGCGGGCCACGTCTTGGTCTCCCTAGGCGGTGATCACACCGTGAGGCCCGGGGATCTTCACACAGAGGTAGTTCTGGTGGATCGCGGCCCCCAAGCGGTTGATTGTGGTCCTCCCCATAATGGCGTTGTAGGAAGAGGGGAGGTCTACCACATCAAACCGGACCATCTCAGTCCGGTAGTTGTCCGGGGTGCCGAAGGTCATGGGGAGGTCCACTTTCCCCACGGGGTAGATCGTCTTCCCCGGGATGAAGCTTTGCAAGGGTCCTGCTACAGGTTGCAAGGGCTTCTCGTCCACCTGCATCTCCCTAAACACTTTTAAGTAGAGGACGTTGGCGGAGCTCCCACCATCCACGAGGATGCGGGCCACGTGGCAGTTGTAGATGGTGGCGGAGATGATGAGCACGTCATCATGGGGGAAGCGAACCCCACGCGCGTCTTCCACCGTGAAGGTGAGTGGGACGTCCGACCACTTGGGCGGCCGAGACGTATGCGAACCCCCACTACCTTTACTTCACGCGCGTATTCCTTGCGCTGGCGCTTAGAGTCCCGCCCGGAGGCGGACCCTCCCGTGATGACGTTGACATGCCTCTGGGAGGTTTGGAAGGGGAGAGTCTCTGATGGATCCCCCTCCCGCGTCTATCCCTCTTGTCCCCCCGCGGGGGCATGAAGGCCTGGTAAGGCCGGCTGGGGCAAGGAGGCCAGAGTCCCCCCCCCCCTTGTCCATGTTGGTCGAGGAATGCGGCGAATTGTTGTAGTAGTTGATGGCATTCCCGAGTGGCATGGATATTAGACCTGTGGAAGGTACACCACAAACCTTCCCTGCCTCCCGCCGCGGGGCCTTCCCGACCGCGGGACGACTGTCCTCCCCCACGGCCTTTCGGCTTGGGGAAGGGGCGGTTGGCCTTGGAGACATTGCGTGAGCCGCCGCCACCCTCGAGGACAGAGGTGTGCCAAGGCCGTGGCTCGCTACGACCCCCTGCTTAGGGCGTTTGAGGGGGTCCCTGTCGCCCCAGTAGACAGGGGCGGGAGCCCCCCGGTTCTTCTTGCAGAGGTCATCCTCCTCCGCCCGAGTGTACTTCTCAAGTACATTGAAGCGCTCGTCGGCGGATGAGGGGCAGCTTCGGGAGAGTCTCCGGTGGAGTTCCCCCAGGAGGATCCCGCTCTTACATGCCTCGATGACAGTGGAGTCAGGGACATGAGCCACTTTGCTCTTGACCTGAGCAAAGCGCTTGAATAAGCTGCGGATGGTCTCCCCCGACCTCTGCCGGACAGTATACAGCTGCGAGGAATCCAGGGGACGCACATAGTTCCCCTGAAAGTTCGCGCAGAACTCGCGTTTGAGCTGCGCGAAGGACTTGATGGAGCCGGCCTTCAAGTTGTAGAACCACGAGCGGGCGATCCCAGTCAGGTAGAGGGGGAAGACATTGCACTGTACCGTCTCATCCCCCCCAGCCGCCGAGATGGCTGTGGAATACACCTGCACAAATTCATAAGGGTCGGCCTCACCGTTGTAGTGTTCGATGTGCGGCAAGAGGTAAGGCTGCGGCCATAGAATGCACTGGAGTCTTCGGCACAGCGGCTGGTTAGCCCCTTCCACCTCTCGGGGGGAGTCCTGGTCGCTGTCCCTTTGACAGGGGACGCGCGCTCGTTGTCGGAGCCGGGAAGAGGCCCAAGAGGTCCGCCGGCATGGCAGTAATGGCGCTTTTTTTCCGGGTTGGTGGAGCTGACCTCCAAGACGTCCGGGTGCTCCCCCGGAGAGGTTGGTTCTTCGGCAGGTCTCTTCCCCCCAGCCAGAGCGGAAGCGAGGCTCCCCGCGTCCGCGCCCCGGGGGAAGCTCTTCCCCGGACTTGGCGGTGCGCATTTGCTCAACCTCTTCCCGGGTGAAGCGGACTTGGTCCGCCGGGGGAGCCCTTGGGGGCGGCCCCGGGGGAGGAGGGAGCTCATGCGCTGTAGCAACCAGCCCGGGCACTACCGGGGCCGGTGAGGGGGAAACCCCTGTGGCGACGTCTGGAACCGGAAAGGGGGAAACCCCTGTATCATCCGAAACCGAAGAGGGGGGAACCCCCACGGCGACGTCCGGAACTGGGGCGCCGTTGCTGGGGGAGGCCCGCTGCGAAGCGGGAGCTGCTCTATCGACCACCCCCCGGTGCGGTAAACGTGACCTACCGGGCGGGACTGGCTCCCGGCGCAGGGAGAACCCCCGGCATGTAGTGGGCCCCCGGCCCCAGGAAGGGGCCCGGAGCAGGGTGTTCCCCCGGTACCGCGAAGGCCCTGAGCATGAGGTAACCCCCCGGGCATCAAGAAGGCTCCCGGCGCCGGGAAGGCTCCGGACGGGTGGCCCACCGGGGGAGGATACCCTCCAGTGGGGTCGTACGGAGTGGCCGGGCCTCCGTGGGCCAGAGGGGCCACCGGTGACCCATAAACACGGGCATAGCCCCCAAGAATGGGTACTGTGGGTATGTGGGGGCCGGTGGCCACACCAAGACGCGGAGCAGCTCGTCCATAGAGCGCTGGGCGCGGAGCTGGCCCTCCACTAAGGCCTCAAGCAAGGTGTCCTGGGGAGCCGGGGAAGCCGTCGGGGGGAGACTGGTCCCGGCCGAGGCCACCGTGGTCACCGGGACTGACCCGGAGGTCGAACCGCCGAAATTAACAGGGAAGGTGGGAGGCGGTACCTGGGTATGGCCGCCTCCAGGCGGAAGCGCCGGGACTGTCGTGTCCCAGACGGGCGGCGCTGAGTCACCGAGACCGGCTTCACCGGGAAGGGCGTGAGCCCTCGTTCTTGGGGGAGGCATGGCGTCTCGTCACGAGTCCCCACGGACGGCGCCAACTGTCATGGTATTACGAATACCCCGGCAGGTTTAGGGGAAGATCCTAGCGAAGAAAAAATGACGCGAGCTGATCGCGCGACCAGTCCTCTCCCGTCAGACAAACACAGCAACTGACATGAAGATTTATACAAGTTCGGGCCTCAGTGGAGGCCCTAGTCCTGTCGGTGTGCTCCCAACCTGAGTTGGCTAGGGGAGCTCTCTCGGGGGAGAGATGGCTCCGGAGCACACCTGTTAGATTGTCTATTCCAAGTAATAATGAATCGTCCCCCTTACATGAGGTGTTACAAGGGCTTATATAGCCCCAAAAGAAGCAAAAAGACTAAACTACCCCACCTGCCACCGTTGGATCGGGGGGCAGCGAGGTCCTTCTCTTGGTAAGGAACCTTGGATGCTTGGTAGGTGTCCGCCGGTTACCGAGGCGCTTCTCGCGTGACCCTCACGTGACTCGAGACCGGAGACTCCTGTCTTCAGAAGACGGCGTCCGGGGACAAGCCACCGGGGGGTCCTTGTCCCCGGGCAAAAGGAGGCGCCCGGGACAAGCCACCGGGGGGCCTTGTCCCCGGGAAAATTGAATAGTCTCTTACCTAGACTTGATCTCGTGGAGATTTCCCGCAACAGATTGTGTGATTCATCTCTTACTCATTTGTCGTTTATCGAAATTTGTATTGTCATTTCACTGAAGAGAGAAATCGTTGAGTTAATTCCTGTGTGGAATGATTTGTCCGGTGGTGATTTATGAAAAACTGATTGTGAGACTAACGTTGTGCATTGAGTGTATGTAGTCTCAGATTGGTCGCCAGATGAAAGCAAGCAAGGGCGTGAAGAGGATGATGCAGATATGAATCATCTCGAGCGAGGTTAAGCTTAGCAAGGTCGAACTTCACCAAAGGTAAAATCCAAGATTAAAGATTGTTTTCTTACGATTTTACTAGTCTCAGTGTTTGGAGACAGACCGGGTTGACAGGAATTTTTTTACTAGTTTGACCGTACTATTAAGAGGGGTCGGAAACTAGTAGCTTAAATCTATCTAGTGCGGAAGCTCAAATACATTCATATCATCTTGCACTAGTGTTTTATTGCCTCTTGCATTGCTAGAGAGTCTAAGTGTAGTTTGTGGTGCATTAGAGAAAATGCTTTGAAAACTGCAACTAGTCTTGATCGGCAGCTAGTTAAATTGGTTTATTTTCTGGAGCTGGTCATTGGTTGTACTTGCACATTCTGATCGTATCCTTGTTTGATACGTGGTCATGGTCGTATCACCGGGTTGGCGGTTTTCTATTTACGGTTTGGTCATGGTCATAGGAGTTCGAGCTGGCCGTACCAATCTTCGGCTCGCTTGCGTACGCTCGACCAAACCCATTCGACCACCTGTTTTCGATCAGATATTCGACCTGTGGTTTTAGTTTGTAAATCACATTGGTCGTGGTCGTCACTGAGTGTTAGCTGAGATATCCGCGACAAAACAACAAATCCGTATGTGCATATACCCTAAATTGCATTTGAGATGATTTTTGTGTTGGAGATTTTGGTAGTAGGAAGGTTTTTGCATTTTTTAGAAATATCTAGGCATTTCTAGGTCTTGCTTTTTTTCGACAAAATTGTAGTACTCTAAGTTATCTTTCCAACAAGTAAAAAATCACCTCAATCGGATATCTAGATTAAAAGTTATGCTTGTTTTAATATCAATGTGCAGTGGCCAGACTTTGTCCGAGCATGGCCGGACATTGTCCGGCCTGTACAAATTTTTTTAGCCTTTTGCAAAATGAAACAACAGAAGTTTGCATCCGTCCGAGGCTTTTGTCCGGGAAGGCTGGAGTTTGTCCGAAATGGCTGGACATTGTCCGACCTGTACAAATTGTTTGAGCCGAGAAATGAAACAGAGACAAATATATTCGTCCGGGGGCTTTTGTCTGGGACGGGCCCGACTTTGTCCAAAATGGCCGGACATTGTCCGGCCTTTACTAAAAAATCCCCCAATGGTAAGTTTGCAACGGTCGAAATTGGTTGTATTGGCCGGACAGTGTCCAGCATTGCTGGACAGTGTCCGGCCTGTACAAAATTTTGCCTGTTCGTGGCAAAATGCTAGTTTTCTTTTAGGGCTATATATATCTCTTGTTTGCTTTCCTTTGGGGCTGCTCAAACACTTGTTTGCTTTCCTTTGGGGCTGCTCAAACACCTGATATTCTTGTGTATAAGCTAGCCAAACTCTTTGGAATCAATCTATTGCATTTAGAACCAATATTTGAGCCAAATCTTTGAGAGCACTTAGAGGAGAAGCAATTGTGAGAGGCTAAGAGTGTTTAGTGCACTTCAACTCCATTTTCAAGCTAGTGCTAGTGTGTGTGCATTCATTTGCATCCTTGAGCTTCTAGCACTTGATTCGTTCAAGTGAGCGCATTCGACTTGTTACTCTTGGCGATCGCCTTCGCCTAGACGGTGTTGAAGGAGAGTCACGATTTCTCTGGTTGAAGTTTGTTGGAGAGGCCGACAAACAACGTGTGAAAGGTTTGGTGCTCGCCTATCCGGTGTGGAGAAGGAGCAACCCGAGTGAAATATCCTTCGTGGATATAGAAGCGAGGCTCACGCTTGAGCGGTTCAACGAGGAGTAGGGGAGACCGGGCGAGTCTCCGAGACCTCGGTAAAAATCATTGTGTCAATTGTCTCTATTTTGTATAATTCGTATTCATATTGACACAATTGCTTGATTTACTATTGTTGCATGTTATATTGAATATTTCATATGGTCGAATGCAACTAGATGTTTGATTGCTAAACCTTTGCAACCCTAGGTTATCCTAAATATCTTTTAAAATTGCTTAATTCGAAAGAAATTTTAAAAGCCTCCTATTCACCCCCCTCTAGTTGGCATCCTTGATCCTACAGTATGCAGAGGGTAATGGATCCAAAAATACAAATTACTTCGATGAAGAAGAAAATACCTTGTAAGATCCCCACGGACGGTGCCAGCTGTGGACGATTGGAAGAAAATCCCAAGTCGAACTTACACAGAATTTATTTGTTTAGTAGGGATGTATTTTCTATCAATCACCAAAGGGAAATTATTGTAAATATGGACATATGAACACGCTGTGTTTATACAAATTCAGACCCTCGTAGACTAAGTAATAGCCATACTCCTATTGTTTTCTCACTATATGAATAATGGAATTATAGAGCATATGTTCACTCTGATCCTTTCTTCCTATTCTAGGATTCAAGGATTAATCTTGTTCTTCATCCTTCGAATCTCTCTCTGATTTTTTCTCGGGCTTCCCTTTTATAGTTGATGAAGTGACGCCATTTGCTTGATCAAAGAGATGCTTCGGTGATAACTGCAGTACGGTTGTAAGCAGTTGCCATTTGTCTGTTAAAACATGCAGTTTATAGATTACCGCACATTTGTCCACATTTTGTTGATGGTTTGAGGATAACCGCACGGCATAATTATCCTCATTTTATCAATAAGTGGAGTATTACACTAGAAGTATTAACTAAGGTGTGGTTATAAAATAACCATGCAACTCTTAGTTTATGGTCGACAACTCTCGACCAAACCTCCTTTGACCTAGAAGTATTTCCAGTGTTAAGCCTTCTTTCGTTCCGAAGTCACGCATAGATTGTGACTATGGATTGAGAATTTTGATATCTCCATGACCATATAATTGCAGGCAGGCATCTCCACAATTATAGTAGTCACGGGTATTATAATGATGTGCGATTACGACCACGGAAGTCCAGAGCCACTATAAGCAAAAATCACCCATGAGGGGCCTGTGTATCTATTTTAGTTACATAGATTAGGTTATGTCCAGAATATCTGACGTATTTCTTGATCTTTCTCCATGGTCTCCCATGACCATATAGAGGCATGAACAAGTTGGTTTTCTTCCCATGGTCTCCTGTGACCTCAGGAAGGTACAAAACAGGTTGGTTCTCTTCCCATGGTCTCTTGTGACCTCAGGAAGGCATAGACTTAAATCTCTTTTTGCGGTCTCCTGCAATCACGAAAAGGCACATATAAAGGACTTGAATCTCCCTCCTTGTCTCTTGCGATCACGGAGAGGTATAAACGATGGACTTGGTAAAAATCCTCGTGATTGTGCAATTACCCATAACCGTGCAGTTATCCATAAACCGTCAACAAGATGAAGATGAATGTACAGTTATCTGTAACCTCACATTCTAACCGGCAAACAGCAACTGCTTACTACCGTTGTATAGCAATCACCAAGCATCCTTTCATTCAAGCAACTGGCGTCCTTTTCAAACAAATATAAGAAGGGGGTTAGGCCTTGAAGGGAGAGGGAGAGAGAAGTCTGATATAAGACAAGAGGAGATTAGACTCAATAATATACACTTTGTAATTCCATTATTCCAATAGTGAGAATTTAATAGGAGTAGGGCTATTACTCAGACTACAAGGGGCTGAACCTGTATAAATATTGTGTCTATGCGTCTATATTCACGATGATTCTCTTTGGTGATTGATAGACATTGTTTCTCTGCTAAACAAATCAAATTCATGTAAGTTCAGCTTGAGATATTGTCCCAATCGTCAACAAGTTAGATCATGAATTTTTTAAAAGTTATCGACCATTTGAGCCATATTTTCACGAAGTTGTATATGATACAATATAGTATTAATAAGATGTCATTTTTTTAATAAACAACATATATCACTGTACATGCCCACATGCAAAGTATGAACAAGATGATTAAAAACAGTTGCATTTCGGGTCTTACAACGATTGAAAAGGGCCCACGTGTCAATTAAAGTCTGAACCTAGAGAGCAACCAAAACCCCAAGCCTAGGCAAGCCCACATGTCGGCTGCAACTAAAGGCCATTTTGCAATTTCTTAGCGCACTATCTGTTTTTGATATTTTTTCACTTATTTCAAAAATTTTTGATAGCCATATGACATTGTTAGTGATATGTTCTAAAGAAAATCATAGAGATATTTTTATCTTTGTTATGTTTATGTTATGAACATTTGAATAATATATTATTTTGTTTTTGAATAAATTATTATTTTTGTTCAACCAGCAAATATGTGACTTATGCGTGATGTTGATCAAAGGATACTAACTAAAGGGAGGTGAATAGACGGTATTAAAATTTTTAATCACAATTAACAATTTCTAATACAAGAACAAAAAATATGAAATACGAATTAATTGTAAACACAAATAACAAGTTTACTCTCATAGGGTGATCAATTCAATAGCAATAAGCAAACCCTAGATATGAAAATGCGAGAAAAGAAATAACTGATGACACGATCAATTTTTCTCGAGGTATTAGTAATTTGTCGATTTCTACTAATTCTTGTTGAAGTACTCTACACAAGAGTATTGCCTCAATTTCACTACTGATTGTCCTTCTCCTCTCCAAATAGGCGAGCACCAAGCTTTCACACCCAATCACCAGGTCTCTCCAACAAACTCTGTTGATGGAGAGATCATCGGACTCTACGAGTCGTCTAGGTGACGGAAATCACCAAGAATAATAAGTGAAACACCTTCACTTGATCCACTTCTACACAAGAAGCTCAATATGCAATGCAATTCACTCTCCAAGCTAACTCTTCAATACAACTAATGTATTGAATACAATTTGCTAACTCTAGATGCAAGAATTTGATGTGAATTGAATGAGAGTTGAATGCTCTTAACTTTGCAACACAATAGCTGTCGCGCCCCGAAACTGGGACTACGACTACTCCCATGGAGACCTAGCTTGTTGTAGCTAGTCCCATATATGCATACCTTTGACTTCCCAGGATAAATCGAGCACAGGAGTATATTCACATTGCAGCAGAAAACTTACAAAATATTTAAGCAGTGTGGCCTGCTAGCCTTAATATTACATAAAGAGATTACAATACCTTCGCAGCATTCAAGGTTTAGTTAAAGCAAAATAAAAACTTCTACACAGCGGATGATGGGTGTCCCTTCCACAGTAAGAAGTTAACGGCAGAGCAACACATCAGGGATCTGGCGGAACTGGCTCTCCTTCATCTTGTTCGAAGTTCTCCACGCCTTCTTCTTAATCATGATACGCTCCATCTACTGGGTTGAAAGTTGTAAGGGTGAGTACTTACGTACTCCGCAAGTCATAGGTAAGAGTAGATACATATAGTAGTGTTGTTATGAACCTAGACTAGTCAAGAATTATGGATGTTTGTAAAATAATCTTTTCTTTCATATCTCATCTCATGGCAGCACTTTTCATAACATTGCATCACTATTCATGTTCACTAAATTATAGCACTACCGCGACACGTTGACACATAACAGCCCACGGCAGTACCCCTTATCATGACAACACATGTCATTTGGGTAATCTTGACTTATCAAATTTTATTTAGAAAACATACGTGTGCCACACCCCGTGGATTTAATCCACCGCAGCAGACTCCTATAAACTCGGGAGCTTGGGTATTCGAATACGTTTTTAACTCTGCAGAGAGGTACCAATTTACCCGCAAGATATTCCACTTTCATGCCCATCCTATCAATATGATTAGACCCTTCCTCACTGCATACTGTGAGTGGCAAGGTGGAGATAACAAGAACTTTTGTTGTGTTTCACTCACAATTCACCCCTGACCCTGTGGATCTCTCGCGAACCACAGTTGTGGCAGGTACTCCCTCCACCCCTAAGCCTCTTCCCATTACTGGGTCAGCGTGCATGATCACATTCAGTGATATGTGTAGAAGCCGCACTCTGTGCCAATCGTGCATCACTTCCCATCTCATGCAAGGGTTTCATGTGAGATTCACATAACTACTTGTTCAGGCCTGTCCCATACCAGGCTTGCGGTTAGCACGTGTTTCATGCCACTAGACGCACAACACAAGGTTCTAGTCCTTATATGCCAGTGACCAGACCATCCACAATCATGCACCTTCAGTGCCTGTACATCCTTTGCAGTTGAGCATCTCCAGTGCTACAGCCATCCATACCAAAATTCTGGTCACGGCTAGGGTTTTATTTCATGAATATGTGTATATAAGTACATATAATAGTTCATGGCTTACTAATTGATTATCTCACATTTCACAGGCATCCAGCCTAGTACTGCCAATTCACAATTCATCCATTCTCACATGCAATACTATTTATATTCAAGGTCATATCATAGCAATTCATAAAATATAGGTTCAAGATGATCAAGACTATGACTTGCCTTTTGCGTCGTAAGAAACAGCAGCTGATGTTGGGTCGGCAGTGAAGTCCTCAAACTCTGGCTCTGGCTCTGAGCAAAGATCAAACAAGCAACCAAGAATCACAACATTTTCAATACATTATTATACTACATGCAATAATGCAAAGATGAAATGTCTCGATGATTCTGGAATAATTGGGTTTAGAAGCTGATTAGGGCTAACTCACAGAATTAGGGCTGAAGATGGGTGCTAGGGACTTTTAGGGTTCCAGGGTATGGAAATGACATTAAGTCTGCGGCTGATTTGCCCAAGAACGACGAACGTCTTTAGGTTGACATTCGGTTCAAAGTGTTGACAAAGGATCAATGGTTGATAGAGGGCTCAATTCAAGTTGTGACAGAAGAAGAAAATGTAGATCACAACATCAGGAATCTAAGGGACAAGGTTATGCTCAAAATGCATGGCTGGAAGTAGGTAAAAAGGTTCAATGTCACTGGCTGACATAGACTGGCATTGGGCTAACATGGCCAGAAACTAGGGTTTACCATATCTTTTGATCTAGGGCTCCAATTGATGCCCCACTTTATCTGGGGGATAGGCCTTGATAACAGGAACAAATAATTCAACAGGTCCCAAGGTTGAAGATGGCCGGAAAGTGGTGAAAACCGGCAAAGAACATGGTGGCTGGAGTTTCAAGTCATGGCACTGGACAGAAATTAAGGCATAGCCATAACTTCTGATTTAGACCGAATTAGACGTCGAGATAGTAGACAAAAGTGTTCAGGAGATCGAGATGCATCTAAGGGACAAGGTGGCTAGAACTGGATCGGCCGGGAACAGATTTCCGGTGGCTAACGCCGGAGAAGATGACACTGGATTTGGGGTTTTTCATTATACAGGATTTGAACTCAATTCCTTGCTCGAGGAGTAAGAGGGAAGCATATGGAAGCTATTGGCACGATCAATTTGGCCGGAGCATCACCGGAGAAGTCTGGCGATGAGCGCCGGCGACTGGTAAAGATCAAGCTTGGAGATAGCTTCAATTCGGGCTTAATTTCAAAATCTGGATTCACTGGCTTGCTAAATAAAGCTCACTGATCAATTTACTCTACTGGATCGAAGGTTAATTTGGATTGAATCGAGTTGTAAAGCTGGAACAGGGGTTCTAGCAATTCCGGCGATCACCGGCGATGAGGGGCACGGGAATTCAATTAAATGATACAGCACAGAGAGTTTGATGAGGGGAACTCACTGGTGGCTTCAATTTGGAGATTGATGCAGTGGAGCGTGCTGGCGTCGTCGACCTCCTCGGTAGCTCGCCAGAGAAGAAGACAAAGTTGAAGGAAATTTGTTTAATTAGCTAAGAATTTCTGGAGGGCAATGCTGGAGATGAAGAAGCTGCTCTACACTAGTATTTAAAGGCAAGGCAAGGTGAAACGAAGCTCACTGCTTGAAGGCTAAGATGCTTGCGCCGGTAGAGGCTTTGGGTTGAAGCAACGGCGAGCAAACGAGAAGGTGTAGCTTCTCTCTGGCGCCCGAGCTACTGTTGTGCTGGACAAGGACTTCCACGGCAATAGCTAAGGTGCAAACACATGTGTGCATGCAAACACGGTTGTGAAAAAGCACGGGCTAGAGCGGCGCTCGATCGGCGGCAAAGACATGGCGACACGGCGCTCCTGGTCGCGGTCGCAGCGGCGCTGGTCGAAGTGGTCAATGTTGAACACTATGCACTGCTGGCTGTGATCGAGGTCGAAGGGACTGCGAGCTCTGGTCGCAAATGGCTGCTCCGGTCGTGAACTGCAGGTGTGGTTGAGCCAGGGACCTGTTTGCAAGAATCTTTGTTTGATTTTTGGACTGATTTGTAATTTTTGATTTAGAGAGGGGTAATCTGAAATCTGATTTCATAGATGAGTATAAACTTATACCTTATACTCATCGAGCAAGAAATTTGGTAAAATCTGGCATGATTTGATGGTCCTTGATATAAACTGAAAATAGGGTATTTTAGGGTAATTACGATCTGAGTTTTGGTTGATTTCGAATTCTGGCCTCTAAGATGAGATTTTGGAATCTAGACAGAAGGGAAAATTGTATCAAATAGCATTTGGAAGAGATTTGCTGAAGAAATTCTGAATTTGGAGTTAATCTGAAGATTTCAACCTTTTTGGGTTTCTAGATATCAGAAAAGGGACTGATTTGCGATACAGTTTGGACTAATCTGTGAAAAAGGCTTAAATGATGAAATCTGACTACCAACTTTCTGGATTAAGGTATTGGCATACCCATGATCATAATCCAAGAATAATCTGGTCTGGGTTAGGTCAAGATTTGGCTAAATCACAAATCTGAGTTCAGAGTATATAGGGTAATTAGGATATTAATTAAATTCCTGTTTTCGAAAACAGAAAGGGATCGCAAAATCTGAGAGTTAGAGATGGAATTGAATCTAGCTTCTGAAGGCTTTTAGGTTCAGAGTAACTAATCGATCACATCTGAGCAATCTGATCTTGATTTGGGTTCACAGGAAAGATTTTGAGATATTTGGGGCTTAGGATAGATTAGGGTTGAACTGATCTTGCTACTACTACAGAGATACATGTATGAATGACTTTTATGGAAAAGAAAGTTTTTACCCCTAAACTTAGGGTGTTACAATAGCTATCAATTATGAGAGCCAAAGGTTCTTGAGTGAATGCCAAATGAAGTGTATTTATAACCCTCCAATAGAAATTAGCCGTTTGGTAAGTTTCAAAAGAAAGTTGAACTCCAACCACATCAAATATTGTTTAGCTAGTGCAAGTGAATAGTGACTGTTGGGCAATTAATACACTTGTCAATTACAGTTCGAGACAATTTTTGTGAAGGTTGGATATATATATATGTTTGTCCGGACAAATATATATGTCTCTAGTTACAATATGTTTAACACATTCACTGTTTGGACTGGACTTTTTAGCTATTTCAAACGAAGTTCGGCAAAATCAGACAAATAGGCCAAATGGATCGATGTATGTCTCTAGTTACATTTACTAAAATCCTATGTGACAAAATTTTTGTACTGGCCGGACATTGTCCTATCACATCGAACTTTGTCCTGCTCACATCAGACTTTGTCGGCCCAGTGTAACCAAATGCAAAGACTTATCTTAGAGTTTTGCAAAAGACTGTAGCTTGCATCTATAGTATATGATATGTATTTTGAGCTTAAAGACATTAAATAGATCAAATTATTAGGGTTACACTCCTCTTAATAGTGCGACTGATAAATCAAAAACTGAATTGATGAATCCGGTCGACTTCACCACCAACGACTGGTAAAAGACTAGAAAATGAATCTTAATCTTCATCTTTACTTCGGCCATCGGTCATGGGGTTTGTGATCCGGGAGGATCTTCAAATCCTGATCGCATATGGTTTCGCGACCTTAACCCTGATCAGAAAGGTTTCGCGACCATGGATTGGTTCGCGACCATGAAAAGGAATTCGTTCCCTGTTTGGAATTGTAATCCAATCCGAATATATATAACTAAGCCTATCCGTTTAGGATTAGTTAGTTATATGTCTAATACGTTTAGGTTACTGAGTCTGATATGTACTCATACGATTGGACTATAAATACCTTGTAATAGGTCTAGTTTAGATCATCGAATACAAAATCGGAAAGTCATAGAACTTATTTGAGTTTTAGACACTTATAATTCCTTTGACGTAGGTAAGTGTGTCTAACGTTCGACGTGTAAAGCACTCTTTGAAATAAAGAGTTATGCAATTACTTTGGGTTTCAGTATTTCTAAGTAAGATCTCGTTATTCCGCATATTAGAATCTGGGCTAGCCTAGTGCGAAAATCAAGGCTAGGTCTCAAACGGATCAAGTTAGTATCAAAGCAACTTTCCTATCTTGTGGATGGTGAAGACTCGCCAGGGTTACAAAACTTCCGGCGAAACTCCAGGCGATCAATTGAAGGTTCCTACGGCCGCGTCTCCGACAATCTGACGATACCTCCATTCAAGCTAACCTAGCCAAACAAGTGGCTAAACTCTCCACCGACATGGAAATGGTGCTTGCTTGGATTAAGTAGCAGGCCATGATTGTACCTCCTGAAGTAGGGAAGGTTACGGGTGTGAAGACTGGTGAGGACTTGCGCAGGGCAAACAAAGATGAAGACAAAGGCAACCATAAGACCGACAACCTCACCAACTCCTCCTTAGCTATCGGATCTTTCAAGGTCGACGCTAAGATTGAAATACCCATATATGATGGGGTGATCGATGCTGAGAAACTGGATTCTTGGATCGATCAACTTGAGACCTACTTTGACCTGAAAGGGTTCAGTAGCGCTCAAAAGGTGAAGTTCGCACCTTTGAAGATGAAGGACCACGCCAAGACTTGGTGGAAGGCCCTTGTCACCAGTGGTGAAGCTGACGACCTTGCGTGGGGTCAATTCAAACCACTTCTATGACAAGAATTCTATTCGATGGGTTACCTCAAGGAAAGATGGGAGCGTTGGCACAGATTGTACCAATGGCGCGACCAGACCGTCCAAGACTATACGACTAAGTTTCAGCGACAAGAATGGTCATCGGCATCTCACCGTCCGGTCCTCAGGTATTTCGAAAATACACATCTGGACTTCAAAAATCGATCAGTACGGAGCTAAGTCTGTTGGGCATCCAAGACATTGCGACCGCAAGCACAACTGCTATGGCAATCAAGAAGAAGAACAAACCCACAGCGACAAAAGCACGAAGGAAAGTGCGACCTCGACAAAGAAAAAGCCGAGTCCGAAGAAGAACGCTTCAAAATCGGGCACGGGTGCCTTTTGTAAACATTGTCAAGTCACGGGACATACCAAGGAAAAATGCTACAAGCTTTATCCTGAATTTTGACCAAAGAAAAACGGATCCGAGAAAAGAACAGCCACGGCTACTACGACTTCACCCGACGAAGAAGTTGTCTGAGTGAATTCGGTTAATGAGGCAGATACGACCTTATCTCTGATGGCAATGCCGAAGGGGAAGGGCTCGGATCCACCGAATGACCATCACCCAACGGAGGACTTGTTCACCATCAACATCCAGGTGAAGCACGAAGTGGTCGCAGCGATATTCTATCCTGGAAGTCAGAAGAATCTGGTCTCCGCTGGACTGGTTCGGCAACTTGGTTTGAAGACAACCACACAGCCGCGACCATATCCGCTGGGTTGGTTTACATCCAACGTGAACCAACAGATTACGAGTCAGTGTGTGTTGAAGTTTGCAATCTCTGCACGGTATATCGATGAGGTGCAATGCGATGTTGTCCCTATCGATATCTGTCAGGTGATCTTTGAGAGTCCGTATCTGTATGATCGAGATGCTCACTTCCATCGGCGAGCGCAAGAGTATGACCTCACTAAAGACAGAGTTAAGTTCGTGATCAGTAAAGACATCCATGTCAACACTTCGAACTTGATTACCGCAAATCAAGCCAAACGAATTGTTAATGCATGTCACAAGTATGTGCTTGTCATGATTCGACCCATTGGTCAAGGTGAGGGTACTCGACCAGCATTGTTGTTGACGTGCCGAGAGGATTCTGGACATTTTTCGGGACTGCTGGAGGAATACAATGATCTATTCGAGACTACTCAGGGTCGTCCGCCGAAACATCCAGTCGAGCACGAAATTCAGCCTGTGTCCGATGCGACACTGCCCAATCTGAGTATGTATCACAACTCAGTATTGGAGAATGAAGAGATTAAGAGACCACTTGGTGAGTTGCTGAACGATGGTGTCATTCAACTGAGTAGTTCACCTTGTGGATCTCCTGTGGTGTTAGTGCCAAAGAAAGATGGCACTTGGCGTATGTGCATCGACTACCGAGCACTGAACAAGATCACCATCAAGAACCGGTACCCCCTTCCTTGTATTGACGACCTGTTAGACCAATTGAAGCATGTTGTTGTCTTCTCCAAGTTGGATCTTAAGTCAGGATATCATCAAGTCAGCATTTGAGAGGACGATACGTGGAAAACTGTTCAAAACACGACAAGGTCTGTTCGAATGGCTGGTCATGCCGTTTGGTCTCTACAACGCCCCGGGCAACTTTTATGCGTCTTATGAATGACGTATTGAGATAGTTCATCAACGACTTTGCGATCGTTTACCTCAACGACATACTAGTTTATAGTCATTCGTGGGATAAGCACCTCATTCATGTCGAAAAGGTGTTCGAACAATTGCGGCAACATCGACTTCACCTCAACAGTAAGAAGTGCGAGTTCGGCCAGCAAACTCTACTTTACCTAGGATTCATGGTTGGCAACGGTACGTTGCAAATCGACCCGGACAAGGTAAAAGTGATTCGCGAGTGGCCACGACAGCGAACAATTATGGATGTGCATAGTTTTTTGGGGGCATGCCAATATCTTCGAAAGTTTATCCGACACTTCTCGATTGTGGCTTCTCCATTGCATGCATTAACCCGGATCGATCAGAAGTTCGAGTGGACAAGGAAACATGTGGACACGTTTCTCTTGCTGAAGAGGAAGATCAGCGAGGCGCCTGTGTTAGCTTTGCCGAATCTACAGAAACCATTCGAGTTAGAAACCGATGCCTCAGGTTATGCGATGGGCGCAGTGCTCATGCAAGAAGGTCGACCAGTGGCATATCACTCTGAGTTATTCTAGGTCACTCAGAAGAACTACCCGGCGTACGATAAGGAGTTGTGCGCACTGCATCCGGCCGTGAAACATTGGCAGTGTTATCTCTTGGGGTAAAGATATTGTTGTCCACACCGACCATCAACCATTGCAATATTTGCAAACTCAGTCCAAGCTACAGCAAGCTCAGCACATGAAGTGGATGTCGTATCTGCAGCAATTTAATCTGGTGATTAAGTACAAGAAGGGCGTACACAACAAATTGGCGGACATGTTGTCGCGACCACCAGTTACGACCCTCTGCTTATCAACATTCATGCAAATCGAGCCATCATGTCATGATGACTATGCCAATATGTACAGTGAAGACCCTGATTTTCAAATAACACTGACCGAGCTCAAAACAGGGAAACCTACGGAGTTCGTTCGTCGAGAAGGACTCTTGTACAAAGGCAATTTACTTTGCATACCTCGTGGAGCACCTCGAATTCAATGGTTGCAAGAAGCGCACACATCGAAGGTAGCTGGTCACTTTGGGGTTACAAAG
The DNA here is from genome assembly GCA_019359835.1 of Pharus latifolius. Taxonomy (NCBI): domain Eukaryota; kingdom Viridiplantae; phylum Streptophyta; class Magnoliopsida; order Poales; family Poaceae; genus Pharus; species Pharus latifolius. The sequence continues at coordinate 63,215,375 of CM033322.1, forward strand.
ACATTGCAAAATCTTCACCGACATGTGTTCGAGCCGCGTATGCAGCAAGATGTGGCTAGTTTTGTTCGAGGCTGTGGTCTCTGCAACATCTCGAAACCAGCAAACCGAAAATTAGGTTTGTACACTCCTTTGCCAGTTCCATCGCGACCATGGGAGAGCATATCCATGGATTTCTTGGGAGGATTGCCTAAGACCCGACGTGCAATGACTATCTATTCGTGGCCGTTGATCGGTTCTCTAAAATGATTATTCTTATACCTTGTCGAAAGACTATCACGGGAGAAGAAGCAGCTTAAGTACACTTTCAACACGTTTGGACACACTTCGGACTGCCGACTTCTATTGTGTCTGATCGCGATACCCTGTTCCTTAGTCACTTTTGGCGATCGCTCTGGACGATGATAGACACCAAGCTAAAGAGGAGTACTGTTTTTCATCCGCAAACTGATGGTCAAACTGAGGTGGTAAATCGCATAGTCGTTCATCTCTTGAGAGGATATAACTCAAAGCACCCGAAGACCTGGGATGAAAGCATACCGTACCTGTAGTTTGCTTTTAATCGAGCAGTGCATGGTTCGACTGGAAAGTCGTCGTTTGAGGTCTGTTTAGGATTTCTACCATAGAGTCCTTTCGACATGGAGTTTGTGATTCCTACCTCAGCACAGAACAACAAGGAAGCATCTGATCAGGATCGAGAACAAAAGTTCCTGGAGGGTATTCAACGACTCCATCGTGAGGTTGAACAGAACTTGCTAAAAGCTCAACTCAAGTACAAGGCGCAACATGATCGACACCGAGAAAGAAGGTGATATGGTATAGTTACATCTAAGTAAGGAGAGACTTAAAGGTGAAGGTAAGAAACTCAAACCCATTCGTTATGGTCCGTTTCGGATTTTGCAGAAAGTGGGTAATAATGATTGTCAGCTCGAGTTACCTCCATACATGGATATTTACTCGGTTGTTAATGCTGAGCACCTCAAACTCTTCGAGCCTTCAATGCTGGATGATGAGCCAGATACTATAGTACCATCTGTTGAAGACTTGGTCTATCAACGAGACGAACCTCTACGCGAAGATGTGATTCTGGAGAAGAAGGTGACTACCACCCGCAGTGGCACAAAGGAGACTTTTCGAATCGGTCAGAAAGATCAACGAGCACGTGTGGCAAAGTGGTACACTAGAGAACATGGACAAGCCCAATTTCCACATCTCCAGTTTGATCGAGAGGTCGCAATAGGGGTTGGCTCCTTCTCAACAAGGGAGTCATGATCCGGGAGTATCTTCAAGTCCCGATAGCATACGGTTTCGCGACCTTAACCCTGATCGGAAAGGTTTTGCGACCTTAACCGTGATCGGAAAGGTTTCACGACCATGGATTGGTTCGCGACCACGAAAAGGAATTTGTTCCCTGTTCGGAATTGTAATCCGATCCGAATATATATAACTAAGCCTATCTGTTTATGATTAGTTAGTTATATGAGCCTAATATGTTTAGGTTACTAAGTCTGATACATACTCATACGATTGGACTATAAATACCTTGTAATAGGTCTAGTTTAGATCATCGAATACAAAATCGGAAAGTCATAGAACTTATTTGAGTTTTAGACACTTATAATTCCTTCGACATAGGCAAGTGTGTCTAACATTCGACGTGTAAAGCTCTCTTTGAAATAAAGAGTTGTGCAGTTACTTTGGGTTTCGGTATTTTCGAGTAAGATCCCGCTATTCCGCATATTAGAATCTAGGCATGCCTAGTGCAAAAATCAAGGGTAGGTCTCAAACGGATCAGTTTGAGAGTTCTCCCATTTTTTTCTTTTGTCACAACCTTATCATGCTTTGTACTAAAACTTAAAATATTCGAAATAAATGCATTAGTTCCATTCTTTTTTCTCTTCATTAATCACCGAATCTCTAAACAGGACTTAGATTCAACACATGAAACTCTCAACTTATTTGGTGATGTTATTTTATGAAGTCTCTAGTCCACTATCTTTAATAGGACACTATTGATTAATGGATTAGCACATGTATTAATTGATGGTCATATTTCACAGATCATGGATATGAGATATCAAAATAATAATGTGGATATGAACACAATGTTGGATTGACCCATGTTAAGACACTATTTGGATTTGTCATATAAATGTCACAATTTGGTCTCAAATAATGATTATGATTGATCCTTAGACCTGAAATTATCATAGTTTCTTACATATGTAGTAGTATACATTATTACTACCAAACTTTACTCTTAATTGAGTGATAATAATGGTAAGATTCGGGTATGCTATGAACCATGTGGAGGAATGTAAATAGTTAAGATGAAATTTGCCTCTCATATAATGGGAGAGATATATCTGGCCCCTCAATATAGATGTACTGAGAAGTGCATGACTATGCTATTTGTAGTTGAGTGTCAACTACATCAAGGTTGGTTCACTATGAGATCAAAAGAAGATTGAACCGTGTAAGGATGGCACATTTCTTGTTTTGGATTTAATCTGGTATGGTAAGGCAAAAGGATCAACGTTAGTACATTAAATAGATTCGTTGGATATGATTTTCATGTATATTTGGATATTCATTATGTCCTACTAGAGACCACTATCAACTCACAATTCGAGTAAGTGTTCCCTGACCGCGACCAAGTATGAATGAATCTATAGTCACATACTTAATAGATTGGAACAACTCAATTCGGATTAGATCTATTATGGGGTTTTCTATCACATTAGGAGACCTAACGTAGAGCTCCTCCTGCAGTTCAGATAGGATTCGTTATGTGATTTCATATCACGTCAGGAAATCTAATATAGCAGGACTCCTCCTGCAGGCTCAATATAAAGGGAGATATGATGGGTTTTCAGGTATATCAAGAAAACCCTAGTCGTCACCTCCACTAGAGCGACGGTCCTTAAACTCTTATCGTGCGTGTCAGTGCTAACACACCAATATACTGAAGGAAAATAGGCTACTACTCTAGCGATAATTTCAAAAATTTTAACCCGAAAACCCAAGGAACATGCAAACATAAAACCATAAATCAAGAGGTTTCCCACTAGACGCACAAATGCGACAACACAGCAGCGGAAGAAGAGTCGATGTCACAACCAGATCATGACCAGTAGTGCAGCAGTAGCAGCTGCACCTCTACGAAAGTCCACACATCCGGGGAAGGAGCACAGTGTGTTCGTGTGCTAGCACCAGCACATGCGACTAGGGTTTTACAACATCTATCTCGTGGATGGTGGCGGCGGCTAGAATAGAGCATTTATCAGATATCTTTTGCATGCCCACCTCGCCTCCGTTTATAAGGCCTTACAGATAAGTACTACTCAAATATGAACCCTAATCCTAATGGTAAACCCATTATCAATAGGGGACCCGTTTCGGATCCTGTCTGAATTAATACTCCAACTCGTTAAATGTGTAACCCTATAGGTTCGTATATATTTGATTACGATCGGAAACAACTTCCTGAATCACAAGTCATAAGCGTCCCTAGTAAGACATTATGACTACCTACATGTATACGAAGATCATATCTGATGAACCTATACAACTTATCATGGATTATCTCTTTACCTCACGATACCAGATCGAACTCAAGGTGAGAAACATGTCATCCTTGAATAGTTTGGTCCTTTCTCGATCTTGTAATGACCTAAACTTTATCCATAGTTGACTTTCAACTGTATTCGGCACAACCATGCACTTTCTTAGTCTAATTACATCAAGAGACCTAGAGATATCTCTATCAAGATATGAGAGGGGTAAATTTCATCTCGACCATTCACTTCCAACCACATGGTTCATAACATATCTGTATGTCACCTTTATGACTACTCAGTTAAAACCAGCGGTTGATGACACCAAGGTATGCTATTACACATGTATGAAACCATGATGATCTCAGGTCTAAAGATAAACCAAAAATAACTGTTTAAAAACAAACTGATGATACATAAAATCTCAACAATATTTCGAGTTGAGTCAATCCGACCAATATGTTCTCCAACATATGTCCACGACATTGACTTGATATCTCATATCCATAGTCCGTGAAACTTGACTATCAATCAATGATCGTGCTGACTTATCTTGCATTATTATTCCATGTAATGCCGAAAGTTAGGGATGTTTAGAATAAGTATGATCCGGGAGGATCTTCGAGATCTTCAAGTCGAGTTCGAAAAGGATTCACGACCTCGGAAAGGTTCGCGACCTTGGGAAGGATTCGATCTCTGGTCGGATTGTTTTCCGATCCAAATATATATATATATATCTGAGTCCTATCTATTTAAGTTTAGTTAGTTGTCCGAGTCTAATACGTTTAGGTTAATCGGTTATTAAGTCTGATACGTATTCATATGATTGGACTATAAATACTTTGTAATAGTTCTAGTTTAAATCATCGAAATCTAGATCGAGTCTAGGTTGAACTTATTTAAGTCATAGACACATAATTCATCGACGTAAACAAGTGCATCCCAACATTCGACGTGTACAAAATCCTTCTTTTTAATAAAGAGTTGTGCTATCTTTTGAACTGTGTTTTTGATCAACTTGGGTTTCAGTAATTCCGAATAAGATCCCGTAATTCTTCATACAACATCTAATCGAGTATAGTCGAAACCCATCTATACCTCAATTAAAAAACAACATCTGGTCGAGGCTGGATCAAAACCCAGTCTAGGGTTGAATCAGATCAAACTATCATTGATAAAGCCGTAAGTAAATTGAGACAATTCATATATCATTATTAAGGGCTTCACAAACAATTCACATACTTGTTGACCGATAAAAATAATACTTTATTCAAGAAATATAATTAGAATTTATAAATATGACATAATACAACCATCTCCATGATTGCCTCTAGAGAATATCTCGATCACATATGATGTTCCATCCTGGAACATGCAGATACTAATAAAGGCGCTACTGCAATTTGTTGCACTGATCAAGATGATCCACAAGCGGTTATTGTCATCTACACACGTTAATTAGAATGATCCACCAACTACCGTTGTCATCTACGAGCAACCGTTGTGTATATTGTTGGACTGATCGCTTCACAAACTCTCCTTCCACTGTTCGTAACAATCTAATTTACGGTCTACTACTTATTATATTCGAGTAAACAATTTTAAAAATTTTACTATCATAGCCTACTCATTTTCCAATAAATATTTCACCATCATTTTATTGGGCTTGTTTGCTTGTTTACTGGTCAAAACAAATTTTTGTGGAACTCAATATGTCGACCAAAATTTCCATAATAGGCAAACATATAAGTACAACAAAACATTGCTTTTTTGAATTGTTTCACCTACCGGAACAGAAGCTCCAATCAGACCATCTATGATAGCAGCACATTCGGGCCACAAGGACAGTGCAACAACATCAGGGTGCTAGGCAATAGATGTTGTCAAAGGCATCATGCTGTTCAACGAGGGAGTTCAACCACTTGTGCACATCGACACCTCAATAGGGGCGCTTGACATGAAACATGCCGTACACACACAACAGGGCTTGTCTCCGTTGCAAAAACAGTCAGCAACCTAAAGCCCCCACAGCAACATTACATTAAAGGATTGCATCATCGGGCCCACCATGAACGCTGCCTGCGTGCTAGGCGAGCCATAAATTGTCATAGCTGGGTATACTTTGACAATGTTAGAAAAATTAGCTGTGGTAGTGGGCTTTTCAAATATTTTCAGCTTAATGACACTTCCAAACATCTCCTAAACAGAATTTATCATATGCGCTCTTCTAAGAGATAAAAGTCCCCAAATATGAAAGGATTGGGTCAGATGAGCTCAAATTGTCAGATGTGCTCAAATCAGGCAAGTTTATGATGCATGGAGCCAACCAGACAAATTTTGTAACGGTAGCCGGGCCCACTTACAGCTGATTATAAGAGAACCTCCATACAGTTTGCGGCATGCTTTTAAGTAGACACCATGCAAGGTCAATTAAATTCTACAACAGCAAGCCAGTGATTCTAATTTGCTGAGTGACATCCAACTGTTCCAATAATGACTTCCCAATTACATCATAAAAATGCTAATCTGCAGATGCCAACTTTACAACAAGCTGGTGTCAAATTGTTGTCACTTGACATTTGAAAGAAATCTGCAAGCAGATTGGAAATTGCCAAACACAGCTAGCTTTTCCATCAACGTCAATGGTGCTTCCAACATAATTACCTTCCATCCAAATTTACAAGAAACTTGTGCCCAGTGAAATATCACTAAAATTGGAAAGAATCTGTGAGCGAGTGGTTCCAATCTGTTGCGCAATATCAAGTTGATCTGCCAATGGTAGCATCTCATAGCTGCAGAAAAAGATAATACATGATTAGGAAGACATGACCAAGTAAAACATACAAGGCAAAAAAAAAATTACAGCAGTAAGGTTGGCAGTGCATCACTAAAACAAACATTCAGGTGCCTGAAAAAAAAAATAATAAGACTGAAGTGGCATTTGCATGACCACCAGCTATGTACATTGGCAGGTGAGTGTGACTTTTGAATGTATTAATGATAGCCAATCACAGAAACACGGTGTTTAATATAATATCGCTGCATTCAAAATGCACACAGCTAAACACCTTAACAGCAGTCTGGCTGCCTTCCCAGAATATATCCCCCACAAACAGTTACCACCTTTCCCCTTTGAGACTGATCCCCTGCAACCAACTTGACAATGCATCACAAGAACTTTTCATTTGCTTTTAGATTATACTAGTAAGCATATGGGTGGAATCCACGTCAACCAAAATTTTGTTTTGTAGCTAATTAAATAAAGATGCGGCATGAATAACTATAAAAATGAATGTTATGATCCATTTAAATGAGACATCACATAGCTATTACGTGTGGTTTAATTGAGAATAACTAATCGTGTGGATGTTCTAATGGGCGAGCTTTATCGTGGTTGAGGCAAACTTTGAATATTGGCTATTAAATATCTCAAATCAATGGATTAATACTATTTGATCAAACAGCCATAGAAGGAAAGAATTTTTGGATTAAGAACTGATACATTATCTCGTAGTACAGATAATCTGATGGCAACATCACTATTCCAGCTCAGTAACTTGATCGAATGTTGAACCATTTCCCCTGATACATCACTTTTTTTTTTTTGGATTGAGTCAGTACCATTACCAAATGATTTGGGTTAGTGCTTCTGATTCTATAGAGTATTTGGAACTAACAAAATAATATGACCCATGGTTCTGCTCCTCATTTGAACAGAGTTGGTGTTCTTTGCAGAGCTATCAGAGTTGATGGCACATTTGGTTCCTCTACTTCACCTTGAGGCTCACTTTGGAGGGCCAAATTAATCCCTCTACATGCTAAATCAGGTCAAAGTAATCATCCAATGAAATTTATGACAGAACAATATAACAAGGCTGACAGTTAGGTAATCACTGAGACAAATTTTGGTAGATCTTTATTGACTGGGATGGCACACCGACTTGGAGACAAAAAATCAAATTGGCCCTCATGTCAGAGCTTAAAGCAGAACCAAGCTGCAACTTTTGACCTTGGGTGCCAACCTGGCGGTGACATTCCTAGCACCTAGCAGTCCTTTTCCATCATCTTCTAGTACATGTGCAGCGTAGTGAGGTTTGTTCAGTTCTCAAGGACGCCGTGGCCACCATTACCGATGCCGACCACCTTCCAGTCAAGTCGCGTGAAGTATGTATATCACAGCTACCAATGTGGGAGAGCAGCATCATATCCCATGGCACGACGCGGTAGAGGTGGACCTCCATGATCATGTCAACATGAAGGTGACAGCCAAACTCACAATTTGAGGCAGTAAGACTAGCTCCTTGTCGGTGGGTGGAAGCAGATACATTGGGCGAGCAGCACCACCACTGCCAATTTTGATGGAGATAAGCTCATTAAGTTAGATTTGAGTTGGTGTAGGATTTGGGAGCTAAAATTTTTTGAAAATTTTTTGAGAATTTTGCATTATTTTTACTGAGTTTTGGGCTGCTTCGATCCCATAGGGTTTTGGAGACAAGAAATACAAAATTTGAGAAAGAAACAGGGTTTTTGGGAAGTAACGGCTCTAACTGGACCAGATCCACCATAATATCCAAGGAAATATGCCACAATAGTCTTTTCATCTAGGTTTTTTCACCAAAGGACTAATTTGAATCAACTTAGCAAGGGAATATTTTGGACATTTTTAAAGTAGAGGGATCAAATGAGCTCATAGGCAAAGTAGAAGGACCAAATGTGCTATATGCCAAGCTATTACAATTTACTGTCCAAATCCAGCACGGCACAGAGAACATCCAGTCCTATGACCCAGTCGGGTACAAAACTGAAGTAATCCCTGCATGGGATCTCTATGAACCCATCCCAAAGCCCACCTTGTTTACTCAGAAAGGAGAGTAATCTCAACTGCCCAATGTTCAGAATCAATGGAAAAAACCACCTAGTTGATTCAAAATTAGCGTGGACGGAGCTTTTGGGGAGTCTGATAGATCAGCAGCAATTGAAGTTGTTATTCACATTTTCAGAGGAATAACTGTTCTAGCATCCAATCGGCATGTGTTCCATAGTGTAATGTATATACATGTATAGTGTTCTAGTGTATATGACCCAAATAGGCCAGTAGGCTCTTTATGTCTATGTATACTTAGGTTTAATCCTAAGAATATTCATTGATTATTATTCTAACATGATATCAAAGCTAGGAACTTCGAAACCCTAGATCTACCTTTCTTTTTGTACTGACCAATCCCGGAGCCAGTTATCTCCGGCCAACTACTGTCGTTGCCGTCGTCCTCTCCGTCATCGCTCATGCTTCTCAGGCACACCACCACCACTTCAGCTCATGCAACCGCCTCAATGACAGATACTAGCCTACCTCGACGACCAGATTTGCTCGCACTGCTGACCGCCGCCATCTCCCATGCGATCTAGACCAGATCTGGTCTGCCTTTGCCGCCTCAAAGATCAGATCTGGTCGGGCTATCGGCCGCCGCTGCCTCCCGTGCCATCTGCACCAGATCTGGCCCGTCTCAACACCGCCACCTCCTACTGCCTCAACTGGATCTGCGCTGCAACTGCTCGCACCACCGCCAACTGCTTTGCCATCCGTTTGACATCACAACAACCAGAGCTGCTAGCATCGCCACTGCTAGTGCCACGCCTCAACTACCGAAGCTACTCGCTCTGCCGACTGCTCGCACTCCCACCGTCAGTTGCTCGCGCTCCCACCTTCAACTGCTTGCCCCGCCGCCGTCGGCAACTTCTAGCGCCTCTGCCTCAGTATTATATAGTGGTACTGTTGTCTATATAGTGCTGCCACTGGTTTCTCGTTGCTGTGTACTCTCCTCAGTGATGCCGCCTGTTGCCTGCCCTCTCACTGTTTCATGGCCTTTAGTAGTCTTCACGACGATGGTGCACTTCTAGCCTCAGATATCAAACTAAATAGTCAGAATTACCATGAGTGGGCCTTCTTCAGTTCACATGCTAATCTGGTCCATTAGTCTTCTTTTGCATCTTACTGCGGACCCTCCTAGGATAAGATGGAGAAGACAACTGCTGCAGCCTGGCACACTAGTGATGACCGTGTTAAGGGCATTTTATGCCACAGTGCTAAGATCTCCGTTCGGATGAGCTTCATTGATCTTCCAACCTCCAGACTGATGTGGGAGTATCTTTGATGAGGACATCGCTGACACGGTTGCGACCGCCGCTCCTTCCCCTACTACTTCGACGCATGGAGGCCTCAATCCACAAGCCGTGCCTTTCAAGCCTTCATCAATAGTCCAGAGCCTCATGCCAGAAGCCTCAACGCCCCAAGGAAGGTCCAACTCCAAGCCGAAGTCGCCGTCGAAGCCCAAGTCGCAGAAAAGCCCGTTTCGGCAGTCCAGGAGCAGTCCACTTCAAACGGCCGTAACTTTCGCGTCCGAAGTCCGTTTTCGACGATCCACCACTCCACGGAAAGCTTATTTCCTAAGCTTTCCAATGGTTCTGGTCCCACTGCCAGATTTGGGCAGGAACGACGAGAATCGCCAAAATACACCACGGGACAGAAACTACCAGGTGCTACATCACCACTTCTTTGGGCCAAAAGCCCATGTATTCCTAGGGTTGCGTGTGTGTGGTTACAATCGTGGCCGATGCCCCTCCTCTGGCCACCGCTCTATTTATGGCCGCCGCTACCCTTCTTGCTCGGGTTTTGTTTTGTTTAGTTATCCACTATGCGTGTGAAACTTCCTCGATTCCTTTTGTATTGACTAGATCATCAGGAACGAGCTCGGAACCCCAAATTGTATGAGCTTAATCTAATTCCAGCAAATTTAGTTGCTTTTATCTTGTTCTTGTTGTGTTTCTTTGGCTGCATCGCAGTAATCGACCTTCGTGGTCAGGTCAGCCATGTTTGGCACGGTTGATAACAAATTGTGATCGTAGTTTGACGATTGCCGGCGTCCACGCCTGTCTGGATTGGTAGCTGCTTCGCCTAGATCACGTTCCACCCAACCAAACGTACCCTCACCAAAAGATCGGCATCCATTGGCGCATCAATCTTCAACGCCACTATCAGCAAAGGAGTGAGACACTTCGTTTCTCTCTTCGACAGTCTTCAGGGTTTACAACAGCAGGATCTATCTGTTGAGGAGTTCTACAGTACATTCACCTGTTTCTCACGCCAGTTGGACTCCATGATGCCCTTTGCTTACTCTGGCTGCACTGGATGTGCAACCAAAAGATATGATGAGTAGAACCTCATGTTTGATTTCGTTATACGTCTTCGCCCAGACTTTGAGCCCATTCGGGCTCATTCTTGAGCGCCCCTTACTTCCTAATATGGCTAAGGCTCTTGCTACCCTGATTGCTGAGACTCGTCTTCGCTCCCTTACTGGATTTGCCTCTGTGGTTCCCCTGCAATATGTTACGACAGTTTCTCCTCAAATGTCATCCTCTGATGTTATTGTTACTCCGCCTACTTCCACCTAGGTTGTCTGCTCTCATTGCAAGCGGCTTGGACATCGTGCTCAACAGTGCTTCAAGCTACATCTTGAGTTGAAGCCACCAAGTGGATCGTCTCATCGTGAAGCCGCTATTGCATCTTCTCCAGTACATGTTGCCTCTTCGAATCCACTTGCTACTCAGCTGAGTCAGCTTCAGACTCAGATGAGTCATCTACAAGCCCTTTTTCAGGAGCATTCGTCATCTAAGCCCTCTTCTGGTGGATTTGCTAGTATTGCTGCTTCCTCTCCCTCTGTGTAAGTACTGCATTTCCTTGGGTTATGGACTCGGGGGCCTCCTTCCATATAATGTCAGATGGCTCTCAGTTAGCGTCCTGTCAGCCTGTTACCGATGGTGCCTCTGTTCAAACAGTTGCACCTCTTGTACAGTCACTCATCAGGGCACTCTGTCCACCCCACTTTATTGTTCCGGATGTCTCTCGTGCCTCAGCTCTCTATGAGTCTTATGTCTGTTGGTCAACTCACTGATATACACTGATTTGTTGGGTTTGATGACTCTTCGTGTTTTGTGAAGGATCGTCGGACAAGGACTCGTTGGTATTGGTCATCGCCGTAAAGGTTCTCAAGGTCTACATTCTTGATAGCTTGAGTCTTCCGTCATCCTCCACTATTGTCTCCTCCACAGTCTTCAATGTCTACTTCGATCGCTGCAACCTCTGTCACCTTCCCTTAGTAGCATCATCGACTAGGCCATATATGTGGTTCTCGTCTATCTACTTTAGCTTGTCAGGGTGTCTTTGGTCGTGTCTGTTGACACCAGTTTTGACTGTACTAGTTGTAAGCTTGGCAAACAGCTACAGCTTCCTTATACTTACAGTACTTCTAGGTCTAGTCACCCTTTTGCTTTAGTTCACTCTAACGTTTGGGGTCCTACTCCTTTTGTTTCACAAGGTGATCACAAGTATTATGTTATTTTTATAGATGATTATTCTCATTATACTTGGGTTTATTTTATAAAACATCATTCTCAGTTGCTATCTATCTTTATAGATGGTTCATACTCAGTTTTCCACTACTATTCAGATATTTCGCTCTGATTCCGGGGATAAGTACTTGTCAATCGCTTTTCGTCAATTCCACTCTGCTGAGGGGACGCTTTCGCAACTCTTGTCCTGATGCTCATTCTCAAAACGGTGTTGCTGAACACAAACATCGTCACATTATTGAGACTGCTCATACTCTTTTGATTGCATCTCATATTCCTCCTCATTTCGGGGCTGAGTCTGTTTCTACGACTGTATCTCATCAACATACAGCCATCCTCTCGTCTCCATGGCAAATGTCCTGGAGAGCTCTTGTTTTTATCTCCACCAGGTTATAATCATTTTCGAGTCTTTGGTTATACCCACTATGTTCTTGCCCCACGAAAGCGCACCAAGTTAACTGCTCAGTCCGTTGAGTGTGTTTTTCTTATTACAGTCTGGAACATAAGGGCTATCGTTCTTCTAACCCTTCTGCTCGGCGCATCTGCATTTCTCGTGATGTCTCTTTTGTTGATGGTAGACCTTATTTTTACTCTTCTGCTTCTCGGGCTTCTCCCACAATCTTATCTCACTTCTATATCTACCTCCTAATCGTACGCCAGACATGACACCTACTTCCACCGATCCTTCTCCAACTATGCCACTTCTTGTTTCTATAGTCTTCTCCATCTTCAAATATGTCCCCGTCTCCTTTCCACTACACTTGTCGTTCTAGGGTTTCTATTGATCCTCAATTTCCAGGTTCTACTTCTGATGGCATGTCTATTACTGAGGGTGTTCTTATTGACGATCTATCACCAACGTCGTCCCTCCCAACTTCACGGTATGCTCTCCGTGATCACAACACCAGTGTGGGTCGCAATGATTTTACTGCTACGAGTGCTGGCTATGAGCCTCGTACCTATCAAGAGACTACAGTCCTTCCTGAGTGGCAGTTGGCCATGTCTGAGGAGCTTGCAACGTTGGATCGTACTGGCACTTGGGATTTTGTTTCGCTACTTGCTCAAGCTGTTCCCATCACCTGCAAGTGGGTTTTCAAAATCAAGACAAAGTCTAATGGTTCACTGGAGCGTTATAAGTCTCGTCTTGTTGCGCGAGGTTTTCAACAGACCTATAGTCGTGACTATGATGAGACATTTGCGCCTGTTGCTCACATGACTACAGTCTACACGTTGATTGCTGTGGCTGTTGTTCATTCCCGGACTATCTCCCAAATGGATGTGAAAAACACTTTTCTTCACCGTGATTTACAAGCAGAGGACTATATGCATCCACCTCCCAGTGTTGTTACTCCTGCTGGTCATGTCTATCACCTTCGTTGAGCCTTTATAGTCTCAAACAAGCTCCACGGCCTGGTTTGAGCGTTTAAGTTCGGTTGTTCTTGCTGTTGGCTTCTCACCTAGTGCTCATGATCCCACCTTATTTATCCATACATCTACATGTGGTCGCACTTTGATCCTGCTATATGTGGATGATATGTTGATTACTGGTGATGTGGAGTACGTTGCTTTCGTGAAGCGCCGTCATAGTGAGTAGTTTTTGATGTCTGACTTGGGCCCTCTTAGTTATTTTCTAGGGATACAGATGATGGCTATTATCTTTCTCAGCAGCGTTATGTTTAGGATCTGCTGGCTCGGTCTAAGCTTACTGATACACGGACGGCTACTACTCCTATGGAGCTTCATCTTTAATTTCGTCCCACTAATGGCGCTCTACTCGAGGATCCCTTTTGCTATCATCTCGTTGGGAGTATTGTCTATCTTGCTATCACCAGGCCTGACATTGCTCATGTTGTTCATGTGCTTAGTCAGTTTGTCAGTGCTCTTACTTCAGTTCACTATGGTCACTTGCTTCGTGTGCTCTGTTATCTGCGTGGGACCGCTTGTCTTTTCTATGCTCATTCAAGTCAACTCCAGCTTCATGCTTACTCTGATTCGACCTGGGCTAGTGATTCTCTTGACTGACGATCCCTTACTAGTTATTGCATATTTCTTGGTACTTCTCTTCTTACATGGAAGTCCAAGAAACAAACTGCAGTATCACGCTCCAGTGCTGAGGCTAAACTTTGTGCCTTGGCCACTACTACTTCAAAAATTATCTAGCTTCGTTGGTTATTAGATGATTTTGTTGTCATGTACCATTCTCACGCCCCTTTTTTGTGACAACACCAGAGCTATACATATGGCCACTGATCCCGTGAAGCATGAGTTAGACCAAACATATTGATGTGGATGCATCCTTTACACATTCTCATTGTCAGCAATCGACTATTGCTCTTCAGTATATGCCTTCTGAGCTTTAGGTTGCCGACTTCTTCACGAAGGCTCAGACTCGAACAACATCGATTTCACCTCTAAACTCCATGTTTCAGATTCTCTTGATCCATCTTGAGTTTGAAGGGGGTTATTATGTATATATATGTATAGTGTCCTAGTGTATATGGCCCAAATAGACCCAGTAGGCTCTTTGTATCTATGTATACTTGAGTTTAATCCTAAGAATATTCATTGGTTATTATTCTAACACATAGATCATCTGCTGAAATGGTGGAGCTGCTAGCTTGTACGGAGGAACTTCATTTTGCTAGGGAGAAGCAACCCACTCATGATTCTGGAGACAGGATCAAATCAGCTGTCCAGAAACTTGGCTCGGACACTACCAACCTCATTGCTCTATCCTGAGATTACAGACATAAAGGATATGCTCCTTTCTTTCCAGCAAGCGAAAATGTGCTTGGTCAATAACAATGTTTTAAACCGTGGTTCACGATCCATTATAGCGAGAGCTTGCAAAAAAGATATCATGGGCTATCGCAGAAACTACAGTACATGTCACTATTTCAATAAAAATAATATTTTTACAAACATATAAAGTATTAAATCGAAAAGATGTAAATATTAACATAAAAATGATGAAAATACGAGCATTGGTCAATCAAAATATCAAACATTATAAATAGCCACAATCATTTCATATTAAGTCCATAATGACTAATAGTAGCAACAGTAATACTCAAAAAAAAATTCTAACCTTCAAAATATTAAATCAATCAAACAAGAGATATTTATTTTATTTTTGCAGTTTCAGAATTTCTAGTCAAGGCTTAAACCCACAAGACGTGTAGCAAACCACTATGGGCTATAGCCTATAGCGATTCTAACTGAGTTCAAGTATTTTTATCTCATGGCATAGCTTCTATGTCCAGTAAATGCTATAGCGCCGCTATAGCCTTTTTGAACACAAATCAAAGGGGATCTCAGCCAAGTTGCACATGCTTTTGCCAGAACAGATCTTGTAGAGAGAATTTTTAGTGTATGGCTGGGACATGCACCGGATTGCATTTCTACAAGAGCTGACAATAGTTTTGAAATATTCTTCAAATAAAGAAATCCCTTGATTCCCTTTAAATCTAAAAGAAAAAGGGTCGACCACATCTAAACTTTCATATTTTTTATTTGGGTCTTGCTTCTTATTTTATTGATTGGTTTAATGATCAGGACAACCTTAGGCTCCAATTTGTTGAATTAAGCCCCTCTAATATTTTCTTGAAGACATATGTTAGTTACATAGCTCACTGTAACTAGAATTTCCCCCTTTCTTTTAATATAATTCTTCTGTGAAAATGAAAAGAGAAATTTTCAGAGTCCAACTCTTTTCTCCAATTTTGAGTCCCATTCAACTTTGACAATTATGTCTCACTTCATAAATTATTTGATCAGGTACTATCAGGTATCATTACTTCTGCTAATTAAACACTAATGTAACAAGATTACTCAGCATTAATGGGCACAAAACATGGAAAAGTCATAGAAAAACAATATAATCATTAAAAATTACAAAAAAAATATCAAATTTTGGAAAATCATAGAAAAATTCACTAGAAAGTGACCGTTGGTTCTAGATTGAAACAATTTAAACAAAGTAGGACCTATTTTTCAAAATTGAAAAAACTGGGTCTTCTAAAACATTTTTTTTTACAAAATACAGGATGATGTTTTTAGAATTGGAAGGACTTAGCAAGAAATTATGAAAATGTATGACCAGCTATAAAAAAAATTCTCCAAAAGAAAATAACATTGAAATTTTGGCATAGAGAATTGCTGTAACAATTTAGTAAGGTAGTGGGCCAATCCAACAAATCTGGATCATAGGGACATGATGCACCATTTGAATAACTTACATGGGCTCAAATGCACAAAATTGAGGTATCATCTATTGCATCTAGACCTTTATACCTAACCTGATTTTGATGATTAATGAAAACAAGCGTTTCAGACTAATTGTGTTTTTGAGTTATTTGATACAGAACTGTGTTGGGAAGAATACAAGATGATCAAGATGAATCTAACGTGAAAAAGAGATAAAGCACAAGTCGCAATGTACAAAGACGAGACGCAAATTGCAAGATTGAAGTTTCAAAAGATCTAAGGTAAAATATGTTTATTTTTACCGATCACAGTGTTTTGGAGTTTGATCGGTTTTGAAATTTATATTTTCAACCGTACTATAAAGAGGGGTTGCAAATCCTCTCTACATTTCCAGTATAAACCGAGAAACTACTAGGTCATTGCATTCATTCTTTTCGGTTGGATTTGATTTGGTTTTTCTGATGAGTTTTTGACAGCAGAAGTGTTTTTGCATTTTCTAGAAAAATCTAGGCAGATCTGGCTTTTGCTTCTGTTGACAAAAATATAACCCTTTAAATTATCTTTCAAACGAGTTATCAAACACTTTAATCGGATCTCTGAATCAAAAGTTATGGCTGTTTTTATCCACGCTGACAGTCAACATAACAGTCAGCCTGTATATCAGTTTGTGTTGCTGACATTTATCCAGAGAGCATGTTTGAGCCAATTTTTTTTGCCTATACTGACTGTCAGCATGTGTTGCTAACTGTCAGCATGAGTTTCGACCTCGAGCTGATTTGTTTGAGAGTTTGTTTTAACTGGTCGTTTTTGTGGTCAATGCTGACTGTCAGCATGAGCGACTTCTTTCCATATGTAACCACAAATGACTAGCTAAGTTTTATCCGTGATTTTTGACGAACTGAGGTTATGGACGCTGACTGTCAGCATGTGTTGCTGACTGTCAACATGTGCTGTTTTGTTTCCTTTTTCGACCTCAAACGGCTAGGTGAGTTTTCTCCGAGATTTACTTTGTACTGGTCGTGACCTATGCTGACTGTCAGCATGCACTGTCACTTCTCAGCTCGTGCACAACGGCTTTTTTGATCTTTTGGGCTATAAATAGAGGCTTTGAGCTATTGTTTCACACACCAAACAGCCTCATATTCATATACACACTTGAACTTTAGTTCTTAACACAAAATCTTGATCTTTTGATCAAGTCGTGAATTTTTGTGATCCACCGAGTTTTCTGTTCGCATCATTTTGCATCTCTAGAGTTTCTCGGTGATTGTTGGAGGTCTAGGAAAGACCTTGCAACTTACTACTCTTGGTGAACGCCCTTACCTAGATGGTTTGGTGGCGTGGCCGTTGACCTCTTCTGTTCGGAGATTTTTGAAGAGGCTCGGCGTGATTGTAAAAGACATCGGTGCTCGCCTTTCCGGAGTGGACAAGGAGCAACCACTAGTGAGAAATATCCTTCGTGAATATTGAAGCAAGACTCATTCATTTGAGTGCTTCAACGAGGAGTAGGGGAGACCAGACGAGTCTCCAAGACCTCAGAAAAATCGTTGTGTTTGTTTGTCTTCTCTTCCTCTTTCTCTTGCAATATATTATTCATTTGTTTTAGATCTTATTTTCTCTCTTCGCAAAAGTTGTTTTTAATTGAAAAGTTTTAAAACCTTCTATTCACCCCCCTCTAGTCGGCATCCTCGATCCTACATCATCAATGTTTGATGATGATATGAGGCTGAAAGTGTGATCTTGTCTACCCAAAATATCATATCATTGATGCCAATAGGCAGTCAACATCCTGGTCAGCTTCAACTTCTTTGCAGACCAATATAAGAATAAATGCAAGTATATTTTATATGTTTAAAAAGCAACCGAGTTATTACAAAAATAGACTATTTCATGTTTAAAAACAGGAACCAGAAGGCTATTGTCTGGTTAATGACTGGTAACTATTTTTCAGAGTTTCCCAAAAATATTTAGGCCCTGTTGGGATAAGATTTTGGGCCCAAACCCCCAGGAAAATCAGCAACCAGAAAAGGGATCCAATTTCAAACCATAAAACTGTTCAGTAGTGAAGAAAGGATCACAAGTCCTATCTTGAAGCCTATTCCCAACAGAAATTACAAAAAAAGAAAACTGCCTAATAGAGTTTTTTGGATTCCCCAGAAACCTACAAGAGATGCAAGCTGCTGTAGATTCCCTCCCTCTCATGCCGTCAACAATCCAAACACAAAAAAGTGGTTTGTTACAATTCATCACGGATATTTTTTTTTGCACCCAAACAAGTTCTAAAATTTAAATTTAATATATTTCCAAATCAGCTGGTTGTCAAGAAACTGTACAGGATCAGGAATCAGCAATTGGCAGTAATACTGCTGGTTACCAGCTCTGCGGATAGTATTTCTATTTTTATTATTATTTTGAGTACCAACAAAGCCAACCAACTATAGTGTTATTACTAAAACAAATCTTTAATACTGCCTTTTCATCCTGCTGGCCCAAATATTATACTGGCCCATTTTTGAGTTATCAAATTATGTTTTCATTCTTCCTGAATTCAACAGTCATTTCGCATCAACATTTTCAAGAAAACTGTGCAGGTATCTAGGCATGATTTATGACATCGGTATATGAGCTTAAATCAACGAGTCATATAATAGAGCCTAATTCAGCATTTGATGAAGACACATGACCGAAAGTATGCTTTTGATTATTCAACACTTGACAAACCATTGAGCTAACAACCACTGTAATGGCATCTGAATCCCACATTGCCCCTCACTTCCCAATCAATTTCTATTTTGTTAGTTCAAGAGAAAACCAAATATATTTGCAGTACTTATGAAACCAATTGAAGATAATTACCAGTTCAGCTAGGATGTAAAAGAATATTTTTACCAAAAAAAAAATAATGGTGGTAAAAAATTATGTTGATGTGCTGAAGATTCACTTACTGCGAAAGAAGTTCGAAGTCAATGATGTTATGTGGCCCAGGACGATGTGCCTTCCCATTGGAATGAAATCGCCTAAATGATTTTGGGTTCAAACCGCACACATGTGGTACAGCATCTACAAGCTTCCTCTGTAAGCTCTGAAGACGGCGGAATGTTAACTCATCAATAGGTGCGATACATCCAATGCTGCCATCCAAAGTCCCAAATAGAAGAGCAAAACGGTTTGTCTTTTCAGATGCCAACCCTTGACTAGGAAGCATCTGCAGTCTCAAAAACTTTGCCACATGAGCTCCCACATGAAATTCCGCTCTAGGAAGGAGTTTCTGCCCCTTCCAGCTCTCCACCATTTTAGGAGCATAGTAGAATATCTGCAGAAAGCAATTTGTTAGATGGTTCAGTGAAAATGCAATCATGTGAGAGATATCACTTTTAGTTGTAGTTAGGGGCTGTTTGGCCGATCTTCATCTTAAACTTATGGGCATATAAGCTAAAGCCGAAGCTGAACATGTAACTTATTACAGAGTTTATTCCATAAACGCTCTTTTTGAACTAGAAGCTGAGGCCAGTAGAAGGGCTTATCTGGTGGAACACTCAACTTATAAACTTTTTGAATTTATTTCAGAACTTATTCCATAAGATGGGGTTGGTGAAAGGAGGCTTAATGGACCTATAAGCTGAAGCGCCAATATGCCAACGGCCAGCTTATTGGAGATGTTTAAACTCAACCAAACACGCCCTTAGTAAGGTCAGTTTAATACTAAGGTAACATTCTAGACATTGTAATCTTCAGCAATTTTCCTGGAGATCTCACACGCTATCGGGAAAGAACTCTAATGATACCCTTCCCTACTAACTCTCCTAGTCAAAACCCAACTCACTAGTCAATTGGTTAGAATTTGTTATGTGCTCAGGTTAACGAACGCGTAACTGGACGACGAGAGCCGCTGTGGCTCACCTCAACGAGGGTAGTAGTTTTAGGTTTTCTTGGCATAAGATGATCTCTTCATTAAAAGATAGTAGCCTTATATAGGTATTACAAGAGAACTAATTGGAAACAGAATAGACATTACGAATTGGAAAGGAAATAATCTAAAAAGGAAATAAACTAAAAAGGAAACTAATAATGCTTAAGGCTTTCCTAATCCAAATTGGCCCGACGTTTGTAGACTTGCCTGATCATAACATCACTCCCCCCTGAAGAAACAGCTCGTCCTCGATCTGAAAGGAAGGAAAGGCAGTGCGAAATTCCGACATTTCCACCCATGAAGCATCGTCGACGGAGTGATTTTTCCAATGCACTAATACCTCCTGAGAGCCCCTATTAACCCGAGCGCGAAGCACATGGAGGGGTTCATGACACACCCGTCTCTCATATGTAGATGGAAGAGGAGTGGACGTTGGTGGAGCTCCCACATAAGGCTTCAAAACGGAAATATGAAAGACATCGTGTAGGCGAGCCGTCGAAGGAAGATCGAGACAGTAGGCAAGTTGGCCTACACGGTCTACTACTTTGAAGGGTCCATAGAACTTCGGCAACAATTTGTGATAAGACATTCGACGAAGAGACTGTTGACGGTGCGGTTGAAGACGAAGCAGGACCCAATCTCCTACTTGGAGTTCCAACTCTCTGTGTCCGCGATCATAAACTTTCTTCATGCAATTCTGTGCCTGAGTAAGACAGCTCAAGCAAGTGTGAGGACCTCATCCCTATTCATAAGTTCCTGGTCAACTGCATCCACCTAGGAAAGTCCTGCAGTGTAGGGAACGAGTGTCGGAGTGTCCCGACCGTAAACCATCCTGAACGGCATGAGTTTATGGGCGGTGTGGTATGATGAATTGTAGCAGAATTCAACCCAGGGAAGCCATTTGCACCAATCCTTTTGGCTTCTCTCCCACCAAACACAGTAGGTACATCTCGACTGATCGGTTGACGACAGTTTGGCCATCCATCTGGGGGTGGTATGGTGTTGACATATTGAGCTTAACATTACATCGTTTGAATAGATCCTTCCAGAACGCCGAAGTGAAAACTTTGTC
Source organism: Pharus latifolius (assembly GCA_019359835.1). NCBI lineage: Eukaryota > Viridiplantae > Streptophyta > Magnoliopsida > Poales > Poaceae > Pharus > Pharus latifolius. The sequence continues at coordinate 63,236,523 of CM033322.1, forward strand.
TCGATCATTGACGATTGATTCCGGTATTCCGTGAAGACGAACGATCTCCTCAAAGAAAACCTAGGCCACTGAAACTGCGGTGAATGGGTGGCTTAACGCAATGAAGTAGCCGTACTTAGAGAGACGGTCTACCACCACCAGAATGACAGACTTCCCTTGAGATTTTGGAAGCCCGGTGATGAAGTCCATCGATGCGTGTGCCCAAATTTGAGATGGCACCTCGAGCGGCTGGAGAAGACCTGCAGGGCGAAGGGTCGAAGCCTGACGAAGTCCTGAACAGCACCTCTCATGCCCGACCATTAGCAATGCTGTCTAATGCGATGGAGAGTCTTCTGACCTCCCTCATGCGCAGACCCATGTAAAAGGGTCAGCACTTCCGCAATAATTGGTGAAGAGGGGGGTAAGTAGAGACGTCCGCGGAAGTAGGCCAGCCCATCCTGGAGGGACCAGTCTGCCGACCGTCCCCCAATTTGGCTCGATTGAACCAAAGGGGAGGTCAACTCGGCCACCCGTGTCAACATATCTGGGTCCTCCCGTAATCGGTGTTTCCACCCTTCAAACCCCTCACACGTGGGCATGGAAATCGCCATGATTACGCCGGGTAGTTCATCGCGGCGAGACAAGGTGTCAACTGCAGCATTCAGTTTGCCAGGCTTGTAAGAAACATAAAAATCAAATCCCATCAGTTTACTTAGCCAATGCTGTTGCGGTGGTGTAGTGAGCGCCTGTTCCAACAAATACTTCAAACTGGCGTGGTCGGTGCGGACACAGAAGGGCCGTCCTAAGAGATACGGTCGCCAGTGCTGTATGGCCTTGGCTAGGCCAATGAGCTCGCGCTCATATGCAGCGAGCTTCCGATGACGCTCAGTCAATGCTCTGCTGAAGAAAGCGATGGGATGGCTATGCTGGTGAAGAACCGCCCCAATGCTGGAACCCGATGCGTCACACTCAACCACGAACTCAGCTTCAAAATCGGGCATCTGGAGGACTGGAGCCGTTACGAGTACCTGTTTTAAAGTGGCGAATGCCTTGGAACAATCCTCATTCCAGTTGACGGCATTCCGTCGGAGGAGTGCTGTCAGGGGGTGAGCTATGGCTGCATATTGGTGGATGAAGCGGCAATAGTAACCGGTGAGGCCCAAGAAGCCCCGAAGTGTAGTCGGTGTGGTGGGCTGTGGCCACTCCTCAATGTCTCGTAATTTAACTGGGTGAGCGGAAACTCCTGCATTTGACACGATATGACCCAGGTAGGTGATCTGCTGTTGCCCAAAGGAGCACTTAGACTCTTTTAAGTGTAACCAGTGGAGCCGGAGAATCTCGAACACCTTGCGAAGGTGTTGCTCATGCGTCGCCCAGGATTTATTGTACACCAAAATATCATCAAAGAAAACCAGTACGAAGGTGCGCAGGAATTCCCGAAAGATCTCGTTCATCAAGGACTAGAATGTGGAAGGTGCATTTGTCAGGCCGAATGGCATGACCAAAAACTCAAAGTGGCCATGATGAGTGCGAAAGGCCGTTTTATGTATGTCGCCTAGCGCCATGTTAATTTGGAAATAGCCGAAACGGAGGTCCAACTTGAAGAAGAGGCGGGCGCCTTTTAACTCGTCGAACAGCTCGTCGGCAACTGGGATTGGGAACTTGTCTTTTGATGGTTTTCGCATTCAACTGGCGGTAGTCGATGCAAAAACGCTATGAATCATCCTTTTTCCGCACTAGGAGGACAGGTGAGGAACAAGGAGATTGACTTCGACGGATGATGCCCTGTTTGAGCACCTCGTGGCATTGTCTCTTGATCTCATCTTTCTGGCAGAACAGGTAGCGGTATGGTCGTACCACTATAGGATCTGTGCCCGTTTCTAAACAGATCTGGTGGTCGCAACTCTGTTCCGGGGGAAGCCCGGTTGGTATGGTGAACAAATCCCGAAACTCCACAAGTAACTCCTGTAGCCGAGAAGTAACCGGATTGTCTTGTAGTATGTGGAGACTCATCGGAATCGTCAAGTGAAGGCCGTAGAGGGTGACAGCCCGGCCACCGCAAACGAAAGACATGTAAAGCAAGTCCCAGTTGTGGACAACGGCGCCCAGGGTACGGAGCCAAGCTATACCGAGGATGACATCATAGCCACCTACAGGAATGATGTAACAGTCCGCGATAAAAGTCGAATGCCCTCATTGAAACTCTAGCTGGGTGATGCGACCCTCACACAGAATCTTCTCTCCATCTGCGACTGTCACACGAAGGGTGGAGCGTGTGTCAGGGCATAAGCTGAGCATCTGAGCCGTCTGGATGCTGATGAAATTGTGGGTACTGCCTGAGTCAACCAGCCCGGTGAAGCAACTATCCTGGCAGTCTACCCACATTTGCATAGTCTGGGGCCCTCGTGCCCCCTTGAGAGCATGCACCAAAAGAACTGCGTCCTCCTCTTCTGTTGATATCGCCTCATCGGGCGTATCCTCCTCTTTGATCACGTTGATCAGGAAGAGGCGCTTGCAACGATGCCCTCGTGACCATGGTTCATCGCAATTGTAACAATCCTTTGGCGTTCCGCTCCTCCCGTTTGGCTCGAGAGAGCCGTTTCATGAAGGGAGATGGAGTGGAGCTGCCCTTGGAGGTTGCAGCCTTAGCCCCTAGAGTTGGCGGGGCTTGGGAAGGCCATCGGCTAGCTGCGGCCATTGGCCGTGGTGGTGGGGTTGACCGTGAAGGAGCGGGTCCTCCAGACCTTGTCTCGCGAGCCAGTCCTTGGCGTAGGGTTTCTGCTACCTGAAGCTCCGAGCGTCGCTCGACAGCTTTCACCAGTCGCATGGCGTCATCCAGTAGCGTTGGCCTTTCCCGCTGCACTTCTACCTTGATCGCGGGAAGAAAGCCGGCAATGTAGAGTCGACCTCCTGGTATTCGGCGAGATCAGTGATGCGCGCGAGTCTTGCCTGGAACTTGGCGTTATGCTCGTCAACTCGACCTGTCTGTCGGAGCGAGGCTAGATCCCCTAAAGGGCCCTCCTCGTCGGGAGAACTGAAACGAGTCAAGAACGCGGCAAAGAACTCGTCCCAGGGAATCCAAAGCTTGCGTTGTTGCCACTTGTCAAGCCAATCTTGTGCTTCGCCGTTGAGGGACAGATCGGCGATCTCGACACAGTCGTCGGCATGGACGCCCTATACAGTGAAGTAGCGCTCACAACGGTGGTAGTCACCGCGGCCCTGGTGGTCGTGATAGCCCGGGTGGGCATGGCCCAGGGAGGTGGATAGCAGATGGCGGTTGTGGCCCTCGCGACGCGGAGGGGATCGGCCGACGCGGCTGGCGGCGCACGATCGTCGTAGTGCGGCTGGCGCGGAGTCTCGTCGAGGCCGAAGGTCGTCGTCGTCCGTGGGAGATTCAATCGAATCCCGCCAGTCAGCGTCGACACAAGGACGGCTGCGGTAGGGTTGTGCGGACGGCCGACGGAGGGGATGAGGCTGAGAGGCGGCTGTGGAAACAGGCACGTTGGCAGATTTGGCGACGGCGGAGGCCCTAGGTTGTAGTGGGGAAACCGATGTCCTGCTGAACGAGCCGCCCGCGGGGGCAATGCGGCTGGACGCAGCGGGAAGAGTGAGGCGCTCGACGGCGGCGATGAGGCGATCCAGTGTGTTTTCGATCGTCAGGAGGCGGTCGACGTCATCGCGGAGAGCGAGAATCTGGTCGACCACCACGGCAACGCGGTCCATGCCCTCTTCAAGCGAACAAAGCCTCTCGGTGTTGGTTTTTGTATTAGACATGTGTAGGTTGGATCAGATCTTGGATCGTCGGCTCTGATACTAAATTGTTACATGCTCGGGTTAACGAATGCGTTACTGGACGACGAGGGCCGCTGTGGCTCACCTGCCTCGACGAGGGTAGTAGTTTTAGGTTTCCTTGGCATAAGATGATCTCTTCATTAAAAGATGGTGGCCTTATATAGGCATTACATGAGAACTAATTGGAAACGAAATAGACATTATGAATTGGAAAGGAAATAATCTAAAAAGGAAATAAACTAAAAAGGAAACTAATAATGCTTAAGGCTTTCCTAATCCAAATTGGCCCGACGTTTGTAGACTTGCCCGATCATAACAGAATTGTCCTTAGTGTCCAATGATTCAATTAGTTAGTATCCGACCATAAGAAGTATTAACATTTAACAGCAAAAGAAGATTAAAAAGGATATTCTTGATCATGAGCCTCAAGGACAAATAAGCAAACCCAGTTACAATGTTTATTGGCATAATATGGTATTGTTTTCCTTCTGCCCTCTGTGATTCACTAATTTTTATATATTATTGTTATTTAATATGCTGTGAATATACACCATGTTCTTGGAAACAAGGATTTAATCAGAAAAATAGAGATTAATTGTTGCAGAATATTTTCTTTGTCTGGGAAACGGTAATCCCACAGTTCCTGGCTGTTTTTTCCAAACACTTATGGAGCCTTAGTTGCAAATAATATGTAAAAAGCAGGGTGTTGGATTCTTGGGCTCAGTTCCTGGTTGGCAGCTTATTGCAGAATATTTTATTTGTCCATAAAATGGTAATCCCGCAATTCTTGGCTGTTTTCCAAACACTTCTTGAGACTTAGTTGCAAATATATGTAAGAAGCAGGGTTTCAGATTCTTAGCTTCAGTTCCTGGTCACTAGTTTGAGTCTAGTAACATGGCCATAGCAAGCTGGTTAATGGTGATTTACTGGGTAAAGTTATGAGTGAATTTTTTTTAATTATTTCATTCATTTTTGAGCCGCTATCAAAACTAGTTTCTTGATCCTTGGTAAGGAGAACCTTCAATAAAGTGTCATTGAATTACTTAAATCTTAATACAGCGTAAGTGTTTGAGAACTGAACATATCCGCCTGAATTAAGTGACAGGATGATGCTTCAATTCATGTTTGAATTTTTTTTTATCATTGGTGCATGTTCCTTTGCCAATAGAAAATCAAGCAGATGGATCAAATAGTAAATAAGTGAAGAATAACCAATTGATAGATATCGTGGACAGGCAGAGTAGCATATTGTGAGTAAGAAATGACCTGCACATTCTTATCGGAGTCGGCAACTACGAGGCTCAATGTGCTGCCGTCAATTAAGAACTCAGTTGCAAAGCAATCAAGAGACCCAAAATCTTTTGCCAGCAAACTCAACTGAGAACCTTGCTCCTTCCAGTTCAGAAAATATATGCTTTTATGAATATCACCAAACAAAACAAAGTTTTTAACCTGAAACAGAACATTGGTAGAATCTTAGTATACTCCTTGTGTTTTTCAGAACATTGCAGTCATCAATAATGCAATCCGTCTAGATAAATGATAATGGCAGGTGATTCCAAGTTATGCATGTCGACATGCAAGAGCCAGGTATCAATTGGATCCTAGATCATGTATGTGAAGACTTCATAAATAAACAAAATAACTGGGCATGGAAATAAATCAATTTGACAAACAGAGAATCATAGGACACAAAATTAAATCAATTTGACAAATAGGGATAACAATTCATTCTTAACAAGTTGGATGCAATCATTATTTAAGGAGTTGTTTGGTTGCCTGCATGGAAGCATTCCATACACGATGAAAGTAGCTTTCCAGCGTTCGATTCATTTCCAGGATAAGGTGATGCCAGATTAAGGGATGCGAATTCCTTGAATATTCCCTCCTTATCCTGCATGAGGTTGCGCGAAAAATTTTACCGCACGGCATCATCCCGCATGGATTAATCATGAACTCTCAGTATTGATTAGCAATATAGTGAACATTAGCAATAGTGATGTTTAGTGAGGATTAATGTTAATTAGTGGTGATGAATAATAATTGGTGTTGATTATTGGCAATTATAGATTAGTAACAATTAGTGATAATAAATAGTGATTAGTGATAATTAATTATAATAACAACAATTAGTGACAATTTTAAATGATTGTTTACATTAAAATAGAGAAAGTATTGTTTTAGTCCCTCAACTTTGAGTCCAAGTTCGTTTTAGCCCTTTCCTTCAACTTTGAAAATAGGTACCATTCTAGCCCCTCCCATTAAAAAACTCACAAATCTACATAGATTCCAAGTCATTTACAAATAGGCCCACCTATCATCAGTGGCATCACATGTCAATGACTTGGAAGGCTTGATTTGAACCTGCTACCAAAATTAGAGGACTCAACGAAATGTTCAGGTGCTAAAGTGGCTTGACCCTAAGTTGAGGGACCAAAATAATACTTTCCCAATTTAAAATATCAATTTTTCTACAAATCCATAATACTGCTCTGTTATGGATGCAGCAGCCACAAGAGGTTAGCCCAACAATACTATGTTGGGTGCACTAGATTTGATGATTTCTAGATTAAATTTGTTTATTAGGATAATGAAGATTGGTTTGGTTGTTATGATAGTTGCTACTTGTTAGTACTACTATTTATAGTCAAGTTTCAGATTGTATTAGCAAGGAAGAAATAAAGTTTAAAGTCCATTTCTCTCTATATCTTCCGATCTTAGTCCCTCTTCCCTTCAACCTTCAATCCAAGCACATCAACTTGGTATCATAGCCGGTCACCATGGCTTCCGGTGCCGAGGAATTGAGTGTCCAAGAGATGCTATCAATGTTGCTCCAAGAACAGGAGGAGGTGCTTCGGCAGCTCGAGTTGGCAGACGCCCATTTAACGGCCTTAGAGAAGGCAAGAGGAATCAAGGGAGCAAGCAAGTCCAATAACCTAGGGGCGCCAAATGTGCCCTTAGTAGAAAGCTACCAAGAAAAATCCTTGTCCTTCGCTTCCCTGCCATCGATTGTGCATCCATCACCCGCCGTCCCTCTAGTCCTGCAAGCTACTGCCCTCTCATTTGACGAATTGCCACCCTCACCAATCTCAAAGATCCATGGGCAAGTAAATCTATGTCTTAGTCGACGCCTCTGGATCTGGTAGCCTGCTGCAACACAGCCACAAACTTCCTACTAGCAAGCATATTTGTGCCCTGGATCAGCGCCATCCATCCTAGGCAACTCCTATAACTAGCCTCCACCAATAGTGTCGAGGAGTCTCCCACCTGCTTTTGGTCATTCCTAGAGCAGTCAGTTGCACGGATCCACCAAATCGGCTGCCACCAGATCCACCGGTCTACCATGTTGAGTTGCTGATTTTCCACACAGATCTAACCCTCAGCTTGCGTGCCAATAAACATGCTGGCAACCTCGCACAGATCAAGATTAGTCACAACCAAATTTTCCTTAATCGTTATCAGTCAACTCACTTGGCATCTGTCAAGTTCGAGGATGAGTTGTTTCTCCAGAAGACGAGAAATGTTACAGACGCAGCAGCCACAAGAGGTTAGCCCAACAATAGTTTGTTGAGTGCACTAGATTTGGGAATTTCTATATTAAGTTTGTTTATTAGGATAATAAAGACTGGTTTGGTTGTTGGGATAGTTGCTACTTGTTAGGACTATTATTTATATCTATATCTCTATCTCTTCCTATCTTAGTCCCTCCTCCCTTCAACCCAGGAGCATGTCATACTCATCTAGCAACCAAACACCATCTCAGCCCATCTTGCATCACTCCATGCAAGCAACAAGCAAACAGCTTACATGATTCCACCCAGGATGACAAACCAAACTTCCCCTTAGCCTCAACATCATTGAATCCTATCATTAGGCCAAATAACAGAATAGAATTGCCATGATTCTAACAAGTGTAACTACAAAATGTCCAACAGAGACCTGTGTCATATCCAAAAGGAGAGAAGACCGGTGCAGATCAATGCCCAGACGAAAACCTGTGGCATATCCAAAGGAAGAGAGAAGACGATGCAGACCAGTGGCCAAGACCCATGGCATCTCCAAGGGATGAGAAAAGAGAAGCAGACAGATCTGAAGCAGATGTGGATCTGGACCAGTAAATGATTCGATCTTCAATGGATGGTGTGTCCCATTGATATTATGGACTCACGGACAAGAGTATGGGCAGCAGCAGATCAATCTGGCAGAGACAGCAGCAAATTGATCTAGGACAAGGCCGATTTTACGCAGAGCTGGCACACCAACAATGCAGATATGATGAAGAGTGCTTCGGCCTTTCTGGCTGTGGCAAAAATCTTCTCTGGAAGTAGGGAGAGAGGTTGGTGGCCATAGCTTGTCGGTGACAAGTGCATATCCTAGGAGAAGAATAGACAGACAGGAGCCAATGCAACGGGAGTTGGCTATTTGTGGCACTGCGCCTAGGAGATAGGCGTCAAGGTGGCAGTCAATCAGTAGCTACATTTAGAGCTATAGAAATCCTTGTTATGATACCATGTTGGGAATTGAGGAAAACACCAATATGTTATATTTTGAACAAATGATATGTAGATGAGACATGTATACTAGAGTCCTAATCAAAGATAATAAGAAAATTTCGTCCGTGCCACTGAAAACTTATAGTTTGTATTTGCCACTGAAAACTTTTGTATTTGTTACAACTTCTATTCTTTTTTATTTGTCATTTTAGAAAAAAATAATACCTAAATGAATTATCATTCTATATTTTTGAGATGAAATATGACTCTATCTTCTTAAGGTACTATCATAACCAATACTCCACTTGACTATTAATTATTTGGATACAAGCAACACGCCTACTACATTACTCACAAATACTAAGGGTAAAATTGTAATTTTACATCACTTCTTAAACATTGTGTAGAGCTAAAACACCATGTAAAAATGAACAGAGGGAGTATATGCTGCCAGCATTTTCAATAATAGTTGTATTTGCCAGTGATGTTAGTCTACCTTTTATTAAAGGTTAGTCAAAAATGACAAAAGTGGAGAGCTTTTGTATTTACCATGGGACTTTGTCTATTTGTATTTGCCACTAAAATTATTGTGTAAGACTAAAAGTAATACCTCGAGCTCAACTGGTGGTCAGCACACTACCAGCCGTCGTCCTGAGAAAACCGCACCTAAGCTTGGCATCATAATCCTAGCTACTCCGGCCGCCACCGAACTACCTGCACCTAGCCACCTACACCTGCACACGCACCAACATGTAGCCACGCAAAACAACGTAGCTCTTGACAACCAAAATCTTGTGTATAAAAGAATATGACACCTTCTACATATAAATGGAAGGAGCTCCATTTCTTTATACGCAGCTACACATATTTTTGGCTACCAAGATCCAAGTCGTCTTCCGCGGCTACATGCTAGAGCTTGGGCAGGCGCAATTGCGGACTGGTCGGGTGGAGACCATAGAGCACCAGAGAAGGTAGCAGGTAGCTTGATGCCATGCTCACGAGTGACCAAGATGATGGGAGATGGCGCACCAGCACCAGGTGAGCTCTAATGTTACTTTTAGTCTTACACAATATTCTAGTGGCAAATACAAAAAATACAAAAATTCCAGTGGCAAATACAAAAACTCTCCAGTAACCTTTGACCAACCTTTGGCTAATGACAATGGACGCGACGGCGGGGCACGATGGAGCACAAGACGGATCACAATGGATTGCAATGATGGACAGCAATAACCGGGCAACACAAGGCAAGGCAACTAGACCATGCGTCTAGTCTCCACCAACTAGCCACTTAAGCGACGTTGTAACTGTGGTAGGGAGAGGTGGGCAGCCACATCTTGCCTCTGACGAGTACATATCCCATGAAAGGCAATGTTATAGAGCCGTCGCGACACCTTAGGCACGCCGACTAGGCGTTTGATTTCCACTAACCGAACGTCTGGTCTAGCCGCCTCGACTCATTAGACCTAAGCGACCGCCTAGGCTTTTCGGGTGTCATCCGGTTTTACCCAAGCAGCCGCCTAGAAGCACATCTGATGCTTGTGCAATAAATCTCGGCTATCTTGTACACTACATGAAAACAAAAGAGGTAGGAAAGGGGAGATGGAGGAGTAATCCAACAACCATGGTCTTGTCAAATCAGGGTTAGGGGAGGAGAAATGGAGGATGAGGAAGAGGGGAAGATGCTTCTTGACCCAACCAGAAGAGGGAGGACCCAAGCAACAGATGGGAAGGGAAGGAAGAAAAATGGGAGTAGGACCCAAGCAACAGGAGAGATGGGGAGAAGAGGAAGTAGAAAGAGTTTTTTATTTCTTTTTTCCTTATCAAGTGGCTTTTGTTGTGAAACACTGAGTGAACTGTATTTACCTTGGGACTTAGTGAGGATCATTTATAGGCTGCATCTCGCTTTTCTGTGGCAACCACAATGTAGTAATTTTGCTAGATTTAATAAATAAACTTATGTAGTGATTTCTTGCCTAATTGTCGCCGAAGCGGGCATCTATTCGCCTAGGTGTCCAGGCATTTCACTGCCACAGCGACTCACCTAGTCGTCATAACAAGCATGAGGGGAGGGATAGACAAATGGGAGCTGGCAGTAACAGAAGATGGCTTTTTCCTGGCACTGCTCCAAGAGATATGCATCCTGGGAGGGGTGGATCAGTGGCTACATTTAGGGCTATAGAGATCCTTGTTCTGATACCATGTTGGGAATCGAGGAAAACACCAATATGCTTTATTTTGAACCAATAGAATATAGACCAGACATGTATCTACTAGAGTCCTAATAAAAGATAATATGAAACTAATCCAAGACTAATTCTAATGTATATAATTAGATATATTAACAATAAGGTCCGGGAAGATCGTTTTGGACCAGTATACAGGAATTTTGTTCAATGCCTGATTAGAATTATCACTAAAAATTTGCATTTTTCTTAAGCCCAATGTCTGAGTAAATTCATTATTGTGAAAATACTCAAGAATGCAGGCTCTCTTGCCCGATTCACCTGCATGTGCTCCATACTAAAAATGGGGAAAGAATTCAAAACAAAATCACTTAAAGAAGGAAACACAAAAAGTAAAAGAAATAGGCATTACAAATGAGAGAATTAACACCATGGGAATAAATATCTAAAGTAGACATACTATTGCAAGTCAAGAGAACTAAGGATGTATATACTCACAATGTTTAAGCTCACAACATGCAAAGGAGCATCATAGAAAGCGACAGCTGTCAATTCAGTACCATTCCAGTTGTTCAATGTGATCTTAGGACCAGAAGCTACCAGCAAATGACCTTGAAGAGATGCAACAGCAGATACAGCTCCTTTACTCTCCTTTGAGTAGACTTCTGTAACCTAAAATTCGTTTCCACATGTTAACGAATGAATATAGCAGTAATTGCAAGGTCAATAGGAAACTTTTCCAAAGAATTCCAACAATGCTACCCATACAGTACCAGATTTTGGGAGTTTTCACTTTTAATGAAAGAAAACAGAAGCACCCTTCCTCTAGCAGCTACATCCTCCCCTTGAACATAAGCAGTCCCAATGGCCATCAGGGTCTCATTTTCCTTTGTAGTTGTATTCTGAAGTGAAAATGCAAAACCAATTGGTGAATAATAAATTAAAATCTGAAGAGATATACATTTGGTACTTGAATTCTTGAGACTGGATTCACTTCAAGCCCCAAATATTCCAATGAAACAGATTAGCACTCCAACATTCAACTTTCTGTTAAAAGGCAAAATGAAAAAAAGAACCCAGCAAAAAAGAATAAAATGGAAGTCGAGGGATAACTGGCTTCATCTGGCAATTAATACTTAAAAAATGAACACATCCCAAAGTTCAAGGACCAAGAAGGTTCTCAATCCAAATTTGGAACAGTAAAAAACAGTAGAATTCCTGCCTGAGATTTGGCATTCAATATAAGGGAGATAAAAAAAAAAGACATGCATACATGTAATGTAACAATGCGCACAGTTAAAGCATTTTCAAATGTTTGCATTGGAATAGTAGACTTTGTCTCCCAGTGTCCACCAGATTTCTCCAACTCCATAATGCGAACTTCAAATTCATCAATAGTATAAGTCTTTTGGAGGTCATCAGCACTTGCACTATCATTCTCTATGTGATGAACCAATTCTTGATCAACCATAGAAGAAAGGACTTGATTTAAGGGGCGAACAACCTGAAGAAACATCAATAGATAATCTTCAAAAGACAATTGTACATATTTGACAGTGTGTCAGTGAGTACAGCTCCCCCTACTCAGATGACAGTAAAGGAACAATAACAGCATATATTACTTACAGGAACAGATACAATAAGTGGATACAGGGATTTCTCTGCATAGTATGTGACCTGATGTGGGGTGCCATGCAATGGGATCTATCGAAGTGCAAATAATAAATGTTAAATATGAGATGAAAGGGCTGCAAGAAGAAATATTGAGGTACTTATCTGATATGAACATAAACACTAATTTTACCTTTTGAACAGGCCAGTGGTTATCATAGTTACATGCTGAGGGCAATTGACATATCTTCAAAAAACCCTGTACCAAAAATAATGAATGTCAAATTTGTAGTAAGAGCGTCTGAAACATAAGAATCAAATATCTTCAAGAACTATAAGCATCCAAACAACCCTTACCTGTGACGTAACATATATCAGTCCATGACTACAATTTACATTGTGGAGAACAGTAAAAGCTTCAATTGAACCATCACATAACTGCAAAATGGAACTAATTAGACAGGATGTCACCAGGAACCCAAAGAAGCAGCAAACCAAACTTAAGATTTTTTAAATTCACAGTTAAGTGCTATTTCAGGCTAACCTGAGTAAAAGGAAAGGATAAAGAACTCAAAGTCAACTATTTAAAAAGGCTTTATTAGTTTTGTAGCTTTCTAGTGCTCCAAAAATGAAAGAGATTCTTGTGAAAAGGGTAATAAATTAAACACAGCTGGAAGAATTTGCTTGCTCTATATATAAAATAGTAAAATCAATAAATTATTGTTGCAATAGACCATATTAGCATATCCTTTTGAAACAGCAAGGAACAGCCCACAAGTTTAGAGTGGCTTGGCATTCAAGTATCAGCTGAAGTCTTGGGACTTGGCAGCACCTTTATCATGAAAAGATTTTCAGCTACCCCAGAAACTTGAGTTAATAGTGACGGCATTCCAAAAGAAAAATAAACAACTACTAATAAAGTCATTGCAACATTTTTGAAACAGTAAAAAAAACAACTAATTCAGAGTAGTTTGATGTTCCAAGCATCCAGCTTGGGGACACTTTTATTATGAAAAGAGTTTTCAGCTTGCCTCAGAACCTTGAGTTAATGTGACAGCATTTCACAAGGTACACAACTACTGATAAGTCTCAACAGCTGCAAATGATGTTTAACGTTTAAAAGATGCTATCCAGACATGCACACATCCTTTCTCAACCATTATTTCAAAACATTTATAATGAAATTTGCAAGCTAAAAATGTCTGTTTGTAGTAACTGCAAAACGGTAGACCTGTTATGACAGGAAAAACATCATCATTTTGCAACAATTATTTGGAATCAAAATCAGAATTCACCAAAGTGCAGCAGAAGCAAATGAATCAGGTCAGCTTGGAAAAAAAATGAACAAGTATGGAATGTCCTGCCAGTCCATGTGTGAGCATACCAGAAACAAAACAAAAAACAAAGCAAATCAAAACAAAAGGCAATGCAAAGAGTGTAAAAGCAGGCAATCAGTTATACAGTAGCTGGACAACAATTAATAATTAGAACATAACATTTTCATACTTGAGGATGGACCCGAAGTCGTTCCCTGCAAGCCATAAACCAGGCTGGCCGTGCACCACTAAGAAATAATCCCTCATAACCTCCTACATTGTTGAATATTGTTATTCTAGGTTGTGCAACAGTACTTGATATGTCTTCTCTTGTTGTGACATCAATCGAAACTCGAAGAAATCTCAAATTTCTAAGCCTTGAAGCACTAATGTTGCCACAATCAGCAGAATTTTGAGGTGACAAGGAAGCACCTTTCATGTTGTTTTCAAATCCTTCATAACAATAAGCATGGTAACACAATAATGTCCCATCATTCAATAATCCAAAGAGAAACGGCCGACTGAATTGACCAGACCATCTATTCATTTCAAGCTCAATTATCTTCATGCTATTTGCTGCTTCTTTCTTTACAGAGCCTTTAGTATCATCCCCTGCCTCCTTCATGCTATTTTGAGGATCTTTGGCAGTGTCCTGAGCATATGTATCAACCAAAAGAGCCTTACCAGAAACAAAATTTTCCACAGAGAAAACATATTTGAAACTAGGCACTTCAAAAATTTCCAGTTTACCACTTTCATAACAGACAATGCAGTATATGTCAGAATGCTCTTGATATGAACTATCATTTCCATCAATTGTCGCTGCAATCCCAGTAGATAGCCATGCATCAGTACGCGTCTTTCTAAGCCATGGTTCAGGTCCTCTGTCACAATAAAGTGTACACGCAGATACTGGTTCACTTGAGCTTGTGAATATGGCGGGAGCATTGATAGAAAGAGTACAAGTAGAATGATCTGTATCAGGTAACAAAACAGAAGAAACTCAATTTTTCCTATAACTGTGCATGATACAGATTCAGGAAACAAAATAGCAGGTACTCAATTTTTTCCAATAATTAGACTAGATACAGATTCAGAAAACAAAATTGGAGGTACTCAATTTTTTCCAATAACTGGGCATGATACATATGCAGAAAACAGAGTAGCAGGTACTCAATTTTTCTAATAACTGTACATGATACAGATTTAGGGCTTGTTTGGTAATACCAGGATTGGGCCAGCCCAATCCTTGGGGAACAAAAAAACCCGTGTGAAATAGATCCTGGGCTGGTGTGAAATTGCATTTGGGTGAGGCCTGGAATGGAAATTTTCTGGCCCGATCCGCCAGGGAAAAAAATGACTGAGGAGGCATTTCTCTTTTTCCTGACCTCATCTCACGCCGCATGAGCTCTCATGAGTTGCAACCCGACGCCACCCCCTCTCATGTCACCATCTCCTCATGAACTTAATGAAATTTTACTTATAATTCAAGATTTGATTTTGTGTTTATACAGATTTTTTTTATTTTTTGCTTCAGGAGGTCTTTTTTATTATGGAGTGTGATTCTTATTGGAGACTAGTTTTGAAAATTTCTTGTCCATGACTTTTTTGCTTAATTTTTCTTCATTGTTATGTTTGCAACTTCCTATTTTTATGTTTTTTATTTTTCGGAAATTTCAAAATTTTCTATGATTTCTTGATTTTTCTTTTTTTATTATTTTTTACATTTTTTTTGTAATGGATGGGTTTTTCCCTTCTCACTCCCAAATGGGTGGTGAGAATTTCTTCCACTAGAAACCTTTTTCCCACAAGAAAATTTAGTCATCATGGGGATGACCTCTAATCCCCATCGGGATTTTTTTGGCATGGAAAATTTTCTCGGGTAACCAAATAAGCCCTTAAGTGAATAATTGTGTGTATTAGGCCATTCAAATGCTTTCAGTTTGGTTTGGTTTTGTTTTAACAGTTGTGGAATCTTGCAGGAGATTCCAAGGGTGAAACTTTGGTTATTCTACATATGTTAAATCAAATAACAAACTGTTTTCTGCATGCCTGGAGGAGGTTCAGCTTGTACTAGGAAAACATAGGCTCCAACTCACTACCTTCTAGTTTCAGTTAATGATATGTCATAGAGCCAATCATAGAGATGTTTTATCTTTATTATGTTTATGTTATGAATATTAGAATAATATGTTGTTCTGTTTTTGAATAAATTATCATCTTTTTTTATTACCAAGTATGTGACTTGTTCGTGAAACTTTTCAATTTATTTGTTGTTGTTATTCTATAAAGTCTCAATCCATTATCATTAAATAGGATATTGATTAATGAATCAGCATATATATTGATTGATGATCATATTTCACAGATCATGGATATAAGATATCAAATCAATAATGTGGACATATGTTGAAAAACATAATATTGGATTGAACTACTTTGAGACCTAACGTAAGACTCCACCTGCAGCTCGGATAGGATCCATTATGGAATTTCATATCGCATTAGGAAACCTAACATAGTAGGACTCCTGCATGGCTCTATATAAAGAGAGGTGTGGTGGGCTTTCAAGATAAAAAAAGAAAAACCCTAGCCACCACCTCCACCAAAACAATAACCCCTAAATCCTTGTTGTGCGTGTCGATGCTAGCACACCAACGCACGACATTCTATTCCATCAAGACGATCCACGAGTGGTTGTAGTAACCCATGAGCAGTCGCTGTGATCCATCTATTCCACATGTAGTTATCAGTTGCTGGATGTGCACGTTGTTGGATCAGTCGCTTCTCAAACTCTCCTTCTGTTGCTACCGTTGCTGGTAATGATCTAGTCTATACTTTAATATTTGCATTCTCAAGTAGAAATTTTTTAAATTCAACCAGTGTAGCCTACTTATATTCCAACAGCTTCAGCTATTGTGAAAGCATCTCATTAGTTCAGAAATGTTCATTAATGAATGACATGTCCTTGTAGTAAAAAAACTGCATATGCCTCTTTAATCTCTCCTGAGCTTTGTGCAACAATTCTTTTAGTAAGTTAGCTTCTCGAAAGTCACAACCAAATTGGCCCATAGTGTACCCGTTTAAGCCTATGACCTATGATGACTAAATCTTGAATAGAGTTAAATTTCAATTTTAACTATATTTGAGACAAATGACCAGGCAAAGAAGCATGAACAGAAACGTAGTAAAGAAGAGTGATACACCATACCTCCTACAAGTAGTTGAATAGTTCCATCAACCATCTTCAAAAGAACATATGGATCAGCAATGGAAACAGATGCCACTGAAAGAGGCTCAGTTATCGAAGCTGATTCCGAACTATGCGAACTAAAGTTTAGCTCTTGGGTCATGAAAGATCCCTCAAGCACACGAGCACCCTTAGTGAAAACCTGTACAACACGTCGCCTGTAGAAATTCAAATAACACTTAATAAAAGACTTGGAAAAATATTAAGTGCTCGTGTGCAATTATCATGCATGGTCATGACAGTTCTGGCCATCTTCATTCACAATTTAGTGATGAATATCTTCACCATAATTAACAATCAAGGAATATTTTTTGCGCCTAAACTAATCATGCAAAAAAAATTCTTGAGGAAGAAGGCACATCAAAACTAATAGGATAGGAAAATTTCATAAACACCCCCAGACAACCCTCCCATCAAAAATTTTGTAATACTTTACACCACACAACCCCCCCCCGCCCCCCCACCCCAAAAGTATTTTCCAATCTACAAACAAACCTGCCATTAGATGGCAATTAGATTTAGCAAGAAAGAACTAAAAAAATAAATCCACAGTCACTAGCATCTAGGCCCACATGTCAATGACTAAATTTTTTAAAACTTCATTCTCTCTGCTCTTTCCCACTCTCTCCCATAATCCTTTATCTCACACATGAGCAGTGGTGGAGGGCCACAACAGTGACAACAAAGGTCAGACTGGCAGTGAAGGCTGTCGAAAGTGATGTGCAGCAACAGAGGCTATTGAACGTGAGGCACCGCGGCTAAAGGCGGTGTAAAGAGCAAGGCAAGAGATATAAATGCAGCATGACACAGTCACTGCTGCTTGCCACACTATCGCGATGCCCTACCCACTGCTGCCACATTTTGCTATTGTTACCGCCACTCTACGCCGCCGCTGCCATTGCGAGAGAAACAAAAGGGGAGAGTACAAGAGAGGGGACCTACATATCAGTGATTGTAAATTAATTATTTTTTATTACTTTCCTGTTAACTATAATTGCTAGTCATGGTTATCACAGCATCGCGTAGGTGACGCCTAGTCGCCGCCTAAGCATCCAATTAGTGGTCGCTAGACGCCAGGGAGGGTTACCTCGCCTTGCGAAAGCAAGGTGCCCACCTGGTGATTCATGCCATCGCCAAGCCACAGTTGGGTGGCCACCTAGGAGGAGGGGGTCAGGGGGTCAGAGGTGTCAAGTTTCACAGGTTGCAAACAACCCTAGCCGCCTGTCACCAAAAAGAGAGGTTGAGAGCGAACCCCAACTGCCAGTCGTCTGGCGCCGCCGCCAACATCTGAGGCTCTCCGCCTCGCCATCGCCACTCCCACTAATCCGTCCAAAGCCGCCACTGCCTCACCATCGCCTCCCTGCCTCCCTCCAATCCATCCACCGCCGTCCACTGCCATCCGTTGATCACCTCTGTTCTTTACTTCTCTCCTCTGTTCTCTCTATGTTGAACACTCAATATCATCATGGCAGAGCAAGCTCAGCAAGGTACGAGTGCCAGTGAAGGCAACCAGTAGTATGATCCATCTAAGGATCCTAAACGGAAAGCTAAGTCTAAAGATTCGAGATGGATATACAGATTTTGGCCAGATTTGAGCAAAAAGGATTTGGTCCAATGTTCGCTTTGTGGCAAGCAAATGCATTCAGGAATCAAAAGATTGAAGTAGCATCTTGCAACAAGCTTTGGAGATGTTATGAAATGTCCCAAAACCACCACAACCATCATGAGAGATGCAAGAGTACATCGAAGAAAATTTCAAGAAACAAACCAGTCAGCTTAGATGATGGTAAAGGTGATGATGATGTTCAGGAAATAGAACATGCTCATTAAGAAGCATCATCTAAGGGCTCCTCTTGTAATCCAACTCCAAGTTCTGGGACAGCTACCAAAAGGAAGCAATCAGCTCTAGTTGCTCTTCAATTTAAGCAACTAACACCAAAACAAACTAAATCAATTGCTTCTATGCTTCAGAAGACACCTAAAGAGGTTATTGAGAAAAGACATGCCAAGAGGCCTTCTCAGACTACCATCGAGTAATGTACAAGGAGCAAGGAAGAAAAAGAGAGGGTGCATCAGCATGTAGACATTTTTTCTACGAGTGTGGCATAAAATTCAGTGCTGCCAAATCAAGGAGCTTCGAGATTATGGTTGAGTCCATCGAGCAATTTGGACCAGAGTATAAGCCTCCTAGTTTCCATGAGTTGAGGATGTCATTACTTGAGAAGGCAAGAAAAGAGAGATAAGTTGAAGCATGAGTTAGCTTGGAAGCAATATGATTGCTCACTCATGTTAGATGGATGGACAGATGAGAGGGGATGATACTTGATTAATCTCCTTGTCACTAGTCCGCATGAGACTTTCTTCTTGGAGTCTGTTGATGCATCGCAATGATGTTAGCAGAGTTATGGACAAAGTTATCCAGATAGTCATGGATAATGGTGCTAACTTTAAGGCGGCAGGCATACTTCTTATGGAGAGAATTTCTACTCTATTTTAGACCACTTGTGCTGCCCATTGCTTGGACCTTATATTGGAGAACATCAGAAAGTTGAAAGAGTTCAAGAAGCATATTGAACATGCCAAGTGTTTCACCACATTTAGTTACAGGCATGGGAGGCTTCTTGATGCAATGAGAGAGAAGACGGGTGGGAGGGACCTTGTGAAACCCGCAACTACTCGATTTGCCACAGCTTTCCTCACTTTACAGACTTTGTACAAGCATAGAGATGCTTTGAGACATCTCTTTGTTAGTGAGGATTGGACTAGGTCCAAACTGGCAGTCAAGCAGGGAGAAAAATGTGCGACATTATGCTTTCTACTATATTTTGGAATTCAGTGGAAGATTACATAAGAACAACGCAACCGCTTTTTATTATGTTGAGGTTCGCTAATGGTGGTGAGAAGCCACCAATGCCGGAGGTTTCCGCAAGTATGAATCTTGCGAAGAAGAAAATCAATGACTCTTTTGCAAACAAGTCAAGAATACTTATATGGGGCTGCTTTGTTTTTGAATCCAAACAATATTTTTTGACATCAAAGCAAATTATTATGAATATGCTTCCAGACCACAAATGATATTTAATGATGTGCCTGAAAAAATGATCATTGGTGATGATAATGTGCTTGCCAAGATAAGTGACCTAGTTGATCAATATGAGAACATGCGAAGTAGCTTGGAAAGCAATTAACAATCAAACAACAAAAAACAAAGGGTCCTAGTAAGTACAACTAACTTCTAAGTGTATTCAATTTCAAACTATTTTTCCTTTTAAGCATTCTAACATAGGTATGATGTTTGGCATTTTAGTTGATTGGTGGGGAGCATTTGGTGGCCATGCTATAGAACTCTAAACGTTTGCAAGGCGTATCATTGGTCTTTGTTTTTGGCCTCCAGGTGTGAGCACAATTGGAGTACTTTTGAGTTTGTAAGTAACTAAGAATTTAAGTTGATTTCAATTTATAGCCGGCCATATACTACAATTTACTTATTTATTTTCTATTTTTGCTTGTTAGTTTCAGAACCATACCAACAAAAGGAACGGGTTAAAACACAAGAGATTGAATGATTTGGTTTACATTCAATATAACTGGAAGATTGCAAATAAGTTTCAAAAGAGGAGTGTAGAAGGAAAAAATGAATGGGTTGACATGGATGCCAAAGAAGTTCATAATGGGGATGATCTTTCATGGGCTCATGTTGACAGAAACCGCTAGTGCATCACACACGCTTCGGGATTGTAACGTTCCTAGGAAAGCTAATGGTAAGGTGATTAGCTATTCTTAACGTGGTGGAAGTTCAAGTTCTACATCAAGATTTACCGAAGAGCAGATTCAAACAATGAAGATGAACCTTTCACGACTGATGTTTTAAATGTTGAAGATGATTATGACCAAACTCCACCTACTCCTCATGAGTGGTGTTCCGAGTGACGAGGGCCATAACAGATGATTTAAAGTTGGATGATATTTGACTCTGAGAGTTGAGAATTGGAGTCTTGACTCTTGAGACTTATTGGTGATGACATAGTGTTATGCTATATTGCTATACTATTAGTATCATCTGTCTATGTTATTTAATTGTCTTTGAGAACTTTGGTGTTATGGTACTTTCGGTGGATATTAACTTGTAACTTGCTGCTTGTTATCTTCGGAAAACTTTGTTTTATTTGCAATGTTAACATAGTATTATATCAGTTTATCTGTTGCAAACTATATAAAATTGCTCGCCTAATTAATGCCTAGGCGCATAGGCTCTAATCGGCCGGGAGGCGACTAGCCTCGTCTAGACGCAGTGATAACCTTGCTGCTAGTTAACAGTAGGTGGGTTTTTAAATCAAAAAAATACTCGCCAGCGGCAAAATATTGCAAAAAAATTTTGGAGGGTTTTTGAAAATGGGAGTGAATTCTAAGGGTGTTTATAAAATTTCCCCAAACTAATAAGAACTCAGCAAATTCTACAAGTCCCAGCCTTTCGCTAGAATCTTCAAATGGGTCCTAATTCATCCAATTTCAACAATAAGGTCCTATAATTTTGCATTGGATTCAATTCCATCACTAAACTTCCATACCGAACTTGCTAGAAAGGCATGTCACATAGTAGTGATTCATAAATACTAAAGAGGCATGCCACTTAGAAACTCATGCCGGTGTAACATGCAATGCTCGAAAACAAAAATAATCATAGAGGGCTCAAGTCTTAGGATGTCTAAAATTATAAAAAAAAAAGTCAATAGCTTGATAGTTATACAGATTATCTGTATCGGTCCAGCTACCAACATTCGTATCGGCATGAATTTAGTAGAAAAATTTAATACTCAATCAGATTTTGAACTCAGATGTGGATCAAATATAAAATTTTTAGGATTCAAACTTGGTTGAGAAAATTATAAATATGACAGCGCAAAACCCTCACATAATAAATTCATTGCAAAACTCTAAACCATAAAAATGCCAATACAAACATTAATCTTTATATTTATGCCACTCTAGACTATTTTGAGGCATTAATCACTTTAAAAATATTGAAAAACCAAAAATTTAAATAAAGACCTAAACTACCCTTACCATAACTACCCCTCTCATTCTCAAATCCTCCCATACCCTCCCACACGCCTGTACCACTACTCCCCATAGGCTCTAGTCGACCTTGCTTCTCTTTTCCACTGCATGTGCCAACTAACCTCATCTGCTACATCCTCTCAAACAACCTATGTTGTGTTGCCTACGTGCATCGCATCACCTGTCTAGCAGTGCCATCAGATGTGCCCCCACAACCCCAGCTCACCCACTAGCACCTCTATTGCCACCCCCACATACCCCACCTCTCCGATGAAACATAAGTTCAGCACGCGACAAAGGTTTATTTGATGTTATGTTTTGGAGTGAAGTTTTTGAAAGTGTACTTTGTTTTAAATCTTGGAGTGGTATCTTTAGAAGGACACAACTGTCCTTTGTTTGCATTATTTAGTAGAGTGACATAAACATAAAGATTGTTTTGTAGTGGCGTTTTTATCACTTAGAGTTTTCTATAATCAGTTTCTACTATTAATTTCTTCAATAATAAAGTCTCTCCCCTTTCTTAAAATTCCAAATATTTCAAAAATAATATGAAACAATTTCTGTGCTTGAAAAATCTTAATAATTACTGCAAACTTTTACAATATGTATAAAGAGTTTACAAAGTGTAAAAAAATTAAGCGAAAAAAAGATCCGACAATTCTAGGAAGATCCAAAAATTTATAAAAAAATATTCTAGAAAAGTGAAAATGTTACCAAAGAATTTTGAGAACTCCAGAAAATTATAAAAACCTAAAACAACCCAAATCAAAAAAATCTCTCCAAGAATAAAAAAAACAAAATTCTAGATTTCAAGAAAATTATAACTATTATAATTATTGATAAATATAATTAGCATATGAATATTTTCTAGGCTGACATTTTAAACTGATATGCATTTTCTTAAGCAAATAAATATGAGATAGCTTGCCCTTGTTTAGCACTCTTTAATTTAGTACATTTTTGTTAGAATATTTGAAATCCTTACTGATGAATAAGAAAAAAAAAATCTTGTTGAACGAATATTCATACTACAATCAAGGTGATATAAGTTCCATTAAGTATCACAATAGTTTATAAATCAATTATTTAAGCATTACACTGTGAATGGTGACATTGTAGATACAATATATCTAAGGTTATCAAGTCGCCATGGGACCGATTAGTCGACTAGTCAACAAAATTACCTTATATGACAGTACATTAAAAAGACATTAAGACTTAATGATTAAGCATATGAAAGAGCAAATTCTCAACAACAATAGCGTTCTAAACAATAATTAAAATAAGACATCAAATTCTCAAGTCTCAAATAGCAAAAGACCAATAAGCAAAACCGAGTCCAAGGCAACAGCAGTTACAGCACTATAGCTGTACAGCAGTAACAGCAACAAAATATTAGCGTCAGGCCCTCCTCAACAGTCCAATCCAGTGAATAAAATCACAAATCCTCAATTCGGGTTAGAGGCGTCGCCGCGGCGGCTCCAAGCGGCGATCAGAGGCGGCCGGCTCCAGGCAGCCGTCCGAGGTGGCGATCAGAAGTGGCGATGGCAGCAAGAAGTGCTAGCCAGGCTTGATCTAGGTCAGAGGCAACGGACAGATCGACGAAAACAGAGGCGGCGACGGCAAAAGGCTTGCAACGGTGGCAAACGGCTCAGGCAAATCAGAGGCGGCGATGGCGGAGGGCTTGCAATGGTGGCAGACAGCTCGAGGGTTAAAGACGGCGATGGCGGAGGGCTTGTGACGGCGGCGGACGGCTCAAGGGTCAGAGGTGGCAACGACAGACAGCTTGCGATGGCGGCGGATGGCTCAAGGGCAACGATTACGACGACGGAAACGACGACGGGTGCGCTCTCTCTCATGGTCTCGGGATCTAATCTCAGACCTATTTCTCGGTCGCGCTCCTCTCCCTCTCTTGTCTCTCTCAACTCTCTCACTACCCGTGGGCCCTCGACGACAACTAGTTGTCAACCAAACGGCCAAGTCGCTCGACTTGCTTCCTCCAGTCGAGTCGATGGTGCAAGTCGGCGGCGGCCGACCGACTAGACGACTACTCAACGACTTGATAACAATGAATATATCTGTATTTTAATCTGTCCAAATTCAAACAAAATTCCATTTGTATTTGTAGTCATCAATAATCTTATTTGCGTTCAATTCAATGAATATAATTCAAATTCCAAAATGATAAAGAGAAAAAAATTTTCTTTAAATACACAGACAAATTCGACCATTAGCATTCCTATATGGAAGAATTGAATTAGGTTTCATTCATGTCATGAATTGAGTTAGCTCAAGTATGGAAGGCAGAATTTGCCAGGAATACTGACAGAAAATGTTGACCATATATAAGGGAAATATAAGGAAATTGTCGCTATAGCTTAACCCAGTTAGCTCCTCTGCAGTACATGAATCATACAATTCATCTCCATTCTTGCACAAATTAACCCAAACAAGCAGTTTGGTATATTTCAACCCATGATTGTCACATCATACCGATTAAGATTAATCATTTCTCACATCACAAGATACCTTCAAGCTTAAGCACTTGCATAACTTCATAAAATAAAGATATTAGAGGCAGTATGTACTTAGGATGCTCAAATCACATGAAAGTGCATGCACTATTTGGATTTCATAACTACAAGGTATGTAGAGCTCAAAGATGCCAACTGCATGCACTAAATGTCATAAAATGAATGTGATCTATCTATTTTCAAAAGAAAACCACCAAACTAGCACAAGATAAATGTGATTTCAAGCATACAAAATGGGAAAAGTGATGTACCTCCCAAACAAGTTACCAGCAGCAATTGTTCTACCATGAACATAATAATCAACTGTTTCTGTAACTTCCCCCAAGTCATCAGCAGTCTCAAGTACCTTTAATAATATGATATTGTATAATTAGTCATCATTTCATCAAATGAAAATAACGAGGATCAATCCCATATGGAATCATACATATATAAATTAAACAGGTATCCAGGGTTCAGCTTTCCGTTGGTTCCTGTACCCAGCCAGGATGCCAGGAACTAGCCAGTTTCTTGGTTGTTCCATCCCTTTTCGATTTCTTTTGGTGTTTCTTTGTATTTTTTTTTCAAATTTTTGTATTTTCCCAAGCTATATATTCATTCTTGCAATGTAGCAGCAGTCTAACACCCAAGTTCTGGCTGAAATTAGATTCCCGGTCCAGACTGGTTCCCGCAGGGAACCTAAACCGTGTATGCACCAACTAATGAAAATTACAGACAACCACACCATAGGGCACAACGAATTCAGAAATACTTCTTTTAGATATCTACTGGAACAACACAAAAGTACAGTGCTCTTGTGTCCAATTTTGGAGCATATCTACTGGAACAATACATAACAGAAACAGTACAGGAAAATACAAAGAAGTTCTTCGCACGGGGAAGTACGTATGTTTGTTTCCATGCTGACTGTTCCATTGTATTCATCCATTTTTGTGTTAACCAACTTTTGCCAAGATATGGAACAGCTGCAAATCCATATCAAGGTAAAAACTAAAAATGTTTATGTTTGCTTTTATGCTGAGTGTTCTGTTGTATCCAACCATTTTGGTGTGATGCCATTAACCAACTTTTGCCACAGTACAACTTTGAGAATCCGTATCAAGCCAAAAAAAGATAATGGCACTTCTGTTTCTTACAAAAACTAGTAAGAAGCAAGGAGGGTATTTCAAGAATGCAAATGCCCAAGTAGAAATGGTAACAGCAAGGAAATGAAGACCAGCTTAGCAGTTAGTCTAAGCTCCTTCTCTTGTAGTATCCGTGCATATCCAAATTTTTCATTCCTCTTATATGTGACTAAAGAGAACAAGATGGGTTAACAACAGAAAGGACACCATATCCAACAAACCCATTTTCGAGAAAATAGTTCTGCAATACCAACCCAGGAAAACCAAATTTCTTAGAATCCGGGTCTCATTAAGTTAATCAAAGTGCAGGAATCATTCCATTCACCATGATGCTGAAGGGAACAAAACCTTCCACAATTGTACTTTGAAATAGTCAAGTTCAGTAAATGACATATGTTCTACCAATACACCGATAATTAGATGGACTTGTTAACATGTCATGCATCACTATATGTTTCTTTCCACATGACAACTAATGTTTACAAAGCTGAATAAGTGATTCATTATACCAAAGACAAAAGTGAACAAAAGATCAAAATTATGTTACCATTGTCCGATTCTCTAGGCTTATTATTAGATATGCATGATATTCATCATCTTCTGTTACATGTCCACGGGAACTCTTATAATAAACTGTCCAAATGCCTTTGCAACCTGGTAATTCCACCTGGACAAGATAAGAACAAAAAAAAAGTAAAAAAGCAAATACAGAAGAAAAATAGTCAATGAAATTGCAATTTCCATGGAAAAACAAACAGAATAAGCTCATTCAAATAAATAGTAGTTTCTTAGAACCTACTGTGAAATAGCACACAAAAAATTAGCAAGAGTTAAAATTTACAAGCAAGGTATCAGTTTGAATATTCTGTAATATATCCATGTCCACTCTTTGTATCCTTCCAAGTTAACTATTTTGCTACATGTCTTGATCCGATTCAATACATGTAGATAAAACAATGCACTACTGAAATAGCAACACAACCAACAGGGGATCACCTAATGTATGTTGATTGGCGGCACTAAATTTGTCAAACTAGCCAATTAACTCATTATTGCTCAGGTGTAAAATCTTGCTATGGAATTTCTCAACCATTAGAGTCAACATATGAGGTGTGGTCACATGGGCAAGGAAAAGAAATGAAATAATAAAGCATTAGCTTTCTATCGTAATTATTTGTGTAGGTTTACATATCAAAGAATGAAACATGGTAGCTAAAATGAACCAAAAGAAAGTCACCTCAGTAATTAATTCAGGACGAATAGATTGTTGAAGTACACAGAGAGCTCCATTCTTCCCATGACCAGAACAGCACACCTGAAACAGAGCTAACTTGTTGTCACAAAATTGAAAGTTCATTAAAGTGAGAAATAGTGTGGCAAAAGGTATTAACAGAAAGCAAGAATTTTAGGTCACATACTATGACATATTACATGATCATATTGATGCGAATGAGCGTCCCTAATATTTTTTATCACTCCTCAATGAAGACACCAACACTCCTCCAAACTCTATTTAATAGGGTACTATAGACTAAGGGGCTGTTTGGAAGAGCAGTTTTTGGCCTATTCCTAGTGGATCTTTATGGACCAGGATTGCGATACTAGTTCAATTGAATACTAAATCCCAGTAAGATCCTCTTCCCTATAGAAATTTTTCGTTGTAACCAAACAAGGCCTAATACAATTTCTTTTCCTCTCCTTTTGTGCCACTTTAATCTCCATGTGCACAAGAAGTATGCTTATATAGTGAAATGGAGAGAGTATGACAGTAAGAGTTACATGCATGCTTCTCAATTTCTGAACATGAGAAACCTTTCCTGTTCGTTTTTTACACCATAGATCTTTTCTTTTAAAAAAACACTTTTCTGTGTTATTACCATAAGCTGTATATATCAAAGTCAGTGTGTACGGATCTGTTGTGTTTGGATCTGTTGCATTCACATCATAAACAGCATTAGTATAATAAGCATACCTAAAGATATATTGGGCCATACAGCATTAGTATAATTGAACCAGGTAACAGCTGATCATAAACATAGGCGACAAAAATGTGTCATAGTCATACAACTAACCAGCTCATAGTTGCTTTGCTTCGCAGTTCCTGTTGCATTCGGATCTGCATTAGTTCTCAAACCATATGAAAAATCTCTCAGGGGACCAACATTGATCAAGGAATCTCTCACAACAAATGAGATCTTCTGCACAGTCAGGGTTTAGTGAAATAAATCAGCAAAACGAAAGAAACAATGACAAGCTCAACTACAACATTGTGAACTCCAGAAATTCAGCATGCATACTTTGAAGAATACAGAATAGTAATTGGAAGCGGTAATCATGATTAAAAAAATTGGCAGGAACTGGTCGGTTACTGGTTACTGCAGTAACCGGCCAAACCAGCTGGGGCCGGGACACCGAATCCCCCAGTTTTAACTCTACTTTTGTACCGAATTTACTCCTAGCTAGTCCCATGACCGATTCCGGCAGATTCATGACTTTCCATAAAAAACAAATCCAGGAACCACTCGGTTTCCAGCAAATTGGTGGCTTCCAAGAACCATCCCAAATCCGGTTTTTTTAACCCTGGCAGTAATTACCAAGATGCTATAAAGAATACTTTACTAACTTGAGATTAGATAGAACAGATAAATCAAACGACCTTTAACAATTGAAACACGGTACTAAGACTAGAAAAGGTGCCTAAAAACATACAGCTTCCATGCAACTGAAAGTATTCAGACCTGTGCTGACTCGAGACTGTTTGGCAGTGTACTATTATAAAAAGAAAGTTCCTCTACACTGGTCACATCCTGTAAGACATCAGAGGGAATTCTCCTCAGGCGCTTTGCAAAAGGAAGATCACCTTCAATATCAGCAGCATGCTACACAAGTAGATGAATATATATCAGTAATCAGAAGTTCAAGGGACACAGTCTCAGCTTAGTAATCTTCCAAAAGCTAACTAGGATGTGCATAACAAATGGTTCATACATAACTAGAAACATCAGCAGAAAATGATTCATATGTAACAAAAATTGGTAGAGAATTTAACAACACTATTAGCTAGGTCAGATTTAACTGAACCTCTCAAACCACTTGTTCTCATGAACCGTTGCAAAGCTCGCCTTATAACACAGAAGAGGTCACTGGTTAGCTTCAACCACCAGTTTTACTGTACAAGCTTAAGCTGACACTGAAATTAAAGAAATTGCTAGGTAGGTCTAGATGGATTCCAATATTACCTATTCCAATTTTGTAACAGAAAAAACACTTTACACTAAAAGTCTAAAACCGTAAGCTGATAGAATATAAAGATCTTCAAAATTAGAAGTTAGTCAATACAGTAAAAA
Organism: Pharus latifolius; assembly: GCA_019359835.1. Taxonomy (NCBI): domain Eukaryota; kingdom Viridiplantae; phylum Streptophyta; class Magnoliopsida; order Poales; family Poaceae; genus Pharus; species Pharus latifolius. The sequence continues at coordinate 63,265,213 of CM033322.1, forward strand.
GTAGTAAAAAAATCAATATTTCCCTGGAATATAAGCCCTGAAGACTTCCAATGAGCATAAATCTGTGGTCACAGCCAGTTTTTTTAAAAGTTGGCTGCCAAGACCAATTAGTCACCTGATTATTCAGAATCAGCAGATAAACCATTATGTATTGTGTATTTGGAGGGCTATAAGCAATCTTGAATGATTACTCAACCACAAAATTCAATTAGTCAGCCATTTTTCCAATTAATTGGCTAACTAATCCATTTAATCATCATAAAATCTAATTCCAAAAACTGTTAATTGTAGCTCATTAGTTAATAATCTTAGTATCAGGATAAAGTCCGGATAACCCCTGTGCTTTGAAACTAGATAATTTACACTATATACTCTAAAAACAAGTGCAAATTTCATCCCACCAACAATAAGATGGGTGGTTTCACCATATTAACATGATAACTCAGCAGTCACAGACATATGAGGCCCACATAGCAAAATCATCCATCAGATTGTAAGCAGGATGAAATTTGCACTAATTTTTTAGGTACAAGGTGTAAATTGTCCAATTTCAAAGTATAGGGGCTATTTGGAGATTTTCAATGGTAATATGGACTTTTTTCCAATTATAGAATATAAAGTACAAAATCATTGTGTTTTATGGTATAGCCTTTACTGAATTAGTGGTTCTAATTAACTATTGTTTGTTTTTTATCTAGACATATTCTAGGTAGTAATTTCTAGTACTTCATGCAGATATTTTTTTAGTAATATGTTTCTAATAGTGAGAATTACATTAATCACAAGCATTCATCATTAGTATTTTCAACGATGTTATGAGTTAAGGCACATGCAAGTCCAAATCTAATGATATAATCATCAATGGAAAGGAAAACATACAAATATTATATACTAGTGATAAAATATGAAAACTATTATAATCTTTATAAGTAAATTCTTTTAATAAATAATGAATAAATATGCACATATTTATTGCAAATGCAAAATTGTGCGCAAAATTCCAATTAATCAGCTATATAATGATTAATCACTTAAGTCGTACCCTATCCATCCAACGGACATATACCTTTTTTACAAGATTGGTCCTAGCAATAGCATGGGAGTCCTTGAAAGCACTGGTGCTACATGAATGAAGAGTGAAATTCACCCCCACTTGTCACAGATATTCCATTAATTTTTTGGTACAACCACTATCAACTACTTGCAAATATATACTCAACTTGAACTTCAGCACACAGAATAATGATTTCCTTTAAAATGACCTCTCAACCAGAAATACAGGTTATTGCAGAAGCACTGCAATGAATTTTGGCTTTCAGCTATCATTTTTTGATGTTGTGGGGATTATGGGAGCTACCATTTGAGGAATTTCATCTTTCATGATATCTTGTCCAGTCAGCACTTCAAGAGGAGGAACTGCACTACCAAGCTGTGCTGGTAGTGTGATGACACATTTTCTTGTCTGAAACATCTTTTTTTTATGAAGTAACAAAACAAACACATTTCACACTCAAAATTCAAATAAACATGGACAGCTTAAATTCAAACTCAACCAAACATAATCAACTAATGTTTGCAATGACAAAAAATGAGTGTCCTTAGTAATGTTGGCTTTATTTATATGAAAGGAGCACACTTAGAATTATATCTAATAATGTACCTCATCTTTCAGATCTGACAAAACAGATGTTGGTGTACCACGGGAAAATTGCACAAGAAGGCTGTCTCCCAAACAACTTCCAAGGAAGAAGAATGAACTCCCAATAGTTGTAGCACCCTATGCACAAATAGGTCAGTAAATTCTTGAGAGAATAACAAACTAATCTCTTGGGTTGAGTAAAAACATCATAACAAACATGGCATTTGGTATAGCACAACGAATGCACAAGTAACCAACCGAACTGAGGACAGATGCTTTTGATTTCATAAGATCTAATCTTTGCACAACTCTGCAAAATAGGAAAAACAGATAATGGTTAAATCCACAATGAATACAAAAGTTTAGAACAGTTGCACAAGAGAATCATCATACCTCCCATCATAAACCACCATAAGCAATAGTAATTCTCCAGTTTTTGATGATAACATTAAAATGTCTTGAGACAACCATGTTGCTTTAGCTGCATCAAGCTCCACATGGATATTCGATTTAGGCATTTCTGGGCTGCAAAATAAGCAAAGAAACATAAGGTTACCCAGCATGGACCTTTATTGGAGGAACACAAATAAGCAATAATGATATGTAGAGCTGACAGATATATTTGAGCCCATTATACATTCATAATATTAGATAGACACGACATTTTACTTTAGTGATAGGTAGAGCTGGCCAGTTGCCGTGGGCATTCCGAATATCAGGTGTAGATGGTGTAGCTATAAATAAGGACAGAAAAACCAATCAAACAAGCCCAAGTGCAAGTGCAAGGTTGGATATTAAGATGCGGCCTTGGCAAACACCATCAATATTACAGGGCAGAAAGGCACAACAACATAAACAGGAAGTGTGATGATCCTAGGATTTTCATTTCACTCTTATTCTCCTTTCAGCTCACAACTTTTTCAACACTTCACTCATTCCAATGGTTTATACTTTATACTAGGCAGAGTTCACAGTTTGCTTTTTTTTTTTTTTTTTTGTTTAACTACCTACACTTGATTCATGATCCATATTCCTTAATTTCCATCTTGAAATCTCCATCCGTCAACACTTTAAACTTTTTGCAATCAATCAGTCGTTCACAATACATGATAGGAAGAAAATCTAACACATAAACACATAAGTTGCCATTTGTAAAGACAAATTAGAATACCAAGCTGCCTCTAATTGTTGCCGCTCATCCTTTATTAATGGGTCATATGCTATTGGATATTTATGGTGTGTAAGACCTTCAGTAAAAAGTTGACAAAACTTCAGTGTTTTACTTGTTTGCTAATCTTTAATAATGTAATGAGATACTGTTTTCATTTGACAGATCTTATTATAAATTTTCAATATCTAGGTGCATGCTAGGCCAAAAATATGTGTACTGAATAAGTAGTATTAAGGTGAGTGAGTATACACATAATGGATAACCAACTTGTTGAACATTCAACTGAATAATCTCTCAGTTCTCTGTTCACTTGTAGATCTAGTGGCACACTGGTTGGACTATAGCTTTCTAAAGTAATAGCAAATGTAATACGCTAGTAGCTGTGAACACAATGAATAATAACATGTTTACCGCAATATGGACTTATGGAGCTTCAAATCTCACCTTCTACACTTCAAAGTTCAAATAATTAATTTCTAGGCAATATTTATGCACCATTGTTGACTGGTTCAATATTATCTGAATAAATCAGATCACTCAACCCCATTAACATTTCTAGCCAGGCTATTTCAATTTCCAATATTCCAGCTTGAAAGAGATCAAAGTAGACTCCATTTCTAGGTTATTTTTTTCCAAATCAGGTCTTCACACAGACATGAGTGGTGGTGGTGGTGGGTGTGCATGCATGAGATGCTACAGATCAGAAAATATGACCTAGTAAAATTGTGAATATATTAGGAGTCATCAACAAGAAAGAAGGTATGAAATTTCTTTGTGTAATCTTTAGCAGTTGTACAAATCACCAAGGGTTGTTAAAAGCTAGCACATTATTGGAAAACGGGAAAGCAGGATTGACAAATTTTATCTAGGAGGCAAACATACCTGCCATCAGGCTGTGATGAGAAATTGTTGAGGGCAAGAGAACAAGATGTGGTCTGTAACAACAACAAAAATGTGTAAATCATTGACTAGAGCTCAGCAAAACAAAAATAAAATAAGTTTACTCATGATGTATATTCAGAGGACCAGACCTGACTATGATAATGGACTGAATTTGCACAGATGACAAGAACACCACCTATAGGTGGAGGCACTGCAAGAAGTTTGTATGCATCATGTGGTAGATTCTGAGGGGAACAAACATTTTGCATGGTTAATTAAAAAATTGTAAATTGAGGTTAAATAGAATGCACTACTTCAGTTGTTGTTTCCACAAATAAAATGCATTACTTCAGTTTCTGTTTCAACAAAGATAAGAAAAGCAATAAAATCAACAGAGCAAAAGTTGACAGCCATCCAAATTGAGATCTCTTGGAAGAACAAATGTCTAAATATACAAGAACACAACTTATGATAGTTCCTTGGTTCTCGTAACTGATTAGAACATTTATGTTCTCCAGCAAGAAATATTTGAGAGCTAAATAAATGTTTTATGATTACATTCAGAGTCTTCAAAAGGGCAACTATATTATATGACAAGCAAAATGTACCAGCAGAACAGTAAGTGAATAACAAGAACAAGAATTATGAACAGCTTCATATTAGCAATTCATCACCTCAACTAATGAAGCTAATACCACAAAGATAGGAAGGAAAAGCGATCATGCTATGCTCAATAAAACATAACAGAATACCATAGTGGCTCCGTACCAAAATCAGCCTAAGACAACAAGAGAATTAACGAAATTTTTAGCATGTTCACTACAATTTAAACATCAACAACCGAAATTACTCTCAAGCCACAATGAAAAGGGGAAGTCCCATATTTTGCTTTTGGCCCTAAACTTTGATGATACCTTTTTGGGTAAAGTGCAATTTTGGTCCCGCTACCTTCCCATCGGGCTCATTTTAGTCCTACTTTAAAATAGTTTAAATTGGTCCCTCTACTTTCAAAACCAGATAACTTTTAGTCCCCAAGTGGTTTTGTAAATTGTTTTGGTGATGTGACTTTAGATATATGAATGATGTGATGATTTTTGTCCACACTAACAAGTTTGTGACACAAAACCACCTTTTTTTCTTCCTCCTTCAACATGTTGGTAACACAATTCGTCAGCACAAACACTGACCTAGACATCATAGAAAGCATAGTGTTGCTTGTAGTGATGCCTAGGGTCTCGTTGCAATGCTTAACCAGCTCATACTTATCAAATTTTTTCATCTATCAGCAATATACAATAGTCTACATCATCAAAACAACTTATAATACTGCTTACAAGAAAAAAAGATGGGATTTTGAAAGTTGGGGGACCTAGTTGAGCCATTGTAAAGTAGAGAGACCAAAATGAGCTCAAGTGCAAAGTAGAAGGACAAAAAGTGCACTTTACCCTAACTTTTTTGCCCAACTTTGGGGTGGGAACCATTTGGATCCATTCCATTACAAAAACCCGCAATTCTTGAGTCATTGACATGAGAGACCACTCATCAGTCTGGCCCACTTGTCAATGTCTCATGACAATGTTGTAAATAGCGTATAGCAACATTTAGCACCGAGAGGTTTCTCTATAGTGTGATATATCGGCCGATAAATGTTAAAACCAGCATGTATATAAAATACATTTTTTTACATAGTTTTAAATATTTAAAAGTATTCACAGTTAAAAATACATGTATACTACGATAACTTTATGGTAGTCCTACACTCACACTGCAAAGAATTATTATAAGTAAATACATTACGTCATTACCAAATAGGCAAATAATCAAAGTAATTGTTCATATACAACATCACAAAAAGGAAGCAAGTTTCAAGATTAACATCACAAACAAGCAAATAACATAAGATCACACCAACCTAAATAGAGACCAACCACACGTCAAATTACTAAAATAAAGAAAAGATCACTAAATTACGCATCTTTTTCAAAATCTTGCCCGTCATCTGACTCAGAAGATGTTGGTGATGGAGTTTCGTGTGGAGTCTTCGAGAGGAGTTCAACCTAGATTACAAAGGAGGAAATGGAGGTTGGAATGGATACTAACCAGGAAAGGTGTGTTCGAGAAGAACTAGCCCAAGACTAGGACTAAAGACGGATGGGGTTAGAGTTAGCACATGTCTATCTTTTTAGTATTAGGCGTGGTCTTTGGTGGGTCAAAGCTTAACTTGATAAAAAATCTGAATATTTGCATAGCGGCAATACATAGCATATGACACTACACACTATATCGGTGCTAAACACGATATATCGTGGAAACTTAGTAAATCCAATATTTGTTAATCGTTCTAGCACCAAGGGTTTTTTAGATGATATATCGTCGATTTGGTGCTATTTACAGCCTTGCTCATGAAGTATGATATAAACCTGCCCCCAGAGTTGAGGAACCAAACTGGTTCTCACAAAAAGTTTAGGGTCTAAAAAAGATCCACCCCAATGTTGAGGGACCAAAAAAGGATTTTTCCCTAAAAAATACAAAACTCTTGGATCATCAACTCAAGAACACAAAAGATAGCTCCATCAAAATATATTTGGCATGCAGAGGGGAAGGACAACAGTTAGTAATTTAGTTCTAAACTAGGTTGTTCGCCTCAGACAGTATCCAACATTAATTATACATTCTGCCAGTTACAGTATTAAACAGGAAGCTAGTTTATGACAAAGGAATTGAGGTGAAAGGATTATCCAAATGATGGTCAAAACTTCTAAAGATTTCTGTTAATAAGTACAGTCACTAGGATGCAAATCAGTTGATCCAAAATGCAGGGACTTGAAGGTTGGGATTAGTCTTGGTACAGCTGAGCAAAATTTGATAATGCATCTGAAACCAAAGCTCTTACAAATCAAAAACAAGTCTAGGATCTCATATGCATAAGCTATGATTAAATGCTTATTCAATACCATGTCATGAACCACCTTAATATATTACACTAGTACAGAACCTATTGCTGAAAGAACAGAGAAATATAGATACAAGGCACAATAGATAAAAATGTCAAGAGTTAACAATCAAGATAAAACTTACAGAAGCAGACCATATCATTGGGTGTTGCTTTAAAGTCATGCTGATACTAAATGCAGATATCATGCATGTGTGGTGCTTTGATGAGATACGCCCAGCCCATGTAGGCTCTCGCTGATGAAGTATGACAACAACAGGCTCAATATAACCTGAACAGATTACAAAAGGAAATAGACATGAAAAGCAACATTATTTCAAATTTGGAGAAGCTGTGGCACCGACTATATAAATGGAATCTTTATGACAAAATGAATTTCTTACCGCATGCAAAATCAGCACCAGATGAACCAGAACAAAGAGAAAATAATTAAAGAAATTAGGCCACATGAATTCATCATGTTATTTTGTACATACAAAATCTATAAGAAATAACATATGGGAACTTCTACATCTTGTGTGCAATTGAGACTTCGGAAAGTTTAATTTAGGCCAAAAGACATGCCAAAATTCCCACTTTTTACAACCTGTCACAAGCCATCGCTATTTAAAATGTTTAGTAAGAAAAAGATTTGAACAAAGTTAACAAAGAATACAATATTTTAATTGCCATGGCTTTTTTATTGGCAATTCTGACATTATTGAATGAGGCAGAAGATATGATTTTTAATTATTTAGGTAATGGTTGATTTGTAACTCATGTAGTCTGAATAGAAAACCAAAAATATGTTAGAAAAGGAAACGAGTTCTCAGTCTATCTAACTCTTGTTCATGAGAACCCATGTCCCTTTAATAAACTGCTGAAACACAGAAGGGAAGTATCTCTGAAGTACATCTTCAAGCATTCGTACACAACAGATATTATACTAATAGTTGAAAACCATCTAACACTTACACCTAAAGGATGACATGGAAGATACATATAAGCACAATGTCACACTATTTAAATCATTGAAAATGATCCAACACTTACTCCAAAAGGCTGATATGCAAGATAAATGTCACAATGACACACTTATCCTTGACAATTTAATAGAGTTTAGAGAGCACGGGAATCAATATGAAGATAAAGGTTTTCATACAAAAACCAATTCATGTGCATAGAGGCATGTATCTCACCATGTACAAATGTAAAATCCTTGACATGATTCATATCTAAAACATGTAAATCAATCGAATATGATGACTCAATCCGAACAGCAGTAGAGCTCAATGCACGAGTAGGCTCATCATCTCCAACTAAGCTCTGCCCAACCTAATCAATGAAATTTCAAGAGATAAAGATACCAGAAAGTCACCAATCAACATATCAACTGAGAGAAGAAAATATGAAGAATCCTAGTCTAAAGCTAGTTCTTAAACTATATGAACCTATTACTTAAGGGAAAGGTCACATAAAACAAGAAAAGGAAAGAAGGAATAGAATTGGCACTTCAGATTGAAGATACATGCTCAAATCAAGAATTGTCACCTGAGCAGCTTTCAGAATAATCATCTGGAGCCCGTAAACAAGTGTAGCACTACATCTGCCTAGTGGGTCCGCTTTTATGACAGGACCCCAGGCAAATGATTCCCTGCCTCTTTTCAAATGCTGCCACTCTGGACCCTCAAAACAATGCATTGAACTGCAAAATCAAGATAATCCAGTCCCAGTAAATCTTCAAGCCCACCAACTTGTGACCAGAGCAAGAAGAAAACAAAGCAGTATTCAAAATGCTGCTATTATTTTGTCTTTTTTTTTTTTTGGTGGGTGGGGGGGTGGGGGTGGGGGAGATGGGATTGATGCCATTTTATAACTAGTAGGCAGCCTGCACTGCTGCGGTTTATGTAAGGAAAAGCTTATCATTTTATTTTGTAAATTGACAAAGTAGTAGAACGTTAAGAATACATAGTAGTAAGGGAACTAACCTAGGCAAATACTAAAATACATATGTTCTCATGCCAACATTTGAAATTCCAGCTTAGCTAGACTGAAGAATTAGAATAGACTAGATATCTCAAAATGAAGCTCCTCTCTTACTAAAAAGAGCAATATTAAATGTACGAAAAAAATATTGTACAAAACTTGTTCAAAATCCGATTGCAGGGTGTAGCTCAGGGGTAGATGGGCACAGATCCCTATTGTCTCAACAATGGTGAACTCTACAAAAGTCAAGATTTCCTCCGGTTGCAAAGTCTTGCCGCACATGTCAGAGACATCTTGCCGGAAGCCTATGCTCAGGTGAGACCTCTGGATAGAAAGATCCGATCTTGGTCTCAAGAGATGAGTTCTTTTTTGGCGTTTCATCCCTGCCCTGGATATGCAGAACTTCTAGTATTTGTTTTAATTTGTAACCAGGGATAGAGGGGCAGGTGCACATATGATTTGTACAATTACTTCACCAAGAACAAGCAATTTGTTAGGCATGAATATTGATTTTGGTATTCTAACTTTTTACCCCATGATGGAAGGAGGTGCTTGCCAACTGAACAAAGAAATATGAAAATTCTTGGATCTTGCATCCACACAACTGTCGAATGGATCAGCAGTTTCTTGCATTTTCAGCCTTTTGTTATGTGTTAACATGAGAAGATAAATAAAAGAGATTGACAAATTACAAGATTTGCTTGAAGCCAGATTTGAGGAGCCAATGTTATAGCCAAACACTCTATGAGCTTCTATTTCAGGGCCCCAGCTTCTACATTGGAGCTGGAGCTAGAAGGCTCCAACTTGTAGAGAAGCTGGAGCCTAGCCAAACGGGGCTCTATTTCTCAAAATTTTAGCTAACGTTTTCTTATATATTTGATTTTGTTTTTTCATATAGAAAAGTCAATAGCACACATTTGCCAAGAGATATCCATCAAGACCTTATGAATTTGAAGTACCACATGGATCTTTTTCCTCTCCTTTCTTTAATCAATGAACATAACTGTGTGTTTCTATTATGAGTCAAAAAACTTTGCTCAGAGGCAAAACTCTAACATACATGTGCTGTAATATATAATGCACCATTTTTAAACTAGGATTTCTCATGTTTCTTTTGTATTCCCTCCCAAACATCTCGAGAAGCAATATTAGTAGGTAATTTTTCTTTGTTCTCAATGATTTTTTCAGAGTTTACTCTCAGTTTAGTTCTGCTAATTTAGCGATCCTACTACACTTACTATCATACAATATTTTTTCAAGTTTTGTTCATGTAGTCACCGTATACTCAGCTTAGCCCTCCACGCATTAAATTATATATCATGTATTAGGGTTTTCTTCCACAAATATAACTTTTCAAACAGCATGTCAATTTCTTACAGCTTATTTAAAAAAAAAAACTTCATATTTTTCTAGGGGACTAGGATTCCAGGTGCACACTTACTAGTGTTTATTGTATATAACAATTTTGTCCTGACTATTGCAAAGGAGAAAGTATATTCCCTAACAATCCATTTCTCAAATCTTAAAAGGTGAGCAAGAAATGAGCATACCTCGCCCGCAGGCCATGGATGGAGTCATCGAATTCTAAACATGTTATCTTTGCGTCTCTAAAAGCAAGTGCGACTGAATCTCGCCTATTCTCTGCTCCAACTGACAACACGGTCATTGATTCAATGTTCCCATGCAACCTACATCTCATTTAGATTACTTCAGAAGAAATGATTAAGATTTATCTCACGAAATCTGATGGAGATCTAAAAGCGTAAAAAGGTAAGCCAAGGAAAAAAAGAGAAAGCCTTCCTAACCTGTAATGGCATACGAGCTCCAGGCGAGCCCCGGAGATCCCGTCCATAACCCCACCACCTCGCGCGCCAGTCGACGCCAGCGTCGGCTGGGCGCCATCCTCGGCCGCCGCCTCGGTCCTCACGAGGTACACCTCGAGCACGTTTGCGGCGGCGACGACCAGGTTGGGGATGGGGCCCACGCGCCGTGGCCGCCCCGCGACGGCCGGCGGCCACTCCACCGCTGAGTCGAGGTCGCCGTCGACGCCGCTGGTCGCGGGCACCGCGCCGTAGGCGGGTGAGGGGGCGGCAACGTCGGAGGGGGAGTGGGTGATGAAGCCAGCACCGCAGTGGTCGACGCCGGTGGGCCAGTGCATCATCTTGAACGCCGCGTAGCTCATCTTCGGGGTCTAGGGTCTCAGATTGCGAGGCTCTGTTGGGCTAGGGTTTGAGAACTCAGAAGAAGAGAATGGTTGAATTGGAAGGCGAAATTTCTTAAAACCCTAAACCTTGGCGGGATGTTGCACACGCTGAGTGAAATCGCAAATGAATACGGCATAAGTTTTACTTTAATTCCATCTTCATTCTTCACTGAGCCCGCAGGTTGTACAAACAGGGGAATGGGAACAGTGCCCTCCTAAGTTTGGTTCACAGTTTGGAATAGGCACGAAATTTGAGAACGATATTTGTAAAATAGAATTGGGATTGAGTTTTTTTAAATCTAATGCAATATTTGATATGACTACGATTGGATTTGAAATATTTTGTTAGGCAAAAATGCTTTTCTCATATCTTTGTTATTTAAACTCTAACTCATCTTGTGACGGCGGCAAGTAACGAGGGCAATGAGGGTGGATAGCTCAAAGGCAAACGGCATAACAAATGACACAACAGCTAGTAACAACAGTGGATGACAAGACATATGGTGCAAAAGCTAATAGCGATGGCATGATGGCAAATAGCGACGTTGAAAAATGCAATGGCTAGCCACGATGGCACGGTGGACGAATAGCACGACATCACGAACACTCCCCTGTGTGTGATGAAAAAATCATGTCCACTTGGTCCAACCATTCCCCTCATATCTCTAAGTCAACTTCACTACCACCCCCATGCATCCTTACGGCTGTTCTTCATGTGATCTGTGATAGCTTGCACCACCCTCCAAACCATCTGAACCAACCCCGACAAGCATCCAAGCCACATCTGCTAGCACCACCGCCTATCAACACGAGCTCTGCTACCGAACACCCACGATCATGCTGTGTAGTATATTGGCCCAGCTTAATTCCATAGAAGTTAAAGGTATGATCTTGAGTCTGACATGGATGCGTGGATGCGGATTGATGGTAGACATGAACATATTGTCAGTACCTTGGGTAAATCAGGACTTAAGAAAAGAGGGGGGGTATTTTCGGAATGTTTTCAAAAAAATCCATGATATAACATTGAGTTACACCCATAAACACTGTTTTCATCCTCTTAGTCATCTTAGAAGGGTATAAAAGATTTCTAAAGCTCTTTTAGATGTGTATTTTATATAATATTATTCTAGAATGGACATCCATGCAATATTAAGACTTAGGGAGGGCATCTATGCCATTCCCCCTTGGAAATATTTTCAAAGTTGTCTAGCAGCAGAGACATGTTTTCTAAGAAAATTTGCATCATCTATATCACACATTCAAAAACTGAATTTAGTTTCTACCTTTCCTCCTCTCCACACTTCTTCCTCCTCATCTTCCTCCCCATCCCTATTGCCGCCCGTACCCCAATCCTACCAACGTGTCACCTCTCTTGGTGTCTGCTAGTGACCACATGAGCACCCCTTGGCCACTGATGTTGACGATAATGTCAGCAACTCCTGCCTCCCTATCTCCTCTTCTCCTCTCCCGTTGGTTGTTGCTGTTCACGATTGACGACACCTCCGTCGCCTCATGGCACCAGCTACCACGACCCCGCCTGTTTCATCACTTGTCTCCCCTGCCAACCATCACCACCCACTGCACACAAGGCTCTCAACTCACTACATGCTCTATGAATATAAATGAATTCACTAGATTTTTTAATCTAATGCAATAAATGAGAGTTAGATTGGTGTGACACTGGGTGCCCGATCTTCCGAAAGGTATGTGATAGATCGATTGGTGGAGCTTCGACGTAGAACGATCCGGCTTCAAATCAGGCACGATCTGAACCCCGCAATCGCAACACCACTACTCCGTTGGTTATCAATCTCGCGTGAGCGTGATTGACCTCGCCAAGAAGGCTTATCCCTGCTGCGAATCGAGAACACAAGCAAGAATACGGAAGAAAGCAAACTGAATTGCAAATACGAATGATTAATCTCACAAGTTGGGGTCTCACAAACCGATCAAGCGGCGAAACTGTTCGAAGACAGAATAATCTAAGCAAAACCCGCCTCAACCCTAGCGGCGGCTACTGAATATAAGGTCTAAGGGACTTCCTAGAGACCCTAGACGCGTCCGTGATGGGCTCCAACATGATACATGGGCCAACGGCCCAAATTGGTGACGCAGCACCCTGGGACAGATTCTGTCCACCAACTTGCAACGTGAATTCCCGTCGACTCCGAAGTCCAAATGACCTGAAACCGGTGCCATTGGAAAGGTTATCTCCTTAGCTTTCCAGGCATATGTGGATCATCGAAATCTAAGCCCGTTTGTGGCCTGGGCGATGATTTTAGTGAACACTGCTCCTGGTGGCCGAGGTAGTCGACTCCGAGATGAATTGGCCTCCAACTTGACTTGGACGCCCTCCTTGCCTCCCTCCTGGCCCTTGCTGGTTCCCAAGGCCTTCATGATCCTCTCCAAAGTTCCTAAGTACAATATAATCAATAATATCATTAGGTAGCATACCATCCTCACAAGTATATACACGGGCACTTAGAAACGAGCTCACCTATTGATTCAATTGCCGTGCTCGTGCTCTTGTGATGGGTCCTTGCATCACAACTGGAGGAGTCTCGGGCGTATGCATAGGAGTGATGTCCTCATCATAGATGCTCTAGAGTGTGTTTGAATTATATGTCAATGAATTCTAGTGCCAAAACATACAAATGAAAACTCCAAACAATCTATTTGTAGTCTCCACAAGAAAAACCAGCATTTAGAATTGACTGGATGCATTTTTGTACGACCGGTCGGATGTCCAATACTGGTCCACGGGATGTCCGGTTAGACATAATGGTTGAATTTCAACATCTAAAAAACTAGCCACTGCTATGGCCAATGAATGTTTGATCCTGTTTGACAAGCTACACAACTCTCAAAAAAACGAGTATAAATATTAATCTAGACATCAGATTTAGGTGCACCTTAGCTCGTCAGAAAGCTAACTCGAAAGACTACAACTTATTCATTATAAACAAGGCCTAGTTTGGCCTAGATCTTTACAGAAATCACAAAACATTCAATGCAACCATTACGAAGCCTCCATCAGAGCCATAGTTTGCAAATTTAATCATCCATGCCCTCACTAACCATCTAAATCAATTCAAAAACATTTTTATGACCTAATGAGTGAATAATGCATGCATTTGTACTTCCCACACAGATATCATGAAGCTACTAATTCCTAGTCTCTCTTTATAATACAGTAAAAACCTAAGAAACAAAATCCTAACAACCTGGCTGTCTCCAAAATACGAAGACCAGTAAAATCCTAGAAAATAGATTATTAATCTTCAATTTACCTTTGGTGGAACTTGTTAATACTTGTGAAAATCGATCATTCATCCTCGCTAAAATGATGTTCTTTACGGTCATCTGACAATTATCTCGCAATCTAAACGAGACTAAGAGATATAAACTTAACAAATACATTAGTCTCATAATTTAGTTTGTCAATACTCACCAAAATAATTAATATAATGGAGATTGACTCAACAATAAATAAGACGAGGAAGTTGGAATTGTTGTTGTTTCTTAACTTTGTATACACATGCATATGACGCCATGTCAGCTGATGATGGGATCCATTCCTAACCGAAATTAGATAAAAGTTGGGTCAAGTTGGGTTAAGTGCAACATTTTACGAAAATATCTGGTGTTATGTGAAAATTTTTCTAAAACATTGGATTTTGTGAAAATAGTGAAACTATCTAGTTTCCTGGAATTTTTTCCGAATAACCCATTAAAAAAACAAAATCAAAAACTAACCCAAAACTTTTTAAAATTGCAAAAATGACGTTCAGTCGCGAGCTGGGATCGCGACTTAAGATGTGGCACGACCCATATGCACCGCTGGCCTAGAACCGTGCCACGTCCGCTTTCAGTCGTGAGCCCGGATCGCAATTGAAAGCGCTATATATATGCATAAATATTTGCTATGACAGTGAGTGGGATTCAAACTCTAGTCTTTCGGGTGAGAGACCAATCTCCAAACCAGTTAGAATACAAAAAATTTGTGTAACTTATTGCAATTGCACAGAGTAATACTTTATGAATGCTACTTTTGTAAGATTTAAAAGTATTTGGTAAGATTATTCAATAAAACGTAGAGAAAGCTTCGCAGAGATATTTATTAATTTTCATCTGAAGAGCTGTCGGCAGGCACGACATGTGGCTGTGGAGGTGGAGGGCGCGACGACGACGGGCGGTCCACTGGCGGCACATGCGACGAAGGACCGGACGCCGACGGTGATGGTGGGGAAATCACGGTCAAGTGGGGTGGTAGCAGCACTCTGAAATCGACCAGAATCTGATTAACTCGCCACTCGACATCTACACAATATGCATACATGTCGTCGCTGGGCACGCCCCGATTGTCGCAGATCCTAGCCATCATGTCACGTGCATCGGCAGAGATGGCGTCGAGGGTGTCGAGCTGTGTACATGAATTAATGCAATTATAGAATAACGATCCATGTGAAAGTAAGGTTATAGAGAGTGAAAGAACTCACATAGGAGTGGATTCGCCCTGGAAGGCATCGGTCAAAGCGTTTATCGATAGTGGGGTTATGGATAGGCTCATCAGGCGTAGCTGGTGAACCACCCGCCAATCTCTAGAACATGCGAGATTGGTACCATGACAAGTACGAAAAATGGATGTTGTGGCTATAAGGTCTATCCTCTGCAATCGTCTGTGTGTGGGCCTAATCCATCCACTTGTCCACATAGGGCCACTGCCGAAGAATGAAATAGTCCCTTGTTTGACCCTTTGTAGTTTGCCTGCGGACAAAACAAATTAGTGACAAATTATTTATAAAGTCAAGTGCGAAAGTAATTCACATTTGACATGCACGTATGTTGCATCTGGGACCTTTTAGATTGATTTTGATTATTGATGACATTAAGTGTTTTGGACTAACCATGTCTTTGAGCTATTTCTATGCAGAGTGATGAGGATTATCACTCGAGCTAGTTCAAAGTAATACACATCTGGTTTAAGATAGAATCAGATTAGACGTGTGTCTATAGGTTCGTCGCTATGGTCTCAGACGACCTAAAGGGCGCGGACACAGAGATATTGCATGATCGCAGCCCCTGTGCGATCATGAGATCGCAGCCCCTGCACGATCATGAGTTCGCAGACAGTGCGCGATTAGGAAATTGCGGACAATGCATGGTCAGAGGGTCGTTGATTATCTGTGACCAGAACAATTCGGGAAGGCTTAACTCTTTGAATGGGTATATCCCGAGAATCACGAAGATATTTCCACGTATGAAGACAACTGCCAGGAGGTTAACATGTGCGGTTATCCCTTGATTGCACGTGTTAAGCCTACATGGAAGTTAAGTGCGGTTAACAAAACTGCATCTTAACAACTGTCCAAGACCGTTTCGCATTGGCGCCCTTTTTTCCAGTATAAAAAGATAGTCAATGCACGTTCTAAGGACGGTGAATAATTCAGTCAAGCATACAAGCACTACCAGGCGTTCAACAAACCTGAAGACTTACATATAGTTAGGTAGACACTAACATTGAAGAGATCATCGCCTGTGATCATCTCTTCTTCTCTCTTGTAAAACATCTTATTACATATAGTGAAATCACAACAGGACGAATCGTCGACACAGAGCGATTTCTGTAAAGTCTGCAAGTGAACCGGGAAGATCTGCGGGTCATGAGTCCAAAGTCGCAAGCGCAAGATCGCAATGTTGGCTGTGGTCGCAGTTCAAGATTGGGAGTCAAGGTCGCAAGTGCAAGGTTGCCAAAACGGAAATTGCAAGATTGAAGATGCAAAGGACCTAAGTAAAATGAGCTTTTATTTTGTATTGGACTCGGTGTTTGGAGTTTGACCGATTTTATATAAATTCTTTTCTGTTTAACCATACTATTAAGAGGGGTAGCAAAATCTCTTTTAGTTTCGGGAAAAAACTGAGAAACTCTTATGTCATATGTTGCATTCGCATTCATTCTTAATCTTGGTAAAATCTGAGAAAAATATAGATTTCAAAAAGGGATTGAAACTTGTCTTAAAATTTGATTTTTAAAATTGGCAGTGGATGCTGATAGTCAGCCTCTCATGTTGCCATTCGACCAGAAGCTTTCGACCAAATTATTTTTGACCAGTTTTGCTTTTTCAAAATTCTAGTTTAATCGACCAGCTGGTCGTGGTCGATGCTGACAGTCAGCATTGAAACATTTGTCCAGAGAGGTATGTTTTTGAGACCAAAATTTTGTTTTATGCTGACAGTCAGCATGACATTTGTGTTGGACTTTTTGGTAGTAGAAATATTTTTGCATTTTATAGAAAGATCTAGGCTGATATAGGTTTTGGTTCTGTTGACAAAATTGTAGCCCTTTGAGTTATCCTTCCAACAAGCCAAATATCATCTCAATCGGATATCTGAATCAAAAGTTATACTTGTTTTACTGTCTGCTACACAGATCCATGCGGACTGTCCGCATGTGACACTGACCGTCAGCATGAATGTCAGCTTCTTTGCTGCCATTTGTCCGGGAGCATGTCTTTTTGAGCTGAATTGTTTTGACTTCCATTGACTGTCAACATGGCTTGCTGACTGTCAGCATGAGTTGATTTGTTTCCATATTCGACCACAAACGACTAGCTAAATTTTATCCGTGTTTTTTGTCAAGCCGTTGAGGTAGATGCTGATTGTCAGCATGTGTTGCTGATTGTCCAAATATGTGCATTTTTGTTTCCATATTCGACCACAACAGCTAGCTGAGTTTTCTTAGAGATTTGCTTTTAACCACTCGTGGTTTATGCTGACTGTCAGCATGCTATGCTGACTGTTAGCGTGTGCTGTTTCTTTCCTGTTCGAGCACAACGGCTAGTTGAGTCTTTTGTGCTATAAATATGAGCCTTGAGCAGGTTTTTAAGAACAACCAAGTGCTACATTATGATATACATTTGAGACTTAGTCGTTAGAGCAAAAATCTTGATCTTTTGATCAAGTCTTGAGTTTTGTGTTGAGAAAAGATCCACCGAGAGTTATTCATTTGCATTCTTAGAGTTTCTCGGAATTTGTTAGAGATCAAGAGAAGATCTCATAACTTGTTACTCTTGTTAAACGCCTCACCTAGATGGTTTGGAGGCGTGGCCGTTGACCTCTCCATTAACAGAGGTTGTTGGGGAGGCTCGGTATATTTGTGAAAGGCATCGGTGCTCGCCTATCGAGAGTGGAGAAGGAGCAAACTTAGTGAAAAATATCCTTCATGGATATTGAAGCAAGACTCATTAATTTGAGTGCTTCAACGAGGAATAGGGGAGACTGGGTAAGTCTCCGAGACCTCGGGATAAATCATCGTGTTTTATTCTCTTACTCTTTCTTAAGTGCAAAATATTATTAAATTGTTTCAGTTTATTTGATCTTAGTCTTTTCTTTGCTAAAATTGTTTTTAGTCGAAACTTTTTAAAGCCTCCTATTCACGCCCCTCTAGTCAGCATCCTTGATCCTACAACATACTCGTGAACATGGTGCGGGATTTGTCGTGGAGGCAGCATCGGAACATGCTGGTGTAGGCTGAACTGGCGCATAACTCGCTTAGGCGAGTACCCCTCAACCATATACGAGAAAATCAGAAGAACCTGGGTATACTAGTAAGCAGCATCCTGCGTACAGAGAGAAGAAAGGCCAACTGGTGTGATGGACTGGATGTGCTGCTGTGTCCACGGATTCTAGATGACATTGTCATTGAGGAGCAGATCAAAGCTCGTGGCATAGGAAGAATAGCAGAGGTGCGACTGATCCGTGGACCATCTCAAACTCAACCTAGCCTACCTCCATCCCATCATGGGGCTGTCCCTCATATCACCGGCCATCGCGAGCTGATCCCGTGGCACCAGCGGTCGGCCAACGGGGAAATACTCGTACGACCACATCTGCAGGAGTATGGCGCACCCCACGAAAGGAGAGTTCACCTAGTCTTTTCTCGTGACGTCGCACAATCCCTATAGGTGTGGTAGAGCACAGCGGATCCGAAGCTGAACTGTGACACGTGCCCCAGCTCGGAATCCACAATCATCCTAGTGTGCTGAATGAACTGCCACTCGCAGATGTCTCCGTGGGTGCTAGGGAACAACAGCCACCCAAATATGTATAGAAAATATGCCTCCAAGTGACGCCTAAACACCTCATCTGGAGCGGCCACTAGGAACGCAGCATCTTGGATGACGTGCATGTACGTTTGTGGGACTCCCGCTGTCTGTGCAAACCCTCCTGCCGGCCTTACAACCTCGAAGCTCTGCAGGAAATCCAGACGCCATGCAGCTCTATCGGTGGCTGCGGAAACATATATATCCCCTCTGATGGGCAAGCCGAGCAGCATGCTGACATCCTGAATCGTGACGGTCAGCTCGCCGAAGCTGAAGTGGAAGGTGTGCGTCTCCGGCCTCCACTGGTCCATAAGTGCACTGACCTAGGCTCGGTCGAAAGGGAATCACTGAGCCTGATCCACCATGCGTGCGAAGGGTAGCAATCCGGCCTTGAGCAAATGAGGTGCGAACCGCTCATCCAGAGGCCACATCTCCCGCGGTGTCCTCATGTACAGCTCCGGCAAAACGGTGCCCTATAGAAGGCGCCGAGCACGATGACGCTCCTGATGGTGCTGTGTAATTAACTCAGGAAGCAGATGATCATCCGCCATACTTGCAGTTATCAAATACTGGTCAACAAATTGGAACATTACAATTAATTAACATACATTCAGTATTAATTACAAAAATTCAGAACAATGCATTAGAACATTACTGTTTTGTTTAAGGAAATTCACAACAACTCACACAGATAAAAGTAAATTGCTTAAGTTCCTCGAAGAGGTTGATGTGCCTGCCACCTATGGGTATCGGTTTCGTGTGTGACCTGGCTAACTGCAAGCGGTGCATCTACAGAGGTCATCTTTACGCTCCGCTGCATCCATATTGTTGTGTATCCTCTTGGCTTGATGTCGGCATACATGGCTCACAAGGAGCCTCTTGTTTCGGATCCACGTGATGGCATCTTCCAGCGATAGCTCTCGATAGTTTCCCGTTGCTGCAGACCCATGGAAGACACCCTCCCAAGTTTTTAACAAATATTGCAGAGTATAGTATGTTGAGATGTACTGTGTCGGATTGATTCCAAGAATGAAGTAGGCAGCAATAACATGCGAGCAAGGAATGTGCAGTAGTTGAGGCTTTTTGCATGTACATTCGGTATCTATATTTGTAATTTGGCATTCGTGGACCTGACCTGCTCTCAATGTGCTATGAACATGTTTGTGCCTTAGCCAAACCTCGTAGTTTCCATTCAAATGGCTTAGCACTGAGACATCATATGTCAATGATTTTGTCATCCGAAATTCAAGGTAATCACTAATCTTTTTGGGCCAGTGTACTAAGGGGTCATGCACAAGTACTGATGCCACCAAACTCCTATTGTCATAGTATGCTATTGTACGATAGAATGTCATCTCAACTATGGCCGTGAGTGGTAAGCATCGCTGTAGCTTCTAGGCCCCTAAAGAGTGTTTTAGTAATTAATGACAACTACAAATGCTATACTAACGATACCTGCTAAGTTGTGTCAAGAAGAAACTTAAAAGACAGGTTAATGAAAGGCAAAGAAAGAGCCTCATGATGAAGAAAGGGCATTGATCAAAAGGGCAAAGGTACGAAATAGGATCTTTTCCATTTTTACCGGTCTAAGGTGATTAGAGAAGAATTTTGACAGGATTTTAGGATAAACGCCGTACTATTAAGAGGAGCATGTGGTGTATCACGAAATACTTCATCTATGAGCCACAAATCATAAATCAACTTGCATTGCATACTAGAAGGTCACATACCTTACAAATGCTTGTTTCAGCTCATTTCTGCTCAGCACTGTCTCAGTCGGTCTGACCGTGTGTTTGACCAGTCTGACCGAATACACGGACTGACCGAATAGGATCTCGGACTGACCGACGTTATGTCTAAGTGTAGTTTATTCCTTTAAAAGGTCGGTCTGTCCGTAGGTAAAAACCTTGGTCAGTCTCCTGATACTTCATGTCCTATCTTTCTGTGGTATTGTGCTATTACGGTCTGACCGTTTGATTAGACCGGTCTGACCGAGAAATCGGTCTGACCGTGTTTTTGAACTACGGTCTGACCGTATGGCCGGCCTGTCCGTATTTATCGGCCTGACCGTATAACGTGTCTAGAAACTGTGTCGTCTCTGGACAGTTTCATAGTCTGACCGAAATTGTCTCCGGTCTGACCGTGTGTGTGCCTGACAGGGGCAGTTGAGCATTTATTGCGCCTGTTTAATGCCGTTGCAATTGCGGTGGTCTGACCGGGCATATAACTGCGGTCTGACCGCCAAGTGATCTTTTTCTCCCAACGGCCTGTAACGGCTATATTTATTGTGGGGGGTATATATACTCCCATGTACGGCCCTGTTCACAATTTTTGGCATAATTTTGAGCATTGTCATCATCCTTGAGAGTTTAAGCTAGTTTCATACACTCTAGGGTTCAAATTCTCGAATTTGTGAGAGTGTGCATTTGAGATCTTCTAGTGCATTGCATTTAGATCATTAAATCAATCTTGTGGCACTAGAAGAAGGCTAAGTAATCATCACCGGCTTGTTACTCTTAGAGTTTGCCGGCTCCTAGATGGCTAGGAGAAAGGTTTTGGAGAGCTCTTCAAGGAAGATTGTGAAGAAGCCTCAAAACGTCTTGTGAAAGGGTTGAGCACGCCTTGCCGGAGCGGTAAAGTACATCCTTAGTGAAATCGAGGTTTGGATAACTCATCACACTAATCCGGCTCAAGATCTAGGTCACTTCTCGAGAGAAGGTTGACTAGATAGAGGAGCGGTTAGAGATTTGAGTTTGCCTCAACGTGGATTAGGGGTGATCGGCAAATCACCGAGACCACGGGATATATCCTTGTGTTGAAATTGTTCATTGTTCATCTTGTGTTATTTATTTGCTCTCTTTTGCTAAATTGTTTGATTTATTGATAATTTGTTAAAATCGCCTATTCACCCCCTTCTAGTCGATATTCTAGATCCCTTTCAATCGCACACCTTTTAGGACAAAATTGTACACCTCAACCAGATTTGCGTTATGATTCCGTACCGTGCCCCGTCTGTGTTGTGCATCAACGACCACTTCTCTTTTGGTTTGGGCTGAATCCATTGATTAAAATTGAGATGCCTCATGTGGTTTCCCTCGCCGGTAATGCTGCCATCTTTTGGTTCACCTGGCTGTGGTATTTTCTCCAACGTACTCTTATCCAACGACTTTCATATAACTAAGAACTTCAACTCTTGGTTCTACTTGGCAAGCCATTTGAACACCTTCATCAGGCGCCTACTCTTGAAATGAGTGTGAAAATTTGCATCAAGATGCCAAGAGCATTAATGACTCTGTAGGTCACCCCAAGTCAATGATGGATCCACTCCCAATTGCATGTATTTGATCTCACTCAGCATTCTTCTGTTTCGATCGTGAATTAAGCACACGCGCTCCTGATCTTTGACGACATCATTCTTCAGTTTGCCCAAGAACCACAGCCAATTACTGTAGTTCTCCCCCTCGACCACTGCATATACTATGGGGAGAAGCTGGTCATTGGCATCAGTTGGCATGACAGCCAGTAGAGTACCCTCGTATTTGTCGGTCAAAAATGTTCTGTCAATGCAAAGCACATGTTTCATGTACCTGAACGATGCAACGCACTGCTGGAATACCCAAAAAAATCTCCGCAGTACCATGCACCCAGGAATCACAGCACCCTCTAAGCCAATAGCCGGCGTATCAACAATTTTGGTGACTGTGCCTGGATTTGCTTCGCATATGCGCCAAAAGAGCCTCGGTATGAAGTTGTATGCCTCAACATATGTCCCAAAAAGCTCCTCCAATGCCCTCTGTTTAGCCCTCCATGCCTTCTTGTACTTGATCTTGTACCTGTACTTCTCAGCGACATGTGCAATAATCACTTTCGGTGTCATTGCCATATTTTCCTTTACTATTGATAGTATCAGACTGGCAACAAAACCGGCGGTGATATTTCTATGTTGTTGGCACATGCCCTCCGCCAGACATCTGTGGTCTGCGACTCTTGTCACCTGAAAGAAAGGCTCATCTTGTGGTTGTGTGACACATATGTACCACGGACATAAATCGACTAGGCACCTCACAGTCCACAAGCTCGAGTTGATTTATCCATTCAGAATGTCCTATTTAGTGAAACAGCCTACGCAATGTGGCCTTTTTCGCATCTTTCTTAGTCCAAAACAACTGTCCAAGCTGGACGGTTGCTTCATTATATGATCATCACAAATTTAGCTCATCATGAGCCATAGTGGACATCAAAGATGATGGATTAGTCCATTCACTTATAGGATTCTATTGTTCTATGGGTTCCTCAGGAGATTTGTATATATCTAATCCGGGAGGATCTTTATGTCTTGATCGTATAAGGCTCTACGATCATAACCGTGTTCGGAAAGGTTTCGCGATTATGGTTTGCTCCGTGACCTTGAAAAGGAATTCGTTCTCTGTTCGAAATTATAATCCG
This sequence comes from Pharus latifolius, assembly GCA_019359835.1. NCBI lineage: Eukaryota > Viridiplantae > Streptophyta > Magnoliopsida > Poales > Poaceae > Pharus > Pharus latifolius. The sequence goes on from CM033322.1 coordinate 63,288,577, forward strand.
ATCCGAATAGATATAATTAAGCTTATCTGTTTAGGGTTAGTTAGTTATATGAGTCTGATACGTACTTATACGATTGGACTATAAATACCTTGTAATAGGTCTAGTTTAGATCATCGAATATTATTACAGCCTTGGATCATATATCCAGCTTATAATTATTTTGACGTAGGCAAGTGTGTCCAACGTTTGAGTGTAAAGCCCTCTTTGAAATAAAGAGTTGTGCAATTTTTTTGAGCTGTGTTTTTTATCATCCTCTGGGTTTCGGTACTTCTGAGTAACATCTCATTATTCCGCATATTAGAATCTGGGCGAGCCTAGTGCGAAAATCAAGGCTAGGTCTCAAATGGATCAAGTTGGTATTCGAGCAACTTTCCTTATCCTGTGGATGGTGAAGACTCGCCAGGGTTGCAAAACTTCCGGTGAAACTTTAGGCGGTCAATCGACGGTTCTACAGCCGCGTCTCCGACAATGTTTGACGATACCTCCGTTCAAGCTAACCTAGCCGAACAAGTGGCTAAACTCTCTACCGACATGGAAACCGTGCTTGCTTGGATTAAGCAGCAGGCCATGATTGTACCTCCTGAAGTAGGGAAGGTTATGGGTGTGAAGACTGGTGAAGACTTCCGCAGGGAAGACGAAGGCGACCATAAGACCAACGACCTCGCCAACACCTCCTTAGCTGTCGGATCTTTCAAGGTCGACGCTAAGATTGAAATGTGATCGATGCCGAGAAGCTGGATTCTTGGATCGATCAGCTTGAAGCCTACTTTGACCTGAAAGGCTTTAGTAGTTCTCAAAAAGTCAAATTTGTACATTTGAAGTTGAAGGACCACGCCAAAACATGGTGGAAGGCCTTTGTCACCAGCGGTGAAGCTGACGATCTTGCGTGGGGGCAATTAAACGACTTTTGCGACAAGAATTCTATCCGATGGGTTACCTTGAGGAGAGATGGGAACGTTGGCACAAATTGTACCAACGGCGCGACCAGACTGTCCAATACTATACTACGGAGTTCCAGAGACAAGCAATGGTCATCGGCATATCACTATCCGATCCTCAGGTATTTCAGAAATACACATTTGGACTTCAGAAATCAATCAGTACTGAGCTAAGTCTGTTCGGCATCCAAGACATCGCGACTACGAGCACAACTGCTATGGCGATCGAGAAGAAGAACAAATCCCGCAGTGACAAAAGCACGAAGGACAGTGCGACCTCGACAAAAAGAAAACCGAGTCCGAAGAAAAGCGCTTCGAAGACGGGCACGGGTACTTTTTGCGACCATTGTCAAGTCACGGGACATACCAAGGACAAATGCTACAAGCTTCATCCTGAACTTTGACCAAAGAAAAATGGACCAGGGAAAAGAACAGCCACGGCTACTGCGACTTCACCCGACGAAGAAGTTGTCTGAGTGAATTCGGTTGATGAAGCGGATACGACCTTGTCTCTGATAGCAATGCCGAAGGAGAAGGGTTTGGATCCACCGAATGAACATCACCCAACGGAGCACTTGTTCACCATCAACATCCAGGTGAAGCACGAAGTGGTCATAGCAATATTCGATCCCGGAAGTCAGAATAATCTGGTCGCCGCTGGACTGGTTCGGCGACTTGGTTTGAAGACAACCACACACCCGCGACCATATCCGCTGGGGTGGTTTACATCCGACGTGAACCAACAGATTACGAGTTAGTGTGTGTTGAAGTTTGCAATCTCTGCACGATATATCGATGAGGTGCAATGCGATGTTGTCCCTATCGATATCTGTCAGGTGATCTTTGGGAGTCTTATTTGTATGATCGAGACGCTCACTTCCATCGGCGTGCGCAAGAGTATAACCTCACTAAAGATGGAGTTAAGTTTGTGATCAGTAAAGACATCTACGTCAACACTTCGAACTTAATTACCCCAAATCAAACCAAACGAATTGTCAATGCATGTCACAAGTACGTGCTTGTCATGATTCGACCCATTGGTCAAGGTGATGGTACTCTGTTGGATCTAGGTCGATCTAAGACATCTAGGTTTTGATGATTAATGACGATTTGGATAAATCATAATGATTAATATTGATTTAGATAATGACAACTTAGATAAATCCTGATTTAGTACAAGTAAAATGAATTGAGGATCGATAAACCCTGAAATGGATGTTTCCTTAGTTGTGGGTTTAATAATGATGCATATGTAGAGGGGGAGCTCGGTGGTTGCATCAATCTTGTGCTAAGTGAGAATCAATTTGTCATAAGATAAATCCTGAAGTTTGATGGCTCCTTATTGAGGTTTTGACATCGATGCATATGTTGAGGGGGAGCTCATCACATTGATCATCTGATCTGATTGCCATCATGACCTGTGAAGTATAGATCGTGTGCGTAAGCATTTATCATCTATGACTCTATATGGTTATGTATTTCATGTCATATTCATTTCTTATTTGTTGAATATGGTTGTCATTTCACCGGAAAGAGAAACTGTTGAGGTAACTCCTGTGTGGAGTAGTTTCTCTTGTGGTGATCAATGACGACCTATATATGAGACTAACCAAGGGCGTGAAGAGGATGTAGTTGGTATGAGTCATCTCGAGCGAGGTCAAACTTAGCGAGGTCGAGCTTTGCGAGGACAAGCTTCAAGGGATCGAGCTTCACGAGGTCGAGCTTCACCGAAGGTAAAATCCAAGATTAAGGATTGTTTTCTTAGGATTTTACCGGTCTCGGTGTTTGGAGCTAGATCGGGTTGATAGAATTCTTTTTGCTAGTTTGACCGTACTATTAAGAGGGGTCGGAAACTAGTAGTTTGAATCTATCTAATGCGGAAGCTCAAATGCATTCATATCATATTGCATTAGTATTTTATCGCCTCTTGCATTGCTAGAGAGTCTAAGTGTAGTTTGTGGTGCATTAGAGAAAATACTTTAAAAACTACATTTAGTCTTGATCGCCAGGTATTTAAATTGGTTTATTTTCTAGAGCTGGTCGTGGTTGTACTTGCACATTCTGATCGTATCCTTGTTTGATATGTGGTCATGATTGTGTCGCCGGTTTGGCGGTTTTCTGTTTAGGGTTTGGTCGTGATTGTAGGAGTTTGAACTGGTCGTACCAGTCTCCGGCTCGCTTGCGTACGCTCGACCAAATCCACTCGACCACCTGTTTTCGACCGGATGTTCGACCTGTGTGGTCGTGGTCGCTGCTAAGAGTCAGCCGGTGCATCCGCGAGAAAACAGGAAATACGTATGTGCAAATACCCAAATCAAGTTTAGAGTAAAATTGTCAAGTTCCTGTTTTCGGTTTGCACAGGCCGGACAGTGTCTGTGGTGGCCGGACATTGTCCGGCCAGTACACATCCCTTGTGGCTTAGGCAAATAAAAAACAGAGACAAATGCTTTCCGATGCTTTTGTCCGGAGAAGGCCGGACATTGTCCGATGTGGCCGGACAATGTCCGGACTGTGTAAAACTTGTGAGGTTTCGTTTAAATGAACCAGAGACGTTTGTATATGTCCAGAGATTTTTGTCCGGGACGGGCCGGACATTGTCCGGTACGGTTGGACATTGCCCGGCCTTTACAAATTTGCTGTGCCTTGTTTTGGAGTGTTTACAGAGACAATTGGATTTGTCCGGTGCTTTTGTCCGGTGAAGGCCGAACATTGTTTGTGATGGCCGGACAATGTCCAGCCTTTACAAATTAAGCCCCCAACGGTCACTGGCACGTTTGCAACAGTCGTTTGAGTTGTACTAGCCGGACAATGTCCGAAGTGGCCGGACAATGTCCGGCGTCTACAATTTTGGCACGATTTGTTGCAAACGGCTAGTTTTCCTTTGAGGCTATAAATACCTTGTGTTGGCCAGCATTTGGGGGTGCTCAAGAAATTGCATACACTGTTGAAAAGCTAGCCAAAGTCATTGCATTTCTATATTGCATTTAGAGGTTAGATTTGAGCCCAAATCTTGAGTAGATTTGAGAGAGAGCAAATTGGGTGAGGTTAATAGTGCTTAGTGCACTTCAATCACCATTTGCATGCTAGTGCTAGAGTGTTGAGCATTCATTTGCATATTTGAGCTTCTAGCACGTGATTTGTTCAAGTGAGCGCATCCGACTTGTTACTCTTGACGATTGCCTTCGCCTAGACGGTGTCGGAGGAGAGTCGTGATCTCTCCATTGAAGTTTGTCGGAGAGGCCGGGAAAAGCTTGTGAAGGGTTTGGTGCTCGCCTATCCGGTGTGGAGAAGGAGCAACCCTAGTGAGATATCCTTCGTGGATATAGAAGCGAGGCTCACGAGTGAGCGCTTCAACGAGGAGTAGGAGAGACCGGGCGGGTCTCCGAGACCTCGATAAAAATATTGTGTCAATTGCGTATCTCTTATTTGTTTTATATTCATCTTGACAAAATTGCTAAATTTACTAATGTTGCATGTATGGTTGAATATTTTCTATGGTTGAATGCAACTAGTTGATTAAATTGTTTTAAGCCTCATTGTATAATCTTCACAATATCTTGTTGAAATTGCTTAGTGGGGAAAGAAATTTTAAAAGCCTCCTAATCACCTCCTCTAGTTGGCATCCTTGATCCTACATACTTGACCAGCGTTGTCGTTGGCGTGCCGAGAGAATTCTGGTCATTTGTCGATACTGCTGGAGAAATACAGTGATCTGTTCGAGACTACCCAGGGTCGTTCGCCGAAACGTCTAGTCGAGTATGAAATTCAGCTTGTGTTCGATGCGACACTGCCCAATCTGAGTATGTATCGCAACTCAGTATTGGAGAATGAAGAGATCAAGAGACAACTTGGTGAGTTGCTGAATGATGGTGTCATTTAACCGAGTAGTTCACCTTGTGGATCCCCTGTGGTGTTAGTACCAAAGAAAGATGGGACTTGACGTATGTGCATCGACTACTGAGCACTGAACAAGATCACCATCAAGAACCGGTACCCCCTTCCTCGTATTGACGACCTGCTAGACTAATTGAAGCATGCTGTTGTCTTGTCCAAATTGGATCTTAAGTCAGGATATCATCAAGTCAGCATTCGAGAGGAGGATACGTGGAAGACCGCATTCAAGATGCGACAAGGTCTGTTCAAATGGCTGGTTATGCCGTTTGGTCTCTGCAATGCCCCGGCAACTTTCATGCGTCTCATTAATGACGTATTGAGACAGTTCATCAACGACTTTGTGATTATTTACCTCGACGACATATTGGTTTATAGTCGTTCATGGGATGAGCACCTCATTCATGTCGAAAAGGTGTTCGAACAGCTGCGGCAACATCGACTTCGCCTCAACCGTAACAAGTGCGAGTTTGGCCAACAAACTCTTTACCTAGGATTCATGGTTGACAACGGTATATTGCAAATCAACCTAGATAAGGTAAAAGTGATTCGCGAGTGGCCGTGACCGCGAACGATTACGGACGTGCGCAGTTTTTTGGGAGCATGCCAATATCTTTGGAAGTTTATCCGACACTTCTCGATTGTGGCTTCTCCGTTGCATGCATTAACCAGGATCGATCAGAAGTTCGGGTGGATAGGGAAACATGAGGACATGTTTCTCTTGCTGAAGAGGAAGATCAACGAGGCACCTATGTTAGCTTTGCCGAATCTCTAGAAACCATTGGAGCTAGAAACCGATGCCTCAGGTTATGCCATGGGCGCAATACTCATGCAAGAAGGGCGACCAGTGGCATATCACTCCGAGTTATTCCAGGGAGCTTAGAAGAACTACCCGACGTACGACAAGGAGTTGTGCGCACTGCATAAGGCATGAAACATTGGCGATGTTACCTCTTGGGTAAAGAGACTGTTGTCGACACCGATCACCAACTGTTGAAATATTTGCTAGCTCAATCCAAGCTACAGCAAGCTCGGCACATGAAGTGGATGTCATATCTGCAACAGTTTAATCTGGTGATTAAGTACAAGAAGGGCGTACACAACAAATGGCGGACATGTTGTCGCGATCGCCAGTTACGACCCTCTGCTTATCAGCGTTCATGCAGATCGAGTCCTCATGTCATGATGACTATGTCACTCTGTACAGTGAAGACCATGATTTTGAAACGGCACTGACTGAGCTCGTAACAGGGAAACCTACGGAGCTCGGAACAGTGAAGACCCTGATTTTGTTCATCGAGCAGGACTTTTGTACAAAGGAAATTACTCTGTATACCTCGTGGAGCACCTCGAATTCAATGGTTGCGAGAAGCGCACACATCAAAGGTAGCTGGTCACTTTGGGGTTACGAAGACTTTGCAAAATCTTCACCGACATGTGTTTTAGCCGCGTATGCAGCAAGATGTGGCTAGTTTTGTTCGTGGCTGTGGTCTCTACGGCATCTCGAAACCGGCAAACCGGAAATTAGGTTTGTTCACTCCTTTGCTAGTTCGATCGCGACCATGGGAGAGCATATCCATGAATTTCTTGGGAGGATTGCCTTAGACCCAACGTGGCAACGAATATCTATTTGTGTTCATTGATCGGTTCTCTAAAATGATTATTTTTATACTTTGTTAAAAGATTGTCATGAGAGAAGAAGCAGCTCGGGTATTCTTTCAATACGTTTGGACACACTTCGGATTGTTGACTTCTATTATGTCTGATCGTGATACCTGGTTCCTTAGTCACTTTTGGCGATCGCTCTGGACGATGATGGATACCAAGCTAAAGAGGAGTACTACCTTTCATCCGCAAGCTGATGGTCAAACCGAGGTGGTAAATCGCACAGTTGTTCATCTCTTGAGAGGATATAACTCGTAGCACCCGAAGAACTGGGATGAAAGCATACCATACCTGCAGTTTGCTTTTAATCGAGCAGTGCATGGTTCGACTGGAAAGTCATCATTTGAGGTCTGTTTAGGATTTATACTACAGAGTCCATTTGACATGGAGTTTGTGATTCCTACCTCAGCACAGAATAGCAAGGAAGCATCTGATTAGGATTGAGCACAAAAGTTCCTGGAAGGTATTCAACGGCTCCATCGTGAGGTTGAACAGAACTTGCTGCGAGCTCAACTCAAGTACAAGGCGCGACATGATCGACACCGAGTTGATGCTCAATTTAAAAAAGGTGATATGGTATGGTTACATCTGAGTAAGGAGAGACTTCAAGGTGAAGGTAAGAAACTCAAACTCATTCGTTATGGTCTTTTTTGGATTTTGTGGAAAGTGGGTAATAATGTTTGTCAGCTCGAGTTGCCTCCATACATGGATATTTACTCAGTTGTCAATGTTGAGCACCTCAAACTCTTCGAGCCTTCAATGTTGGATAATGAGCCAGATACCATAGTACCATTTGTTGAAGACTTGGTCTATCAACGAGATGAACCTCTACGCGAAGATGTGATTCTGGAGAAGAAGGTGACTACCACCTGCAGTGGCACAAAGGAGACTTTTTGAATCGGTCAGAAAGGTCAACGAGTTCGTGCACCAAAGTGGTACACCAGAGAAGATGGACAAGCTTAATTTCCGCATCTCCAGTTTAGTCGAGAGGTCGCAACAGGGGTTGGCTCCTTTTCAACAAGGGAGTCATGATCCGGGAGGATCTTTAGGTCTTGATCGTATAAGGCTCTGCGATCATAACCGTGTTTCGCGACCATGGTTTGGTTCGTGACCTTGAAAAGGAATTCATTCTCTGTTCAGAATTGTAATCCGATCCGAATAGATATAACTAAGCTTACTAGTTTAGAGTTAGTTATATGAGTCTGATACGTACTCATATGATTGAACTATAAATACCTTGTAATATGTCTAATTTAGATCGTCAAATATTATTACAGCCTTAGATCATATATCCAGCTTATAGTTCCTTCGACGTAGGCAAGTGTGCCCAACGTTCGACGTGTAAAGCCCTCTTTGAAATAAAGAGTTGTGCAATTTCTTTGAGCTGTGTTTTCAATCATCCTCTGGGTTTCGGTATTTTCGAGTAAGATCCTGTTATTCCGCATATTAGAATTTGGGCGAGCTTAGTGCGAAAACTAAGACTAGGTCTCAAACGGATGAATATCTGATGGATCAATGTACTCCTCCTCATTGAAATTCTCCTCCAATCGGGCAATTCATTAGCTACATCTACTTGATAGTCGCCAAACTGAGTTGTATGCGAGACTCTTGCTGTTTGCACAGGTACACTTGCACTTGCACTGGCATTGGTACTGCCACCGACACTGGCATCGGCACCAGCACCGTCAGTACTGATATTAGCGGTGCTCTTTGCTCTTCCGACGGAATGACTACCTTCTGAACTATGTATTCTTAATATTTAGGCTAGAGTATGAAGACTCTAATACCATAGCTTGGATTTGTCACAAATTGTACAAACGAACCCTACGATTTGTCACCTTTCAGTCTTAAGCACCCATTTATTTCCCTCCAGCAGCATGCCTTCAACTCTGAGAGTATCCGTCGTAGGATTGAGTTGTAACAAATTGACTAACCACATCTCCAAATCATTGAAAGACATTGATTGTGGTTGTGTCATTTGACCATAAACATGCATACATCCACCCAGATCATCACCATTTGCTCTATTACGAATTATACCAGCCTCGTAATAAACATAAACCATACTGGGTTGCTCCATAGCCTAATCAAATTATCATTCCATGTTAGGTCAAAACAGGATAGTGCATTTCTTCTATCTTAGACAAACATTATTTTAATATGATGATGTGCAAAAACTTAGGGTAATATAAATCCATACCAGACATGCACCAATATTTCTAATTATCTAAAAATTGATTGTTTTTTATTTACTACTATAACATGCACCGATATTTTGTATTTATAGTCGTTATTTGATCAATCATTAGTCTTAGGCTGAAGCGGAAATTTAAATTTTTACATATCCTAACTCCTAAGATAAAGCGGAAAATTAAATTTCTAATTATCTAAAACTCTAGAATAATATAAATATTTAAATCTAATTATTATCTACGAGTTAATGAAAATGCACCTCGATGAACAACTTGTCGAAAACCGGAAATTGGTGAATCGCCGAAAACTCCCACCTCTTTTTTCTCCTCTTTTCCTTCCTCTTCTTCTCTTCTCTCTTCCAATAGTTTTTTTTAAAATCAGTGAAAGTGAAATGTGAGTGAAAGTGACTTTTTACTGCGCCCACATGCTTTTATAGCGCTTTCAGTTGTGATCCGAGCTTGCGACTGAAAGTGGACGTGGTATGGTCCTGAGCCAACGGTGCATATGAGCCGTGCCACGTCTTCAGTCGCGATCCTGGCTCTCGACTGAAGAGAAAGCCCAGGTCGCGACTGAACGTCATTTTTGTAATTTCGAAAAATTTTGAGTTAGTTTCGATTTTGTTTTTTATTGGGTTATTCAGAAAAAAATTCAGTTTCCTGATATCGCCGCCTAAAAGCAGTTCCACAAGCAGACAGGATCACAACAGCAACATGAAGTGAAAATAGTGTAAAACTATCTGGTTTCCTGATATCACCTAAAAACAGTCCCACAAGCAGACAGGATCACAACAGCAAGACTAGCATGTCGTTCTTCCATAATGACTATATTGCAAGATAGTAGTGTCAAACGAAAACAAAATCAAAATCAAAGCATATAAGAAGATTGGGACAAACAATACCTGGACAAAGAGCCAACCACCCTTGGTTCCAATTAGGTACCAAACAGCGAACAAATCAGTAAATAGACCACCGTAACTGGAACAACTCATGCAACAGAAAATCAATTCAAATTCAGAATATTTGTTCTCACTGAACTCAACTTGACACAAAGAATTGGAGCTTCAGGACACAACTCAGAGTGGAGAATTGAACAAGGCTCTATTCATTACAAAGATAGGATGATGCACATGACTTATTGATTCAAGGACCAAATACACAAAACACAGATGAAAGACATGAACAGAATTGATGCTCAAATCAATGTAGCCCAACCATTGCACAGAAATCGCAATTCAAACAGATGCAGATCACTGGATGGGACTCAAAGGAGTTGATGAGAAGCATTCATTGGACACAATACCTTCAACAACAGCTTGACAACTACCAGGCTCAACACATATCAACTCAATAAAACATTCATTGAATCAAAGCTTGCAACGCAAGTCCTAAACAGAAATGGACACGAAAACAGATTCAAGGATTACTGGACCTGCAATAAAAGCAAACAACACAACCACAAGAGGCTCAATGAACTGAAATAGGGTTTCAGCCCTTGTTCTGCAGCTTTGTGCACCCAAAACAACACAAAAATAGCTTCACACAAATGCAACTTGCTCTTCAGAACATTTACATTCACAAGACAGCATCCATTCAACAAAATTCTGCAAGTTTCAATCACTGAAAGATCTCACAATGCATAAAAGCAACATATACTACTCACTATATTACCCATCAACTAAACATAGGGGAAAACAGTAACTGAACAAGGTTCACAGTAATAAGAGTTTGCATTCACTGAAAGAATTATTTGGAAATTGAAGTTTCCAGGATTACATCACAGAGAAGCTTACCAACACAACATAAAGATGAAATGTCATACATCATAGCAGAATTAGACACAAGTATGCAGTTGGATTAACATAGGTTAAAGGTTCAATTTCATAAGTACAGAATCAGTTCATAGCTACTAGAACAGAGAAAGGGGAGAATTAACACTAGAACTTGTCGAGCGTCACTGGAGTTGTTTGGCATGTCGCTGGAGACGTCGGAGAGTTGGGGTGGTGGTTCATGGCGACGGCTAGAGACGGCGTTGGGGAAGTGGAAGCAGAGGAGACCACTCAACGCAGCAGCAAAGGTCGGGGAAGTACTGCCGGAGTTACTGGAAATGTCGTCGTGTCGTCGATGAGGTCGAGGTTGGAGAAGAGGTCGAAGAGGCATGCGGCAGCAGATAGCGACAAACCTTCCCAACAGTACCCGGCGGCAAGGTAGAGGGTGTAGGAAAATTTTTTACTCGAAGGCAGTATAGATTAGATTGTTATTAACAATGGAAGTAGATTTGGTGAAACCATTGAATGTGCATAGCTATTGTTCGTGGATCATCCTGATCAGCAGACGTAGATAATAGCGACCACTCGCGGATCGTCCTGATCAACACAACAATTGCAGCAGCACCTCTACCAGTATCTACACGTACCGGGATGGAACGTCATCTATACGTTGTAATGTTCTCAAAACTCATCATACCTCTCTTTATATAGAGTCCTGCAAAAGAAATCCTAACAGATTAGGTTTTTTGATGTGATACGAATTTTATCCGAACTATAGGTGTCTAACATTAAGTCTCCGCATCTGATACAAAAATCCCATAACAGACCAATCCGAATGCAAAAAGAGTATAACATTAGATCTCCGAGTCTGATACGAAAACTACATAACAAACCCAATCCGAATGCAGGAGTCTAACATTAAATCTCTGAATCTGATACTGAAACCCCATAATAGATTTAATTCGAATTGCATTGTTCTAACCCGTTAAGTGTGTGACCCTGTAGGTTCATGCATATCCCGGGAATACGTACCCGAATTGTAAGTCGGTAGTGGCCCATAACAGGACATAACGACCATCCAAATACACACGAAGATCATAATCAATGAACCTATATAATGTCTTCATGTTGATTCTTTTGTCATACGATACCAGATCAAACTCAAGATAAGAAATGTGCCACCCTTGCACAGTTCAATACTTTTTCGATCTTATAGGGAACTGATCTTTTCGTAGTTGACACTCAACCACAAACGGCATGACCATACATTTCTCAATTCATCTATATCGAGAGGCCCAGAAATATTTCTCTCATTATATGAGAGATACAAATTCCATCTTAATCATTCATATTTCTCCACATGACTCATAGCATACCCGAATATTACATTTATTACTACTTAATGAAAAGTAATGTTTGTTAATATCAAAATATACTACTACACATGTAGGAAACTATGATGGTCTCAGGTCTAAGGATCAATCATAAACATTATTTGAGACCAACTGGTGACACTTAAAAAATAAATCCAAACAGTGTCTCAAAATGAGTCTATCCAATATTATATTCTCCAATATATGTCCATATTATTAATTTGATATCTTATATCCATGATCCGTGAAAATGACCATCAATTAATATATATGCTAATACATTAATCAATAATGTTATATTTAAAGATAATGGATCAGGAACTTTATAAAATAATATCATCAAATAAATTTAAAGTTTCACGAACAAGTCACACAGTTACACACTTGTTGATCAAACTAAGATGATAATTTATTCAAAAATAAAATAACACATTATTGAAATGTTCATAAATATAACAAAGATAAATACATCTTTGTGATTTTCTTTAGGACATAGCACTAACAAAATGAGCAATGAAATGATGAATGGTTCATATGGGAGTGCATGTGAGGTGATAGTGTTCGCCGTAGTTCGCATCTCAATGAAGAAGGCAACAAGATCAAGGCACTACTGGAAGAAACGAGCGTGAGTAAGGTGCAAAGACATGACTGTGGTGGCACTATGGTCTCTGACCTTGGCTAAGATAGGGAGCTTGTGGAGACCATGAATGCTGTGAATGTCTAGCTACACAACAGCATAAAGTAGAACTGCCTCCTCTAAGGTGAGATCAGGAAGAGCATGGGGCAGAGATCATCATTGGAAGGTATGATGCCAAGGGCCTCCTAAAACTGACCCTTGGTGAGAGAGTGATGCACAGAATTGATGATGAAGTCAAGGTGCGTGTGACTAGAGCTGACAACCAGTGATGAATAGACTGATGAATATAGTCGAGTCTCCACGCCCAATCTGGATTATAGACAAATGGGGAGAGTCCTAGTGCATCATAACGCTCTTTGAGCTCAATCCTTGTCCACTGAGCTACATCATCAAATTGAATGTAGCGCTGAGCAAAGATATTAGTGGATTAAAAATTGTGAGGCCAATGGGAATTTTTCATACGGAAAACACTCAATAAAATAATAATTTCGCAAAAAACACAAAAGAAAACAAAATTACAAAAATGACCACAGTTACCAGTCCAATTGGCGACTGAGTGGCCGCAGCCCTAAGTCGCCAGCTTAAGTGGCGACTTATGGCCACGTCCTCAGTCGCCAGCCTAAGTCGCCACCTGGGTTGGTGAGTTAGAGCCCCCCCTTTCCTGCCAGATTTATTTATAAACTAACATTTTTTGTTTTATATTATTTCAAAAATAACCAATGTAGTTTTGATTATTTCAAAAATAACCCATGTGGTGTATGTTGTTTGTAAAATAGCCTGCAAGGCTGTTTTTTATGTATGAATAACCGAAATAAAAAGAATAATTACAGGTAAAACATAGAAAGGCATATTGAACAACCGCAACCCTCCCAATCAGGGAGAAAAGAGTCGCGAAGGTTTCGGTTGATTGATTCGTATGTTTCGTAGTTAATTTAATTTGTGGGGTTACCAAAAGTGAGAACTGAATGTAAAAAATACTGAAAAGTAGAAAGGCTAAATTGTAGAAAAATCATGTTTCATACATACATGCAAACAAAAATCATGTTTCATTGAGAGAGTAAGAAATTTGAAAAAAAAACTAATGTCGGCCCCTCTTCGGATGACGAGGCCGGTCCCGCTGAAATGGTGAGGGTGAGAAGGTGGTGCGTCCCCGCATCGTCCTCTGTGACGGCTGTCGATGTGGTGGTGGTTGGGCGCTCGCCCGATCGAGACCTGTATCAGGAGGGTCCTGCGACGGCGGAGGCGCATCACCAAATTGTGCGGACGCCAACTGATGTTGGCTCTGGTGGGTGTTGTCTCCGCTTTGCAACATGTGAGCATAGTCCACGTACGCAGGGTCGAGGACCACGTTCGGGTCGGCATGGACGGACTGAGGCAGAATGCAGGGCGGGCGCCTACTGGACGGTGCGGATGGAGCAGATGAGGATGTACCGGCAGGCTCGTCCACCGTACGCTGCGACATGGTGACGTACTCATCGTCCAGGTCGAACGTGATGTCGAACCCTAGGCTAGAATCGGAGATGGAAGGGCGCGCAGGGGTACCCTCAGAGATCCGTACACCACCACGCGACGCCACGTCCACGTGAGGTGGAACACCTGAACGGTAAGAGTGGGCCGGGGGGGCACCAAGATAAATCGGGGCGTCAATGGCCGTACCTGACGGTCCGGGTGCATCGGGCGGATGAGCGGCCGGCTGCGACGGCGTTTGAATGGGAGGGGCCCTAGGCGGAGGAGGTGCAATAGATGTCGACGAAGTGGCGGAACTCTCCCGCAATAGCTGGGTCGTGACTCGATGAATGAAGGCGATGGCCTTCTTGTACTCCTCGGGTGTGATATGTAGACGTGACTCGTCCCGATGGAGTAGCGGCTGCGTGGTGGAGGTAATCGCATGAAGGTCGTCAACCTACAAGACCACAGTACAATGATAAGCGGAAATAACAATAACAAGCAAGAAACCGAGTATTTCTGCGTACCTGGCAGTGCACACGGGATGCGTGGTGTGGATCGTACGTCTGCTGCACACTCAGGGCAAGGATTTCGGCAGGCGTTGGAGTTGGTGGGGCAATGCGAGGAATGGTGTGAGGGATATACCATCGGAGGTAGTCGCCATATGTCCTCGGATCGTATGGCCTATCCTTGCGCACTAGATCCATCCCTGCTCTCTGCTCCTAGCGGCGAGTGTACGGAGCTTGCCAATCCTCCCAAGTGAAAACCTTCTTGCCCTTACGGGTTTGCCTGCAGGAAAAATAAAAGTGTTAAGCCTTTTCATGGAGACGAAACACTATGCGTAGAGATGATCGCGAGCTTACTCGTGCTGGGCGTGCGACAACCGATGTGGAGCGTCGACAGGAGGGACCGGCTGAAATAAGCCAAACTGCCGCATCACCCTCCATGGAGCGTATACCTCCAACATATGGTTGAAGACAAGAACACATCGGGTTTAGCCATAAGGCCCTGTCCCTTGTACATATCGATGAGATCCCGCCTGCAGCTGTGCTCTCAACGTAGGTGGCCGTCCAGGCCCTCCAGACAACACGCGAGGGATGGAGCAGCTCCAGCTCATCGCTGTACGCCCCTGTAGCATGCGTGCACCTGGAGGGTGGCCCATTGCAGCTCGTGTTGCAACTAGCGATCCCCCATGGTCGGGCGATCGACCTCGTCCTCCGCATCCCTGGGCAGGTACCCCTCTGGCAGAGGCACGGGCACATCAGTGCCGAGCGGTCGTCCTACAGGAAGGTGCTCGTACGATCACAGGAGAATAAGGAGAGGACACCCAGCCATAACTGCCTGCCGGGCACGGAGAACGCAGGCGTCGCACAACGCTCGATACGTCGCACACATAACCGCCAAGCCCCAGCTGATCTATGCAATCTGCTCTATCGGCATGTCTGCGAGCATTTGCGCCTGTGGAACAAGCCAACGGTTTGCCGTGTCGCCGTGGGTACCTGCAAACAAAAACAAACATAAAGTTAAGATTTAAATGCAGTAAGTAAAATACATGTGTATGTACCATGAGTAAGCGTACCAGTGAACATGAAGCCACCAAACAGGTGTAGTAGGTACGCCTCAAAGTGTCGGCTGACTGTTCGAAAGTGAGCGAGCCAGGCTGCAGGAACTCCCATATCATGGTGGAAGGGCTTGTGTCCTAGAGGCAGGGAGTATCTATACTCTAAACTAAATTTCTAAATCAGATCTATACTCTAAACTAAATTTCTAAAGCAGATATGTATTTTCCACAAATTTCTAAATCAGATCTATACTCTAAACTAAATTTCTAAAGCAGATATGTATTTAAAACTAATTTCTAAATCATATCTGTATTCTAAATTTAATTTATAAAGCATATATGTATTTTCCATGAATTTCTAAAGTAGATCTATACTCTAAACTAATTTTCTAAAGCAGATATGTATTTTGTCGGGGGAAATCTCCGCGGGACTAAGTCCAGGTAAGATGTGTCACGATTGCCCGCGGACCGGGCCTCCGGCCTCTCCCCGGGCGCCGCCTTTTGGCCCCCGGGACGTGGCCTCCGGTGCCCTCTCGGGCGCCGCCGTTTGGCTCCCGGGACACGGCCTCCGGTGCCGTCCCGGGCGTCGCCATTTGCCCGGGGACGCGGCCTCCGGCCCCTCCCCGGGCGCCGCCGTTTGGCTCCCGGGGCGTGGAATCCGGTGCCCTCCAGGGCGCCGCCATTTGGCTCCCGGGACGCGGCCTCCGGTGCCGTCCCGGGCGCCGCCAATTGCCCAGGACGCGGCCTCCGGCCCCTCCCCGGGCGCCGCCGTTTGGCTCCCGGGGCGTGGCCTCCGGTGCCCTCCCGGGCGCCGCCACTTGGCTCCCGGGACGCGGCCTCCGGTGCCGTCCCGGGTGCCGCCATTTGCCCGGGGACGTGGCCTCCGGGGCCTCCCCGGGCGCCGCCTTTTAGCTCCTGGGGCGTGGCCTCCGGTGCCCTCCCGGGCGCCGCCTTTTGGCTCCCGGGACGCAGCCTCCGGTGCCGTCCCGGGCGCCGCCATTTGCCCGGGGACGCGGCCTCCGGCCCCTCCCCGGGGGCCTCCTTTTTGCCCCCGGGACGCGGCCTCCGGCGCCGTCCCGGGCGCCGCCATTTGCCCGGGGACGTGGCCTCCGGGGCCTCCCCGGGCGCCGCCATTTGGCTCCTGGGACGCGGCCTCCGGTGCCGTCCCGGGCGCCGCCTTTTGGCCCCCGGGACCTGGCCTCCGGCGCCGTCCCGGGCCTCATCGCCCTCCTAAAGGTAAAGGCTTGAACTGTTTATCACGTGCAGGTCACGCGAGGAGCGCCTCGGGAGCTAGCGACCACCTGTCAAGCATCCAAGGCGTTTGACCGGGAGAAGGACGGTCCTGCCCCTCAATCCGACGGTTGCTTCCGGGATAGTTTAGGTTTTTTGCTTCTTTTTGGGGCTATAAATAGCCCTTGTACCCCTCTGTTGTAAGAGATCGGTTCTTTTATTAGAATAGCTAAACTCACAGACGTGCTCCGGAAGCCTCTCCCCCGGAGAGAGCCTCCCCAGTTGACTCCGGTCGGGAGCGCGTCGAAAGGACTAGGGCCCCCACCGGGACCCGAACCTGTATAAACCCGTGTGTCATTTTTTGTGCTTGTCCGGCGGGGGAGGACCGGTCATCCGGTCAACCCGCGCCGCGTAATCTTCGCTAGGATCACTTTCAAAACCTGCCGGGGTATTCGCAATACTACGACAGTTGGCGCCGACCGTGAGGACTCGTGACAAGACGCCATGGCTCCCCCAAGAACAAGGGCTCGCACCCTTCCCGGTGATCCGGGTCTCGGAGACCCGGCGCCGTAGCCCGGGACAATGCTGTCCCGGTGGTCCCTTCCGGAGGCGACCTGGCCCAGGTACCGCCTCCCTCCTTTCCTCTTAACTTAGGTGCATCCACCTCCCGGTCGTTCCCGGTGACCGTGGGGACCTCGGCCGGGACTAGTCTCCCCCCGACGGCCCCCCTGGCTCCCAGGGACGCCCTGCTCGAAGCTCTCGTGGAAGGCCAGCTCCGCGCTCAGTGCTCTATGGACGAGCTCCTTAGCGTGTTGGCGCGGCCTCCGGCCCCCACATTTGCGTCACACCCGTATCTGGGGAACATGCCCCCGTTTATGGGTTACCCGGTGGCCCCTCCGGCCTCCGGGGGTTTGTCTGCCCTGTATGATCCTGCCGGGGGGTTCCCTCCTCCTGCGGGATATACGCCCGGACCCTTCCCGGCACCCGGGCCCGTCCCGGTGCCGGGCGGTTATTTCATGCCGGGGCCCTTCGTGGCACCAGGGGGGTACCCCGTCCCCGGCCTTTTCCCGGGGCCGGGAGCCCACTTCTTGCCGGGGGTTTACCCTGCGCCAGGAGCCAGTCTCGCCCCCCGCGTCGCGTTTACCGCACCGGGGGTGGTTGACAGAGCAGCTCCCGTGCCGCAGCGGACTTCCCCTCGCATGGGTTCCCCGGTTCCGGACGTCGCCGCGGGGCCTCCCCCCTCGCCGGTTCCGGGTGTTACAGGGCCTGCCCCCTTCCCGGTTCCGGTCGTGGCCACTGGGGCCCCCTCCACTTCGATTCCAGGCGTCGCCTCGTGTCACGTCTGCCACGACAGTGACATCACCTGTGAGGAGCCCAGCTCGGTGCAGCTGGTCCCTTAAACCACTTGACTTCCCAGGATGAGTCAATCACAGGGATACTTTGAAGCAGCAAAATAATACAGTAGTCATAAATGTATGGCCATCAGGCCTTAGTACAAAACGAGGTACAGTGCCTTACAAGGCACAAGGGTCTAATAAAATAACACATCTAGTTGGCGGAAGCTAGGCCCAAAAGCAATCCACAGGAAACAGAGGTTGACAGCAGACAGCACCACATCAGGGCTCCGAAGGGAACTGCTCATCTTCTCCTGGGTCTGCAGCATCTTCAGGGTATCCTCCAAGGTCGTAGAACGCTCCATCTATGGATGAGTTGTTGCAAGGGTGAGTACTTACGTACTCAGCAAGTCATAGGGGAGGTAGAGATATAGTTACAGTATAAATGACATGAGCCTATGCTATTGGGGAAAGAGTGAAGGGTTTTTCCCAAAATACATTTCTTTCTCAATTCTTACTCAACTTCTGATCATACCCATGGCAGTAAATAAATCATATTGATGGTGATACATATATCCCATATCCAAGGCGATATAACCTCATATCACATTATTTTTATTCAAGCCTTTCAATCTCATACTCATAACAGTATTTCGTATACTTTAGGGCATAAATCCACATGCCTCTTAGTTATCACATGTTTACTAGATTATGGTATTACCGCGACACGTCAACACATGACAGTCCACGGCAACGCCCCTTATCGTGACAACACATGCCACTTGGGTAATCTTGAACTAACAAATTTTAGTTTATAAAACAATACTTGTGTCACACCCCATGGATTTAATCCACCGCGGCATACTCCTAAAACTCGGGAGCACGAAGTATTCGAATACATTTTTAAACTCTGCAGAGATGTACCTCTTTTTAAATCCACTTTTTCACTCGACTTCCAAGTCGGGCCAACTCCATGCGACTTATACGCATGTGACAAGGCCGAGATCACACAACGTTTTTGCAGTCTAGTATTAACAGTATCCCTGCCCGGTAAATGGACAATACTGTCCCAAGTACCGTTGTGGGTCCTCCCCACTGCCTTACTTCCTAGCCTGGGTCTATGTTCCCGCAGGACACATAACCTCTTTTGATTACAGTCGCGCACGACTTAATCTGGCGTAGGGCGTCTTCCTTCTTTACACCTTATCCTCTCATAATTTTTCTGATCTCACATCACTCATGGACGAACTGTGTCCCACCAGTTTCCACGCGAGAAACCGGATCGACAAGCCATGCAGGGAACTGATAATACTAAGAAAGCTACTAGGTTGTGCCTGTCCCATACCAGGTAAGTGGTTGGTACGTTTTTCATGCCACTAGACGCATAACACAAGGTTCTAGTCCTTACATGCCAGTGACCAGATCATACCACAAACCATGCACCTTCAGTGCCTGCACATTCAGTGCAGCCAAGCACCTCCAGTGCTACCACCATTCCATACCAAAATACTGGTCACGGCTAGGGGTTCTATTTCATGAATATAAATGTACATGTTTATGCTTTTATTAGTTCGTGGCTTGCTATCTTATCAAGTTCACATTTCTCAAGTATTCAATCTACCACTGCCATAATATCATTGATCTCAACACATGCAATATTAATGAGATATCTACTCATGGAATAGCATAGCAATTCATAAAATATGGGTTTCAATATGATCAAAGTATGACTTGCCTTCCGCGTCGTAAGTATCAGCAGTCGATGACGGTTCAGCGACAAGATCTTCAACCCCGGACTCTTGCTCTGAACAAGATCAAACAAGCAAACAGGCATTACAATCAATCATATTCTTACTAATCTACTACATGCAAAGATGCAAGGAGAAAATACTCTGGTGATACAAGGTTTTGAAGGCGATTTGAGTTTAACTACGGTAACTAGGGTTAAGATTAGTTGTTAAGGTTTACAAGGTTCCAAAATATCAGGGTGATATCAAGGTGGTGACTGGTTCGCCCAAAAACAGCGAATGTCTTTAGGTTGGCATTCGGTTCAAGGCATCGACATAAGGTCGATGGGTGATAGAGGGCTCAACTCAAGTTGTGACAGTAGAGAAAAGTGTAGATCACAACATCAGGAGTCTAAGGGACAAAGTTATTTCCAAAGTTCATGGCTGGAAATGGGTGAAAAGGCTCAATGCCACTGGCTGACATAGGCTGACAGTGCTCTAGAATGGCATTGACATGGTTTGAACAGTTTCCAGTGGCCAAAGTAGGTTTTGATTCAAGCATATGGTGCACAAGGTAGTGAGGCAGCTATTTGACAAAGTAATTTCTGTTTTACATGACCAGAGGTGGGTGAACAGGGCTAATGCCACTGGCTGACATAGCCTGGCATAGGCTTGACACGGCCAGGAACTAGGGTTAGCCATATCTTTTGACTCAGGGCTCCAAATGATGCACCACTTTGTCTGGTCGTTAGGCATTTGTGACAGGAACAAATGTCTCAACAGGACCTAGGGTAGGAGATGGCCGAAAAGTGATGAAAACCGGCGAAGAACACGGTGGCCGAGCTGTTCTCAACAGTTTCTGGACCAAACTTTGGCATGGTGATACCTCTTCATCTGGGCCGATCCAGGTGTCGAGCTAGAAGGAAAAAATACTCATGGGGTCGAGGCACATCTACTAGACAAGGTGGTTGGGGTTGAAACGGCCGGGAACAAAATCCGGCGACCGGAGCTAGGGAAGAAGACACCAAAATTGGGCATTTCTGTTCTAGGGCAAACGAACTCGAATCCTTGCTTGAGGATGGTCTCTGGGGCATAACAGAGCTAGATGTGAAGTCAATTTAACTGGAAAATCACCACAGAAGCTTAACGGCGAGTTACAGTGTGCATGCAAGGTGTAAACTTGGGGTTTTTCATATTTTAGCGAAATTGGTGATTCTGGTTGCTTAGATGTGTTCTAAACAGTCCACTGATCATGTTTGATTACAGGCTCGAGAGCTAATTTGACTTAGTTAAGGATTAATTGCTCGCCGGAGTTGTCGGGGAAAAACAGCAATTCCCGGCGATGAGGTGCAATAGAACTCAATTGGCTGCTACTACACAGGTAAGTGGTTGAGAGTAACTTACTGGTAGCTTCAATTTGGAATTTGGTGCAGTGGTTTGGCCTGGCACCGTGAGCCTCTTCTCGAGCTCGCCGAAGAAGACGAAGACGACGACGAGTTGAGAATTTGAGTGGTTCTGGCGTGTGAGTGCGTTTGAGCTGGGCTGGGGTGGCTTTTATAGGCGCAGCAAGGAGCTCGCAACGGCTGGAATTGCCTGGAGAATTGAAGCGGGCTGGAGGTGACAACACGGCTGCATCCCGGCGAAGTGACGCGCTCCAGCGGCCGTGCCGGCTTTTGCAGCCTGGCGCACAGTCCTGGTTGATGCAACGGCGAGTTGATGCTTCCCCCAGGCATGCTTGCAACGTGGCGCAACTGTGCTGCCGTTGTCGGGCGCGCGCGCGGGAGAACGAAGGCGCTGCTGGCGGGCGAGGCGATTCCACGGTGGCGAACACGGTGCGCACACGCGGCAGGAAGACAGTGGCGGAGGTGGCGACGCTGAAGACCGCCGGCGACGAAGCCACGGCAGCGGCAACGGCGACGACCAAAATCCGGCGCTCGTGGTCGATTAAACGCCCTGGTCGTGCACAGTAGCCTGGTCGAACTAGGGACTGATTTGCGATGATTTTTGGTTTGGTTTTGGACTAAACTGCAAATCTGGTCTTTGAGAGGTTTAATTTGAGATTTGATTTCATGGCTGAGTATAATATTTCTGTTAATACCCATTTAGCTCAATTTTGGAGAAAGTTTGATAAGATTTGAGGGATTTCACCTATTTTCGAAAATAGGGTAAAATTAGGGTAAACTAAATCTGGATTTTGTCGATCTCGAATTCTGGTGATTGGAGAGAGATTTTGAAGTCTGATCAAACAGGAGATCTGTATCAAATAGCATTTGGGAGGTGTTCCTTGAAGAAATTCTGGAGTTGGAATTGATTGCAAATTTTAGCCTTTTCAGGCTTCCAGGTAAACAGAAAAGGACCTATTCGCAGTAATATTTGGACTAATCTGAGAAAAGTGTTTAGATGAATTAATCTGGCTCCCAACTTTTTGAAGTGAGTTGAGGATGAACCTAGGAACATATTCCAGGGGTTACTTGAGTCTGGATAAGGTTAAATCAAGATAACTCAATTATCTGGAAACTGGGGTACTTAGGGTAAATCTGAGTTTTCCTGTTTTCGAAAACAGAGAGAGGCTTAGGTACTGAGAGTTAGGGTCCGAATCTGATCTGGCTCCTGAAGACTTTTATCTTCAGGGTAACTGGTAGGTTAAATCTGGATGGTCAGATCTTGATCTGGATCTAGAGAATAGATTTGGAGATTTTTAGGGTTTGGGAGAGATTAGAGTTCCGCTGATCTGGCTACTACTACAGAGATACATGCATGCAGGGTTTTTATGCAAAACTTTTCACCCCCAAAACTAGGGTGTTACACCTCGGGCGCCCCCTCCCCGGTTCCGGATGATACAAGGGCTTCCCCCTTTCTGGTCCCGGGGGTTGTCGCAGGGGGCTCCCCCCAACCGGCCCCGGAAGCATCTGGGCCGGCAGCTACAGCGCGCGAGCTCCCTCCCTCGGCGGGACAGGTCCGCTTCGCCCGGGGGAGGTCGAGCGAATGCGTTCACCAGAGCGCGGGGAAGAACTTCCCCCCGGCTGCGGGCGCGGGGAGCCTCGCTCTCGCACCGGCCGGGGGAAGAGACCTGCTGAAGAGCCAACCTCTCCGGCGGAGAGCCCGGACGTCCGGGAACTCAGTCCAGGTCCGGAGGAAAAGCATCGCCACCGCCATTCTGGCGGACCTCTCGGACCGCTTCCAGACTCAGACAACGAAGGTCCCGTGAAAGAAGATAGCGACTGGGGCTCTCCCCGGGAAGTGCAGGGGGCTAACCAGCCCTTGTGCCGAAGACTTCGCAGCATCCGGTGGCCGCGGCCTTACCGCCCTCCGCACATCGGGCACTATAACGGTGAGGCAAACCCTTACGAGTTTGTGCAGGTCTACTCCACTGCCATCTCCGCGGCCGGGGGGGACAAGACAGTACAGTGCAACGTCTTCCCCCTCTACCTCTCCGGCATTGCCCGCTCCTGGTTCTACAACCTGAAGGCCGGCTCCATCCAGTCTTTCTCGCAGCTCAAGCAGGAATTCTGTGCCAACTTCCAAGGGAATTATGTGCGTCCCCTGGACTCCTCGCAGCTATACACTGTCCGGCAGAGGACTGGGGAAACCATCAGAAGCTTCTTCAAGCGCTTTGCTCAGGTGAAGAGCAAAGTGGCCCACGTCCCCGACTCTACGGTCATCGAAGCCTGCAAAAGCGGCATCCTCCCAGGGGAGCTCCACCGAAGGCTCTCCCGGAGCTGCCCCTCTTCCGCCGATGAGCTCTTCAACGTACTCGAAAAGTACGCTCGGGCGGAGGAAGACGATATCTGGAAGAGGACCCAGGGGGCTCCCGCCCCCGTCGACCGGGGGGCCAGGGATCCCCCCAAACGCCCCAGACAAGGGGGGCGTAGCGAGCCACGGCCTCGGGACACCTTTGTCCTCGAGGGCGGAGGCGGCTCGCGCGACCCCCCGAGGGCCAACCGCCCCTTCCCCAAACCGAAGGGCCAGGGGGAGGACAGTCTTCGTGCGGCCGGGAGGGCCCCGCGGGGAGAAGGCGGGAAGGACCGTGGTGCAGCCTCCACAGGTCCAATACCCAGGCTACCCGAGATTGTAGCCAGCTGCTGCAGCACTACGCGGACTTCCTCGACCAGCGCGGGCAGGGGGGGGACTCCGGCCTCCTTGCTCCCTCGGCCAGCTGTTCCGGCCCTTCCCGCTCCTACGGGGGGTCAGCAGACGCAGGAGGGGGAGCCTTCAGAAGCTCTCCCCTTTCAAACTTCGCAGCGGCACATCAACGTCATCGTGGGAGGATCTGCCTCTGGGCGGGACTCTAAGCGCCAGCGTAAGGAGTACGCGCGTGAGGTCAAGGTTGTGGGGGTGCTACACGCGTCCCCGCCACCGAAGTGGTCGGACGTCCCCCTCACCTTCACGGCAAAAGACGCGTGGGGGGTTCGCTTCCCCCACGACGACGCGCTCATTGTCTCCACGACCATCTACAACTGCCACCTGGCCCGTATCCTGGTGGACGGCGGGAGCTCCGCTGATGTCCTATTCCTGAAGGCCTTCAAAGAAATGCAGGTGGATGAGAAGCTCCTGCAGCCCGCTGCCGGGCCCCTGCAAGGTTTTTTTCCGGGGAAGGCAATTCACCCCGTGGGCAAGGTAGATCTTCCAATGACCTTCGGCACCCCCGAAAACTATCGGACCGAGCTGGTCCGCTTCGATGTAGTGGACCTCCCCTCCTCCTACAACGCGATTATGGGGAGGACGACAATCAACCGGCTGGGGGCTGCCACCCATCAAAATTACCTCTGCATGAAGATCCCCGGGCCGCATGGTGTGATCAACGTCCGGGGAGACCGATACATGGCCCGTGCTCTATACGAGCGCGCTGCGGCCACAATCGGAAGCGTCAACCTCATAAAGACGCCCGGGGGGGAGGCTTCTCCCCCGGAACTAGATGCTGCTGCGCCACCGCCCGGGAGGCCCCTCCTCAAGCCGCGTCCGGAAGGGGGCCTCCGGAAGGTCCTGCTGTCCCCAGGCAACGAAGACAAAACCGTCCGGATCGGGGCGGAGCTCCCCGAGGAACACGCAGCGCAACTTGAGGCTTTTCTGCGCGAAAACTCCAATGTTTTTGCGTGGAAGCCTTCAGACATGCGGGGCGTCGCCCGGGAGGTCATTGAGCACAAGCTTGCAGTGGCCCCCGGTTACCCCCCGGTCAAACAGAAGCTGCGAAAACTCTCCCTCGAGCGCCAAGAGGCAATCAAGGTGGAGATCACCCGGCTCCGAGAGGCGGGGTTCATTCGGGAGGTCCTGCACCCCGAGTGGCTCGCGAACCCCGTCCTCGTCAAGAAATCAACAGGCAGGTGGCGGATGTGCGTGGACTTCACCGACCTTAACCGCGCCTGCCCCAAAGACAACTTCCCGCTCCCGCGGATTGATCAGCTCGTTGACTCCACGGCGGGGTGCGAGCTCATGAGCTTCCTAGACGCCTACTCGGGCTACCATCAAGTTTGGATGGCGGAAGGGGACGAGGAAAAGACAAGTTTTATTACTCCCCTCGGAACCTTCTGCTACGTCCATATGCCCTTCGGGCTCAAGAACGCGGGGGTGACCTTCCAGCGCCTCATGACATTGGTTTTCAAAGAGCAAGTCGGCCGCAACGTCGAAGTCTACGTAGACGACGCGGTCGTCAAGAGTCCCCGCGCAGCCTCCCACATCGACGACCTGGCTGAAACCTTCCGCAACCTCCGCGCGTTCGGGCTCAAACTCAACCCAGAGAAGTGCGCCTTCGGGGTGCGCGGGGGGAGGCTCCTAGGTTTGCTCGTGTCCCAGCGGGGCATTGAGGCAAACCCCGAGAAGATCTGGGCATTCCTAGATATGCCCCCGCCGCGCTCCGTCAAGGATGTCCAGCGGCTCTCCGGCCGCCTAGCCGCACTCAGCCGTTTTGTCTCCCGGTCGGGGGAGCGGGGCCTCCAGTTCTTCAAGATCCTCCGAGGGCTCGAGGGGTTCCGCTGGACCCCCGAGGCCCAGGAAGCCTTCAACGACCTCAAGAAATACCTCACGAGCCCCCCAATGCTCGTGAGTCCATCTCCGGAAGAACCCTTGCTCCTCTACATCGCTGCGACCCCAGTCGCCGTCAACGCGGTCTTGGTGAAGGAGCAAGGAGGGCAACAGCGTCCGGTGTACTACGTGAGTGAGGCCCTCCAAGGGGCCAAAACTCGGTACACGGAAATGGAGAAAATCTGCTACGCCCTCCTCATGGCGTCCCGGAAGCTTCGGCATTACTTCCTGGGGCACCCCATCACCGTCCCGTCGTCCCTCCCCCTCGGGGAGGTACTGCGGAACAAAGAAGCCACCGGCCAGATCGGGAACTGGGGGGCCGAGCTCGCCCCCTTCTCCCTGTCCCTTACCGGCCACTCCGCCATCAAGTCGTAGGTCCTCGCCGACTTCGTCGCAGAGTGGACTCCCGCCTCTGGGGTCCGGGGATGAAGATCTCCCCGTGCCGCCCCGACGCAGTGATCATTGGACCCTTATGTTCGATGGGTCGCTGTGTCTCGCCGGGGCTGGTGCGGGAGTAGTCCTCCGGAACCCCGAGGGGAAGGAACTCGAGTACGCCGCGCGGCTCGAGTTCCCCGCAACCAACAACGTCGCCGAATACGAGGCTTTGCTCCTCGGGATGCGCCTCGCGCGCTCCCTGGGGATCCGACGCCTCCTAGTCAAGGGAGATTCTCAGGTCGTAGTTTGCCAAGTGGACAAGTCTTACCTGTGCCATGACGCAAACTTAAGTCTCTATTTGCAGGAAGTGCGAAAGATGGAGAGGCCCGGCATATCCCACGGAGGGACAATGACCAGGCCGACGCCTTGGCCCTGGCGGCCAGCGCCCGGGAATCGCTCCCCAAGGGGGCTTTCCTGGAGATGATGACGAAGCCCTCGGTGGCCTCCCCGGACACGGGCGACGAGCCTCATGTCCCGGAGGTCGCCGAGATCACCCGGACTCCGTCTTGGATGGACCCCCTCATCTCCTTCATCAAGGGGGAGGGGGACCCTCCTTGTGAGACCGAGGCTAAACGCCTCCGGGCTAAAGCCCGGGCGTATCTCCTGCTGGAGGGGAGGCTCTACAAGCGGGGGGCTTCCGCCCTCCTGGGCTGCCTCCCCCGACCGGAGGGACTTCAACTTCTCGAAGACATCCACGCGGGGAGCTGTGGTTCTCACCTAGCCCCGCGTGCCATCGCGGCCAAGGCCCTCAGGCAGGGCTTCTACTGGCCCACGGTCATGCGCGACGCGCGAGACCTTGTCTCCGCGTGCGAGGCATGCCAGAAGATGGCCAAGGGCTCGAACCTCCCCCCTATAACACTGCAGACGATCCCCATCACTTGGCACTTTGTGCGCTGGGGGATGGACCTCTTAGGGCCCTTCCCCCCAGCGCCCGGGGGATACAAGTATGCGGTAGTCGCAGTCGACTATTTTACAAAGTGGGTTGAGGCGGAGCCTTTGGCCAGCATCACGTCCCGGGCCGTTCAGCGGTTTTTTTGGAAAAACGTCGTATGTCGTTTTGGTGTCCCCCGGGAAATCACCGTGGACAACGGGACCCAATTCGACTCGGCTTATTTCCGGGAATTCTGCGAAGGCCTGGGGCTCGTCATCCACTTCGCCTCGGTGGCCCATCCCCGTAGCTATGGGGCTGTGGAGAGGGTCAACGGCGTGATCCTACAGGGGTTGCGCCGGAGACTCGAGCAAACCGCTTCTAAGCGGGGTGCATGGGCGGAGGAGCTCCCTAGCATCCTCTGCTCCATGCGCACGACCCCGTCCCGGGCGACGGGGCGTACTCCCTTCTCCCTGGTCTACGGGGCGGAGGCAGTCCTCCCCCCGGAAATCGGCTTCCGGTCACTGCGGGTTGAGCTCCTGGAGGAAGCTACGCCCTCAGCGTACCAGGCCAACGAGGCCAACCAGCGTCTGGAGATCGACCTCGTGGAGGAGGAACGCGACCGAGCGCTCCTCCGCCACGCCATCTACGAGCAAGAAATGGCGCGCGCGTACAATCAGCGCGTGCGCGAGAAAGCTTTCCGCCTTGGGGACCTTGTCCTCAAGCGTGTGACGTACCCCCAGGCCCAGGGTAAGCTCTCCCCCAAGTGGGAGGGCCCCTACAGGATCTCCGCGGTCCTGGGCTCGGGGGCCTACAAGCTCTCCAACCTTCAAGAGCAGGAGCTGAAGCACACGTGGAACTTGCGTTTACTTCGCAAGTTCTATGTTTAGCCTTACGGGCCCGTCCCCTCCCCCGGAGCGTTCACGCCGGAGGGGGAGGAGGGACGCTGTATTTTCCTCCCCTTTCGCGGCTTCGCAGGGGGAGGTCCTGTACTTCATTTTATTAGCAATACATAGGACTTGCTTTTTAAACTCTCATTGCAGGTCTCTCTCATTGCCGCCCCTAGCGGCGATACCCTCCCCGCGAGGATGCCCTCCCCGCGAGGAAGCCCTCCCCGCGAGGATGCCCTCCCCGCGAGGAAGTGGGCCAGCCCCAGCAAGTCCCTACCACGGGAGTCTCCACTACCGTAGGGTGGCTTACGATCAGCCCTCGTGGACTGAGGGTGTAAGCGGCAACCCGGTCACAGTGGCCGTGGTAACGAGTCACTTTGGGAGACTAGTCCCCTGCCCAAACACTCAAGACCCGTCTTCGGGCACTTCCTCCTCCGGGAGTCGACGTTATTCCCGGCTCCCCGTTTTCACGGCGACCGAAAGATCGGCCCCTTGCGGCTTGATTGGATCTATCTTCCTCCTCCGGGAGTCGACGTTATTCCCGGCTCCCCGTTTTCACGGCGACCGGAAGATCGGCCCCTTGCGGCTTGATTGGATCTATCTTCCTCCTCCGAGAGTCGGCGTTATTCCCGGCTCCCCATTTTCACGGCGACCGGATGATCGGCCCCTTGTGGCTCGATTGGATCTATCTTCCTCCTCCGGGAGTCGACGTTATTCCCGGCTCCCCGTTCTCACGGCGACCGGATGAATGCCTCTCGGAGACCCTATTCCCGGCTCCCCGTTCTCACGGCGACCGGACGACTGTCTCTCGGAGAAGTCACGGATTTCTCGGGCATTTTCTTCCCCGAAGACCCTATTCCCGGCTCCCTGTTCTCACGACGACCGGACGACTGTCTCTCGGAGAAGTCACGGATTTGTCGGGCATTTTCTTCCCCGAGGACCCTATTCCCGGCTCCCCGTTCTCACGGCGACCGGACGACTGTCTCTCGGAGAAGTCACGGATTTCTCGGGCATTTTCTTCCCCGAAGACCCTATTCCCGGCTCCCCGTTCTCACGGCGACCGGACGAATGTCTCCTAGGAAGCTCGCCTCCAGAAATCTCATCGGGTTCTCTCGGACATTCCTTCCACATGAGGCCTTATCCCCGGCTCCCTGTTCTCACGGCAACCGGACGATTATCTCCCGGAAGGTCTCCTCCTTGAAAACCTCGTTCTAAAATTTTCTAACCTAGAAAATTTCCTATGCTACAGGTAACTTCCATCCCGGGGGCCTTGTTACCCCCACAGCGTGCGGAGCTATCCTCCGGCCCGCTATGGGTGGGGGGGATAAGGAACCCCCGGGTGTCGACCGCACCACCCACGAGGAAACTTAGCTCATCCTTGTTAAGATGAGTCGTCCAGACCATCCAAGAAGAAGAAAACAAAGAGGCAATGAAAGGAAACAACAACAGCTTTATTAATTCTCAAACCCGGAGGACATCTTCCCCCTCCGGTGGGGCTTCGGAAACGATACAACCCGGGTTCTAACCTGGGGGATTCTCTACGCCCTAAGGCTCCTACGCCTTGTACTCCCGGAGGCTCTCCGCTAGCTCCCGGGTCAAGTCCCGGTACAACGCCCGTACGCGGAGCTGAGCGTCCCGGAGCACATCTTCAGGCCAGAACTCGTATCCCGCCGGTGGAAGTATCCGGAGGGGAGGGATCATCCGGAGCCCCGGTCGCGGAGGGGACAGTTCGGCACGATGATTGTCAAAGTTGTCTAATTGCCACTCCGGACGCCACCTCAACCGGATCGGCTCCCGGACACTATCCTCACCGCGATTCCCGAAAATAAGGCTTAGCAAAATTAAAGCCGCTTGGGCGTCCCCCGGGGAGCCCCTCCCGGACCTTCGCCCGGGAGCAACCTCCCGGGAACCCTGGTAACAGTAAATTCAATTCAAAGACTTAGAAAAAATTCTGACTTCATTGCATTCAAAATGTTTTTATACAAGTGCCCGGGGCTTCTTCTAAGAAGCTACTGGAATCAAAAATTCCTAAAACAAAAAACGGCCCTAGCTAAGACCCGGGGGGAGGCTCATACATGTTCATTGGCGTCCTCCCCCCGGGGGGCTTCTTCCAAGGCCGGGGCTGGGATGTCTCCCGCCGGAGGCGCCGGAGCTGGGAACCACGCCCGGATGATCCGGTCGTAGAACCCCCGGGCAAGCTGCTCGACCTCCCGGCGCGAAGGCTCGAAGGAGTCTGGGAAACTTCGGGGGATGCGGCCCCCGATCGCCCGGGCGCCGACCCCCCGGAATTCGACGAGCCCCGCAGCGGCCGCGACGACGGGGATCGCGCGGCCCCGCGCCCGAACGTCGGCAGCCTCCGGGATGGCGGAGACCTGTGCGTTGAGAAAACGCACAGCCTCCGCGAGGGTCACCGGCGGCGCCTCCCTGCTCCCGGAGCCTAGGCTTACGCCAAGACCCTCGAGGGCCGACCGGACGGAGCGGCCCGCGTCCGCCACCGCCCGGACGCTCGAGCTCTCGAGCTCCCGGAGCGCCTCGTCCCTCGCCTTGGCCTCCTCCCGGAGGCGGCCGTTGACGACCTCAGAAAGATGGACCTGGGCCCGTACCCGGGTCAACTCCGCGAGGGCTTCGTCGCGTTCCCGGATGGCCTCCTCACGCTGCCCTACGGAGGCCGCGGCCCGTCCCTCCGCCTCCTTAAGCAGCCGGGCGACCCACTGCTCAAGGCCCCAGGTAACAGCTGCCACCTGCAAAATACATAAGAGTTAGAAAAATTTCAAAGTGCAGGGGATGAACGAAGGCGTTATCGACTCGGGTTACCTGGGCCCCGTGGGACTGAAGCCCCTCGAAACGCTCATGGAGCGTCCCTCCTGCGACGAAGGCCTGCACCTTCCGGGTGTGCAGGCCCTCCGAGTAGCGGGCGACCTCCCTCGTGGGAAGCAAAGGGGTATCCCGCCCGGCGCCGCCAGCGCGGCCGGCGGAAGGTCCCCGGACCTCAAGGTCCGGTAACGCGGCCGGCGTCTTCATCGAAGAAGAGGTAGTGCCCCCCGAAGACGTGGCCGAGGAGCTCTTGGCGGGAGCCTCCACCCGGGGGGGGAACCATCAGGCCTTTCCCTGCCCCGGGCTGGAAGGTCCTCGGGGCCTCCTCCTCTGGAGGAACCTCGTAGACCGAGGGGCTCCCCCCCTCGTCCACCGGCCAAACCCGAGGGGGCGAGGCCCCCACGAATCTCACCTCCAGCCTCTTCGGCTCCAAAGAAGCCGGAAGGGGCGGGAGGGGCTCCACCATAAGCGGCGACGGGGCGTAGTTCGCCGAGTCGGACGCCGCCCCGCCCACGGTCGCCTCCTTCCCCCGCGCCTCGACGGGGCCCTTCGGAGGAGGAGGTGTTGCCTCCTTCCGGGACGGTGCCCGGGCACGTTCGCTCCCGGGTGTCTTGTCCCGCGGCTTCGCCGGTGTCGCCGTCGGCGTCGTCGATGGGCCGGGGGTCTTTTGAACCGGTCCTTTTTGGGCTCTGAGCCCCCGGCCGCCTCCTTCCCCCGTTTGTGCGACCCGGGGGTGGGGAGAGGCTTCCTCTCAGGCAGCTTCAGCCCGTAGGCCGCCGCCACCAAGTTCTTGGGAGGGCCCTCCCCCACGGCGCGCACGACGCACTCGTGCTCGTCGGCGAAATACCTCCCTAGGACTGAAAGAGGTAAAGAGGAGATGGCTTCACCGGGGGCCGCTGCTCGGGGCCCATGCCGATCCCCCTCTTCCCGCCGGTGAAGGGGGAGATCCGAAGGAGAGCCATCTCCTCAGCCGCGTCCCGCTTCGAGCGGGCCTTCTTGGAGAGGATCACCTTGCCGAGGAGCTCATACTCCTCGTCCGTCCACACCGGCGGCTTTGGCGCGGACGACCGGCTGTAGGTGGGGGCCTCCGGGGCGTACACTACCGCGTCGTCCCGGACCCGGAGGTAAAACCACCTCCGGACCCAATCCCCCCAGTGGTCCCGGGAGGCCGCCGCCGGGTATTCGATTACCCGGGCCGGCAACATCTGGACCATCACCGAACCGAAGGGGGACTTGGGGCCCCCCTTCACCAGGTGGGAGGTCCGCGCCGCCGGTTCGTAGAAGTACCGGAAGGCGCGAAGGTCGGGCTCCCGCCCGGTCGCTGTCTCGTAGAGCCAAATGAAGAGGCCCATCCGGACGAGCGCGTTCGGGGTGAGGTGGTTGAGAGCCACCCCGTACTCCTTGAGAAACTCCCGGAGAATGGGATGCACCGGGAGCCGGAGCCCCTGACGAGGATTGACACCCGCGTCACTTCTAATAAACTTTTGGTTCAAGACAGGTTCGAACCAGACATGTATCTGGTGATGCGAATTCAAGCTATTCTGAGGGGCATCACCATGAGGTCGCAAGCTTTACGCGATCAGGTCGCAGCTTTACGCGGTCAGACCGTAAGCCTTGCGCGGTCAGAAGTTCGTAGGCTGTACGCGAACTACACATTCGGGATATTGCGCGGTCAGCTAATATCCCGCGGTCAGAACATCTACCGATCAAGATACTTGAGATCTATTTATTCGGTTGGCCATACAACAGGATATTCTAAGTATCCCGAAGATTCCTACACGTGGAGAATCAACCGTCAGAAGGTTAACACATACAGTTATCCGTGAATAACACGTGTTTAACCTGCGTGGAGGTTAAGAGCAGTTCCAAAAAACCGCATCCAACCGTCCGTGCAACCGTTTGATGCAGTTTCCTCTACATGGCACCCTTTCAAACAGTACAAAAGGATGGCATGGAGCATCAATCAGGAAGGGGATCATCCGAAACATCAACCGAGAGATCGGAAGATCAAGAAACCCAAAATCATCCAAGTTAGCCAAGTCTACGGCACACCTCATAAAGCATTTTAGTAAGCCTTCTTTGGCTTATCTTTGTACACTCTTACAGGGAAAATCCTCGCCTGTGAGGACTTTTCCCTCCATTTGTAAACCTTTTACCACACTTAGTGAAATCTCAACAGGACGTAGGGCTTTTACTCCCACCATCGAGGGCCCGAACCTATCTAAACTCTCTGTGCTCCTGTTCACTATTGTTCAGCATACCTTCCCGAAGGGTCATCTTGAAAGGTCTCACAATTACAAATTCTGCATAAGTTCGGCTGAGGACTCCGAGTCCGAATCGTCGACAGCCCCGCCTCCAGGAAGGCCTCGAAGGCCACGACCTCTCCGGGCCTGGGGCGGGGGGCTCCGTCCTTCTTCACGGGGACTCGGATGTCCCCGTCCGCGACGATGCCTCTTTCGGCCAAGGACTCGGCATCCTCGGCCGTGAACTCCGACGCCCAGAGGAAATCCGAGGGGATTTCCTCGTGGGCACTTCCGTGGTCTTCGCTCGACCCTTGGGTGCCATGAGGTTAGTCTTCTTTTTGGTGGCTAACTTTGCAGGAGGCTACTACTAGAAACCCCCGGACGCTTGCTACCGGAAAGGGCTACCGGGAGAGCAAAAATCGTTGAGGCTGAAAATTTGGAATGAGCTTCCGGGCCCCCCCAAGGTCCTATTTATAGGGGTGGGCCGTGGTCTAGATGCACGCCACGTGGCACCCGCGGATCAATCTGGACCATAGAAATTCAGACCGTGCGCGGGAAACGAAGGGACGAGCGAGTGAATCGAGGCGCCGGTTCGAACCGCGCGCGCATTTATGGCGAAACGGCGCGGCTTTAAGCGTGGGGCGCGGAAACCGAAGCGTCGCGGCTCCGGTAATTTGGCCCGGAGATCTTCCCGGTGACCTGAACCATACCCACCGGGGACTCGAGCATCGTCCCCGGCGGGCATGGGGGGCTGCTGTCGGGGGAAATCTCCGCGGGACTAAGTCCAGGTAAGATGTGTCACGATTGCCCGGGGTCCGGGCCTCCGGCCTCTCCCCGGGCGCCACCTTTTGGCTCCTGGGACGTGGCCTCCGGTGCCCTCCCGGGCGCCGCCGTTTGGCTCCCGGGACGCGGCCTCCGGTGCCGTACCGGGCGCCGCCATTTGCCCGGGGACGCGGCCTCCGGCCCCCCCCCGGGCGCAGCCGTTTGGCTCCCGGGGCGTGGCCTCCGGTGCCCTCCCGGGCACCGCCATTTGGCTCCCGGGACGCGGCCTCTGGTGCCGTCCCGGGCGCCGCCATTTGCCCCGGGACGCGGCCTCCGGCCCCTCCCCGGGCGCCGCCGTTTGGCTCCCGGGGCGTGGCCTCCGGTGCCCTCCCGGGCGCTGCCACTTGGCTCCCGGGACGCGGCCTCCGGTGCCGTCCCGGGCGCCGCCATTTGCCCGGGGACGTGGCCTCCGGGGCCTCCACGGGCGCCGCCATTTGCCCGGGGACGCGGCCTCCGGCCCCTCCCCGGGCGCCTCCTTTTTGCCCCCGGGATGCGGCCTCCGGCGCCGTCCCGGGCGCCGCCATTTGCCCGGGGACGTGGCCTCCGGGGCCTCCCCGGGCGCCGCCATTTGGCTCCCGGGACGCGGCCTCCGGTGCCGTCCCGGGCGCCGCCATTGGCCCGGGGACGTGGTCTCCGGGACCTCCCCGGGCGCCGCCTTTTGGCCCCCGGGACCTGGCTTCCGGCGCCGTCCCGGGCCTCATCGCCCTCCTAAAGGTAAAGTCTTGAACTATTTATCACGTGCAGGTCACGCGAGGAGCGCCTCGGGAACTAGCGACCACCTGTCAAGCATCCAAGGCGTTTGACCGGGAGAAGGACGGTCCTGCCCCTCAATCCAACGATTGCTTCTGGGGTAGTTTAGGTTTTTTGCTTCTTTTTGGGGCTATAAATAGCCCTTGTACCCCTCTGTTGTAAGAGATCGGTTCTTTTATTGGAATAGCTAAACTCACATACGTGCTCCGGAAGCCTCTCCCCCGGAGAGAGCCTCCCCAGCCGACTCCGGTCGGGAGCGCGTCGACAGGACTAGGGCCCCCACCGGGACCCGAACCTGTATAAACCCGTGTGTCATTTTTTGTGCTTGTCTGGCGGGAGAGGATCGGTCATCCGGTCAACCCGCGTCGCGTAATCTTCGCTAGGATCACTTTCAAAACCTGCCGGGGTATTCGCAATACCACGACATATTTAAACCTAATTTCTAAAACATATTTGTATTCCAAATTTAATTTCTAATGCAGATGTATATTTTCCATGAATTTGTAAATCAGATCTATACTCTAAACTATATTTTGAAAACAGATATGCATTTAAAATTAATTTCTAAAGTATATCTGTATTTTAAATTTAATTTCTAAAACTGATATGTATTTAAAACTAATTTCTACAACTGATTTAATTAGAAAAGTTTAAAAAAAATTACCTTTTTTCTTCTCTTCTTCTTCTTCTTCTTCTTCTTCTTCCCTTTCCTCCTTCTCTCCTCTTCTCTTTTCCTCTCTTTTCCTCCCCTCTCTCCCACTGAATTTTTTTTTCGGCGCAGCCTCTCAGTCGCCACCTCTGGTGGTTATATAGTGCCCTAAGTCACCAGTCCAGCTGGCGACAGAGGATGCGCAAGCGTTAGTCGCCAGTCCGGCTGGCGATTGAGGGTTTTCGGTGCTAAGTCGCCACTAGGGCTGGCGACTGTAGTCATTTTTGCAATTTTTGTTTTTTCTGTGTTTTTTATGAAATTATTTTTTAATTAGTGTTTTCTGTACGAAAAATTCGGCCAATGGCGGTGCTGCTCCTTAGTCCAGAAGCGATGATTTGGACTGGTGCGAGGACTATCATAGGGGTTCGGAGTTAAACCCCTAGTAGCGGGAGCAAGTGTAGGACCAGGAGTGGGAGCGGGACTAGGCAGGAGCTCTGGAGATAAGGAAACATTGTCTGAGGAATCAGAAGATTGAGTAGGAGAGGCCTCACAAGATGTCTGTGGGGAGTGAGCGGAAGGCATAGATGAGGACTCGGCTGAGGACT
The DNA here is from genome assembly GCA_019359835.1 of Pharus latifolius. Lineage (NCBI taxonomy): Eukaryota > Viridiplantae > Streptophyta > Magnoliopsida > Poales > Poaceae > Pharus > Pharus latifolius. Next base: position 63,324,431 of record CM033322.1, read on the forward strand.
TTGGGTGGTGCGACGAAGCTGCCTCCTGACACGACTCAGAAGACGAGGAATATCACTGACGGTTCCTACAGGTGAAAATATAATTTTGGTTTTTTACTGATGTGTTAGCCATGAAAGATTATTAATTTTAGCAGATCTACTGCTAGGAATAATTAATATATAGCAAGTTATAGATCAGTTTGGAAAAAGATATATAGGATTTGTAGGACAGCTGAGAATATTTTTTTACATTGGGAAAATTTTTTTTTTTACTAGTGGTCCTACAGGTGAAAATATAATTTTGATTTTTCATCAATGTGTTAGTTGGGAAAGTTATTATTTTTAGTAGATCTACTGCTAGGAAATTTCCCGAAAAGCTAATTATATATAGCAAGCTGTAGATTAGTTTAGAAAAAGATATATAAGATCTGTGGGACTGCTGAGAATATTTTTTGGTGCAAAACTGAAAATTTTCAGCAAAAAAATAATAGATTTATTATTTTGAGAGGGAAAATTTTTGGCAGAAAAATAATAGAAAAATCTCCTCCTCTCTCCCACCGAGGAGACAAGCTATCCCCCTACCTCCCCAACCGCAATTAAAGGCACCATCCCTCCCCCACCAAAATCTCCTCCTCGCTGCGCCTCTCCCCACCACCGACTGACACCCCCGCCTCTCTCCCATCGATCCCCCACCGCACCCTGCCTCTGCTTTCCTACCGATTCCCCATCGCTACCACAGAAATAGACATCCACGACAGCACATCACAGACGGTTATGAACTTTTCAATGGAACACTGTCTGCGAAGGCCTGTCGGGAGAATATGTTCAGTTATCACAGTCGGTTCTGATATCAAAACCAACTGTGATAGTCAAGCAGACAGTTTTGACCATGGAACCGTCTGTGATAGTCTACTTATCACAGAGGGTTTTAAACTTAAAACCGACTGTGATAATTACAATCGGTTCTCAACTAAGAACCATATGTGATAACTAGAATATCACTGACAGTTCTGATGTCAAAACCGACTGTGATAGTTACAATCGGTTCTCAACTGAGAACTGTATGTGATAACTAGAATATCACTGACGGTTCCATGGTCAAAACCGACTGTGATAGTGATAGTCCAAACAGTGCCGGTGCTTCGAATTCTCAATGGTGTGTTATTTTGGTCTCTGATCTTTGCGCGGCACCCTATGCTGGGAACACGAAGCGTCGCCTTGGAAATTCTATAAATAGCTTGGCAGTGGAATAATTACCAACTACTTTACAGGTTTTTCTACTTCTCAAACTCTTCGACTCCTTAGCTTCTCTGCGTCAATGGCATCCTCAATGGCATCGTCAACCTCGCCCTCCCCGATAAGAACTCTCAATCTTTTGGACTTACCCCTGTATTGTTAATCCCTATTCAGTAGATTCTTGGCCTGTTGATTTGCACAGGGATGGGGAGCAGTGGAGGACTTGGGCAAGGTGAAGGCCAAGTTGAGGGCCCTCCAGGAGGAGCACAAGCTCCTTACAGAGAAGCACACTCAGCTACGGCTTGACCTGGACGATCTCTTCCAGCGCATTCAGCGCATGAAGACGGATGGTGACAATGCTAGGGCGAGGACGAGGCGTCTTCGCGAGGAGAAGCAAGCCGCGGATATGACCATCGCTGGCTGTGGTTTGACTATGAAGGATACCATCGCGAAGCTGTGGGAGGTCACAGGCCTTCTCGACGCGGTAGTAGTTGATCCTAAGAAGGACAACTTGTCGCTGGAGGAGTCCTGCGTCTTGGCTGCAAGTCAAACTGACTTTATTCTAGATGCAACCAGGGCTAAGACGATTCCTTGACCTAGCATTTTGTATTCTTACTTTTTTTGTAAGTGATGAAAAATTAATGAAAAGTTTGATCTTATGTTTTCTAATTTTCCAGCACGTTCTTGGACTGCTACCTTTTGGAATATCACAGATGGTTCTGATTTAAAAATCGTCTGTGATAGTTATATCACAGACGGTTTTGAGGAAAAATCGTCTGATATCAGCCTTTTGTAGATTCGCAACCATCTTTAGTTTTTCAAAAGCTACTGATTGAATATTGATGCAGTCTAAGATTGTCACCTTTAGGGTTTTCCTTTCTTCGCAGACAGTTTCAGTAGTCTTTTTGAATGATTCTATGGTTGCATGTTGGTGCTTGATGGTTGCCAGAAGTTGTTCGACTTCAGTTTCAGTCTGGACACACTTCTGCTTGAAGTCATCTCTTTCCTTGCAAAAACCCTTTATTTGTTCCTCTTGTGCTACATGAACAAGGTAATGAGATTACAACAGTTCACGTAAGGAAATGACATCTTTTTCTTGAAAGTGAACTTACATGCAAGCTTTTTCTGTGCCTCGTCGAGTTCTTTCTCCATAGAAGAAAATTTTATGGCAGCAGTTTCTTCTTGACCTTGTCGATCAGCCATGCTTTTCGTCAATGAGGAATTTTCCCTGCGACCAAAGAGGTAATCATTATACTTGGATGGCGTTCAGGTTAGTCTAAGCAATGTATGGATACTTACTATTGTAGACAGCTGATCTCCTTTTGTGCGACCTCAATTTGTTCTGCTAAAGCTTTCGACTTGGTTGACATTTGGGTTAGATCTTGAAACACAATAAGACCTGTTGTTTAAACTTGAACAATCCTGAGATCTTAAATTTCAGAGAAGGTAAAATGTTTTATACTTACCTCTAAGAAAATGCTGAAAGTTGTTTTTAGCAGGTTCTTGGGTTCACTTGAAGATTGAACCACGAGAACAGTTCTTTCCTCGACCACGGGTGTAACAAATGTTGTTTCTTTTTTATTTGTTCCTGCGGTCAGGTCAGATGGCACGGTCTCAATCCGTTCGGATTGAATGTCTGCAACTATTTCTTCTACAATGGCCTAAGGATCCATCTCATCCATTGTGCTTGTGCCTGCATCTCTCGCGACCTCCACGGTAGGTGTTTCGTTGGATATCAGTGGGGTCAACAGAGTGCAAGGTGCAGGATTCCTGAAAAATATCACAATTTGCAATATTGATAACTTCAATTTTGTGAAAGTTAGGATTTGGTAAGAAGTGGTATCCTTACCTGATTCGAAGCCCCATCCGACTTTTGGGGTTTGGTGATGTGCTCCTCGGAGATAGGAGCGTGGTCAGCGACCTTGTTGCGGTATCATCGTGGCTCGTCCTTGTTTTCCTTTTCTTAAACAAGACAGTTGACTCCTTTTCCTGCATATTCAAAAGATGATTCATATTTGCAATGGAGTAAAATTCATGGAGTATGATATTCTTACCGTGACAGCTCCTTCTGCGTTTGCAGGGGGTGTCACTAGGTTTGAAGCTGTTGAAACTATGGTTGCAGAGTCCTCCGCGACCATGATTGTAGAAGTTCTGGCCTCAAGGCTGGCAACCTCCCTTGTGACCACAAGTTCTCCCGCGGCCACTGGATCCACTGCCACAATAGTTGTTTCTGTTGGATCTAGGTTGATCTAAGACATCTAGGTTTTGATGATTAATGACGATTTGGATAAATCCATAATGATTAAAGTTAATTTGAATAATGATAGGTTTGAGGATTAAATGACAACTTAGATAAATCCTGATTTAGCACAAGTAAAATGAATTGAGTATCGATAAACCCTGAAATGGATGTTTCCTTAGTTGTGGGTTTAATATTGATGCATGTGTCGAGGGGGAGCTCGGTGGTTGCATCAATCTTGTGCTAAGTGAGAATCGATTTGTCATAAGATAAATCCTAAAGTTTGATGGCTCCTTATTGAGGTTTTGACATCGATGCATATGTTGAGGGGGAGCTCATCACATTGATCATCTGATCTGATTGCCATCATGACCTATGCAGTATAGATCATGTGCGTAAGCATTTATCATCTACGACTCTATATGGTTATGTATTTCATCTCATATTCATTTCTTATTTGTTGAATATGGTTTTGTCATTTCACTGGAAAGAGAAACTATTGAGATAACTCCTGTGTGGAGTAGTTTCTCTTGTGGTGATCAATGACGACCTATATATGAGACTAACGTTATGTGTTGAGGTTATGTGTTGTAGTCTCAGATTGGTCACGAGATGAAAGCAAGCAAGGGCATGAAGAGGATGAAGTCGATATGAGTCATCTCGAGCGAGGTCAAGCTTAGCGAGGTCGAGCTTTGCGAGGACAAGCTTCAAGGGATCGAGCTTCACGAGGTCGAGCTTTACCAAATGTAAAATCCAAGATTAAGGATTGTTTTCTTAGGATTTTACCGGTCTCAGTGTTTGGAGACAGATTGGGTTGATAGGATTCTTTTTGCTAGTTTGACCGTACTATTAAGAGGGGTCGAAAACTAGTAGCTTGAATCTATCTAATGCGGAAGCTCAAATGCATTCATATCATCTTGCACTAGTGTTTTATCGCCTCTTGCATTGCTAGAGAGTCTAAGTGTAGTTTGTGGTGCATTACAGAAAATGCTTTGAAAACTGCACTTAGTCTTGATCGCCAGGTATTTAAATTGGTTTATTTTCTAGAGCTGGTCGTGGTTGTACTTGCACATTCTGATCGTATCCTTGTTTGATACGTGGTCGTGATTGTGTCACCGGTTTGGCGGTTTTCTGTTTAGGGTTTGGTCGTGGTCGTCGGAGTTCGAACTGGTCGTACTAATCTCCGGCTCGCTTGCGTACGCTCGACCAAATCCACTCGACCACCTGTTTTCTACCGGATGTTCGACCTGTGTGGTCGTGGTCGCTGCTAAGAGTCAGCCGGCGCATCCGCAAGAAAACAGGAAATACATATGTGCAAATACCCAAATCAAGTTTGGAGTAAATTTGATATAGTCCTGTTTTCGTTTGGAATAGGCCGGACAGTGTCTGTGGTGGCCGGACAATGTCCGGCTAGTAGACAATATCTGTGGCTTAGGCAAAATGAAACCAGAGACAATGCATATGTCCGGTGCATCTGTCCGGAGAAGGCTGGTCATTGTCCGTTGTGGCTGGACAATGTCTGGACTATATAAATCTTGTGAGATTTTGTTTAAATGCACCAGAGACTTTTGTATATGTCTAGAGGGTTTTGTCCGGGACGGGTCGGACATTGTCCGGTACGACTGGACATTGTCCGGCCTGTACAAATTTGCTGTGCCTTGTTTTGAAGTGTTAACAGAGACAATTGGATTTGTCCGTTGCTTCTGTCCGGTGAAGGCCGGACATTGTCTGTGATGGCCAGACAATGTCCGGCCTTTACAAATTAAGCCCCCCAACGGTCACTGACACGTTTGCAACGGTCGTTTGAGTTGTACTGGCCGGACAATATCCGAAGTGGCCGGACAATGTCCGACCTATACAATTTTGGCACGATTTGTTGCAACGGTCACTGACATGTATGTGTGCAGTGGCCGGACAATGTCCTTTGTCGTGGTATTGCGAATACCCCGGCAGGTTTTGAGAATGCTCCTAGCGAAGATTACGCGGCGCGGGTTGACCGGATGACCGGTCCTCCCCCGCCGGACAAGCACAAAAAATGACACACGGGTTTATACAGGTTCGGGTCCCGGTGGGGGCCCTAGTCCTGTCGACGCGCTCCCGACCGGAGTCGACTGGGGAGGCTCTCTCCGGGGGAGAGGCTTCCGGAGCACGTCTGTGAGTTTAGCTATTCCAATCAAAGAGAACCGATCCTCTACAACAGAGGGGTACAAGGGCTATTTATAGCCCCAAAAAGAAGCAAAAAACCTAAACTACCCCGGAAGCCACCGTCGGATTGAAGGGTAGGACCGTCCTTCTCCCGGTCAAACGCCTTGGATGCTTGACAGGTGGTCGCTAGTTCCCGAGGCGCTCCCCGCGTGACCTGCACGTGATAAACAGCTCGAGACTTTACCTTTAGGAGGGCGATGAGGCCCGGGACGGCGCCGGAGGCCAGGTCCCGGGAGCTAAAAGGCGGCGCCCGGGGAGGCCCCGGAGGCCACGTCCCCGGGCAAATGGCGGCACCCGGGACATCACCGGAGGCCACGTCCCGGGAGCCAAATGGCGGCGCCCGGGAGGGCACCGGAGGCCACATCCTGAGGGCCAAAAGGCGGCGCCCGGGGAGGGGTCGGAGGCCACATCCCCGGGCAAATGGCGGCGGCCGGGACGGCACTGGAGGCGGCGTCCCGGGAGCCAAATGGCGGCGCCCGGGAGGGCACCGGAGGCCACATCCCGGGGGCCAAAAGGCGGCGCCCGGGGAGGGGCCGGAGGCCACGTGCCCGGGCAAATGGCGACGCCTGGGACGGCACCGGAGGCCGTGTCCCGGGAGCCAAATGGCGGCGCCCGGGAGGGCACCGGAGGCCACATCCCGGGGGCCGAAAGGCGGCGCCCGGGGAGGGGCCGGAGGCCACGTCCCCGGGCAAATGGCGGCGCCCGGGACGGCACCGGAGGCGGCGTCCCGGGAGCCAAATGGCGGCGCCCGGGAGGGCACCGGAGGCCACATCCCGGGGGCCAAAAGGCGGCGCCCGGGGAGGGGCCGGAGGCCACGTCCCCGGGCAAATGGCGGCGCCCGGGACGGCACCGGAGGCCGCGTCCCGGGAGCCAAATGGCGGCGCCCGGGACGGCGCCGGAGGCCGCGTCCCGGGAGCCAAATGGCGGCGCCCGGGACGGCATCGGAGGCCACGTCCCGGGAGCAGATCCCTGGGCAATCGTGACAGAACTTACCTGGACTTAGTCCCGCGGAGATTTCCCCTGACAGCAGCCCCCCATGCACGCCGGGGACGATGCTCGAGTCCCCGGTGGGTATGGCACACGTCACCGGGAAGATCTCCGGGCCAAGTCACCGGAGCCGTGGCGCTTCGGTTTCCGCGCCCCACGCTTAAGGCCGCGCCGTTTCGACATAAATGCGCGCGCGGTTCGAACCGGCACCTCGATTCACGCGCCCGTCCCTTCGTTTCCCACGCACGGTTTGAATTTCTACGGTCCAGATTGATCCGCGGTTGCCACGTGGCGTGCATCTAGACCACGTCCCGCCCCTATAAATAGGACCTTGGGGGGCCCGGAAGCTCATTCCAAATTTTCATCCTCAGCGATTCTTGCTCTCCCGGTAGCTCTTTCCGGCAGCTCTTTCCGGTAGCGCACGTCCGGGAGTTTTTAGTAGTAGCCTCCTGCAAGGTTAGCCACCGAAAAAGAAGACTAACCTCATGGCACCCAAGGGTCGGGCGAAGACCACGGAAGTGCCCCCGGAGGAAATCCCTTCGGATTTCCTCTGGGCGTCGGAGTTCACGGCCGAGGACGCCGAGTCCTTGGTCGAAAGATGCGTCGTCGCGGACGGGGACATTCGAGTCCCCGTGAAGAAGGACGGAGCCCCCCGCCCCAGGCCCGGAGAGGTCGTGGCCTTCGAGGCCTTCCTGGAGGCGGGGCTCCGGCTCCCGGTGCATCCCATGCTCCGGGAGTTTTTGAAGGAGTATGGGATGGCACTCAACCACCTCACCCCGAACGCGCTCGTCCGGATGGGCCTCTTCATCTGGCTCTACGAGACAGCGACAGGGCGGGAGCCCACCCTTCGCGCCTTCCGGTACTTCTACGAACCGGCGGCGCGGACCTCCCACCTGGTGAAGGGGGGCCCCAAGTCCCCCTTCGGTTCGGTGATGGTCCAGATGTTGCCGTCTCTGGTAATCGACTACCCGGCGGCGGCCTCCCGGGACCACTGGGGGGACTGGGTTCGGAGGTGGTTTTACCTCCGGGTCCGGGACGAGGCGGTGGTGTACGCCCCGGAGCCTCTCACCTACAGCCGGTCGTCCGCGCCGAAGCCTCCGGTGTGGACGGACGAGGAGTTCGAGCTCCTCGGCAAGGTGATCCTCTCCAAGAAGACCCGCTCGATGCGGGACGCCGCCGGGGAGATGGCTCTCTTCCGGATCTCCCCCTTCACAGGTGGGAAGAGGGGGATCGGCATGGGCCCCGAGCAGCGGCCCCCGGTGAAGCCGGTGACGCGACGTAAGCTCCGGGAACCTGCTGCATTGTATTTGCGAATTTTTGAAAATCTAACTAACTCTTTACCTCTTGCAGTCCGGCCGTACCCGGCGGCACGGGAGAAGGCGGAGAACCTCCTGGGGAGGTACTTCGCCGATGAGCACGAGCGCGTCGTGCGCGCCGTGGGGGAGGGCCCTCCCAAGAACTTGGCAGCGGCGACCTACGGGCTAAAGCTGCCGGAGAGGAAGCCTCTCCCCACCCTTGGGTCGCACAAACGGGGGAAGGAGGCGGCCGGGGGCTCGGAGCCCAAGAAGGCCCGGATTCAAAAGACCCCCGGCCCATCGACGACGCCGGCGGCGACACCGGCGAAGCCCCGGGACGAGACCCCCGGGAGCGAGCGTGCCCGGGCACCGGCCCGGAAGGAAGCAACACCTCCTCCCCCGAAGGGCCCCATCGAGGCGCGGGGGAAGGAGGCGACCGCGGGCGGGGCGGCGTCCGACTCGGTGAACTACGCCCTGTCGCCGCTCTTGGTGGAGCCCCTCCTGCCCCTTCCTCCTTCTTTGGAGCCGGAGAGGCTGCAGGTGAGATTCGCGGAGGCCTCGCCTCCGCGGGTTTGGCCGGTGGACGAGGGGGGGAGCCCCTCGGTCTACGAGGTTCCTCCAGAGGAGGAGGCCCCGAGGACCTTCCGGCTCGGGGCAGGGAAAGGCCTGATGGTTCCCCCCCGGGTGGGGGCTCCCGCCGAGAGCTCCTCGGCCACGTCTTCAGGGGGCACTTCCTCTTCAACGAAGACGCCGGTGACGCCGGCGACGCCGGCCGCGTTACCGGACCTTGAGGTCCGGGGACCCCCCGCCGGCCGCGCTGGCGGCGCCGGGCGGGAGACCCCTTTGCTTCCCGCGAGGGAGGTCGCCCGCTACTCGGAGGGCCTGCATACCCGGAAGGTGCAGGCCTTCGTCGCGGGAGGAACGCTCCATGAGCGTTTCGAGGGGCTTCAGTCCCTCGGGGCCCAGGTAACCCGAGTCGATGACGTCTTCATCCATCCCTTGCACTTTGAGATTTTTCTAACTCTATATATTTTGTAGGTGGCAGCTGTTACCTGGGGCCTTGAGCAGCGGGTCGCCCAGCTGCTTAAGGAGGCAGAGGGCCGGGCCGCGGCCTCCGTAGGGCAGTGCGACGAGGCCCTCCGGGAATGCGACGAAGCCCTCGCGGAATTGACCCGGGCCCGGGCCCAGGTCCATATTTCCGAGGCTGTCAACGGCCACCTCCAGGAGGAGGCCAAGGCGAGGGAGGAGGCGCTCCGGGAGCTCGAGAGCTCGAGCGTCCGGGCGGTGGCGGACGCGGGCCGCTCCGTCCGGTCGGCCCTCGAGGGCCTTGGCGTAAGCCTCGGCTCCGGGAGCAGGGAGGTGCCGCCGGCGACCCTCGCGGAGGCTGCCGACGTTCGGGCGCGGGGCCGGGCGATCCCCGTCGTCGCGGCCGCTGCGGGGCTCGTCGAGTTCCGGGGGGTCGGCGCCCGGGCGATCGTGGGCCGCATCCCCTGAAGCTTCCCGGACTCCTTCGAGCCTTCGCGCCGGGAGGTCGAGCAGCTAGCCGGAGGGTTCTACGACCGGATCATCCGGGCGTGGTTCCCGGCTCCGGCACCCCCGGTGGGAGACGTCCCAGCCCCGGCCTTGGAAGAAGCCCCCCGGGGGGAGGACGCCAACGAACATGTATGAGCCTCCCCCCGGGTCTTAGCTAGGGCCCTTTTTTGTTTTAGGACTTTTGATTCCGGTAGCTTCTTAGAAGAAGCCCCGGACACTTGTACAAAAACATTTTGAATGCAATGAAGTTAGAATTTTTTCTAAGTCTTTGAATTGAATTTACTGTTACCAAGGTTCCCGGGAGGTTGCTCCCGGGCGAAGGTCCGGGAGGGGCTCCCCGGGGGACTCCCAAGCGGCTGTGATCTTGCTAAGCCTTGTCTCTGGGAATTGCGGCGAGGAAAGTGTCCGGGAGCTGATCCGGTTGAGGTGGCGTCCGGAGTGGCACTTGGACAACTTTGATAATCATCGTGCCGAATTGTCCCCTCCGCGACCGGGGCTCCGGATGATTCCTCCCCTCCGGATACTTCCACCGGTGGGATACGAGTTCTGGCCTGAAGATGTGCTCCGGGACGCTCGGCGCCTCGTACGGGCATTGTACCGGGACTTAACCCGGGAGCTGGCTGAGAGCCTCCGGGAGTATTAGGCGTAGGAACCTTAGGGCTTAGAGAATCCCCCGGGTTAGAACCCGGGTTGTATCGTTTCTGAAGCCCACCGGAGGGGGAAGATGTCCTCCGGGTTTGACAATCAATAAAACTGTGCTGTTTCCTTTCATTGCCTCTTTATTTTCTTCTTCTTGGATGGTCCGGACGACTCATCTTAACAAGGATGAGCTAAATTTCCTCGTGGGCGGTGCGGTCGACACCCGGGGGTTCCTTATCCCCCCCGCCCACAGCGGTCCGGAGAATAGCTCCGCGCGCTGTGGGGGTAACAAGGCCCCCGGGATGGAAGTCACCTGTAGCATAGGAAATTTTCTAAGTTAGAAAATTTTAAAACGAGGTTTTCAAGGAGAAGACCTTCCGGGAGACAATCGTCCGGTCGCCGTGAGAACGGGGAGCCGGGAATAAGGCCTCATGTGGAAGAAATGTCCAAGAGAACCCGATGAGATTTCCGGAGGCGAGCTTCCTAGGAGACATTCGTCCGGTCGCCGTGAGAATGTTGAGCTGGGAATAGGGTCTTCGGGGAAGAAAATGCCCGAGAAATCCGTGACTTCTCCGAGAGACAATCGTCCGGTCACCGTGAGAACGGGGAGCCGGGAATAGGGTCTCCGGGAGGCATTCATCCGGTCGCCGTGAGAACGGGGAGCCGGGAATAAGGTCACCGGGGACCAATCGTCCGGTCGCCGTGAAAACGGGGAGCCAGGAACAACGTCGACTCCCGGAGGAGGAAGATAGATCCAATCAAGCCGCAAGGGGCCGATCATCCGGTCGCCGTGAAAACGGGGAGCCGGGAATAACGTCGACTCCCGTAGGAGGAAGATAGGTCCATGAAGGCCATTAGACGTCCCACTGGGGAGAGCGTCTACTCCCGGAGGAGGAAGTGCCCGAAGACGGGTCTTGAGTGTTTGGGCAGGGGACTAGTCTCCCAAAGTGACTCGTTACCGCGGCCACTGTGACCGGGTTGCCGCTTACACCCTCAGTCCACGAGGGCTGATCGTAAGCCACCCTACGGGAGTGGGACTCCCGTTGTAGGGACTTGTTGGGCCTGGCCCACTTCCTCGCGGGGAGGGCATCCTCGCGGGGAGGGCATCGCCAGCAGGGGCGGTAATGAGAGAGACCTGCAATGAGACAGTTTGAAAAGAAAGACCTATGTATTGCTAATAAAATGAAGTACAAGGCCTCCCCCTGCGAAGCCGCGAAAGGGGAGGAATATACAGTGTCCCCCCTCCCCCTCCGGCGTGAACGCTCCGGGGGAGGGGACAGGCCCGTAAGGCTAAACATAGAACATGCGAAGTAAACGCAAGTTCCACGTGTGCTTCAGCTCCTGCTCTTGAAGGTTGGAGAGCTTGTAGGCCCCCGAGCCCAGGACTGCGGAGATCCTGTAGGGGCCCTCCCACTTGGGGGAGAGCTTACCCTGGGCCTGGGGGTCCGTCACGCGCTTGAGGACAAGGTCCCCAAGGCGGAAAGCTTTCTCGCGCACGCGCTGATTGTACGCGCGCGCCATTTCTTGCTCGTAGATGGCGTGGCGGAGGAGGGCTCGGTCGCGTTCCTCCTCCACGAGGTCGATCTCCAGACGCTGGTTGGCCTCGTTGGCCTGGTACGCTGAGGGCGTAGCTCCCTCCAAGAGCTCAACCCGCAGTGACCGGAAGCTGATCTCCGGGGGGAGGACTGCCTCCGCCCCGTAGACCAGGGAGAAGGGAGTACGCCCCATGGCCCGGGACGGGGTCGTGCGCATGGAGCAGAGGATGCTAGGGAGCTCCTCTGCCCATGCACCCCGCTTAGAAGCGGTTTGCTCGAGTCTCCGGCACAACCCCTGTAGGATCACGCCGTTGACTCTCTCGACAGCCCCATTGCTCCGGGGATGGGCCACCGAGGCGAAGTGGATGACGAGCCCCAGGCCTTCGCAGAATTCCCGGAAATAAGCCGAGTCGAATTGGGTCCCGTTGTCCACGGTGATTTCCTGGGGGACACCAAAACAACATACGACGTTTTTCCAGAAAAACCGCTGAACGGCCCGGGACGTGATGCTGGCCAAAGGCTCCGCCTCAACCCACTTTGTAAAATAGTCGACTGCGACTACCGCATACTTGTATCCCCCGGGCGCTGGGGGGAAGGGCCCTAAGAGGTCCATCCCCCAGCGCACAAAGGGCCAAGTGATGGGGATCGTCTGCAGTGTTATAGGGGGGAGGTTCGAGCCCTTGGCCATCTTCTGGCATGCCTCGCACGCGGAGACAAGGTCTCGCGCGTCGCGCTTGACCGTGGGCCAGTAGAAGCCCTACCGGAGGGCCTTGGCCGCGATGGCACACGGGGCTCGGTGAGAACCACAGCTCCCCGCGTGGATGTCTTCGAGAAGTTGAAGTCCCTCCGGCCGGGGGAGGCAGCGCAGGAGGGCCGAAGCCCCCCGCTTGTAGAGCCTCCCCTCCAGCAGGAGATATGCCCGGGTTTAGCCCGGAGGTGTTCAGCCTCGGTCTCACTAGGAGGGTCCCCCTCCCCCTTGATGAAGGAGATGAGGGGGTCCATCCAAGACGGAGTCCGGGTGATCTCGGCGACCTCCGGGACATGAGGCTTGTCGCCCGTGTCCGGGGAGGCCACCGAGGGCTTCGTGATGATCTCCAGGAAAGCCCCCTTGGGGAGCGATTCCCGGGCGCTTGCCGCTCGGGCCAAGGCGTCGGCCCGGTCATTGTCCCTACGTGGGATATGCCGGGCCTCGAGGCCGTCGAAATGCCTCTCCATCTTTCGCACTTCCTGCAAATAAAGACTTAAGTTTGCGTCATGGCACAGGTAAGACTTGTACATTTGGCAAACTACGGGCTGAGAATCTCCCTTGACTAGGAGGCGCCGGATCCCCAGGGAGCGCGCGAGGCGCATCCCGAGGAGTAAAGCCTCGTATTCGGCGACGTTGTTGGTTGCGGGGAACTCGAGCAGCACGGCGTACTCGAGTTCCTTCCCCTCGGGGCTCCGGAGGACTACTCCCGCACCAGCCCCGGCGAGACACAGCGACCCATCGAACATAAGGGTCCAATGATCACTGCGTCGGGGCGGCACAGGGAGATCTTCGTCCCCGGACCCAGAGGCGGGAGTCCACTCTGCGACGAAGTCGGCGAGGACCTGCGACTTGATGGCGGAGCGGCCGGTAAGGGACAGGGAGAAGGGGGCGAGCTCGGCCCCCCACTTCTCGATCCGGCCGGTGGCTTCCTTGTTCCACAGTACCTCCCCGAGGGGGAGGGACGACGGGACGATGATGGGGTGCCCCAGGAAGTAATGCCGAAGCTTCCGGGACGCCATGAGGAGGGCGTAGCAGATTTTCTCCATCTCCGTGTACCGAGTTTTGGCCCCTTGGAGGGCCTCACTCACGTAGTACACGGGACACTGCTGCCCCCCTTGCTCCTTCACCAAGACCACGCTGACGGCGACGGGGGTCGCTGCGAGGTAGAGGAGCAAGGGCTCTTCCGGAGACGGACTCACAAGCATTGGAGGGCTCGTGAGGTACTTCTTGAGGTCGTCGAATGCTTCCTGGGCCTCGGGGGTCCAACGGAACCCATCGAGCCCTCGGAGGATCTTGAAGAACTGGAGGCCCCGCTCCCTCGACCGGGAGACAAAGCGGCTGAGTGCGGCTAGGCGGCCAGAGAGCCGCTGGACATCCTTGACGGAGCGCGATGGGGGCATATCTAGGAACGCCCGGATCTTCTCGGGGTTTGCCTCAATGCCCCGCTGGGACACGAGGAAACCTAGGAGCTTCCCCCCGCGCACCCCGAAGGCGCACTTCTCCGGGTTGAGTTTGAGCCCGAACGCGTGGAGGTTGCGGAAGGTTTTAGCCAGGTCGTCGATGTGGGAGGCTGCGCGGGGACTCTTGACAACCGCGTCGTCTATGTAGACTTCAACGTTGCGGCCGACTTGCTCTTTGAAAACCAACGTCATGAGGCGCTGGAAGGTTGCCCCCGCGTTCTTGAGCCCGAAGGGCATATGGACGTAGCAGAAGGTTCCGAGGGGAGTAATAAAACTCGTCTTTTCCTCGTCCCCCTCCGCATTCCGGACTTGATGGTAACCCGAGTAGGCGTCTAGGAAGCTCATGAGCTCGCACCCCGCAGTGGAGTCGACGAGCTGATCAATCCGTGGGAGCGGGAAGTTGTCTTTGGGGTAGGCGCGGTTAAGGTCGGTGAAGTCCATGCACATCCGCCACCTGCCGGTTGATTTCTTGACGAGGACGGGGTTCGCGAGCCACTCGGGGTGCAGGACCTCCCGAATGAACCCCGCCTCTCGGAGCTGGGTGATCTCCGCCTTGATTGCCTCTTGGCGCTCGAGGGAGAGTTTCTGCAGCTTCTGTTTCACCGGGGGGTGACCGGGGGCCATGGTAAGCTTGTGCTCGATGACCTCCTGGGCGACGCCCCGCATGTCTGAAGGCTTCCAGGCGAAAACATCGGAGTTTTTGCGCAGAAAAGCCGCAAGTTGCGCTGCGTGCTCCTCGGGGAGCTCCGCCCCGATCCGGGCGGTTTTGTCTTCGCTGCCCGGAGACAGCAGGACCTTCTAGAGGCCCCCTTCCGGACGCGGCTTGAGGAGGGGCCTCCCGGGCGGTGGCGCAGCAGCATCTAGTTCCGGGGGAGAAGCCTCCCCCCCAGGCGTCTTTATGAGGTTGACGCTTCCGATTGTGGCCGCAGCGCGCTCATATAGAGCACGGGCCATGTCTTGGTCTCCCCGGACGTTGATCACACCATGCGGCCCGGGGATCTTCATGCAGAGATAGTTTTGATGGGTGGCAGCCCCCAGCCGGTTAATTGTCGTCCTCCCCATAATTGCATTGTAGGAGGAGGGGAGGTCTACTACGTCGAAGCGGACCAGCTCGGTCCGGTAGTTCTCCGGGGTGCCGAAGGTCATTAGAAGATCTACCTTCCCCACGGGGTGGATCGCCTTCCCCGGGACAAAACCTTGCAGGGGCCCGGCAGCGGGCTGCAGGAGCTTCTCATCCACCTGCATTTCTTTGAAGGCCTTCAGGAATAGGACATCGGCGGAGCTCCCGCCGTCCACCAGGATCCGGGCCAGATGGCAGTTGTAGATGGTCGCGGAGACAATGAGCGCGTCGTCGTGGGGGAAGCGAACCCCCCGCGCGTCTTTTGCCGTGAAGGTGAGGGGGACGTCCGACCACTTCGGTGGCGGGGACGTGTGTAGCACCCCCACAACCTTGACCTCGCGCGCGTACTCCTTACGCTGGCGCTTAGAGTCCCGCCCGGAGGCAGATCCTCCCACGATGACGTTGACGTGCCGCTGCGAAGTTTGAAAGGGGAGAGCTTCTGAAGGCTCCCCCTCCTGTGTCTGCTGACCCCCCGCGGGAGCGGGAAGGGCCGGAACAGCTGGCCGAGGGGGCAAGGAGGCCGGAGTCCCCCCCTGCCCGCGCTGGTCGAGGAAGTCCGCGAAGTGCTGCAGCAGCTGGCTACAATCTCGGGTAGCGTGGGTACTGGACCTGTGGAAGCTGCACCACGGTCCTTCCCGCCTTCTCCCCGCGGGGCCTTCCCGGCCGCGCGAAGACTGTCCTCCCCCATGGCCCTTCGGTTTGGGGAAGGGGCGGTTGGCCCTCGGGGGGTCGCGCGAGCCGCCTCCGCCCTCGAGGACAAAGGTGTCCCGAGGCCGTGGCTCACTACGCCCCCCTTGCCTGGGGCGTTTGGGGGGATCCCTGGCCCCCCGGTCGACGGGGGCGAGAGCTCCCTGGGTCTTCTTCCAGATGTCATCTTCCTCTGCCCGAGCGTACTTTTTGAGCACGTTGAAGAGCTCGTCGGCGGAAGAGGGGCAGCTCCGGGAGAGCCTTCGGTGGAGCTCCCCCGGGAGGATGCCGCTTTTGCAGGCTTCAATGACCGTAGAGTCGGGTACGTGGGCCACTTTGCTCTTCACCTGAGCAAAGCGCTTGAAGAAGCTTCTGATGGTTTCCCCAGTCCTCTGCCGGACAGTGTACAGCTGCGAGGAGTCCAGGGGACGCACGTAGTTCCCCTGGAAGTTGGCACAGAACTCCCGCTTGAGCTGCGAGAAAGACTTGATGGAGCCGGCTTTCAGGTTGTAGAACCAGGAGCGGGCAATGCCGGAGAGGTAGAGGGGGAAGACGTTGCATTGTACGGTCTCATCCCCCCCGGCCGCAGAGATGGCTGTGGAGTAGACCTGCACAAATTCGTAAGGGTCTGCCTCACCGTTATAATGTTCGATGTGCGGAGGGTGGTAGGGCCGCGACCACCGGATGCTGCGAAGTCTTCGGCACAGCAGCTGGTTAGCCCCCTGCACTTCCCGGGGAGAGCCCCGGTCGCTGTCTTCCTTCACGGGACCTTCGTTGTCTGAGTCTGGAAGCAGTCCGAGAGGTCCGCCAGAATGGCGGTGGCGACGCTTTTCCTCCGGACCGGGACTGAGTTCCCGGACGTCCGGGCTCTCCGCCGGAGAGGTTGTCTCTTTAGCGGGTCTCTTCCCCTGGCCGGTGCGAGAGCGAGGCTCCCCGCGCCCGCGGCAGGGGGGAAGTTCTTCCCCGCGCTCTGGTGAACGCATTCGCTCGACCTCCCCCGGGGCGAAACAGACCTGTCCCGCCAAGGGAGGGAGCTCGTGCGCTGTAGCTGCCGGCCCAGAGGCTTTCGGAGCCGGTTGAGGGGAGCCCCCTGCGACGACCCCCGGGACCAGAAAGGGGGAATCCCCTGTATCATCCGGAACCGGGGAGGGGGCGCCCGCGGCGACGCTTGGAATCGAAGTGGAGGGGGCCCCAGTGGCCACGACCGGAACTGGGAAGGGGGCAGGCCCTGTAACACCCAGAACCGGCGAAGGGGGAGCCCCCACGGCGACGTCCGGAACCGGGGAGCCCATGCGGGGGAAGTCCGCTGCGGCGCGGGGGCTGCTCTGTCAACCGCCCCCGGTGCGGTAAACGCGACGCGGGGGGCGGGACTGGCTCCTGGCGCAGAGTAAACCCCCGGCATGAGGTGGGCTCCCGGCCCCGGGAATAGGCCAGGGACAGGGTACCCCCCTGGTGCCACGAAGGGCCCCAGCATAAAGTAACCTCCCGGCACCGGGACGGGCCCGGGTGCCGGGAAGGGTCCGGACGTATATCCCGCAGGGGGACGGAACCCCCCGGCAGGATCATACGGGGCGGACAACCCCCCGGAGGCCGGAGGGGCTGCCGGGTAACCCATAAACGGGGGCATGTTCCCCGGATATGGGTGTGATGCAAATGTGGGGGCCGAAGGCCGCGCCATCACGCTAAGGAGCTCGTCCATAGAGCGCGGAGCTGGCCTTCCACGAGAGCTTCGAACAGGGAGTCCCGGGGAGCCGGGGGAGCCGTCGGGGGGACGCTGGTCCCGGCCGAGGTCCCCACGGTCACCGGGAACGACCTGGAGGTGGAAGCACCTAAGTTAAGAGGAAAGGAGGGAGGCGGTACCTGGGCCAGGTCACCTCCGGAAGGGACCGCCGGGACAGCAGTGTCCCGGGTGGACGGCGCCGGGTCTCCGAGACCCGGGTCGCCGGGAAGGGTGCGAGCCCTTGTTCTTGGGGGAGCCATGGCGTCTTGTCACGAGTCCCCATGGACGGCGCCAACTGTCGTGGTATTGCGAATACCCCGGCAGGTTTTGAGAATGCTCCTAGCGAAGATTACGCGGCGCGGGTTGACCGGATGACCGGTCCTCCCCCGCCGGACAAGCACAAAAAATGACACACAGATTTATACATGTTCGGGTCCCGGTGGGGGCCCTAGTCCTGTCGACGCGCTCCCGACCGGAGTCAGCTGGGGAGACTCTCTCCGGGGGAGAGGCTTCCGGAGCACGTCTATGAGTTTAGCTATTCCAATCAAAGAGAACCGATCCTCTACAACAGAGGGGTACAAGGGCTATTTATAGCCCCAAAAAGAAGCAAAAAACCTAAACTACCCCGGAAGCCACCGTCGGATTGAAGGGTAGGACCGTCCTTCTCCCGGTCAAAAGCCTTGGATGCTTGACAGGTGGTCGCTAGTTCCCGAGGCGCTCCTTGCGTGACCTGCACGTGATAAACAGCTCGAGACTTTACCTTTAGGAGGGCGATGAGGCCCGGGATGGCGCCGGAGGCCAGGTCCCGGGAGCTAAAAGGCGGCGCCCGGGGAGGCCCCGGAGGCCACGTCCCCGGGCAAATGGCGGCGCCCGGGACATCACCGGAGGCTATGTCCCGGGAGCCAAATGGCGGCGCCTGGGAGGGCACCGGAGGCCACATCCCGGGGGCCAAAAGGCGGCGCCCGGGGAGGGGTTGGAGGCCACGTCCCCGGGCAAATGGCGGCGCCCGGGACGGCATCGGAGGCGGCGTCCCTGGAGCCAAATGGCGGTGCCCGGGAGGGCACCGGAGGCCACATCCAGGGGGCCAAAAGGCGGCGCCCGGGGAGGGGCCGGAGGCCATGTCCCCGGGCAAATGGTGACGCCCGGGACGGCACCGGAGGCCGCGTCCCGGGAGCCAAATGGCAGCGCCCGGGAGGGCACCGGAGGCCACATCCCGGGGGCAGAAAGGCGGCGCCCGGGACGGCACCGGAGGCGGCGTCCCGGGAGCCAAATGGCGGCGCCCGGGAGGGCACCGGAGGCCACATCCCGGGGGCCAAAAGGCGGCGCCCGGGGAGGGGCCGGAGGCCACGTCCCCGGGCAAATGGCGGCGCCCGAGACGGCACCGGAGGCCGCGTCCCGGGAGCCAAATGGCGGCGCCCGGGAGGCCACCAGAGGCCACATCCCGGGGGCCAAAAGGCGGCGCCCGGGACGGCACCGGAGGCCGGGTCCCGGGAGCCAAATGGCGGCGCCCGAGATGGCACCGGAGGCCGCGTCTCGGGAGCCAAATGGCGGCGCCCGGGAGGGCGCCGGAGGCCAGATCCCTGGGCAATCGTGACACAACTTACTTGGACTTAGTCCCGCGGAGATTTCCCCCGACATCCTTTGAGGCTATAAATACCTTGTGTTGGCCAGCATTTGGGGGTGCTCAATGAGTTCATATTTCGGTGATAAGCTAGCCAAGTCTTTGCATTTGCTATTTTGCATCTAGAGGCTAGATTTGAGCCCAAATCTTGAGTAGATTTGAGAGAGAGCAAATTGGGTGAGGTTAATAGTGCTTAGTGCACTTCATTCACCATTTTCATACTAGTGCTAGAGTGTTGAGCATCTCTCCATTGAAGTTTGTCGGAGAGGCCGGCAAAAGCTTGTGAAGGGTTTGGTGCTCGCCTATCCGGTGTGGAGAAGGAGCAACCCTAGTGAGATATCCTTCGTGTATATAGAAGTGAGGCTCACGAGTGAGCGCTTCAACGAGGAGTAGGGGAGACCGGGCGAGTCTCCGAGACCTCGGTAAAAATATTGTGTCGATTGTGTATCTCTTATTTGCTTTATATTCATCTTGACACAATTGTTAAATTTACTATTGTTGCATGTTTTGTTGAATAGTTTATATGGTTGAATGCAACTAGGTGATTAGATTGTTGTTAAACCCTTTGCAACCCTAGGTTATCCTAAACATCTTTTAAAGTTTCTTAGTTGAGAAAGAAATTTTAAAAGCCTCCTATTCACCCTCCCTCTAGTTGGCATCCTTGATCCTACAGTTTCTGCTATTGAAGTCAGTGTGTTGGCGATGGTGGGGGAGGATGGTCTCTCTGGAATGGCAATCTCTAGAGGTTTTACCGTTCTTCTCCTTCGACGGATGAGAGGAATTTCATCTTCCTCATCTTTGCTCCCCTCACCCTATACGATTAAGAAGTGACTCCTATTCGTACATGGTATAATAGGGGGACGAGAAAACCTTAACACAGCAGTTTTTGAATCGGTTTTCTTCACCGTTGATGAAGCCCCTCTTATGGTCTTCGCCTTGGTTGCTCCAGAGGTTGGCTCATTCATCTTCTTGGCTTTAGAAGAGATAACTTTTACTCTCTTCGATGCTGGCCTCCTAGAAGGCCCAACATCATCGACAGGATGTTTTGTCCTGATGATTTGCCCTTCCAGCAGCTGTCATTCAATAAGTTTACTCTTTGATGATCAATGTCAGCGAACATACAAGAACAAGTTTTCTTGAAAGAAGATTTATCTTTTGACGTTCTTGTTTGACGTTGTCACTGCTGCCGACCAGACTCTGTGGTCGGAGTGAGCCTAGTGCTCCTTCCGTTGCCACGTTGTACGGCTTCAGAAGATTGTTTGTCCTCCTATCTATCTCAGATGGGGACAGGGCTGCTTGTCATGGCAATCATTTAGTATAAACATTAGATTGTCAACACTTTCACATATTATAAGTCAGCAAACTTACCCTGGTTATATTCCAAGGTGTTGTCCATCATCGAACACACCTCCCAGGCTGGATGTTCCCTTTTCTTCAAGGGACTCAGCCTGTTCTTCACAAAGTCATGAATGAGATCTCGTGCGGTCAGTCCCTGCCAGACTAAGTGAAGAATCACCTGGGACTATTTCTGTAAGTCTTGGCTTAAAGTGGACATAGTATCCATTTCACTACTCTTCACTGGTCATCGGTTCTCAAACCAGAGGCTGCTCTCTACCGACGTAGCACAATAGAACCATCGTTGGTTCCATCTGTGCACAGAGTCACACAGCGGGAAGGAGGGGTAATCTTTCTTCTCCCTCAAGCGGAAATATACGCACTTTGTTGCATTGGAACTCTTTGACCATGCTGAGAAATAAAATCACCGAAATAGATCTACGAACGACATCACCCCCACAAAAGCCTCGCACAAGTGTTGAAAGACAAACAAAATGAGGACAACATTGGGTTGGAGGTTTACCAGCTCTAAGTTGAAGTGTGCCAGAATATCTTGCAGAAATTTGCTTTCTGGCAAACAGAATCCACATCGCAGAAAGTCTTCGAAAATCACCAGTTCATTCTCCTGGACATTGGGGGTTTCTTCTCGTTTCCCCGAGGGCCACCAGTTGATTAGCAGCTAAGGGGGAAGAATTTCCTTTTTCTCCAATGCTGCTAAACTCTCGGTGTCGCAATGGCTTGATCGGCTCCAGGACGCCATCGCTGTGAAGATCTTTGGAAAGATGAATGTTTTTGGTGGCAATGAGAGCAAAGGTGAACAAAAAGGTTTTTTTGCAGCGGAGTGGCATATGTAAAAGAGGGTTATTTGAAACTTCTCAATGAAGGTAACTCCTTTTATATGTCCAAGGCCACTGCCTGTAACATCCATTATTTTAATATGTTTTCATAACGGGTTTTCATGGATTGAACCGGAAACCATATCGTTAACCCTAATAGAATTTGAAACAAAATGCACCTTTTTGGAAACTGAAAGGTCATTTTATTTCACATTTGGGGGCTACGGAATAAATAATTATATTGGAATTTTTGTGATTTTAGTGCTACCCTATGGTGTCAGGGTAATCTCATTATTTCAGTATTATTATGATCTCAAAGTAATTATGTGCTCTCAGTGCTACGCATGGTCTCAATGCAATCCTGTGACCTTAGTGTTGCTTATGGTCTCAAGGCAATTCTGTGACCTCAGCAAAATTGACATAGTAAAATTTTACTTGTGGATGTTATGGTCGCAGAGACATTTACCTGTAACCATTTTTCACACAGAGACATTCACTTAAGTTAAAGTGAGAATTCACAAATGATTATAGATCATGCGTAACCATTGTAAAGAAAAAGAATTTTATTCTTTCTTACATTCTTTACATATATAAGGGATGCAAGAGACCAAAGCATCAACCTAATCCAAAAGTAATTTACAAACTTCTCCAAGGGACAAATTATCACTAGTGGGATTAACACTAGTTGCCCCAAGAGATTCGGCAACGACCCTCAATCTATATATATCTTCTCTTATAACAAGACTACTACTAGTCCTAAGTGAATTGGAGATATCCCTCTACCCTCGCACGAGGTCAAGCTCTTCATGAGCCAACCTCGCATCCTCCACAGCCCTGCTATGGCTCTCCCTCAAGCCATCGATAACCATGCAGACAGTATTGAGGTTGCATCCTCGCTTGAGGGATTGCTACTCAATCCTTTCTTTTTCTTCTTGGAGAGTTCTACACAAAGCAATCTTCTCCTTCAGAAGAACCTCCATCTTCGCAAGCTGTTCACTGAGGACCCACAGGGTTTTGTCCTCCTGTATGTACATGGGTCAATTCCAGAACTATGCAACAAAGACATAACATGTGAAGGATTACATCCTGGGTGGGAAAAGATGAGGGTGGAATAGAAGTTGGATGCAAAACAGAAGCCTGGGGTAATGTGGCAACCCAGTCTTCAGTTCCTATTAGCTTCTTGGATGAAGTTCCACTGGATGATCCTGCATCATCTCTAGATCGCTTCTTCAAAGGTGTCGAGTCCTCGAACATCTAAAGAGTTCCAAAATGCATTACTTTGGAAACATCCAACCAAAAAGGAAAGATTCACGCAGATTCTTTAGAAGAGAATTACCTTCTGAAGTGCCTGTTCAATCTCATCTTCTATTTCTTCTTCATCGCTCTCAACAATCTCTTTGGAGTCTCGGTTCACCATTGAGATGAGAACAAAAGGAGAATTGAAGTAAGAAGTTGAGAGGAAGTTCTAAAGACTTAGCAGGTGAAAGCTTGTAAGTCTCATAACAAAGAGCCTCACTATTTATAGAGCCCGGAGGCGTCGGTTCGTATTCACAGAAGCTTCGAGTTCTTAAAAACACACTTAAGTTTTTTCCTTGATTTGTTGCAAAAGGCTTCTTGATGACTTGTTGAAGTTATCTCAAAGTTCTTCTTGGGAAACCAACTGGCACATGTTGGAAGCAATGTCTTCAAAACAACAGAAGAAGACGAAGCATCAGATGATATATTCTCGAAAATTTTAAATTCGAAGTAATAAACTTTTATTGCTTCAAAATTGGGGCTAGCTGACGATGAATATCACTTGGGCTAGTCATTTGCTTATTAAATATATCATGTTTAAGATATTTTGGATATGATATATGGCTCTATGGTTGCAAAGCTCAGTTTCCTGTGGACCAGAAGGTCGCATGACTAATGATGACCTTGGTACTGACTTATGGTCGCAGTCTTTGCGCGACCATAGCATCGGGAGAGTCATATCTAACCTAAGTAGTGACTGAGTCTTCCAGTCACGGTTCAGGATAAGATAGCTTCCTCTCCCACATTTGTGATGATAACTACCAGGGAGTTAAGATATGCAATTATCTGGAAACCACATATTGGCAACCGTCTAACCTCCCGAAACTGCTCCATGATTGGCACCCTTTCATTCACTACAAAAGGGGCAACAAGCATATCGGAGAGAAGGATATAGAACATAAAACAACAGAGTAGCAACATATCAAGAGATTATTAGCTCTTAGCAATAATCTCTCTCTTTCTATAATCTTTTATATGCATAGTGAAAACACCACAAGACGTAGGGTTATTACTCAAATCTTTAAGGGCCCGAACCTATACAAATCTCTTGTGTCTCCAGTACATAATTATCTTAACTTACCTAGTGAGCATCTCGAAAGGTCTCCACTTCCTACATAACTAAATTGCATAAGATTGACTAGGGATCCGACTCCCAATCGTCAACAATGACTATGTCCTATTCCATGTCAAGGTAAAAACCTTGATGATCTCCAGATGTAGGGAATTCATTTTATGAATAAAATATGAGGTAATGTTTTTATCTACTTATTTTCTTTCTTTGTTTCATTGGAGTGATTTTCTTATGCTAGATTATATATTTAGGAGCTCATATAATTCTAGTTTTTATTTAATTCTCTTAAATTGTGAGGTTGGACAGAGAATTAATAGATCCTCACTGTCGACGATTGGAACTCTGGGTCCCTTTGTCGATCTTATGCAAAGAAGGGAGTAAGAACGAGTGAGGCTGTTCAAGGTATCTATGAATCTAAGACACGGGGAGAAAGTTATGCAGGTTTAGGCCCCCTTTTTGCTGGGTAACAACCCTACGTCCTATGTATTTGATTATGTGGAAAAAAGGTTACAGAGAGGTGGTTACAAAGTGTGTAGCTAGCTAATCCTATCTTTGCTAAGCCTAGTCTTCTCTCTGTCATCGGTCTGTGCTCTGATCCTTCCCTTGAAGGCCTTCTTATACTTGCCGAAGAGGTTATCGGTTGTTCTCCTGAAGGCACGCCCCACGATCTCTCTTAACCGCCCCGAAGTGGCAGCTGTGATGTCGTGGATACATGGTAGTTGCCATAGATCATGGGTACGTGGCAGTTTGGCAGTCTTGACTCGGTCGACGTGGAACTGCCTTACCGTCTTAACCTCCTTCGACGGTTACCTTGTCAGGGACTTATGATTATCTCGGGAATAATCATAAGGATCATGGTGAGGTAATGTTTAAGGGGTGATCACGTAGCACTGCGACCACGGTGATGAGATCAGTTCTTGTATCTGTGAGAGAGGATGGTCGTAGGGACTATCTCTGCGACCATACTGTCCTTGGATACAGCATAAAACATAGGTTTTAAGATAACGAATGTCTTGATTTTGCGTGAAATAAGTATGATTTTTGAGTTATATCCATAATGCCCTTGGATTATCCAATACTCTTCCTTCTGGCCCTTGGCAACCGTAGGGAGGACCGCTGCCATAGTCATGTGCGACCATGGGGCGCTATTGCGACCATGGAGGCCTAAAACATAGCTAACAATCCTCGTCACTCACTGACGAGGATCGTTACCCGAGCTAGTTCAGAATAAATGCACGTCTGGTTCAAGACAGATTCGAACCAGGTGAGTGTCTGTTGATGTGATGTCAAGCTATCCTGGGAAGCACGGACACATGGTCGCAGGCTTTACGCGATCAGGCCGCAGATAGTGCGCGGTCAGAAGCCCGTATGCGATGCGTGGATAGAAGGCTGCAGATAGTGCGCGGTCAGATGATAGCAAGCAATGCGCAGTCAGAACACCCTCGACCAGGAGACGCGGGGTTGCTTAGACCTTACAACAAGCATATCCCGAGTATCCTGAAGATTCCTCCACGTGCGGAGACAACCGTCAGGAGGTTAATATGTGCAGTTATTCCTTAATTACATGTGTTAAGCCTGCGTGGGGGTTAAGTGCAGTTACCAAAATTGCACCCGAGCAACTGTTCGAAGCCGTTATGCCTTGGCGCCCTTTCGACCAGTATAAAAGGGTAAACCAATGCATCAAACAAGGGGGATAGAAAGAACAACAGAAGACATTAGATTAAGTCAACTAGCTTTCATAAGCCTTTTTGGCATTATCCTGTACAACTACACAGGAAAGATCTTCGCTTGTGAAGATCCTTTCCACAATCTTGTAATCTTCTTACACATAGTGAAATCCTAACAGGACATAGGGCTATTACTCCCACCATCGAGGGCCCGAACCTGTCTAAAACTCTCTGTGCATCAACTTACTTTGGTTCATCATCCCTCCCAGAGGGACACCCTGAAAGGTATCACAACTCACAAAAATCTGCATAAGTTCGACTAAGGACCCCGAGTCCGAATCGTTGACAGTTGGCACCCACCGTGGGGCCTTTCTCAAGGCGTTCTAATTTTCATCGGGAGGTTCGGTGAACCATGGCTGGAGCATATGATTCCGAGAATGACTTTGATCTCAAGGACTATGCCCACATCCAGATGCCTTCACCTAGTGATCCTGTTCCAATGGAGGAAACCAGAGGCGAAGACGTCCCGGAGGTCGATTCGGCCACTCAGGTCATGTCTATCGACCAGGAGGCGACCAACGCAGAATCAGAGCCTACTGAGGTTCTTAATGTGTTAGAGGTTGAATCCGGTCCATCGTACGACCCTGTTAAGGGAAAGAATGATGTCGACCAGGAGATTAGCCCGGGGAGGTTTGACCCTGATAACCTCCATCGTCTTTTTGATTTCGAGTTGGACTCGGAACAAACAAAGATGTTTTCTCCCTCGGCGACCTCGCTCCCTAGACAATTCACTGCTTTATCAGAAGAGACTCCCGATCAACGGGTTGCTAGGGAAGAACAGGAACGCAAACAAAAGGAAGATCAAGATCGCAAGCAACGAGACAACGAACTTCGCAGAAAGCCCTAGAGGCTCTTCAAAATGCACAGGCTCGTTACGATGCTGCTTCGAGTTCTTCCCGACGATCACGTGGTCGCAGATGCAACCAGACACCGTCCTTACCCCCAGAGCGTTTCCCGGCAGGCGAGGAAACGGTAACACCTGGTGCCCCTAGGAGAAGTACGCATGGCCGGCTTCGATCTATCGTAGAGGTCCTGCGTAATTTTCCTCCTACGGTCACAGATGCGCAGAAACCGGCCTTCACCAGAATCGTAGCCGAGAGGTTGGACGAGGTTGCATCTGAGGCGACCCCAACGGCTTCTTCACAGTTAGCGACACGTTCCCATAACTGAGAATACCCTAATTCTGGTTCTGGTAGACGGAGTCGCCCGCCACCCGTCCCGTCTCGGCAGGACAAAGCTAGGCGGGCGGAGGATTCTCGCGATAGGGAACGAATTCCTGTCCACTCTCGCTTGGGACCACGAGTGACTTCTCCTTTGCGGGAGGTCGCATGTGATCAAGTCGAAAGTCGCAGGTCAATTCACGGTCCCTATGTTGGTTGCAAAGCTTTCTCGCCCGGCCTTCGTGCGGTCGTTTGGCCAGACAAGTTTAAACCAGGGGCCATAGAAAGGTTTGATGGAATTCAGAACCCGTCCAAGTTCCTCCAAATCTACATTACTGTCATCCAGGCTGCAGGCGGCGATAACCAGGTCATGGCCAACTATCTGCCTACAGTCCTCGAAGGACCGGCAAGAACCTAGTTGTTCAATCAACCTGAGGGTTCGATCTATAACTGGGAATGTTATGTGATGCCATCCTCAACAATTTCCAAAATTGTTATCAGAAGCTGGGTAAAGAGGACGACCTCCATCGACTACGGAAAACTTCGACCGAAACCCTTCGTCAGTTTGTCAAGAGATTTGTCGGGGTGAGAAATACCATCTTGAACATATCTGATAGCTCCGTTATCATGGCATTTAAACACGCCGTTTGGTATCAGAGATTCACCGAAGATTTGCTCATCCATCCTCCTCGATCAATAGCCGATCTCTTTGATATGGCTGATCGATATTCCGACACAGCTGAGGCTGTTGAATGGAATCGGATGGTTGATAAGGGTAACCTACCGCCTCAACCAGGTCTCAAGGACGTTAAGAGGGAGGATTCAAGCAAGAAGTCGGAATCTTCATCAGGCGGGAGGTCGAAGAAGTCAAAAAGGAGTCGATTTGGACAGTACCGAGAAGTCGCGGTCACAGAGAAGCCTCCATCGACCAAAGGTAATAAGATTTCGTTTAAGAATAAAACTGCTTCTGGTGGTCGTAGTGCCGACCAGCCAGAGAAGTCTACTAACCCGCAGGAAGGCAAGAAGTGGTGTCTGCTCCACAACTCCGTAGGCCACGACCTCAAGAACTGCAGGAGTTGGTTGAAGCAGCTAGATGACTTCTACCAGGGGATAGGACCTATGCCGACCTTACCAACTAAGGAACAAGCTTGCGGGCTAAGAGATGCCGACGGGGACGAAGAGATGTCTTACCAGGTACCTCGTAATCATGTTAATGTTATTTTCGGAGGTTCCTCCTCTTTCGTTTCTAAGAGGCAATTTAAAGCCTTTTATCGAGAGGTTAACCAAACGGAGACTTCCCTTGGTGAACCTCAGTACCCCCATTGGTTGGACACACCTTTGACATTTGATCGCTCTGATTGTCCTGCGGGGCTTACTCAACCATTGAGGCTACCTTTGGTTATTACCCCGATTATCAGTAATGCGAGAGTCAAAAGGGTCCTGATTGATGGAGGAAGCTCCTTGGACATCTTATTGGTCAAGGCGCTCGACGAGATGCAGATTCCTCGTTCGAAAATCAAGCTCATAATCCATCCGTTTTATGGGAAAATTCCTGGTCCCTCCATGATGCCGTTGGGATAGGTTGTGCTCCTGGTCATGCTGGGAGAACCAGATAACTTTCGAACAAAATTAGTTACTTTTGATGTAATTGATTGTGATTCGGCTTATAACACAATCTTTGGCAGGCCAACTCTTGCTAAGTTCATGATGGCTACGCACTATACTTATCAGTGCGACAAGTTGCCTGGCCCCAAGGGCGTTATCTCGGTCTGAGGCAGTCGCAATGTGGCATTGACGTGTGATCGGCTATCCCTGGAGATGGTGGACCAACTTCCCCTCCAAGACGCCCAGATCGCCACAGTGTCCACTAATTCCATTGTACCCAGATGATCTGTCCAAGACCATTCGGGTTGGATCAGGCCTGGACGACAAATAGGAACTCGAGCTCATTGCTTTCATCCGGGCTAACGCAGATGTGTTTGCGTGGAAACCATCCGACATGCCCGGTGTCCCAAGGGAAGTAATTGAGCACAAGTTAGCAATTCGACCTGGACAGCGACCAATAAAGCAGAAGCTCAGGTGTTTTGCTGTTGATCGGCAGGAAGCCATTCGAGAGGAGTTGGACAAACTCCTAAAAGCTGGGTTCATTCGCGAGGTCGATCACCCGGAATAGCTTGCAAATCTGGTCATGGTCCGCAAGTCAAATGGCAAGTGGCGCATGTGTGTCGACTACACCAGCCTCAATAGTGCCTATCCGAAGGATGACTTTCCCCTTCCCCGCATCGACCAGCTGGTCGATTCTACTGTGGGTTGCGAACTGATGAGTTTCCTGAACGCTTACTCGGGATATCATCAAATTAGTATGGCAGAAGAAGATGAAGAGAAGACTGCCTTCATCACACCGTTCGGCACCTACTTCTATGTCAGAATGCCATTCGGTCTCAAGAACGCAGGTTTCATGTACTAGCGCTTGATGCAAAAGACCTTTCTTTCCCAGATGGGGCGTAATCTTGAAGCTTACGTAGACGACCTGGTTGTAAAAAGCACCAAAAGATTGTGTCATTTAGACGATCTCGCTGAAACCTTCTGTAATTTAAATCGATATGGAATAAAATTAAACCCGGAGAAATGTTCTTTCGGGGTTGTAAAAAGCACCAAAAGGTTTTCTTGTTTGTTCCAGAGGAATTGAAGTCAATCCTGAAAAGATCAGGGCTATCGAATAGATGAGGTCTCCCTCGACCATCAAGGATGTTCAGCGCCTAGCAGGTCGCATGACGGCATTAAGCCGATTCATATCGCGACTAGGCGAAAGAGGGTTGCCGTTCTTCAAAGCCCTGCGCAAACATCATAACTTTACATGGTCTGGTGAGGCCGAGAAGGCATTTTAGGAGGTGAAAGCATATCTATCCAGTCCGCCGGTCATGGTTTCTCCCGACAAAGGAGAACCATTACTTCTCTACCTGGCGGCCACACCTCACGCGGTCAGCGCAGTTCTGATCGCAGATAGAGAGGGCATGCACAGACCCGTCTACTATGTAAGCGAAGTACTTCATGGTCCTAAGGAGCGATACCCTGAGGTTCAGAAGATACTTTATGCACTTCTGATGGCTTCTGGTAAGCTACGACATTACTTCCAAGCACATAAGATCACAGTACCCTCATCTTTTCCATTGGGGGATATTGTCCGCAATCCAGAGAAGTCTGGTCAGATCGGTAAATGGGCTGTTGAACTCGGAGCGTTCGACATCTATTTCATGCCTCGAACCGAGGCCAAGTCTCAGGTCCTAGCCGACTTCGTGGTTGAATGGACTAATCCTGAGCCACTCGCGCAGGCGCCCAAAGAATTGGAATGCCCCGATCACTGGACGATGTACTTTGACGGCTCTCGTAGTTTTCAACACTAGGGGGCTGGTGTGGTCTTAGTTACGCCTCAGGGTGAACAACTGAAGTTTGTCTTTCAACTACACTTTGTTGCGATCAACAACGCAGTGGAGTATGAAGGTCTTCTTGCAGGGCTCTAGGCAGCAAAATTCCTTGGAGTTCGTCGACTAGTGGTGAGGGGAGATTCACAGCTGGTCATAAACCAGGTAAACAAGGAGTACATCACCTCTGATGAGACGATGGCTCGTTACCTGGGGGAAGTGAGGAGATTGGAAAAACACTTCAGTCATTTCGAAGTCCAATACATCCCGCGAAAGGACAACATTCTCGCAGACCAATTATCCAAAATTGGGTCCTCACGCACATCCGCTCCGGCAGGAGTGTTCGTTGAACACTTTGAACATCCTTCGATCATGACTAGGGTCGAGGATGATCTGGTAATAGTCTGCGTTACCAACCTCAGACAGGAACGAGATTGGACTCATCCATTGAAGGTCTATCTCGAACATGGGACCTTGCCCGAGGATGAAACCGAAAGTGATCGGTTAGTTCGAAAAGCGCGCCTATACAAGCTCATAGAAGGAGTTTTGTATAGAAAAGGTACTCAAGGTGTACTTATGCGCTGTGTGTCCCCAGAGGAAGGCAAATCCCTCTTAAGAGAAATTCATGACGGTGTATGTGGTGCGCACGCGTCATATCGCACACTGGTAGGCAAAGCTTTCCGACACGGATTTTATTGGCCTTCGGCACTTGATGATGCCAAGAATATGGTCAAGATGTGTTCTCAGTGTCAGTTTCATGCAAGACAGGTTCATCAACCTGCCTATGCCCTACAAACCATTCCTCTTTCATGGCCCTTCGCGGTCTGGGGGATGGACATTGTCGGTCCTATGCCACAAGCGGCCAATGGATACAAGTTCTTGTTTGTAGCCATTGACACGTTTACAAAGTGGATTGAGGCTGAACCAGTGCGCAACATTACTGCAGCTGTAGCACAAAAGTTCTTCCATAAGAACATTGTGGCTCGATTCGGTGTTCCAAATCATCTCATTACTGATAACGGTTCCCAGTTTGCTAGTGGTCTTTTTCTGGATTATTGTGATTAGGTTGGAACCAAGGTGTGCTTTGCCTCTGTAGCTCATCCGCAGAGCAATGGTGCCGTTGAACGTGCCAACAGGCAAATATTGCAAGGCATCAAAAAACGTGTTTTCAATCACCTTAAGACACGCTCGGGGGCTTGGGTAGACGAGCTCTACACCGTTCTGTGGGCACTACATACTACTTCTAGTCGAGCCACTGGTGAGACGCCATTCCATTTGGTATATGGGGCTGAGGCCGTGTTGCCTATGGAAATCAGTATTGGCTATGTCCGAATAGATCAATTCGAACAAGTTGATCAGAACGGGCAACGATTACAAGATCTCATCCTCCTAGAAGAAAAACGTGATCGAGCTCTGATCAAATCCGCGGTGTACTTGCAAGCTCTGCGCAAGTCCATAACAAAAGGGTGCGACCACGCAGTCTTCACGTGGGCGATCTGGTTTTACGTAAAATACAAAACCAATCTAGTCGCAACAAGTTCTCCCCACAATGGGAAGGCCCCTACACCATTGTTTTGGTTCCGTGACCAGGATCAACTCGGTTAGCGATGGAGGATGGTTGGATCTTGTCTAATACTTGGAACATCGACCAACTACGCAAGTTTTACGTGTAAGTACCCAATTCCTTTCTCCTTTTCAATTAGCATGGTTTAACAAAACGGGTGCTTTTAGTTGTTTCATGTGTGGATTGTTCCTTTTTTGCCCGTATATGTAACAAGTCTGGCTCGGGGGCTGGTCGCTGATGGTTATATTGCTATAATATCCTGATCGGATTCGCTGGCCGATCTCATGATCACTTCCAGACAAGACACCCCTCAATAAGCCGTTTCTCAATGCACACGGGGCTTGCTGGAATGTCCTTGATCATCAGGGTGGCTGCTGGTTTGCAATAAGATTGGATATTGTGTTCAATATGATTATTAGCTTGGTCGGGTATCCCTTGTCGTTGCTATGCATATATATTTCTCTTGTGCTCATGATACTAAGTCTTCAGTATACATAATCACAGGCGGGGGCTAGGGGAATATGGTCGCAACATGAAACAAAGAGAAGTATTTTCTTTTTAAACAAAAATAGCATGCATTCGCATTGTATAAATTGTATTTGTACAGGTGTAAGAATTTACATTATGCCGAGATCGTTCAAGATTTTCTCTACAAGAGGCTTGACCTCCTTCATAATAGACCCAAGCTGGTCTTCACTCTCGACCTCTGCCTCTTCCGCCGCTATGTTCAGATCAAGATCTGGACCATGGCGAAGACGAAGCCGGCAGAGGATGGCGGAGGCTGTTGATTGAACCCTTGATTTGATCGCCTCTTTTTGCTGCCTAGTATCTTCAGGAAGATACTCGAGAAGTGACTCTGCTTGGGTCGCGACCAGTGTGGTCCAGTCGCTAAGGCTGAGGTCGTCCACTGCTGTTTCGACCACATAAGCCCTCAGCATACCGGCCACCATCTTCAGTTTTTTGAAGATGTTTCCTTGAGCACTGCTGCAGGCTGAGACTGACGTGCTCAAATCTTTGTTCTCCCTGTGAACAGAGTCAATGGTCGCTTGGAGATTTGCCTTCTCTTGATCGTGCCGGCTTATTTGGTCGTCTCGTGCTGCGACAAGAGGCCATTACGAACAGTTCATACAATGAAGTTAATTTACTCTGGATAGAAGTATGCTTACAGGAGAGCTGTGATCGCAATTTCTGGAGTTCGCTCTCCAGGAACGAGATGTGGGTAGCTGCCCGGAATTCTTGATTTTCCCGATCAGCGAGGCTCTTCATCAGATAAGAATTTTCTCTGTGACGGAAGGGATGATTACCAAGATAAGGACTTGCATTTGAATGAGTAAAGAAATATCTCCCTTGCCGCTGCAGGCGGCCTGTTTCCTCTTCTGCAGCCTCGATTCTATCCATCATAGCCATCGACATGGTCGCCATGCGGGTCATTTCCTATGACAAGGAAGGAGATCAGTTTCAAAACACAGATGCTCTTATGCAAGCACAAAATCCATAAGGGGGTTTTGACGTACCTCGACATACTCTCGAAAGGAGAGTTTTCTTGGTGCAACCGAAGGTTGGACCACTGGGTTCACTTTATCCCCAGCAGGAACAGCGGATGATTCTCCCCGCTGGTCTTTATTCTTCGCTACAGCCTATCTACCATGGCCCGAACGACTTCTCAGACCGAAGGGATGGAGCTTTGCTCCCCGGAGACCTCGGTCATAGGGGACGCCCCAATGCTGGCTGAGGCCGCTGAAGGGCTAGGCACTGGAATTCTGTGCCTGAGCAGATGGAAATGTCATCAGTTGAGATTTCTGTAAGTAACCTTTGAGATCTAACCTTGTCCCTACAAGGGAGATTTCTTACCTTACTCGGACTCCCTCCAATTTTTGGGATTTCGAAGAGGGTTCCCCAAGGAAAAGGGGACAGTCGTCGTTTGTCCTGGTCTTCCTCTTCGTAAAGAGGACCCTATCTTTTTCTCCCTGTGTGCACAAATTCATGAACATGCACATGAGGAATGATAAAGACTGAGACTGGGATGATCCTTACCTGGGTGGCCTCTTCGGTCAGTAGGGATACAACCTTTGGACCAGGTGTTTCCTGGGCCATAGGCATCGGGACTTCACCTGCGACCGCGGGGTTGCTGGTGGTCGCGGTGTCCTATTCTGTAGTTTCCGCCCCAGGCGTCAGGAGCGGAGTGCTCGCCACCCTAGGGCTGGCCGCTATCATCTCATGGTGAACGGAGGGAATGTCTTCTTCCTCCTGCACGAGCACTGCTTAATTGATGTTCACAAACGAATAACGACCATCAAGGCTGTGAAGGATCTTACCACAGTCGCCCCTTCTGTCAGGGGAAGAGGTGTAGCAAATCCTGAGGCTTCCTGAGCTTCAGGTACTGGGACTTCACCCGCGACCACAGGTTTATCAGTGGTCGTGGGGCTCGCTGTGGTCGTTCCTGGTCTCGTGGGCGAAGACAAGACTTCGCTGGACAGGGAGGCGATCGTCTTCCTCGTACGGCGGATCAAAGGGACGTCATCTTCCTCTTCCTCGCTCTCTTCACCCTGTACGATGAAGAAGTAATTCCGGTTTGTACCTGGGGTAACAGGGGGCATTGAGTATCTTACCGCGGTTCTCCTTTGTAACACCCTGAGTTAGGGGTGAAAACTTCCTTTTCATAAATAGCATGCATGCATGTATCTGTAGTAATAGCCAGATCAGTATCTATCCTAAGCCCTAAAATCTCCAAAATCTATCCTGTGACCTCAAATCAAGATCAGATTATTCAGATGTGATCTATCAGTTACACTGAATTTAAAAGCCTTCAGAACCTAGATCCAATTCTATCTCTAAATTCCAGATTTATCAACTTCTTCTGTTTTCGAAAACAGAAATACCTTATATTACCCAAATACCCTAAGTTTCAGAAATACAGATTTAATCAAAATCTTGACCAAGTTCAGACCAGATTATTCCTGGAATATGATCATGGGTATGTCAATACCTTAATATAAAAAGTTGACAGCCAGATTCTATCATCTAGACTCTTTTCACAAATCAGTCCAAGAGTTATCGCAAATTAGTCCTTATCTGATATTTGAAAACCCAAAAAGGCTAAAATCTCCAGATTAACTCCAAATTCAGAATTTCTTCGGCAAATCTTCTCAAAATGCTATTTGCCACAAGTCTCTCTTCTGTGCAGATATCAAAATCGAACCCTAAATGCCAAAATTCGAAATCGACAAAACTTAAACCTTATTTTACCCTAAATTACCCTATTTTCAGTTTGTATCAAAAACTATTCAAATGTGTCAAATCTTATCAATTACCTTTGCCAAATACCTTGTTGAATATAATCTACCAGATTAGTGAAATCAATTTCAGTTTAAACCTTCCAAATCTCCAGATTTACATTTCAGTCCAAATCAAGAAATCAAGTATTGCAAATCAGCCCAAATTTGACCAGAGAAGCAGCCAGTGCACGACCAGGGCTCGCCGTGGTTTTCTTGCGCCGTGCACGCTCGCCGCCGGTGAAGCTTCGCCTGCAACTTGATCGTGCATGCTGTTGCGCACGTGTCCTCGCTCCAGCTGATGCCGTGGCAAGGCCGCTGCTACGTCGACGACCAGCGCTTGCTCCCGCGCGCGATCAACAGCTTTTGTCAGCAATCCATCACCACGTAGCCTCGCCGCGCCAGTACTTGTCGCCACCGCTTGCTACAAGTTTTGCCAGGTCCCGATGAGGCGACATTGCGATCAGCTGAAAGCTTGTCGCCGTCGCATCACCGCTCTTACTGTTTCTTCGCCGCTATTGCTCCTGCACGCAACCAGTCAAGTCACCGGCTGCCAATTACTTCACTGTCCCCTCTTCGTAATCTTCGCCTGGTCTATTTAAACCCTACTATGTGCAGCAGCTTCTCCATACTTCACCAGAAACCAGCTAAATTCCAACTCTCGCTGTTTCAGTCATCTTCTCCGGCGAGCCGTCGAGGAAGCTCACGGTGCCAGCTCACTTCACTGCATCTCCTGCCAAATTGAAGCTAGC
Source organism: Pharus latifolius (assembly GCA_019359835.1). Classification (NCBI taxonomy): domain Eukaryota; kingdom Viridiplantae; phylum Streptophyta; class Magnoliopsida; order Poales; family Poaceae; genus Pharus; species Pharus latifolius. The sequence goes on from CM033322.1 coordinate 63,359,871, forward strand.
AGTGAGTACCTCTCATCCTCCTGATTGTACTGTAGCATCTAATTGCTCTCCGGTGGACTCTAACGCCGGTGATCGCCGGAAATGGCTGAAAGTAGAAGAATGCCCTGTTCCGGCAATGTAGCTCGAATTACTCCAAATTAGCTCTCGTATCTGTAATCAAAATTGATCAGTAAACTAAATCAAGCATGCCTGTGAACTTAGAACAATCAATTGAGCCCAATTTGAAGCTATCCCCGATTCTGCAATTTATCAGTTGCTGGCTCTCATCGCCAAGCCACACCGGCGAACCTCCGGCCAAATTGACGTCGCCAGTAGCTTACTCATACCCTTCTATCACTCCTAGTGCAAGGAATCGAGTTCAATTGGCTTGTGTTGAAAATGCCCAAATCCAGTGTTTCTTCTTCGGCGCCGATGACCGAAAAAGTGTTCCCGGCCGTTTCAGCCCAAATCACCTTGTCATTTAGATGTGCCTTAGCCTCCTGAGCATTTTTGTCTTCTAGCCCGACACCTAGATCGGCCTAGATTGGAAGATACAGCTTTGCCAAGTTTTTGTCCAGAACTGCTCCAGTGCAGCCAGTTCATCTCTGTTCATCATCAAATTTCTTGCTTTCCAGCCATTTCTTGCCCTAGATCCTGTTGACTTAATTGTTCCTGTTACTCAAGCCTACCTCCCAGACAAAGTGGTGCATCATTTGGAGCTCCAGATCAAAAGTTATGCTAAGCCCTAGTTTTTGGCATTGTCAGCTCTATGCCAGAGCTTGTCAGCCAGTGGCATTGGCCTTGTTTACCCACTTCTGGTTGTGCAATTTGAAAACCACTTTGTCCACTGAATTTGTAGAGTTGTGATCTACATTTTCTTCTACTACCACAACTTGAGATAAGCACCCTAGCTTTTCTTAAAGCTATGTCCAAGCTTTGATCCGAATGTCGATCTGTTGACATTCGCTGTTTTGATTAAACCAGCCACAAAATTGTTATCCCTATTGAAATCCTGAAACCCTAAGTTTATCTAATCACCATCCTTAGCCCAAATTCCTTGAAACCCTAGAATCTCGACTCAGTTCAGTTTGCAGTTCAAATTATCTCCAGTTTAGTTCAATCATTCTATTGAGCATTTCTGCATATAAGTCATAAAACATTTTAATATTAAAGTAATTATTGTGTGTTTGTTTGTCGTCGAGCAGATTCAGAAGCTGACTTTGAAGATTTTGCTGTTGACCCGCCATCGACTGCTGTATTTTACGACGCGGAAGGCAAGTCATATCCTTGGTCATCTTGAACCTATATTTTAAATGTTGCTATAATATAACCTTGAATATAGGCAATATTGCATGTGAAAGATTGAGAATGGTGGATTTATGAATTGGCAGTACTAGACTGGTTATCTGTGAAATGTGAAATAAACAAGTTTTGAGCCATGAACTATTATATGTATGTATATACTTATATTTATGAAATAAAACCCCTAGCCGTGACCAGAAAAATGGTATGGATGGCTGTAGCACTGGAGGTGCTAGACTGCAAAGGAATGCAGGCACTGAAGGTGCAGGGTTGTGGATGGTCTGGTCACTGGCATATAAGGACTAGAACCTTGTGTTGTGCGTCTAGTGGCATGAACAACGTACTAACCGCAAGCCTGGTATGGGACAGGCCTGAACAAGTAATTATGTGGATCGCACATGAAACCCCTGCATGAGATGTGTAGTGATGCACGATAAACACGGAGCGCGGCTCCCACACATATCACTGAAGGTGATCAAGCACGCTGACCCAATAATGGGAATAAGCAAAGGGGTGGAGGTTTGGATACAACCTGCCACAACTGTGCCTCGCTGAGAGCCACAGGGTCGGGGCTGAATTGTAAGTGATACATAACAAAAGTTCTTGTTATTTCCACCTTGCCGCTCACAGTATGAAGTGAGTCAGGGGTCCAATCATTTTGTTATGATAGGAAATGTAACACCTTGGTTTTGGGGGTGAAAAGTTTTTGCATAAAATCCTGCATGCATGTATCCCTGTAGCAGTAGCCAGATCAGCTGAACCCTAATCTCTCCCAAACCCTAAAAATCTCCAAATCTATTCTCTAGATCCAGATCAAGATCAGATCATCCAGATTTAACCTACGAGTTATTCGGAAGATAAAAGTCTTCAGAAACCAAATGGAATTCTAACCCTAACTCCCAGTATCTAAGTCTCTTTCTGTTTTCGAAAACAGGAAATTCAGATTTACCCTAAGTACCCCAGTTTCCAGATAACTGAGTTATCATGGTTTAACCCTATCCAGACTCATGTATCTTTTGGAATATGTTCCTAGGTTTACCCTCAACTTACTTCAAAAAGTTGGGAACCAGATTGTTTCATCTAAACACTTTTCGCAGTTTAGTCCAAATTTTACTGCGAATAAGTCCTTTTCTGTTTACCTGGAAGCCTGAAAAGGCTAAAATTCACAAATCAACTCCAACCTCAGAATTTCTTCAGGGAACACCTCCCAAATGCTATTTGATACATATTTCCCTTCTGTTTAAACTTCAAAATCTCTCCCCAATCACCAGAATTCAAGATCGACAAAATCCAGATCTATTTTACCCTAATTTTACCCTATTTTCGAAAATAGGTGAAATTCCTCAAACCTTATCAAATTTTCTCCAGATTTGAGCTAAATGAGTATTAATAGAAATATTATACTCATCCATTAAATCAAATTCCAGATTAAACCTCTCTAAGACCAGAATTACAAATCAGTCCACTTTTCAACAGAAACTCTTACACTTATACCCCTGGATTCGACCTCACCTCTGTTCACGACCAGAAGCCGTCTTCGACCAGCGCCTCGGACTTCGACCACGACCAGGATCCAGCGCACAAGACTGTTGCTTCGACCTCGAGCACGCGCCGTTGTTTGAAGCTTCGATCACCTCACCTCGCCAGCTGCTACAGTAGCCACGTGGTCGCCATCTTCGCCAACTGAACAGCGCCACGTGTGTGCTCGCCTTTTGCCACTGTGGATCTTCCCCGGCGCGACTCACAGCCAGCTAATTTCCTCCTGTTTGCACGCCACCAGCAACGGTCGACGCAGGAGCTTTGCGCCACGTGGAGTTCTTGCCGCGGCCAGCCATCGTGTCGCCTTCACTTCGCAGCAGCTCCAGCTGCAAAAGCTCTCACGGCCGCTCAACCAGTCACCTCCATCGCCAGCTCGCCGTGAAGTCGGAATTCTGTCACTTCCTTGCCGGCTACAACTCCCCGAGCTTTTCCAACCGTTGAAGCACCTCCAGCTTACCTATTTAAACCCCCTGGGACTTAGCCAACTCCACCACACAGCAAAACACCAGAAAACCAGCAGTTCACTGTGTCTTCTTCTCCTCCGGTGAGCAGCAAAGAGGGAGCTTCGGTGCTAGCTTCAACCACTGCTTCCTCCTTCGATCCAACACCCCCAGTGAGCTTCTCTCATCCCCCTCATGCTTCTCGAGCTTGGAATTTAGTCTAAATACCCTCAGTCGCCGGCAATTTTAGTTTTACTCCAGTAGCTCCGGCGAGCAATTAATTTCATTCCAGAATGAATTGATCTTCGAGCCAGTAGTGAAATATGCTTAGAATAGCTCACTTAAGACCCCTGAGCTACTGGTTTGAACAAATTCGTTGTAAATCAAAAACCCCCAATTTCCAGCCATGAACATGAACTTGTACTTACTGATTTAGCTTCTCTGTTGAGCAATCTGTTAATCTAACTTCACCAATGCATTTCTAGTACCCTGAGGACCATACACAAGCAAGGAATTGAGTTCAATCACTTTAAATCAGAAATGCCCAAATCAGATTTGAGTTCATCTTTTCTCCAGCCAGTATCTTCCATATCCAGCCACTCCAGCTCAAACCACTTTGCCATTTAGATGTTTTGGACCATTTTGAGCAACTTTGTCTTCTATCACGACTTCTAATTCGGCCTAGATTGTGAGATATAGCTATGCCCTAGTTGGCTGTACTGTTTATGTTGCATGTGCTCCAGGCCAGTCAACTTCCTTGCCGGTTTTCATCACTTTCCGGCCATCTCCTGCCCTAGATCCTGTGGAGACATTTGTTCTTGTTACAAATGCCTAACTACCAGACAAAGTGTTGCATCATTTGGAGCCCTAGATCAAAAGATATGGCAAACCCTAGTTTCTGGCCATGTCAACTCTATGTCAAACTATGCCAGTCAGTGGCATTAGCCCTGTTCACCCACCTCTGGTCATGAAAAACAGAAAATACTTTGTCAAATAGTCGCCTCACTACCTTGTGCACCATATGCTTGAATCAAAACTCATTTTGGCCACTGGAAACTGTTCAAACCATGTCAATGCCATTCTTGGGCATTGTCAGCCTATGTCAGCCAATGGCATTGGGCCATTTTGACCCCATCTGGGTATGCAAACTGAACATAACTTTGTCCCCTAGACTCCTGATGTTGTGATCTACATTTTATTCTAGTGTCACAACTTGAGTTGAGCCCTCTATCATCCATCGACCCTATGTCGATGCCTTGAACCGAATGTCGACCTAAAGACGTTCGCTGTTTTTGAGCGAACCAGCCACAGCCTTAGTACCACTCTGATATTTTGGAACATTTGGAACCTTGTAAACCTTTAATGACTAATCTTAACCCTAGTTCCATAGTTTAACCCTAATCGCTTCCAAATCTTGTATCGCCGAGACACTTTTACCTTGCATTATCGCATATAGTGGAATAGTAAGAGTATGATTGATTGTAATGCCTGTTTGCTTGTTTGATCCTTGTTCAGAGCAAGAGTCTGAGTTCGAAGACTTCGTCGCAGACCCGACATCAACTGCTGTTTCTTACGACGCGGAAGGCAAGTCATATTCTTGAACATCTTGAACCTATATTTTATGAAATGCTAGAATATACCTTGATTATAAAATAGTATTGCATGAATTGAGAAAAGAGATGAAATGGCAGCATCAGGCTGATTGCCTGTGGAAAGATAAACTGTTTAGCAATGAGCCATGAATTGATAAGTATATGTATATAAATCTATATTCATGAAATAAAACCCCTAGCCGTGACCAGTATTTTGGTATGGAATGGTGGTAGCACTGGAGGTGCTTGGCTGCACTGGTCGTGCGGGCACTGAAGGTGCATGGATTATGGTATGAGCTGGTCACTGGCATATAAGGACCTAGAACCTTGTGTTGTGCGTCTAGTGGCATGATTAACGTGCCGACCGCAAGCCTGGTATGGGACAGGCCTGAACAAGTAGTATGTGGATCACACATGAAACCCCTATATGACAAACTCACGATTAACATGGGGTGCGCTCCAACACATATCACATGATGTGATCATGCACGCTGACCCTGAGGGGAAGATGCCAATTAGTGGGGGTTGTGAAACCCTGCCACAACTGTGGTTTGCGTGAAGAAAACCACGGGGTCTGGGGTGAATTGTGTGTGAAACATGGCAAAAGTTCTTGTTATCTCCACCTTGCCACTCACAGTATGAAGTGAGTCAGGGGTCCAATCCTTGTGATAGGAAGGGCATGAAAGTGGATATATCTTGCGGGTAAATTGGTACCCCTCTGCAGAGTTAAAAATATATTCGAATACTTCGTGCTCCCGAGTTTTAGGAGTATGCCGCGGTGGATTAAATCCACGGGGTGTGACACAAGTATTGTTTTATAAATTAAAATTTGTTAGTTCAAGATTACCCAAATGACATGTGTTGTCATGATAAGGGGTGCTGCCGTGGGCTGTCATGTGTTGACGTGTCGCGGTAGTACCATAATTTAGTGATCATATGATATCTAAGAGGCATGTGGATTGTGCCCTAAGTATATGAAATGCTGCCATGAGCATGAGATTTGAAAAGCTTGGAAGAAAAGTATTTATGGAAAAACCCTCTCACCTCTTTTCCCTCAATAGCATAGGATCATGTCATCTCTACTATACGTATCTCTACTCTTACCTATGACTTGCTGAGTACGTAAGTGCTCACTCTTGCAACTTATCAACAATAGATGGAGTGCTACAATACCAAGACGAAGGCTTGGAAGATTTCGTGGATCCAGAAGGAAGAGAGCCAGTTCTGCCAAGACCCTGAAGTGTGCTGTTCTGCTGTCAACTTCTTACGACTGTGGGGGTTTCGCCTAGCTTCCGCCGAGTAGTTGTCTTTTGTTTTAATTAGACCATTTGTGCCGTGAAGGCATTGTATTACTCTTGTTGTATCAGGCCAGCAGGCCATACTGTTTATCAATGATATTTTGTAAGTTACTCTGCTGCAATGAACTCCTGTGCTTGACTTATCCTGGGAAGTCAGTGGTATGTATGTATGAGGCCAGCTGCAGCGAGCTAGGTCTCCACGGGAGTAGTCGTGGTACCCTGTGCGGGGCGCGACAGAGAAAAGTGGTATCAGAGCAGCATGAGAACTTGATTGTAGGACGACACCTTTAGGAATTGGCTCGCCAGGAAGGCGTAGTTTATTTAAAAATCTATTTTCTAAAAACACTATTTTTGAAAACAGGAGCCTTGTAGCTTCTAAAAGTTTTGGATTTCAAAAGTCTTACTTGGCTTTTCTAAAAATTCGGCAAGATGTCGAGAGAGCGTTCTGCTTTTATAGAGTGCCTCAGGAGTTGGGCTACGTTGCTACGGCACATAGCCTAGTTCTTTTGGTAGAACCCTGGTTGAGTAGTTAGTCGACCGTCGTGGAGGATTAGCCGGGAAAGGGTAGTATAGATTGAGCAGGTGGATGCTCTTGCTAGCTTTTGTGCTCCGCCGTTGCTTTCGCAATGGTTAAATTGTTTACTATGGCTAGAAGCCTAAGTGTTTTGTGCATTAAATAGTTGCATTAACTTCCGCATTAGTGCCCTAGTTCTCTCTTAGTTAGTTAGACCTATCTGCTCTTTCTTCAGAAGAATCAGTATGGTGTACACGAAGAGAAGATCGCAAGGTAGTCAAGAGGACAGGGAGCAAGCTTCGCCCAGGGGAGACCCTGCAAGGGGAGGACCTTCATCTCAACAGAGACCCCAGGAATCAAACCTTTCTCAGGAAGATCAGCCAACCCTCCAAGAAATTCTTCTCTCCATGGAAAAGAGCAGGTAGGAGGCACAAGCTGCCCACACCCAGTTGTTGGCCCAGATCATTCAAAATATGCCAGGAGGGACATCTGAAGGAACTGCTGTTGGAACCCGACTATCGGATTTTCAGAAGACCCGACCACCAACATTTGCTAGTGCAACTGATCCCATCGTCGCCGATGATTGGCTCAGGGACATCGAGAGGAAGTTGGATACAGTTCGTTGTAACAACCGAGAGAAAGTTTTATTCGGATCACACCAACTTACAGGAGCAGCAGCCGCATGGTGGATAAACTATCAAGAGGCTCACCCTGACAAGGATAACATATCCTGGACGGAATTTAAAGAACAATTCCGGAAATTTCATGTACCCATCGGTGTCATAGCCGCCAAACGCCGAGAGTTCCGAAACTTGGTACAAGGGAGCCAGACCGTTACAGAATATCTGCACTGATTCAGCCATCTAGCTCGCTACGCGCCAGGAGACATCAACATGGAAGACAAAAAGATTGAGCGCTTCACCGAAGGACTTCAGCACTATCTGCAGTACCAGATTGCCTCCCACGAATTTTCAGAGTTCCAAACCTTAGTCAATCGGGTATTGAAGGTGGAAGAAAAGAGGAGCATAGGAGAAGAAAGTCGAAAAAGAAAGATGCTACAGCAAGCACGGCCGCCAGCCAACCCAACCAGGGGAAGAGTCCCAACATCTCCCAATTTCTGACCAGTCTACCAAGCACCAAGATCACCAGCAACACTGTCATGTCCAAGCTGCAAAGGAGCTCACTACCAAAGGGACTGCCCTCATGCTAGAACTCAGTGTTTTCACTGTGGGCAGTATGGACACCGCAAAGACAGCTGTCCTTGGATTCAGCTCCCAACGTCAATAGCAAGATCGCAAGCTGGAACACCGACGATGACATCCAGAACCACAGCTCCACCACCATTGCAGAGCCCCAGAGGAAGTTCACCCAACAGAGGAGGAACCATAGCAGGCCGAGAACGAGGAAGAGGAAGAGGACAGATGGGAAGCCGAGGAGGCCGATTAAACTTCACCTCTCTTCAAGAAGCAAACAATGCCACCAACATTCTCCTAGGTAGATTCTTGATTCAGTCTGCATATGCTTTAATACTGTTGATCCTGGAGCTACAAATTCATTCATATCAGAAGGTTTTGCATTTAAAGTGGGAATACATATGGTACCTCTAAAGTACTCTATGGTTATACAGACCCCAGGAGCTAAGCTGCCTGTATATTCAGCTTGCCATCATATATAACCTTCAGAGTAGAAGGGGAAGAGTTTATGGCTAGCCTATTAGTCCTAAAACTGCAAGGCCTAGATATTATATTGGGAATGGATTGGTTATCCCAACATAAAAGTCTAGTGGATTGTGAGAGGAAAACTCTGAGCCTTGTTAGTAACCAGGGAAAGAAAGTCTTGTTTCATCTAGAGAAGTCATCAGACGAGAAACCACGAGGGTCTATTCAAGTACTTCAGAAGGTATGCTTGGATCAATTGCCCATAGTACAAGAATACTCGGACGTATTCCTAAAAAGAACTCCCAGGGATGCCACCTGATAGGGAGATAAAGTTTACCATTGAGCTTAAACCAGGAGCGGCACCTAGAGCTAAGAGACCATATAGGATGCCGGTAGCAGACTTAGAAGAGTTGAAAAGTCAGCTAGAGGAGCTAGAGAGTAAAGGATTTACTGACCTAGTGCTTTACCTTGGGGAGCCCCAATGCTGTTGAAGAAAGATGGAACTCTAAGAATGTGCGTGGATTACCAAGCGCTGAATGAAGTGACCATTAAGGACAAGAATCCACTGCCAAGGAATGATGAACTATTCGATCAACTTCGAGGAGCCAGAATATTCTCCAAGATAGCCCAAAAGCCCGGCTATCACCAACTAGAAATCAGGAAGAAGGACATAACCAAGACTGCTTTCACTACAAGATACAGGCTGTACGAGTTTACTGCAGCCTTCATGAACATCTTGAACAACACATTCATGGATCATCTCGATAAGTTGTCATTGTGCTCATAGACGACACCCTCATCTACTCCAGAAGTCCAGAGGAACATAAGCGGCACTTGCACAAAGACTTGAGAAGACCAAGAGAGTGCAAGTTCTATGCCAAATCCGCCAGGTGCGAGGAAAGTTTCCAGAAACTTAAGGAAAAGTTAACAACCACACCAGTCCTCACATTGCCAGATAGTAAGGATGACTTCGAAGTGTTCTGTGATGCTTTGAAGACTAAGCATAGGCTGTGTGTTGATACAAAAAGGCCAAGTGGTAGCTTATGCTTCACGACAGCTAAAGCTGCATAAGGAAAACTACCCTATTCATAACTTGGAGTTAGCAGCGGTAGTACATGCCTTGAGGATATGGCAACATTACTTGCTTGGGAATAAGTGTGAAATCTACACGGATCATAAGAATCGCAAGTATATTTTCACCCAGGCAAAACTCAACATGCGCCCACATCGTTGGCTAGAGCTAATCAAGGACCGTGACCTCAACATTCTCTACCACCCAAGAAAAGCCAATGTGGTAGCAGACGCTTTGAGTAGAAAGGCCTACACTTTGCAAGAAGTTGTGTTGAATAACCCACACTTACAGCAAGAATTGCAAGGACTAGAGGTAGAAGTGGTACCATCAGGAAGGTCAGCCACTCTCACAGTAATATCCCGACTCAAGGAACAAATAGAGAGTGCTCAAAAGGAAGATAAAGAGATCTGCAAGATCAAGAGCCGAATTAGATTAGGTAAGGCTCAGGATTTTTCTAAGGACGAACAAGGAATTGTGTGGTACCAAGGAAGGATCTGTGTACCTCAAAGCGCAGACCATTCAAGATACTCAAGAGAAAGAGGAAGATTTGCTTCAGACCTATCCCCATCTTTTCTCTTCTCTAGGTAAATCTCGGGGCGAGATTTCTTTAAGGAGGGTAGGCCTGTAACACCCTGGTTTTGGGGGTGAAAAGTTTTTGCATAAAATCCTGCATGCATGTATCCCTGTAGCAGTAGCCAGATCAGCTGAACCCTAATCTCTCCCAAACCCTAAAAATCTCCAAATCTATTCTCTAGATCCAGATCAAGATCAGATCATCCAGATTTAACCTACCAGTTATTCGGAAGATAAAAGTCTTCAGAAACCAAATTGAATTCTAACCCTAACTCCCAGTATCTAAGTCTCTTTCTGTTTTCGAAAACAGGAAATTCAGATTTACCCTAAGTACCCCAGTTTCCAGATAACTGAGTTATTATGGTTTAACCCTATCCAGACTCATATATCTTTTGGAATATGTTCCTAGGTTTACCCTCAACTTACTTCAAAAAGTTGGGAACCAGATTGTTTCATCTAAACACTTTTCGCAGTTTAGTCCAAATTTTACTGCGAATAAGTCTTTTTCTGTTTACCTGGAAGCCTGAAAAGGCTAAAATTCACAAATCAACTCCAACCTCAGAATTTCTTCAGGGAACACCTCCCAAATGCTATTTGATACATATTTCCCTTCTGTTTAAACTTCAAAATCTCTCCCCAATCACCAGAATTCAAGATCGACAAAATCCAGATCTATTTTACCCTAATTTTACCCTATTTTCGAAAATAGGTGAAATTCCTCAAACCTTATCAAATTTTCTCCAGATTTGAGCTAAATGAGTATTAATAGAAATATTATACTCATCCATTAAATCAAATTCCAGATTAAACCTCTCTAAGACCAGAATTACAAATCAGTCCACTTTTCAACAGAAACTCTTACACTTATACCCCTGGATTCGACCTCACCTCTGTTCACGACCAGAAGCCGTCTTCGACCAGCGCCTCGGACTTCGACCACGACCAGGATCCAGCGCACAAGACTGTTGCTTCGACCTCGAGCACGCGCCGTTGTTTGAAGCTTCGATCACCTCACCTCACCAGCTGCTACAGTAGCCACGTGGTCGCCATCTTCGCCAACTGAACAGCGCCGCGTGTGTGCTCGCCTTTTGCCACTGTGGATCTTCCCCGGCGCGACTCACAGCCAGTTGATTTCCTCCCGTTTGCACGCCACCAGCAACGGTCGACGCAGGAGCTTTGCGCCACGTGGAGTTCTTGCCGCGGCCAGCCATCGTGTCGCCTTCACTTCGCAGCAGCTCCAGCTGCAAAAGCTCTCGCGGCCGCTCAACCAGTCACCTCCATCGCCAGCTCGCCGTGAAGTCGGAATTCTGTCACTTCCTTGCCGGCTACAACTCCCCGAGCTTTTCCAACCGTTGAAGCACCTCCAGCTTACCTATTTAAACCCCCTGGGACTTAGCCAACTCCACCACACAGCAAAACACCAGAAAACCAGCAGTTCCGGTGAGCAGCAAAGAGGGAGCTTCGGTGCTAGCTTCAACCACTGCTTCCTCCTTCGATCCAACACCCCCAGTGAGCTTCTCTCATCCCCCTCATGCTTCTCGAGCTTGGAATTTAGTCTAAATACCCTCAGTCGCCGGCAATTTTAGTTTTACTCCAGTAGCTCCGGCGAGCAATTAATTTCATTCCAGAATGAATTGATCTTCGAGCCAGTAGTGAAATATGCTTAGAATAGCTCACTTAAGACCCCTGAGCTACTGGTTTGAACAAATTCGTTGTAAATCAAAAACCCCCAATTTCCAGCCATGAACATGAACTTGTACTTACTGATTTAGCTTCTCTGTTGAGCAATCTGTTAATCTAACTTCACCAATGCATTTCTAGTACCCTGAGGACCATACACAAGCAAGGAATTGAGTTCAATCACTTTAAATCAGAAATGCCCAAATCAGATTTGAGTTCATCTTTTCTCCAGCCAGTATCTTCCATATCCAGCCACTCCAGCTCAAACCACTTTGCCATTTAGATGTTTTGGACCATTTTGAGCAACTTTGTCTTCTATCACGACTTCTAATTCGGCCTAGATTGTGAGATATAGCTATGCCCTAGTTGGCTGTACTGTTTATGTTGCATGTGCTCCAGGCCAGTCAACTTCCTTGCCGGTTTTCATCACTTTCCGGCCATCTCCTGCCCTAGATCCTGTGGAGACATTTGTTCTTGTTACAAATGCCTAACTACCAGACAAAGTGTTGCATCATTTGGAGCCCTAGATCAAAAGATATGGCAAACCCTAGTTTCTGGCCATGTCAACTCTATGTCAAACTATGCCAGTCAGTGGCATTAGCCCTGTTCACCCACCTCTGGTCATGAAAAACAGAAAATACTTTGTCAAATAGTCGCCTCACTACCTTGTGCACCATATGCTTGAATCAAAACTCATTTTGGCCACTGGAAACTGTTCAAACCATGTCAATGCCATTCTTGGGCATTGTCAGCCTATGTCAGCCAATGGCATTGGGCCATTTTGACCCCATCTGGGTATGCAAACTGAACATAACTTTGTCCCCTAGACTCCTGATGTTGTGATCTACATTTTATTCTAGTGTCACAACTTGAGTTGAGCCCTCTATCATCCATCGACCCTATGTCGATGCCTTGAACCGAATGTCGACCTAAAGACGTTCGCTGTTTTTGAGCGAACCAGCCACAGCCTTAGTACCACTCTGATATTTTGGAACATTTGGAACCTTGTAAACCTTTAATGACTAATCTTAACCCTAGTTCCATAGTTTAACCCTAATCGCTTCCAAATCTTGTATCGCCGAGACACTTTTACCTTGCATTATCGCATATAGTGGAATAGTAAGAGTAGGATTGATTGTAATGCCTGTTTGCTTGTTTGATCCTTGTTCAGAGCAAGAGTCCGAGTTTGAAGACTTCGTCGCAGACCCGACATCAACTGCTGTTTCTTACGACGCGGAAGGCAAGTCATATTCTTGAACATCTTGAACCTATATTTTATGAAATGCTAGAATATACCTTGATTATAAAATAGTATTGCATGAATTGAGAATAGTTGAATTATGAAATGGCAGCATCAGGCTGATGCCTGTGAAATGTGAATTGATCAAATAATGAGCCATGAACTAATATATTATATATATATTTATATTCATGAAATAAAACCCCTAGCCGTGACCAGTATTTTTGGTATGGAATGGTAAAAGCATTGGAGGTGCTTGGTCGCACAGGATGTGCCAGCACTGGAAGTGCATGGATTGTGGTATGAGCTGGTCACTGGCATATAAGGACCTAGAACCTTGTGTTGTGCGTCTAGTGGCATGATTAACGTGCCGACCGCAAGCCTGGTATGGGACAGGCCTGAACAAGTAGTATGTGGATCACATATGAAACCCCTATATGAAAAACTCACGATTAACACGGGGTGCGCTCCAACACATATCACAGGATGTGATCATGCACGCTGACCCTGAGGGGAAGACGCCAATTAGTGGGGGTTGTGAAACCCTAGCACAACTGTGGTTTGCGTGAAGAAAACCACGGGGTCTGGGGTGAATTGTGTGTGAAACATGGCAAAAGTTCTTGTTATTTCCACCTTGCCGCTCACAGTATGAAGTGAGTTAGGGGTCCAATCCTTGTGATAGGAAGGGCATGAAAGTGGATATATCTTGCGGGTAAATTGGTACCCCTCTGCAGAGTTAAAAATGTATTCGAATACTTCGTGCTCCTGAGTTTTAGGAGTATGCCGCGGTGGATTAAATCCATGGGGTGTGACACAAGTATTGTTTTATAAATTAAAATTTGTTAAGTCAAGATTACCCAAATGACATGTGTTGTCATGATAAGGGGTGCTGCCGTGGGCTGTCATGTGTTGACGTGTCGCGTTAGTACCATAATTTAGTGATCATATGATATCTAAGAGGCATGTGGATTGTGCCCTAAGTATATGAAATGCTGCCATGAGCATGAGATTTGAAAAGCTTGGAAGAAAAGTATTTATGGAAAAACCCTCTCACCTCTTTTCCCTCAATAGCATAGGATCATGTCATCTCTACTATACGTATCTCTACTCTTACCTATGACTTGCTGAGTACGTAAGTGCTCACTCTTGCAACTTATCAACAATAGATGGAGTGCTACAATACCAAGACGAAGGCTTGGAAGATTTCGTGGATCCAGAAGGAAGAGAGCCAGTTCTGCCAAGACCCTGAAGTGTGCTGTTCTGCTGTCAACTTCTTACGACTGTGGGGGTTTCGCCTAGCTTCCGCCGAGTAGTTGTCTTTTGTTTTAATTAGACCATTTGTGCCGTGAAGGCATTGTATTACTCTTGTTGTATCAGGCCAGCAGACCATACTGTTTATCAATGATATTTTGTAAGTTACTCTGCTGCAATGAACTCCTGTGCTTGACTTATCCTGGAAAGTCAGTGGTATGTATGTATGAGGCCAGCTGCAGCGAGCTAGGTCTCCACGGGAGTAGTCGTGGTACCCTGTGCGGGGCGCGACAGGAAAGGCTTGAAAGTGGAATATCTTGTGGGTAAATTGGTACCTCTCTGCAGAGTTAAAAACGTATTCGAATACTCCGAGCTCCCGGGTTTATAGGAGTCTGTTGCGGTGGATTAAATCCACGGGGTGTGACACAAGTACTATTTTCTAAATAAAATATGTTTAATCAAGATTACCCAAATGACATGTGTTGTCATGATAAGGAGTGCTGCCGTGGGCTGTCGTGTGTCGACGTGTCGCGGTAGTGCTATAATCTAGTGAACATGAATGATGATGTATATTATGAAAAGTGCTGCCATGAGCTAAAATAAGATGAGATGAGAAAGGAAAAGATTATTTTATAAATATCCATAATTCTTGACTAGTCTAGGTTCATATCATCACTACTATATGTAACTACTCTTACCTATGACTTGCTGAGTACGTAAGTGCTCACCCTTGCAACATTCAACTCAATAGATGGAGCCTACTTTGATCAAGATGATGGCACAGAGTACTACGTGGATCCAGAAGGAGGAGAATCCGTTCCGCCAGAACCCTGAAGTGTGTTGTTCTGCCGTCAACTTCTTTTGTGGGAGGGTCACCTATCTTCTGCTGTGTAGTTAAATATTTTGCTAAACCCTGAATGCCTTGTAGGCATTGTAATCCTCTTTATGTAATATTAAGGCCAGCAGGCCACACTGCTTAATATTTTGTGAGTACTCTGTTGCAATGTAATATACTCCTGTGTTTGACTCATCCTGGGAAGTCAAAGGGTTGTGGTTTGGGACTAGCTGCAGCGAGCTAGGTCTCTACAGGAGTAGTCGTTGTCCCAGTCTCGGGGCGTGACATCCTTGCACTAGAAGGAGCTTTTGGCGAAGAAACTTCTCCCAAAATCCTCTTGGATTTCTTGGGAACGTTTTCTTTTGTCCCGCGTTTCGAAGAGATCTTCTTCACTCTCTTCGGGGCTGATTTTCCCGGGGGGCCGGCGTCTTTGGCTGAGCGTGTTGCCTCACCGAACTTTCCCAGGAGCTGTATCATTTGAGTTGTTCTTGTTAATACAAGATCAGTGGATGATCTGTAAATGGAGCTTGGCAAGAAAGTCTGTACCTTTCGGCGCTCCTGTCTAAGGTCGTCACCAGCATTGATCAGGCTCTGTGGGTGAGGCGACCCCCTAGCCCCCTCCACATCGGCACTGTACGCCTTGAGGAGGTAGTTCGTCCGTTTTTCAATTTCGGACGAACTCAGGGCTGCGTCCCAAGCAAACAAGTTAACAAATACAATATTTCAGAAGAAATTTGTGTTTCTGTTGACTAGAAGGCGTACCATTGTTGTAGTCCAAGATGCTATCCGCCATGGACTGTATCTCCCAAGCCGGATGATCCCTTTCACGCAGGGGGCTCACCCGGTTCTTCACAAAGTTGCGGATGATATCGCGAGCAGTTAGTCCTTCTTGGACTAAGTGAAGAATCACCTGGGCCTGCTTCTTCTGTTCCGCGCTTAGAGCAGGAAGAGAATCCAACTCGTTGGATTTCTCTGGCCGGGAGTTCTCAAACCACAACCAGCTCTCGGATGGAGGGGTGTAGTAGAACCACTTCTGGTACCACCCGTGCATGGAATCTCACAGGGGTGGGAAGGGATACTCCTTCTTCTCCCTTATCCGGAAGTAAATGCATCCGGCGGCATTGGCGCTCTTCGACCATGCCGAATAATAGAAGAGCCGGAAGAGCTCCACGCTTGGGAGCACTCCGACGAAAGCTTCGCATAACTACTGAAAGATCGCCAAGATCAGGATAGCATTAGGGTGGAGATTCACCAACTCCAACCCATAATGCTCCAAGATCCCCTTCAAGAATCTGCTCTCGGGAAATCGAAACCCGCATCGCAGGTATTCCTCGAAAACCACCAACTCGCCCTCTTGGACGATTGGGGTTTCTTGGTCCTTCTCCGTGGGCTGCCAGTTAATTAGCAGCCGCGAACGAAGGATCTCTTCCTTCTCCAACGCCACCAGACTCTCCTCCGCGTGGTGAACTGATCGGCTCCAAGACGCCATTTTTTACAATAGATTGTGAGAAGAAGCTGGCGGCTTTAGGGGTGATGGAAGATGAAGGATGAGGGTTTTGTGTGGCGGAAGTTCTAGGGCAAGTTGCTAGTTGTGTGGCATCCTCAGGAAGCTACCTGCTCCTTTTATAGGCCCGAGGCAACGTTCCACTGGGGATAACGTTCCATTGAATACTTTATTCATTTTCCATAATGGATGCTTTTGTCTTGGAAACCCGTTATGCATTCCCCTCACCGAATCCGAAATAAAAAGTATTCTTTATTTCGAATTTGGAGATTAGGGTGAATGTAAAAACGTGAAAATGCAGCGAAGATTTTGGGGGGATATTATCCTTCATGTTCTTTGGTAAATTTTCACGCGTTGATCACAATGTGTTCCTGTGATCACTTTAAAATTTGCATTTTGATCATAATGATATTCTGTGATCATCGCAAATGGATAACCACTATATATACAATTGTCATCCGATCAAAACGTTGTGTTGTCATGACTTTGATTCTAATCGAACTTCAGTCTTGATCGCGATGACAGTTCTGATCGGATCTCAGTTCTGACAGCGGCTTTGGTTTTGATCGCGGTATCAGTACTGGTCACGGTATGACATATTAATGCGTTTCTAACCGCAGTACTCAGATTTACCAGTGTATGAGTGGTCGTAAAGACATTACTTATGGCCATATTTTCTCACAAAGATTATGAAGAGTTTTTAAGACATGTAAGGAAAAAGAAATCTTTATTTCTGACAATCCACACAAAAGGGATACAGGCGACCAGAGCATCGACCTGATCCGAGAGGAGTTTACAAAGTTCTCCTAGGGACATTTTGGCGTCAGTAAAATCTACACTGACGGCCCCAAGAGAACTAGCAATTACTCTAAGACTATCTACATCATCCCTAATCAGAGACGCACTACCATCCCTGATCGAATCGGAGAGTTCTCATTGTTGTCGAGTGTAGTCCCTCTCCAAGCGGCATTGGTGCACCTCTTCGCGGGATCTGTCAAAACATTCTGCCAGGTGCAGAATGGCCGAAGACATCTCTTTGGTTTTCTTCTCCAAGGCCTCTTTTTCCCCTTGGAGAGTCTGTTCGAGGGGAGGAGGTTGAATCTCAGCAGGCTGGTCGCTGGGGGCTCCAACGATTTTCATCTCCTGTATTTGCATATGTTAGTTATCCGAATTAAAACAACAAGCAAAGGAGATGAAAATAATTACCAATCCTCGCAAGTGAGAGGTTGAAGTATTTCCCCCAGAAAGTAGATCACCCGATAAAGGCCGAGGATCATCATATGGTGGAAGAGCAACCTTCCCACCAAAAGATTGTTTCCCCAACACAAGTTGAGGATTATCCGGTCGTGGAAGTACAGCTTGCCAACCAGAAAATTGATAACCCGTCAAAAGACAGGCAACATTGGGATGAAATGGAGAAATGTGGGAAGGCCTTGAAGGATTATCATGGACCTCCAAAGATGAGGATGAAGGTTCAACCTGCCGAGGTGCATGAACAGGGAGAACCACCGGTACCAAAGGAAGAGAGAACAGTGGTGCATTTCTCGCCTTTGTACCACTAGAAGATCCCTCGTCAACCTTAGGTTTCTTCTTTGGAGGAACCTGGTCTTCGGTCATCTGTGAATTTCCGACAAAGTGTTCGAGGAAATGATCAGAGCATAAGATGGCAATTTAAATCAAGAAATCCAGAAGAAACTTACCTTCTGTGAATCTTGGTCGAATTCAAGTACCATTTCCTCTTCATCGCTCTCAATCTCTATGATGCTTTTATCTGCCATTGAGATGGAGATGAAAGAGAAGAAAATATGGCTATAGAAAAGGCTTAGCAGGGAAAAAGTTTGTGAAAGTTTTTGGCTAAAGGGCTCTGGTATTTATAGCTCCGGAGGTGACGGTTCATTTTTTGAACGCCTCGAGCTTTTAAAACATTTACAATCTTACCTCGGGTTAAAAGAATTCTACGGTGCCATCATTACCTATCAAATACTGCTCAGAGATCGTCTCGGGAAACAAACCGCCACTTGGTGCACCACTAAGTGGAGGATTTGAAGCGTCGGGTCACTTATCCGATGTAAGTCTTAAAATTTGAAGTAAATATGTCTCTTCGTTTTCTTCAAATTTGGGGGTTAGCTGATGAGGATTGTTACCCGAGCTAGTTCAGAATAAATGCACGTCTAGTTCAAGATAGATTCGAACTAGGTGAGTGTCTGTTGATGTGATTTCAAGCTATCCTGGGAAGCGCGAACACATGGTCGCAGGCTTTACGCGATCAGGTCGCAGATAGTGCGCGGTTAGAAGCCCGTATGCGATGCGCGGATAGAAGGCTACAGATAGTGCGCGGTCAGATGATTGCAAGCAATGCGTAGTCAGAACACCCTCGACCAGGAGACGCGGGGTTGCTTAGACCTTACAACAAGCATATCCCGAGTATCCCGAAGATTCCTCCACGTGCGGAGACAACCGTCAGGAGGTTAATACATGCAGTTATTCCTTAATTACATGTGTTAAGCCTGCGTGGGGGTTAAGTGCAGTTACCAAAACTGCACCCGAGCAACTGTTCGAAGCCGTTATGCCTTGGCGCCCTTTCGACCAGTATAAAAGGGTAAACCAATGCATCAAATGAGGGGGATAGAAAGAAAAACAGAAGACATTAGATTAAGTCAACTAGCTTTCATAAGCCTTTTTGGCATTATCCTGTACAACTACACAGGAAAGATCTTCGCCTGTGAAGATCCTTTCCACAATCTTGTAATCTTCTTACACATAGTGAAATCCTAACAGGACGTAGGGCTGTTACTCCCACCATCAAGGGCCCGAACCTGTCTAAAACTCTTTGTGCTTCAACTTACTTTGGTTCATCATCCCTTCCCGGAGGGACACCCTGAAAGGTCTCACAACTCACAAAAATCTGTATAAGTTCGACTAAGGACCCCGAGTCCAAATCGTTGACACTCACTCTGTGAACTTGTATTTAATTTGGATTTCTAATCTTTGTAGTGACAGCTGGAGAATTAGGATTCAAATTATCTATTAGAGGGTAAAATGGTTATCACAACGTGTAAGGATTCACCGGATTGTGTAGTGACGTCGTGAAAGCGGGATGCATGCTGGTGGATTATAGGATGTAGTAGCGTCGCGACAGCAGAATGTTTCTTTTTAAGAGATCACTACCTACATAATAGAATTAAAATTGATTACAATAGAAACTAAAATCAACCTCTACAATTTATTCAATAGATTGATGCACCAAAATCCGAGTGATTGTCTTAATTCATAAGATATTAATCTAAGTTTTATTTCTTTACTGTTTTTATTTGTTTTTATTCTTTTCCCTTGGCACTAATGAAAATTTTAGAAGTTATTCCCTTTTGTCAAAAGAAGACAAAACATTTCCTTGTATGATCGACAAACTCTACTCGTCCATAAGCTACGATTGACACCGTTCTCTTGCAGTTCAATATGAGTCCTCCTAAATCAACTTTCAGGGACTCTACAACAAGCTTTATGGTGTCATTGCCGGGGATACGACAGCTTTTCTTTTAATAAAATTCCTTACTTTTTGTTTCTTTATTTTCTAAACTTTTTCTTTTTACTACATAATATTTTTTTGACCAAAGGCAGTAGAGAAGGAGTACAAGAGAACAAAGATACAAAGTCAAGGAACAAAAAAGAAGATTACAAAAGATCAATCCATCTTGTCGACGATTGGGACTCTAGTCCTTAGTCGAACATATGTAAGTTTAGATGATGAAATGTGAAGCCAATTCAAGATGAAACTCAAGTAAGTTCTCAGAAAGGTGACTAACTTGGGTTATAATCCTCGCCAGCTAGCCCCCAAATTTGAAATAACAAGTTATTTACTTTGTCGTTTCAAATTCTAGATCCTTTTAATTTAATTATATAGACAATCTGACGTTTCACCTTCCCATATTGCAACACTTTTTCCACCATGTGCCGCTGCGCTTCCCAAGAAGAACTTTGGGTGCAGTTGTCAGGCCATTATGAAATCTTTTGTTGCAACTCGAGGTTAAACTTATAAGGTGTCTTTCAAGAATTCGAGGCTGTGGATATGAACCGTGGCTTCTAAGTTCTATAATAACCTAACCCTTGCGTTCTACTGATAAGTCTTAGAACTTCTTTTCATCTTCAAAATTTCTTTCTTCTTCTCTGTTCTTGTTCAAATGGCAAGCCAAAGCCCTAAACGATTCGTTGAGAGCGAAGAAGAAGAATTAAAGATAGAAGGCATTGTAGTGCAGTCATTTCAAAAGGTGATTCTCTTTTGAAGAATCTGCATAAATCTTTTCTCTTGTGGAATGCTTTCCAAAGCAATGCATTTTGGTTTTCTTCAGGTGTTTGAAGATCGACCAGCTTCCAAAAAGCGAGTTGGTGATGATATAGGATCATCTAGTGGATCCTTATCAAAAAAACTAATAAGGTCCGATGTGTTAGCTACCACTGCATCTCAAGTTGTGGTGTCTTTTTTACCATATCCTTCTGACATTTCACTTGCTTCTCCTCACTTGAAGAATATACTAATTATCTCTCCAACTAAGTTTAAATTGCTTAGTTGGGAATGACTCATTTAGAACAAAAGTTGGATATGTAGGGAAGGTAATACCACTCTGGCCCCAAGTTCTTTGGTGGCCCAATCGGCATCTGTTTCCAAGGTAAGTATTTTTACCTTTCTAAAGCATTCTGTATGTGACCTGGATTGATCCCATAATCATATAGGAGGACAAGGCTTTGTGGGTCCTCAGCGAACAGCTTGCTGAGATCTAGGTCTTTCTGAAGGAAAAGACTACTTTATGCAAGATTCTTAAGGATGAGAACGAAGAACTTGAGGAGCGGTATATCAGGCGAGGACTTGACCTCAACTCTACCTTCAGGGCCGTTGATCGCTTGAAGGCAAATTGTGACAGGGCTTGTGAGGCCACAAGGCTTGCTCGCTTAGAGAGACCTTGTGCAAGAGGAGAAAAATGCCTATGATGTAATCATCGTAGGTTGTGATCTCACAATAAAAAATGTCCTTGAAAAACTAAGGACAGTTGCAGACTCACTCGGGGCGGATGTTAGTGATCCTAAAAAGGATGATTTATCCCTTGAGGAGTCTTGTATTTTTCTTTTGGAAAAGGCTGACTCGTTGGTCGCTAGTATCCCTTTTCCCTGTAAGGATTGTAAGAAATAATAATAAAGTTATTTCCTTTACATCAAAGTCGTTTGGATATGTTTAATAATATGATCACTCATAACCTGTAATGCTTATTACTATCCAATTTTATCTTTGCTATCAAAAATAATCATAGGTAAGTATCTCTGTGAGAAAAAATGACTGCAGGTAAGTAAACTTCTCTATGAGAAAAAATAATTGCAGGAAAATGCCTTCTGTGACCATAACATTCACAGGTAATTAAAAGTATTCGAGATCACGGTCTCTACGACTTCAGAAAATTGAAGCTAAAATATCATTATAGTTTATAATCTAATGGTCTGGGTATGATGCAGGTAACATCTAGCCCCCGAATCCGAAACGAAATGGTCTTTCGAACCTCAAAAAAGGTGCCCTTTTTGTTTCAGATTTCAATAGGTCCCAAGGAGAAACTTTGGGTGCACCCGTCAGACTCATCATGGAAAGCATTAAATGTGAGGGTTTTGTGTGGTGGTTGAAAAGCAACTTACAGACCGGGAAGCTTCAAAAACCCTCTTCTTAGCTATCACTGCCTCTTCAAGTAGTCTCAAAACCCTCAAAACCCTCTTTTCCAAGTTGATCTCTTTCTTAGATTGTGAACAAATGGCGCCCTGGAACCGATCCATTCGCTATGACATGGAGAACTTGGATATTCTAGAGTAGGAAGAGATCCTGCCATCAAGGTCGTTGATCACGTGTCGACCCACTGGGAAAGAAGAAACACAGTCATCAAAGAGAATGAACTGGTGATCTTTGAAGATTTCTTACGCTGTGGATTTCGCCTTCCAAAAAGAGAATTCTTTCTTAGCGTCCTCAACCATTTCGGGTTGGAATTGGTAAATATGCATCCCAACTCTGTGTTGAGTTTGACCATTTTTCAACATCTGTGCGAAGCTTTTGTTGGAGTTCTGCCCAGCATTTCTCTCTTTCGCTGATTTTATTTTCTGGTGTGGTCAAAGAGTTCAAATGCCGCTGGATATGTCCACTTTCATCTAAGAGAGAAGAAAGACTATCCAGTTGTGCCTCTCTGTGACTCCGTCCATGGATGGAATCAACGATGGTTGTATTGCTTGGCTCCTGAGGAGAGCCATCTTTGGTTCAAAAATCGTCAGCCAGAGAAAAGCAATGAAAAAGACTGCGCCTGATCTTGACGATGAATTGCAGAGGCAAGCCCAGGCCATTCTCCATCTAGCTTGTGAAGGCTTAACTGCGCGGGATGTGATTTGGGACTTTGTGAAGAACCAAATCAGTCAGTTGAAGAAAAGGATGCATCCTGCCTGGGAGGTGCGCTCTATGCAAGATGGAACCTTGGATTATAATCAAGGTAAATGCCCCTTCTTGTAGAGTGATATATTATCTTCAATCTAGGATGTTGGGGAACTCCCAGGGGCTCCACGAAGTCCTGAAAAACCCCCCGACGAGACCCGGAGCATCACCGGGTCCCCGGTGAGATCCAGAGAGTCATCGGGCCCCCGGTGTCGCCCGAGGCCTCGGGAGAACGGCTGCTAACCAGGGACGGCTCTGGGAAGCTGACGAGGACACGTGTCAAGCATCCAAGCCATTTCCCCAGCCAAATGACTTTAGTGCCCTTCGATCCAACGGTCGTAGTTAGGGCCTTTTGGTCTTTTGTATTTCTTAGGGGCTATATATACCCCTCCTGTACCTCTTTTCAGGGGATTCGAATTCATTTGAACAAACACAAAATATCAGGCTCACTTGGAGATCTCTCCCTGAGAGCATACCTCCCCAGCGGACTCGCGTCCGGAGAGAGCCAACAAGACTAGGGCCCCCACTGGGACCCGAACCTGTATAAAAACCACTGTGTCAATTTCTGTGTTGCCTGGCGGGAGGAGACCAATAGCTCGGTCAGCTCACGCCGCTATACACGTGCTGCGCACGTCCAAAGAAACCTGCCGGGGTATCCGTCATACCACGACAGTTGGCGCCATCCGTGGGGACTTCGCGACGAATCGCCATGGCTCCCCCCAGAACCAGAGCTCAAGCCCTCTCATCTCCCGATGGCGCTGGTCCTAGCAACCCAGCTCCGCCTCTGTGAGATGATGCCTCCATGACCCTGCCACCCCGGGGCGCCTGGGGGGAGGAACTGCCTCCTCCACCCGCGGCATCCGGCAGGAGGGTCCCCATTTCTGACTTGGTGACCGCCGCCGAGCTTGCAGGGCCTAGTGCGCCCCAACTCTCCATCCCAGTCTCCGGAGATCCTCTGCTGGGGGTTTTGATCCAGGGCCAGCTTCGCACCCAGCACACCCTGGAGGAGCTACTGCTCGCCCTGGTGCGACCCCCGGCTCCCGTCTACCCGCCCCCATATCCGTTTATGGGGGCACCGCCCCAATTCTTTATGGGGCACCCCACCTTTCCCGGGGCGGGGATGTTCCCCGCTCCCAGAGGTGCGCCCGCGCCTGGGGCATATCCAGTCCTGGGAATGCTTCCCGCGCCGAGGGCTCAACTCGTACCCGAGTCCTCCCCTGCTTCGGGGAGTCACCCGGCCCCAGGCCCGGAACTCCCGCGAGCGGCTACCGACGTGCCGGGGGCCTCCCTCGCACCGGAGACAACCTCCACACCTAGGCCCGAGAGCCTTCGAGGGCCGACGCTCGGAGCCGGTGCGGCGCCCGCTCCTGCGAACACCCCGGAGACTCAAACCGCGACTGCTCCCGCCGCCTCCCCGAGAGTGGACCCGGCGCCTGGCCTGGTCCGCGCACCGGCGGCGTCCACTGGGACGATGGCGAACGCGCATTAGCTCCCTCCCCCTCCGGGACCGCCCTTGCGGGCACCCCCGGTGGATTAGACCCGCTTCACTAGGGAGGAGGTCGAGCGAATGCGTACCACCAAGTCCGGGGAAACCACCTCCCGCCATCGATCAGGACTCCCCCGAACCCACCGACGCGTGGAGACACGCTCCCAACTTACCCGGGGCAAGAGACCGTTTAAGGAAGCTGCTACCATCCCCGCGGAATACCTCGATGCTCAAGAGGTTAGCTCAACCAACCCCGAGGAAAAGAGGCGGTACCGTCGCACCGGTGGACTGCTGGCACCCCTCCTAGACTCCGACAATGAGCATGCGTCCCCGGTGAGAGAAGACAGCGACCATGAATCCCCCAAGGAAGTTGAGGGAGCCAATCAGCCACTGTGCAGTCGCCTCCGGTGCATCCGCTGGCCGTGGCCTTATCGCCCGCCATTACAACGGTGAGGCCGATCCTTACGAGTTCGTGCAGGTGTACTCCACGGCCATCTCAGCGGCTGGGGGGGATGAGACAGTGCAATGCATTGTCTTCCCCCTCTACCTCACGGGCATCGCCCGCTCATGGTTCTACAACCTGAGAGCTGGGTCCATCAAGTCCTTCGCGCAGCTGAAGCGCGAATTTTGCGCGAACTTCCAGTGGAACTATGTACGCCCCTTAGACTCATCCCAGCTCTACACCATCTGGCAAAGGACGGGGGAGACCATCCGCAGCCTCTTTAAGCGCTTCACTCAGGTGAAGAGCAAAGTAGCACATGTCCCCGACTCCACAGTCATCGAAGCGTGTAAGAGCGGGATACTCCCCGGGGAGCTCCACCGGAGGCTTTCTCGGAGATGCCCCACCTCCGCCGACGAGCTCTTCACTGTACTCGAGAAGTATGCCCGTGCGGAGGAGGACGATCTTTGGAAGAAGAACCAGGGGGCTCCTGCCCCCGCCGGCCGGGAGGCTAGAGATCTCCCCAACAAGCGTCCCCGAAGAAACGATCGTGGCGAGCCACGGCCTCGGGACGCTTTCGTCCTCGAGGGCGGAGGCGGCTCGCGCGACGGCTGCAAAGGCAGTCGTGCTCCCCCTAAGTCAAAAGGCTATTGGGGGGGGACAGTCGTCCCGCTGGAGCGAAGGCCACTCCAAGGAAGGCAGAGAGGGCACAGCCAACGTGTGGTGTGCCTTCCACAAGTCAAGTACCCACGCTACTCGAGAATGCCATCAGCTTTTACAGCACTTCGCGGCTTTTCTCGACCAGCGTGGCCAGGGGGAGGGGGCCCTGCCAACTTGCCTCCCTCGACGGCCTTGCTAGCACTTCCTGCTCCCGCGGGGGAGCAGCAAAGACAGACGCAAGAAGGAGGCTCAGCCCAGGAGCTCCCCTTCCAAACCTCCCAAAGGCGCCTCGAGACGGGACTCCAAGCGTCAGCGCAAGGAGTATGCGCGAGAGGTGAAGGTTGTGGGGGTGCTGCATACGTCTCCACCACCGAAATGGTCAGACGTCCCCCTCACCTTCACAGCAGAAGACGCGCGCGGGGTTCGCTTCCCGCACGATGACGCGCTTATCGTCTCGGCTACAGTCTACAACTGCCAATTAGCGCGCATCCTCATCGACGGCGGAAGCTCCGCCGATATCTTATACCTGAAGGCGTTCAGGGAGATGCAAGTCAACGAGAAGCTGCTGCAGCCTGCACTCGGGCCGCTGCAAGGCCTCGTTCCCGGGAATACCATCCACCTGGTGGGGAAGGTCGACCTCCAGATGACCTTCGGCACCCCAGAAAACTATCGGACGGAGATGGTCCAGTTTGATGTTGTGGACCTCCCCTCTTCATACAACGCCATTATGGGGAGGACCACGATCAACCATCTAGGGGCAGAAATTCACCAGAACTACCTCTGCGTGAATATCCCTGGGCCTCACGGTGCGATCACCGTTCGAGGCGACCAGAATGTGGCCCGCGCTCTTTACGAGCACGCCACCACTACCATTGGAAATGTCAACATGATCAAGACTCCGGGGGGAGAGAACCCCCCCGAGCCTAATGCCCTGGCCGCTTCTTCCGGAAGGCCACTCCCAAGGCCACGCCCCGAGGGGGACCTCCGGAAAGTTCAACTGTCCTCGGGAGGTGAAGAGAGGACCGTCAGGATCAGAGCAGACCTCCTCGAGGAACACGCGGAGCAACTCGCAGCCTTCCTCCGCGAAAACTTAGACGTTTTCACGTGGGAACCCTCAGACATGCAAGGCGTCACCCGAGATGTCATTGAGCATAAGCTCGCAGTGACCCCCGGCCGCCTCCCGGTCAAACAAAAGTTGAGGAAGCTATCCCTTGAACGCCAAGGCGCCATCAAGGTTGAGATCACCAAGCTTCTAGAGGCGGGGTTTGTGCGGGAAGTCCTGCATCCTGAATGGTTAGCAAACCCCATCCTCGTGAAGAAGTCAAATAGCAAGTGGAGGATGTGCGTGGACTTCACCGACCTTAACCGCGCTTGCCCAAAGGATAACTACCCACTCCTGCGAATTGACCAACTGGTCGATTCGACCGCGGGGTGTGAATTGATGAGTTTCCTCAACGCATATTCGGGGTACCATTAGGTTCGAATGGCAATGGAGGACGAGGAAAAGACGAGTTTTATAACTCCCCTCGGCACCTTCTGCTATCTACACATGCCCTTCGGGTTGAAGAACGCTGGGGCGACTTTCCAGCGCCTCATGACTCTGGTCCTCAAGGACCAAATAGGCCGTAACGTCGAGGTCTACGTTGATGACACGGTCGTCAAAAGCCTTCGTGCGGCCGCCCACATCGACGACCTGGCGGAGACCTTCCGCAGCCTCCGCAAGGACGGATTGAAACTCAACCCGGAAAAATGCGCCTTTGGCGTACGCGGTGGGAGGCTGCTCGGCTTCCTTGTGTCCCAGCGGGGCATTGAGGCAAACCCTGAAAAAATTCGGGCCCTGTTGGACATGCCTCCTCTGCGCTCCGTGAAAGACGTACAGAGACTTACCGGCCGCTTAGCCACGTTGGGTTGCTTCGTCTCGCGGTCAGGGGAACGTGGACTCCAGTTCTTCAAAATCCTCCGCGGCCTCGAGGGGTTCAAGTGGACTCTCGAGGCCCAGACGGCGTTCGACGCGCTAAAGAAGTACCTCGCGAGTCCTCCAATGCTCGTGAGCCCATCTCTGGAGGAACCCTTGCTCCTCTACCTCGCTGTGACCCCAGTCGCTGTGAGCGCGGTGCTCGTAAGAGAGCAAGATGGGCAACAGCGCCCCTTGTACTACGTAAGCTAGGCCCTTCAAGGGGCTAAGACGCGGTACACGGAGGTGGAGAAGTTGTGCTACGCCCTCCTCATGGCGTCACAGAAGCTCCTCCACTACTTCCTCGGACACTCAATTACGGCCCCATCATCTCTCCCACTAGGGGAAGTGGTGAGAAACAAGGAGGCCACCGGTCGAATTGGGAAGTGGGGAGCCGAGCTTGCTCCTTTCTCCCTCACCTTCACGGGCCGCTCCGCCATCAAGTCGCAAGTCCTCGCTGACTTCGTGGCAGAGTGGACCCTGACCATCGAGGCAAACGGAGAGACTCCCCTCGCCCCCCCCCCCCCCCGGTGCCAGGACCACTGGACACTCATGTTCGATGGTTCCTTATGCCTCATCGGGGTCGACGCGGGGGTGGTTCTCCGGAGTCCCGAGGGGAAGATGCTGGAGTATGCTGCCAGGCTCGAGTTCCCGGCTACGAACAATGTTGCCGAGTATGAGGCCTTGCTCCTGGGATTGCGCCTCGCGCGCTCCTTGGGAATCCGCAGCCTCCTGGTGAAAGGAGATTCCCAGCTTGTGGTCAACCAAATGGACAAGTCCTACTTGTGCCATGACGCGAACCTGAGTCTTTACTTGGGGGAGGTGCGGAAGATGGAAAGACACTTCGAAGGCTTGGAGGCCCGACATATCCCCCGGCGGGATAACGACCGGGCTGATGCCTTAGCCCGGGCAGCCAGCGCCCGAGAATCCCTCCCCAAGGGCGCTTTTCTGGAAATCATCACGAAGCCCTCGACAACCCTTCCGGACGCGAACCCTGGGGTTTGCGTCCCGGAGGTTTCCGAGATCACTCGGACCGCATCATGGATGGATCCCCTCATCTCCTGCATAAGGGATGAGGGGGAACCTTCCGGCGATGCCGAGGTGAAGCGCCTCCGCGCCAAGGCTCGGGCATACATCCTGCTGGAGGGAAAGCTTTACAAGCAGGGAGCCTCTGCCCTTCTCCGCTGCCTCCCGCGGACGGAGGGACTCCGGCTCCTCGAGGACATACACTCGGGGAGCTGCGGATCCCACTTGGCTCCGCGGGCGGTCGTGGTGAAGGTCCTCCGCCAAGGGTTTTATTGGCCCACGCTGGTCCGCGACGCACGGGATCTGATCTCCGCGTGCGAGGCCTGCCAAAAGATGGCGATGGGCACCAGGCTGCCCTCCGCGACGCTGCAAACCATCCCTGTTACTTGGCCCTTCGCGCGCTGGGGGATGATCTCCTTGGTCCTTTCCCCCCAGCACCTGGGGGCTACAAGTACGCGGTGGTCACTGTGGATTATTTCTCCAAGTGGGTGGAGGCGGAGCCCATGGCCAGCATCACTTCCCGCGCAGTGCAGCGTTTTTTCTGGAAAAATGACGTATGTCGTTTCGGGGTCCCCCAAGAAATCACCGTCGACAACGGGACCCAGTTCGACTCGGCATATTTCTGGGAGTTCTGTGAAGGCTTAGGGACTACCCGCCATTTTGCCTCCGTGGCTCATCCCCAGAGCAACGGAGCCGTTGAAAGGGTCAACGGCGTGATCCTGCAAGGCCTGCGTCGACGGCTTGAACAGACCACCTCCAGGCGAGGTGCATGGGCAGAAGAGCTTCCAAGCATCCTCTGCTCCATGCGCACAACCCCTAGCCGAGCGACAGGGCGCACGCCTTTTTCGCTCTTGTACGGGGCCGAAGCAATTCTCCCCTCAGAAATTGGTTTTCGATCGCTGCGGGTCGAGCTCTTGGACGGAGCCACGACCGTGGCGCACCAAACCAATGAGGCCAATCAACGGCTGGAAGTCAACCTCGTTGAAGAAGAACGCGACCGAGCGCTCCTCCACCACACCATCTACGAGCGCGAGATGGCGCGCGCATACAACCAGCGCGTGCGCGAAAGGGCCTTCCGCCTCGGGGACTTGGTCCTCAAGCGCGTGACTGACCCCTAAGCCCAGGGAAAACTATCCCCCAAGTGGGAGGGCCCGTACAGGATCTCCGCGGTCCTGGGCTCAGGAGCCTACAAGCTCTCCACACTTGAAGACCAGGAGCTGACGCACACTTGGAACATAAGCTTGCTCCGCAAGTTCTATGTTTAGCCTCCGGGCTCGCCACCTCCCTCGCCGCGGTTCCGCGGGGGGAGGCGTTTGTACTCACTGTTCCCTCCCCCGCCGCGCTTTCGCGGGGGGAGGCATTGTATCTCGTCCTTTATTAATACAAATGGATTTTTTGTTCAACTCTGGGATTTTGTGTCCCTCTCCCGCTGTGACCGCACAGGGGGGGTGTTATGTGTTCATTAACTCGAATGGCTTTTTCTACTTCAACGTTGGAATTTCTTACAAGAGTTTCTTCTTCCGCCTAAAAGGTGACGCCTCCTCTATGAAAATGCCCTCAGCGCGAGGATGCCCTCTCCGTGAGGACGTAGGCTATCATGGCCTAAAGTCCCGACAACGGGAGCCCAGCTCCCATAGGGCGGCTTACTGTAACCCCTCGTGAACTGAGGGGGTAAGCGGCAACCCAGTTCTCACGAACTGCGGTAACGAGTCACTTCGAGAGACTAGTGCCCCCTCGAACACTCTACACCCGCTACTGGGTCACGGAACCCTCCTAAGGGAATATCCTTCGCCCCCCGGGACAGACAGGAAAATCGGCTTTCGGAATTCATTATCTCAAAAGACTTAGACTGGGAATCCTTCCGATAAGTTCCCCGCATCCAGGCAACCCAGCCGGTTTCTCGGTCGGGCACCCCCACTAGTCCCCGGGACTCCCGTCGGGGGGCTACATAAGTTAAGCAGCCACTGCAGTCCGGGCCTCTTCAATCCTTACCCACAGCGCGCGGAGCTAAGCTACACCCCACTGTGGCGGGGGGGGAACCTCGGGCCCGGACAGAAAAACAGCGACCTACCGCGGAAGATTTTGAAATTTCAGAAACAAAGATGATCCCGACAACCTCGAAGAAACCCTAAAGACATGGCAAATAAACAAGTCTACAACCTTATTAATACAACATTGCACTAGGGGACAACCCCCCTGGTGGGCTGAAAGTGCAACCGAGATGAGACCCGGGTGTGCGAGTACAGGCCGGGGAGTTAGGCTCCCGTGGGAAACTACTTCGAAGAACGACCCCCGAGAAGCAACTACACCTAATAATCCCGGAAGCCCTCCGAGATCTCCCGGGAAAGATCCTTGTACAAACTACTCACACGCCAAAGAGCCCTCCTAAGGAGATCCTCCGGCCAGCACTCGTAGCCGGTTGGGGGGAGTATCCTGAGCGGGGGGACCTTTAGAGACCCTAGCCTCGGTGGAGATAACTCGGCACAACAATCGTCGAAGTTCCCCAGGTGCCACTCCGGGAGCCATCGCAGCCGAGCCGGCTCCCGGGAGGCACCTCCCTTCGTGGAATTAGCACGAACGGACCCGGAGGCTAGCCCACCAGACGCTCCCCCAGCTGCCAGACTTAGTAAAATCGAGGCCGCCTGGGCGCTATCTGGGCTAGACCTCCCGGGCGACCCTGGAGCACTCTCCGAAAGACGCCCCTCAGGGCAGGAAAACCCCGGGAAAGTGATATCTAAAGATACCTGCTCACAAGTTGAACACACTTAGCAAAAGTACTACTTTATTCCAGTTGAAAGATATTTACAAGTTCCTGGGGCCCTTTCTAAAGAAGCTACCCGGAGCAAAAGAGATCTAAAAAGAAAAGCCTAATCTATCTGGGGGGGAGGAGCTCATACTTGCCCGTCCTTGTCCCCCCCAGAGGGGACATCCGCGCTGGCTGTCGCGTCCTGACCCGAGCGCCGGCCGCCCGTCTCCATGGCACCAGTATTCCGGTCGAAGAAGGCCTCGGCGGACCGCTCCAGCTCCGCCCGCCGAGGGTCGAAGAAAGCAGGGAAGCTCCGGGGGACAAGCTCTCCGATGACCCGAGCGCCCTCGCCGCGGTACTCGACGAGGGCCGCTGCCAACGCGATCACCGGGACGACGAGGCCTTGCACCCGAGCCTCCGCAGCAGCCGGGATCAGGGAAACCTGCGCGCCATGGAAGTGCGCGGCCTCCCCGACCAATGCTGCGGCAGGATCGGGGCCTGCTCCTGGCCCGAGCTCGATCCGAAGCTGCTCTAAGGCAGAGCGGATCACCCTACCTCCCGAGACTACGGCCTGGACGCCCGAAGCCGCAGCCTCCCGCTCCGCTTGCAACTCCCTCTGGAGCCGAGAGGCCGTGTCCTCGACGGCAGTGAGCCGAGCCTGCACCGTGGCGAGCTCCCCAAGCGCCCGCTCCTTCTTGGAGGGCTCCAAGGCCACGTCCCTGAGCGCCTTCTCCTTCCCGGCTGAAAGGGATCTAGGATATCGACTAGAGGGGGGTGAATAGGCGATTTTAGCAATTTAGCAAATAATCAAACAATTTAACGAAAATGAGAGCAAATAAATAACACAATATGAATAAAGCACAATTCCAACACAAGGATATATCCCGTGGTCTCGGTGATTTGCCGATCACCCCTAATCCACGTTGAGGCAAACTCAAATCTCTAACCGCTCCTCTATCTAGTCAACCTTCTCTCGAGAAGTGACCTAGATCTTGAGCCAGATTAGTGTGATGAGTTATCCAAACCTCGATTTCACTAAGGATGCACTTTACCGCTCCGGCAAGGTGTGCTCAAACCTTTCACAAGACGTTTTGAGGCTTCTTCACAATCTTCCTTGAAGAGCTCTTCAAAACCTTTCTCCTAGCCATCTAAGAGCCAGCAAACTCCAAGAGTAACAAGCCGGTGATGATCACTTAGCCTTCTTCTAGTGCCACAAGATTGATTTAATGATCTAAATGCAATGCACTAGAAGATCTCAAATGCACACTCTCACAAATTTGAGAATTTGAACCCTAGAGTGTATGAAACTAGCTTAGGCTCTCAAGGATGATGACAATGCTCAAGATTATGCCAAAAGTTGTGAACAGGGACGGGCAAGGGAGTATATATACCCCCCACAATTAATATAGCCGTTACAGGCCGTTGGGAGAAAAAGATCACCTGGCGGTTAGACCGCAGGCACAAACTCGGTCAGACCGCCGCAATTGCAACGGCATTAAACAGGCGCAATAAATGCTCAACTGCCCTTGTCAGGCACACATACGGTCAGACCGGAGTATATTTCGGTCAGACCGTGAAACTTTCCAGAGACAACATAGTTTCTGGACACCTTATACGGTCAGGCCAATATATACGGACAAACCGGCCAAACGGTCAGACCGCAGTTCAAAAACACGGTCAGACCGATTTCGCGGTCAGACCGGTCTAACAAACGGTCAGACCGTAATAGCTCAAAATACCAGAAGGATAAAACAAGAGGTTCCAGGAGTCTGACCTTGGTCTCTACTACGGACAGACCGGCCAATCGGTCAGACCATAGTTTACAACTCGGTCAGACCGGCCTAACAAACGGTCAGACCGACTGAGACAGAAATGAGCTGAAATAAGCATTCTCAAAGGATGTGACCTTCTAGTATGCAATGCAAGTTGATTTTATGATTTGTGGCACATAGATGAAGTATTTTGTGATACACCACATGCTCCTCTTAATAGTACGGCAACTATCCTAAAATCCGGTCAAAATTCTTCTCTAATCACCTTAGACCGGTAAAAATGGAAAAGATCCTATTTCGTACCTTTGCCCTTTTGATCAATGCCCTTTCTTCATCATGATGCTCTTTCTTTGCCTTTCATTAACCTGTCTTTTAAGTATCTTCTTGACACAACTAGGCAGGTAACATTAGTATAGCATTTGTAGTTGTCATTAATTATTAAAACACTCTATAGGGGCCTAGAAGCTACACCGGCGCGCTCAAAGGCCACTATGTCCTCGGTGGCCCGGAGACGCGTGGCGAGCCGAGCCCTGAAGCCCTGGGCCAATGCAACCGTCTGCAGGGAAACAATAATCACAATACAAAAGCCGGCTGAGCGTAAGATTCAAGTAACTCACCCGAAGTCCGGAAGCGATCACCGCGTCAACGTCACCCTCGTCGCCCCCCGGGTAGCTCCCTCGGGAGGCCTCCCCACTGAGCAGAGCACCCTCCTCTGGAGTCCCACCATCGGCGGAGCCGAAAGCCTGATCCATCGGGAGCGCCGGAACCCCGGGGCGGACAAACAAACCCTTACCCCTCCCGGGTACAGGGAGCGCCGCCGTCGCGGGCTGAACTGCCAAGGAACCCGTCTCTGGGGCTAGGATCGAGGCCAGCGGCAGGCCGCCCGGCATCCGAAACCTGACGGAGACCTCGCTGGACGACGGCTGCGGCTGGACCCCCGGAGGAGCAGGAGGCGGCGAGGGGCTCGGGGCGTACATCTCCGAGTCTAAGCCCTGGCCCTCCCCAGTCGGAACGCCGCCTGCGGGATCCGGCCCACCAGGGGTGTCTGGGGCTGCACCCGATGCCCCAGCAAGCGCCGCCGCGGAGTCCTTCGTGGGAGAAGCTGGAGGCGAAGACAGGGGCCTCGCGGGACTCCTCCGGGCCCGGGACCCCGCAGGGCTGCCCGACGGACGAGACCGCTTCAAGGGTCCACCGGAAACCTCCTTCCCCCGCTTGCGTGAAGCAGGAGTGGGAAGAGCCACCAGGGCCGGGAGCCTGAGCCCGAACGCCTCCGCAACGACGTTCCGGGGAGGACCCTCCCCGATGACGCGCACCACCCACTCGTGCTCGTCCTCGTAATATCACCCAAGGAGGGTCACCGCGACCTCCTTGGCTCGACCATAAGACCTAACTGCAAAAAGGAAAGGAAGCAAGAGTTAGGAAAAATCTCCCAGCAGGGAGAAGGGGTCTGAGTACTTACGATCCGCCACCGCCATCTGGGGTGGCCTGTGCGCCGCCGACATCCCCCTCCCCCGGCGGGTGTGGAACGGTGCCACTCGGAGGAGGGCCATCTTCTCTGCCAGATCCCTCATGGACCACTGAAATCGGGCCTCCGCCATCGCAGTAAGGAGGTCCATCTCCGCCACGGTCCACTCCGGAGCCACCGGGCCACCGGACCGCGTATACGTGGAGGGCTTCGGTGAATACGTCACCCCCGGGTCTCCTACCCGGAGGTAGAACCAGTGCTGGAGCCAGTCTCCCCAGTGGTCCCGGGAGGCTAGCACCGGGTACTCGTCGGCGCGGCCCGGCGTCAACTAGATCATGATGGAGCCGAAAGCTGACCTAGGGCCGCCCCTCCTCACCACCGGGCCCCTCGCCGATGGCTCGTAGAAGTACCGCAGGAGCCGCAGAGTGGGCTCCGTCACGGCGGCCGTCTCACACAACCAAATGAACAAACCCATCCGAGCGAGAGTGTTCGGGGTGAGATGGTTGAGCGAGAGGCCGTACACCTGTAGGAACTCGCACAGCAGCGGGTGGGCCGGGAGTCGGAGGCCTGCCTCCACGAAGGCCTCGAAGGCCACCACCTCCCCGTCCCGGGGGCTCGGCACCTGCTCCGCTCATCCAGGGATCCTGATGTCTCCAGCGCGGAAATAACCGCGCTCCAGGAAGGCCTCAAGGGCCCCCGAAGAAAACTCGGTGGCCCCGAGGAAGTCAGAGGTCACCTCCTCCGGGGGCAACTCGGAGACCTTGGCACGGCTCTTCGGCGCCATTAGGAGCAGACTCGATGAAGGTCACCGGAAATTACCGGGCGCAACCGGGACGTCACCGGGGCTCACCGGAAGCTACTGGGAAGTCACCGGACGCTACCGGATCCTACCGGAAATCACCGGGACAGATCACCGGAAGCTACTGGAAACTACAACCGGAGGCTACCGGGACGAATCACCGGAAGAAGTCGCTGAGAGGAGATTTGTGGTCTGGGGGCTAATGGATGTACTCAAACTAACAGGTCGCCTCCTAAGTAAATTGAGACAATTTATATATCATTATAAAGAGTTCCACGAACAAGTCATGATCTGATTGAGATATAAAGCAGATTCGGCTATACTCGACCAGATGTGAAATACGGGATCTTACTCGGAATTACCAAAACCGAATGATCAAGAACTTGTACGCATCGAACGTTGATCGTACTCGATCTACATCGATCTATGTCTATGAGTTCTATATTTGATTCGATCAGACACAATAGAATTTGGCAATCCGAAATACTTGAGCTGCTTCTTCTCTCGTAATAGTCTTCTTACAAGGTATGAGAACTATCATCTTGGAGAACCGATCAATGACCACAAAGAGATAGTCGTTGCCATGTCGGGTCTTAGGAAATCCTCCTAGAAAATCCATGGATATACTTTTCCATGGTCATGACGGAATTGGCAAAGGAGTGTACAAACCCAATTTTTGGTTTGCCGGTTTGGAGATGCTGCAAAGACCACAGCCTCAAACAAAACTAGCCACATCCTGGTTGCATTCGTGGCCAAAACACATGTCGATGAAGATTTTACAAGGTCTTCGTTACCCCAAAGTGACCAACAACTTTCAATGTATGCGTCTCTTGTAGCCACTATACTCGAGGTGCTCCACGAGGTATACAAAGCAAATTGCCTATGT
The DNA here is from genome assembly GCA_019359835.1 of Pharus latifolius. Lineage (NCBI taxonomy): Eukaryota > Viridiplantae > Streptophyta > Magnoliopsida > Poales > Poaceae > Pharus > Pharus latifolius. The sequence goes on from CM033322.1 coordinate 63,396,029, forward strand.
ATAAGAGTCCTCCCTAACGCTTGAACTCAGATGGTCATCCTATTTCGAGCTCAGCCAGTGCTGATCGAAAATCAAGATCCTCTGTGTACATCGCTACATAGTCCTCGTGGCATGAAGGCTCGATCTGCAAGAACACCGATAAGAAGAGGGTAGTAACTGGTGGTCGTGACAACATGTCAGCCAATTTGTTGTGTGCTTCCTTCTTGTACTTAATCACTAGGTTGAATTGCTACAGATACGACACCCACTTCATGTGTCGGGCTTGCTATAGCTTGGATTGAGTTTGCAAATATTGCAATGGTTGGTGGTCGGTGTGTACCACAGTTTCTTTGCCCAAAAGATAACACCACCAATATTTTATGGCCTGATGGAGTGCACATTGTTGCATCTTGGCCCCTATTATTGTTGATTTTAATTATTGATGACATTAAGTATTTTTGATCTAATCATGTCTTTGAGCTATCTATATGTAGAGACCTAAGAGCTTTCGTCTAAGGTCGGCAAGAAGAAAGCACTACTACAGAAGTGCATTCCACTAACCCTTATTTTCTAACGGTTGTAAGCAATCTAGGAAAAATCCGATAGAATAGGACGACAGCGGTGGAAAACCATCATTTTACTATCGGTTACACACTAATCCAACGTTAGTGAAATACAAATACTTTTTACTATCGGTCATTACTGTACAAACCGATATAATATATTAAATAGTACTATCGGTTTTCCTTTTGTAACTGATAGTAAAATTGTGAACTTTATACTATCGGTTATTACTGTACAAACCGATATAATATATTAAATAGTACTATCGGTTTTCCATTTTTAACTGATAGTGAAATTACTGACTTTTTACTATCGGTTATTACTGTACCAACCGATATAATATATTACAATAGTACTATCGGTTTTTGTTCGTAACAGATAGTAAAATTACTCACTTTATACTATCGGTTCGTACTGTATTAACCGATATAATATATTGAATAGTACTATCGATTTTTCTCGGGTAACTGATAGTGAAATTACTGACTTTTTACTATCGGTTATTACTGTACTAACAGATACAATATATGAAATAGTACTATCGGTTATATAAAACAAACCGATAGTAAAATGACTTCATATACACTAATGGTTATGACAGTGGGGACCTTATTTTACTATCGGTTAGTGTTGTTGAACCGATAGTAAAATTGGACAACTTAATTAGGTCGACCCCTGCTCTGCGCTCTACATGTTGGAATCATTTCAGCCGCGCACAACTCCAAGCTAGAGTGATCTGGAGAAGCTAGGTTGATCATATTTCCATCCCCCTCAGTATTGTCATCTTCTCATCACCTCTCTCTCTCTCTCGATCACTCTTTCACACTCTCCCTCTCTCTCTCTACTTGCAATTCATTAAACTAGATACATGTATCTCCAAGCTAGCTAGAAGGCTGGGTTGGCTAGCTAGCTATAGCTTGCTGAATTTAAGCAGCTAGCTAGCTGGCTCTTCCAATTAATGCATGCATCAAGTTAATTAGGGTTTCATATATACAAATCCATTTAATGTAATTAAACAGCTCATGTACACACATATGGCCTAGCTAATTATGTTTCATTCATATATGCATGCCCTGAGTCATTAATTATTTATTTGAATTTGTCAATTTTGTGAAATAATTGTAGATGGACCGAGAATATTGGATGTATGGAATAAAACGTACTACTGTTGAGTATTTGGAGGGTGTGAATGGATTTATTAAATTTGCTGAGCAAGAGAAGGCGAAGAAGGGAGAGAAAGATATGCATTGTCCTTGTATAGATTGTATGAACTTAAAAAGGTTCGGCAACTCTGATCAGATTAGGAGTCATTTGATTCGTCGTGGTTTTAACGCGCGCTATACCCGTTGGATATGGCATGGTGAAGATCTTGAGGAAACGAGCACTACCGCTACCACTTAGCAGCACCCGGAAGTGGATTGCAGTAATGATGATCATGATCAAAACATTGATAATGTTCATTCGGAAGTCCATGTAGATGACGACAATTTAGATGAAATGTTACGTGATGTAGAAGAGGACTACATCGAAAACGATTTAGCTAAATTTCAGAAATTAATTATTGATTCTGAGAAGCCTTTGTTCCCCGGATGTGAAACATTTACAAAGTTGTCTTCTGTGTTGAGATTATATAACTTGAAGGCAAGCAACGGTTGGAGCGATAAGAGTTTCACGGCGCTATTGGATCTGTTAGCGGACATGCTTCCAGAGGGAAATGAGTTGCCAAGATCGGTTTACCAGGCCAAAAAACTATTGTGTCCGTTGGGAATGGAAATCGAAAGAATACATGCATGCCCAAATGATTGTATTCTGTACCGTAACGAGTACGAGGATTTGCATGTTTGTCCAAGATGCGGTGCATCGCGGTATAAGCATGGGGACAGAATTTATCACAATGGATGTGATGAGGTAAAGAAAGGGCCTCCGGCCAAAACTGTGTGGTATTTGCCTGTGATTCCCAGATTGAAACGGCTGTTTGCAAATCTGAAAGATGCGAAGTACTTGCGTTGGCATGTTGAAGGTCGGAAACAAGACAGAAAACTAAGACATCCAGCTGATTCCATTCAATGGAGAAACATTAACAAAACATTCGGTGAGTTTGGCGGCGAAGTGAGGAATATAAGGTTTGGGCTGAGTACGGATGGTATGAATCCACACGGAAATATGAGCAGTCGACATAGCACTTGGCCGGTTCTTTTATGCATCTACAATCTTCCTCCTTGATTATGTATGAAGCGTAAGTACATCATGATGTCGTTACTAATTTCAGGACCCAGACAACCCGGGAATGATATTGACGTGTTTCTATCACCGTTAGTCGAGGACTTACAAAAATTGTGGAGCGAAGGGGTGCGGGTGTGGGATGCACATAAGCGAGAGAATTTCATGTTGCGGGCCATGATATTTTGTACCATAAATGATTTCCCGGCCTATGAAAATTTGTCGGGGTATAGTACGAAAGGAGTCAAGGCTTGTCCTATTTGCCTGGATGAAACTGAAAGCATGTGGTTATCGAACTGCAGAAAAACAGTGTACATGGGTCACCGCAGATTCCTTCCGATGCATCACGCCTACCGTAAGAAGAGGAAGTCATTCAATGGGAAGCCTGAGAAAGGATCAGCCCCAGTGTTTGTGACTGGTAAGGAGCTTTACTTGCGCGTGAAGGACATCAAAGTTGAGTTCGGTAAATGTTCTAAACCTCCAGGAAAAAATGTTTGGAAGAAGAGATCGATTCTTTGGGATCTGCCATATTGGGAGCACTTACAAGTTCGACATTGCATTGATGTCATGCACGTAGAGGAAAATGTTTGTGACAGTTTGATTGGTTTGTTGTTGAACATTCCAGGAAAGACGAAAGATGGCATCAACGTTCGCCGTGACATGCTCGACATGGGCATAAGGACTGAGCTTGCACCGTTGGAGAAGGGAAAGCGGACATACCTCCCCCCGGCCTGCTATACTTTGTCAAAAAGAGAAAAAACAGAACTCTGTCAGTGCCTACATGGTGTCAAAGTTCCATGCGGGTATTCTGCGAACTTGAAAAAACTTGTGTCCATGAAAGACTTGAAACTGGTTGGTATGAAGTCCCATGATTGTCATGTACTGATGTCACAAATGCTTCCCATTGCTATCAGAGGCATTCTCCCAGTCAAAGTCAGAGAGACAATTACAAAGCTATGTTATTTCTTCAACACAATATCTGGCAAGGTACGTAAGCGTGTACTCCTAGCAAGTTAATTAGCTCCATTCGTGGAACTTGTCAGATTTTTTGGATCTGAATATTTGCTGCAACTGTGTCCTTGCAGGTAATTGATATGGATGGACTGGACGATTTGCAACGCGATGTGACTACCACTCTTTGTCAGCTGGAGATGTATTTCCCTCCATCCTTTTTTGATGTTATGGTCCATCTAATTGTTCACCTTGTCAGAGAAATTAAGTTTTGTGGACCCGTGTTCCTGCGCTACATGTATCCATTTGAGAGATTTATGGGTATCTTGAAGGGATATGTAAGGAATCGATATCGGCCTGAGGGCAGTATCATTGAAGGTTATGCCGCCGAGGAGGTGATCGAATTTTGCACCAACTATATGGCCGGGGTTGACCCAATTGGCGTTCCTACGTCTCGGCATGAGGGCAGGCTTCAGGGCATTGGAACGATTGGATTTAAAGCAGTCGTCCCCTCTAGTGATCTGTATGCAAAAGCCCATTTTTGGGTCTTACAGCACATGACGGGGGTGGAGCCATACATACACGAGCACAAGGAAATGTTACGGAAACAGAATCTCTCGAAGCCAGAGATTTGGGTCACCAGAGAACATAATAGGAAGTTTGCTGGGTGGATCGAAAATAGAGTCCTGCAAGCTTCTGAGGGCGATGTAGATGAAGATGTTACATGGTTGGCCAGAGGGCCTAGATTTACTGTAGGGACTTGGCAGGGGTATGACATCAACGGCTATTCATTTTACACAAGAACTCAGGACGAGAAGAGTGCTATGCAATGTAGTGGAGTGACACTACTTGCTATTTCGGAGGATGCCAGGGCAGTAAGAGCACTCGACTCATATTACGGTGTTATTGAGAAAATATGGGAGCTCGATTATGTATTACTTAAGATTCCTCTGTTTCGATGCCAATGGGTCGAAATCCCTCGAGGTGTTAAAGTCGACAATTATGGGTTTACTCTAGTCGATCTCAGTAGAGTCGCACACAAAGATGATCCATTTATACTTGCTGAGCAAGCCACACAGGTGTTCTACATCGTTGACCCGGCCAACCCAAAGTTGCACGTTGTCCTTCACAGTAAGAGACGTATTGTTGGGGTCGAAGACGTTGTGCATGAAGAAGAGTACGATCAGTTCGACGAACTATCTCCATTTTTAGATGGAATCCTTCAATCTGTCCCTACCGAAGATATTGACGAAACAAGTTACCTGCGAGACGACCACGAAGAAGGATTATGGGTAGACAACCATTCTTGACTAATTTGCAATATGTAAGTGACGTATATTACTTGGATCGAAGAATGTTCAAATCATTTTTCAAAAATTCTTTGGGAAAACATACGTGATGCATTGAGAATCATTTCTACAAATTTTCATTTGAATTGGAGTATATACTTGATTTGAGCAATAATTGATTCTCTTCACAAATATATATGAAAACTGCAAATTTTCATTCCATGATTGGTCTTTACTGTTATTTTATTTCAAAATTATTGCAAGCCATTTGCATGGGGTTTCAGGTGTCTTTACAAGTGCAAAATGATGTACTGAGACCCATCTGTATTTGTTCTCAGGAAATACCTTTAGATCAATTTAACAGTATTATACTATCGATTTCAACCTCCAAACCGATATGAAATTAACATATACTATCGGTTTATTGTCATAACCGATAGTAAATACAATACAAAATGATGTACTGAGATCCTCTGTAATTCTTCTAAGGGAAATCCTTTAGGGTCAATAGCATTGTATTTTACTATCGGTTATAACTGTGAAACCGATATGAAATTAAACTATACTATCGGTTTATCTTTCACAACCGATAGTGATTTACACTGTGTTATGAGCCCCTGTTCTTAGTTTACTATCAGTTTATTGTTCACAACCGATAGTGATTTACACTGTGTTATGATCCCCTGTTCTTAGTTTACTATCGGTTTACTGTTCAAAACCGATAGTGATTTACACTGTGTTACGAAAACCCTAACTTACATGTTTTTACTCTCGGTTTTGTGGTGATGAACCGATAGTAAATATTCATTTATTAGGTTATAACCTGCACAATTTTCCCTCCAGTGCAACTGATCACATTCCAAATCGAAAAATACTCGCGCGGAAAACCCTAGATTCGCCGACGTTCGCTTCTTCGCTCCTCTGCGCCACTGGTTCTCCACTGCCTCCGGCATTGCATTGCGCCACCGCCTCCGGCCACTCCACGATCCACTGTAAGTGTTCTTGACCAAATCGCTCGAGTGTATTGCTTAATTTTGTATGCAATGGTTCATATCCCGTTCCATGGATTACAAATAGAAACCTAGAGTAAAATTCATGAACTACAAACTTGATAGCTATGAGAATGACAGAATTGATGAAAATCACTAGCAATTTGTCATACAGTGTAGTTCACTATCGGTTTCTTACTCAGAACCGATAGTAAATACCCTAAACTGAATTTTCTGTTAATTATTTCCCATTTCTAATTTTCATCTGAAATTTTGGTTCATTTATATTTTAACATACCTTCCTGCTGAGCAATTACTTTATGTTCCTGCTGAGCAATTTTGGAAATTTTTCCTAATTCAGACTTGATTACTATCGGTTTGACTTGGAAAACCGATAGTAAATAGTAGTGCCATCATAGTTTGCACAGCTAATTTGAATTTTCTGTGAATTACTTCCCATTTTCTAATTTTCATCTCAAATTTAGGTTCATTTATTTTTTAACATACCTTATGTTCCTGCTGAGCAATTACTTTATGTTCCTGCTGAGCAATTTTGAAAAATTTTCCTAATTCAGACTTGATTACTATCGGTTTGACTTGGAAAACCGATAGTAAATAGTAGTGCCATCATAGTTTGCACAGCTAATTTGAATTTTCTGTGAATTACTTCCCATTTTCTAATTTTCATCTCAAATTTAGGTTCATTTAAATTTTAACAGACTTTATTTTCCAGCAGAGAGATTAGCATAGTTTGCACTGCTAATCTTTTAAATTTTCCTGAATATAGACCTTAGTACTATCGGTTTTCCTTTCAAAACCGATAGGAAATATAGTATTTGTTAGTTTGCACTGCTCATCTGAATATTCTGTGAATTACTTTGTCATGTACCTTTCTTCATATCAATTGGATGGTTTGTTCATGGTATTTTAGGTAAAGCCATGTCGGCATCTTCCTCGGCTGATACTAGTGATTCGGCGAGGGCGAACGTAGATGGCGCTGCCTCGTCCCAGCGCAAGAGGAAGGCGCGAGGCGCGACGATGTTGGGTCGTTTGGCCAAACGCGCGGATCTTTCCTGTGAGTTCAACCAGTTCGGGAGACCGATCGGGAAGAACGCCGGGCACTATGCTGCCTATGTTGGCTTGTTGGCGAAGGAAAGGGTGAAGATCACCGTCCAGAGCTGGAAGGACGTCAAGGCCGACGAGAGGGATAGGCTGTGGGCGGAAGTGAAGGTAAAATTAATCAAAATCACTGAACTCTTGAGTAATCACATTCCCTTGGTTTATCCTAGAGATTAGGTAAGTCCTACTTATATGCACCATTTGAAACAGGCCAAGTGGAACATCCCGGACGATGGTCCCAAGATAGCTTGCTTGAAGGACATGAACAACACGTGGAAAACCTTCAAGAGCGTCCTCGTCAGTACCTTCCTCGCTAAAGGCGAATCTCCATGCGAGAAGTACCCCTTCATAACGGAGGAGGTATGGGAGCAATTCGCCCAACAGAAGGGGACTCCTGAGTTCAAGGTATGAATGGTTCCTTTGCTTGGTTACACCATTGTATGCAGTAAGCAGTGGTGCATTAATTTTCTTGTTTCTGGTACGAAGGCCCTCAGCGAGAAGAATAGGGCAATCCAGAGGAGGAACGACCACCCACACCGGCTCGGCTCTCGCGGCTATGCGGGGAAGGAGGAGCAGTGGAAGAAGGGTGAAGACGAGGCGTTGCATTTCGTCGACTCCCCTGACCTCCCACTCTCCGAGATCCGCGATCAGCGATGCAAGCGCTGGTGGCTGGCCAGAGGGACCGTGTCGGCCACGGGGACTGTGGCGTTCCCAAACCCCAGGGACGTCGAGGTCGTGCAGCGACTCGTAAGTTGGCTAACTATGATCACTAGTGTGCGCACAAGTTTGTATATATTTCTTCCTCACAATGGAGAGCTTTCAATGTAACAGATCTCTTGCTCGAAGGAGGCGACCGAGGGATTGTTCAGTCCCCATAGGGAGAACGACATCCTTACCTGGGCTCTAGGGAACAAGGAGCATCCAGGGCGGACGCGAACCGTGGGGGCTGTGGTGCCATGGAAGGAAGGCTTCTCGGACCCCGGGCAAAAGGCGAAGAAGCCTGGCAGCTGGAAGGAAAGGGAAGTGGAGCTATCTCAGAAGATACGGGCAGATGTGACTGCACAATTCGCGGACATGTTTGCTCAAATGAACGAGAAATATGAACGCCTAAGCCGAGTTGTGCAGTCCAAGGGTTTAGATCCAGCTGCCGAGGTCGACGCTGCCAGGCCGAGTAGTGTTGGCTCGAAGGTTCACGTGGATCCGGTGGACCTGATCGAGGTATTGCAACTCTTGAGCTATATATGCAGTTCGGCTGATGCCACTCCCGTTACGTTAGAATTGTTTCGCTAACCTGTTATAATTGTTGCAAATTGCAGAAGCCAGAGAGCTGTACCCTATTGATCAACATAGGCGACAAACCTGTTGCGGTTGCAAACGGGGTCGTATACCAGTCTTGGGAGGATGTCCGGATCCACTGCGTACCTCTGGAGCCTGGATTCGCAAAGGTACAGGTGGACATGGCCCTCCCGGGCTACAGCTCTTTTCCGTTGCCCGTCCCAACGGACGAAATGCTGACAATTGGCGAGGCATTGGGCTCGTACATACAGTGGCCCAAGAAGGGTGTTAGACTACAGGAGGTAAACCCTAGCCATTCTAGCTTACAACTCAGTTAATATACTTAATTTGCAAAATCTAATTTAAGCGTTTGTACTTAAAGTGGACGATGGATACCAGCACACTTCCTGAGGACACCACCCCCGCCACAACGAATGAGCGAACTCCTTCGGCCCCCATGCCTCCTCCGACGGCCTCAAACCCTTCGCCATCAAATGAGGCCGACGGCACCACACCCCAACCTTCGAAGGTATACACTCGCTCCCCGCCCAAAGGCAAGGGCAAGGTCAAAGGCAAGGCCAAACAAAGCCAGCCGGGTACGTTCAAGAACGGGTCCCCACTCGTGTCGGAGTACCTTCTGCGCAATATGGATCAAATAACCAGAAGTCTCCACGAGTGGTACCTGACCCGGTCTAGGCGCCACATCAACTTCTTGGTTCACTTCAGGCCAGCCCATTTTCACCGTGAGCCCGGGAGCATATCGGTGGCCCACGAGGATTTGTTCGACCTCCTCAACTGGCGGGAGCTTGATATGTCCATCATACGGACTGGAGTCCTGTGAGTGTGCTGTTGTCTGAAGTTATCACAGTTCGTTTCATAAATCTAATCACTTTTTGTATGCACTACTTACTAATGTCTACTTTGCATCCAGGTGCATGTATAGGCTGGCGTCGATGAGGGCATGTGACAAGGTGGGTTTCCTCGACCCAGAGAAAATAAGCCTCACGATGCTAGAGCACGACCAAGCACATGCGGAGGAATACATATCAAGGGCACTACTAGCGCAGCAGGACCGAGAGTTCATCCTTGCGCCGTACCACCAAAGGTTAGTGCATTTCCTACTAATTTAACTCATTCTTGTATGTTACGCCTAACATATGTATGAAACGGTTCGCTTATATATGCAATGTAGGGGCCACTGGGTCCTCGCCGTCATTTGCCCATGGATGAATGAGGTCTATTACCTCGATTCGATGAGTGACAAGGTGGCGCATGTTTTCACCCTCACATGGCACATAGACGCGTAAGTAACATAGTTGTCTTAAATTTTTCTCTGACTAGCTAATTAATGATAAGATATTAATCGGCAATGCTAAATTAAATACAGGGCTTTCAAAAATTATGCTAGTGCTGGAGGGAGGCATGACGCGTCGAAGGGCACAACAATTTCTTGGAAAGAATATGAGGTAATTAATACGGATGGAAGTACTCATGATGAGTCTTTTAATTTAAGCTTAATTAGTTCTTTCGAATTAATGTGGGTTTATGTCTTTGCATATGCAATTTTTCCAGTGCCATCGGCAGCCACAATCGTGGGAATGTGGCTTCTATGTCATGAGATTCATGTATGACCTGATCAGGAGAAACTTTGCCCAATTCTCTAAGGTAACTATTTTTCCTGACTCAAAGTCGAACTTTAATTGGATGTGACGTACGATCCTAACTTCATACACGCATATATGCAGAGCACCATGTTGAAAGAGCAATATGAGTTGCCTCAATTGAAGGAGCTGCGAACAATTTGGGCTCAATATGTCATGGAAGAAGTGGCTATCAACGATCGATAGTAACTGACTTGTGTTGATTGCTGTATTTGTGAATATATATTGAATGTGTTGATTCATTGATTTGTGAATATATGTGAATATATGTGAATAGATTCATTGATGTATTTGTGAATAAACTCGATCAATATGTGCATAAATTCAGTCTGTCCAATGCATGTGTATATTACTGTATTAGTGTATTTGTGAACAAATTCAATATGTGAATATTGGTGAATATTTGTAAATATTGGTGTATTTGTGAATGATCCAATGTATCTCTGTATTGCTGTATGTATATTGTTGTATGTATCTCTGTATTGCTGTATGTATATTTGTAAATATTTAGTACTAACCGTGCCACTACATAACTGATAGGAAAAACTAATATTACTATCGGTTATATACCACAACCGATAGAATAAAGTTTCCAGTACTAACTGTGTCCACACAATACTATCGGTTCATATTCAGAAACCGATAGAATAAAGTTTCCTGTACTAAACGTGTCTACAAAATACTATCGGTTATATAATATAACCGATAGAATAAATATTTCAGTACTATCGGTTATATACTACAACCGATAGAATAAAGTTTCCAGTACTAACTGTGTCTACACAATACTATCGGTTTATATATAACAACCGATAGAATAAAGTTTCCAGTACTAAATGTGTCCACAAAATACTATCGGTTTATATAAGAGCCGATAGAAAAAAACGTTTAGATTACTATCGGTTTAGATCCTAGCCGATACAAAAGGTCTAAATAATACTATCGGTTTATATAAGAGCCGATAGAAAAAAATGTTTAGATTACTATCGATTTAGATTCTAGCTGATACAAAAGGCCTAAACAATACTATCGGTTTATATACGAGCCGATAGAAAAAACTTATCCAATACTATCGGTTTAAAACCGAGCCGATAGAAGAAATAGTCGATAGCGATTAGTGAACGTTGGGATTGTAGATGTTTTACTAACGGTTTTTGAACTGATAGAAGTGTGCTGCCCTCTACTATCGTGCCGACCACTATCGGTAAAAGAACCGATAGTAGAGTGGATTTTTAACCAATAGTGAAAAGCATTTCTGTAGTAGTGAAGCCACAGAGACCTAAACTATCCGAAGGATCTACAAGTCGCAAGCACGAGGTCGAAAGCACAAGGTCGTAATGTTGGCTGTGGTTGCAGTTCAAGGTTGGGAGTCAAGGTCGCAAGTGCAAGGTCACCAAAACGGAAGTCACAAGATTGAAGATGCAAAGGACCTAAGGTAAAATGAGTTTTTATTTTTACCGATCTCGGTGTTTGGAGTTTGATCGGTTTATAGAAATTTGTTTTTAGTTTAAACCATACTATTAAGAGGGGTTACAAGTTCTCTCTACATCTCCAGCATAAACCGAGAAACTCTTAGGTCATTGCATACATTCATCTCGGTCGAATCGGTTTTTAAATAGTTTGGTTTTTCCAATTTTGTTGGCAGCAGAAATATTTTTGCTTTTTCAGAAAAATATAAGCCAATTTAGGTCTTGCTCCTGTTGAAAAAATTATAGCCCTCAAAATTATCTTTCGAACAAGCTATAAAACAATTCAATCGAACCTCTGGATCAAAAGTTATGATATTTTTTATCCACACTGACTGTCAGCATGAAATGTCAGCTTCATTACTACCATTTGTCCAGAGAGCGTGTTTTTTGAGCTGAAATTTTGTTGACTTACGCTGACTGTCAGCATGTGTTGCTGACTGTCAGCATGAGTTTCAACCACATTTGCTTTGTTTCTGAGTTTGTTTAAACTGGACGTTTTTTGTGGTCGTTGCTGACGATCAGCGTATGAGACTGACTGTCAGCATGAGTAATTTCTTTCCATATGCGACCACAAACGACTAGCTAAGTTTTATCTGTGATTTTTGTCGAGCCGTTGATGTAGATGCTGACTGTCAGCATGTGTTGCTGACTGTCAATATGTGCTATTTTGTTTCCATTTTCGACCACAACGGCTAGCTGAGTTTTCTCCGAGATTGGCTTGTTTCTGCTCGTGGTCTATGCTGACTGTCAGCAGGCTATGCTGACTGTCAGCTTGTACTGTTTCTTTCCAGCTCAAGCACAACGGCTCTTTTATTCTTTTGGGCTATAAATATTGGCATTGAGCTATTGTTTCTTATACCAAGTAGCCTTATTCTCATATATACACTTGAGCATTTGTTTTTAGAGATAAAATCTTTATCTTTTGATGAAGTCTTGAGCTTTGTGATCCACCGAGTGTTTTGGTTCACATCATTTGCATACTTACAGTTTCTCGGTGCTCGTTGGAGGTCTAGAAGAGACCTTGCAACTTATTACTCTTAGTGAATGCCCTCACCTAGACAGTTTGGTGGAATGGCTATTGATCTCTGCATTTTAAAGTGTAACACCCTGAGTTAGGGGTGAAAATTTCCTTTTTCATCAATAGCATGCATGCATGTATCTGTAGTATTAGCCAAATCAGTTTCTATCTCAAGCCCTAAAATCTCCCAAAATTTATCCTGTGACCTCAAATCAAGATCAGATTGTTCAGATGTGATCTATTAGTTATCCTGAATCTAAAAGTCTTCAGAACCCAGATCCAATTTTATCTCTAAATTCCAGATTTATTAACTTCTTCTGTTTTCGAAAACAGAAATACCTTATATTACCCAAATACCCTAAGTTTCAGAAGTGCAGATTTAATCAAAATCTTGACCAAGTTCAGACTACATTATTCCTGGAATATGATCATGGGTATGTCAATACCTTAATCTAAAAAGTTGACAGCCAGATTCTGCCATCTAGACTCTTTTCACAAATTAGTCCAAGAATTATCGCAAAATAGTCCTTATCTGATATCTGAAAATCCAAAAAGGCTAAAATCTCCAGATTAACTCCAAATTCAGAATTTCTTCGGCAAATCTTCTCAAAATGCTATTTGCCACAAGTTTCTCTTCTGTGCAGATATCAAAATCGAACCCTAAATGCCAGAATTCGAAATCGACAAAACTTAAACCTTATTTTACCCTAAAGTACCCTATTTTCAGTTTGTATCAAAAACTATTCAAATGTGTAAAATCTTATCATTTATCTTTGCCAAATATCCTGTTGAATATTATATACCAGATTAGTGAAATCAATTTCAGTTTAAACCTTCTAAATCTCCAGATTTACATTTCAGTCCAAAACTCAAAGAATTGAAACTGCAGTTCAGTCCATTTTCGACCAGGACAACAGCAGCATTCGACCAGGCCGTTTTACTGTGCGCACGACCAGGGCTCGCCGTGATTTCTTGCGCCGTGGTTGCTTGCCGCCGTTGAAGCTTCGCCTGCAACTTGATCGTGCATGCTGTTGCGCACGTGTCCTCGCCTCAGCCGTCACCGTGGCAGCGCCGCTGCAACGTCAACGACCAGTGCTTGCTCCCGCGCGCGATCACCGGCTTTTGTCAGCAATCCATCGCCACGTTTCCTTGCCGGGCCAGTTGTTGTCGCCACCGCTTGCTCCATCTTTGCAAAGTCCCGATGAACGACAATGTGGACAGTTGCAGTCCTGTCGCCGTCGCAATCACCGTTCTTCGCTGTGTCTTCGCCGCTGATGCTCAGCACGCAATCCATCTCATCTCAGCTGCCAATTACTTTGTTGTCTCCTCCTTGCAAGCTTCGCCTGGCCTATTTAAGCACTCCTGTGCTCAGTAGCTCCCTATATACTTCACCAGAAACCAGCCAAGTTCTAGAAATTGCTCTTTTCGTTTTCTTCTCCGGCGAGCCGTCGAGGAAGCTCACGGTGCCAGCACTCTACAGATCATCTCCTGCCAAATTAACAACACCAGTGAGTTTCCCTACTCATTCTCTCTGTGTGATATCATCTAATTGCTCCCCGGTGACCTCTATCGCCGGTGATCGCCGGGATTGCTAAATGCCCTGTTCCAGCAATGCAGGCCAAATCACCTCGAATTAGCTCTCATTGCTGTAGAAGAAGTTGATCAGTGAGTCATTTCCAGCAAGCCTGTGCATCAAGATCTCCAGATTGAGCTCGAATCGAAGGTATCCCCAAATTCAAGCTCTACCAGTCGCCGGCGATCGTCGCCAGGCTTCTCCGGTGATCCTCCGGTCAATTTGATGTTACCAGAAGCTTCCCTATACCTCCTAGATGCCCTCCAAGCAAGGAATTAAGTTCTTGTTGCCTGTAGCAGAAACCCCCAATCAGCAGCGTTTTCTTCTCCGGCGCCGATGATCGGAAAAGTGTTCCCGGCCGTTTCAGCTCAAATCACTTTGTCCACTGTGTGTGCCTTAACTTCCTGAACATTTTTGTCTTCTAGCCTGACACCTAGATCGGCCTAGATTGGAAGTTACAGCCATGCCAAGATCTTGTCCAGAACTGATCTAGTGCAGCCAGTTCATCTCTGTTCATCATCAAATTTCTTGCTTTCCAGCCATTTCCTGCCCTAGATCCTGTTAACTTAATTGTTCCTGTTACTCAATCCTACCTCCCAGACAAAGTGGTGCATTATTTGGAGCTCCAGATCAAAAGTTATGCTAAGCCCTAGTTTTTGGCATTGTCAGCTCTATGCCAGAGCTTGTCAGCCAGTGGCATTGACCTTGTTTACCCACTTCTGGTTGTGCATTTTGAAAACCACTTTGTCCACTGAATTTGTAGAGTTGTGATCTACATTTTCTTCTACTACCATAACTTGAGATAAGCACTCTAGCTTTTCTTAAAGCTATGTCCAAGCCTTGATCCGAATGTCGATCTGTTGACATTCGCTGTTTTGATTAAACCAGTCACAAAATTGTTATCCCTATTGCAAACCTGAAACCCTAAGATTATCTAATCACCACCCTTAGCCCAAATTCCTTGAAACCCTAGAATCTCAGTTCAGTTTGCAGTTCAACTTATCTCCAGTTTAGTTCAATCATTCTTGTTGAGCATTTCTGCATATAAGTCATAAAATATTTTAATATTATAAGTAATTATTGTGTGTTTGTTTGTCGTCGAGCAGATTCAGAAGCTGACTTTGAAGATTTTGCTGTTGATCCGTCATCGACTGCTGTATCTTACGACGCGGAAGGCAAGTCATATCCTTGGTCATCTTGAACCTATATTTTAAATGTTGCTATAATATAACCTTGAATATAGGCAATATTGCATGTGAAAGATTGAGAATGGTTGATTTATGAATTGGCAGTACTAGACTGGTTATCTGTGAAATGTGAAATAAACAAGTTTTGAGCCATGAACTATTATATGTATCTATATACTTATATTCATGAAATAAAACCCCTAGCCGTGACCAGAAAAATGGTGTGGATGGCTGTAGCACTGGAGGTGCTAGACTGCAAAGGAATGCAGGCACTGAAGGTGCAGGGTTGTGGATGGTCTGGTCATTGGCATATAAGGACTAGAATCTTGTGTTGTGCGTCTAGTGGCATGAACAACGTGCTAACCGCAAGCCTGGTATGGGACAGGCCTGAACAAGTAATTATGTGGATCGCACATGAAACCCCTGCATGAGATGTGTAGTGATGCACGATAAAACACGGAGCGCGGCTCCCACACATATCACTGAAGGTGATCAAGCACGCTGACCCAGTAATGGGAATAAGCAAAGGGGTGGAGGTTTGGATACAACCTGCCACAACTGTGCCTCGCTGAGAGCCACAGGGTCGGGGGTGAATTGTGAGTAAAACATAACAAAAGTTCTTGTTATTTCCACCTTGCCGCTCACAGTATGAAGTGAGTCAGGGGTCCAATCATTTTGTTATGATAGGAAAGGTTTGAAAGTGGAATATCTTGCGGGTAAATTGGTACCTCTCTGCAGAGTTAAAAACGTATTCGAATACTCCGAGCTCCCGGGTTTATAGGAGTCTGCTGCGGTGGATTAAATCCACGGGGTGTGACACAAGTACTATTTTCTAAATAAAATATGTTTAATCAAGATTACCCAAATGACATGTGTTGTCATGATAAGGAGTGCTGCCGTGGGCTGTCGTGTGTCGACGTGTCGCGGTAGTGCTATAATCTAGTGAACATGATTGATGATGTTATATTATGAAAAGTGCTGCCATAAGATGAGATGAGAAAGGAAAAGATTATTTTACAAATATCCATAATTCTTGACTAGTCTAGGTTCATATCATCACTACTATATGTATCTACTCTTACCTATGACTTGCTGAGTACGTAAGTGCTCACCCTTGCAACATTCAACTCAATAGATGGAACCTACCTTGATCAAGATGATGGCACGGAATACTAAGTGGATCCAGAAGGAGGAGAATCAGTTCCGCCAGAACCCTGAAGTGTGTTGTTCTGCCGTCAACTTCTTTTGTGGGAGGGTCACCTATCTTCTGCTGTGTAGTTAAATATTTTGTTAAACCCTGAATGCCTTGTAGGCATTGTAATCCTCTTTATGTAATATTAAGGCCAGCAGGCCACACTGCTTAATATTTTGTGAGTACTCTGTTGCAATGTAATATACTCCTGTGTTTGACTCATCCTGGGAAGTCAAAGGTTTGTGAGAATGGGACTAGCTGCAGCGAGCTAGGTCTCTACAGGAGTAGTCGTTGTCCCAGTCTCGGGGCGCGACATAAAGGTTGTCGAAGAGACTTGACGTTATTGTAAAAGGCATTGGTGCTCGCCTTTCTGGAGTCGATAAGGAGCAACCAATAGTGAGAAATATCCTTCATGGATATTGAAGCAAGACTCATTCATTTGAGTGCTTCAACGAGGAGTAAGGGAGACCGGGCGAGTCTCCGAGACCTCGGGATAAATCTTTGTGTTTGTCTTCTCTTCCTTTTTCTTTTTAATTGTGCAATATAATATTAAATTGCTTTAGTTCACTTTCGTTGCAAAAGTTATTTCATTTGAAAAGTTTGAAAGCCTCCTATTCACCCACCTCTAGTTGGCATTCTCGGTCCTACACGTGGTATCAGAGCAAGGTCTCTCATTTATGGGCTTTACCGCCTAGAGAGAAAGGATGGACTCGGTAGAGGATTTTGATTTGATTGCTCCTCACTTTGATGGCTCACATTACTTTCGTTGGAAGATTATTATGAGCACTTATTTTGAGGCATTGAGTTTGGATTTATGGAGCTTAGTGGAGAAGGGTGTGACTTATCCGTTGATTTTGGATAAGGATATTCTCCCCTTAAATACAAAGGCTAAAGATGTGCTTCTTAGATCCCTTAGCCATTATGTGCTCGAACTAGTGAGTAATCGTTCGACCGCTCACGATGTTTGAACCACCCTTGAGTTTATCTTTGAGGGCACATCTAGCTTTGAGCATGTTAAGGTGCACTTCTTGATGCAATACTATGAGGCATTTGTGATGTTGGAGCATGATACACTCTCCACCATATATGATCTCTTGATCAACATCACAAATGAGCTCAAAGCCAATGGCGCTAATATTTCCAATCTAGACATTTGTAGGAAATTGCTTAAGGTGTTACCGGAGGATCACTACGGAGACTTCATTACCACTCTTGCAAACGGTGACCTCTCCAACACTTCACTGAGCGAGCTCATTGACATGCTTATGTCAAATGAGGCTATGTCCAAGGAGAAGGACATACATTCCACCTCCGAGCATATTAAGAATGATGATTTCATTGCGGAGGATCAGGAACTTTCTAGAAAGCTCAAAGATGTCATCGACTTGGTTCGCCTAAGAAAGACAAAGGCGAACTCTTGCAAGAAGAGCTCAAAGAAAGCTAGAAAGAAAGCGTCAAGATCAAAGTTTTCATCTCATGACAAATCTATATGCCTTATGGCATGTGACTCAACGGTATCAAATACTAACTTCTCTAATGATGAGCTTATGGATATGATTGTAGAGTTAAATGACTTGCTTGGCAATATGAATAAAAGTTTTTGCACTTTAAAGAATAACTTTTCATCCTTGAAAGTGGAATTTCAAGAGTTGAAAAGTTCTTATGATTCTTTGCCTGCCAAGGAAGCTATTAGCTCCACAATTACCTTAGATGATAGAGTTGCTTGTGACTTGCTTATTGATCTATCCTTAGAGTCACATACTTCCACTTCACATGCTAACACCTCTTGTAATGACTTAAGTGTTAATTCATGTTTAGACTCAAATGCTAGTTTTGTGGACACTAGTACTTCATGTGATAATTTGTCTAATGATTCATTTATTGATACACATGCTTGTACGGTTGATACTAGTAACTCATACCATGATTTATCTAGTGACTCATCTTTATGCCATGGTGTTAGTACTAGTTGCTCCTCATTTGATATGTCTAGCTCATCTAGTGATTATATTGTTATGCCTTCTAGTTCATCTACTTGTGATGATATGCCGTCATGTTCTCATTCACATCATGTTTCATGTGTTAACACGGTATCATCTCATGTACCTAAAATTGAAAATGATGAACTTAAGACTAAAATAAATAAATTGAGCCATGACCTTCTAGAAATCATATGAGTGGTGCTATGCTTGTTAAAACCCTTTTAGATCATAGATATTCATTTAAAAAGGGGAAACTAAATCATGCTCACTCATCTATTAAGAGGCATCACATATTTCACTGCATTCATACCATTTAATTTGTAAAGCCCTCTCAAACTTCATGTTTCGCATGTCACTTGATAGGGCAACATTCGCATAAGTGTGTATCTAACCCTTTCAGAGTTGGTTCTTTTGACTCTTATTTGATTTCTAGTTCTAGAAGAGGTTTAATTGCAAAACCTATTGATTTCTGTTTTCAAAAACCTAAAGATAGAGCCATTTGGGTACCAAAAGATTTATGCGACAAGGCTAGAGGGCCTTATAAGGTCTGGGTACCTAAAAAGGCTTGACTCTTGATTGAAAAATCCTTTTTGGAAAATTCTTTTTGCAAAATATGTGTCATGCATTAAAAATCATTTATGCAAATTTTCATTTCAATTGAATTTGATTTGAGCAACATTTGATTTTTCACAAATCAAATCTGAAATCTGCATCTTCAGACTTCTTGTGGTTTTTTGACTAATTTTTCATTTTTATATCTCTTAATTGGTTGGCTATTTGAAGAAAGTTTATACATGATATTTTCTTTGATTGGACTTTATTGTTAATTCATTTCAAAATTTTTGGAAGTCATTTGCGTTGTGTTTCAGGTGCCTTTACATGTGTAAAATTATTTTCCCAAAACCTAAAATCTGAAACTTTCAATCTGGTCAACATTTGTCTTTTTCATATCTTGTTGTTGGCTCCGATTTTGGCTTCACTGTAAAAGGCTAACTAGTTCCTCATTATCTCATTTAACTCCAGAATTTATTTTTGGAACTTGTGAAGCCACAGTGTTTAAGAAAATTTTCAGTCAAATTGGATGTCAATCTTTTATTTCTTTCAAAAATTTGTGATCTTGGATTTCATTGCATTTTTTATCCTAAAGAAGTTTTAGTTGAAAGTTTAAAAGATAATTCTTTGATCTTCAAAGGCTTTCATTTTGGAAATCTCTATCTTATTGATTTTAACTCTAATGATGCATCTCTTTCAACATGGCTCATCTCTCAAACCTCAAAAGGTTGGCTGTGTCATAGAAGGCTTGCACATATTGGAATACATCAATTTAAAAAGCTTTTAAAATGTGATTTGGTTATTGGCATAAAAGATGTGAATTTTGAAAAGGATAAACCTTGTAGTTCTTGTCAAGCTGGCAAGCAAGTAGCTACTTCACATCCGATTAAGTGTGTTCTTTCAACTTGCAAACCTTTGGAACTGCTGCATATGGATTTATTTGGACCTTCCGAGTTCCAAAGTATCAGGGGTAACAACTATGGTTTTGTTATTTTTGATGATTTTACTCGCTACACTTGGGTCTTCTTTATTTCTCAAAAATCTGAAACCCCTGATGTTTTCAAAAGTTTTGCAAAACGTGTTTCCACTGAATTCGAACTTTCCATCAAGAAAATACGTAGTGATCATGGTGGAGAATTCGTTAATTCAACTTTAGTTGATTTTTGTGACTCACTACGCATTAAACACGAATTTTCTACTTCTTATACTCCACAGCAAAATGGAGTTGTGGAAAGAAAAAATCGAACACTAATAGAAATGGCAAGAACAATGCTAAGTGAGTGTGACACTTCTACTCGCTTCTGGGCTGAAGCCGTGCATACTGCTTGATATTCTATTAATCGGCTTTATTTGTATCCTCTTCTAAACTTAACTCCCTATGAGCTTTTTATTGGGCGTAAGCCAAATGTTTCTTATTTTCGAGTTTTTGGTTGTAAATATTACATCCTTAGAAAAAGAAACTTTGGTGGTAAATTTCAAAGAAGAGTAGATGAAGGCTTCTAGTCGGATACTCCACCACTAGTAAGGCTTATCGAGTCTTTAATAAAAATTCTGGTTGTATTGAAGAATCATGCGACATAGAATTTGATGAAACTAATGGCTCACAAAAGAAGCAAGTCTCTTGTTAAGTTTCAGGTGAAGATCTTCAAGAAGTTGTGAAGAGCATTACCATTGGAAACATCAAACCAAGAGAAGATGATGAGAATATAGAGAATGATGATCAACATACATCATCACCTCATATTGATCCACCAGAGCCAAATCAAGGAGAAGAAGCACCAAGGCAACATCAAACCATCATCAAAGATCACCCTCTAGATCAAGTACTAGGTGATATTAGTAAGGGTGTTCAAACTCGCTCTCGTATTGCTTCTTTTTGTGAACATCATTCTTTTGTATCTTCTCTAGAACGTAAACTTGTAGATGAAGCTCTTAGTGATCCTGATTGGGTAAATGCTATGCATGATGAACTTAATAATTTCTCTAGAAATAAAGTTTGAACTTTAGTAGAAAGACCCAAGGACCATAATATAATTGGAACGAAATGAGTTTTTAGAAATAAGTAACATGAAAATGGTGTAGTAATTAGAAACAAAGCTCGTCTTGTTGCACAAGGTTTTTCTCAAGTTGAAGGTTTAGACTTTGGTGAAACCTTTGCACCGGTAGCAAGACTTGAAGCTATTTGTATGCTTCTTGCTTATGCATCAAACTTTAATATTAAGTTATTTCAAATGGATGTAAAAAGTGCTTTTTTAAATGGAAAAATAACTAAATTATTTTTTGTAGAACAACCTCCCAGTTTCGAAGATTCAAAATTTCAAACCATGTGTAAAAACTTTCTAAAGCTCTCTATGGTCTCAAACAAGTTCCTCAAGCTTAGTATGAACGACTTAGAGACTTTCTTTTATCAAAAGGTTTCAAAATTGGGAAGGTAGACACAACGCTTTTTACAAAAATGATTGAAGAAGATTTATTCATATGTCAAATATACATTGATGATATTATATTTGGATCTACCAATGAATATTTTTGTCATGAGTTTGGAGAAATGATGTCTAGAGAATTTGAGATGTCAATGATCGACGAGCTAAGCTTCTTTCTTGGACTTCAAATCAAGCAACTCAAAAACAGAACGTTTGTGAGCCAAACCAAGTGTGTGAAGGACTTGCTCAAGCACTTTGGGATGGAAGATGCTAAAACAATCAAAACTCTCATGGCTACCAATGGACAACTCGATATGGACAACAACGAAAAAGCGGTTGATTCTAAACTTTATAGATCTATGATTGGTAGCTTGCTATATCTTACTCCATCTAGGCCTGATATCATGTTTAGCGTTTGCTTATGTGCTAGATTTCAGTCAGCCCCTAAGGAATGTCATTTGATTGCTATTAAAAGAATCCTTAGGTACTTGAAATGCTACCCAAATATAGGCCTTTGATATCCAAAAGATGCAAACTTGGAATTAATTGGTTATTCGGATTCAGATTATGTGGGTTGTAAAATTGATAGAAAAATACATCTGGTAGTTGTCAACTTTTGGGGAGATCACTAGTGTCTTGTTCATCTAAGAAACAAAATTCTGTAGCTCTCTCCACCGCTGAAGCAGAATATGTTTCGGTGGGTAGTTGTTGTGCTCAGATTTTGTGGATGAAGTAAACATTTTTGGATTATGAAGTTACATTTGAAAAAGTGCCACTCTTGTGTGATAATGAAAGTGCCATTAAAATTGCAAATAATCCTATTCAACACTCTAAAATAAAGCATATTGAAATACGGCACCATTTTATAAGAGATAATGTGGCAAAAGGTGACATAGATGTGAATCATATAAGAACAGACTTGCAGCTAGCGGACATCTTCACCAGATGAGACTAGATTTTGTTTTCTTAGAAGTGAATTGAATATTATTGATATATCAAATGCAAGTTAACTGTCTATTTTGTTGTCCTCCCGCCTTTTTGTGCTTGATGTCAAAGGGGGAGAGATTAGGGAGAGCTTAGGGAGAGATTGGGAAGAGATTCCTATATGACATTATAGATAGTTTATATGCTCATTATTTATTCATTGTGGACTCTCAAATGACTCATGTGTATTTATATATGCATGCATTCAGGGGAGTTCTTGTATATCTAATGCCTATGCATGTATTTAGGGGGAGTCATTTGATTTTATTCATTTAAACACTTGTTGTGATCAATCATCAAAAATGGGAAGATTGTTGCATCTTGGCCCCTATTATTGTTGATTTTGATTATTGATGACATAGTATTTTTGATCTAATCATGCCTTTGAGCTATCTATATGCAGAGACCTAAGAGCTATTTCGCCTAAGGTCGGCAAGAAAAAGCCACAGAGACTTAAGCTATCCGAAGGATCTGCAAGTCGCAAGCACGAGGTCGAAAGCACAAGGTCGCAATGTTGGCTGTGGTCGCAGTTCAAGGTTGGGAGTCAAGGTCGCAAGTGCAAGGTCACCAAAACGGAAGTCGCAAGATTGAAAATGCAAAGGGCCTAAGGTAAAATGAGTTTTTATTTTTACCGATCTCGGTGTTTGGAGTTTGATCGGTTTATAGAAACTTGTTTTTAGTTTAAACTATACTATTAAGAGGGGTTGCAAGTTCTCTCTACATCTCTAGCATAAACTGAGAAACTCTTAGGTCATTGCATACATTCATCTCGGTTGAATCGGTTTTTAAATAGTTTGGTTTTTCTGATTTTGTTGGTAGTAGAAATGTTTTTGCTTTTTATATAAAAATGTATGCCTATGTCGGTCTTGCTCCTGTTGACAAAATTATAGCCCTCAAAATTATCTTTCGAACAAGCCATAAAACACTTCAATTAGACCTCTAGATCAAAAATTATGACCATTTTTATCCACGTTGGCTGTCAACATATGATGCTGACTGTCAGCATGAAATGTCAGCTTCGTTACTGCCATTTGTCCAGAAAGCGTGTTTTTTGAGCTGAAATTTTGTTGACTTACGCTGACTGTCAGCATGAGTTTCGACCACATTTGCTTTGTTTCTGAGTTTGTTTAAACTGGACATTTTTGTGGTCGTTGCTGACTGTCAACATATGAGACTTGACTATCAGCATGAGCAATTTCTTTCCATATGCGACCACGAATGGCTAGCTAAGTTTTTTCTGTGATTTTTGTCGAGCCGTTGATGTAGATGCTGACTGTCAGCATGTGTTGCTGACTGTCAGTATGTGCTATTTTGTTTCTATTTTCGACCACAATGGTTAGCTAAGTTTTCTCCGAGATTTGCTTGTTTCTACTCATGGTTTATGCTGACTGTCAGCGTGTACTGTTTCTTTCCATATGCTTCTACTATTTGGTCTATTATGTATGCCATGCTTTGTACATGCCCAGATGTCTCTTATGGTCTAAGTGTTACGAGTAGAAACTAATCAAATCCAGGTGAGAGTCACTGGATTACTGTAAAAAACATCTTTAAATACTTGAGAAGGACTAAGGATGTGTTCCTAGTTTATGAAGGTGAGGAAGAGCTCGTTGTTAGTGGTTACACCGATGCTAGCTTCCAAATCTACAAAAATGGTTTCAAATCGCAATCTGGTTTTGTGTTTTTCCTTAATGGAGGAGCTGTAAGCTAGAAGAGTTCCAAGCAAGAAACTGTCACTGATTCTACAACAGAAGCAGAGTACATTGCTGCTTCTGAAGTTGCCAAAAAGCTGTTTGGATTAAAAAGTTCATCTCTGAACTTGGTGTGGTTTCTAGCATTTCAAGCCCAGTGGATCTCTATTGTAATAATAGTGGAGCCATTGTGTAAGCCAGGAACCAAGGTCTCATCAGAAATCCAAACATATACTTAGGCGTTATCACCTCATTCGAGAAATTGTGAATAGAGGTGACGTGAAGATTTGCAAAGTGTTCATGGTTTTGAATATTGCTGATCTGTTGACAAAATCTCTCCTGCAACCAAAGCATGAGGTGCATACTAGAGCAATAGGTATTAGATACATTTGTGATTGACTCTAGTCCAAGTGTGAGATTGTTAGTGATATGTCCTAGAGAAAATCATAGAGATATATTTATCTTTGTTATACTTATGAATATTTGAATAATATATTATTTTTGAATAAATTATCATCTTGATTCGATCAACAAGTGTGTGACTTGTTCGTGAGACTCTAAATTTATTTGATGATATCATTCTAATAAAGTCCCTCATCCATTATCTTTAAATAGGACATTATTGATTAATGGATCAAAGCATATATTGATTGATGGTTATGTTTCACGGATCATGGATATAAGATATCAAATGAATAATGTGGACATATATTGGAGAATATAATGTTGGATAGACCCATTTTGAGACACTATTTATATTTGTTATTTAAGTGTCTCCAATTGGTCTTAAATAATGTTTATGATTGATCCTTAGACTTGAAACCATCATAATTTCCTACATGTGTAGTAGTATACTTTGATACTACCAAACACTACTTTTAATAAGTGGTAATAAAGGTAATATTCGGGTATGTTATAAGCCATGTGGAGGAATTTGAATGGTTAAGATGGAATTTGCATCTCTCATATAATGAGAGAGATATCTCTGGACACCTCGATATAGATGAATTGAGAAGTGCACGGCCATGCTGTTTGTGGTTGAGTGTCAACTACGGGAAGATCAATTCATTATGAGATCGAGAAAAGATTGAACTGTACAAGGGTGGCACATTTCCTACCTTAGGTTTAATCTGGTATGGTATGGCAAGAGGATCAACATGAAGACATTATATATGTTTGTTGATTATGATCTTTGTGTGTATTTGGATAGTCGTTATGTCCTGCTAAGGGCCACGACCGACTTACAATTCGAGTAAGTATTCCTGGGTCATGACTAAATATACATGAACCTACAGAGTCACACACTTAACGGGTTGGAATAATACAATTCGGATTAAGTATATTATGGGGTTTCCGTATCAGATTCGGAGACTTAATATTAGACTCCTTATGCATTCGAATTGGGTTTGTTATAGGTTTCTATATCAGATTCGGAGACTTAATATTAGACTCCTTATGCATTCGGATTGGGTTTTTTATGGGTTTCCGTATCAGATTCAGAGACTTAATATTAGACTCCTTATGCATTCGGATTGAGTTTGTTATAAGTTTCTGTATCAAATTCGGAGACTTAATATTAGACTTCTTATGTATTCGGATTGGGTTTGTTATGGGTTTCCGTATCAGATTCGGAGACTTAATATTAGACTCCTTATACATTCGGATTGGGTTTGTTATGAGTTTTCGTATCAGATCCGGATTGGGTCTGTTATGAGGTTTTCGTATCAGATACGAAGATTTAATGTTAGACTCATCCTGCAGTTTGGATAAATTCGTTGTCGACGATTCGGACTCAGGGTCCTCAGCCGAACTTATGCAAAATTTGTAATTGTGAGACCTTTCAAGATGACCCTCCGGGAAGGTATGCTGAACAATGGTGAACAGGAGCACAGAGAGTTTAGACAGGTTCGGGCCCTCGATGGTGGGAGTAATAGCCCTACGTCCTGTTGAGATTTCACTAAGTGTGGTAAAAGGTTTACAAATGGAGGAAAAAGTCCTCACAGGCGAGGATTTTTCCTGTAAGGGTGTACAAGGAAAAGATATAGGAGACTCGTAAGTGTTGTTTAATCTAAGCCGTAGACTTGGCTGTTTGAATGATCGAGATATCTTGTATCTTGATTATTCTTTTGAGTCTGGTTCTTCCGAAAAATGTCTTGGATCCCCCGTTTGATGTATTTTGCCACCTTTTTATATTGGTCGAAAGAGTGCCATATGAAGGAAACTATATCAAACGGTTAGATGCAGTTGTTGAAGAACCGCTATTAACTTCCACGGAGGTTATTAACACGTGTTAATCGTGAATAACCGCATATAGTAACCTCTGATGGTTGGTCTTCAACATGGAGGAATCTCCGGGATGTCTGGAATATCCTGGTATGAAGATAACCGAACAAGCTCCAAGCACCTTGGTTGAGAATGTTCTGACCACGGAATATGGGCTGACCGCGCAACATCCCAGATATTCAGTCCAGTCCGCGTATGGCATACGAACTTCTGACCGCACACAGTTGTCGGCCTGATCGCACGAAACCCGCGACCTGATCGCGTAAAGCTTGCGACCTCATGGTGATGCCCCTCAGAAATAGCTTGAGTTCGCATCGAACCAAATACATGTCTGGTTCGAACCTGTCTTGAACCAAAAGTTTATTAGAAGTGACCCGGGTGTCAATCCTCGTCAGCTAGCCCCCAAATTCGAAGAAAACGAAGAGACGTGTTTATTTCGAATTTTAAAACCATGCATTGGATCTTTAACCCGACTCTTCAATTTTTCCACTTAGTGGCGCACTAAGTGAAAACGGTTGGTTTCCCAAGACGGGTTCTGACATTACGTGACGGGCAATGATAGCGCCGTAGAATCGTTTTTATCTCGAGGTAAAATTGTAAATGCTTTGACAAAACCCGAGGCGCCTGGAATGCAAACCGTCACCCAGGCGGCTATAAATACCAGGTTCTTGGATTTGTAAAGCTTTATAATTTCCCTCCACGCCTAAAGTCCTTTTCTTGTTATCCTGCCTTCTTCCTTTTCACATACTCCTCCCAATGGCAGATCATGAAATCATCGAGATTGAGAGCGATGAAGGGGAAATTGTCGAACAAAGGCCTCAAACGATTGAAGTCTTGTCCCCTTTAAGGAAGAAACCCAAGGTTGACGAAGGATCTTCCAGTGGAACAAAGGTGAAGAATGTAGCAAGTTTCTTTCTTCCTTTAGTTCCTTTGACCCTTCCCGTTCATGCCTCTCGGCAAGTTAGGCCTTTATCCTTAGAGAAAGATCCCATCACATTCAATTCTCCCATTCTTTTGGGTGATCAACATCCTGGTCGGCAAGCGGTGACTATCCCTCGATCAAATGATCGCCATATTGGGATGGCGAAGCAATCTTCTGATGGGAAGGTTGCTCTTCCACCATATGATGATCTTCCTCCCAAGATGGGTGTATTAACGGGTTATGCACCGGGACAGGTAAAAATTCTTCTCCCTTTTTGCTGATAATTTTAGTTAATATGACTAACTTTTGCAAAATGCAGGAGGTAGGAGGCTCCAGCGATCAGCCTTCTGCTGCTCCATCTCTTCCTTCCGGACAGACCCTTCTGGAAGAGAAGAATGCCCTGGAGAAGAAGACCGAGGAGATGGCCTCGAAGATTCTGCGTTTAGCAGAATGTCTTGATCGATCCCGAGAAGAGGCGCACCATTTCCGTCGAGAGAGGGACTTCGCTCAGCAACAGCGAGAACTCTCTGACTTGATTAGGGACAATAGTGCGTCTGTTGTTAGGGACGATATAGATAGACTTAGGGTAGTTGCTAGTTCCCTGGGGGTTGCCAGTGTAGATCCTACTGACAACAACATGTCCCTTGGGGAACTTTGTAAACTTCTTTCGGAACAGGTCGATGCTTTTATCGACCGTATCCCTTTTGTATGTAAAGAATGTAATAAATAAAGTTTCTTTTATTCATATGAACATTCTTCATACCTTCTGTGTGAAATTATGGCCAAAAGCTTAGTTCGCGACCATTCATACACAGGAAATTTCAGTTCTGCGATTAGAATCGCGCTTTAAAAGATCACCGTGACCTGCCCTGATGCCGCGATCAGACTTAAGGCCGCGGTTAGAACTAAATTGCAACTAGAGTTGAACGTTCGGTTAGACCATTACTTCGATCAGAAACGAAGTTAAATAACATGGTTTTAACCAAACCATAACCCAATTAGAATATATCCGTACGTCAAAATTTGAGTTACATGATATTTTTTACAAAAATGTTCAAGTAAAAGGAAAGGTAAATAACCCTCAAAAAGCCTTAGCAGACTTCTCGAGTTTTAGCCCTTTCAGCTTCCGAAATAAAGAAGTCTTTTTATTTCAGATCCGATACCCGAAACGCTTTAAAGGGTTTATCATAGAATATCCATTATGGGAAATGAATAAAATATTTAAGAGAACGCTTGAGTGGAACATTACTCACAGAGGCGTGACTCCTCGAGTCTATAAAAACAGTAGGTAGCTTCTTGAGGAAGCTATTCAGCAGCAAAAAACTCTTAGAGTTCCCGCCGCACAAAACCCTCATCTTCTTGCCTTCATCTTCCACAAAATCATCGACTTTTTTGACCGATCTTCCTCAAAAAATGGCATCTTGGAGCAGATCCAACCACCATTCTGAGGAGACTCTGGTGGCGTTGGAGAAGGAGGAGATCCTTCCATCGCGGCTGCTGATCAATTGGCGGCCTGCGGAGAAGGACCAAGAAACTCCAACCGTCCGAGAGGGCGAGTTGGTAATCTTCGAGGAGTATCTGCGCTGCGGGTTCCGATTCCCTGAGAGTCGGTTCCTAAAGGACATCCTCGAACATTATGGGTGGGAACTGATCAACCTCTACCCAAATGCGATGCTGATCCTGGCGGTGTTTCAGCATCTTTGCGAGGCCTTCGTCGGAGTATATCCTAGCGTGGACCTCTTCCGGCTGTTCTACTTCTCGGCATGGTCGAAGAGCACCAATGCCGCTGGATGCATCTACTTCCGGCTGAGGGACAAGAAGGAATATCCTTCCCCACCTCTGCGGGATTCGGTGCACGGGTGGCACCAGAGGTGGTTTTACTGCTCTCCGCCGTCCGAGAGTAGTTTATGGTTTGAGAACTCGCGACCAGAGAAGTCAAGCGAGTTGGATGCTCCCCCGACGCTGGGCGTGGAGCACCTGAAGCACGCCGAGGTGATTCTTCACTTGGTGGGTCAAGGATTGACAGCGAGGGATGTCATCCGAGACTTTGTGAAGAACCGAGTGAGTCCCTTGCGCGAAAGGGCTCATCCTGCTTGGGAAATCAAGTCCATGGCGGATGGATCCCTGGACTACAATGAAGGTACTCAACCCTTTAGCACTGTGCTTTGTCATTTCAGAAATTTATGTTTTCTGACTTGAATTTGGGAACAGTTCTGTCTTCAGCCGAAATTGAGAGGCGAACTAATTCCCTCCTTAGGGTCTACAATGCCGATGTAGAGGGCCCTAAGGGATCACCTCGCCCGCAGAGTTTGATTCATGCCGGCGATGATCTCAGACAGGAGCGCCGAAAGGTAATTTCCTTGTCCGGCTTCGGTTCTGCAGGTCTCGTGTGTGTCCAGCGCTAATCCATTGTAATGGACCGTGAACCAGCTCCTAGGGAAGTTTGCTGATGCGACGTTCCCAAGCGAAAATGTCGGCTCTCTGGGGATGCCGACGGCGAAGAATGTGAAGAAGGTCTCTCAGAGATCCAGGACAAAGAGTCCTGCCCCCAAGAAGACCAAGATGAACCCTGGGGAGGGGTCTTCACGAAGCATTCCTCGTCCCGCAAGAAAGACTGCGGTAAGATATCGCATTCCTTCTACCTTTTCAGGCGCGACATGGAATCACTTCTTCGTCGTACAGGGAGAGGGGAGCGAGGAGAAAGAGGATGATGATGTGCCTCTATTCATCAAGAGGGGGAGAACCGGGGAGTCCCCTGCTGGTGACACCTCAAGCTACCCCGTAGGGACCGCAGCTACCGAAGAGGTGGCCGTGGCTGACCCTGCGACCACCGAAGAGTCCCCTGCAGGTGACCTTCCAATTCCTGAAGCCCCCAAGGTTTCAGGGTCAATTATCTCTGCTTCCCTGGTCGAAGGGACGACCAAGGTAAGGAATCTTTTCGACCGTTCCTTCTATGACTCTTTCTGCACATTTGACAAGTTAATGTACATACAGGGAGGAGAGCTTCCCCCTGGGACCACTGGGGGTTCCAGGGAGGAAAATCCTCCTCCTCCGCGGACAGAGGAGGAGGTAGATGAACAAAGGCCGGCTGTGACGGTTCTAACAACTCTGGAATCGCCAAGGCCTTCGGATGCAGCCCCACCAGTTAGCCCGGTGGCTCAGGTAAAAACCTTTCTATGTGTTTTCATCTTTTTTCCTAGAAATGTGCTCGTAACAGAACATTTCCAGGGCGGTGCTGCCTTGTTTACTATAAGCAAGGCGAGAACCGGAGACGGCTCTCCTTCGCAAGGGGAATTTTCCCAGAAATCCCAGGAACGAATGGGATTTCAAATAAGGTAAGAACTCTTACTTGACAGTAATCTTAGATGAAAGCTGCATGACCCATTCTTCTTGTTAGGCAAAAGAAGACAGCGCCTAACCCTTCAACCGCCACTGGGGAGGTTGAAATTAGGGCTGACGAGGGAGCCTCTAATGAAGAGCGCTCCGCTCCCGTGGTTCAGGAAGTCGTCTGGACCGCGGGAGGAGAAACAAGTACAGGGACCGGGTCACAACCAGTGGCCTCTGGGGGTGGTGTTCAGATGGCACTTCCCCCAACTATCCCTGTCGCAGGCACTTCCGGTGCGTTAGCAAGGATTCCTGCTAGCATGGATGATGCCGCTTTAAACAATTTTATGAAGGTATGATCACCCCTGTTTCGGCGCTTGAACCGCCTTTAGAGTATTTTTAACTCTCTTGCTTTGTATCACAGGACCTGTCATGGGTGACGAGCCAGTCGCATGCTGCAATGGCTAGCATGGCGGCTGTTCAAAGAGATCGTGACGGCTTGCGCAAGTGAGGATCGTCACTCTTCTGTTAATATAAGTAGGCTTTATCTGTAACTGACTTGATTTTGCTGCAGAAAGGTTACATTCTTGAAGAAAGAGTTAGCCAAGATGAGGCTGAACTCAGTTGTAGAGTTCAAGAAACTACGGACTGAAATCAATAAACTTCAGTCTGAGAATGCTGGTAAGTCGATTCTCAACTTGAGAAGACTTAAAGCCATGCCTTGTTAATAACCTCTTTTCTCTGTACAGCGCAAGCAGGTCGCATTATACAGCTCGGCCAGGACAAGATGATTCTCGAGTCCTCGATCAACCACACCGACCGAGCGGTCAAAGAGTTGAGCCTACTGGTCTTCGAAAAACTGAAGGCCGTGGCCAACCTTTTGAATACCAACGTGGTAGAGTTGAAGAAGGACGACCCAAGTGTCAGCGATTGGTCATCACTGCTCACAACTCAAGCAGAATCACTGCTTGAATATCTCCCTGGAGATATACGGCGACGTGAAGAGATAATCAGGACGAGAGTCCGATCAGCCGCTTCTGCCGTACTCAGCCGGGTTCGACTTCACCATGGCCCAGATGCGAATCTGAGCGCGCTGGTGGGACCGGTTGAGGTCGAGAGTGAAGAACTGCTTGACGCCGTTATAGAAGAAGTCAAGCCCTTCGTTGACAAACTCTTGGCTGAGCTGAGGATCGAATGATCCTTATATTTTGTAACCAAACAATTGTAATTACAATGCCATGTATGTAAAACTATTTTTTTTTTAAAAAAAAGTGCATATTCACATCATGAGTTTCATACTATAAGTATATCCCTCTAGCCCCCGCCTCTGTTTTGTGAATACTGAAGCCTTAGTATTTTAGCAGAGGGGAAAACATAAGTATGATGACCAGGGATATGTGCTTCAAGCCGATGGACAAGATTAAAGTAACATTTTAACCTTATTGCAAACTGGTAGCCACCCAGATGACCGAGGACTAGCCAGATAGTCCCGTGTGCGTTGAGAAACGGCTTATTTAGGAGTGACTTATCTGGAAGTGATCATGAGATCGACCAGCGAATCCGGTTGAAAAATACTGTAATAACCTAATCGCCGGTGATCAGCCCCCAGGTCGAATTTGTATAATTTGGGCTTAAAGAAAAACACTCATTGTATGAAAACAAGACATGCTTTTTATGAAAAGATGCTAATTGAACAGGAAAAGGGGTGTGGTACTTACACGTAAAACTTGCGAAGTTGATCGATGTTCCAAGTATTGGACAAAATCCGACCATCCTCCATGGCTAACCGCGCAGATCCTGGCCGCGGCACTGAGACGACAGTGTATGGTCCTTCCCACTTTGGGGAGAATTTATTGCGGTTAGACTGGTCTTGAATTTTTCGTAAAACCAAGTCGCCAACGTTGAGATCACGTGGTCGCACCTTTTTACTGTGATACTTGCGTAGAGCCTGCAAGTATACCGCGGACTTGATCAGGGCGCGATCACGCCGTTCTTCCAGGAGGATGAGATCTTGCGATCGCTGTTCGGATTGGTTGACCTGTTCGAATTGATTCGTGCGAACAGATCCAATACTAACTTCCATAGGCAACACAGTCTCGGCCCCATAGACCAAATGGAAGGGTGTCTCACCGGTGGCTCGACTAGAGGTAGTCCGTAGTGCCCATAAAACAGTATAAAGCTCGTCTGCCCAAGCCCCCGAGCGGGTCTTGAGGCGATCAAAAATACGTTTTTTGATGCCTTGCAATACTTGCCCATTGGCCCGTTCTACGGCACCATTGCTTTGTGGATGTGCCACAGAAGCAAAGCACACCTTGGTCCCAATCTGATCGCAGTAGTCTAGGAAGAGACCGCTAGCGAACTGAGAACCGTTGTCTGTGATGAGACGGTTTGGAACACCAAATCGTGCCACAATGTTCTTGTGAAAGAACTTTTGTGCGGCTGATGCAGTAATATTTCGTACTGGTTCGGCCTCAATCCACTTTGTGAACGTGTCAATGGCTACGAACAGAAACTTGTACCCATTGACCGCTTGTGGCATAGGACCGACGATGTCCATTCTCCAGATCGCGAAGGGCCATGCGAGAGGAATAGTTTGCAATGCATAAGCAGGTTGATGAACCTGTCTTGCATGAAATTGACACTGTGGACACATTTTGACCATAAGCTTGGCATCATCGAGTGCCGAAGGCCAGTAGAATCCCTGTCGAAAAACTTTTCCGACCAGTGTTCGGTATGACGCGTGTACACCGCATATACCGTCATGTATTTCTTTCAAGAGGGATTTTCCTTCCTCCTGAGATATGCAGCGCATGAATACTCCTTGAGTACCCTTTCTGTACATAACCCCATCTATGAGTTTGTACAGACGCGCCTTTCGAATTAACCGATCGCTTTTGGTTTCGTTCTCGGGTAGGGTCCCATGTTCAAGATAGACCCTCAATGGATGAGTCCAATCTTGTTTCTGACCGAGGTTGGCAACGAAGGCTATTGCCGGATCATCCTCGACCGAAGTCATGATCGAAGGATGGTCCAAGTGTTCAATGAACACTCCTGCCGGAGTGGATGAGCGTGAGGATCCAATTTTGGATAATTGGTCTGCGAGAATATCGTCCTTTCGCGGGATGTATTGGACTTCGAAGTGACTGGAGTGTTTTTCCAATCTCCTCACTTCCCCCAGGTAATGAGCCATTGTCTCATCGGAGGTGCTGTACTCCTTGTTTACCTGCTTTACGACTAGCTGTGAGTCCCCCCTCACCACTAATCGACGGACTCCGAGGAATTTTGCTGCCCGGAGCCCTGCAAGAAGACCTTCATACTCTGCTGCGTTGTTGGTTGCAACAAAGTGTAGTTGAATGACATACTTAAGCTGTTCGCCCTGGGGCGTAACTAAGACTATTCCAGCCCCCGAATGTTGAAAACTACGAGAGCCGTCAAAGTACATTGTCCAATAATCGGGGCACTCCAGGTCCTCTGCCAACTGCACGGGTGGCTCAGGGTTGGTCCATTCGACCACAAAGTCGGCCAAAACCTGAGACTTAACCGCCGTGCGAGGGGTGAAATGGATCTCGAAGGCACCGAATTCGACCGCCCATTTGGCGATTCGACCAGATTTTTCTGGATTTCGGACAATATCCCCTAAAGGAAAAGAGGAGGGTACTGTGATCTTGTGTGCTTGAAAGTAATGTCGTAGCTTACGGGAAGCCATCAGTAGCGCATAAAGTATCTTCTGGACCTCAGGGTAGCGCTCCTTAGGACCATGAAGTACTTCGCTCACATAGTAGACGGGTCTGTGTACTCCTTCCCTTTCCGCGATCAGAACAGCGCTGACCGCGTGTGGGGTGGCCGCCAAATACAGAAGTAATGGTTCTTCCTTTTCAGGAGACACCAATACTGGCGGACTGGACAGATATGTTTTTACCGCCTGAAACGCTTTTTCGGCCTCGTCGGACCACGTGAAGTTATGATGTTTCCGCAAGGCTTTAAAGAAAGGTAGTCCCCTTTCGCCTAATCGCGATATAAAGCGACTTAAAGCCGCCATGCGACCAGCCAGGCGTTGAACATCCTTCATGGTCGAGGGCGACCTCATTTGTTCAATAGCTCTGATTTTCTCAGGATTAACCTCAATGCCCCTGGAACACACAAGGAAACCAAGAAGCTTCCCCGAAGAAACCCCGAAAGAACATTTCTCCGGGTTCAATTTTATTCCAAAGCGATTCAAGTTACAGAAGGTTTCAGCAAGATCGTCCAAATGAGACAATCTTTTGGTGCTCTTTACAACCAAGTAGTCTACATATGCTTCGAGATTACGCCCTATCTGGGAAAGAAAGGTCTTTTGCATCAAGCGCTGGTACGTGGAACCTGCGTTCTTGAGACCGAACGGCATTCTGACGTAGCAGTATGTGCCAAACGGGGTGATGAAGGCAGTTTTCTCTTCATCGTCTTCTGCCATGCTAATTTGATGATATCCTGAGTAGGCATCTAGAAAACTCATCAGTTCGCAACCCGCAGTGGAGTCAACCAGCTGGTCGATGCGGGGAAGGGGAAAGTCATCCTTCGGACAGGCACTGTTGAGGCTAGTGTAGTCGACGCACATGCGCCACTTGCCATTTGACTTGCGGACCATGACCGGATTGGCGAGCCAGTCCGGGTGATTCACTTCGCGGATAAACCCGGCTTGTAAGAGTTTGTCTAACTCTTCTCGGATGGCTTCCTGTCGGTCGGTGGCAAAACGCCTGAGCTTTTGCTTTATTGGTCGTTGTCCAGGTCGAATTGCTAACCTGTGCTCAATTACTTCTCTTGGGACACCGGGCA
Organism: Pharus latifolius; assembly: GCA_019359835.1. NCBI lineage: Eukaryota > Viridiplantae > Streptophyta > Magnoliopsida > Poales > Poaceae > Pharus > Pharus latifolius. The sequence goes on from CM033322.1 coordinate 63,431,485, forward strand.
TGTCGGACGGTTTCCACGCAAACACGTCTGCGTTCGCCCGGAGGAAAGCAACGAGGTCGAGTTCCTATTTGTCATCCAGGGCTGACCCAACCCGAATTGTCTTGGATGGGTCATCTGGGTATAAAGGAACTTGTTTGAGTTTCTTATCTGGTCGAGGAGCAGCCCTGATCGCATCGGTGGCAACGGTGGCGACCTGAGCGTCCCGGAGGGGAAGTTGATCGACCATCTCCAAAGATAGCCGGTCGCACGTGAGCGCCACGTTGACACCTTTGGGGCCAGGCAATTTCCCGCACTGATAAGCATAGTGCGTTGCCATCATGAACTTAGCAAGAGTCGGCCTGCCAAAGATTGCATTATAAGCTGAATCACAATCGATTACATCGAAAGTAACCAATTCTGTTCGGAAGTTATCTGGTTCTCCCAGAGTGACCGGGAGGACCACTTGTCCCAATGGCATCATGGAGGGGCCTGGGATTATCCCATAAAACGGATGGATTATGGGCTTGATCTTCGAACGAGGAATTTGCATCTCGTCGAGTGTCTTGACCAATAAAAGATCAAGGGAACTTCCCCCATCAATCAGGACCCTTTCGACTCTCGCGTTACTGATGATTGGGGTAATAACCAGAGGTAGCCTCAATGGTCGAGTTAGCCCCACAGGACAGTCAGCGCGATCGAACGTCAAAGGCATATCCGACCAACGGGGATATTGAGGTTCGCCAAGGGATGTCTCCGTTTGGTTAACCTCTCGGCAAAAGGTTTTAAACTGCCTTTTGGAAACGAAAGAGGAGGAACCTCCGAAAATGACATTAACATGATTTTGAGGTACCTGGTAAGTCATTTCTTCGTCTCCGTCGACGTCTCTAATCCCGCATGCCTGCTCTTTAGGCGGTAAGGTTGGCATTGGCCCAGCTCCTTGGTAAAAATCATCCAGCTGTTTCAACCAACTCCTGCAGTTTTTGAGGTCGTGGCCTGCGGAGTTGTGGAGTGGACACCACCTCTTGCCTCCTGCGGATTAGCTGATTTTTCTGGCTGGTCGGAATCCCGGCCACCAGAAGCAGTTTTACTTTTAAAAGAAGACTTATTACCTTTGGTCGAAGGTGGTTTCTCTGCGACTGCGACCTCACGGTACTGTCCAGAGCAGTTCCTCTTCGGCTTTTTTGACTTCCCACCCGGTGAAGACTCCGGCTTTTTGCTTGAATCTTCTTTCCTGGCGTCCTTGAAGCCTGGTTGGGGCGGTAGGTCCCCCTTGTCAACCATTCGGTTCTATTCGACTGCCTCGGCTGCATCGGAGTATCGATCAGCCATATCGAACAGATCGTCCACTGATCGAGGAGGGTGGATAAGCAAGTCTTCAGTGAATCTCCAGTATCGAACGGCATGCTTAAATGCCCTGATTACGGAGCCATCAGATATGTTCGGGATGGTATTTCTTACCCCGACAAACCTCTTGACAAACTGCCGAAGTGTTTCGGTCGAAGTTTGCCGCAGTCTATGCAGGTTGTCCTCCTTACCCGGTTTTTTGTAACAGTTTTGGAAATTGCTGAGGATGGCATCGCATAGCATTTCCCAATTGTAGATGGAACCCTCAGGCTGATTAAACAACCAGGTTCTAGCCGGTCCTGCGAGGACTGTTGGCAGGTAGTTGGCCATGACCTTGTCATCGCCTCCTGCTGCTTGGATGGCAGTAATATAGATCTGAAGGAACTCGGATGGGTTCTGAGTTCCATCAAACCTCTCAATGGCCCCTGGTCGAAACTTATCGGGCCAAACGACTGCTCGTAGGCCAGGCGAGAAAGCTTTGCAACCAACGTAAGGACCGTGAACCATCCTGCGACTTTCGGTTGGATTTCGAGCAAACTCACGTAATGGCGAGGTTACTCGTGGTCCCAAACGAGAGTGAACGGGAACTCGATCCCTACTACGAGAGTCCTGCATTCGCCGGTATTTGTCCTGTCGGGACAGTACAGGCGGCGGGTAACTCCGCTGGCCAGAGCCAAAATGAGGACCATCTCGTTCACGGGAATGTGTCACTGAGCGGGAAGAGGCTGTTGGGGTCGCCTCGGATGCGACCTCGTCCAGTCTTTCCGCCAGGATCCTGAAAAAGACCGGTCTCTGCGCATCCGTGACCGTAGGAGGAAAATTGCGCATGACTTCCGCGATAGATCGCAGTCGACCATGGGTACTTCTCCTAGGGGCACCAGGTGTTATTGTTTCTTCGTCCACTGGGAAATGCTCCGGTGGTAAGGAAGGAGTCTGGTCACGTCTACGACCACGCGACCGTCGAGAAGAACTCGGGGCAGCATCGTAACGAGCCTGCGCATCTTGAAGAGCCTCTAGGGCAGTTCTGCGTAGTTCGTTGTTCTGTTGCTCGAGATCTTGCTCCTCCTTCTGTTTGCGATCTTGTTCTTCCCTGGCAGCCTGTTGATCGGGAGTTTCTTCCGACAACGCAGCAAACTGCCTAGGGAGAGAGGTCGCCGATGGGGAGAACATCTCGGTTTGTTCCGAGTCGGACTCGAAATCAAAGAGACGGTGGAGGTTATCAGGGTCGAACCTTCCTGGGCTAACCTCAGGGTCACCATCATATTTTCCCTCAGCGGGATCGTATGACGGGCCGGATTCATCACCTAGCACATTAAGAACCTCTGCGGGTTCTGACCTTGTGCCAGTTACCTCCTGGTCGATTAACATGACTTGGGGAGATGATTCAACCTGTGGAAGATTCTGGCCTTCGACCTCTTCCATCGGAACAGGATCGCTTGGAGAAGGCATTGGTATATGGGCATAATCCTCGAGATCGAAATCATTCTCGGAATCATATGCTCCAGCCATGTTTCGGCGAACCTCCGAATTTCAATTAGGACGCCTTGAGAAAGGCCCCACGGTGGGCGCCAGCTGTCGACGATTCGGACTCAGGGTCCTCAGTCGAACTTATGCAAAATTTGTAATTGCGAGACCTTTCAAGATGACCCTCCGGGAAGGTATGCTGAACAATGGTGAACAGGAGCACAGAGAGTTTAGACAGGTTCGGGCCCTCGATGGTGGGAGTAATAGCCCTACGTCCTGTTGAGATTTCACTAAGTGTGGTAAAAGGTTTACAAATGGAGGAAAAAGTCCTCGCAGGCGAGGATTTTTCCTGTAAGGGTGTACAAGGAAAAGCTATAGGAGACTCGTAAGTGTTGTTTAATCTAAGCCGTAGACTTGGCTGTTTGAATGATCGAGATATCTTGTATCTTGATTATTCTTTTGAGTCTGGTTCTTCCGAAAAATGTCTTGGATCCCTCGTTTGATGTATTTTGCCACCTTTTTATATTGGTCGAAAGAGTGCCATATGAAGGAAACTGTATCAAACGGTTAGATGCAGTTGTTGAAGAACCGCTATTAACTTCCACGGAGGTTATTAACACGTGTTAATCGTGAATAACCGCATATAGTAACCTCTGATGGTTGGTCTTCAACATGGAGGAATCTCCGGGATGTCTGGAATATCCTGGTATGAAGATAACCGAACAAGCTCCAAGCACCTTGGTTGAGAATGTTCTGACCACGGAATATGGGCTGACCGCGCAACATCCCAGATATTCAGTCCAGTCCGCGTATGGCATACGAACTTCTGACCGCACACAGTTGTCGGCCTGATCGCACGAAACCCGCGACCTGATCGCGTAAAGCTTGCGACCTCATGGTGATGCCCCTCAGAAATAGCTTGAGTTCGCATCGAACCAAATACATGTCTGGTTCGAACCTGTCTTGAACCAAAAGTTTATTAGAAGTGACCCGGGTGTCAATCCTCGTCATTCTTATCACATCAGAAAGCCTAATCTGTTAGGATTTCTTTTGCATGGCTCTATATAAAGAGAGGTATGATGGGTTTTGAGCACATCATAAAAGGCCATAGCTGCCATCTCCTTTAAAATAATAGCCCCTAAACCCTTGTCGTGCTCGTTGGTGCTAGCACACCATCGTACCACGTTCCATCCTGGTACGTGTGGATACCGGTAGAGGCACTGCTGCAATTGCTGCACTGATTAGGACGATCCGTGAGCAGTCGTTGTCATCTACATCTGATGATCAGGACGATCCGCAAACGGTTGCTGTGAACATTCGATCGCTTCACCAAATCTGCTTCCGTTGTTGGTAACAATCTAATCTATGATCAAATTACTTGCAGCCTTCGAGTAAAAATTTTTGAAATTCTACTAGTGTAGCTTACTTTGTTTCCTACACTTAATCGAAGCAAGCATGGTATCTATGTCGGTGAAAAGTTTAGCCACTTGTTTGCCCAGGTTAGCTTGAACGGAGGTCTCTTCAGACATTGTCGGAGACGCGACTGTCGGTACCGTCGAATGTTCGCCTTCGATTGTGAAAGGTTCTTGTAGAATTTCGCCGAAGGTTTTGTAATCCTGACGAGTCTTCACCATCCACAGGACAGGATAGTTGCTCTGATACCAACTTGATCCGATTGAGATATAGACCAGATTCGACTATACTCGACCGGATGTGAAATACGGGATCTTACTCGGAATTACCGAAACTCAGTGCTCGAACACAGAAATAAAAAAGAACAAGACTTTTTATTATAAAAAACTTGTACACATCGAACGTTGATCGCATTCGATCTACAACGATCTATGTCTATGAGTTCTATATCTGATTTGATCTGATGTACTATGAGTTAGATCTGAGTTGGATGATCTATCTATCCTATTACAAGGTATTTATAATCCGATCATTGAAGAACATATCAGACTCTACAATTGACTATACCTAGTCGTATCAGATTCGGCTATCTAATTTGTATCGGACTTCAACCGATCAAATAGAGTTTGAATCTGTTATGCATTCAACCTGAGATCCTCCCAGATCAACCTCCCTCTTTCGGCTCCCGTTCATCCCAATAAGCACGTGCGTGTCATGCCACTGAAAAAATAAATTCACATACCGAGGCGATCTTTCGACAGTACTGAACTGTTTCTATAAAAGTTAATTATGTATGAATTGTGACTTTGATATATACTTCTACTTACAATTGTGTTTTAGGTAGTTGTAAATAAAGAGGGAGTTTGTTCATTAAATGGCCACCCCGATATTAGGCCATGAGAAATTGTGATTTAAAATACGAGTTGATTAGGGTTGGTCAAAAAGAAAATTTTGGATTGGAGAATGTGCAACAACATGATTTGGTATAGATAGATATAATTGGAAATTTTGATGTGTAATTAGCAAGTGGGATTCATAAAAGAAAATTAGAGTTTCACTTATTGTTAAGAATATAACTTAAATATAATAATTATTATAGAGAAATTTTTATAAACGAGTCCAAGTGAGTTATCTCTATATCAACTTGACACACACAAAAACAAAATGAAAAACATAATTAAAATATAATAATTATTATAAAAACATTTTTATAAATAAGTCTAAATAAATTACCACTGAATCAACTCAGACTCAAACCAATTGCGAATCTTGCTAGAATTCAACTCTCTTTTCGAGTTGACTCCCAGCCCGAGCGAAATCCAACCCGAGCCCGAGCAAGCTCACGACCCTCAAGTTTCTGCCCACCCTAGTTGCAAGCCCTTTCTCAATCTCCATTGGGCACGTCCTATCCCACGCCGTCGTCCTCCCCGCCGCCGTCTCACGGTCTCCCCTCCTCCACCGTCCCCCGTCTCCACCCCATCATTCCCCAACTGCGCCTCACCTCTCCCACCGCCACACCGCCCGATCCTATCCGGTCCGTCCAGTGCTGTAAACCCCTACTCCCTCTTCCACTTCTCCCCATCACGCCGCTTCGGCACCTGGTCCCCCCCGCTGCAGCCCGCCGGCGCCCCCATCAACCTTTCTCCCCTGACGGACTTTGGTGTTCCGTGCAATTCCCGCTCGTTAGCTCCCTTCTTTGCTCACATGGTTCATGTTTTTGTTTGAGTCAAATTACTACTTTCTTGTTTAGGTATTCCGTAATCGGGGCCTCTAGCACGCTTTGTTGCAGCAACCGGTGGAATTATCTGTTCAAAACAGAGTTTTTTGTCTCGACGGAAGGAAGGTTTGCAGTGTTTGTATGTGTGTGTTTCTTGTTCATACATGTATTTGCATAATTATGACATGCTGTGACTTGTTTCGATATTTGTAAAAGAGCGAATTTAGTTGTGATGAGTTGCTCATGTAAACATATCACCGGGAAACTACATATAAGAATTTTCACGCAATGCCTGTTCAGAGTTCATATTTTTAACATTGTTCTGTTTCTATGCATACTTTCAATTCCAATAATTTTCCATGAGTCGTTTTTTTTTCTTATAAATTGCAGAGGGCTGGAATTGGAAGGGCTCAAAATTCACTCTTCTTTTGTTCAGGAGCGCTGTTTTTGTTTAGGTAATCACAGATGTTTTTGGATTATTCTAATAAGGCTCAGTAATACTCTTTTCAATAGTGAACATGCTGTGATTGTCTGTTAACTGCTTGAGTTCTTACTTCTTTGTCTACAAAAAGATTTTCAATTATTACACAAACAGTGGTCTGAATATTAACCGCTGTCAAATATTTTTCATGTGGCGAGAGCTCTAAATAATCAGTAAGTCAAGGTTGAGACTACTAAAAGAAGAGTTCCGCTTGTATCATCAAAAGCTCCATACAAACAATGCTATTTTTCACATGCGCTTGAATTAGCTATTTTAGGTTTTTAATATCCATACTAAATAGTAGTCATACTTATATTGTGGGTGACTTATATCATTCAATTGGAATCTAAAGTCTTCATCCATTACAAGTCATAAGAACCTTCAGTATGCAGAAATCATTAAATTACTTACAGAAACATCAAAATGCTAAAGTCCATAAGTAACCATAAACAAAATTATCTCCATTAGTTGTAAGCATTGTTGTTAATTTAAGGACCAACATACACAAGTGGTTGTAAGTTGTTGCATAGTCTTTAGCATTTGATTGTATGCAAAAGAACATGACCTATATCATCAACCTAGTTTTTTGGGATATAAAAATGAAGGACCAGGATAGCGAACCAAGAGGGAGGTGAATTGGTTTTGCAAAATAAATTCCCAAGAAGTAAGCAAAAGAAACAAGAAAAGTATGAAGTTGTTAGGAGTGTTCGGATATCTCAAATATAGTTATCTCTAATCACAGCACCACCTCTCTTGATATCAAAAATATCTATAAAAAAAGGAGAAATAAAAAGAAACAAGAAATAATCAACTGCAAGTATTTAAACACTAATTGCAAGTATTTAAACAATCAAATGCAAATATTTAAACAACCAATTGTGAGTATTTAAACAATCAATTACGAGTATTTAAACAACTAATTGTGACTATTTAAATTGCAAATATTTAAACAACTAATTACGACTATTTAAATTGCGAATATTTAAATAATCAATTGCGAGTATTTAACAAACATATACGAAAATTTAAACAATAAAAAAAGAGAGAAGATTCAACTTATAAAATATTCAAGAACAAAAAGAAAGTCAGGAATACAAAAGTCAATAATACAAAAGTTTTCGTAGCCTAACCACAATAACCAAAATTCTCTTTCAAAAGGATGATTCCTCTTCCTAGTATTCTCCCTTCTTATATAGACCTAGTCTCCACCTAGAGTAGTCTCCACAACCAATATGGGACTAAACTAATAGTTAGTGGAGGTTGGGCCTGAAGCCCAATTATGCCCAACTCTCAACAATCATTTTTACAATTTTTGGAATTACAGTTTTTCTGAACAGTAGACACTAAATCAGTCATAACTTCATCATCCGAACTCAGATTTAGACATTCATGGATCCGTTGGAAAGATAACTTTGAGTGCTACAACTTTTATGTTTACACTTTTCTGAGAACAAGTCTAGATCAGTGCAGAATTAGCTCGCAAACAGAACCTATTGCATAAACTTCCACACGGAGTCAATAAACCATCTTGGTGATTCCTCGGGCATCATGAGCACCACTTGTGCTCGTCATAATGCCATCATGTGTCCACCTCGATGTTGAATAGCTCGCCACATGCCGAGAAGTCTCCCGTTCCGAACCCCGACTGACAACCTCCACATTTTTACCGACTTGAGCTACTTCAACAATCTTGGTGCAACGCCACATCTGGGTATTGGAATAGTCATATTTAGCGTTCCCTCAAGTCTAGTACCTTCAGCATCTCTCGGACCAATCGAGTCTCCGGCTCCTCCCTGAGCTCTACTACGATGGCCCATCCATGCCGCAAGTATATTATAACTTTGCTATGTGTGCAACAGGTAACAAAACCATCATATAGCACTATTCACACATAATAAGAACATAAACGAACACAAGCAGATGTATCGTAAACAATTCAAAACTTGTTAAAACATATATTACTTAAGATTAGAAAATCACACGGGGTTTACAGAATCACCCCTCAAAATTTAATTCACCAGTCTTATGAATTTTGTGTTTTCTAACTAAAATGATAAAATAATACGTATTTGTGAGGTATTCAACGAAATCTAGCATTGTAGTATCTTTGTATTGTTCATTACTTATTTTGCAAATGTTTGTCCAAACAGAATCTAGAATTGGCTTAAATCTGTAATTCTATTTTTTCTCATAGGTTAGCCAAATACTAGAATTTGCGGACATGTCCAATTTCAGCTAATTCCTGGTAGAATTCGAATTGGAATGGGAATTCCAATTCCAAGTCTTGGTATTAATGGTTGGATTGTTTCTCTGAACAACACTGCTAAAATAAATCCTCACCCTTGTACTCATCGTTCAGGGCAGCAGCTCAAATCACCCATAGAAGTGATTAACTTCAGCTCTCCACTGCGTGAAACTCGAAAACAAGGGAATTTCTAGGGATGGAGTCAGAGGTGATGAGGACAGAGATGGTGCTTGCCCCAGCATTGGCGTTCAAGAAGGTGCAGATGGCAGACAAGTATCCCAAGGGTCAGGCTCGCGGCCGCCAATGGAAGCACCTCAAGCACCTCCTCCAGGCTGCTGATGCCACCTCTCTCCCTCCTGACTGCCCCAACTGTAAGTATACTCCCTCCCTCTCCCTCCTGACTGCCCCAACTGTAAGTATACTCCCTCCCTCTCCCTCCAATATGTCTTTCCCTTCTGTGGTGATTCTATGTCTTAAAAGTTGTTGGATCTCTGATGTGTTGGGTTCTTTATTAATTTTATTACTCATTGTTGGACATTTTTGTGTTGCTTCCTCCTATGTTCATCTCTTTTCTTTCTCAATTCCACCCAGTATCTGCCATTCTTTATATCTCTTTGGGTAATTTGAACTATAGTGCGAAAAATATTTGTGAATCTTAGGGCTCCCTTTGGGTTCATCTTGGTTGTTGGGCATGCCACTACAGTTTGTTGATGTGGGGAATGGACTGAATAATAAACTAATGACCCCATGTTTATCCTAGGGAGATCATACACATGGTTAGGAGTTGAGACCATAATTACTGTTACTATAGTTTCTTTAACTATCTTTGCCACGAAGATAATTTCTTTTTTTTAATATCTTCGCTATGTAGTTTGCACATTGTGTTTCTTGTTTGAGCCACTTTTCCATGAAGATAGTTTCTCCTTTTAGTGTCTTCGCCATGTAGATTGCATCATTGTGTTTTTTGTTTGAGCTACTGAATGCTGATCGTTGCTTTTTTGTCTCCTATTGCACATCCTGTTGTTCTGTAATATGGTGAGTGGGAGGTGTTAGTATTGTGTTATAGAATTTCTAGAATTGGAGTGGAGATTGCTTGCTTAAAGATTGAGTACACTATATAGATTGGTGTAGCAAAAGTGCTTTAAATTCTAGAATTCTGTACAATTGCTAGGCTGTGGTCTGTGGAGGCCTAGCAACAACTCTAAATATAGTCTTGAAGAAAGATATGTTTGACTGTAGAATTTCAAAGCTCATGTCAGGGTTGAAGTCTCAGCATTAATGTATCCTTCAATTACATATAGAACTAGGTAATTAATAGTGGTCTCATTTATTTAAAATCCTGAGGATATTTTGGAAAAATTGAATGCTAAAGCACCCTAATCAATGGAGAGACAAAAATTGACTGGGATCATTTCCCATGTACTTACATGCGCGAGGTTGCACCAATACTTTTACTAAGTGGCATTTCCATGTCTGACATTGACACACTGACTTCCGACATGTATCGGACCTGAGTCCGTTATATCAAGTAGTTAATGCTGTGTCAATGCTGCGTCCATGACGTATCCAAGGAAGAACAAGTCAATGCCATGTCCATGACATATCTAACGAAAAACTCAACAAAAGAAACTCGATATGTCTTGTTTCAGATTCTTTGTTTTTCTCTAGTTGTACAGATCACTTCGAATTCATTTTGGTTATATTGCTGAACTTGTAGTGTTAGTGTACAAAACTAAGCAATTGATAATGATATTTTCTTCATTTCATATTTGGTTGTTGAATTTATGTTTTGAACATGTTCTGTTTTTGCTTTTTTTAATTTAAGCATTTACTGGTAAGAAGAATTTGGTGTTTGGAGGAGGGCTGTTCCCTAAATTTCTTGCTCTCTCTATTAAGAGTATTCAGCTGGATAATTTAATAAATTGAAGAACTTTCCACGAGTTAAAGTTGAGCGTGTCTTCTTTGGTCTATATATTATATCTTGTTGTGCTGCATATGTGGTTTTTGGAGCACATTGAGGCAAGTACTGTCACCTTATATTTAAATAGATGGTGTTTTCGCGCAGATTTGAATATTCAGTCGCCGCCGTCCATGTATCCACCGAAGAGATACTGTGACATAACAGGTTTTGAGGTAAAAATGTACTTTATTTTGAGTTCCTCTTGTTTGGTTTGCATCTCTTGAAGGCTTTTTGAATTTTTATATTTTAAAATAAAAAGCATAATGAAATTGGAAAAAAATGGATTATATTTAGTTCCATAGTTCCCATTTTCTGAGCACTTATTGTTACCATAGTAATATTCTTTTTATTGTATGTAAGCCTGTTTGGCCAACTTTTTTATTTTTGAGATGACTGTTTTGCCTAGCTTAAACATAGATTTATGTCCAAAATAGATTTAAGCTAGGCCAAATTATTGACTTATTATTGGTAAGACTAAAACCCAACACTGACCACCCCAAACTCCCGCCCACCCACCCACCCACATAAAAAAGTAGACCAAACAAGCAAGCGTGCACACAGAGAAGATAAAGCTGACGGAGGTGGCTTATGGTGGTTTATTGGTTTGCAAGGGCTTACAAGCTGGCTTATTATGTTCTTATATACGATAAGCTCAGTATGTGTCATGAGCTCAATAAGCCTAAACCAATCAGGCCTTGCAAAGGTTGTCATGGCGACCACTCGACCAAACAAGGCGAGGCGCCTTGAACTGCCCAGATGCCTAGGTGCCCGCTTAGCTGAGAATTATTCACCTGGCGGGAATTAAGCAAGAAATCAATGCATATATTCCTTTCCTTTGTCCCCATCATTCCTTTCTTCTTTCGTCCTTTTCTTTCCTCAAGCATCTCGTCATCCTTTCTTCCTTTACTTCTCCTTGTCCTTCCTTTCTTCCTTTCCTTCTCCGGTTGCATCACACCAAAAGTGATGGTGAGGCGACGTCGACGGTGATTGTTGGGGGCAACACTGTCTCCTAGTCGGTCGCCTCAGCAAGATGAACCTGGGCGATACCCGAAACATCTAGGTGGTTGCCTAATTCAGACCACGCGAGGTGAGGGGTTACGCTGTTGGATCTCTGTTGACTGGACACCTAGGTGACACCTAAACAACACCGTGATAACACTGATATATACCTTTCAGTATTATGTCTTCTAAACAATGGTTGCATTAATCTTCATAGAAGTTGTCACGCATGTATTCTTTTTGGAAAATACTTCTTTATTGATTTATGTTAATTTTTGACTCTAGGCATCAATGGTTCGTATTAGTGGTTGCCATGGAACTGTATTTGGTCCATATTTTCTGTTCTTCAGACCCATTTAGGGTGGAGCTGAGGGTTTGCTCAGCAAGCTTATCTGAAAGAAGCCAACAATGGCTTTCAACCCTTTAAATTGTACAATTTGTTGTTATTGTCTCCAATGCTTCTCACGCAATACTCGATTCATCTGTAAGGGATTTGCCAACCGCATTTGAAGCTCATTAAGGAAAAAAAGAACCTTTTGCAGGCGCCATACGTGGATCCGAGGACAAAGCTTCGTTATGCTGATCCAGAGGTGTTCAAGCACATCAGAATGCTTCCTAACGAATATGTTCAAAGATATTTGGCCCTAAGAAATGCAGCAGTTGTACTACGGTAGCAACCAGTCACCATCTATGTTCTCTTGCAAATGGAATCCTGGCTCACAAATGGTGTGCTCTCTCGCATGAGTACTTTCAAACTGTTTTTGGATTGACGACTTAACCATTCAGTGACTTGTAGTAACATTCCAAAAATGGGTACTAGGACCCTAATTAATTTGAAGGCGATCTTTCCTTTTTTGGTTCTTGATACATCTTGATGCTTGTGACTTTATTGGTTATGTAATTGGTAGGATACAGCTCATATTCAGTGTTTCCTTTACTGTAATAAGTGCAAGGTGATGATATGTCACATATTGCGTTATCTTCTCTATTTATTTATTATTCATTTTTGTGTCTGCTTTAGCTGTCTTACGTTATTCGCTCTATACATAATATAGTATAAGGAATCTTGAACAAACTCATATTTAAAGTTTGTTTGACTAGCTATGGTTTCTCAAATAAGTCAGTTTTTGTGGTGGTTTATGATGGATAAGTCCAAAAAACTACATAAAACATTCACCATGTTGCTTATCAGCTTCAAAAGCCACAAAAGCTTACTTCGGATGCACCAAAAGCATGAGAGAACAGCCTTGGGGAATAGATGAGATGTGGGGTTGCCCCCCCCCCCCCCCCCCCTCTTTTTTTCCTCCCCTAGTGTTGTGAACTTTTGAAACTTGTATTTATATGATGCCATTTGAAAGTAAATATCTTCAAAGCTAAAGGGGACTTTAATTACATTGTTCCAAAATAAAGCTTGTTCCACCTGCGGAGGCTGCACCAATTGGCTGCGGTTTTTCTTCAGGTTTTAGTTGCAATTTCTTATATAAGGCATTCGAACAAGTTATCTATTTGATTCTAATTTTGATTTATCTTAACATAAATTGAAGTTAAAATCAGATCGAGCAATACATGTCTTTCCTAGCTTGAGTTTATATTGGTATTCTTACAACTGGTCAGATCTGTGTACACAGCACAATCTAATTTTAGACAGACGAAAATTGTCTCAATGACCATACGTATATAGGTAGGAAGTGTTTTTTTTAACACAACACAATTTAGTTCTTGGTAAGTTACAATATTTGCTTGGTCCAAAGTTCTACACTCTCGTGACTCGTGAGCGACCTTTTAGTAATCAAATGACACAAAACTAATTTATCATATATTATTGGTCTTTCCCAATGCTCTAAAAAGCATTAAGTGAAAGTGAGTGATCACCCATGCTTAGCATTTAAATTGTAAGTTAGTACTTATGTGGAGCTGTAAAGAAATTATATATTTAAAAATAATAAAATATACTCATAATATTACATATCATCTTGGCTGCAAATAAAAAAAATAAAACAATACTATGGTACATATTGTCAAGGGTCTCAAAATTACAACCAATAACAAAAAACTTTGTGTAAATGGAGTATGTCTGCATGTTGTTATGGTTTATTTTTATAATTAATAGTATTAGTTTTGTTTTATATGTTAACTTACATAATTATCTCACTATAGTTTTAATCAGTTTTAGTTTTTATTATGGATTTTTTTGTATTGAGCAATGCCATTTACCGCTTCTTTGAGAAATGTGTACAATGACATGTATGTAACACCTCAAACAACCGGGTGTGACCAGGTATTATAAGATGTACTAGACCCTAATCTTCATATAGATATTATGCTCAAGAAAACTTATATTTAGAATGAAGCATGATTACTGGTAACCAAAAGGTATCAAAAAGAAATAAATGGCTCACTTTATTGTAAAGAATTCGTAAATATTAATTGAGTAGCCACTACGCTAAGAAACGTCAACAAGGCCCAAGAGTTTAGGTGAGTTAGTTTATTCAACTTTTTGTTGAGTTAATCTAATCGTATATTAGGTGGGTTAAAAACCCCGATGCGTATTCTCTAACGTTGAGTACTAATGGCAGAGGTACCATTCCTTCTATCCTGTTCGTCCATAAACAAACTAACAGCCGACAACTTAGGTCTCAATTCCACCATCCAGCACTAAAAAAAAGCCAAACTTAGCAAACAAACAAAATTCCCGATTCTTCCTTCTCTTTTCACTTCCAATAGCTTCTGCATCACTCCGCGCATCTCCTCGCATATCAATGCCGCTACCACCCCTCTCATTGCCCTTGGGGGGCCCTCTCGTCGGCCCTCTCTTTGCCTGTCTCGTCACTACCACGCTACTCATGGCATCTAGTTGCCGTCGTTGCTACCCTCGTTGCCACCGCATCTAACTCGCCAACTTTCTCATTGCTGCTGTGTCGCTAAGGCTCTTTCGTTATCCCTCTTGTCATCTCTCTCAGCAACACGTACCACGGCCCTCTTGTCGCCCCAATGATTTTTTTTTTGAAGTTTTTTGAAATGGTGAATCCTTTTGTTGCAGCATGTCTCTATTGTTTATGTCTTCAGCTTTCAATGGTCCCAAATAAACCGAATAATTTTGTAGTTTCCCTTCCTCAAGTCTTGCATTTGGAACCAGAATTCTTGGATATGAGACCAAGTTGGTCTTTGGCACCAAATAAGATGAACGAGGTTTGTTTAGTCTTTTTTTTCCACTGGGCTTTTGGGGTCACGTTTCTTGATCATGCAAAATAGCAACCAGCTATAGGTCACACAAAATACACCACTTGCTAAATGATTATGGGAATATGGGACATAAAAACTGCTAGTCTTTGGATCATTAATGGATGAACCGGAGGAAAGAAATGGTATTTCATGCCATTAGCACTCAATATTAGAGAATGCGCATCCTAAAAGCCCTAACCATCAGCAAATCAGAGCCTTATTGTCAGATTTAAATAGGCTACACCAGCGCAACAACAAATATAATGAAAAGTCACCGACCAATCATTAAAGCTTCTATTCAAAATTTCTCTTGAAAAAAAAAGCACATCTTTTTGTTTCATTTCAACTTCATGGCTCTGAATAACTCCTCTATCACCTTCCTCGACGAACCAACGTCTTCCTCCATTACATTCCTGAACACCTCCCCAGTCTCCTTCACCCGCTGCCTCACCTCTGTCCCCTTAGGAGTCGACCTCATCACTGTCTCCACCACTTCCACCACCGTCGCCCTCTCCACTACCGAGCTCTCTATGTTCCCCCTCGCCATCTCCAGTTCTCCACGCATACGCCCCACTCCTCCTGAAGCAACTTGGCGTTGTAGAACTGCTCCGCCTCGAGCGGCCACGCTACAATTGGCAGACCGGGAGCCCGGAGGGCTCGAACTCCTCCACGGCGTTGACGGGTATCGCGTCCATCTTATACCCGAAAGAAATCTGACGGCTATTGAAATTCGTCCATCTGTCCTTGCCGTCGGAGTAAATCAGGAACTTGGACAGCTGCGACCTGTTGGATGACCACCTCGGGGTACTCGGGCAGAATGACTCGGCCACCGGAGTCGAACGACACGGGCATGTGGCTCGATAGGGAGTGCAGGACGGCGGTGCCGAACGCGCCAAAGGAGACGAAGAATGCGTGCACGCACCCGCGCCGCGGCGCAATGTCGACCTTCCACGCGACGAACACGTCGGAGATGATGCACACGGAGGTACTGGTATTGGTGATGGTCGCGATGAAGTCGTCGAAGGCGGGCTGGAAGGACTCGAAGGCCTTGAAGAGTGTGATGGAGAAGAAGAGCTGGAGGGAGCTGGAGGACTCGCAATCATGCGGCAGGCCATGGTGGGCCGGGGTGAAGGGCAGGGTGTGGAAAGCGAAAAAGGATGAGGAAGAGCGGAGGGCGGCGATGTTGCGCGGGGTCGAGACGAGGGTGATGCGGAGGGAGGGGAGCGTGCGGTGGAGGAGCTCAGCTAATGGCAGGAATCCGGCGAAGTGGCCCTGCCCGGGGAAGGGGAAGTGCACCAGTGCACCACCACATGCTTAGTGGCCATGGTTGTGTGCACGCGCGCGGATAGGGATAGGATTAGAGGATACGTCCAAGTGGTACATACACTGGTACTTTAAAGATGGGGATCTGAAGGTCGCTCCGCAGTAAGCCAGTAACGCAGGCATGGACAGATGTATGATGCCTCAAGGAGAGACTAGAAGTTAGGACATAAGAGTAGGAGCAATATTGTTCTTGCATACGTACGGTAAATGGTGTGGTCAGATACTCAGATCTAGCATGGATTTACAAACAGTGAAGATTGAATTTGGTTACGGTGCAGTTAAGCTGGGTTGGGGAACACGCATTCGAAAAAGTTGCTTAATCTCAAAGCATTTTAATTCTCCTGATCTAGGATAAACCTAATCCATGAGAGTTGTATGCTTCTTTTTAAGTGTCCTTTTGTTTCTTATGCTCCATGACTTTGTGATCCTACATGATCTGCCCAAATGCTCTATTTTATATTGAGTTCATAGACGTCTCGATCAAGTTGATGAACCTCTCCATAATGACCGAGAGGATCTAAAGTAAAATCGAAAATGAAGACACTTTTATTACATTTTACTGGCTTTGGAGTGTGGAGTGGCCGAATTTATAATATTTATTTTTAGTTTTGGCCGTACTATAAAGAGAGGTCGGAAGTCAGTAGTTTGAGTTTTCTAGTAGAGAAGCTCAAATTTATGCATACTCTATCCAATGGACTTTGGAATATGTTTTTCAATCTCTAAATCTACTAGCTAAAATTTTTTTGTTAGATCGTCAGATGTTTGGTGGTCCTTTGACCAGATGTCTAGTGGGCATATTTGTTCTCAACAGTTAATAGAGGACGTTTGGTGAAAGTTTTTTGAAAATTCTTTCTTTGGTCGAACTTCTTGTACAGGCCCGTCGTACGCTTGGTGGGCAAAATTACTCTCAATTGTTGTTAGAGGACATTCGATGACAGTTTCTCTAGTTTTTGTACAATAGGACATCTTGTGATTTCTCGTCGGATGTCTGTACAGCTTGTTGCAACATATATATTTCCAACCATTGGAGATGACCATTGAACATCGTTGATGTCCAGTGGATTGTGGCAGATTTTGCCAGTCTTTTCCAATGGCTAGTTTTTTTGTTGCTTTGGCTATATATACACTTCCACCAGTTGTATGCTCATCTTTTGGCATTTCTTTCACATCTTTTGAAGATGAAGCAACTTTAAAATTTGTAGTTGTATTCTTGATAGTTGGAGATCTGATGAGCTCTTCCATTCATTTTGGATCCATTGAGTTGAGAAGCAAATCCATTTGCTTCTCCTCAAGTATTTGAGTTTCTTAGCATTTGAAGGCTTCAATTGAAGAGTTTCTGGCTTGTTACTCTTTGTGGTCACTGCCACCTAGACAGTCATTGGAGGATCAATGATCTCTGCATTGACATAGCTTGTTGGAGAGGCATAGCTTGTTGTGAAGGCTTGGTGCTCGCCTATCTGGAGAGAAGCAGCAACCTTAGTGAGATATTGAAGAAAGGGTCAAGGGAGGAGCGTTTCAATGAGAAGTAGTGGATACTGGTGACATTCGTCATATCTATGTATATTTTTCATATATTTTTCCTTCATTCATGCACATTTTAGTAGGGGTGGAAACGGGTCAGGTTCGAGTCGGATAGTATCTAAACTCATATCCGCATCCGCATCTTTCTTCCGAATACAGATGCGGATGCGGATAGTATGCGGATTTAGATACGGATATGAAAGAAACGGATACGCATACGGAGTGGATATTTTGCAAATATGGACATGGATATGGAGCGGATATTTTGTGGATACGGACACGGATATTAAATGGATTCAGAGCGGATACGGACACGGATATTTGTAAAATGAATATAATTATGATACAAAAACAAACAAGAATAACATAATAAAAGATTTATAAGTCAATCATTACTCAAAACTCAATACACTCACAGTAGGATAATAGAAAGTTTTCCGAGAAAAGTAACAAATTTATCTTTGGATTTCCATCTTAATCATAACAATCCAGAACCTGCCTACCATTTTCAATCATCTCATGCACACACACACACTGCATCAATTAAATGAATTCATCACGACAGTTTAAAGCATGCAGAAAATTTTTTTTGCTTCACAAGCTTTGAACATTGACCAACATACAGATCAACAATTGAAGCACAGAACAAAGTGATCGTTGAAATAATTGCGCCAGCATCATAGAGATTTGTTCATGCAGAGATTCTCTAACTAGCTAGGCTTCATTCACACAGTGATCAAAGAGATCCAACACAAAGAAGCAACGAGAACAAAACAGCATTTGCAGTAATCAATTCCATAAGGCATAGCCACAAATTTCAAGTAACATTGCAAGACTGGATAATAGAAAATTTCCCAATTTATCTCAAGATGAACTCATGAACAATGGAACTCATCTCCAGAGTCAATTTGCTCAAGGATTTTACACAGGAAGCAAGAGGTAGGAGAAGTAAAGGTGGAGACGGTGGTGGCGAGGAGGAGGTCGCGGTGAGGCGAGGAGGAGGTGGAGATGGCGAGGTGGGGAGGAGGCGGCGGTGGCGAGGCGAGGAGGGGAGTAGGTGGTGCCTGTGGTGGGTGTGGCGGTGGAGGTGGGAGAGGAGTTATACGGATCTGGGTTTAACCATATCCACATCTGTATCCGGTATATTTTAGTGAAACCGACTCCGCATCCGCATCCGGAATTTTTAACAAAATTACATCTACATCAGCATCCGAACCCGGGTCAGATCCGAGTTTTCACATCAGTATCTGGCTTTGGCCAGGTCCGGAGCTGGGTTGAACCCAACCTGACCTGACTCCGTTTCCACCCCTACATTTTAGTCATATTAGGCGGCATTTGAATTAATCATATATATATTTGTCGTCAAATCAACCGGATTATTTATTTTGTGATTTTATTGCAAGTTGATGTAATACAGATGACTTACTGACTGATTGGACATGCCATATTGATTGGATCTGACCTACGGACGACTCTAGTCAGAAGTACGTGTCACCACGGATGCGTAAGAACTGACCATGCTAAAAACAAAGTCTCCGGGGGTTTGGAACCTCAAAACCTAGCAGCCATGGACCCATATGTAATATCTAGAATCCATCTACACCAAACTACAAAACAGCCTATGTTTAGAAATCTTAACCCTAACTCGGGAAGGAGCTCTCTGTAAATAACTAAAAACCCTGAGGGCCTTTTTGCATTTTTCCATGTCTTCTCAAAACTCACGGCCAGCCACTTTTTCTTCAAGCCTGGTTTTTCCTTTGTTGCCTTCTTCTTCTACCTCCTTTTTGCGATCCACACCTCCTACCACCACGCCAGCAACGATCAGACCATACGCCACCGGCAGCACTTCTTTTCTGCCTCCCCTTTAATTTATCCACACCTCTGTCCACCCCTAGCCCGAGCCGGTCCCATTTTTATCTCCGGCACCATTTCTTCCCCGTTGTCCTCACCGCCGATCCTCCACCACCACCTCACCGACATCCTCCTCTTCTCCAATGTCAGTCCCACGAGGTGCCGATCTTCCCTTCATCCTCTCTTAGCTTCTATTCCTATTCTTATCATCTCTTCTTCACAAATCTACTACCCTAAAACCCCATCCGAGGTCCTCCTTGTTCTTTCTTCTTCTCCCCCTCCGGAGTGTCTCACCTTCGGTGTGACAACGGCGGTGAGCCGCTATTCTACCTCCCCCATTCGTCCTTGGGCTTGGTTGCTCTTCTTTGTCCTTTCTCACTTGCAACAAATTCCTCCCAAACCCCCATTTTTCCTCACCTCCGGCTCCGGCGACTAGGCATTGCCGGCGGCCGGCATCCCTTCATCTCCCTTAGCCTCCTTTGTTGCCTCCATCCAAGATCTGTTGATCTCATGCCAAGCGCCGCCACTGCTTCCCTCCAGGTCTACGCCGCACTGCCCTTTCTCTTGTTGGCGCTTGTGTCGATCCTTCATTTGCATTGTCGCTCGAATCGCCACCACCAAATCTAGAGCTGGTGCATCTCCCTCATAGCCAGTGCCGCTCAATTTCGGCCGTTGCTGCCACAGCCTCGACTAGTGCTAAGCCTTACATCCATAGACATCTTAGCCGTAGTAGTGACTTTGACCACTGTGATGATCTCTGCGATGATCCTCGTCGACGACCTCGACCACCACTCACTCCACTCGCGATGACCACCTCCACTTCATTGGGTGACAACCACGACCACTCTAGGTCACTTCTTCGACCAGAGCCGCAACAACCATGACGTCAACTTCGGGAGACGACCTCGACAAACTCCTTTTTCGACCGCAGCTGATGAGGACATCACTACGACAGATACACACACTACTTCAATTCCATCACCTCCTATGCAAGGACCAATTACAAGGGCACGTGCACGATTTTAAATTACCAGGTGAGTTCGTTCCTAGGGTTACATACTTATGATTTAGAGGATAGGTTACTACCTAATGATGATGTTCTTGTACTTAGGAATTATGGGACGTACCAGCAAGGATGTAATTCTTCACCAAGGCAAGCTTCGGCCCAAGTTGTACACGAGATGGAGTCCAGTTCAGCCACCAGAGAGTAGCTCACCTTCAAACGAACATAAAGCTACATATGGGGTCCGTTTGGAATGTTTGAGTACTTGATGGAAAGCTTATTCAGAGACCTTTCCAATGGATCTGGCCCCACCTTCAGATTCCTTCTGAGTCGTCCGCAATCATCAAAACAAGTTGACATACAGAACCTGGACTGTACAGAACCCGGGCTCTTAGGTGCTGCGTGTGAGACCCCCATTTGAGGATCACCTTGGTAACCGCCCAGGTAGGTTACACACAGCAGGATGACATATGAGCTCCAAACCAGACAAGCATAGTAATAACATTAAACAAGTATCAGGCCAACATGGCCAATATTACATAACCAAAGCACCAAAAATGGCGCTGAGTAGAGTTGCTAAGAAAATAACAAGTTTGTCAGAACCAGAGTCGGTATCCAAGTACCGAACACACAGCATAAAGCACAAGGCAACAACGAAAAGCTTGATTTCCATCCGCAGCGGGATTGGAGTGGCTCCTCCCACATCTGACTTGACTTGGTGCGCAATCCTTCTAGAACGTGGGCTCGTCCGGGGCACTTCCATCTTCTGCCGGGAACTCATAACTGAAGGAATCGGGATCCTCGAATCCCTCTTCTACAGTTGGAAGTAAATGCAAGGGTGAGCACTTGGTGCTCAGCAACACTCATTCCGGGGATTATAGTAATTGTACTTATATGAGGGTGAAACATATGATTCAAGGGTTTTAGTTTCATATGGATAGAGATATATAGATTTCCAAGTTATTTGTTTAATAAAACAGTACTTTGTCATGAAAATAGTACTTTAAACATTAAACAGGTTTTCAATAAAAACGTTAGATGTAGTGGTCTCCCATGAGTCACTACTTTGTTAACCGCATTATGAAAACATTCCAAAACATTACTTGTGCTATAACCCATGGATAACATCCACTACGAAAAGACTCCTGAACCTGGGAGTACAGAGTATCTGATACTTCTTTTACACTTTGCAAAGGTGTACCTCTTTTTAAATCCACTGGTTCACTCGGCTTTCAAGTCGGATCAGCTTCATGTGACTTATACACATGTGACAAGGCCGAGATCACGCAACGCTTTACAGTTCAGTATTAACAGTATCCCTGCCCGGTAAATAGACAATTAAGTCTCAAGTACCGTTGTGGGTCTTCCCCACTGCCTTACTTCCTAGCCTCTCTGGTCTATGTTCCATCAAGACACATAGCCTTGGTCTATGTCCACGCGAGACATACGACCATTTAAGATTACAGCCGCTCACGGCTTAATCAGGTCTAGGGCGCCTTCCTTCTTTCACGCCTTTTTCTCTCATCATTTTTCTGGCTCACATCACTCATGGCCGAACCTTGGCCTTCCAGTTTCCACGCGAGAAACCAGATCGTCAAACCATGCAGGGAACTGCTAATACCGAAAAGCTACTGAGTTGTACCTGTCCCATACCAGGCAAGTGGTTGGTACGTTTACAATTCGTATAGAGACACAGCACAAGGTTCTTGTCCTTATGAACCAATAGTGAGGAACATTCACATACCCTGGTGCGCACCGCACCCTCTCCATACAATCCAATCCTCACTACTGATCCCTTTTATCAGTTTTCTTGTCAAAACGGTTTTCATTATAACTTCTCATGCATTTGACCATTTCAAGTTTAATGTGGATATTCAGTATATGAGTCCTAGGGTGACAAAAGCATACATAAGAAGGTTCAATAACAAAAAGGGTTTCATGATTCATTAGGGAATATCTACTCATGACATAAAAACATAACTTGTATTTCAACTAAACATGCATAGTAAGAAACAGTGAATATACTTCATATGAAAATATTGGGTGAGACATGATCAAAGGAATGAGGCTTGCCTTGCAATGTGGGGTCTAAAAACTCAGACGGATCTTCAAAGACTTCTTCCGCTCCTTCAGCTTCTGACTCTGCGGCAATCAGACAACACACAAACACATACCACATAAGCATACTGAAAATAGTTTCTATAGAAAGTATTAAGTAAATAAGTCATGCATGCAGGGGAAAAAGTTAGGGCAAGGTCACAAGGGCTCTGGTCGAAGAAACGGCTAAAAAGGATTGAACGTCGAAGGGTCGACATTCAGTTCATGGCTTTGACATAACTGGAAACTAGTCTTGGGATGGTTTTCTGGAGAAGTGATAGTAGAGAAAGTTGTAGAACACAACTCCAGGAATCTAAAGGACAAGGTGGCATTTTAATTGCTCAACCAGAAGGGGTCAAACAAGGCTAATGCCAGTGGCTGACATGCACTGACATGGTGCTGGACATGGCCATAAACTAGGGCATGGCTTAACTTTTGATCCAGGGCTCCAAATGATGCACCACTTTGTCTGGGAGGTAGGCATTACTAACAGGAACAATATACTCAACAGGCACAAGGGCTGAAAGTGGCCGGAGGGTGGCCAAATCCGGCGATGAACTACGGTGGCCTGGACATGAACTGAGCTACTGGACAGTAATCTTGGCATAGGCATAACTCACAATCTAGGCAGATCCAGGTGTCGAGCTAGTGGACAATATTGCTCAGGGTACCGGAATCTATCTAAGGGACAAGGTTTCAGGCGCTAGATCGGCCGGGAACAAATTCCGGCGACCGGCGCTGGAGAAGACGACACTGGACAAAGGGGGTTTTCGATTCAGAGCGAATGAGCTCAATTCCAAGCTTGGGAATGATCTCTAGGGCACAACAAAGCTACTGGAGGGGTTAATTTGGCCGGAGGATCGCCGGCGTGGCCTGGCGACGAGAGCCAGTTCACTGGTGGCGCGCGATTTGGGGAGAGCTATGATCTTAGCTCGATTTTGAAAACCAGATTGGTAGGCTTGCTACAAAGAGTATGCTGATCAATTTCTTCTACTGGTACTAAGGCTAATTTGGCTTAAATCAGGTAGCATTGCAGGAACAGGGGTTTTGAGCTTTTCCGGTGATCACCGGCGTTAGGGTTCGCCGGGGTGCAATTGGGTGCTATTACACGAACAGGTGGAAGAGGGAAACTCACTGGTGGCTTTGGTTTGAAGAATGGTGCAGTGGATTGGGCTGGCACCGTGAGCTCCAGAGGTTGCTCGCCGGAGAAGAAAGCAAACTCGACGGCGGTGAGAAATTAACTGGGAATTTGGCTAAGTCCTGAGTTTGTGCTTCTTCACAGCGTTGAGGGGGTTTAAATAGGCACGGGGACGGAGCTTGCGAGGGTGAACGCGACAACGGTTGCTTGTGCCGGGGAGAAGTTTGTCGGGCGCAGGCGCAACGACGGCGACGGCGACGTGATCGCGCTCAGGCGGTGCTGCAGCTTTGCCAGTTGCCTAGGGACTTCGTCCGGGACGGCGCAGATGTGGAGGCGATAGCGTAGCTCCGGCAACGACACGTACACACATGCAACTGCCACGGCAACGGGAGCGCGCGCGAAAACAAAGCTCGGGAGCGTGGCTGTTTACCCGCTGGGCAAGGCGACGCACTGCTGGCACGTGCGCGGGAGGTGGCACAGCAACTCACGGGCACAGGCGACAGAAACGGTGGCCGGCGGCGAGCAAGCACGGCGAGAACACAGCGCGGCAACGGTGGCTCGAGCACTGGTCGTGGCAACGACCAGGCGCTGGTCGAAAGGACTCGAAAATAACATTTGGGCTGTTCTGCAATTTCTGAAACTTGTTCCAGGGGCTGTCTTGTGAAGAAAACTTGAATAGAACTTGGGCCTGTTTGCAAATTTGGAGATCTGAGGGTCCGATCTGAAATCTGATTTCGCAGCTAAGTTGCAAAAGATTAATAGAATTTATCTGGCCAAAGTTTGGTAAGATCGGGCAAGATCTGAAGGGTTTCGACAAAATTGGGGAAAACAGTTTAGGGTAATTAGGGTAATTAGGGTTTTAAAATGGCAAGGCTTGAAACTCAGCTTTAGGGTGAGATTTTGGAGATGGCCCCGAAGGGAAAAATGTTCTGAACAGCATTTAGAAGGGAATGGCTGAAGCAGATTAGGTTTTGGGGTCCGGATGTGGATTTTGGCTATTTTAGGGTTTAGCAAAACAGGGGTGTTACACTGCGTCACCTCTCTTTTGGCCCACGGCCCATGTGCCCTGCCTAGGGTTGCGAGCCAACCCTAGCTGCCACCCCTCTCTCCTTTATATGGCTAAACTCCTCAAGTTCTTCCTTAGGTTATTTGCTACATTGTTTCCCGCTGCGTGAGATACAATTGTTCATCGGAGTAGTGTCGAAAGACCTGGTTTGGTAAAAGATAACCTCAGTTGTTCGTGTTGAAGTTTCATATTGCCTTGCATCTTGTTTTTGCTCGTTTCTTCGACTGTGTGCAGGAATTAACCTTTGTAGTAGGTCATCCAGGAGTGAGCACAGTTGATAACGACAGGTGCATGAGTGTAGAGATTGCAAGGACTCAATCCTCGCTGATTGGAAGCCTTGGAACGCGAACATCTCTATTCTACAAAGTAGAACCTATTGGAAGATCGGGCCGCTATTGCATCAATTGGTATCAGAGCTACAGTTTCCCATTAAGTGTCACCGCTTTTCTCCTTTGTTTTGTCGCTGTTTTCCATCACCTAGAGTCTAAAAAAAAACTTCACAAAAATATTTGTTTTCCCATGTCCAAACCAGGTTGTGCCTTTTGATCTGTTAATTTTGGTTTGTTAAATTGAGTTTGCATCCGTTCTAGCATTGTCTAGTTGCTGGTCATAGCTTTGATCCTCTTAAAAAAAAATCCCCACCCCAAAACCCATCCAACAACCCAAACCCTAATTTCCAATCTCGGCCAGAAAAACCCCTTTCCTGCCGCCACCACCAAAAATGCCATAACTTTTGATTCCATGATCCTTTTTGAGTGAAACCAAAGAGAGAAGATTCATATCTCAAGTTTCCGAGGTGCTTACTGTTTTCAGATCTGCAACCACGCGCACTTGTGAATTTTGTGCGAATTTTTTTGTTAGTGTTCAGAAAGTTTTCCTAGAAATGAAAAATTGTGGAAAAAGGCATTAGAAAACAGGGAAAAAAATAATCATTGAAAAAGAGGCATCTGACAAAAAGATACGGCCAAAATACCGACGTGCTGTCACGCGGACAGAAATCTACAATTTCCAAATTTGGTGTGATCTCGTGTTTTCCAAGTTCCATATTCCATATCTTTGAGTTTTTTTCGTGTCTACCACTTGTATCCACTGCCATATACTTCCGTTAGCCTATTCTCCATCTTTGGTTGATCAACAACTTAGGCTAAGTGCTAGATACAAACAACAATTCAATTCTATGCAATTCTGAGATTAATTGATTGTTTAATCCTTGCTACTCATACCTAGCCTTCCGAACTCCACTTTCTCCCAACTTAGTTACAGATTTACTTTGCAATCGCGAGCTCCATCACTATTACAAGTTGTCACGAACCAGCCCACCAGATTGCCTCTCCTGTCGCAATTGGTAAGAAACTTGCAAGAGCTTGGTAAGAAGCTTGAGCGAGAGTGACTTTTACTCCTTGTCCACCACCTAGTAGTTGATAGGAAGAATATATACACTGTGATTTCTCTTGTCTTCTACTAACAATGACAGGATCGGGGACTGGAGATCCGGATGGAGATGAGAGTGTTACAAGAATTGAGCTCATGAAGTTTGTGGAGGATCATCAAAGCGCATTGAGAGGCATCGACGCAGACCTCACCAAGCTTGCTCAAGACAATGAGCATAGGATGGAGCGAATCGAGCGGAGCATCACCAACCTCATCACAAGAATGGAGCACCTTGAGATGCAGCCACCTCCACTTGCGGCTCCTGCCCCTCCCAATAGAGGTCGAAGGGTGGGAAACCTTGCTGCCCATGGAGATGAAGAAGCATCCCTCATCGATGACATAGAGGATGTTGAAAGTGAAGAGAGTGTCGGCATTTCGGATGATCGTGCTGCTGAACGGGATGCACGGCTATGCCATCGTCTTCACCGCAATCATCATGGTATGGGAGGTAACAATGGTAATGTTAATCGACATCATGGTAATGTTAATGACGCATTTTCTAAAGTTAAATTTACCATGCCATCTTTTGCGGGTTGTTATAATCCGGATGAATATTTAGAATGGGAGTTAACCGCGGATAAAAAATTCTCATGTTTTGAAGTGCCAGAAGAACATAGAATTAGACTTGCCACTAGTGAATTTACTAACTTTGCATCTTATTGGTGGCATGAAATTAAACAAACGAATAATGTTCCTACCACTTGGAGTGCTTTGAAAGCATTAATGCGAGCTAAATTTTTACCCTCATATTATGTTAGAGATTTATTGAATAATTTGCAGCGCTTGAACCAAGGTAATAAGTCAGTGGAAGAGTATTATCAGGAGTTACAAATTGGTATGTTGCGTTGTAAAGTGCAAGAGGATGAGGATGCAAAAATGTCTAGATTTTTTGGTTGTTTAAATCGCGAAATCTGGGACATATTAGAGTATAAGGATTATCATAATATTAGTCGTTTGTTTCATCTTTCTTGCAAAGCTGAAAGGGAAGTACAGGGACGACAAGCTCGATCATGGGGAGGTACTTTTGGACGATCTACTTCAGCTCGGTCCACACCTACACCCAGGGTGCCACCTGCACCCTCTGCTGGTCGTTCTACTTCATCTACTTCATGTGCACGTCCCGCTGATTCTACATTACCGTCACATGCTCCCACAGTGAGCAAATCAGCGATGGTGCAATCACCGACGAAGAGCGCTTCATCGGTGGCTTCCATGGGCAGGACCCGTGACATGCAGTGCTAACATTGCAAGGGATGGGGCCATATCATGAAGGACTGTCCAAATCAGCGAGCCCTCATTGCAAAGACGACGATGAGTATACTAGTGCTAGTGATATTAAGGAGGAAGATTTGGCTCTTGTTCCAGCTAACTCTGCCGGTGACGAACATGAGACGGATAGCTATGACGTTGGAGTGGACAGATTTGGAGCTGAAGCGTCCAAGAGGTATATGAGCATTGTAGCGTAGTGAGTACTTAGTGCTCAAATGGAGAAAGCGGAGCAAAATCAGCGCCACATCTTGTTCCAATCGAAGTTCCTTGTGAAGGAAAGATCGTGTCGCGTCATCATCGATGGAGGGAGTTGCAACAACTTTTCTAGCATTGAGTTGGTCAAGAAGCTTGGCTTGACCACGCAGCAGCACCCACGGCCATATTAGATTCAATGGTCCAACGCTTGCGGTAAGTTGAAGGTAAATAAAATTGTGAGAGTGCATTTTTCGATTGGTACCTACCATGATCATGCATATTTTGATATAGTGCCTATGCAAGCTTGTTCTTTGCTTTTCGGTAGGCCTTGGCAATATGATACTGATGCTTTATAGCTTGGTACAAGCAACAAATACACTTTTACACATAAGGGAAGAACTGTTGAATTAATTCCAATGACCCCTGCTGCAATTTTGAAAGATGAATTAGAAAGAGCTGAAAAAGAATGTAAGGAAAAGGGTACTAAAACTGAAAAACAGATTGTCGCTAAAGAAGTTTTCCCACCTAAAAAGGATAAGAAAGAACCTGGTGTTAAGAGGGCAAGAATTAAATTGAAAGGTGCTAACATGCTTGCTACGAAATCTGATTTACTTGAGCTTGATGTGTCTACTTCAGTTTGTTATGCTTTGATTTGCAAAGAGGCTTACTTCTCCCTTGACAAATTGCCTAGCCCTTTGCCTCCTGTGGTCATGAACCTTTTGCAGGAGTATGAGGATGTATTTCTGGATGAGATTCCCCCGAGGTTGCCACCTATGAGAGGTATTGAGCATCAAATCGACTTGATTCCGGGAGCGACTTTGCCAAACCATGCGCCTTACCAAACCAACCCCGAAGAGACTAAGGAAATTCAGTGCCAAGTCCAAGACTTATTGGACCGAGGGTACGTACGGGAAAGCCTTAGTTCTTGTGCCATTCCTGTTATTTGGTTCCTAAGAAAGATGGTAGTTGGCAAATGTGGGTTGATTGTCGAGCCATTAATAATATCACAATAAGGTATCATCATCTTATTCCTAGGTTAAACGACATGCTTGATGAGTTAAGTGGTTCTATAATTTTTGTAAGGTTGACTTGTGTAGTGGTTACCATCAAATTAGAATGAAACTAGGAGATGAATGGAAAACGCATTTAAAACTAAGGTCGGGTTATATGGGTGGTTAGTAATGCCTTTTGGTTTAACTAATGCACCTATCACTTTCATGCGATTAAGGAATGAAGTTTTATGTGCTTTCGTTGGTAGATTTGTGGTGGTATATTTTGATTATATTTTGATTTATAGCAAGTCTCATGATGATCACTTCGAACATTTACGTGCTGTTTTTAATGCATTACGCGATGCACATTTATTTGGTAACTTTGACAAGTGCACCTTTTGCACGGATCAAGTCTCTTTTCTTGGCTATGTTGTTACACCACAGGGAATTGAGGTAGATGAAGCCAAGATTGAAGCGATCAAGAGCTGGCTGACCCCTGAGACAGTCACACAAGTGAGGAGTTTTCACGGTCTTGCAGGGTTCTATCGGCGTTTTGTGAAGGATTTCAGCACCATTGGGGCACCATTGAACGAGTTGACAAAGAAAGGCGTCCCTTTCATTGGGGACCAGCACAAGAATATGCTTTTAATGTGCTGAAAGAGAAGCTTACACATGCACCGCTACTCCAACTTCCGGATTTTGATAAGACTTTTGAGTTAGAATGCGACACTAGCGGAATTGGAATAGGTGGTGTGCTGTTACAAGAAGGTAAACCCGTTGCATATTTTAGTGAGAAACTGAATGGGCACTACTATAGAATTGCTTTTCACTATCGTTTTAAAATTGCCTCTACTATCGGTTCTCTTACCGCTAGTGATCAGCACGATAGAAGAAATGTAGCACAACTCTAGCGGTTGCAAACCGATAGTAAAGTACCTACATTTCCAACGTTCACTAATCGCGAATGATAATTTCTTCTATTGGCTCAGTGAACTCAATTGATAGTGATGTTAGATTTCTTGTAACAGTTATAAACTGGAAACCGATAGTACTATATAGTTTTTTATATCGGTTAGGTACTTGACACGGTTAGTACTGGAAACTTTCTTCTATCGGTTGTAGGATATGAACCGATAGTATTACAAAGGATCATTAACAGATATAGCAATACAGAGATACACACATTGGACAGATTGAATCTAATTATTCAGAGATTGAATTTATTCACAAATACACTAATACAAAGATACACACATGCATTGAACAGATTGAATCTAATTATTCACATATTGAGTTTATTTACAAATACACCAATACAAATACATACATACACCAATGAGCACATTCAATGTATATTACATGTACAAGTCATTTACGATCGATCGTTGATAGCCACTTCATCCATCACATATTGAGCCCAAATTTGTCGCAGCTCCTTTAACTGAGGCAACTCATATTGGTCTTTCAACATGGCGTTTTGCATGCGTGTGTGAAGTTAGGAATGTACGTTACATCCAATGTTCGACTTTGAGTCAGGAAAAATGCTTACCTTAGGGAATTGGGCAAAGTTTGTCTTGATCAGGTCATACATAAACCTCATGACATAGAACCCACATTCCCACGATTGTGGCTGCTGATGGCACTGGGATAATTTCATATGCAAAGACATAAACCCACATTACCTCGAAAGAACTAATTAAGCACAAATTAAAAGACTCATCATGAGTAGTTCCATCCATATAATTAATTACCTCATATTCTTTCCAAGAAATTATTGTGCCCTTCGACGCGTCATGCCTCCCTCCAGCACTAACATAATTTTTGAAAGCCCTGTATTTAATTTAGCATTGCTGGTTAATATGTTATCATTAATTAGCTAGTCAAAGCAAAATTTAAATCAGCTGTGTTACTTACACATCTATGTGCCATGTGGGGGTGAAAACATGTGTTACCTTGTCGCTCATCGAATCGAGGTAATAGACCTCATTCATCCATGGGAAAATGATGACGAGGACCCAGTGGCCCCTACATTGTATATAAAAGTGAACCATTTCATGTATATGTGATGAAACATGGGGTGCCCGATCTTCCGTCAGGTAGATGATAAGTTGATTTGGTGGAGATCTCGACGTTGACAATCCGGCTTCCGATCAGAACTGATCGAACCCAGCAATCGCTACACCATTGCTCCATTGGTTATCAACCGTGCCAAGACGTGGTTGACCTCGCCAAGAAGGCTAATTCCTGCAAGCGAATCAAGAGCACAAGCAAAAACGTAGAAGAAGCAATCTGGAAATTGCAAATCAAATTGAATTAAGCTCACAAGTTGGGGTTCCACAAACCGATTTATGGCGAAACTGCAAAGGCAGAATAATCTAAGCAAAACCCAAGTCTCCTTGTGACGGCTATGGAGTATGTATATGAGAGAGAGAGAGGCAGCAGCTAAGGTTTAGGTCGCAGCCTAAGATACATGGGCCGAAGGCCCAAAAAGAGGTGACGCAGCACCAGTCCGACTCTGTCTCACGCGCACTGTTTGGACGATTCCTGGTGACTTGGAAAGCTTTTGGCGGCCGAACCAGATGCGTTGGAAAGCTTATCTCCTAACCTTTCTGTGAAGTGGTAGAACGTCAAAAACGGACTTCGTACGTGACCTGGGCGTCCAGTTGAAGGCAGACGTGTCACTGCAGTCCGAACCGGCGTCCATCTCGGGATCAACTCGAACCTTGGCTCGTCTCGGTGCGTCATGACATCCTCGCTGATCCAAACCATGATTCCTAAGTACAAGAACAATATCATTAGGTAGTAACTTGCCCTCTACGGTAGTTTCACATAAACTTAGGAGTGAGCTCACTTGGTAATTTAGCTGACGTGCGCATGCCCTTGTAATTGGTCCTTGCACAAGCGGTGTTGGAGAAGTTGACGCATCCATAGGAGTGATGTCCTCATCAATATGTTAGGCGTAACATACAAGAATGAGTTAAATTAGTAGGAAATGCACTAACCTTTGGTGGTACAGCCCAAGAATGAACTCTTGGTCCTGCTGCGCCAGTAGTGCCCTTGATATGTATTCCTCCGCATGTGCTTGGTTGTGCTCTAGCATCGTGAGGCTTATTTTGTCTTGGTCGAGGATACCCACCCTGTCACATGTAACATCTCAATTTTTGCTACCCTTTTTGCTTTCCAGTCAGCATATCTTCATTGGATTTTTGGATGTCTCAACCCCATTTTGATCTCTTATCTTAGAATCGTGATCTTAGGTATGCCACTACCTTAACTTAAAATGTTGGCAGCTAAACTCCACCTTTCAGATCATTTTCACTTTTTAGTCCAAAAGTATTTCAGATTAGTCCTTTTCAGAGTTGTCAGAAGCCCAAAAAGACTAAAAGTCTTAGACCACCTCCAAATTCTGATATGATCCAGTGAATGTCTTCCCTTTACTTTTCTGAATATTTTTCCCTTCTAGAAGAATTCTAAAATCTTAATCGAAACCCTGGTTTCAGCCTCGCCAAAGTTTCAAACCCTAATTACCCTAATTACTCTGTTTTCGATTTTTGTCAAAACCACCAGATCTTATCGGATCTTACCATTTTTCTTGCTAGATGAGTCCAAGAGATTTAGTGACATTCATCTGCAAAATCAGATCTCAAATCAGCCCTCCAAAACCCCAAATTTGCAAACAGGTCCAAGATCCCAAACTAAATCCTTGCAGATCAGTCCAAATCTTGGCAGATCAGTCCCTGGCCCTTTTTCGACCTCGACCAGGGTTGAGCTCGTTTGTGACCACGACCAGACACCACTTCGACCGTGACCAGTGCCGTTCGCCGTGAATCGCCGCCGCGATCTTCATCGCCGGCCAGCATTTGTCTTCACCTACGGTCGTGTCCAACGTGTCCGCACGTGGTGCTCACGTTGCGCCAAAGCCCTCCACCGTGGCGACGACCGATGATCGCCAGCAACGTCGTTCATCTTGTGCGCACGCGCGTGCCTGCTATTGTCAGAACTTTCTTGCCACTTCGCCACCATGTCCAAGCCATCCACCCCGTCGCTCTGCCACAGCCAGATATGGCGCGATCTTCTCCTCTGGCAGAGCCACTGCCGCGTCCCAACGCCGTGCACGCCGTCTCGATCTTGCTCCGGTGCCAGTCAAGCGCATCCCGTTCGATTTGCTTCAACTCTCGAGGACCCCAGCCACTGCCTATATAAGCCTTCCCCATCGCCCAGAGTTTCTTCACACCACTCCAGCAGCCACAAAGCCTCAGTGCTTGCGTCTCTTCTTCATCTCTGGCGAACCCAGTTCGGGGAGCACGGTGACAGCGCCCTCCACTGCATCTTCTTCCTAACTGACCACACCCGTGAGTAGTCCTCATCTCCCTTGTCATGCTGTAGCACTTAATTGAGTTCTCTTGCACCTCATCGCCGGTGATCGCCGGAATCCCCTTTTTCTCTGTTATAGCAATGCACTTTGATTTAGCTCGAATTAGCCCTCGAATCTGTAGTGTAATATGGTCAGTAAGCCAAACCTAGCAAGCCTATAAGCTTGGATTTCGAAATTAGCCTCAAATCGGAAGCTTCCCCTTTTTGCGCGCCACCAGTGACCGGACTCACGTCGCCGGTCACACCGGCGACCCTCCGGCCAAATTGGCTGTACCTGTAGCTTCTCCATATCCCTCAGCTACTCCACAAGCTTGGAATAGAGCTCAGATGCTTTAAATCAAAAACGCCCAATTTCTGTGTCTTCGTCTCTGGCACAGCTCACTGGAGTTTGCTTTCCGGCCAATCTAGCCAATGCCACTTTGTCACCTAGCTAGGTCTCAGCCCCCTGAACATTTTGTTCCACTAGCCCGATCTCTAAATCTGCCCAGATCAAGAGTTATGCTCTTGCCAATTTCCTGTCCAGAGCCATGCCTGTGCCGTGTCGCCGCCGTAGTTCATCGCCGCCGCTCGTCGTCATCCGGTCGCCCCAGCCCCTGAAACCACCGCCAATGTGTCCCTGGCATCCACGCCTACCTCCTAGACATAGTTGGCGAAGTAATTGAAGCCCAAAACGAAATTTACCCCTCTGCCCTAGTTTTTGACAGTGTCAGTGCATGTTAGTCACTGGCATTATCCTTGTTTGACCCTTTCTATTTGAGAAATTGAAATGCCACTTTGTCAATTAAGCTCCTGGAGCCATGTTCTACAATTTTCTCTACTGTCACATCTCCAGAAAACCCACCAAGAGCAACCCTAAGGCTATGCCTAGCCGTGAACCGAATGTTGACCCTTCGACGTTCAACCTCTTTGAACCTATCTCTTCGAGCAGCACTCGAGTAACCTTGTCCAAAGCATCTCCCCTGCATGCATGTTATATTTTATTTATTATTTCCTACAAAAGCTATCTTCTGAATGTTTTTGTGGTGCGATGTGTTGAATTGCCTCGTTGTTGTGTGCGCGGATAGAGCAAGGAGCAGAAGAGTCAACAGAAGACTTCGAAGAATCGTCTGAGCAACTAGACTCCTCACTGCAAGGCAAGTCTCAAACCCTTGATCATGTCTAGCCCAATATTCTGAAATGAAGTATGTTAGCTGTTTTCAAATATACGCATGCCTTATATTCAAATGAGAATTATGTTCAAATAAAGTGATTAGATATGACCTAAATGATTGTGAAGCCCCTTTTGTGATTGAATATCCATGCACCCTTGTCACCCTAGAATATCATGCTTAGGCTACGCTTATGCTCAAGATTATATGTTAAATGCTAAATGGTCACATGTGAGAAAAGTATATTCAGAACCCCTTTTTGTGAAAAAAAATGTGATTGGAATCGATAGTGAGGATGGTTTGATTGGTTGGTGCTGTGTGCGCATTGGGAATGTGAAAGACTCCTTACTAAAGATTCATAAGGACAAGAACCTTGTGTTGTACTTCTATGCGGCATGAAAAACGTACCAACCACTTGCCCGGTATGGGACGGGTGCAACGTAGTAGCTTTCTCAGTATTAGCTTTTTCCTGCAATGGTTGTCGGTCTGGTTTCTCGAGAGAAACTGGTGGGCCACAGAGGGCCATGAGTGATGTGAGATCAGAAAAATAAAGAGAGGATAAGGTGTAAGAAGGAAGACGCCCTATGCTTGGATTAAGTTGTGCGCGACTGTAATCAAGAGAGGCTATGTGTGTTGCGAGACAATAGACCAAGGCTAGGAAGAATTGGCTGTGGGGAGTACCCACAATGGTAATAAGGACTGAAATGTCTATTTACCGGGCAGGGAATTGTTAATGCTAGGATTGTAAACTGTTGTGTGATCTCGGCCTTGTCACATGCGTAAAAGTCGCATGGAGAGGTACTGACTTGAAAGATGAGTGATCGGTGGATTAAGGTGGTACACCTTTGCAAAGTTATAAAAAGTATCGGATACTCTGAGCTCCCAGGTCATGAAGTCTGCGCGCGGTGGATTCTATCCACGTCGATGCAGCATAAGTAGCTTTCGGGAAAGTTTTTCATAAAATATGAATAAAGTGGTGACTCATGGAAGACCGCCACACATAACATCTTCTGAAAATCTATCTTAGGGTTTTAAAGGCCTCGCTTTTGAAAACAAAAACCTTTTCTTCAAAATTAAGAGTGAAAATCTATTCTATGAGCCAAAGAGCCATCCTTTGAAAATTTCCCCCTCATCTATATATATCTGCATTCTTATTTTGAACTTGTTGAGCACTATGTGGACAATGTGCTCACCCTTGCTTTTGCAAACAAAAATTTAGAAGAAGGATTCATTGATCCCGAGTCCTATGGTCTTGAACCCAACACAAGAGAAGAAGAAACTGCCCCAGAAGATCCAGCTTGCTAGAGGGTCACTTACCAAGTTGAGTCCAATGTGGAGGAAGCCCATGCAACGCCGCTAGAGTTGAAGATGAAGACCATTGAAGTCCTTTTGCTTGTTGTTGTTGTTTCATTTTGTGCCGACCCTTGTGTCGAAGAAAACTCCTTAATTTAGTATCAACACTAAAATGCGTCATTTTGGCGCTATGTTATTGTAATGTTGGTCCTTGTGATCAGCACTTGTTTTAATCACCTGTATTTTTATATAATGTATCTTGCTGTTGTGAGCTTGCAATGTACCATTTCTGAG
The DNA here is from genome assembly GCA_019359835.1 of Pharus latifolius. NCBI lineage: Eukaryota > Viridiplantae > Streptophyta > Magnoliopsida > Poales > Poaceae > Pharus > Pharus latifolius. The sequence goes on from CM033322.1 coordinate 63,467,304, forward strand.
TGCAACCCACCTGGGCAGTAGCCACCGGATTCCTCCAATGAGGGTCCCACATCACATGCCCTCATTGACGCCAGCCTATACATGCACCTGGATACAAAGTAGACATTAGTAAGTAGTGCATATAAAGTGATTAGATTTATGAAATGAACTGCGACAACATATATATAGGATCAACAAACTCATAGGACTCCAGTTCGTATGATGGACATATCAAGCTCTTGCCAGTTGAAGAGGTCGAACAAATCCTCGTGGGCCACCGATATGCTCCCGGCCTCACGGTGAAAATGACCTAGCTTGAAGTGAACTAAGAAGTTGATGTGGCGCCTAGACTGGGTCAGGTACCACTCGTGGAGACTTCTGGTTGTCTGATCCATATTGCATAGAAGGTACTCCGACACGAGTGGGAACCCGTTCTTGAACGTACCCGGCTGGCTTTGTTTCGCCTTGCCTTTGGCCTTGCCCTTGCCTTTGGCCGGGGAGCGAGTGTATACCTTCGAAGGTTGGGGTGCGGTGCCTCTGGCCTCATTTGATGGCGAAGGGGCTTTCCGAGGAGGTGTGCATCCTTTGGGTGGGTTCGAGGCTATCGGAGGAGGCATGGGGGCCGAAGGAGTTCGGTCATGCGTTGTGCTGGGGGTGGGGTCCTCAGGAAGTGCATTGGCATCCATCGTCCACTTTAAGTTACAAAAGCGTAAGTTAGATTTTGCAAATTGAGTATATTAATTGAGTTGTAAGCTAGAATGAGTAGGGTTTACCTCCGTAGTCTAACACCCTTCTTGGGCCACTGTATGTACGAGCCCAATGCCTCATCACTTGTCCGCATTTCATCCTATGGGGAGTGAACAATCCCTGGGTCGCCTCCTTCGAGCAAGAGATCTGTTACATTCAAAGCTCTACATTGTGAGGAAAAAATATATACAAACTTGTGTACACACGAGTGATCATAGTTTTTTCTACCACACTCTATGATTCCAATCAGGAAGTTAGCCAACTTACGATTCACTGCACGACCTCGACGTCCCTGGGGTTTGGGAACTCCACAGTCCCCGTGGATGACACGGTCCCTCTAGCCAGCCACCAGTGCTTGCATCGCGGATCGTGGATCTCGGAGAGCAGCAGGTCAGGGGAGTCGACGAAATTCGACGCCTCATCTTCAGCCTTCTTCCACTGCTCCTCCTTCCCCGCATAGCCGTGAGAGCTGAGCCGGTGTGGGTGGTCGTTCCTCCTCTGGATTGCCTTGTTCTTCTTGCTAAGGGCCTTCGTACCAGAAACAAGAAAATTAATGCACCGTTGATTACTCCATACAACGGTGTAACCAATCAAAGGAAGCATACATACTTTGAACTCTGGGGTCCCCTTCTGTTGGGTGAATTGCTCCCATACCTCCTCCATTATGAAGGGGTACTTCTCGCATGGAGATTTGCCTTTAGCGAGCAAGGTACTGACGAGGACGCTCTTGAAGGTTTTCCACGTGTTGTTCATGTCCTTCAAGCAAGCTATCTTGGGACCATCGTCGGAGATGTTCCACTTGGCCTGTTTCAAATGGTGCATATAAGCATGACTTACTTAATCTCTGGGATAAACCAAGGGAATGTGATTACTCAAGAGTTCAGGGATTTTGATTAATTTTACCTTCACTTCCACCCACAGCCTATCCCTCTCGTCGGCCTTAACGTCCTTCTAGCTCTAGACGGTGATCTTCACCCTTTCCTTCACCAACAAACCAACATAGGTAGCGTACTGGCCGACGTTCTTTCCGATCAGTCTCCCGAACTAGTTGAACTCACATGAAAGATCCGCGTGTTTGGCCAAACGGCATGACATCATCGCGCCTCGTGCCTTCCTCTTGCGCTGGGATGAAGCAGCGTCATCTACGTTGGCCCTCCTCGAATCACTACTATCAGACGAGGAATATGCCGACATGGCTTTACCTAAAATTCCATGAACAAACCATCAATTGATATGAAGAAAGGTACATGACAAAGTTCATAACTAAAATGGAATGGCAATGATGAACCACCTCTTTTTGTTAAAATGTCAAATTTTCATTCAAAAGGTCAAAAATCATCAATTCCTATCAACATGGTCTTCAAAATGTATTTAAAAGATTTTTAGAGGCTTTCGACTATCTTGTTTTTTAACCAAATAAGTTTTGAGTGCTAATCAAAATCTATTTGAATTGTGCCAAAACTTGTTTTACAGAAGTCCTAGATGTTATTACCCTGAAGAAGTTTGAAATTGAAAACTTTCTCAAAAGAGTTTCAATTTGAAACTTATGGGTGTTTGAATCTCACCAGAAAACTTGCTTTGACTCGAAAAACATTTGGCTCTTTCACAAAGCCATACTTGCATAGATTGGATAATAGAAATTTTTTTAGAACATGCAGTACAACTGCATATTTTCATTGAAAGAAAAAAGGGGTATACTGGGTTAAAGTTCATACAACAAAAACTCCCAGCATGCTACAGAGTACCTAAGAAAAATAAGAAAGAGCCACTACTTTTTACACAAAATTGGATAATAGATAAGATTAGTAGTGCAAACTATGCTAGTCTCTCTGCAGGAGGGGCGCCCATGAATGCACCACTGTAATGAGCAACACTACGCATAAATTTTTCTTTATGCAAAACCCATACAATCGATGGTGCACTTCAGAAGTAGATAGGTTTTAGATCAAGCATCGATGGTAGGATTGAGCCTGGGGAATTACTGATCATTGTTTTGCAAGTTTTTTATAAGTTTTTATAAGCATCAATGTCTTATTAGCTCATCACAAACTAAACAAGTCAATCTTTAACATTCAGGCAAATCTCTTAAGACTCTAAGCAAATCTAATGTCATAGCCAAGAAAAATAAAGAATTTTTTAGGAAATTTAAATGAACCAAAATTTCAGATGACAATTAGAAAATGGAAAATAATTAACAAAAAATTCAGACTTCTCATGGTTTTGTGGCTGACTTGGGTCTTGTACTATCGGTTCAAAATAAGCAACCGATATAGTGATCGTGCACTCAAAGATATGATTTTCCTATCTGTTCGACAATTAAAACTGATAGTGGACGACTATGGAACGAAATATTCTTAGTGATGTTCATCAACTCTGTAATTCTCATATCTATCAAGTTTGTAATTCATGCACTTTTCATCTAGTTATATATTTGCTATATATTGAATCACATATGAACAATTCGATATCAATTTAAGAAATTGACGCGAGCGGCAAGATCAATTCTAATCGGGTTGGTCAAGAACACTTACAGTTCGTGGAGTGGCCTACGATGGCGCGATGTAGTGGCCGGCGGCGGTGGAGAACCCAAATACGAGCGGCAATGGTGGTGCAGGAGCGAAAAAGGGAACGTCGGGGAGGCTAGGGTTTTCCGCGCACGAGTACACACTTATTTGGAAATGTCTTCGGTTGGACTTGAGGGAAAATCCCGTGACTTTAACCTAGTATAGAGGTATGTATTATCGGTTAAAAATAAGAAACCGATATAAGACACTAAGGTTCTTATCGGTTTGCAACTAAAACCGATAGTAAAGTAACTGATATCAGAGTATTGATATTCCTATCGGTTAAAATTAAGTAACCAATATCAGATATGTTGGGGGAAATCTCCGCGGGACTAAGTCTAGGTAAGTTGCGTCACACCAGCCCGGGGACCTGGCCTCCGGAGCCGTCCCGGGCGCCGCCATTTGGCTCCCGGGACCGGGCCTCCGGTGCCGTCCCGGGCGTCGCCTTTTGCCCCCGGGACCTGGCCTCCGGTGCCTTCCCGGGCGCCGCCATTTGGCGCCCTGGTCCGGGCCTCCGGTGCCGTCCCGGGCGCCGCCTTTTTGGCTCCCGGGACCGGGCCTTCGGTGCCGTCCCGGGCGCCGCCATTTGGCTCTCGGGACCGGGCCTCCGGTGCCGTTTCGGGCGCCGCCATTTGGCCCACGGGACCTGGCCTCCGGTGCCGTCCCGGACGCCGCCTTTTGGCTTCCGGGACCGGGCCTCTGGTGCCGTCCCGGGTGCCGCCTTTTGGCCCCCGGGACCTGGCCTCCGGTGCCGTCCCGGGCGCCGCCTTTTTGGCTCCCGGGGCCGGGCCTCCGGTGCCGTCCCGGGCGCCGCCATTTGGCTCCCGGGACCGGGCCTCCGGTGCCGTCCCGGGCGCCGCCATTCTAAAGGTAAAGTCTCGAGTCGATTTGTCACGTGCAGGTCACGCAAGGAGCGCCTCAGGAATCAGCGACCACCTGTCAAGCATCCAAGACGTTTGACCGGGAGATGGACGTTCCTACCCTTCAATCCAACGGTGGCTTCCGGGGCAGTTTAGGCTTTTTGCTTCTTTTTTGGGGCTATAAATAGCCCTTGTACCCCTCTGTTGTAAAGGATCGATTCACTTTTATTGGAATAGCTACACTCACAGGCGTGCTCCGGAAGCCTCTCCCCCGGAGAGAGCCTCCCCAGCCGACTCCGGTCGGGAGCGCGTCAACAGGACTAGGGCCCCCACCGGGACCCGAACCTGTATAAATCCTCGTGTCTTTTCTTGTGCTTGTCCGGCGGGGGAGGACCGGTCATCCGGTCAACCCGCGCCGCGTAATCTTTGGTAGGATCGTTCTCAAAACCTACCGGGGTATTCGCAATACCACGACAGTTGGCGCCGACCGTGGGGATCCTGTAGGGGCCCTCCCACTTAGGGGAGAGCTTCCCCTGGGCTTGGGGGTCTGTGATGCGCTTGAGGACAAGGTCCCCAATGCGAAAAGCTCTCTCGCGCACGCGCTGGTTGTATGCGCGCGCCATCTCTTGCTCGTAGATGGCGTGGCGGAGGAGCGCTCGGTCGCGTTCCTCCTCCACGAGGTCGATTTCCAGGTGCTGGTTGGCCTCGTTGGCCAGGTACGCTGCGGGCGTGGCTCCCTCCAGGAGCTCGACCCGCAGTGACCGGAGGCCGATCTCCGAGGGGAGGACTGCCTCCGCCCCGTAGACCAGGGAGAAGGGGGTACGCCCCGTCGCCCGGGACGGGGTTGTGCGCATGGAGCAGAGGATGCTAGGGAGCTCCTCTGCCCATGCACCCCGCTTAGAAGCGGTTTGCTCGAGTCTCCGCTGCAACCCCTGTAGGATCACGCCGTTGACCCTCTCGACAGCCCCATTGCTCCGGGGATGGGCCACCGAGGTGAAGTGGATGATGAGCCCCAGGCCTTCGCAGAATTCCCGGAAATAAGCCGAGTCGAATTGGGTCCCGTCGTCCACGGTGATTTCCCGAGGGACACCAAAACGACATACGACGTTCTTCCAGAAAAACCGCTGGACAACCCGGGACGTGATGCTGGCCAAAGGCTCCGCCTCAACCCACTTTGTAAAATAGTCGACCGCGACTACCGCATACTTGTATCCTCCGGGCGCTGGGGGGAAGGGCCCTAAGAGGTCCATCCCCCAGCGCACGAAGGGCCAAGTGATGGGGATTGTCTGCAGCGCTATAGGGGGGAGGTTCGAGCCCTTGGCCATCTTCTGGCATGCCTCGCACGCGGAGACAAGGTCTCGCGCATCGCGCATGACTGTGGGCCAGCAGAAGCCCTGCCGGAGGGCCTTGGCCGCGATGGCACGCGGGGCTAGGTGAGAACCACAGCTCCCCGCGTGGATTTCTTCGAGAAGTTGAAGTCCCTCCGGCCGGGGGAGGCAGCGCAGGAGGGCGGAAGCCCCCCGCTTGTAGAGCCTCCCCTCCAGCAGGAGCTATGCCCGGGCTTTAGCCCGGAGGCGTTTAGCCTCGGTCTCACTAGGAGGGTCCCCCTCCCCCTTGATGAAGGTGATGAGGGGGTCCATCCAAGACGGAGTCCGGGTGATCTCGGCGACCTCCGGGACATGAGGCTCGTCGCCCGTGTCCGGGGAGGCCACCGAGGGCTTCGTGATGATTTCCAGAAAAGTCCCCTTGGGGAGCGATTCCCGGGCGCTTGCCGCCCGGGCCAAGGCATCGGCCCGGTCATTGTCCCTCCGCGGGATATGCCGGGCCTCGAGGCCGTCGAAATGCCTCTCCATCTTTCGCACTTCCTGCAAATAAAGACTTAAGTTTGCGTCATGGCACAGGTAAGACTTGTCCATTTGGCAAACTACGAGCTGAGAATCTCCCTTGACTAGGAGGCGTCGGATCCCCAGGGAGCGCGCAAGGCGCATCCTGAGGAGCAAAGCCTCGTATTCGGCGACGTTGTTGGTTGCGGGGAACTCGAGCCGCGCGGCGTACTCGAGTTCCTTCCCCTCGGGGCTTCGGAGGACTACTCCCGCACCAGCCCCGGCGAGACACAGCGACCCATCGAACACGAGAGTCCAATGATCACTGCGTCGCAGCGGCACAGGGAGGTCTTCGTCCCCGGACCCAGAGGCGGGAGTCCACTCTGCGACGAAGTCGGCGAGGACCTGCGACTTGATGGCGGAGCGGCCGGTAAGGGACAGGGAGAAGGGGGCGAGCTCGGCCCCCCACTTCCCGATCCGGCCGGTGGCTTCTTTGTTCCGCAGTACCTCCCCCAGGGGGAGGGACGACGGGACGGTGATGGGGTGCCCCAGGAAGTAATGCCGAAGCTTCCGGGACGCCATGAGGAGGGCGTAGCAGATTTTCTCTATCTCCGTGTACCTAGTTTTGGCCCCTTGGAGGGCCTCACTCACGTAGTACACGGGGCGCTACTGCCCCCCTTGCTCCTTCACCAAGACCGCGCTGACAGCGACGGGGGTCGCGGCAAGGTAGAGGAGCAAGGGCTCTTCTGGAGACGGACTCACGAGCATTGGAGGGCTCGTGAGGTACTTCCTGAGGTCATTGAAGGCTTCCTGGGCCTCGGGGGTCCAGCGGAACCCCTCGGAGGATCTTGAAGAACTGGAGGCCCTGCTCTCCCGACCGCGAAACGAAACGACTGAGTGCGGCTAGGCGGCCGGAGAGCTGCTGGACGTCCTTGACGGAGCGCGGCGGGGGCATGTCTAGGAATGCCTGGATCTTCTCGGGGTTTGCCCCTATGCCCCGCTGGGACACGAGGAAACCTAGGAGCTTCCCCCCGCGCACCCCGAAGGCGCACTTCTCCAGGTTAAGTTTGAGCCTGAACATGTGGAGGTTGCAGAAGGTCTCCGCCAGGTCGTCGATGTGGGAGGCTGCGCGGGGACTTTTGACGACCGCGTCGTCTTCGTATACTTCGACGTTGCGGCCGACTTGATCTTTGAAGACCAGCGTCATGAGTAGCTGGAAGGTTGCTCCCGCGTTCTTGAGCCCAAAGGGCATGTGGAGGTAGCAGAAGGTTCTGAGGGGAGTTATGAAACTCGTCTTTTCCTCGTCCCCGTCCGCCATCCGGACTTGATGGTATCCCGAGTAGGCGTCTAGAAAGCTCATGAGCTCGCACCCCGCGGTGGAGTCGACCAGCTGGTCAATCCGCGGGAGTGGGAAGTTGTCTTTGGGGCAGGCGCGGTTAAGGTCGGTGAAGTCCACGCACATCCGCCACCTGCCGGTTGACTTCTTCACGAGGACGGGGTTCGCGAGCCATTCGGGGTGCAGGACCTCCCGAATGAACCCCGCCTCTCGGAGCCGAGCGATCTCTATCTTGACGGCCTCTTGACGTTTGAGGGAAAGCTTCCTCAGCTTTTGCTTGACCGGGGGGTGGCCGGGGGTTACCGCAAGCTTATGTTCAATAACCTCCCGAGCGACGCCCCGCATGTCCGAAGGCTTCCACGCAAAAACATCAGAGTTTTAGCGCAGGAAAGCAGCGAGTTGTGCTGCATGGTCCTGGGGGAGCTCTGCCCCGATTTGGACGGTTTTGTCCCCGCCGCCCGGAGACAGCGGGACCTTCCGGAGGCCCCCTTCCGGACGCGGCTTGAGGAGGGGCCTCCCGGGGGACGGCGCAGCGACGTCTGAATCCGGGGGGGGGGGGGGGAGCCTCCCCCCTGGGCGTCTTGATCATGTTGACGCTTCCGATTGTGGCAGCGGCGCGCTCGTATAGAGCACGAGCCAGGTCTTGATCTCCCCGGACGTTGATCACGCCGTGCGGCCCGGGGATCTTCATGCAGAGGTAGTTTTGATGGGTGGCAGCCCCCAGTCGGTTGATTGTAGTCCTCCCCATAATCGCGTTGTAGGAGGAGGGGAGATCCACTACATCGAAGCGGACCAGCTCGGTCCGGTAGTTCTCCGGGGTGCCGGATGTCATAGGAAGATCTACCTTGCCCATGGGGTGGATCGCCTTCCCCGGGACAAAACCTTGTAGGGGCCCGGCAGCGGGCTGCAGGAGCTTCTCATCCACCTGCATCTCTTTGAAGGCCTTCAGAAATAGGACGTCGGCAGAGCTCCCGCCGTCCACGAGCATGCGAGCCAGGTGGCAGTTGTAGATAGTCGTGGAGACAATGAGCGCATCGTCGTGGGGGAAGCAAACCCCTCGCGCGTCTTCCGCTGTGAAGTTGAGGGGGACGTCCGACCACTTGGGTGGCGGGGACGCGTGTAGCACCCCCACAACCTTGACCTCGCGCGCGTACTCCTTACGCTGGCGCTTAGAGTCCCGCCCGGAGGCGGACCCTCCCATGATGACATTGATGCGGCGCTGAGAAGTTTGAAAGGGGAGAGCTTCTGAAGGCTCCCCCTCCTGTGTCTGCTCCCCCCGCGGGAGCGGGAAGGGCCGGAACAGCTGGCCGAGGGGGCACGGAGGCCAGAGTCCCCCCCTGCCCGCGCTGGTCGAGGGACGCCGCGAAGTGTTGCAGCAGCTGGTGACAATCTCGGGTAGCGTGGGTATTGGACCCGTGAAAGCTGCACCACGGTCCTTCCCGGCTCGTCCCGGCGGGGCCTTCCCGGCCGCGTGAAGACTGTCCTCCCCCATGACCTTTCGGCCTGGGAAAGGGGCGGCTGGCCCTCGGGGGGTCGCGCGAGCCGCCTCCGCCCTCGAGGACAAAGGTGTCCCGAGGCCGTGGCTCGCTACGCCCCCCCTGTCTGGGGCGTTTGGGGGGATCCCTGGCCCCCCGGTCGACGGGGACGGGAGCCCCCTGGGTCTTCTTCCAGATGTCGTCTTCCTCCGCCTGAGCGTACTTTTCGAGTACGTTGAAGAGCTCGTCGGCGGAAGAGGGGCAGCTCCGGGAGAGTCTTCGGTGGAGCTCCCCCGGGAGAATGCCGCTTTTGCAGGCTTCGAATAGACAATCAAGATGGAGATATGAAAATGACAAATCAGCCAAAAACCACGAGGAATTTGAACTTTGTAGTTTTCATATTGATTTGTGAAAAGAATCAATTATTACTCAAATCAAGTCCAATTGAAATGAAAATTTGCAGAAATGATTCTCAATGCCTCACGTATGTTTTCTCAAAGAATTTTTGAAAAATGATTAAACAATGAACAAGCACATGACTGGGTGCATAACCACAGTAATCACAATTTTCACAACATGATCAGTATTTATATTAATTCTTCAATTAAAGCTCCAAGTAATATACGTCACTTACATATTGCAAATTAGTCAAGAATGATTGTCCACCCATAATCCTTCTTCGTGGTCATCTCGCAGGTAACTTGTTTCATCAATATCTTCGGTAGGGACAGATTGAAGAATTCCATCTAAAAATGGAGGTAGTTCGTCAAACTGATTATACTCTTCTTCATCCACAACGTCTTCGACCCCAACAATATGTCTCTTACTGTGAAGGACAACGTGCAACTTTGGATTGGCTGGGTCAACGATGTAGAACACCTGTGTGGCTTGCTCAGCAAGTGTAAATGGATTGTCTTGGTGTGCGACTCTACTGAGATCGACGAGAGTAAACCTATAATTGTTGACTTTAACACCTCGAGGGATTTCGACCCATTGGCATCGAAATAAAGGAATCTTAAGTAATACGTAATCGAGCTCCCATATTTCCTCAATAACACCGTAATATGAGTTGAGTGCCCTTACTGCTCTGGCATCCTTTGAAATAGCAAGTAGTGTCACTCCACTACATTGCATAGTACTCTTCTCATCCTGAGTTCTTATATAAAATGAATAGCCGTTGATGTCATACCCCTGCCAAGTCCCTACAGTAAATCTAGGCCCTCTGGCCAACCATGTAACAACTTCATCCACCCAGCAAACTTCCTGTTATTTTCTCTGGTGACCCAAATCTCTGGCTTCGAAGGATTATGTTTTTGTAACATTTCCTTGTGCTCATGTATGTATGGCTCCACCTCCGTCATGTGCTGTAAGACCCAAAAATGGGCTTTTGAGTACAGATCACTAGAGGGGACGACTGCTTTGAATCCAATCGATCCAATGCCCTGAAGCTTGCCCTCATGCCGGGACATAGGAACACCAATTGGGTCAACCCCGGCCATATAATTGGTGCAAAATTCAATCACCTCCTCGGCGGCATAACCTTCAATGATACTACCCTCAGGCCGATGTCGATTCCTTACATATCCTTTCAAGATACCCATAAATCTCTCAAATGGATACATGTAGCGCCGGAACACGGGTCCACAAAACTTAATTTCTCTGACAAGGTGAACAATTAGATGGACCATAACATCAAAAAAAGATGGAGGGAAATACATCTCCAGCTGACAAAGAGTTGTAGTCACATCGCGTTGCAAATCATGCAGTCCATCCAGATCAATTACTTGCAAGGACACAGTTGTAGCAAATATTTAGATCCAAAAAATCTGGCAAGTTCCATGAATGGAGCTAATTAACTTGCTAGGAGTACACACTTATCTTGCCAGATATTGTGTTGAAGAAATAACATAGCTTTGTAATTGTCTCTCTGACTTTGACTAGGAGAATGCCTCTGATAGCAATGGGAAGCATTTGTGACATCAGTACATGACAATCATGGGACTTCATACCAACCAGTTTCAAGTCTTTCATGGTCACAAGTTTTTTCAAGTTCGCAGAATACCCGCATGGAACTTTGACACCATATAGGCACTGACAGAGTTTTGTTTTTTCTCTTTTTGACAAAGTATAGCAGGCCGGGGGGAGGTATGTACGCTTTCCCTTCTCCAACGGTGCAAGCTCAGTCCTTATGCCCATTTCGAGCATGTCACGGCGAACGTTGATGCCATCTTTCGTCTTTCTCGGAATGTTCAACAACAAACCAATCAAATTGTCACAAATATTTTTCTCTACGTGCATGACATCAATGCAATGTCGAACTTGTAATTGCTCCCAATATGGCAGATCCCAAAGAATCGATCTCTTCTTCCAAATATTTTTTCCTGGAGGTTTAGAACATTTACCGAACTCAACTTTGATGTCCTTCACGCGCAAGTAAAGCTCCTTACCAGTCACAAACACTGGGGCTGATCCTTTCTCAGGCTTCCCATTAAATGACTTCCTCTTCTTACGGTAGGCGTGATGCATCGGAAGGAATTTGTGGTGACCCATCTACACTGTTTTTCTGTAGTTCGGTAACCACATGCTTTCAGTTTCATCCAGGCAAATAGGACAAGCCTTGTCTCCTTTCATACTATACCCCGATAAATTTCTGTAGGCCGGGAAATCATTTATGGTGCAAAATATCATGGCCCACAACATGAAATTCTCTCGCTTATGTGCATCCCACACCCGCACCCCTTCACTCCACAATTTATGTAAGTCCTCGACTAACGGCGATAGAAACACGTCAATATCATTCTCGGGTTGTCTGGGTCCTGAAATTAGTGACGACATCATGATGTACTTGCGCTTCATACATAACCAAGGAGGAAAATTGTAGATGTATAAAAGAACTGGCCAAGTGCTATGCCGACTGCTCATATTTCTGTGTGGATTCATACCATCCGTACTCAGCCCAAACCTTATATTCCTCACTTTGCCACCAAACTCACCGAATGTTCTGTTAATGTTTCTCCATTGAATAGAATCAGCTGGATGTCTTAGTTTTCCGTCTTGTTTCCGACCTTCAACATGCCAACGCAAGTACTTCGCATCTTTCGGATTTACAAACAACCATTTCAATCTAGGAATCACAGGCAAATACCACATAGTTTTGGCCGGAGGCCCTTTCTTTACCTCATCACATCCATTGTGATAAATTCGGTCCCTATGCTTATACCGCGATGCACCGCATCTTGGACAAACATGCAAATCCTCATACTCATTACGGTACATAACACAATAATTTGGGCATGCATGTATTCTTTCAATTTCCATTCTCAATGGACACAATAGTTTTTTGGCCTGGTAAACCGATCTTGGCAACTCATTTCCCTCTGTAAGCATCTCTGCTAAAAGATCTAATAGCACCGTGAAACTCTTATCGCTCCAACCGTTGCTTGCCTTCAAGTTATATAATCTCAACACAGAAGACAACTTTGTAAATCAGAAAGACAAACCGATAGTACAATTTCCTCTATTATATCGGTTGGTATAGTAATAACTGATAGTAATAATTGTTTGCTATTCACTAACGGTACACCAGAACATAGCCGATAGTACAAAGCCTCTTCTCCACCACTGTCGTCGTACCCTATCGGATTTTTTCCAGATTGCTTATAACTATTAGAAGATATGGGTTAGTGGATTGCATTTCTGTAGTAGTGGGGTCTGCTTTAAATTATTCGACTTATGATAAAAAATTGTATGCTTTAGTGCGTGTGTTAGAAACATGGCAACACTATCTTTGGCCCAAGGAATTTGTTATCCATTCTGATCATGAATCTTTGAAACATATTAGAAGTCAAGCTAAACTAAATAAACGGCATGCTAAATGGGTTGAGTTCATAGAGTCGTTTCCATATATCATTAAGCACAAGAAAGGTAAAGAAAATGTAATTGCTGATGCGTTGTCTGGGAGGTATATTTTGTTATCACAACTTGATTATAAGATTTTTGGATTGGACGCAAGAAAAGAATTATATGCTACTGATTTGGACTTTAAAGATGCTTTCATGAATTTTAGAGAAGGAAGAACATGAAATAAGTATGTGCTGAATGATGGGTTATTTTATTGTGCTAACAAGTTATGCGTTCCAGCTAGTTCCGTTTGTCTCTTGTTTTTGCAGGAAGCGCATGGAGGTGGTTTGATGGGACATTTGGAACTCAGAAGACGGAAGATATTTTGGCCACACACTTCTTTTGGCCTAAGATGAGGCGTGACATCGAGCGCTATGTGTCACACTGCACCACTTGCAATAAAGCTAAGTCTCGCTTAAACCCACATGATCTTTATATGCCTCTTATTGTTCCTAGCGTTCCTTGGGAGGATATTTCAATAGATTTTGTTCTAGGACTGCCTAGGACCAAAAGGGGAAGGGATAGTATATTTGTTGTGGTTGATAGGTTTTCAAAGATGACACATTTTATACCCTACCATAAGAGCGATGATGCTACAAACGTTGCTGATTTGTTTTTGAGGGAGATTGTTCGTTTGCATGGAGTGCCCAACACCATCGTTTCAGATCGTGACGTGAAGTTGTTGAGTCATTTTTGGAGAAGCTTATGAAACAATTTGGGGACGAAGTTGTTGTTCTCTACTACATGTCACCCCCAAACTGACGGTCAAACGGAAGTTGTCAATCGCACGTTGTCAACTATGTTGAGGGCTGTTCTAAAGGAGAATTTGAAGATGTGGGAGGAGTGTTTACCTCATATTGAGTTTGCTTATAACAGGTCCGTACACTCCACCACCAAGGTAAGTCCGTTTCAGGTAGTATATGGTTTAACCCACGTGCTCCTATTGATTTTCTACCTTTGCCTACTTTTGAAAAATTGAATTTTTAAGCTAAGACATGTGCTGAATTTATTAAGAAAATGCATGAATTAACTAAGGAGAATATAGAAAGGATAAATGAAAAATATAGAGTTGCTGGTAGCTAGGGTAGAAAACATTTAACCTTTGAACCTAGTGACCTTGTTTGGTTGCATTTGAGAAAAGATAGATTCCTCGAGTTGAGAAAGTCTAAATTAATGCCTCGAGCTGATGGTCCTTTTAAAGTGATTGAAAAGATTAATGATAATACATATAAGCTTCAGTTGCCTGCAGATTTTGGGGTTAGTCCCACGTTTAATATTTCAGATTTAAAGCCTTACTTGGGTCAAGAAGATGAGCTTGAGTCGAGGACGACTCCATTTCAAGAGGGGGAGGATGATGAGGACATCACTACGATGGATACACACACTACTTCAATTCCATCAACTCCTATGCAAGGACCAATTACAAGGGCACGTGCACGACAGTTAAATTACCAGGTTAGTTCGTTCTTAGGGTTACATACTTATGCTTTGAAGGATAGGTTACTACCTAATGATGATGTTCTTGTACTTACGAATCATGGGATGTACTAGCAAGGATGTAATTCTTCACCAAGGCAAGCTTCGGCCCAAGGTGTACACGAGATGGAGTCCAGTTCGGCCACCAGGGATCAACTCACCTTCAAACGAACATAAAAGCTGCATACGGAGTCCATTTGGAATGTTTGAGTACTTGATGGAAATATTATTCTGAGACCTTTCCAACAGATCTGGCCTCACCTTCAGATTCCTTTTGAGTTGGCCGCAATCATCAAAACAAGTTGACATACAAAATCTGGACTCTTAGGTGCTGCGTGACCTCTCTTTTGGCCCACGGCCCATGTACCCTACCTAGGGTTGCGAGCCAACCCTAGCCACCACCCCTCTCTCCTTTATATGGCTGAACTCCTCAAGTTCTTCCTTCGGTTATTTGCTACGTTGTTTCCTGTTGTGTGAGATACAATTGTTCAACGGAGTAGTGTCGAAAGACCTGGTTTGGTGAAAGATAACCTCAGTTGTTCGTTCTGAAATTTTAGATTGCTTTGCATCTTGTTCTTGCTCGTTTCTTCGACTGCGTGCAGGAATTAACCTTCGTGGTAAGGTCATCCCGGCGTGAACACGGTTGATAATGACAGGTGCGTGGGTGTAGTGATTGCAAGAACTCAATCCCCGCTAATTGGAAGCCTTGGAACGCTAACATTTCCGTTCCGCAAAGTAGAACCCATCGGAAGATTGTGCTGCTATCGCGTCAACAACTGCGATGATCTAGTACAACTTCGTCCTCAACTCCCTCGGCCACAACTCCATTAAGCATGGTCTCCTCCAGCGAATTCCAGCAAGCTACAACATCTTCAATAGCAACAAATGCTGAACAATTTCCTCCCATTTACTCTCCTATGCTCCTGTGATGATGCGCTGAAATTAGTGATAAGTATTAAATTGGTAGTATTTTTACCCTAAGTTTTTCATTGAAAATGTGCAAAAACATGCTAAAAACTCCTTTGATGTGACATTTATGCGTATTTTTATATTATTTTTACACTTCTCTACTATAGTTGTGTTTTCCATGTTTTAGGGGTCAAACCTATCAAATTTGAGGAAATTTCAACTTCATTTGGGCCAATTTCGACAAAGATACCAAAACTAGTCAAAAAAAGAACCCTGATTGAATATTCCTCGATTGAAACAACCTAATTGAACACACTTAGGTGAGAAGGAACCATAATCGAACACACCTGGACGAAAAAGAGCCATGGTCAAACACGAAGACATCTGGTCGAAAAGAGTCTCGATCGAACACAAAGAAGTCTGGTTGAAAAGAGTCCCAGTCAAACACAACTGTCTCCTGGTCATTGTTTGACTGAGCCGAGCACGGTCACGGGCTTGATCAGGACACTGGTAATTCACTTCTAGGATTAAGGATGACATAATCTGGAAAGTCTGATTCTTCCTCGGTCTCGATCTTAAGTTTTGCAGTGAGTTCCTTATTATTTCTTTGTCTAAACCCTAAATTCTCATTTCAGCAACAGATGTAACAGTTGAGCCTTAGCAAGAATTTAGGAGAGTTCTTGAGTACTTAGCGTTTTGACACGGGATCCTAAACAGGAGAGAGGCTCTCGCCAAACGTAATAGTGGAAGCAATCCTCTGACCAAGCACGGGAAAAGGCGGAGAACATCCTAGGGAGGTACTTCGCCGACGAGCATGAGCGCATCGTGTGCCTCGTGGGGGAGGACCCTCCCCTGAACTTGGTAGCTGAGGCCTACGGGCTGAAGCTGCCGGAGAGGAAGCCCCTCCCCACCCCCGCGTCGCACAAATGGGGGAAGGATGCCGCCGGGGGCTCTGAGCCTAAGAAGGCCAGAGTTCAAAAAGCCCCCGGCCCATCGACGACGCCGGTTTCGACACCGGTGAAGCCTCGGGACGATACCCCCGGGACCGGGCGCGCCCGGGCGCCGGCCCAGAAAGAAGTAACTCCCCCTCCCCCGAAGAGCCCCTCAGTCTACGAGATCCCTCCGGAAGTAGAGGCCCTGGGGGCCTTTGTCACGCCCCAAAACTGGGACAACGACTACTCCTGTAGAGACCTAGCTCGCTGCAGCTAGTCCCATTCTCACAAACCTTTGACTTCCCAGGATGAGTCAAACACAGGAGTATATTACATTGCAACAGAGTGCTCACAAAATATTAAGCAGTGTGGCATGCTGGCCTTAATATTACATAATGAGGATTACAATGCCTACAAGACATTCAGGGTTTAGCAAAATATTTAACTACACAGCAGAAGGTAGGTGACCCTCCCACAAAAGAAGTTGACGGCAGAACAACACACTTCAGGGCTCTGGCGGAACTAATTCTCCTCCTTCTGGATCCACGAAGTACTCCAGGCCATCATCTTGATCAAGGTAGGCTCCATCTATTGAGTTGAATGTTGCAAGGGTGAGCACTTATGTACTCAGCAAGTCATAGGTAAGAGTAGATACATATAGTAGTGATGATATGAACCTAGACTAGTCAAGAATTATGGATATTTGTAAAATAATCTTTTTCTTTCTTATCTCATCTTATGGCAGCACTTTTCATAATATAGCATCATCAATCATGTTCACTAGATTATAGCACTACCGCGGCACGTCGACACACGATAGCCCACGGCAGCACTGCTTATCATGACAACACATGTCATTTGGGTAATTGTAACACCCTAGTTTTGGGGGTGAAAAGTTTTGCATAAAAACCCTGCATGCATGTATCTCTGTAGTAGTAGCCAGATCAGCTGAACTCTAATCTCTCCCAAACCCTAAAAATCTCCAAATCTATTCTCAAGATCCAGATCAAGATCTGACCATCCAGATTTAACCTACCAGTTACCCTGAAGATAAAAGTCTTCAGGAGCCAGATCAGATTCGGACCCTAACTCTCAGTATCTAAGCCTCTCTCTGTTTTCGAAAACAGGAAAACTCAGATTTACCCTAAGTACCCCAGTTTCCAGATAATTGAGTTATCTTGATTTAACCTTATCCAGACTCAAGTAACCCCTGGAATATGTTCCTAGGTTCACCCTCAACTCACTTCAAAAAGTTGGGAGCCAGATTAATTCATCTAAACACTTTTCGCAGATTAGTCCAAATATTACTGCGAATAGGTCCTTTTCTGTTTACCTGGAAGCCTGAAAAGGCTAAAATTTGCAAATCAATTCCAACTCCAGAATTTCTTCAGGGAACACCTCCCAAATGCTATTTGATACAGATCTCCTGTTTGATCAGACTTCAAAATCTCTCTCCAATCACCAGAATTCGAGATCGACAAAATCCAGATTTAGTTTACCCTAATTTTACCCTATTTTCGAAAATAGGTGAAATCCCTCAAATCTTATCAAACTTTCTCCAAAATTGAGCTAAATGGGTATTAACAGAAATATTATACTCAGCCATGAAATCAAATCTCAAATTAAACCTCTCAAAGACCGGATTTGCGGTTTAGTCCAAAACCAAACCAAAAATCATCGCAAATCAGTCCCTGGTTCGACCAGGCTACTGTGCACGACCAGGGCGTTCAATCGACCACGAGCGCCGGATTTTGGTCGTCGCTGTTGCCGCTGCCGTGGCTTCGTCGCCGGCGGTCTTCAGCGTCGCCACCTCCGCCACTGTCTTCCTGCCGCGTGTGCGCACCGTGTTTGCCACCGTGGAATCGCCTCGCCCGCCAGCAGCGCCTTCGTTCTCCCGCGCGCGCGCCCGACAACGGCAGCACAGTTGCGCCACGTTGCAAGCATGCCTGGGGGAAGCATCAACTCGCCGTTGCATCAACCAGGATTGTGCGCCAGGCTGCAAAAGCCGGCACGGCCGCTGGAGCGCGTCACTTCGCCGGGATGCAGCCGTGTTGTCACCTCCAGACCGCTTCAATTCTCCAGGCAATTCCAGCCGTTGCGAGCTCCTTGCTGCGCCTATAAAAGCCACCCCAGCCCAGCTCAAACGCACTCACACGCCAGAACCACTCAAATTCTCAACTCGCCGTCGTCTTCGTCTTCTTCGGCGAGCTCGAGAAGAGGCTCACGGTGCCAGGCCAAACCACTGCACCAAACTCCAAATTGAAGCTACCAGTAAGTTACTCTCAACCACTTACCTGGTAGTAGCAGCCAATTGAGTTCTATTGCACCTCATCGCCGGGAATTGCTGTTTTTCCCCGACAACTCCGGCGAGCAATTAATCCTTAACTAAGTCAAATTAGCTCTCGAGCCTGTAATCAAACATGATCAGTGGACTGTTTAGAACACATCTAAGCAACCAGAATCACCAATTTCGCTAAAATATGAAAAACCCCAAGTTTACACCTTGCATGCACACTGGAACTCGCCGTTAAGCTTCTGTGGTGATTTTCCAGTTAAATTGACTTCACACCTAGCTCTGTTATGCCCCAGAGACCATCCTCAAGCAAGGATTCGAGTTCGTTTGCCCTAGAGCAGAAATGCCCAATTTTGGTGTCTTCTTCCCTAGCTCCGGTCGCCGGATTTTGTTTCCGGCCGTTTCAACCCCAACCACCTTGTCTAGTAGATGTGCCTCAACCCCATGAGTATTTTTGCCTTCTAGCTCGACACCTGGATCGGCCCAGATGAAGAGGTATCACCATGCCAAAGTTTGGTCCAGAAACGGTTGAGAACAGCTCGGCCACCGTGTTCTTCGCCGGTTTTCATCACTTTCCGGCCATCTCCTACCCTAGGTCCTGTTGAGACATTTGTTCCTGTTACAAATGCCTAACCACCAGATAAAGTGATGCATCATTTGGAGCCCTGAGTCAAAAGATATGGCTAACCCTAGTTCCTGGCCGTGTCAAGCCTATGCCAGGCTATGTCAGCCAGTGGCATTAGCCCTGTTCACCCACCTCTGGTCATGTAAAACAGAAATTACTTTGTCAAATAGCTGCCTCACTACCTTGTGCACCATATGCTTGAATCAAAACCTACTTTGGCCACTGGAAACTGTTCAAACCATGTCAATGCCATTCTAGAGCACTGTCAGCCTATGTCAGCCAGTGGCATTGAGCCTTTTCACCCACTTCCAGCCATGAACTTTGGAAATAACTTTGTCCCTTAGACTCCTGATGTTGTGATCTACACTTTTCTCTACTGTCACAACTTGAGTTGAGCCCTCTATCACCCATCGACCTTATGTCGATGCCTTGAACCGAATGCCAACCTAAAGACATTCGCTGTTTTTGGGCGAACCAGTCACCACCTTGATATCACCCTGATATTTTGGAACCTTGTAAACCATAACAACTAATCTTAACCCTAGTTACCGTAGTTAAACTCAAATCGCTTTCAAAACCTTGTATCACCAGAGTATTTTCTCCTTGCATCTTTGCATGTAGTAGATTAGTAAGAATAGGATTGATTGTAATGCCTGTTTGCTTGTTTGATCTTGTTCAGAGCAAGAGTCCGGGGTTGAAGATCTTGTCGCTGAACCGTCATCGACTGCTGATACTTACGACGCGGAAGGCAAGTCATACTTTGATCATATTGAAACCCATATTTTATGAATTGCTATGCTATTCCATGAGTAGATATCTCATTAATATTGCATGTGTTGAGATCAATGATATTATGGCAGTGGTAGATTGAATACTTGAGAAATGTGAACTTGATAAGATAGCAAGCCACGAACTAATAAAAGTATAAACATGTACATTTATATTCATGAAATAGAACCCCTAGCCGTGACCAGTACTTTGGTATGGAATGGTGGTAGCACTGGAGGTGCTTGGCTGCACTGAATGTGCAGGCACTGAAGGTGCATGGTTGTGGTATGATCTGGTCACTGGCATGTAAGGACTAGAACCTTGTGTTATGCGTCTAGTGGAATGAAAAACGTACCAACCACTTACCTGGTATGGGACAGGCGCAACCTAGTAGCTTTCTTAGTATTATCAGTTCCCTGCATGGCTTGTCGATCCGGTTTCTCGCGTGGAAACTGGTGGGACGCAGTTCGTCCATGAGTGATGTGAGATCAGAAAAATTATGAGAGGATAAGGTGTAAAGAAGGAAGACGCCCTACGCCAGATTAAGTCGTGCGCGACTGTAATCAAAAGAGGTTATGTGTCCTGCGGGAACATAGACCCAGGCTAGGAAGTAAGGCAGTGGGGAGGACCCACAACGGTACTTGGGACAGTATTGTCCATTTACCGGGCAGGAATACTGTTAATACTAGACTGCAAAAACGTTGTGTGATCTCGGCCTTGTCACATGCGTATAAGTCGCATGGAGTTGGCCCGACTTGGAAGTCGAGTGAAAAAGTGGATTTAAAAAAAAAGGTACATCTCTGCAGAGTTTAAAAATGTATTCGAATACTTCGTGCTCCCGAGTTTTAGGAGTATGCTGCGGTGGATTAAATCCATGGGGTGTGACACAAGTATTGTTTTATAAACTAAAATTTGCTAGTTCAAGATTACCCAAGTGGCATGTGTTGTCACGATAAGGGGCGTTGCCGTGGACTGTCATGTGTTGACGTGTCGCGGTAATACCATAATCTAGTAAGCATGTGATAACTAAGAGGCATGTGGATTTATACCCTAAAGTATACGAAATACTGTTATGAGTATGAGATTGAAAGGCTTGAATAAAAATAATGTGATATGAGGTTATATCGCCTTGGATATGGGATATATGTATCACCATCAATATGATTTATTTATTGCCATGGGTATGATCAGAAGTTGAGTAAGAATTGAGAAAGAAATGTATTTTGGGAAAAACCCTTCACTCTTTCCCCAATAGCATAGGCTCATGTCATTTATACTGTAACTATATCTCTACCTCCCCTATGACTTGCTGAGTACGTAAGTACTCACCCTTGCAACAACTCATCCATAGATGGAGCGTTCTACGACCTTGGAGGATACCCTGAAGATGCTGCAGACCCAGGAGAAGATGAGCAGTTCCCTTCGGAGCCCTGATGTGGTGCTGTCTGCTGTCAACCTCTGTTTCCTGTGGATTGCTTTTGGGCCTAGCTTCCGCCGACTAGATGTGTTATTTTGTTAGACCCTTGTGCCTTGTAAGGCACTGTACCTCGTTTTGTACTAAGGCCTGATGGCCATACATTTATGACTACTGTATTATTTTGCTGCTTCAAAGTATCCCTGTGATTGACTCATCCTGGGAAGTCAAGTGGTTTAAGGGACCAGCTGCACCGAGCTGGGCTCCTCACAGGTGATGTCACTGTCGTGGCAGACGTGACAGTAATCTTGATTTAACACATTTTATTTAGAAAATAGTACTTGTGTCACACCCCGTGGATTTAATCCACCGCAGCAGACTCCTATAAACCCTGGAGCTCGGAGTATTCGAATACGTTTTTAACTCTGCAGAGAGGTACCAATTTACCCGCAAGATATTCCACTTTCAAGCCCATCCTATCAAAATGATTAGACCCCTCCTCACAACCATGTGTGAGTGGCAAGGTGGAGATAACAAGAACTTTTGTTATGTATCACTTACAATTCACCCCTGACCCTGTGGCTCTCCGCGAGGCACAGTTGTGGTAGGATGTATCCTAACCTCCACCCCTTTGCTTATTTCCATTACTGGGTCAGCGTGCTTGATCACCTTTAGTGATATGTGTGGGAGCCGCACTCCGTGTTTATCGTGCATCACTACACATCTCATGCAGGGGTTTCATGTGCGATCCACATAATTACTTGTTCAGGCCTGTCCCATACCAGGCTTGCGGTTAGCACGTTGTTCATGCCACTAGACGCACAACATAAGGTTCAAGTCCTTATATGCCAGTGACCAGACCATCCACAACCCTGCACCTTTAGTGCCTGCATATCCTTTGCAGTCTAGCACCTCCAGTGCTACAGCCATTCCACACCATTTTTCTGGTCACGGTTAGGGGTTTTATTTCATGAATATAAGTATAATAATACATATAATAGTTCATGGCTCAAAACTTGTATATTTCACATTTCACAGATAACCAGTCTAGTACTGCCAATTCATAAATCAATCATTCTCAATCTTTCTCATGCAATATTATCTATATTCAAGGTTATGCTTTAGCAACATTTAAAATATAGGTTCAAGATGACCAAGGATATGACTTGCCTTCCGCGTCGTAAAATACAGCAGTTGACGTCGGATCTGTAGTGAAGTCCTCGAACTCGGGCTCTTGATCTGCTCTCCAATCCAACAAATAACCAATAATCACAATCTTTTCAATACATTATTATACTATATGCAATGATGCAAAGATGAAGTCTTGATGATTCTGAAATGATTGGGTTTAGAGGCTGATTAGGGTTAAGTTAAGGAAACCAATGTTAAGATTAGCTGTCAAAGGTTTACAAGGTTCCAAATGTCTGAAAGTATCAGAATGATATCAAGGTTGCGACTGGTTCGCTCGAAAACAGCGAACGTCTTTAGGTCGACATTCGGTTCAAGGCATCGACATAGGGTCGATGAATGATAGAGGGCTCAACTCAAGTTGTGACAGTAGGAAAAAGTGTAGATCACAACGTCAGGAGTCTAAGGGACAAAGTTGTTTCCCATGTTCATGGCTGGAAGTGGGTGAAAAGGCTCAATGCCACTGGCTGACACAGCCTGGCATAGGGTTGACATGGGCAGAAACTAGGGTTAGCCATATCTTTTGACTCAAGGCTCCAAATGATGCACCACTTTGTCTGGTAGTTAGGCATTTGTAGCAGAAACAAATGTCTCAACAGGATCTAGGGCAGGAGATGGCTGGAAAGTGATGAAAACCAGCGAAGAAGTTGACTGATCTGGAGTGCCTGCAGCACAAACAGTACAGCAACTAGGGCATAGCCATAACTCCTGTTCTAGGCCGAATTAGGGGTCGTGGTAGAAGACAAAGTTGCTCAAAATGGTCCAAAACATCCAAATGGCAAGGTGGTTTGAGCTGGAGTGGCTGAATTTAGACGATATTGGCTGGAGGAAAGATGAACTAAATCCTGATTTGGGCATTTCTGATTTAAAGTGATTGAACTCAATTCCTTGCTCGTGTATGGTCCTCAGGGTACTAGAAACATACTAGTGAAGTTGTATTAGCTAAAAAAATTCAACAGATAAGCTAAACCAGCAAGCACAGTGAACATGCAAGGTTGAAATTTGGGGTTTTTCATATTTTAGCAAATCCGTCGGTTTTAGTTGCTTAAGGGTGTTCAAAATAGTCCACTGATCAAGATTGATCACAGGCTCGAGAGCTAATTCACTCTGGTTAGAGTTTAATTGCTTGTCGGAGCTGCTGGAGAGAAAAGGAAATTGCCGGCGACTGGAGAGGTTTCAAGTTAATTCCATGCTCGGGTAGGATGAGGGAGGTAAGAGGAGCTTACTGAAGTAGCTGGAGTCGAGGAGGAAGCAGTGTAGAGGCTTGGCACCGTGAGCCTCTTCTCGAGCTCGCCGAAGAAGACGAAGAAGACTACGAGTTTTACTGATTGCTGGTGTGAAGGAGTGTAAGATGGTTGCTTAGGCCAGAGGGTTTAAATAGGCGAGGCTGTGGGGGCTCCCAACGTCTACAATTGCACGGGGAGTTGAAGCCGGCTTGAATTGACTAGGAAGTGACCGGCGGCGAAGACAGGCGGCGAAACGACATCCTCACCGGTTGTGTCGGCTGCGCTGCTGTCACTGCGATGAAGAGATGGTGAAGTGAAGCTCAATCGTGGCATGGCCGCAACGTGGCACGATTTTGCTGTGGCTGTCGGGCGCAACGCGGGAGAGCAAGATCCTGCCGGTGCTGGAGAAGGCGATCCACAGTGGTGAACAGGAACCCTCCACGTGGCGATGAGGCAGCGGCTAAGATGGCTTTGCTGGTGATCAATGGCTAGGAGCTCACGGGCGTAGCAACGGTCGAAGGAACAGTAGCAGCGGTGAGGTCGAAGCTCCTGTGCTCGTGCTCGAAATCGGTTGCTGCGGTCGACACTCGGTGCTGTGGTCGATTGAGCGCCTGGTCGAAGTCGAACTAAGTGGTCAGGTGATGAACAGTAGCCCGTGGTCGAACCAGGGGCCTGGTTGTGATGATTTTTGATGGGTTTTGGACTAAATTGCAAATCTGGTCTTAAAGAGGTTCAATTTGGAATTTGATTCCATGGCTGAGTATAATATTTCTATTAGTACTTATTTAGCTCAAATCTGGAGAAAATTTGATAGGATTTGAGGGATTTCACCTATTTTCGAAAATTGGGTAAAATTAGGGTAAATAGATCTGGATTTTGTCGATCTCGAATTCTGGTGATTGGAGAGAGATTTTGAAGTCTGATAAAAAGGGAGATCTGTATCACATAGTATTTGGGAGGTGTTCCCTGAAGAAATTCTGGAGTTTGAGTTGATCCGTAGATTTTAGCCTTTTCAGGCTTCCAGGTAAAGAGAAAGGACTTATTCGCAATGAAATTTGGACTAAACTGCGAAAAGTGTTTAGGTGAAACAATCTGGTTCCCAACTTTTTCGAGTAAGTTGAGGATGTACCTAGGAACATATTCCAGGGGATACTTGAGTCTGGATAGGGTTAAATCAAGATAACTCAATTATCTGGAAACTGGGGTACTTAGGGTAAATCTTGATTTCCTGTTTTCGAAAACAGAAAGAGACTTAGATACTGGGAGTTAGGGTTAGAATTCAATCTGGCTCCTGAAGACTTTTATTTTCAGAATAACTGGTAGGTTAAATCTGGATGGTCAGATCTTGATCTGGATTTAGATAATAGATTTGGGGATTTTTAGGGTTTGAGAGAGATTAGGGTTTAGTTGATTTGGCTACTACTACAGAGATACATGCATGCAGGGTTTTATGCAAAAACTTTTCACCCCCAAAACTAGGGTGTTACAGCCTTCCCGCCCGGGAAGGGGAAAGGGCTGATGGTCCCTCCCTGGGCGGGGACCTCTTCTGAGAGCTCCTCGGCCACTTCCGCGGAGGCCACCTCCTCGGCGACGAAGACGCCGACTACGCTGCCAGACGCCCAGGTCCGGGGACCCCTCACCGGCTGCGACGGGACCGGCGCCGGGCGGGGGACCTCCCTGCTTTCCGCGGGGGAGGTCGCCCGTTATACGGAGGGCCTGCAGACCCGGAAGGTGCAGGCCTTTGTTGTGGAGGGGATGCTCCATGAGCGTTTCGGGGGGCTTCAATCTCTCCAGGCCCAGGTAACCCGAATCGGTGACGTCTTCCTTCGTGCCCTGCACTTGAATTTTTTCTAACTCTAGAGTTTGTAGGCGGCGGCCATTACCTGGGGCCTTGAGCAGCGGATCGGCCGGCTGCTTAAGGACGCGGAGGACAGGGCCGCGACCTACCTGGGGCAGCGCAACGGAGCCCTCCAGGAGCTGGCCTGGGTCCGGGCCCAGGTTCACGTCTCCGAGGCCATCAACGGCAGCCTTCGGCAGGAGGCCAAGGCGAGGGAAGAGGCTTTCCGGGATCTCGAGGGCTCAAGCGTCTGGGCGGTGACGGACGTGGGCCGCTCCGTCCGCTCGGCCCTCGAGAGCCTTGGCGTGAGCCTAGGCTCCGGGAGCAGCTCGGAGGTGCCCCCGGCGACCCTCGCGGAGGCTGCCGACGCCCAGGCGCGGGGTCGGGCGATCCCCATCGTTGCGGCCGCGGCGGGGCTTGTTGAGCACCGGGGGGTCGGTGCCTGGGCGATCGGGGGCCGCATCCCCCGGAGCTTCCCCGAGTTCTTCGAGCCCTCGCGCCGGGAGGTGGAGCAACTTGCCGGGGGCTTCTACGACCGGCCCCTCCGGTAGAGGGCGCCCCGGCCCCGGCAGAAGCCCCCCGGGGGGAGGACACCAATGACAAAGTATGAGCCTCCCCCCGGGTCTTAGATAGGACCCTTTTTGCTTTCTTAGGATTTTGATCCCGGTAGCTTCTTAGGAGAAGCCCCGGACACTTGTAAAAAGACATTTTGAATGCAATACAATTAGAAATTTTTCTAAGTCTTGAATTGAATGCAATGTTACCAGGGTACCCGGGAGAGGCCCCTCGGGGGACGCCCAAGCGGCCTTGATCTTGCTAAGTCTCATCTCCGGGAAGCGCAGCGGGGACGCCGTCCGGGAGCCGATCCGGTTGAGGTGGCATCCGGAGTGGCACTTGGACAATTTTGACAATCATCGCGCCAAATTGTCCCCTCCGCGTCCGGGGTTCCGGATGATCCCCCCACTTCGGATACTTCCCCCGGCGGGCTACGAGTACTAGCCCGAGGATGTGCTCCGGGAAGCTCGACGCCGCATTCGCGCATTGTACCGGGACTTGGCCCGGGAGCTAGCAGAGGGCCTCCGGGACTATTAGGCGTAGGAGCCTTAGGATGTAGAGAATCCCCCGGGTTAGAGCCCGGGTTGTACCGTTTCTGATGCCCACCAGAGGGGGAAGATGTCCTCCGGGTCGTGATCAATAAAGCTGTGTTGTTGCTTTCTTCTTTGAGAGTCTTCTTTTATTTTCTTCTTGGATGGTGTGGACGACTCCTTTTGACAAGAATGAGCTAAGTTTGCTCGTGGTCGGTGTGGTCGACACCTGGGGGTTCCTTATCGCCCCCGCCCACAGTGGGCCGGTGGGTGGCTCCGCGCGCTGTGGGGGTAACAAGGCCCCCGGGGTGAAGATAACCTGTAGCATAAGAATTTTTCCAAGTTAGAAAATTCTAAAACGAGGTTTCCAAGGGAAAGAGCTTCCAGAGACAGTCATCCGGTCGCCGTGAGAACGGGGAGCCGGGAATAAGTCCTCGTGTGGAAGAAACCCAAGAAAACCCGATGAGATTTCCGGAGGCGAGCTTCCTGGGAGACGATCGTCCGGTCGCCGTGAGAACGGGGAGCCGGGAATAGGGTCTCTGGGGAAGAAATGTCCAAGAAATCCGTAATTTCTCCGGGAGACAATCATCCGGCCGCCGTGAGAACGGGGAGCCGGGAATAGGGTCTCCGGGAGGCAATCATCTGGTCGCCGTGAGAACGGGGAGCTGGGAATAAGGCCAGAAATCTTGAGGAAGATTCCGGAGAAAATCCTTCCGGGAGACAATCGTCCGGTCGCCGTGAGAACGGGGAGCCGGGAATAAAGTCTCTGGGGAAAAGATATCCAAGAAAGCCATTAGACGTCCCGCCGGGGAGAGCGTCTACTCCCGGAGGAGGAAGTGCCCGATGACGGGTCGGAGTGTTCGGGTAGGGGACTAGTCTCCCAAAGTGACTCGTTACCACGGCCGCTGGGGACCGGGTTGCCGCTTACACCCTCAGTCCACGAGGGCTGATCGTAAGCCACCCTACAGGAGGGACTTGCTGGGTCTGGGCCCACTTCCTCACGGAGAGGGCATCCTCGCGGGGAGGGCATCCTCGCGGGGAGGGCATCGCCCTTAGGGGCGGTAATGAGAAGGACCTGGAATGAGACAGTTGAAGCGCAAGATCTATGTATTGATAACAAAATGAAATACAGCGCCTCCCCCTGCGAAGCCGCGAAGGGGGAGGGAAAAGCAAATACAGTGTCCCTCCTCCCCCTCCGGCGTGATCGCTCCGGGGGAGGGGATAGGCCTGTTAGGCTAAACATAGAACTTGCGAAGTAAACGCAAGTTCCACGTGTGCTTCAGCTCCTACTCTTGAAGGTTGGAGAGCTTGTGAGCCCCCGAGCCCAGGACCGCGGAGATCCTGTAGGGGCCCTCCCACTTGGGGGAGAGCTTACCCTAGACTTGGGGGTCTGTGACGCGCTTGAGGACAAGGTCCCCAAGGCGGAAGGATCTTTCACGCATGCGCCGGTTGTATGCGCGCACCATCTCGCGCTCGTAGATGGCGTGGCGGAGGAGCGCTCGATCGCGTTCCTCCTCCACGAGGTCGACCTCCAGTCGCTGGTTGGCCTCGTTGGCCTGGTAAGCTGCGGTTGTGGCTCCGTCTAGGAGCTCGACTCGCAGCGACCGGAAGCCAATCTCCGGGGGGAGGACTGCCTCCGCCCCGTAGACTAGGGAGAAGGGAGTACGTCCCGTCGCCCGGGACGGGGTCGTGCGTATGGAGCAGAGGATGCTAGGGAGCTCCTCTACCCATGCACCCCGCTTAGAAGCGGTTTGCTCGAGTCTTCGGCGCAACCCCTGCAGGATTACGCCGTTGACCCTCTCGACAGCCCCATTGCTCCGGGGATGGGCCACTGAGGCGAAGTAGATGACGAGCCCCAGGCCTTCGCAGAATTCCCAGAAATAAGCCGAGTCGAATTGGGTCCCGTTATCCACGGTGATTTCCCGGGGGACACCAAAACGACAAACCACGTTTTTCCAGAAAAATCGCTGAACGGCCCGGGACGTGATGCTGGCCAAGGGTTCCGCCTCTACCCACTTTGTAAAGTAGTCGACCGTGACCACTGCATACTTGTATCCTCCGGGCACTGGGGGGAAGGGCCCTAAGAGGTCCATCCCCCAGCGCACGAAGGGCCAAGTGATGGGGATAGACTGCAGCGCTACAGGGGGGAGGTTCGAGCCCTTGGCCATCTTCTGGCATGCCTCACACGCAGAGACAAGGTCTCGCGCGTCGCGCATGACCGTGGGCCAGTAGAAGCCCTGTCGGAGAGCCTTGGCCACAATGGCACGCGGGGCTAGGTGAGAACCACAGCTCCCCTCGTGGATTTCTTCGAGAAGTTGGAGTCCCTCCGGCCGGGGGAGGCAGTGCAGGAGGCGGAAGCCCCACGCTTGTAGAGCCTCCCCTCCAGTAGGAGATATGCCCGGGCTTTGGCCCGGAGGCGTTTAGCCTCGGTCTCACTAGGAGGGTCCCCCTCTCCCTTGATGAAGGAGATGAGGGGGTCCATCCATGACGGAGTCCGGGTGATCTCGGCGACCTCCGGGACGCGGGGCTCGTCGCTCATGTCCAGGGAGGCCACCGAGGGCTTCGTGATGATTTCCAAGATGATCCCCTTGGAGAGCGATTCCCGGGCGCTTGCTTCCCGGGCCAAGGCGTCGGCCCGGTCATTGTCCTTTCACGGGATATGCCGGGCCTCGAGGCCGTCGAAATGCCTCTCCATCTTTCGCACCTCCTGCAAATAAAGACTCAAGTTTGCGTCATGGCACAGGTAAGACTTGTCCATTTGGCAAACAACGAGTTGAGAATCTCCCTTCACTTGGAGGTGCTGGATCCCCAGTGAGCGCGCAAGGGGCATCCCGAGGAGCAAAGCCTCATACTCGGCGACGTTGTTGGTTGCGGGGAACTCGAGCCGCGCGGCGTACTCGAGTTCCTTCCCCTCGGGGCTCCGGAGGACTACTCCCGCACCAGCCCCGGCGAGACACAAGGACCCATTGAACATGAGAGTCCAATTATCACTGCGTCGGGGCGGCACAGGGAGGTCTTCGTCCCCGGACCCAGAGGCAGGAGTCCACTCTGCGACGAAGTCGGCTAGGACCTATGACTTGACTGCGGAGCGGCCTGTGAGGGACAGGGAGAAGGGGGCGAGTTCGGCCCCCCACTTCCTAATCCGGCCGGTGGCTTCTTTGTTCCGCAGTACCTCCCCCAGGGGGAGGGACGACGGGACGGTGATGGGGTATCCCAGGAAGTAGTGGCGAAGCTTCCGGGGCGCCATTAGGAGGGCGTAGCAGATCTTCTCCATCTCCGTGTACCGAGTTTTGACCCCTTGGTGGGCCTCACTCACGTAGTACATGGGACGCTGGTGCCCCCTTGCTCCTTTACCAAGACCGCGCTGACGGCGACGGGGGTCGCGGCAAGGTAGAGGAGCAAGGGCTCTTCTGGAGACGGACTCACGAGCATTGGAGGTCTCGTGAGGTACTTCTTGAGGTCGTCGAATGCCTCCTGGGCCTCGGGGGTCCAGCGGAACCCCACGAGCCCCCGGAGGATCTTGAAGAACTGGAGGCCTCGCTCCCCCGACCGCGAGACGAAGCGACTGAGCGCGGCTAGGCGGCCGGAGAGCCGCTGGACGTCCTTGACGGAGCGCGGCGGGGGCATGTCCAGGAATGCCCAGATCTTTTCGGGATTTGCCTCTATGCCCCGCTGGGACACGAGGAAACCCAGGAGCTTGCCCCCGCACACCCCGAAGGCGCACTTCTCTGGGTTGAGCTTGAGCCCAAACGCGCGGAGGTTGCGGAAGGTCTCCGCCTGGTCGTCGATGTGGGAGGCTGCGCGGGGGCTTTTGATGACCACGTCGTCTACTTAGACTTCGACGTTGCGGCCGACTTGATCTTCGAAGACCAGCGTCATGAGGCGCTGGAAGGTCGCTCCCGCGTTCTTGAGCCCGAAAGGCATATGGACGTAGCAGAAGGTTCCAAGGGGAGTTATGAAACTCGTCTTTTCCTCGTCCCCTTCCGCCATCCGGACTTGATGGTAGCCCGAGTAGGCGTCTAGGAAGCTCATCAGCTCGTACCCTACGGTGGAGTCGACGAGCTGATCTATCCGCGGGAACTGGATGTTGTCTTTGGGGCAGGCACGGTTAAGGTCGGTGAAGTCCACGCACATCCACTACAACACGGTAGGCCAGCACAAGCTGTAAAACTGCTGGGAAAAACTTTTTTCCCAGCAGTCCTACAGATGAAAATATAATTTTTATTTTTCACCGATGTGTCAGCTGGGAAAAGTTATTATTTTTAGCAGATCTACCGCTTGGAATAAATAATATATAGCAAGCTGTAGTTCAGTTTGGAAAAAGATATATAGGATCTGTGGAACAACTGGCAATATTTTTTATGCTGGGAAAACTTTTTTTTTATCAGCAGTCGTACAGATGAAAATACAATTTGGATTTTTCACCAATGTGTCAGTTGGGAAAGTTATCATTTTTAGCAGATCTACTGCTAGGAATAAATAATATTTTTTTGGCGCAAAAATGAGAATTTTTAGCAGAAAAATAACATATATATTATT
The DNA here is from genome assembly GCA_019359835.1 of Pharus latifolius. Taxonomy (NCBI): domain Eukaryota; kingdom Viridiplantae; phylum Streptophyta; class Magnoliopsida; order Poales; family Poaceae; genus Pharus; species Pharus latifolius. The sequence continues at coordinate 63,498,280 of CM033322.1, forward strand.
TTGAGAGGGAATTTTCAGAGAAAAAGTAACAGAAAATATTTGGGAGATATATTCGTTCAGCCGAATATAAAACCCACTCCTCGCGCTAATTACTTCCCCTCTCCCTCACATGCCGACCGACACCCCATCGAAATCTCCTCCTAACTTCACGGCGCCTCTCCCCCATAGCCGGTCGACACCCCCACCTCTCCACGACCAATCCCCACAAATTCCTCACTGCACCTCCACCTCAAAGCTCTAGTGGCAGCGGCCTGCGGCGGGGGGAGGCCGCTGCGGGGGGAGGAGGCGGAGTGGCAGCGGCCTGCGGCGGGGGGAGGAGGCGGTGCGGCAGCGGCTTGCAGCGGCAGGAGGAGGCGGAGTGGTAGCGGCCTGCAGCGGCAGGAGGAGGCGGAGTGGCAGCGGCCTGCAGCAGAGGGAGGAGGCGGTGCGGTAGATCTGTTCTACAGCCGCGTCACGCCCGATAGCTACTTGCTCATCAGCGCAAGCAAAGGTAGATCTTTCCAACCACATTCTACCAAGATTGCTCGGCGGTGCCATCACTTGCATTGCTTCTTTTTTCCAAGAATAAACAGATAGGATATGATAAACGAAAATGTGACAAGCTTGTAGAGAAGAATTTTAGCAAAATTTTCTTAGATGATACCTTTTCCTCTTTTTTTTTCAGTAGAGGATGAGAAAGTATTGTTGTGCCAGTTCCGTTTACACTGATTGATGAACCAATTGTTGATTTGCTTTAGCTGTAACCCTGTTTCTTGCACTAGTCGAGCCTTGTCTTCTTCCTGAATGAGTTAGGGAAGAACTGCTCATGAGCAATAGCATCCAAATACCATAAGTAGAGATTATCATGGCATCAATATGTTGTCACATACAGTAGGGTATGGCCATATAGAACAAGCTTGCCACCAAGGTTTCAAAGTGGATGTAGTATCTCCTGGGAGTTTACCAGCTCTTCGCTTGCGTAGTATCTCCTCCCTAATATCGACAAGTTTCTCTCTATAATCCTGCAGGTTGGGAGCATTGTTTAGCCAACAACATGATAATTAATTAACATTTTAGAAGGTTGTCATGCTACCTATTTAAGCTCATGCTTTAGCTCTTGTCGTACACGCTCAACTAAGGTTCTCTCACCCTTGGTTAGCATTAGGGGACCGAAGCCCATTCCATCTGACACATCATTTCCATCAAACAAATTGCTCTCACTATCTACCTGATTATCTTCATCATCAGACATGGTTGCCCCAGTGCCTTCACTAGGAGTTGCCCCTGCAGGAACAACCCATATTAGCACAACTCAGTTTCCCACCTATTTGATGAATCACAACTCTTACATTACTTGTTCCCAAAATTGCAGTAATGGTGAAGACAAACACAGCAATAGCGGTAAGCTCTCAAATGGCAAACCAGCTCTTGAAACCAAGAACCTTATTTCTGAGCTCTTAGTCTCAAATGCTCAGTTTTGCACAATACTACTCTTTTCATTTTTTATTAGAATTTTTTTTTCAGTTATCGAAAGGTGTTACAATCAATGATTTACCAAAAAGTCTAATCTAACCATCAGAATGAATAAAACAGTGGAAAGTATGAAATATCTAAAGTGGTTAATGCTATTTTCCTGTTGAACTGTCATCAATCAGAAAAGATTTGAGCTACCTGTTAAACTTTGCAAAGTTTGTTCAAGCTCCCAGCAAGCCATCATTGCTTCCATTGCATGAACACGTACATGCTGCTGGAGTTGCTCTTTGAATGAACAAAGAAGCAGCACATAATGTGTCTGCAAGAAAAACAAAAAAGTTCATGTTGATGTTTTATCTACAAAAGATTGATTAGGACTTAGTAGGGATGATCCCCAAATATCAAGTGGCCATCATAATCTTTCAATTTGGTGAGCCATAATTTTTTTTTCGGGGGGGGGGGGGGTGTGGAACGACATGTCCAATTAGTTGATAGGAAATTTTTTCTGCTACTAGAAATTTTTTATATTTTGTATGTATCATTGAATGTCTCATTAATATGACTGGCGTTACCTTATCAGTCTCAGAAACCACAGTTTCAGAGGTTTTGAAATGGCATGGATGAAAATTTTCCATTAGTTAAATCCTATATCGGGTCAAAAATACATGTCATTCTATATAATAAGATAATACAAATCAATTTCACAATAACTACATCAATACACAGTCTTTCCACTACCTCCTATAATCCAAAATACTTATCTTTCTAAAAAGACAGGCTGAAATAGAGAGTTATTTTTTGTAAAAAAAATTAATGTGGATTATTTCTGTAATTCTTTTTTATGGGTTTCCAAAGAAAATTCTTCTAAAAAAGAAATTTTGGTTTGCAATCATTTATTGTTTTACACTTTCTAGGTAACACTACCTCCGAAATATATAAAGTAAGACTATGAATATGAAATGAAATATCTGCTAAGGATGCTTATGAAATAAAATTACTTGCTTTAAATTTGAAGTTATAAGTGGTTCATGATAATGTGCACACTAATAATGCTATATTTTGAGTAGTTTCCATCACTAATCACCCTTAAAAAGTTCTATATGTCTGTAAGGCTGGACACAGTCAATCATTGGATTCCATAATAGTTGGTGCACATGGTCCTAAAAAACATCCATTTGTATATGCGTATAGACAGTCTTTCATTATTCTTTGTGATATTGACCACATTGACCATATTTCTGATCCCTATTTGCATTTCAGTGGGTTGGTCTGGTATGAGAAGTTTTGGTAAAGAGTATATTACTGCATTTCTAATTCGTGAATTTCTAATGATCGTCGTGTCCTGCATGTGGGATCCTCTACTATTCTATGTTCTTTACGAAAGTGTGCCAATCCTTATGTTGTGTGGATTTCTAATGATCTATGTTGCATTTGTATTTTTTTGCCTTGAAAGTTGTTTTTTCAATCTACTTTCTGTTTACATAATTTCAGATTTCATAGATTGGACTTCCAACTTGGAGATTGTTCCTGTTAGGTTTTATCTTTGGAAAAATTAGTTGCAATCAGGTAATATTATTATTAGTTTTCTGCTATATGATTCTTGTTTGTGCTATATGATTCTTGTTTGTGCTATTTTATCTTTAATAGGATTCCCGCTAAAAGCATACATGTACTGTAATGTGCTTCTCCATGGGTATCTGGTAACCACGTATGTAGGGGTATAATTGGCAATTTGACAGCATAAGCAATAAGGAAGCCAAAATAAAATAGTATTTCCAATGCCGAAGAATATGACTGATTAATTAATCTTTCCAAATCTAATCTTGGTTCGTTGGAACCATATAAGCCCATACCTAAAACTCAGATTAAGAAAAAAATGGAACCGCCCGCAGTGTACAAAATAAACTTTGTAGCTGAGTATAAACGTCTAGCCTTTGTGTTTTTCCTATATTGTACTTTGCTTTACCATCTGTTCATTGTGACTTTCTAATTCTCTTGCAAACCACAGACCACCTCTTATTCCTTCCATACCAAATGATATTTTCCCCTTGTAGTCGTGCATGGTGTGCATATTTGGACTAGTTTGCCATAAACAGTAGATTTTCTGTTCTGGTAGCAACATCAAACATTAGAAAAAAGTTGAATAGTCTATTTCAGTACTATGACCTTTAGCTATTTATGCAGCACATTAGTAGCCTTCACCCCTTTATGGTTGTCAGAGTAATGTGGGGTAGGAAGCTTTTCATTACTTCTTCCACCATCACGCCACTGGACCATTACAGTTTTTGCAATAGATGTCTTTCATTAGTTTTTGCTCTGTTCTCGGTCAAGCAATTATCCCATGGCTCTTTTTAACAGGGCAATGAATGTGCTGGATTCTTTTTCTTTTTAAAAAAATATAGGAGAGCATGTTCCTATCTTGATTGTTTGCTGTGCATATTGAGTAGTGTTGAAGGACAAATTTCCAACGGTTGTTATTATTCGTAGTTGAGTCAACGCCAAGTCATCACAATCACACCACAGGACCCAAAGTGATCTTATAATGGGTCACTCCAAGTCTTAAGAGAGAGATGAGAACAAGAAATTTATACAGATTTGGAAGTCAAGTGAGATGCTATTATTATCAATATGTCTTTGACTTAGAGTCCGTTGGGAGAATGCCTTAAGGGTGAGAGATCTGCAAGGCATACCTATTTAGAGGTTCTTTTTATTGATTAGAGAGTTTGGAATGTTACAAATGAGATGTTACAAGGCTATTTGTAGTCATAGGTTAGTACTAAAAGGTCTGTTGCACCTCAGCTCCAGCTCTTGGATGAAGGGTAGAATCATCCTTGGAGCCTTTGATGTATGGCCCCACGATGCTGTAGATTTCCACCATTTGTACTGGTGATCCCCACATCTTATATGACATGTGGGCCTAGGGTCGCACGAGCCGGGGTCTTGAAGTCTTCTTCAAGTGAAGACTAAAAGTTCTTCCTAGGAGTTGAGGATCGAAGCACCTTCCAAGAGTCAATGATGGAAATCCCTTCAATCCTTTTGACTCCTGGAAGTGTATTCCTTAAAAGGGTTCTAAGTCCACTTGGAGTTGTAACTCACAGTGTTCAGTAGGTCCTGAGAGCATTTCCTTTCAGTTAGCTATTACTCTCCAAGGAAAGTTATCCTGGAGTGGTCAGTTTTCAACCAACTTTAGTTCTATGGGGAAAGGCATCCTAGAGTCTTCTGTGTAGATCTATCTCCAGGGAAAGACATCCCGAAGTCTTGCATGATACTCTAAATAACTTGTGGGAAAGACATTCATGAAGGTTCCCGGAGTGCTTTCTGGGACTAAGTTTCCCAGGGCCAAGTTCCTGGGAACAACAAAGAGCATTGCCAAAACACGAAATGTTAGCCACATGTACCACAAAAATTGGTGGAGATTGAGTTTTCCCTGCTGTCACCTCAAAAGAAAAATTAGATTCATAAAATTTGGCAAATATGAGTTCTCCAAGGCATGGTAGTGTTCAAAGAAATCTTTCTCTCTTGTGATCGAGTAGACTCACAAGCACCCAATGGTTCTGACTAGATTTGGCAAGAATGTGTACAAATATAAGAAGGAAGCATAGATTGAGGAGGGCTAGAAATTGGTGATACGGAGAAGACATTACTAGGAAGACCATACATTCTTGGGCACAACTAAACAAATACGATAAGTAATTGCAGTATTTGTTGCCCTTCACAACCATGAATGAATGAGCCCAAGCTCATGAATAGAAAATCTAAAACTATTTGATCATCAAGATCATCTTTCTCAAAGAAACAAAAAAAGTAATATGACAAGGGAGAATTCATGAGCCCCCATAGTCTCACTTGTGGTAGTCCACTGTTCCACTCCTCGTCAGTTTCGCTCCTCAAGACCCGAGGTCTTTGCAAGAACAAACTCAATCCCCATACCTGAGCCGTGTAATTGCACTTGAGAAGCAGATGGCTAGATGTTTCTTGCACCCTATCGCACAAGGAGCACATAGTGTTGCAATTAACACCCCTCATACGCAGTCTTGTTGCTGTTTGTATCTCTTGATAAAGTGATAAAGACAAGATACGTTTTGACCAGAAAAGCCCATGCTCGAAATAATCGAGCACGGGCTTTTTCGGTAAAGAGGAATCAGACGATTCAAGTGGAGTTTTTTGTAATCTATCAATAAGATAGAGCCATGCTGCGGGTTGTTTCAGGCCTTAAATAAACACGGACACTTAAAAAATCTGTTGTGCAGGCAGATTCACATCTCTTACAACCCACACAATCTTCGGTTCTCAGCGCGGAAGCAATTTGCTTGGCTTTACATCCATCCCAGGGTATCATTTCCAATACATCCGTTGGACAAGCTCGTACACATTGAGTGCATCCTATACATGTATCATAAATTTTTACTGAATGTGACATTGGATTTATAAATTTTCCTTTTCAACATAAAAATTTCGATCTGGTAAAAATAAAATTAGTACTATATGAATGAGTCAATTGTATTGTAGACACCAGACGAAGCAATGATTTATCCAAACTTCAACAAACAATGCAATATGTTTTTTAATTTGTGAGAAAATATGAAAAGAGCCAAGAAACTTGAATTTTGGACTTCAACAATCATGATTATACGAATTGTACATGTGAATTATAATTAGCCGATAAATTGGCTATTGTGTTTTTGACATAAATTATTGCAATATTCAAATTGCAATATCAATTAATTGAAAAAAAAATTCAATCAATAAGTAAAAAACAATACTATGTTTGCTATAGATTCTTTGAGAAGTATGTCAAAGAGAGGAGCTAACTAGTAGTTATTGTGCAAATATTTTAGTTCATTTGGAGTAATATAGCATTGGTATGAGCTAGTGATTTATGTATGATATTTAGAGATTCAAATTGTAACTCCAAATTTTTGTAACTGGCTATTGTATAAAGATTTTAGTTTACTTGGAGTAATATAGTATCAACAAGAGTTAGTGATTTAGATATGATATTTATAAATTCAAATTGTAACACCAAATTTCTGTACTTTCTAGTCTTATATTGATCAAATTCTTGTTAATAGGCTCTTCTATTCCCATGTTGCATAGGTGGATGAATGTTCCGGACTATTTTGACCAAAATAATAAAGTGCAAGGACTCAAGTGATCAGTGATCAGCAACAAAGTGGATTCCATAATAGTTGGTGCACATGGTCCTAAAGAACAAGGGTTTTGAGTATGGATAATGTGCACACTAATAATGCTATATTTGGAGTAGTTTTCATCACTAATCACCCTTAAAAAGTTCTATATGTCTGGAAGGCTGGACACAATCAATCATTGTATTCTAAAAGGCATGCATGCCCTTTAATTTATAGGTGTTACACAATGTATCCACTAAACAGAAAAAATAGTAGTCTTATGTTATATAGTCATAACTATTTAACAGTTTTGTATCTATCTCTTTAGATAGACATTAGTGAATTTTTTATAATTTTGGTACATAGATGTGAAATGTATGGAAATACTCCTAGTTATGTGATTGTGTTTATGCATATATATATACTCCTACAGAATCCGCAAGTTAGATCCATTGTGGTGTTGGTGCTTCTGCATGAAGCTGAAACCACTTTTACACTAAAGAATTTGATGTGTTTTAACAGCTCTAACTTCAAGTTTACAAATACTCATAAAGTTAGAATTATTTATATGGCTATGTCATTGATTACAACTACAATTACCTTCTATTATAAGATGTAAATTTTATTTAAAACAACAAAATAATAGTCTTTTGTGAAACACTATCAGAACTCTAGTTTTTAGTATATGTTGCAGTAGAGTTATATCATATATGACTTTAGTTTCTCTATGATAGAAGTTGAAGCCAAAACTTACCAAACTAAGTCTTGAACATCAATTCTTTAAAACTAGCATTTAATTTTTTTTGAAATATTATTTAACTTGGAAATCAATGATTTAGAGGGACCAATAGTATATTTTTTTGCATACAATGTTAATCATATAAGTCTTTAGACTCTTAATTGGAGAAGTTAAATATCAAATGAGTTTCTATTTTCATTTTGGTGAGAAAAATTGGACAAGTAGGAAGAAAGTCTCACCAATTGTGTGCCTTAATTTGAATTTTTTATGGTTTTTAGAAAAGTAATTTTTACCCCTACTCCCATATTTTTCAATTTTCCTGGTAGATCTATATTTTTTCCATTTAAGTACTTATATTTGTTTGCAGGTTGTAATTATGCCTTTGTGTCGTACACTTTCCTTTTCACAATTTAAGAATATTTTTATTTTTCTATATTTTACAATATAAACCTTACTATAATTCCAATATATTATTTAGTACATGTTTGACTTCTTTATCCTCTATGGTATCCTCTCACGCCTCCATTTACATTTTTTCCTCACACATCCAAACTTTATATAATAGAGGCATCATTAATTTATTATGATTATTTTCTCTCATTCAATACTCTTAATTCGCATGTGAATAAGAAGTAAACTTATATTATGAATCAAAAGAAGTATTTCAACAATGAATAAATGACTATATAGAATGATGTTATTGCTTGCTTACATGAACAATAACATGGTGTGATGGGCCAATACTTACCTTATCAAATTGTATTTTGCTATCCAATTTTTGTAGTTAGCTGAGATTATTATTAAAATTAACCTAGTAATTTCAAATCACTTTGGAGAGAAATTTTTGCAGTAAGCTATTAGTTCTTTCTAAATAGGAAGTATTTGTTAACCCTCCCTCCCCCGTCTATTTGTGTTCTTGTTTATAAACTCATTTCAGACTAAAATCTGTGTTAAACTAGTAATGATACTAGCTGATTTTATTTCAGATATACTAGCTGATTCTTACAGTAAGCCATATAATAAGGAAAGACTACGAGGATTTTAAGGTCTTTGGCATTTATTATGGACAAGCGTTGGATGAGTGCCGACACTCAGTCACTAAATCAAATACAATGCTACTTTATGTGATTCTTTTGATTGAAACTAATGATAATTAAATGTAGGTACTCAACTGAATATAGCCAAGGCATAAAGGACTTCATAGAGTTTGCTTTTGCAAATTCTGCAAAAGCAAATGAAATTCTCTGCCCTTGTAGAAAATGTGTGAACTGTGTTTGGAGAGAAGCTGAAGTTGTTTATGAACACTTGATTTGTGATGGGTTTTTAGAAGGATACACCAAGTGGATATTTCATGGTGAACAAACATCATTGCACAGGACAAACAAGAAATCTAATATAGAAAATGTTCCTAATATGGATAGTGAGCCGCAGCTAGATGAGATCACTGAAATGATTCATGACATAGGATGTGGATACCAAGAAGTTGGTGATATAGGTGGTGATGGTTCCGATTCGGAGGATCAAGATGTAGATGTTGAGACATTCTATAGGTTAGCAAGTGATGCTAGTCAAGAGCTCTACCCTAGGTGCAAACTCACAAAGCTACAATTTATTGTGAGGCTCCTTCACATAAAATTCCTAGGTGGATGGAGTAACAGTAGCTTTGATTTGTTATTAGACTTACTGAAGGAAGCATTTCCAAAGAATGCCACAATGCCAAAAAACTTCCATGATGCAAAGAAGATGGTGAGAAGTCTCGGGTTGGGTTATGAGAATATTGATGCATGTGAACATGACTGTATACTATTTCGGAAAGAGCATGCAAATATAGACTCATGCCCAAAATGTGGAACTTCCAGATGGAAGATAGAAAAGAAGAGCCTTGATGGGAAGCGAATACACAAAATTCCTAGAAAGGTTCTCCGATATTTTCCACTTAAAAAGAGGCTCCAGAGACTGTATATGTCATCAAAGATAGCAGCTGATATGAGATGGCATAGTGAAGGGCGCACTAGAGATGGGTTGATACGCCATCCAGCTGATTCTCCCGCTTGGAAGGATTTCGACCACAGGTACCCAGACTTCAGTTCTGACTGTCGCAATATTAGGCTGTGTTTGGCAACAGATGGTTTTAATCCTTTCCGAAGCCTAAGTTCATTACATAGCATATGGCCTGTTGTCTTGATTCCCTATAACCTTCCACCATGGATGTGTATGAAGCAACCAAATTTTATCCTCTCTCTGCTTATTCCTGGTCCTAAAGCTCCTGGAAATGATATTGACATCTACCTTCAACCTTTGATCGATGATTTGTTAGAGATGTGGCATGGTGTCAAAACTCGTGATGCATCATCTGGTCAATGGTTTCAATTGCGTGCCACCTTGTTCTGGACTATTACTGATTATCCAGGATATGGATATGTATCTGGACAAGTTACTTCTGGTGAGGTTGGATGTGTTGTTTGCCATGCAAATACTTGCTCACTTCGTCTTAAAAATGGTTAAAAACATTGCTTCATGGGACATCGTCGATTCTTGCATTCTTGTCATGAATTTAGAAATGATAGTGAGTCATTTGATGGTACCAAAGAGTATAGGGAAGCCCCAGTTTCTCTTTCTGGATATGATGTTATAGAACAAACAAAAGATGTAAAAAATGATTTTGGGAAGGACCCAACAGGGAAAAGACCATCCCAAAAGTGTAAGGGTAAGGATGGTGAACCAAAAACTATTTGGAAAAAACAACCAATATGGGTGCAATTGCCCTATTGGAAGGATATTTTGTTGCGGCATAATCTTGATGTGATGCATATCGAGAAAAATGTTTGTGACAATATAATTAACACACTTTTGGATATTGATGGCAAATCAAAAGACAATTTGAACACTCGCTTGGACCTCCAACTGTTAGGTATCAAGAAGGATCTGCATCCTATCTCAGTAGGGGACAAGTTCTATTTACCTCCTGCATCTTACTCATTGAGTTCTGCAGAGAAAAGAATGTTTTGTGAAGTATTAAAAGGAGTTAAATTTCCAGATGGATATGCAGCTGATATACGAAGTCATGTAAATGTTCATGATAAGAAGATAATTGGGTTAAAAAGCCATGACAGTCATATTCTTTTAGAACACTTGCTTCCATTGGCTGTTAGAAGGATACTACCAGAAAATGTTAGTATTGCATTGATTCGTGTATGCAACTTCTTCAAGAAAATATTTTCTCCTGTAATCAATGTAACTGATATGGAGAGATTAGAGTCTGAAATTTCTGAAACCTTGTGCCTTCTTGAAAAAATATTTCCGCCATCATTTTTTGATGTTATGGTGCATTTAATGGTCCATCTCCCTACTGAGCCAAGGATTGCTGGCACTGTCCAGTACCGCAATATGTATCCCATAGAAAGGTATATTAATTCCATAGTAGAAGGCTCAATTTCATTAGACTGTTATTAATATTTTCATTAATTAATTATTTCAAAACTTTTATAGATTTTTGATGAGGTTGAAGAGCTATGTTCGAACTAGAAGTCACCCAGAAGGATCAATTGCGGAAGGTTATATATTTGATGAGAGTATGACATTTTGCTCTCGTTATTTGCATGGTTGTGAGACTAGATTTAATCGGCCGAGTCGAAATGATGATGCACAATTCAATACCTTGTCAACTGGTACCACATACTTGAACAACATAGGTCGCGGTTTGACTGGCAAGTGCACTATTACGTTGGACCATAAAACATGGATTCAAGCTCACAGGTATGTCTTATTTAATTATGAGCATATTGAGCCATATTTGATGTATGTTCTCTAGCTAATTTTTTATTAAATGTTATTAAATTAGTTCAAATATATATTTTATAATATCTTACATTCAAAAAATATTTGTAGAAAACATTTGGGGTATCTTTCATCTATTGGTCATCAAAGGATTCATGAGAGAGAGCGTATACATCATGCAACATTTCATGAGTGGTTTAGATTGCATGTAAGTTCATAAACAACAATTTTAGTTAAATACATATTTCAATGTTTTTTTTTATTAATCGTATAAATAAATTTTTCTAGGTGAATGAGTTACTATCAACTGGGGAAGATGTAGGAGAAGAGATTCAGATACTAGCAAGTGAGCCTTTTATGGTCGCAACAAAATATAATAGTTATTCAATAAATGGATACAATTTTCATACAATATCTTATGATAAGGGCAGATCAGTTCAGAGTAGTGGGGTAGCTATTGTTGCAAAAACTTGTAGTTTTTCTAGTTCAAAGGATCAAAATCCACAAATAGGAGATATAACATACTATGGTGTCATAACTGAGATACTTGAGTTAGATTATCGTCGAAAGGGTAATGTTGTTCCCTTCAAATGTGATTGGGTTGATGTTCTCAGAAAGGACAAATGGGTTAAGAAAGATAAATTTGGGATTACGACAGTGAACTTCAAGCATTTAATTAATACGGGGGAAAAATTATCAGATGAGCCATATATTTTAGCATCACAAGCTACTCAAGTCTATTATGTTGAGGATCCTATCGATAAAGACTGGAAAGCTGTCATTGAGTCAAGGCCAAGAGACCTCTATGACATGTCTGCGGAGGAAGAAATTGAAAATACAGTGGTAACTGACAAAGTTAGTGAAATCTCTGAGTTGAATGTTGGTGCTGAAATAAATCTTCCAGATGGCAACAATAATTGTGTTAGAACAAACATTGATGGTATACTTGTTGAGAAATCTCCACCTCAATTGGGGAAGTAAGATGCTATTCATTGAATTTGTTGTTTATGTCTATGTTCTTTTATTTTTTCGTCTAATATTGTAAAATTTTATTGTAGCCGTAAAGATGCAAAACGCAAGAGCAAGAAATAATGGAGTTATGCGGAGTGAGTATGAAGAGTTACGGCAAGCAAACATTGAAAGAAACAATGAGGTATTGAGAGCATTGCGCTTGCCTATACGACTTCCTGGAAATGAAATGAGGGAAAATGTCTTGAGACCATCTACAAGAACTAAAAAGGTTATTTGTTTTACCTGATGTGTTGCTAATTTCTGTTTCTAAGAACTATTTTTTAATTATCTCCAAATATGATGCATGTTGATTATGTCATAGCACATCAATGATCAGCCTGTAGTTCCCCATCAAGAGCCATCACAACGTCAAAGGCATATCACTAGCAATGAATGTATTGAAAATGAAGATCCTGACGACATTTCTATGGAAGAACAACAACTTGGTGATAATGAAGATGAAACATTGAATATAGGTATATTTAAGTATAGTTTTGCATTATGTTGCTCTCTTTTTTATATCATTGGTTGTTATTTTCAATTGCATATTTGTGTAGAGCAAATTCATCCAGGTCAAAAAAATAAAAGGAAGGGACGAGGACCCACTACCAAGCATGACATATGGAAGCGAAGGAATGAACCAAAAATTCATGTTGACCATAATATGAATAATCAACCAGTTGGTGATCAAGCTTCACCATTAACCAACTTTATTTCTACAATAGTGAGATCAGGAATACCACTTTCCTATAAAGACTGGAATGAAATTGATGCAGATAAAAAGGAATCTGTTTGGGCTACTGTAAAGGTACATTTGTATACTACTTAGAGTAAAAAGTCTAAATTAATTTACTCTCATTTCAGCCTTACATGTATATTTTAATAGAACTGAGATATGCTTCAATAGCTCCTCTTACTATACATAGCACTGACTAATTTTTCTTCTAATTAAGGGTGAAAATATATATGTGGAGCTTTGCAATTTATTATTAGATGTGTCATTCTAATATGAAGAGAGAGTTTGATTCTACATTTTATTTTTTACTTGCATTTTGAATTTTACTTCATAAATTGGATAGCATTCCTTTATAGTTATTTAAAATCATCAAAAATAGTAACTAGTGACAAGTTTTGTAGGCTCATGGTCTATGTATTCCATAGACATGTATAGTACAATAGTATATAATCATTGACAACTTGATAATTTTGTAGGAATTTTTTGATGTTCATGATGACCTTGAGGATTGGGTTTTACAAAAAGCGGCAGTGAAATGGAAAGATTTCAAATGTGAAATAAAGAGGAATTATTTTGATGAAACAAAAACTGATGAGGAACTTTTTTCTATGAAGATTGATTCTAGAGTACCTAAAACAGATTGGATGTGGCTTATAGAGCATTGGAGAGCTCCGAAAAGTCAGGTAAAACTTCTTTATAAATGATTCTTAATTACAAATTAAATATATTTTATGCAATTAATTATATTCTCATCTTATAGGCTCTAAGTGAAATTGGAAAAGCAAATAGTGCAAAAATGACAATGACACATACTGCTGGAAGCAAGAGTCTTGCTCGGATTGCACATGATATGGTATTAAATGTCTTAATATTTATTTCTACTTTCTTTAGATAACTAATTGTCAATATTAATGGAAGTGCAGTCCAAAGAGCTGGGTTATATGCCCGCTAGACATGAAGTTTTTATCAAAGCACATACCCATAAAAATGGAGTTCCAGAAAAAGGAGCTGAAGACATAATTGGAAGTGTCATTGAAGGGTTACATGTATTTATAATCAACGATCAAATGTAAACATATATATATAAATATGAGCTTTATCTAATTTTCAGAAAACAATTGCGGAGACATGTGCCAACAAGCCAGAACTCACTAAAAAAAGCATAACAGAAGGAGATCTATTTTACCATGTCTTTGGAAAAGAAAAACGCTCACGTGTACGTGCTATTGGTTTGGGCCCTACTCCTCAAGACTTAAAGATGCCAGGGGTACAAAAGTATTCATCCACTAAGCTTCAAATAGCTAATGCAGCAAGGATAAGACTTCAAAATCAGAATAATCTTTTGATAGAGAGGCTAGATAAAATGGAGAGTGAGAGTGTGGGAAACAAAGATCAATTGACACGGATGGAAAAAGAAATTGAAGAATTGAAGCAAATGCTTGCTTCACAGGCTAGGCAAATATAGATAATGATTACAATCAGAGATCTAAGGGTCATGTACAGGTGATTTTTTTTATGTGTTCGTTATAATATTTAAGCAATAATATACATATGGTTATTTACTAAATTGCTCAAATGTTATGTACTAATTATTGTAGGACACGGGAGACGAAAGTGATGGTTGTTCTATAGAGTCATCTGCAGGTGAAAATAGGGTTCCACGAAACGTAAGTTTACATTTTATTATTTTACCTAAAAGTTGTACCTAATCTAACAATATTTAGACTATCAACTTATCCTTAATTTTTGTATAGATAATGCAAAGGAGAGTTGGTAAGACACATGATGTACCATGCTATAGGCATGAGGAGGTAATAGTTGCCAGTTAATTATACTCTATTGAATTTGGATGCTCATTATTGAGGTAATCATTGAGCTTATATGCAATTCTATTTGATCTTTAGGGAGGAAAGGAAGTTATTTTGATTTCTTTTGTGAGGCCATATATTCCTGTTGCTAAGGGTACGCTTCAAAGGGCATCTCAAAGTGTAATAGTTGGTGACACACCTCTTGGGCCCGAGTGTTGTGAGGTGCTTGTGAACTATGTGTTGAAAAGAGATGCTCCATTGTTACGTCCATATGGGAATGTTAGAAAAATGTCTGATGCGCTTGGACGATCAATTGCATGGCCACGTGAAAAAGTAATCCATTCTATCTAGTATAATCACTCTTATTTACTTACTAATACCATCTAAGTAAACAAATTATGAACTTTTACTTGTAGATCCAAGATGATACTACAATAGGTGGTGGTCCATCTCGTGTTCTAGGTATATATAATTCTAACATGTTATTTACTTGGTTAGTTACTATTTTTCCATTTGTTTTGTTTTGTTGTTAATAAAACAATGCTTACAGGTGAAAGGGACAAGAGAATTAGTTGAAACTAAGTGGAAATACTTAATAATTTTATAAAGGTGAGGTGTTATCAACACATCCACATGTTATTCATTTTTTAAATTTTAAGTGTATGTTAATTGTGCTTTGAATTAGTAGCTCACTTTCATATGATTAATTTATTTTATCAAGTGTATGCAAGTCATGTCAATCAACACAATTTTCTCATTCGCATAAGCAACAGCTTGTACTTGTTCTACAACAATCGACCAACCATCTTTTATTATAATTGTCATATGTTTTATATGTTACTTAAAGCAAAAGTTATTGATTTGTATATATTTATCTCAAGACTATTGTAATCAATATCTTTTCTTTTGCAGGTGGTTAACAGTAAGGTGTTAAAATCATATGAAGTGATGAAGATATTTTACGTCATAAGAGGAGTTTGAAAGTGGAATATTTTACTTTTGATAGTTATAGTTGGAACAAAATATATAAAGTTAGGAATATTATATATGGGCATACATTTGGTGTAAAGAATTCTTAAGTGATATTTTTATCGCAATTATTTCAGAGATTCTATATCTATTTTGTTTGGTTTTGTCAATTGAATAATTTGTTACCATTACGAATCTTGTCAATGGCTATATAAAGCAAAGAATTCAATAAAATATGGTGTGATTTCTGTTAGGATAGTGCATATTATAATTTTAGTTGTAATATTGTTGCTTAATTACTAAAAAAATATATATTTAAAATTAATTATTGACACAATTCCTAGTGGTAAATTTACTACAAATAATTCACATATTTAAATTTGATAGTCTAAATTCTCAATAACAAATCAGCTGGTAATAATTTATTTCAAATAGTTGTACAGCTTGGAATAATGTATTACAAGTGGACATACAGGTGGGAAAAGTTCAAACTTTTCAAGCGACCTACAGTTGGGAATACTCTTTGCCACCGGATCTACAGCTAGGAAAAATATTTCAAATAGTTATACAGCTTGGAATAATATATTACAAGTGGACATATAGGTGGAAAAAGTTCAAACTTTCCAAGAGACCTACAGCTGGGAATACTCTCTGTCACCGGACCTACAGCTGGGAAAAATATTCCAAATAGTTATACAGCTTGGAATAATATATTACAAGTGGACATACAGGTGGGAAAAGTTCAAACTTTCCAAGTGACCTACAGCTGTAGGAAAAAATATTCCAAATAGTTATACAGTTTGGAATAATATATTACAAGTGGACAACCTACTGCTGAGAATACTCTTTGCCACCAGACCTACAGCTGGGAAAAAATATTCCAAATATTTATACAGCTTGGAATAATATATTACAAGTGGACAACCTACCGCTGAGAATACTCTTTGCCACCAGACCTACAGCTGGGAAAAAATATTCCAAATAGTTATACAGCTTGGAATAATATATTACAAGTGGACAACCTACCGTTGAGAATACTCTTTGCCACCAGACCTACAGCTGGGAAAAAATATTCCAAATAGTTATACAGCTTGGAATAATATATTACAAGTGGACAACCTACCGCTGAGAATACTCTTTGCCACCAGACTTACAGCTGGGAAAAAATATTCCAAATAGTTATACAGCTTGGAATAATATATTACAAGTGGACATACAGGTGGGAAAAGTTCAAACTTTCCAAGCGGTCTACAGCTGGGAATACTCTTTGCCATTGGACCTACAGCTGGGAAAAAAATTACAGCTGGGAAAAACTTTTCGCAGCACCTTTTCGCCCAGCTGTAGCAAACCTTATTCCCAGCAGCTAAAGTGTTGGAAATACTGGCTTTTGCCAGCTGCTCAACTACTAGCATTGAAGTACTATCTTATAGTGATCCGCCACTTGCCGGTTAACTTCTTCACGAGGACGGGGTTCGCGAGCCACTCGGGGTGCAGGACCTCCCGAATGAACCCCGCCTCTTGGAGCCGGGTGATCTCCACCTTGATTGCCTCATGACACTCGAGGGAGAGTTTCCTCAACTTTTGTTTGATTGGGGGGTGACCGGGGGCCACTGCGAGCTTATGCTCAATAACCTCCCGGGCGACGCCCCGCATATTCGAAGGCTTCCCCGCAAAAACATCGGAGTTTTCGCGCAGGAAGGCTGAAAGCTGTGCTGCATGCTCCTCGGGGAGCTCCGCCCCGATCCGGACGATTTTGTCTCCGCCGCCCGGGGACAACGGAACCTTCCGAAGGCCCCCTTCCGGACGTGGCTTGAGGAGGGGCCTCCCAGGCGGTGGCGCAGCGACGTCTGGGTCCGGGGGAGAGGCCTCCCCCCCGGGCGCCTTTATGAGGTTGACGCTTCCGATTGTGGCGGCAGCGCGCTCGTATAGAGCACGGGCCATGTCTTGGTCTCCCTGGACGTTGATCACACCGTGCGGCCCGGGGATCTTAATGCAGAGGTAGTTTTGATGGGTGGCAGCCCCCAGTCGGTTGATTGTGGTTCTCCCCATAATCGCGTTGTAGGAGGAGGGGAGGTCCACTATGTCGAAGCGGACCAGCTCGGTCCGGTAGTTCTCCGGGGTGCCGAATGTCATAGGGAGATCCACCTTGCCCACGGGGTGGATCGCCTTCCCCGGGACGAACCCTTGTAGGGCCCTGCCGCATTTCTTTGAAGGCCTTCAGGAATAGGACGTCGGCGGAGCTCCCGCCGTCCACGAGGATGCGGGCCAGGTGGCAGTTGTAGATGGTCGCGGAGATGATGAGCGCGTCGTCGTGGGGGAAGCGAACCCCTCGCGCGTCTTCCGCCGTGAAGGTGAGGGGGACGTCCGACCACTTGGGTGGCGGGGACGTGTGTAGCACCCCCACAACCTTGACTTCGCGCTCGTATTCCTTACGCTGGCCCTTAGAGTCCCGCCCGGAGGCGGACCCTCCCACGATGACGTTGACGCGGCGCTGAGAAGTTTGGAAGGGGAGAGCTTCTGAAGGCTCCCCCTCCTGCGGCTGCCCCTGCGGACCCCCCGCGGGAGCGGGAAGGGCCGGAACAGCTGGCCGAGGGGGCAAGGAGGCCGGAGTCCCCCCCTGCCCACGCTGTTCGAGGAACGCCGCGAAGTGTTGCACCAGTTCATGGCAGTCTCGGGTAGCGTGGGTACTGGACCCGTGGAAGCTGCACCACGGTCCTTCCCGACTTCTCCCCGCTGGGGCTTCCCGGGCGCGGGAAGACTGTCCTCCCCCATGGCCTTTCGGCTTGGGGAAGGGCGGTTGCCCCTCGGGGGGTCATGCGAGCCGCCTCTGCCCTCGAGGACAAAGGTGTCCCGAGGCCGTGGCTCGCTACGCCCCCCCTGCCTGGGGTGTTTGAGGGGATCCCTGGCCCCTCGGTCGGCGGGGGCGGGAGCCCCCTAGGTCTTCTTCCAGATGTCGTCTTCCTCCGCCCGAGCGTACTTTTCGAGTACGTTGAAGAGCTCATCGGCGGAGGAGGGGCAGCTCCGGGAGAGCCTTCGGTGGAGCTCCCCCGGGAGAATCCCGCTGGAGCTGCGTGAAAGACTTGATGGAGCCGGCCTTCAGGTTGTAGAACCAGGAGCGGGCAATGCCGGTGAGGTAGAGGGGGAAGACGTTGCATTGTACCGTCTCGTCCCCCCTGGCCGCGGAGATGGCTGTGGAGTATACCTGCACAAATTCGTAAGGATCGGCCTCACCGTTATAGTGATCGATGTGCGGAGGGCGGTAGGGCCGCCGCCACCGGATGCTGCGAAGTCTCCGGCATAGGGGCTAGTTAGCTCCCTGCACTTCCCGGGGAGAGTCTCGGTCGCTGTCTTCTTTTTGACGGAGGACACACCCTAGTCGTCGGAGTCTGGGAGCGGTCCAAGGGGTCCACCGGAGTGGCGGTGGCGACGCTTCTCTTCTGGACCGGGGCTGAGTTCCCGGACGTCTGGGCTCTCTTCCGGAGAGGCTGGCTCTTTAGCGGGTCTCTTCCCCCGACCGGCGCGAGAGCGAGGCTCCCCACGCTCGCGGCCAGGGGGAAGTTCTTCCCCGCGCTCAGGTGAATGTAATCTCTCGACCTGTTCCACCGAGGAAGGGAGCTTATGCACTGTAGCTACCGGCCCGGAGGCTTCCGGGACCGGCTGGGGGGAGCCCCCTGCGAAGACCCCCGGAACCGGAAAGGGGGAAGCCCCTGTATTATCCGGAACCGGGGAGGGGGCGCCCACGGCGACGTTTGGAACCGAAGTGGAGGGAGTCCCCGTGGCAACGACAGGAACCGGAAAGGGGGAAGCCCCTGTAATATCCGGAACCGGCGTCGGGGGAGCCCCCGGGGCGGCGTCCGGAGCCCGGGAGCCGATGCGGGGGGAAGTCCACTGAGGCACGGGAGCCGCTCTGTCGACCGCCTCCGGTGCGATAAACGCGACGCGCGGGGCGGGACTGGCTCCCAGCGTAGGGGAAACCCCCAGCACGTAATGGGCCGCCGGCCCCGGGAATGGGCCCGGAACGGGGTACCCCCCAGGCGCCACGAAGGGCCCAGGCAAGAAGTAGCCCCCTGGCACCGGGATGGGCCCGGGTGCCGGGAAGGGTCCGGACGTATAGCCCGCAAGGGAAGGGAATCCCCTGGCGGGGTCATACGGGGCGGCCAAACCTCCATAGACCGGAGGGGCCACCGGATGACACATAAACGGGGGCATAGCCCCCGGGTATGGGTGCGGCGCAAATGTGGGGGCCGGAGGCCGCGCCAACACGCTGAGCAGCTCATCCATAGAGCGCTGGGTGCGGAGCTAGCCCTCCGTGAGAGCCTCAAGCAGGGCATCCCGGGGAGCCGGGGGAGCCGTCGGGGGGAGACTGGTCCCGGCCGAGGTCCCCGCGGTCACCGGGAGCGACCTGGAGGTAGAAATGCCTAAGTTAAGAGGAAAGGCGGGAGGCGGTACCTGGGCCTGGCCGCCTCCTGGCGGAAGCGCCGGGACAGCCGTGTCCCGGACGGGCGGCGCCGGGTCTCGGAGACCGGCGTCACCGGGTCTCCGAGACTGGCGTCACCGGGAATGGTGCGAGCCCTTGTTCTTGGGGGAGCCATGGCGTCTTCTCACGAGACCCCATGGTCGGCGCCAACTCTCGTGGTATTGCGAATACCCCGGTAGGTTTTGTGAACGATCCTAGCGAAGAAAACGCGGCGCAGGTTGACCGAGTGACCGGTCCTCCCCCGCCGGACAAACACAAGAATTGACACCAGGATTTATACTGGTTGGGGTCCTGGTGGGGGCCCTAGTCCTGTCGGCGTGCTCCCGACCGGAGTCAGCTGGGGAGGCTCTCTCGGGGGAGAGGCTTCCGGAGCACGCCTGTGAGTTTTGGCTATTCCAATAATGAATCACTTGTCTTACAACAGAGGGGTACAAGGGCTATTTATAGCCCCAAAAAGAAGAGAAAAGACTAAACTACCCCGGACGCTACCGTTGGATTGCGGGGTAGCGATGTCCTTCTACCAGTCAGGCGCCTTGGATGCTTGACAGGTGGTCGCTGATTCCCGAGGCGCTCCTCGCGTGACCTGCACGTGATCAACAACCAGAGACTTTACCTTTAGAAGGGCGATGAGGCCCGGGGCATGCACTGGAGGCCAGGTCCCCGGGCCAAAGGCGGCTCCCGGGACAGGCGCCGGAGGCCACGTCCCCGGGCAAATGGCAGCGCCCGGGACCGGCGCCGGAGGCCAGGTCCTGGAAGCCAAAAGGCGGCCCCCGGGACCGGCCCCGGAGGTCAGGTCCCGGGAGCCAAAAGGCGGCGACCGGGGCAGGCACCGGAGGCCATGTCCCCAGGCAAATGGCGGCGCCCGGGTCCGGCACCGGAAGCCAGGTCCCGGGAGCCAAAAGGCGGCGCCCGGGACCGGCCCCGGGGGCCAGGTCCCCGGAGCCAAATGGCGGCGCCCGGGGTGGGCACCGGAGGCCACATCCCTGGGCAAATGGCGACGCCCGGGACCGGCGCAGGAGGCCAGGTCCCGGAAGCCAAAAGGCGGCTCCTGGGACCGGCCCCGGAGGCCACGTCCCCGGGCAAATGGCGGCGCCCGGGATTGGCGCCGGAGGCCAGGTCCCGGAAGCCAAAAGGCGGCGCCCGGGGTAGGCACCGGAGGCTACGTCCCCGGGCGAGCGTGACGCAACTTACCTGGACTTAGTCTTGCGGAGATTTCCCCCAACAGAATCCATTTAGTAAATGTATCAAAGGCTACAAACAAAAACTTGTATCCATTGACAGCTTGAGGCATTGGACCCAGAATATCTATTCCCCATGTGGTGAATGGCTAGGTTAATGGAATAGTTTGTAAAGCATATGCTGGTTGGTGAACCTGCCGAGCATGAAATTGACACTATGGGCAAGTCTTGACCAATTGCATGGCATCTTTGAGTGCTGTTGGCCAGTAATAATCTTGTCGAAAAGCTTTTCTGACCAGTGTTCTATAGGAAGCATGCGCACCGCACATGTCTCCGTGAATTTCTCTCAGAAGGATTTTTCCATCTTCTTGAGGTATACAGTGCATAAGGACTCCTTGAGCATCTTTTTTGTAGAGGGTACCTTTGACCAGTCTGTACATTTGCGCTTTTCCAACTAACCGATCACTTTTGGTTTCATCCTCTGCAAAGGTCCCATGTGCAAGACAGATTCTCAATGGGTGAATCCAATCTGCTTCTTGCTCGAGGGCGGCGACATTAGTCATCGCCTCTAGTCCCTCTGCGATGGTCGCGATTGAGGGCTTGTTTAAGTGCTCAATGAACACTCCTACTGGGGCGGATGCACGTGAGGAACCAATCTTTGACATTTGGTCTGCGAGAATATTTTCTCTTTGCAAAATGAATTGGACTTCAAAATTTCTGAAGTATTTTCTAATTTCTTCACTTCTTCCAGGTATAGAGCCATTGTCTCATCGGAATAGCTGTATTCCTTATTCACCTGGTTTATGACTAGATGTGAATCTCCCGTCACAACTAGTAGATGGATTTTGAGGGATTTGGCTGCTCGAAGCCCGGCTCAAAGACCTTCATATTCTACTATATTATTTGTAGCAACAAAGTGTGATTATACGACATACTGGAACTGGTCACTCTAGGGCGTAATTAAGACCGCTCCAGCCCCCGAGTTTAAAAAACTGCGAGAGCCATCCAAATACATCATCTAGTCGTCGATAATTTTCAAATCTACAAACTCTTGTTCATGTGGTTCAGGATTAGTCCATTCGACCACAAAATTTGCAAGAATTTGAGATTTGGTTGCTACTCGGGATGTGAAATGGAGGTCAAACGCTCCAAGTTCCACCACCCACTTCGCAACTCGACCTGTTGCTTCTGGGTTGCGGAGTATACTCCCTAAGGTAAAGGACGAAGGCATAGTAATATTGTGAGCCTGAAAGTAATGTCGTAACTTCCTTGAAACCATTAAGAGGGCATATAGTAACTTTTGGATCTCAGGGTAACGCTCCTTTGATCCATTTAGTACTGCACTTACATAGTAAACCAGTCGTTGCACACCTTCCCTCTCTGTGACCAGAAAGCACTGACCGCATGAAGGGTAGCAGCCAAGTAGATGAGTAATGATTCTCACATAATAGGAAAACCAGTACCAAGGCACTGGTGAGATATGCTTTAAACTCCTGAAAGGCTTTATCGGCTTCATTTGACCACTGAAAACCATTGTGCTTTTGTATAACCTTAAAGAAAGTAATCTACGTTCGCCTAACCTCGAAATGAAATGACTTAAAGTCGCATTCAACTGGTTAGCTCTGTACCTCCTTCATGGTCGAAGGAGGTCACATTTGCTCAATGGGCCGAAGTTTCTCAGGATTAACCTCAATGCCCCTCAAACAAACAAGAAAACCCAAGACCTTACCCGAAGAAACTCCAAAAGAGCATTTTTTAGGATTCAACTTGATTCCATGTTTATTCAAGTTATAGAAAGTTTCAACTAAATCATCTACATGAATAGAAAGTTTCAAGCTCTTTACAACCAAATCATCAACATAAGCTTCTAAATTACACCCTAATTGAGGCTGAAAGGTCTTTTGCATCAAGTGCTGGTACGTGGAACTAGCATTCTTGAGCCCAAATAGCATTGTGATGTAGCAGTAAGTGCAAAATTGTGTGATGAAGGCAGTTTTCTCTTCATCTACTTCTACCATTCAAATTTGATGGTACACTAAGTAGGCATCTAGGAAGCTCATTAGTTCACAACCCGCTGTTGAATCGACCAGCTGATTGATGCGGGGAAGGGGAAAATCATCCGTCTGACAGGCATTGTTAAGACTGGTGTAATTGACACACATGCGCCACCTACCGTTAGATTTCAGGACCATGACTGGGTTTGCGAGCCATTCTGGATGGTCAACGTCGTGAATGTAGCCATCTTCCTAGAGTTTATCCAACTCCAAACAAATAGCTTCTCTCCGATCAGGGGCAAAGCATCTGAGTTTTTGCTTTATTGGTCGCTGTCCAGGCTGAATAGCTAGCCTGTGCTCGATCACTTCCTGTGGGACTCTGGGCATGTCGGATGGTTTCCACGCAAACACATCTACGTTAGCATGGAGGAAAGTGATGAGCGCAAATTCCTATTTGTCATGCAGTCCCGACCCGATCCAAACAGTTCTGGATTGGTCGTCTTGGAATAAAGGAACTTGTTTGAGTTTTTCACCTGGTTGTGGATTTACCTTGACCGCTTCTAGTTCTTTGATCTCAACCTTATCATCCTGGAGGGGAAGCTGATCGACCAATTCTAGGGGTATGCGATCACAAGTAAGGGCCGCGCTTTGACTGCCTCTAACCGTGATCACACCTTTTGGTCCTGGTACCTTAACACATTGATAAGCATAATGCGTTGCTGCCATAAATTTGGCAAGTCAAGGTCGACCAAGTATTGCATTATATGCTGAATCACAATCAATTACATCAAAAGTAATCAACTTTGTTTGGAAATTCTTTAGTTCCCGGAGCTTTATCGGCGACATCACTTGACCGATAGGAGTCATCGAAGGATCAGGAATAATCCCATAAAATGGGTGCACCACAGGTTTAATTCTTGAACGAGGGATTTGCATCTCATCAAGAGCTCTTACAAGGAGTAGGTCGAGAGAACTACCTCCATCGACCAAAACTTGTCCCACTTTCCAATTGCTAATCATGGGAGATATCACCAAAGGAAGTCGCCGTGGTCGCGAAAGTCCTTTGGGGGCAGTCTTCTTGGCGGAAGGTCAGGGAAGTCTCCGACCAATGGGGAAATTGAGGTTCTCTTGGTGTAACCTCAACGTTATTCACCTCCGGCAAATGGACTTAAATTGAGGCTCAGAGAATTAAGACGAAGAACCACCAAAAATGACATTAACATGGTTATTTGGTACCTAGTATGGCATGCCCTCATCTCCGTCTACATCTTTGTTCTCATTGGGCTGCCCTTTTTCTGGTAATGTAGGCATAGGGGCTTTACCTTGGTAAAATTCGTCCATGTGCTTCAACCAGTTGCGGCAATTCTGTAGGTCGTGTCCTAGAGCTTGATGTAGCAAACACCACTTCTTGTTTCCCTGTGAGCCATTTCACTTCCCAGCATGGTCGCGAGAGCGTCCACCAAGAGAAGGCTTGTTAATCTTAAATGGAACTTTGTTACCTTTGTTTTGTGGTTGCTTTTCCAGGTTTGTGACCTCTCAATGTTGATTAATTCCATCTTTCTTCAATTTCTTATTCTTCCCACCCGTAGATAGCCCAGACTTCTTGCCATAACTATCTTTCTTGTCATGCTGAGACCAGGTTGAGGGGGCAAATCACCTTTATACACCATCTTATTCCATTCCACAGCCTCGGTTGCGTTGGAATATCGATCAACCTTGTTGAAAAGTTCTGACACTGATCGTGGTGGATGGATATTTAAGTCGTCCATAAACCTTCGGTATTGAACACTGTGTTTAAGGCTCGGATAACCGAAGTGCCAGAGATATAGGGAATAGTATTTCTTACTCCCATGAATCTCTTGACGAATTGCCGAAGGGTTTCTCATAACAATTCTGAAAATTGTTGAGGATGACATCGCACAACATTTCCCGATTGTAGATCGATCCTTCTGGCTGGTTGAAGAACCAGGTCCGTGCTGGACCTTCAAGGACTGTAGGAAAATAATTTGCCGTTACTTGTTCATTTCCTCCCGTTGCTTGGATGGCAGTAACATAAATCTGGAGGAATTCTAATGAATTTTGGGTTCCATCAAATCGCTCGATCATGCCAGGTTTAAACTTGTCTGACTAGACCACTGCTTGTAGTCTAGGTGAAAAAGCTCTACAGCCCACGTAAGAAGTCTGTGGCTGTCGATCATCATGACCATCAGTGTGGCCATGGAAAGAAGTGGCATGAGGGACTTCTTGTCGTGGCCCCAAATGTGAACGCATCGGACCACGAGTCTGAACACAGGAATAATCAATCCTCCAGATCTTATCATGGCCACGACGGTCCGATGCCGATCGGGCATGAGGACGCCTCCTCTGGTTATGATGGGCGCTACTCCCTTCTCGGGAATAGGTCATTGACCGCGATGATGCAATAGGAGTTACATTTGATGCAACTTCATCGAGGTTTTCTGCAATAACTCTTGTGAATGTCACCCCATCATCATTAGTAAAACCACTAGGAGGGTTGCGGAGTGCCTCCGCAATCACATGGATGTGTTCTTTAGTACTCCTTCAGGGAGCCAAAGGTGTTCTTGCGGTGATCGCCTCAGCCGTTGGCGAACATTCTGGATCTGTAACTGGCGTCCGACCGCACTTACGTCCACCAAAATGTCATTAGTGAGATGTCCCAGGGTCACGACCAATGATGTCTTGTCAAAATTTTGCAAGGCACATAGTTTCCTTTGTGGCCTTACGAACTTCTTCTACCCTCTGTTCGCGAGCCTCATCCTCTTGTCTTTTGTGGTCCGCCTCCTCCCTAGCAAGACGTTGCTCACGAGTTTCCTCAGAAAGTCCAGGAACTTCCTAGGGAGCTGAGATCTGAGACAGAGAAAACATATCTTCTTTGTCTGAGTCACACTCGAAGTTAAAGAGGGGATAAAGATTATTTGGAGTAGAATCTTCTAGACCCAATGCACAATGATCGTTGGGCTTACCCATCTTTGATGTTGAAACATCAGGATCCTCAACACCTGCATTAGTTGAGGTGATGGGCCGTGGCACATACTCACCTTCTGACATGGCAGGACTCACTAAAGATGAGCAAATTGCTTGCTCCGGTTCCTGGTCGATGAGGAAAATTCTCCTTAGCACAAGGCTTGGAGGTGACATCATCTTCTTCCATCAAAAGAGTATCATCATCCATGTCGATGTCTAAGCAATCCTTGAGATCAAAATCATTCTCAGAATCATGCAGATAAGACATGATGATCTATAGATATGATAACCTCAAGTGATAAAGAAGAATGGTTTGATGGAGCCCCAAAGTGGGCGCCAGCTGTCGACAATTAGAACAAGGTCCAAAGCCGAACTTACACAAAATTTAATAGTAATGTAGGGAAGCAACCTCTAACAATCACCCAGAGGAAATACCATAAATATAGATGCACCGGAGACACGGGATTTATATAGGTTCGGGCCCTCGGAGACTGAGTAATAGCCCTACTCCTGTTGTGATTTCACTAAGAGTGTAAAGGATTACAAAGAAGAACAAGGGTTGGTCTTTAATGGACTAAAGACTTCTCTCTCTCATTCTTTATCGACCTCTATTGGTTCTTGAACCCCCCTAAAACTCTAGAACCTTTCTCTTTTTATAGCTTGTTCAAGGTCGTCGGTTATAGAATCGAAGGGACGCCTAGTGGCGGACGTGTACTGGTCATAATGTGCGATTATGATTGGCTGCATGTTTGTGAATGATTGTGCATTTACCTTCTTGACTGTTACCATGTCAGGGAGTTATGACATTCCTGGCAAAATAAAGGGGTCACATTATCCAAAGGGCTTCTTATAGTTGAATAAGCATAACCACCAGGTATGGTCGAATAAACATAACCACATAGCCTTTGGACCTTTAGACTGTGGTTTGTAGATAGGTCCTTGACCAGCCCTTTGTCTCAAAGGTGCTTCTAGGTTTTGGTTCACTGACAAGATAAAAGATAACTAGTATACATTTGGTTGTGTATTGGCTACGAACTTATCTCTACGATCAAGATGGTCATAGGTATCGTAGTACATTCTACTATGAACTATTTTGATGATAAGTGTTACGATCATAAGGATTTATGATTGTGACTACTAAGATCATAGGGTAAATATTTGTAAAAGTTGGGTTAAGTCTAGAATATCTTAAACTTCCTTATTATCTCTTCCTATGATGTCCCACGACCACAGTGTAGGATCGAGGATGCCGACTAGAGGGGGTTGAATAGGAGGCTTTAAAACTTTTTGAATAAAAACAATTTTTGCAAGGAAAAGACTAAGAGCAAATAAACTGAAACAATTTAATAATATTTTACACTAAGAAAGAGTAAGAAAATCAAACACGGTGATTTTTCCCAAGGTCTTGGAGACTCGTCCGGTCTCCCCTACTCCTCATTGAAGTACTCAAATGAATGACTCTTGTTTCAATATGCACGAAGGATATCTTTCATTAAGGTTTCTCCTTCTCCACTCTGGATAGGCGAGCACCGATGCCTTTCACAAAATATGCCGAGCCTCTCTGACAACCTCCGTTAATGGAGAGGTCAACGGCCACGCCTGCAAACCATCTAGGTGAGGGCGTTCACTAAGAGTAACAAGTTGCAAAATCTTCTCTTGACCCCAACAAATACCGAGAAACTTCTAAGGATGAAAATGATGCAAATGAATGCTCTCAGAAGTTCTCTCTCAATCACAATGAATGATACTTGATCAAAAGATCAAGATTTTAGCACTTGACCTCAAGTGTATATCAAAAATATATCTCTTGGTTCTTTAGAAAAACTGCTCAAAAAAATGTATATAAACACTGATCAAAGTCTGTCCAAAAGTGTTTATAAAACTAATAAAAAAATGTGGACAAAAGCTTCTCAAGAATCTGCTCAAAGATCTGCTCAAAAGTGTTTGTAAAACTGATCAATAATCAGTTTCAAAATTGTTTATAAAACTGATCAAAAATTTGCTCAAAAAGTGTTTATAAAACTGATCAAAACAGTAGAGAAATCTGCTCAAAAAACTGTTTAAAAATTGCTCAAAATGTGAATAGAAACTGCTCAAAATGGTTTTAAAAACTGCTCAAAAACAGTAGAGAAAATCTGCTTAAAAGTGTTTTAAAAATTGCTCAAAAGTGTTCAAAACTTCTTCTAAAAATTGCTCAAAAGAGTAGAGAGATGATGTTTGAAGGTGTATATGAGAATATGGTTTGAGATGGATGATAATACTGCTCAAAATACCTATATTTATAGCCCAACCTCTCAGCTAGCCGTTGTGGTCGAAAAGGAAAGAAACCGGTACAGCTAACAGCCAGCTATGACCTCTAATGGCTAGTAAATAGCCATTGGAATGTCTGGTCGAATGAACAGTGTTACTAGTTGAATGAACAGTGTCTGGTCAAATGAACAGTACTCGAGTAACCTCTGGTCAAATGAACAGTGCTCGAGTGACCTCTGGTCGAATGAACAGTGTTTAAAAGACCAGTTTCAGTTCCTCTTTGAAATCTATATTTTCTTTCTCAAATTTCAACCAAGAATATGAATAAATGCGAATGCAACAAATGACCTAAGAGTTTCTTAGTTTTTGCCGGAACTAAAAGAGATTTTGCAGCCCCTCTTATTAGTACGGTTTAAACTAAAAAAGTATTTCTTATAAAATCCGGTCAAACTCCAAACTCCGAGACTGGTACAATAAACAAGCACTTACCTTAGGTCTTTGCAGCTTCCTTCTTGGCGACATTGCACTTGTGATTTGGCACACGTCCTCGGACTGCGACCTCGGGTGACACTGCGACCTTGCGCTGGCGACCCTGGCTCGCATCCTTGGACTATGACCTCGTGCGACACTGCGACCTTGCGCTTGACTTTGTGCTTGCGACTTGCAAACCTTCCCGAATCACTTGCAAACTTTACAGAAATAACACTGCATACAAATAGCTCAAAGACACGATTAGTCCAAGATTCCCACATAATCTGAATCTGAGTAACCAATTAATTCAAAGTTTTCACCTTTAGGGTACCAAAGTCCTATATTGGGATCGCATTTCAAGTACCTAAGGATTCTTTTAATAGCAATCAAATGACATTCCTTAGGAGATGATTGAAATCTAGCACATAAGCAAACAGTAAACATGATGTCGAGCCTAGATGTGGTAAGATAAAGCAAGCTACCAATCATAGATCGATAAAGTTTAGAATCAACGTTTTTCCATTGTTGTTCATATCGAGATGTCCATTAGTGGCCATGGGAGTTTTGATGGCTTTAGCATCTTCCGTCCCAAAGCGCTTGAGCAAGTCTTTCACATACTTGGTTTGACTCACGAATGTTCCATTCTTGGGTTGCTTGATTTGAAGTCCAAGGAAGAAGCTTAACTCTCCAATCATCAACATCTCAAATTCCCTAGACATCATTTCTCCAAACTCATGACAAAAGGTTCATTAGTAGAACCAAATATAATATCATCAACGTATATTTGACACACAAAAAGATCTTTTTCAACCACTTTTGTAAAAAGCGTTATGTCAACCTTCCCAATTTTAAAACCTTTTTGATAAAAGAAAATCTCTATGATGTTCATAACCAAGCTCAATTTGCAATGAGCAATAGGAAATAATAATTTTAATCCTCAAATCCTACTTGGGGAGATTTGATTCCTCACAAAATTATTCCCCCTTTTTGGCATTAATCACCAAAAACATACAAATGAAAGGTATGCCAAAAAGAGGTTTGAAAATAAAAATTTTAGGTCACAAAAAAAAGAAAAAAAAGCATATGACCTAATGAAAAGCTCAAATCTCCACAAAGAGTACTCAAATCAATAACCCATTCAAACATGTGCTTCAATTTCATGAAATTTTGCATAAATCAAAGTCCATCAATTCCACCAAAATGGAGATTTGGTGAAACAAGGACTACGAGAGGAATAATCATCCAAGTTAGGTCATAAATTATGTGCAAGAGATAGAAATGACCTATTGGTGAATAAAGAGAGTTCAACAAGAATCAAAACAAATAAATGTCATGAAATCCCCTCTTTATGGCCTAAAACAAAGATAATCAAGAAGGATCAAGAAACCATCCAAAGAAGCATAAAAAATCATGGAAAGTTGCATAGAGAAAAATAACATCAATACAAACATTTTCCATGAAAATCCTAGATTCAAATTTTTAGTTATTTGAAAGGAATGAGAGATTGACATCCAATTTGACTGAAAAATTTTCTTAAACAATGTGGCTTTTTTTTATAATCATAGAAACATACACACACGAGTTCCAAAAATTCCAAAATAAATTCTGGAGATAAATCAGACAATGAGGAACTAGTTAGCCTTTTATAGTGAAGCCAAAATGGGAGCTAACAACAAGATATGAAAAAAATGTTGACCATATTGAAAGTTTTAGATTTCAGGTGTTGGGTAAATTATTTTACACAAGTAAAGGCACTTGAGAAACCACGCAAATGACTTCCAAAAATTTTGAAATAAATTAACAACAAAGACCAAATGCACCATAAAGTATTCCTGTCCTATCCTTAATTTGCTCTTTTCAGTACTCAAACTAGGATTTAGCTAGCTGCTCTTGTTTAGGATTTAAACTAGGGTTGATCTCAGTGATCTTTAATTTTCTCTTGTTATCTGGTTGATCCATTCAGTTAGTTTTGCCTTATGGGAATTGATAAAAGATTGTTAGTTTTTATTCTTGTATTCTATAAGTCTTTGGTCAGGCTTTGGCTCAGACTTTATCTTGTAGAAGCTGAAGCTGTCAAGCTCAAACATAGATGCCAAACTGTACATAGAACATATACTGTAATATTAGTTAGACTCGACTGTCAAGCTGTGTAAATTACTTAAATAATTCGCAATATCAATGAAATGTTCACATAATGCCATTATCGAAAAATCAAAGAGCTATTTGGAAATACTCTACTAAGTCTGCATGTCGTTGTTATATGGGAGATTACATGTTTGATTCTCACAAGAGATGGTTTTGGGGATGGGGGATTGGGGTAAGTTAGATTTAGGGGTTTTTCAGAGTTGGTTAGTGATACATGTTGCAATTATTTTAGTAAATACAGGTGCATCAACAGTCAGAAAGATAAACCTCCAAGACATACTTATTTGGATGTAGATAGCCTTTCTTTTTGCTGCTGTATCTTGGGCTACTAGTGTAGAAGTTTCCCAATTCCTTGTTTGATTTGCTGATAGCAAGAGAGAAGCTAATATTTGCTGATAGCAAGAGAGAAGCTAATGGATAGAATGAATCACACAAGTAATAGGTTGTTGGCAATCTAGAATGAATGAAACTGCGACTATAAGAATATATTATTGGAATCAGTGGCATGATGGAAACATACTAGAGACCTTGAGTTAGGTTAAAGATCCCTTCAATAAAATTTGCCAAACTTTCTTAATAACCATGCAAATTAAACTCTACCATTCTGTAATTTGTTCTATCGGTTGTGAATGTATTAACCGTTAGAAGAAAGTACATGTTCTAACAGATGTTCATGTTTTAACCGTTACAAGAAATAGGTTTCAGTGTTAGATGAGATGTACATGAAGCAATTTTTTCTATCGGTTGTGAATGTATTAACCGTTAGAAAAAATACATGTTCTAACAGATGTTCACGTATTAACCATTAGAAGAAATAGGTTTCAGGGTTCCCAAAGACTTGCTTATTTAGTATTTGATTGATTTAATTGGAAAAAATAGGTGAGATGAAATGGGATAAATCGGAGTGATCAATTTTCAGTTTTTTATAATCAACAATTTAGAATCTGATCTGTGTTTGATATTTATTATATGGTTTAGTACATAAACGTTTTCATGTAAACTTTAATCTTATATATAATGTAGCCTTTTTGATGGTTTGTTCATGCAATTTTAGGCACAGCCATATCGACATCTTTCTCGCTGATAGTAGTGGTTCGCCGAGGGCAACTGTGGGTGAGGGTCCGGTGGCAACCGCCCAGGTGGGTTGCACTCAGAATGATACATCGCAATCTCACAACAACAAGATGCATTATACATCAATGCAAATAGTTAAAACAAGTAATGATCACAAGGACCAATATTACAATATCATAGCGCCAAAATGATGCAATTTAAGTTGATACAAAATTAAGGAGTTTTCTTCGACACCAAGGTCGGCACAAAAACAGAACAACAACAAGCAAATGAAACTACAAAGGTCTTCATCATCATTGGCAGCGGCGTTGCATGGGCTTGCTCCACTTCGGACTCCACTTGGTGAGTGACCCTCTAGTAAGCTGGATCTTCGGGGGTGGTTCCTTCTTCTTCATTGGGTTCAAAACCGTATGAGTCGAGATCAACGAATCCTTCCTCTAAATTTGTTTGCAAAAGCAAGGGTGAGCACGTTGTCCACCCGGTGCTCAACAAGTCTCAATTTAAGAATGCAAGTATATAGATGAGGGGGAATTTCCAAGAGATGGGTTCTTTTGTTTATAGATAAGGGTAGAATAGATTTTCACTCTAAAGTTTTGGGAAAGGTTTTGTTTTCAACAAGCGAGACTTTAAAATCTTAAACTAGATTTTTAGAAAGTGTTATGCGTGGCGGTGTTCCATGAGTCGCCACTTTTATCAAATTTTACCAAAATCTTTCAAAGCTACTTGTGCTGCATCGACGTGGATAGAATCCACCGCATGCAGACTCCATAACCTGGGAGCTCAGAGTATCTGATACTTTTATAACTTTGCAAAGGTGTACCCCTTTAATCCACGGATCACTCAGCTTTCAAGTCGGTACCTCTCCATGCTACTTTACGCATGTGAGAAGGCCGAGATCACACAATAGTTTGCAATCCTAGCATTAACAATTCCCTGCCCAGTAAATAGACATTTTAGCCCACATTACCATTGTGGGTACTCCCCAAAGCCAATTCTACCTAGCCTTGGCCTATGGTCCTGCAAGACACATAGCCTGTGGATTCAGCCGCGCACGACTCAGAATCTTGGCATAGGGCGTCTTCCTTCAATACTCCTGATTCACTCATTAGCTCACACCGCTCGTGGCCCTCTGTGGACCACCAGTTTCCTCTCGAGAAACCGAACTGACAACCATTGCAGGGAAAAGCTAATACCGCGAAAACTACTATGTTGCGCCCGTCCCATATCGGGCAAGTGGTTGGTACGTTTTTCATGCCGCATAGAAGTACAATACAAGGTTCTTGTCCTTATGAATCTTTAGTGAGGAGTCATTCACTTTCCCAATGTGCACACAGCACCAACCATTCAAACTATCCTCACTATCGATTCTAATCACATTTTCTTTCACAAAAGAGGCTTTAAACACATTTTTCATACACATGATCATTTGGCACTTAACAAATACATTGATCTGTTTGAGACCTAGCCTTGGTTTCGCACTAAGCTCGCCCAGATTCTAATATGAGGAATAACGGGATCTTTGTGAGACCCCCATTTGAGGATCACCTTGGTAACCGCCCAGGTAGGTTACACACAGCAGGATGTCACATGAGCTCAAACCACACAAGCATAGTAATATCATTAAACAAGTATCAGGCCAACATGGCCAATATTACATAGCCAAAGCACCGAAAATGGCGCTAAGTAGAGTTGCTAAGAAAATAACTAGTTTATCAGAACCAGAATCGGTATCCAAGTACCGAACACACAACATAAAGCACAAAGCAACGACAAACAGCTTGACTTCCATCCGCAGCAGGGTTGGAGGGGCTTCTCCCACATCTGACTTGACTTGGTGCATAAACCTTCTAGAACGTGGGCTCGTCCGGGGCACTTCCATCTTCTGTTGAGTACTCGTAACTGAAGGAATCGGGATCCTCGAATCCCTCTTCTACAGTGGGTTATAAATGCAAGGGTGAGCACTTGGTGCTCAGCAACACTCATTCCAGGTAATTAATGCAATTGTACTTACATGAGGGTGGAACATAAGATTCCGGGGTTTAGTTTCATATGGATAGAGATATAGATTTCCAAGTCATTTGTTCAGTAAAACAGTACTTTTGTCATGAAAATGAGACTTTAAACATTAAACAGGTTTTCATTAAAACATTAGATGTAGTGGTCTCCCATGAGTCACTACTTTGTTAACCGCATTATAAAAACATTCCAAAACATTACTTGTGCTATAACCCATGGATAACCTCCACTACGAAAAGACTCCTGAACCTGGGAGTACAGAGTATCTGATACTTCTTTTACACTTTGCAAAGGTGTACCACTTTTTAAATCCACCAGTTCACTCGGCTTTCAAGTCGGGCCAACTCCATGTGACTTATACACATGTGACAAGGCCGAGATCACACAACGCTTTACAGTCCAGTATTAACAGTATCCCCGCCCGGTAAATAGACAATTAAGTCTCAAGTACCGTTGTGGGTCTTCCCCACTGCCTTACTTCCTAGCCTCTCTGGTCTATGTTCCCGCAGGACACATAGCCTTGGTCTATGTCCACGCAAGACATACGACCATTTAAGATTACAACCGCTCACGGCTTAATCAGGTCTAGGGCGCCTTCCTTCTTTTA
The DNA here is from genome assembly GCA_019359835.1 of Pharus latifolius. Taxonomy (NCBI): domain Eukaryota; kingdom Viridiplantae; phylum Streptophyta; class Magnoliopsida; order Poales; family Poaceae; genus Pharus; species Pharus latifolius. The sequence continues at coordinate 63,533,098 of CM033322.1, forward strand.
CGCCTTTTCCTCTCATTATTTTTCTGAACTCACATCACTCGTGGCCGAACTTTGGCCTTCCAGTTTCCACGCGAGAAACCAGATCGACAAACCATGCAGGGAACTGCTAATACCAAAAAGCTACTAAGTTGTGCCTGTCCCATACCAGGCAAGTGGTTGGTACGTTTACAATTCGCATAGAGACACAGCACAAGGTTCTTGTCCTTATGAACCAATAGTGAGGAACATTCACATTCCCTGGTGCGCACCGCACCCTCTCCATACAATCCAATCCTCACTACTGATCCCTTTTATCAGTTTTCTTGACAAAACGGTTTTGATCATAACTTCTCATGTATTTGACCATTTCAAGTTTAATGTGAATATTCCGTAATGAGTCCTAGGGTGACAAAAGCATATATATGAAGGTTCAATAACAAAAAGGGGTTTCATGATCCATTAGGTAATATCTACTCATGTCATTCAAACATAACTTGTATTTCAAATAAGCATGCATAGTAAGAAACAGTGATTATACTTCATATGAAAATATTGGGTGAGACATGATCAAAGGAATGAGGCTTGCCTTGCGATGTCGGGTCTAAATACTCAGACGGATCTTCAAAGACTTCTTCCGCTCCTTCCGCTTCTGACTCTGCGGCAATCAACCAACACACAAACACATACCATAAGCATACAGAAAGTAGTTTCCATAGAAATTATTAAGTAAATAAGTTATGCATGCAGGGGAAAAGGTTAGGGCAAGGTCACAAGGGTTCTGGTCAAAGAAACGGCTAAAAAGGATTGAACGTCGAAGGGTCGACATTTGGTTCATGGCTTTGGCATAACTTTAAACTGATCTTAGGATGGTTTTCTGGAGAAGTGATAGAAGAGAAAGTTGTAGATCTCAACTCCAGGGATCTAAAGGACAAGGTGGCATTTCAATTGCTCAACCAGAAGGGGCTGAACAAGGTCAATGCCAGTGGCTGACATGCACTGACATAGTGCTGGACATGGCCAGAAACTAGGGCATGGCTTAACTTTTGATCCAGGGCTCCAATTGATGCAACACTTTGTCTGGGAGGTAGGCATTACTAACAGGAACAAAATACTCAACAGGAATAAGGGCTGAAAGTGGCCGGAGGGCGGCCAAATCCGGCGATGAACTGCGGTGGCGACACGGCACAGACATTGATCTGGACAAACATTTGGCAAAGGCATAACTCACAATCTAGGCAGATCCAGGTGTCGAGCTAGTGGAAGAAATTGCTCAGGGAGGTGAGGCGAAGCTAAGGGACAAAGTGGTGTCGGCTGAATCGGCCAGGAACGAATTCCGGCGACCGATGCTGGAGAAGATGACACTGGAGCCTAGGGGATTTCGCTACAAGGCGAATGAGCTTAATTCCAGGCTTGGGAATGATCTCTAGGGCACAACAAGGCTACTGGAGGGGTCAATTTTGCTGGGAGATGGCCGGAGAAGCTTGGCGCCGAAGTCCGGCGAACGGCTGAGGTTCCAGTTTGGGATTTCTTCGATTTGAGCTCAAATGGGGATTTTGGTTCTACAGGCTTTCTCTACTAAGCTTACTGATCGACTTCTTCTACAGAATCGAGAGCTAATTTGGAGGGAATCGAACGGCATTGGGGGAACAGGGCAAATCGGGAATCCGGCGATCACCGGCGATGGGGATCGCTCTGGTGCAATTGGCTGCTATGACACAGAGAGGGTGAAGAGGGGAACTCACTGGTGAACTTGGATCGAAGAGAGGGGCTGTGAAATGGGCTGGCACCGTGAGCTCACTCACTGGCTCGCCGGAGAAGAAGGTGTTCGCGGTGGTGTTTGGGACTTAGCCGATTTTCTGGAGGCTTGAGGTTTTCAAAGCACAGGGAGGGTTTAAATAGGCACGGGGACGGAGCTTGCGAGGGAAAACACGACAGCGGTTGCTTGCGCCGGGGAGAAACTTGTCGGGCGCAGGCGCAACGACGGCGACGGCGATGTGATACGCTTCAGGCGGTGCTGCAGCTTTGCCAGCGACGCCAGGGCGCCTTGGGACTTCGTCCGGGACGGCGCAGATGCGGAGGCAACAGCACAGCTCCGGCAACGACACGTAACGCCATGCAAATGCCACGGCAATGGGAGCGCGCGCGCGAAACGCTACTGGAGCGCGGCCGTTTAACCGCTGGACAAGGCGAAGCAATGGTGCTGGCACGTGCGCGCGGGGTGGCTCGGTTGTTCACAATACAAGCGACAAGAAGCGGTGGCCGGCGGCGAGCAAACGCGGCGAAAACCACGGCGCGGTAACGGCGACGTGCACTGGTCGAAAGCAACGACCAGGCGCTGGTCGAATGGACCTGAAAAGAAGTTTGGGTCGTTCTGCAATTTTTGAAACTTGCTCCAGGGACTGTTCTGTGAGGAAAATTTGAATAGAACTTGGGCCTGATTGCAAATCTGGAGATCTGAGGGTCCGATCTGAAATCTGATTTCGCAGATAAGTTGCATAAAATTATTAGAACTCATCTGGCCAAAGTTTGGTATGATCGGGTAAGATCTGAAGGGTTTCGACACAATTGGGGAAAAGCAGTTTAGGGTAAAATTAGGGTAATTAGGTTTCTGAGACGGCAAGGGTCGAAACTCAGTTTTAGGATGGGATTTTGGAGATGATCCCGAAGGGAAAAATGTTCTGAACAATGCTTAGAAGGGAATGGCTGAAGCAGATTAGGGTTTGGGGTCAAGATGTGGATTTTGGCTATTTTAGGGTTTGGCAAAACAGGGTGTTACAATCTTACTCGGAAATACCGAACAGGGAACGAATACATTGATCATGCTTAAGCTTAGTTATATATATTCGGATCGGATTACAATTCCGAACAGGAAACAAATTCCTTTTCATGGTCGCGAACCAATCCATGGTCGCGAAACCTTTCTGAACACGGTTAAGGTCACGAAGCCGTATGCGACTCAACCTGAAGATCCTCCTGGATCATACATTTGAGCATAAGCATAGCCTAAGCATGATATCCTAGGATGACAAGGGTGCATGAGATATACGAACATGAGGGGCTTCACAAGGATTTAGGTCATATCTATTCACATTCTTCCAACATAGTACTTAATTTGAACATAGAGCATGCAGATACTTTGAAACGGAAATTAATCTAGTTTAATCAAAATACTGGGAGAGACATGATCAATGTTAGAGACTTGCCTTGCAGTGTGGGTTTTGATAGCTCTAAAGGTTCTTCGCAGACTTCTGCTGCCTCTTCTGCTTCTTGCTTTACTCTCGCACACAAACAGTGAGACAACTCAACACATCGCACTACATAAGCATATAGAAAGTACTTGCTATAGAAAATAATAAGTAAAGTATAGGCATGTATGCAAGAGAAATGATTTGGTCGAAGATACTTGAGCATAGCTCAAAGAGATTGGCTCTGAAATGTCGAACGTCGAAGGGCTGACATTCGGTTCACGGCCAGACATGGCCTTAAGTTGGCTTTAGAGGGGTTTTTTCAAGATGTGACAGAAGAAGAAAATGTGGAACATAGTTCTGAAAACTTAGTGGACAAAGTAGAATTTCATTTGCTCAACCAGAAGGGATCAAACAGGGCTAATGCAACTGGCTGACATGGGCTGACATAGACTTGGCATGAATAGAAACTAGGGCATAGCTGTGGAGTTGATTCAAGACTTCAATTGCTTCTCCAACTATGTGTAGGAGATAGGAGAAGACAACAGTAATCTAATGGTGGTGGTTTCGAGGACTGAGGTGGCCGGACAGTGTTGAACGACGGCGAGGAAATATGGTGGCGCACGACAAGGCACAAGTACTGGACAGATTTTTGGCATGGCTTAAACTTGTGATTTTGAGTAGAACCAGAGGTCGGGGGTAGTGGAGAAATATGCTCAGGAGGTTGAGGCGAATCTACTGGACAAAGTATCGACGATGGCAGTGGCCGGTGGTGAGTGGCGACGAACTGCACGGGAGAAGAGATCGGCCTCAACGATGGCAAGGAGATTGAATGGATTACTCTCCAAATTGGAGGCATGGTTATGCTCCTGGGCTTGTCTAAATGGTGTGGCTCAAAGGGATTTGGCTAAGGCGGCGACGGCGAGAGACTTGACGACGTGGCCGGAGAAGAAGGGGGTCGGTTTGGGCATTTCCTACACAGAGCTTTGGAGCTCAATTCCTCGCGGTGAGATCAACAGAGAGGCGAGGGAAACCTACTCGAAAGACCAATTTGGCCGGAGGGACGGTGGTGCGGCCTGGCGACGTGAGCCCATCGCTGATGGCGGGCGTAAAACAGAAACGATTCAATTCAAGCTTTAATTTGAATTCTAGTTGAACAGGCTTGCTAAGAATGAGCTACTCATCATTTAACTCTATTAACAGAAGTGCTAATTTGAGCTAAATCGAGCTGCATTGCCGGAACATGGCAAAATGATATTTCGGTGATCACCGGCATTAGGGTGCGTCGAGGATCAATTGAACGCTACTGAACAGAGAGGTGGATGTTTGGAACATACCAGTGGAGTTGGAAGAAGCAAAGGGGCAATGGTGAGCTCTGGCGTCGTTTCTCCCTTCTGCGGCTCGCAGGAGACGAAGAAGAAACGCGAGAAAACTGGGACTTAGACGGTTCCTGGAGGTGTGAAGAAACTTTGGGCGAGGGGGGAAGGTTTATATAGGTAGTGGCTGGAGCTCTCAAGACTTGAAATGAATCGAGCTCGATACGGTGTGACTGGCGACGGTGGTGGGATCGAGACAGCGCACAGCGGCATTGGGACACTACAGCGGCTGCCCCGGTTCTGGCAGAGAGAAGAGGATCACGCAAGATCCTAGCTGGAGCAGGTTGATGTGATGGCCGACCTCGGCATGGCGGCGTAGTGGAAAAAGGCTTCTCACGACTGCAGGCACGCGTACGAGCAAAATGAGACGGCGCTGCTGCTACCGTTGGTCGTTGGTCATTGCCACGATGGCCGGTCCTGCCGCGACACGTGTACCACGCGCGAGCACGTTGGACTCGAGCACTGGTGGAGACGGTCGTTGGCCGGCGGCGAAGATTGCGGCGGCGCCACTAGTCAAAACGGCTGGCCAGGGTCCTGGTCAAACGCTTGTGGCCTGGTTGAAAGGAGGGGCTGGAAAAAGGAGTTTGGACTGAAATGCAATTTTTGGAATTTGGTTTTAGGACTGAATTGTTTATCTGGCAATATATTTGGATTTGGCTGAAACTGACTTTGCCAATTGGGTTCACTAAATTCAGCAAGTAGGTTTGCAAGGATAGATGACACAATCCAGTGTCTTTGATCAGGTTTTGAGCAGAACAAAAGCAGAGAAGTTAGGGTAATTAGGGTAATTTGGGTGTGGATTTTGTCGAGGCTAAAATCTGAGGTCTAGGATGAGATTTTGAGATTCTCTCAGAAGAAGATTTTGTTCAGAATAACAATTGGGAGATATTCCCTGAATCAGATCAAGGTTTGGAGCTGGTACGTGGCTTTTAGCCTTTTAAGGATTTTGGGAGAATAAGAAAGAATCAATATGTAATACTTTTAAACTGAAATGCGAAAATGATCTGAATGGTGGAGTTATGCTGCCAACTTTTTAAATTAAGGTAGTGGCATACCCTGGATTATAATTATGAAATAATTGATCTAGATCGGGTCAAGACTTGGGGATTGATCTAGGGTTTAATCTGAGATAGGGTCGAGACATCCGGGAAATCCAATGGAGGTGCACTAACTGGCATACCAAAGAGGTAGCAAAATCTGGGGTGTTACAGCAACGTAACTTATGCTGCTTTGTCCCAACGTAAGAGGACGGCGCAATGCGCAACAATATTTTGCCGTTTGGCCAAATGCACCGACCTTTCTTGTGAGTTCAACTAGTTTGGGAGGCTGATCGGAAAGAACAGTGGGCAGTACACTGCCAATGTGGGCCTGTTGGCGAAAGAAAGGGTGAAGATCACCGTCGAGAGCTGGAAGGACATTAAGGCGGACGAGAGGGATAGGTTGTGGGCAGAAGTGAAGGTAAAATTAATCAAATCCTGGAACTCTTTCATAATGATATTCCCTTGGCTTATCCTAAAGTTTAACTAACTCCTACTTATATGCATTGTTTGAAAACAGGATAAATGGAACATCCCTGACGATGGACCTAACACGGCCTGCTTGACAGACATGAACAACACATGTAAAATGTTCAAGAGCTGGCTCGTCTGTACCTTCCTTGCTTTTGGGAAATCTCCTTGCGAGTAGTACCCCTTCATAACGGAGGAGGTATGGGACGAATTCACATAGCAGAAGGGGACCCTTGAGTTCAAGGCCCTTAGCGAGAAGAACAAGGGGATTCAAAAGAGGAACAACTACTCGCACCGGCTCGGATCTTGGGGCTATGCGGGGATGGAGGAGCAGTTGAGGAAGGAAGACGAGGAAATTACTATCATCGACTCCCCTAACTTGCCGATCTCTGAGATCCGCGATGCGAGGTGCTAGCGATGGTGGCGGGGGAGAGGCTTCGTGTCGCCCGTGGTGAAAGGGATCTAGGATATTGTAACACCCTGGTTTTGGGGGTGAAAAGTTTTTGCATAAAATCCTGCATGCATGTATCTCTGTAGCAGTAGCCAAATCAGCTGAACCCTAATCTCCCTCAAACCCTAAAAATCTCCAAATCTATTCTCTAGATCCAGATCAAGATCTGACCATCCAGATTTAACCTACCAGTTATTCTGAAAATAAAAGTCTTCAGGAACCAAATTGAATTCTAACCCTAACTCCCAGTATCTAAGTCTCTTTCTGTTTTCGAAAACTGGAAATTCAGATTTACCCTAAGTACCCCAGATTCCAGATAACTGAGTTATCATGATCTAACCCTATCCAGACTCAAGTATCTTTTGGAATATGTTCCTAGGTATATCCTCAACTTACTTCAAAAAGTTGGGACCCAGATTGTTTCATCTAAGTGCTTTTCGCAGTTTAGTCCAAATTTTACTGCGAATAAGTCCTTTCTCTGTTTACCTGGAAGCCTGAAAAGGCTAAAATTCACAAATCAACTCCAACCTCAGAATTTCTTCAGGGAACACCTCCCAAATACTATTTGATACAGATTTCCCTTCTGATCAGACTTCCAAATCTCGCCCTAATTACCAGAATTCGAGATCGACAAAATCCAGATTTATTTTACCCTAATTTTACCCTATTTTCGAAAATAGATGAAATCCCTCAAACCTTATCAAATTTTCTCCAGATTTGAGCTAAATGAGTATTAATAGAAATATTATACTCATCCATGAAATCAAATTCCAAATTAAACCTCTTTAAAACCAGATTTACAAATCAGTCCACTTTTCAACCGAAATCATTACAATTATACCCCTGGTTCAACCAAAACCTACTGTTCATGACCAAATGGGCTATTTCGACTTCGACCAGAAGCTGTCTTCGACCAGCGCCTGGGACTTCGACCACGACCAGGATCCAGCGCACAAGACTGTTGCTTCGACCTCGAGCACGTGCCGTTGTTTCAAGCTTCGATCACCTCACCTCGCCAGCTGCTATATTAGCCCGTAGTCGTTGAAGCCAGCCCGTGGTCGCCACCTTCGCCAGTACCTCGACGCCGCGTGTGTGCTTGCCATTTGCCACTGTGGATCTTCCCCGGCGCGACTCACAGCCATTGTTTTCTCCCGTTTGCACGCCACCAGCAACGGTCGACGCAGGAGCTTTGCGACACGTGGAGAACTCGCCGCGGCCAGCCATCAACTTGCCCTCACATCACTTGCAAAAGCCTTCACGGCCGCTGAACCAAGTCACCTCGACGCCAGCTCGCCGTGAAGTCGCAATCTAGTCTTTTCCTTGCCGGCTTCAACTTCCCGTGCACTTCTAGCCGTTGCATCGCCTCCAAAACCTCTATAAATAGCCTCTGGCCTCAGTGAAACACCACACACCCACCCAAGCACCTCAGTCCTCAAACTTGCCGTCTTCTTCTTCTTCCCCGGCGAGCAGCAAAGGGAGCTTCGGTGCCAAGCTTCTCCACTGCTTCATACTTCGATCCAACACCCCCAGTGAGCTTCTCTCATCTCCCTCATGCTTTTCGAGCTTGGAATTTAGTTTAAATACCCTCAGTCACCGGCAATCGCCGTGTTTCATCTAGAACTCCGATGAGCAATTAACCCTCACCTAAATTGAATTGATCTTCGAGCCAGTAGTGAAAGATGCTTAGAATAGCTCACTTAAGACCCCTGAGCTATTGGTTTGAACAAATTCGTTGTAAAACAAAAACCCCCAATTTCCAGCCATGAACATGAACTTGTACTTACTGATTTAGCTTCTCTGTTGAGCAATCTGTTAATCTAACTTCACCAATGCATTTCTAGTACCCTGAGGACCATACACAAGCAAGGAATTGAGTTCAATCACTTTAAATCAGAAATGCCCAAATCAGATTTGAGTTCATCTTTTCTCCAGCCAGTATCTTCCAAATCCAGCCGATCCAGCCCTAGCCACTTTGCCATTTAGATGTTTTGGACCATTCTGAGAAACTTTGTCTTCTATCACGACTTCTAATTCGGCCTAGATTGTGAGATATAGCTATGCCCTAGTTACTGCACTGTTTATGTTGCATGTGCTCCAGGCCAGTCAACTTCTTGCCGGTTTTCATCACTTCCTGGCCATCTCCTGCCCTAGATCCTGTTGAGACATTTGTTCCTGATACAAATGCCTAACTACTAGACAAAGTGGTGCATCATTTGGAGCCCTAGATCAAAAGTTATGGCAAACCCTAGTTTCTGTCCATGTCAACTCTATGTCAAACTATGCCAGTCAGTGGCATTAGCCCTGTTCACCCACCTCTGGTCATGTAAAACAAAAACTACTTTGTCAAATAGTTGCCTCACTACCTTGTGCACCATATGCTTGAATCAAAACCCATTTTGGCCACTGGGAACTATTCAAACTATGTGAATGCCATTCTTCGGCATTGTCAGCCCTTGTCAGCCTATGTCAGCCAATGGCATTGGGCCAGTTTAACCCCTTCTGGGTATGCAAACTGAACATAACTTTGTCCCTTAGACTCCTGATGTTGTGATCTACATTTTATTCTACTGTCACAACTTGAGTTGAGCCCTCTATCATCCATCGACCCTATGTCGATGCCCTGAACCGAATGTCGACCTAAAGACGTTCGCTGTTTTTGAGCGAACCAGCCGCAGCCTTGATATCATTCTGATATTTTGGGACATTTGGAACCTTGTAAACCCTTGACAACTAAACTTAACCCTGGTTTCCATAGTTTAACCCTAATCGTTTCTCAGAACTCTCAAATCTTGTATCGCCTAAGTGTTTCTCCTTGCATTATCGCTTATAGTGGAATAGTAAGAGTAGGATTGATTGTAATGCCTGTTTGCTTGTTTGATCCTTGTTCAGAGCAAGAGTCCGAGTTCGAAGACTTCGTCGCAGACCCGACATCAACTGCTGTTTCTTACGACGCGGAAGGCAAGTCATATTCTTGAACATCTTGAACCTATATTTTATGAATTGCTAGAATATACCTTGATTATAAAATAATATTGCATGAGAAAGATTGAGAATAGTTGAATTATGAAATGGCAGCATCAGGCTGATGCCTGTGAAATGTGAATTGATCAAATAATGAGCCATGAACTAATATATTATATATATATATTTATATTCATGAAATAAAACCCCTAGCCGTGACCAGTATTTTGGTATGGAATGGTGAAAGCACTGGAGGTGCTTGGTCGCACAGGATGTGCCAGCACTGTAAGTGCATGGATTGTGGTATGATCTGGTCACTGGCATATAAGGACTAGAACCTTGTGTTGTGCGTCTAGTGGCATGATTAACGTGCCGACCGCAAACCTGGTATGGGACAGGCCTGAACAAGTAGTATGTGGATCACACATGAAACCCCTATATGACAAACTCACGATTAAACACGGGGTGCGCTCCAACACATATCGCAGGATGTGATCATGCACGCTGACCCTAAGGGGAAGATGCCAATTTAGTGGGGGTTGTGAAACCCTGCCACAACTGTGGTTTGCGTGAAGAAAACCACGGGGTCTGGGGTGAATTGTGTGTGAAACATGGCAAAAGTTCTTGTTATCTCCACCTTGCCGCTCATAGTATGAAGTGAGTCAGGGGTCCAATCCTTGTGATAGGAAGGGCATGAAAGTGGATATATCTTGCGGGTAAATTGGTACCCCTCTGCAGAGTTAAAAATGTATTCGAATACTTCGTGCTCCCGAGTTTTAGGAGTATGCCGCGGTGGATTAAATCCACGGGGTGTGACACAAGTATTGTTTTATAAATTAAAATTTGTTAGTTCAAGATTACCCAAATGACATGTGTTATCATGATAAGGGGTGCTGCCGTGGGCTGTCATGTGTTGACGTGTCGCGGTAGTACCATAATTTAGTGATCATGTGATATCTAAGAGGCATGTGGAGTGTGCCCTAAGTATATGAAATGCTGCCATGAGCATGAGATTTGAAAAGCTTGGAAGAAAAGTATTTATGGAAAAACCCTCTCACCTCTTTTCCCTCAATAGCATAGGATCATGTCATCTCTACTATACGTATCTCTACTCTTACCTATGACTTGCTGAGTACGTAAGTGCTCACCCTTGCAACTCATCAACAATAGATGGAGTGCTTCATGACCAAGACGAAGGCTTGGATGATTTCGTGGATCCAGAAGGAAGAGAGCCAATTCTGCCAGAGCCCTGAAGTGTGCTGTTCTGCTGTCAACTTCTTACGACTGTGGGGGTTTTGCCTAGCTTCCGCCGAGTAGTTGTCTTTTTGTTTTAATTAGACCATTTGTGCCGTGAAGGCATTATATTACTCTTTTATTGTACCAGGCCAGCAGGCCATACTGTTTATGAATGATATTTTGTAAGTTACTCTGCTGTAATGAACTCCTGTGCTTGCCTTGTCCTGGGAAGTCAGTGGTATGTATGTATGAGGCCAGCTGCAGCGAGCTAGGTCTCCACGGGAGTAGTCGTGGTACCCTGTGTGGGGCGCGACAGATATCGACTAGAGGGGGGTGAATAGGCGATTTTAACAAATTATCAATAAAACAAACAATTTATAGATAATGAGAGCAAATAAATAACACAAGATGAACAAAGCACAATTTCAACACAAGGATATATCCCGTGGTCTCGGTGATTTGCCGATCACCCCTAATCCACGTTGAGGCAAACTCAAATCTCTAACCGCTCCTCTATCTAGTCAACCTTCTCTCGAGAAGTGACCTAGATCTTGAGCCGGATTAGTGTGATGAGTTATCCAAACCTCGATTTCACTAAGGATGCACTTTTCCGCTCCGGCAAGGCGTGCTCAACCCTTTCACAAGACGTTTTGAGGAGTCTTCACAATCTTCCTTGAAGAGCTCTCCAAAACCTTTCTCTTAGCCGTCTAGGAGCCAGCAAACTCCAAGAGTAACAAGCCGGTGATGATCACTTAGCCTTCTTCTAGTGCCACAAGATTGATTTAATGATCTAAATGCAATGCACTAGAAGATCTCAAATGCACACTCTCACAAATTCGAGAATTTGCACCCTAGAGTGTATGAAACTAGCTTAAGCTCTCAAGGATGATGACAATGCTCAAGATTATGCCAAAAGTTGTGAACAGGGCCGTGCATGGGAGTATATATACCCCCCACAATAAATATAGCCGTTACAGGCCGTTGGGAGAAAAAGATCACTTGGGGGTCAGACCGCAGGTATATGCCCGGTCAGACCGCCGCAATTGCAACGGCATTAAATAGGCGTAATAAATGCTCAACTGCCCTTGTCAGGCATACACACGGTCAGACCGGAGACAATTTCGGTCAGACCGTGAAACTTTCCAGAGATGACACAGTTTCTAGACACGTTATACGGTCAGGCCGATAAATATGGACAGACCGGCTATACGGTCCGACCGTAGTTCAAAAGCACGGTCAGACCGATTTCTCGGTCAGACCAGTCTAATCAAACGGTCAGACCGTCATAGCTCAAAAACAACAGAAAGATAAATCAAGAAGTTCCAGGAGTCTGACCTAGGTCTCAACTACGGACAGACCGACCTTTTAAAGGAATACACTATACTTAGGCATAACGTCGGTCAGTCCGAGATCCTATTCGGTCAGTCCGTGAATTCGGTCAGACCGGTCTAACAGACGGTCAGACCGACTGAGACAGTGCTGAGCAGAATTGAGCTGAAATAAGCATTTTCAAAGTATATGACCTTCTAGTATGCAATGCAAGTTGATTTTATGGTTTGTGGCACATAGATGAAGTATTTTGTGATACACCACATGCTCCTCTTAATAGTACGGCAACTATCCTAAAATCCGGTCAAAATTCTTCTCTAATCACCTTAGACCGGTAAAAATGGAAAAGACCCTATTTCGTACCTTCGCCCTTTTGATCAATGCCCTTTCTTCATCATGAGGCTCTTTCTTCGCCTTTCATTAACCTGTCTTTTAAGTCTCTTCTTGACACAACTAGGCAGGTAACGTTAGTGTAGCATTTGTAGTTGTCATTAATTATTAAAAAACTCTTTAGGGGCCTAGAAGCTACAATCTCCCCCTTTTTGGTAATTGATGACAACATAAAGAGTGGATGAGGGAGTTTTAAGCATAAAGAGAATTTTACAATAAGCATCTAAGAATAAGACACTCCCCCTAAATGTATGAATAAGAGAATTTTGGCATTTTAGTGGAGTTCAAGCATGCGTATAAGATGCTATCTCAATTCATTCATTATATGAGCATGAAGTATCACAAATAAGACATTCAACATTCAATTCTACAACATGATATCATCATCACAAGGTCATATGAAAATAACATAAGCATATCTCAAATATCAAGCAGTAACAATCTCATACAAGAGTCAACCAACATAAATGAAATGCCATCCACATAAAAGAGATATTCAACTAAACAAGTTAAATAAAAATTTACACCAAAAGATTTCATTTAAGGTTCATCTCTCATCATCTCTCCTACTCTTCTACTCTCTCCTCTCCCCCTTTGGCATCAATTGCCATAATAGCTAAGAATCGACTGGAGCATCATCATCGGGAGGATGGTGAGGAGGAGTCTGAGGGAAACGGGTGTAGAAGTGAGCGGAGAAGGCATCAAAGCGCTGCTCGAACTGATCCTGGTGCGACGAGAAGGTCTGGAAAGTATCATTCAAGGTAGCCAAGTTCGAGCGAGCGAGCTCAAGCCCCTGGAGAAGAGTACCGAACTGATCCATCATCGGCCGATGGAACTGTGTAAACCAGGCGGGGGCTTGGCTGGACTAAGCTGTCTGCTGTGCCTGAGGTGGAGGAGGAGGAGGCATAAGGTGAGCCTGCTGCTGCTGCTGATGCTGTGCTCCATGGCCTCGAGCCAAGACGCACGGGTTGACACTAAACGGCTTATAACCGAGATGTCTGATATCACAAGAACCGCGAGGGAACTTCGTCTTCTGGAGCAGCAAGGACATGATAAAAGGAGCATAGTAGAGATTCGGCACAGTGGTCGCCGAGACATCTTCAATTGTCTTCAAGATAAATGAGACAATGTTGATCCGATGACTCTTGAGGATGTGGTCCATGAAGTTCCAGTAGTAATCCCGGACCGCTTCTCGGTTTCCACTCTTTGGATGGATCATGGCTCGTACGATTTTGTTGACTACAGCAGGGAGGACTTTGAGACCTGTAACGGTGCCAGGTACAATCCGCTGTCCACCTCCTTGCTACTCATAAAACTGGAGCCAGTCGTCCTCATGGAGGTAATCCTCATCCTCCATATCGATCCCCTCCTTCATTTCCTCATAGTTTAACTTGTTTGCCGCAACAAACTCCTCAAAGGTGGCCTCATAACGCCTAGAACCTGTCATCCACATGATCTGCTGATCCACCCATCTGATCTCAACTGTAGCATAGAACTGTCTGATGGCAGTGGCGTTCCATGGGCATTTGTGCTCCACAAAGTCATACAGCCCTATATCCTTGAAGATCTGCACCAAGGGAGCCATGATGGGCTGATTTACAACATAAGCCCATTCGATCCATTTGTGTTCGAAGATATTTTTGTGGACCAAATGACCGTAGAAGGCATCCTGCTGTGTCATCGTGTGGAAGTGAGGAGTAGAGGCGTCATTCTCATGATTGTAGGCGTAGATGGTCCTAGCCTTTGTATAGTCGCTTGAAGTCCAATTCCTCTTCGGGCCTTGATAAGCGTGCAAGTTTATTTCATCGTCCTCACTCTCGATGTCCATGCCCCTGTGAGACGATCCACCACGATGAGACGACTGTTCTGTCTCTGAATCTCCGGCCAAGGGCACCCAATCGTCATCGTGACTGTCGCTGCTACTCGAGGGTAGAGCCCTTTTTGGCCGCTTCGCCAATTTCTTCTTATTTGTCCGAATGGAGGCAGTGCCTTGAATACCTCGACCACTATAAGATTTGGAAGAAATGCAGAGGTAAGATACCAGAAAATAGGAAAGCATGACGAGAATAGATATGACAACAGAACAGCACATCCTGGCTCTGCTGTTGCATTCGGTCAGACCGAGACAAGGGCGGTCAGACCGGCGCAATCGAAGAGATAGGGTTTGACTAGAATCCTGAGATTTACTAGAATTTAGGGCACAATTTGGTCTCAAATACGTGTGAAAGAACTTATAGTATCAAAGTGATGAATCAATTTCAAGAAATGACGATATTTGGACTAGATTCATCACATTTGCCCTAAACCTCAAGATGAACAGCAAAAGAAATTGAAAACGAAGAAGAATCCGAGCAATATACCTAGAAGACATGATTTGGTGATGATCTTGAACCACGGTATGTCCGAGCTTGACGACGGTTTGACCGGAGAGGAAGAATCCAAAAAAAATATGAGGCGCACGTGAAAGAGACAAGTGGGAAGATGGTGAAAAGGACAGAGATTCGGGATAAAAGGTCTCTGGTCATTGAATTTCGGTCAAACCGTAGACAAGATACCGGTCAGACCGCTGGAAGCAAGAAAATTAAGATGCTCTCTGGAGATGCATTCGGTCAGACCGTAATTTGTTCAGTCAGACCGCTGGAAGGACAAAAAGTCTTGGAGGATTTTGATTGAATTTATGCTCAAGAGATTTGGATAGGAAGATATATAAATATAAGATAATTATAAGAGAGATATAGACAATATCACCAAAGGGGAAGTATTTATCTTATAACTCAACAAATTTTTGATTCATTTCACTCAATTGCCGATAAAGGAGTCTAAAAAGCGCTAAAAGAGGAAGTTCAACCAAACAAGTGATACTTTAAGCACAAGCAATATGAGTTCAACATTTCAAGCCACATTTGAAATATCAATGACGTTAAGCTCATTTCGAAGTTTGCAAAAACGACTTTCATCTAAGGGCTTAGTGAATATATCCGCTAATTGATCCTCGGTTCTCACATTATCCACCACCACATCACCTTTGCTAACATGATCTCTAAGGAAGTGGTGTCGGATATCTATATGCTTGGTCCGAGAGTGTTGAACTGGATTTGTGGCTATTTTCACCGCACTCTCATTATCACACAAAAGAGGCAATTTTTCAAATTTTATTCCATAATCCAACAATGTTTGCCTCATCCAAAGCAATTGTGCACAACAACTACCCGCGGAAACATATTCCGCTTCAGCGAATGATAAAGCTACAGAGTTTTGTTTCTTGGAGGACCAAGATACTAAAGATCTTCCTAACAGTTGACAACTGCCAGAGGTGCTTTTTCTATCCACTTTACATCCCGCATAATCGGAATCAGAATATCCAATTAATTCGAATTTTGCACCTTTAGGAAACCACAACCCTATGCTAGATGAAAATTTTAGATACCTCAAAATGCGCTTAACGGCCATTAAATGACTTTCTTTAGGAGAGGCTTGAAATCTTGCACACATACAAACACTAAACATAATATCGGGCCTAGAAGCAGTAAGATATAATAAACTACCAATGATAGATCTATAAAGCTTTGAGTCTACCGGTTTACCTCCTTCGTCAGAGACAAGGTGACCGTTTGTGGCCATTGGTGTCTTGATTGGCTTTGCTTCTTCAAGTCCGAACTTCTTGAGTAAGTCCTTCACATATTTGCTTTGACTGATGAAAGTTCCTTCCTTGAGTTGTTTAACTTGTAGTCCGAGGAAGAAACTTAGTTCACCTATCAAAGACATCTCAAATTCCCTAGACATCATATTATCAAATTCCTCACAAAAATCTTGGTTAGTGGATCCAAATATGATGTCATCAACATAAATTTGACATACAAAGAAATCATTTCCAATTTTCTTAGTAAATAAGGTAGTATCAACTTTCCCAATTTTAAAGCCTTTTGAAATTAAGAAGTCTCTAAGTCTTTCATACCAAGCACGAGGTGCTTGTTTAAGACCATAAAGAGCCTTGGAGAGTTTATACACATGATTTGGCTTTGTAGGATCTTCAAATCCGGGAGGTTGTTTAACAAATACTAATTCATTAATTTTTCCATTTGAAAAATGCACTTTTGACATCCATTTGATAAAGTCTAATATTATGAGATGAAGCAAAAGCAAGCAAGATTCTAATAGCCTCAAGTCTAGCTACGGGAGCAAAGGTTTCACCGAAGTCCAAACCTTCAACTTGAGTGTATCCTTGAGCCACCAATCTTGCCTTGTTTCTTACTACCACTCCGTTTGCATCTTGTTTATTCTTGAAAATCCATTTGGTTCCAATGACATTATGCTCATCCGGGTTTGGTTCTTCTACTAATTCCCAAACATTGTTGCCGGTGAAGTTGTTTAATTCTTCGTGCATAGCATTCACCCAATCCGGATCTTTTAATGCTTCATCTACAAGTGTGGGCTCAAAAGAGGAGACAAAAGAGTAATTTTCACAAAATGAAGAGAGACGAGAACGAGTTTGGACACCCTTACACAAGTCACCAACAAGTTGATCGACGGGGTGATCTTTGGAAATTGAGTGATGAATTCTTGGATGATCAACCGGGATTTGTGAGATAGAGGTAGAAGGTACTTCCGGTTGTTGTTGAGAGGAGTCTTCCACATTGACCACTTCAGCTATTTGATCTTCATGTTGAGGAGTTGATGAAGAGGGGATAGCTTGAGTGGATGGATCTTCATCTTGATCACTATCTTCTTTCGGCTTGATATCCCCAATGGTCATGTTCTTCATTGCCACTCTCAACCCTTCATTACCTACATCATCCAAATTGTCTTGCTCCTCTTGAGAGCCGTTAGTCTCATCAAATTCAACATCATGTGTCTCCTCAACCAAACCGGAGTTTTGATTGTAGACACGATATGCTTTGCTATTTGATGAGTATCCTAATAAAAATCCTACATCACATTTACTTTGAAATTTAGATAAGCGTGTACCTTTCCGCAAGATATAGCACTTACATCCAAACACTCGAAAGTAGGAAATGTTTGGCTTCCTTCCAATGAGAAGCTCATAAGGAGTTTTCTTTAGTAGTCGATGACAATAAAGACGATTTGATGCATGGCACGCGGTGTTGATTGCTTCGGCCCAAAAGGTGTCCAAAACATTGTACTCCGAAAGCATAGACCTTGCCATGTCTATCAATGTCCGGTTCTTTCGTTCGACTACTCCATTTTGCTCCGGTGTATACTTGGCCGAAAACTCATGTTTGATACCTTTATCATCACACCAATTTTCAACCTTGGTATTCTTGAATTCGGAGCCATTGTCACTTCTCACTTTCTTGATCTTGAAACTAAATTCATTTTCGGCCCTTTGAGCAAAGCTTTTGAAAGTGTTAAACACAATTGACTTATCATGTAAAAAGAATATCCATGTATATCTAGAAAAATAATCTACAATGACAAGACAATAACTATTTCCACCATTGCTCACAAAAGTAGTTGGTCCAAATAAATCCATATGCAATAATTCAAGTGGACTAGAAGTTGACATTGTGCTTTTAGTTGGATGTGAGTTTGTAACTTGTTTTCCGGCTTGGCAAGCACTACATAATTTATCTTTTTCAAACTTTACATCTTTTAATTCAACAACTAACTCATGTTTAACTAGTCTATTTAGTTGTTTCATTCCAACATGCCCAAGCCTTCTATGCCTTAGCCAACCTTTAGAAGATTTAGTAAACAAGCATGTACCAAGATTAGCATCATTTGAATTGAAATCAACTAAATAGAGGTTGCCATGTCTAAAACCTTTGAAAATCAACCTATTATCATCAATACTAGTGATAATCACTTCTTTTGGATAAAATGCACATATAAATCCAAGATCACAAAGTTGAGCTACGGATAAGAGGTTGAAGTTTAGAGATTCAACAAGCAATACATTTGATATGGAGAGCTCGTTTGAGATGGCAATTTTACCCAAACCTTTTACCTTTCCTTTGCTATTGTCTCCAAACGTGATCTTGTCATATTCCGCACCTTCATGATTTAGAGAGGAGAACATGTTGTGATTACCGGTCATATGTTGAGTGCATCCACTATCGAGCACCCAATATTGTCCTTCGGCCTTGTAATTTACCTACAAAACAAAGTTAGGTCCTTTTAGGTACCCAAATCTTTTTGGGTCCTTGGAGGTTAGTTACCAAGGATTTTGGGACCCAAATGGCTTTCTTTTTGGCACCAATGATCGGGGTTCCAACAAATTTGGCTTTAATATCGCCATTGTTCATTTTCTTTAAAACATAGCAAGAATTGAATACAAGAGATGAATTACTTTTGCTAGCATGGCAATTCTTTTCAATGTGACCTAAACTTTTACATTTGTTGCAATATCCCTTTTCTTTTACAAATACGGTTTTAGATGGAACAAATACATGTTTTCCCTTTTTAGGAATGTAGCCTAGTCCTTCTTTTCTTAAGGAGAACCTTTGACTATCTAGAAGATGTCTTAATTTTGATTCTCCTACATAGATAGCATTTAGCTAGATCATTGGTTAGTTTTTCAATTTTGTCCTTAAGTTCATTGTTTTCAAGACTAAGCACATTATCATCAATTTTAGGTCTAGATGGGAATTCAATTAAATCTTCACAAGATGTAGATATGCTAGAAGTAGACATCATGGGTAAGTCACTCAAAATATTGCAAGTGATGCCTATTTCATTACCCGTTTTGTTGGCTTTATGAGTAATTAGTGAGTCATGAGCTTCCTTAAGCATCTCATGAGTTTCTTTGAGACTCTCATGAGATGTGTTTAGCTCCTCATAGGAATTTTGAAGAGTTTTGTATCTCTTCTTCAATTCCTTGAATTTTTTTTTCTCTTTACTCATATAGTCATCAAAACCGGTGATCATCTCAACTAGGTCATCATAAGTATATTCATCTTCGTCACATGATACCTTTGATTCTCCTTTAGCCATGAGGCAATGAGGAGTGGAGAATAGAGACGGAGCTTCCTTGATAGCCACCCCGGCGAGTCCTTTGGGTGATGTTTCATCTTCATCTTCGGAATCGGAACTTGAAGCATCCGAATCCCATTCAATGAAGCAAGCTTGTCCATCCTTCTTCTTCTTATAATATTTCTTGAAAACCTTCTTCTTGCTTTCTCCTTCCTTTTCGTACTTCTTCTTCACCGATTTTTCTTGTTCCTTGTTTTTGCATTGTGCGGAGATGTGACCCTTTTCACCGCAATCAAAGCATCTTCTCTCTTCAAATGGGTTCCTCTTGGATGTTTGTCCTTTCTTGAAGGACTTCCCTTGATATCTTTTCTTCATGAACCGCTTGAACCTTCTCACAAAGAGAGCCATTTCCTCATCGGTGTCTCTCTCATCACTTTCCTCTTCATTGTCTTCCCTTTTGGAGGCTTGAGCTTTGAGTGCTATGTTCTTCTTCTTGGAGTCGGAAGCCTCATCTTTCACTTCTTCTTGAGATTTCTTGAATATGTCATGAGTGAGAATCTCACTCAAGACTTCCAACGGAGTCACACTCTTCAAGTTTGAACGCACAAGTAAGGTTACAATTGTATCATATTTTGTAGGTAAAGCTCTAAGAAACTTATGACAAAATTTCACATTTGTGAAATCCATACCAAGCCCTTTCAACTCATTTACTATGTTATTTAATCGGTTAAACATCTCCGATACATCTTCATTGGGCAACATAGCAAACTTTTCAAATTGGCCCTTATGGATAAATAATTTAGCATCCTTGACCATCGAGGTTCCTTCATGAATATCCATAAGATTTCTCCAAATATCATGGGCCGTTTCAAGTTTACAAATTCTATTGAATTCACCTAGATTTAGAGCACTATAAAGAACATTCATGGCTTGAGCATTAGCTAAGGCATTATCTCTATCTAGGTTAGTCATGTCATCATCATCAAGAATTGCAAAGCCCTCATCCACCACTTTCCAAATCTTTCCACCCATGGCTTTAAGATAAACCATCATTCTAGTTTTCCAATAAGTATAGTTAGATCCATCAAAGAGTGGTGGTTTTGCCAATATTGATCCGACCCTCACTAGCCATCTTTATCCTACTCCGGGATGGTTAAATCCTCTAAAAAAGGAGTCCTAGCTCTGATACCAATTGAAAGGGATCTAGGATATCGACTAGCGGGGTGAATAGGCGATTTTAACAAATTATCAATAAAACAAACAATTTATAGATAATGAGAGAAATAAATAACAAAAGATGAACAAAGCACAATTTCAACACAAGGATATATCCCGTGGTCTCGGTGATTTGCCGATCACCCCTAATCCACGCTGAGGCAAACTCAAATCTCTAACCGCTCCTCTATCTAGTCAACCTTCTCTCGAGAAGTGACCTAGATCTTGAGCCGGATTAGTGTAATGAGTTCTCCAAACCTCGATTTCACTAAGGATGCACTTTTCCGCTCCGGCAAGGTGTGCTCAACCCTTTCACAAGACGTTTTGAGGAGTCTTCACAATCTTCCTTGAAGAGCTCTCCAAAACCTTTCTCCTAGCCGTCTAGGAGCCGGCAAACTCCAAGAGTAACAAGCCGGTGATGATCACTTAGCCTTCTTCTAGTGCCACAAGATTGATTTAATGATCTAAATGCAATGCACTAGAAGATCTCAAATGCACACTCTCACAAATTCAAGAATTTGAACCCTAGAGTGTATGAAACTAGCTTAAGCTCTCAAGGATGATGACAATGCTCAAGATTATGCCAAAAGTTGTGAACAGGGCCGTGCATGGGAGTATATATACCCCCACAATAAATATAGCCGTTACAGGCCGTTGGGAGAAAAAGATCACTTGGCGGTCAGACCGCCGTAATTGCAACGGCATTAAACAGGCGCAATAAATGCTCAACTGCCCTTGTCAGGCATACACACGGTCAGACCGGAGACAATTTCGGTCAGACCGTTAAACTGTCCAGGGACGACACAGTTTCTGGACACGTTATACGGCCAGGCCGATAAATACGGACAGACCGGCTATACGGTCGGACCGTAATTCAAAAGCACGGTCAGACCGATTGCTCGGTCAGACCGGTCTAATCAAACGGTCAGACCGTCATAGCTCAAAAACAACAGAAAGATAAATCAAGAAGTTCCAGGAGTCTGACCTAGGTCTCAACTACGGACAGACCGTCCTTTTAAAGGAATACACTATACTTAGACATAACGTCGGTCAGTCCGAGATCCTATTCGGTCAGTCCGTGAATTCGGTCAGACTGGTCTAACAGACGATCAGACCGACTGAGACAGTGCTGAGCAGAATTGAGCTGAAACAAGCATTTTCAAGTATATGACCTTCTAGTATGCAATGCAAGTTGATTTTATGATTTGTGGCATATAGATGAAGTATTTTGTGATACACCACATGCTCCTCTTAATAGTACGGCAACTATCCTAAATCCGGTCAAAATTCTTCTCTAATCACCTTAGACTGATAAAAATGGAAAAGACCCTATTTCGTACCTTTGCCCTTTTGATCAATGCCCTTTCTTCATCATGAGGCTCTTTCTTCGCCTTTCATTAACCTGTCTTTTAAGTCGCTTCTTGATACAACTAGGCGGGTAACGTTAGTGTAGCATTTGTAGTTGTCATTAATTATTAAAACACTCTTTAGGAGCCTAGAAGCTACACGTGGGGTCTGTGGAGTTCGCAAACCCTAAGGACACCAAGGTCGTGCAGCGAATGGTAAGTTCGCTCACGTAGTAAACTGTGTGTGCACAAGTTCACATATATATTTGTCTCACAATGTAGCTTTGAATGTAACAGATGTCTGCCGAGAAGGAGGCAATGCTGGGATTGTTTACTCCCTAGAGGGAGAACGACATCCTCACTCGGGCTCTAGGAAATAAGGTGCATCCCGGGCAGACGCAGACCATGGAAGTGGTTTTGTTGTGGAAGGACGGCTTCAAAGATAGTGGGTGACGAGGATTGACACCCGGGTCATTTCTAATAAACTTTTGGTTCAAGACAAGTTCGAACCAGACATGTATCTGGTGATGCGAACTCAAGCTATTCTGAGGGGCATCACCATGAGGTCGCAAGCTTTACGCGATCAGGTCGCAAGCTTTACGCGATCAGGTCGCAGCTTTACGCGGTCAAACCGTAAGCCTTGCGCGGTCAGAAGTTCGTAGCCTATACGCGAACTACACATTCGGGATATTGCGCGGTCAGCCAATATCCCGCGGTCAGAACATCTGCCGATCAGGATACTTGGGATCTATCTATTTCGGTTGCCCGTACAACAGGATATTCTAAGTATCCTGAAGATTCCTACACGTGGAGAATCAACCGTCAGAAGGTTAACACATACAGTTATCCGTGAATAACACGTGTTTAACCTGCGTGGAGGTTAAGATCAGTTCCAAAAAACCGCATCCAACCGTCCGTGCAACCGTTTGATGCAGTTTCCTCTACATGGCACCCTTTCAAACAGTACAAAAGGATGGCATGGAGCATCAAGGAGGGGGGGATCATCCAAAACATCAACCGAGAGATCGGAAGATCAAGAAACCCAAAATCATCCAAGTTAGCCAAGTCTACGGCACATCTCATATAGCATTTTAGTAAGCCTTCTTTGGCTTATCCTTGTACACTCTTACAGGGAAAATCCTCGCCTCTGAGAACTTTTCCCTCCATTTGTAAACCTTTTACCACACTTAGTGAAATCTCAACAGGACGTAGGGCTTTTACTCCCACCATCGAGGGCCCGAACCTGTCTAAACTCTCTGTGCTCCTGTTCACTATTGTTCAGCATACCTTCCCGAAGGGTCATCTTGAAAGGTCTCACAATTACAAATTCTGCATAAGTTCGGCTGAGGACTCCGAGTCCGAATCGTCGACAGCTGGCGCCCACCGTGGGGCCTTTCTCAAGGCGTCCTAATTGAAATTCGGAGGTTCGCCGAAACATGGCTGGAGCATATGATTCCGAGAACGATTTCGATCTCGAGGATTATGCCCATATACCCATGCCTTCTCCAAGCGATCCTGTTCCGATGGAAGAGGTCGAAGGCCAGAATCTTCCACAGGTTGAATCATCTCCCCAAGTCATGTTAATCGACCAGGAGGTAACTGGCACAAGGTCAGAACCCGCAGAGGTTCTTAATGTGCTAGGTGATGAATCCGGCCCGTCATACGATCCCGCTGAGGGAAAATATGATGGTGACCCTGAAGTTAGCCCAGGAAGGTTCAACCCTGATAACCTCCACCGTCTCTTTGATTTCGAGTCTGACTCGGAACAAACCGAGATGTTCTCCCCATCGGCGACCTCTCTCCCTAGGTAGTTTGCTGCGTTGTCGGAGGAAACTCCCGATCAACAGGCTGCCAGGGAAGAACAAGATCGCAAACAGAAGGAGGAGCAAGATCTCGAGCAACAGAACAACGAACTACGCAGAACTGCCCTAGAGGCTCTTCAAGATGCGCAGGCTCGTTACGATGCTGCCCCGAGTTCTTCTCGACGGTCGCGTGGTCGTAGACGTGACCAGACTCCTTCCTTACCACCGGAGCATTTCCCAGTGGACGAAGAAACAGTAACACCTGGTGCCCCTAGGAGAAGTACCCATGGTCAACTGCGATCTATCGCGGAGGTCATGCGTAATTTTCCTCCTATGGTCACGGATGCGCAGAGACCGGCCTTTTTCAGGATCCTGGCGGAAAGACTGGACGAGGTTGCATCCGAGGCGACCCCAACAGCCTCTTCCCGCTCAGTGACACATCCCCGTGAACGAGATGGTCCTCATTTTGGCTCTGGCCGACGGAGTTACCCGCCACCTCTACCGTCCCGACAGGACAAATATCGGCGAATGCAGGACTCTCGTAGTAGGGATCGAGTTCCCGTTCACTCTCATATGGGACCCCGAGTAACCTCGCCATTAAGTGAGTTTGCTCGAAACCCGACCGAAAGTCGCAGGACGGTTCACGGTCCTTACGTTGGTTGCAAAGCTTTCTCGCCTGGCCTACGAGCAGTCGTTTGGCCTGATAAGTTTCGACCAGGGGCCATTGAGAGGTTTGATGGAACTCAAAACCCATCTGAGTTCCTTCAGATCTATATTACTGCCATCCAAGCAGCAGGAGGCGATGACAAGGTCATGGCCAACTACCTGCCAACAGTCCTCGCAGGACCGGCTAGAACCTGGTTGTTCAATCAACCTGAGGGTTCTATCTATAATTGGGAAATGCTATGCGATGCCATCCTCAGCAATTTCCAAAACTGTTACCAAAAGCCGGGTAAGGAGGACGACTTGCATAGACTGCGGCAAACTTCGATCGAAACGCTTCGGCAGTTTGTCAAGAGGTTTGTCGGGATAAGAAATACCATCCCGAACATATCTGATGGCTCCGTAATCAGGGCATTTAAGCATGCCGTTCGATACCGGAGATTCACTGAAGACTTGCTTATCCACCCTCCTCGATCAGTGGCCGATCTGTTCGATATGGCTGATCGATACTCCGATGCAGCCGAGGCAGTCGAATGGAACTGAATGGTTGATAAGGGGGACCTACCGCCCCAACCAGGCTTCAAGGACGCCAAGAAAGAAGATTCAAGCAAAAAGCCGGAGTCTTCACCGGGTGGGAAGTCAAAAAAGTCGAAGAGGAACCGCTCTGGACAGTACCGTGAGGTCGCAGTCGCGGAGAAACCACCTTCGACCAAAGGTAATAAGTTTTCTTTTAAAAGTAAAACTGCTTCTGGCGGTCGGGATTCCGACCAGCCAGAAAAATCGACTAATCCGCAGGAGGGCAAGAGGTGGTGTCCACTCCACAACTCCGCAGGCCACGACCTCAAAAACTGCAGGAGTTGGTTGAAACAGCTGGATGATTTCTACCAAGGAGCTGGGCCAATGCCAACCTTACCGCCTAAAGAGCAGGCGTGCGGGGTTAGAGACGTCGATGGAGACGAAGAAATGGCTTACCAGGTACCTCAAAATCATGTTAATGTCATTTTCGGAGGTTCCTCCTCTTTCGTTTCCAAAAGGCAGTTTAAAACCTTTTGCCGAGAGGTTAACCAAACGGAGACATCCCTTGGCGAACCTCAATATCCCCGTTGGTCGGATATGCCTTTGACGTTCGATCGCGCTGACTGTCCTGTGGGGCTAACTCGACCATTGAGGCTACCTCTGGTTATTACCCCAATCATCAGTAACGCGAGAGTCGAAAGTGTCCTGATTGATGGGGGAAGTTCCCTTGATCTTTTATTGGTCAAGACACTCGACGAGATGCAAATTCCTCGTTCGAAGATCAAGCCCATAATCCATCCGTTTTATGGGATAATCCCAGGCCCCTCCATGATGTCATTGGGACAAGTGGTCCTCCCGGTCACTCTGGGAGAACCAGATAACTTCCGAACAGAATTGGTTACTTTCGATGTAATCGATTGTGATTCAGCTTATAATGCAATCTTTGGCAGGCCGACTCTTGCTAAGTTCATGATGGCAACGCACTATGCTTATCAGTGCGGGAAATTGCCTGGCGCCAAAGGTGTCATTTTGGTCCGAGGAAGTCGCAACGTGGCGCTCACGTGCGACCGGCTATCTTTGGAGATGGTCGATCAACTTCCCCTCCGGGACGCTCAGGTCGCCACCGTCGCCACCGATGCGATCAGGGCTGCTCCTCGACCAGATGAGAAACTCAAACAAGTTCCCTTGTACCCAGATGACCCATCCAAGACAATTCGGGTTGGGTCAGCCCTGGATGACAAATAGGAACTCGACCTCGTTGCTTTCCTCCGGGCTAACGCAGACGTGTTTGCTTGGAAACCGTCCGACATGCCCGGTGTCCCAAGGGAAGTAATTGAGCACAGGTTAGCAATTCGACCTGGACAACGACCAATAAAGCAAAAGCTCAGGCGTTTTGCCACCGACCGACAGGAAGCCATCCGAGAAGAGTTAGACAAACTCTTACAAGCCGGGTTTATACGCGAAGTGAATCACCCGGACTGGCTCGCCAATCCGGTCATGGTCCGCAAGTCAAATGGCAAGTGGCGCATGTGCGTCGACTATACTAGCCTCAACAGTGCCTGTCCGAAGGATGACTTTCCCCTTCCCCGCATCGACCAGCTGGTTGACTCCACTGCGGGTTGCGAACTGATGAGTTTTTTGGATGCCTACTCAGGATATCATCAAATTAGCATGGCAGAAGACGATGAAGAGAAAACTGCCTTCATCACCCCGTTCGGCACATACTGCTACGTCAGAATGCCGTTCGGTCTCAAGAACGCTGGTTCCACGTACCAGCGCTTGATGCAAAAGACCTTTCTTTCCCAGATAGGGCGTAATCTCGAAGCATATGTAGATGACTTGGTTGTAAAGAGCACCAAAAGATTATCTCATTTGGACGATCTTGCTGAAACCTTCTGTAACTTGAATCGCTTTGGAATAAAATTGAACCCGGAGAAATGTTCTTTCGGGGTTTCTTCAGGGAAGCTTCTTGGTTTCCTTGTGTGTTCCAGGGGCATTGAGGTTAATCCTGAGAAAATCAGAGCTATTGAACAAATGAGGTCGCCCTCGACCATGAAGGATGTTCAACGCCTGGCTGGTCGCATGGCGGCTTTAAGTCGCTTTATATCGCGATTAGGCGAAAGGGGACTACCTTTCTTTAAAGCCTTGCGGAAACATCATAACTTCACGTGGTCCGATGAGGCCGAAAAAGCGTTTCAGGAGGTAAAAACATATCTTTCCAGTCCGCCAGTATTGGTGTCTCCTTAAAAGGAAGAACCATTACTTTTGTATTTGGCGGCCACCCCACACGCGGTCAGCGCAGTTCTGATCGCGGAAAGGGAAGGAGTACACAGACCTGTCTACTATGTGAGCGAAGTACTTCATGGTCCTAAGGAGCGCTACCCTGAGGTCCATAAGATACTTTACGCGCTACTGATGGCTTCCCGTAAGCTACGACATTACTTTCAAGCACACAAGATCACAGTACCCTCCTCTTTTCCTTTAGGGGATATTGTCCGAAATCCAGAAAAATCTGGTCGAATCGCCAAATGGGCGGTCGAATTCGGTGCCTTCGAGATCCATTTCACCCCTCGCACGGCGGTTAAGTCTCAGGTTTTGGCCGACTTTGTGGTCGAATGGACCAACCCTGAGCCACCCGTGCAGTTGGCAAAGGAACTGGAGTACCCCGATTATTGGACAATGTACTTTGACGGCTCCCGTAGTTTTCGACACTCGGGGGCTGGAGCGGTCTTAGTTACGCCTCAGGGCGAACAGCTTAAGTATGTTATTCAACTACACTTTGTTGCCACCAACAATGCAGCAGAGTATGAAGGTCTTCTTGCAGGGCTCCGGGCAGCAAAATTCCTCGGAGTCCGTCGATTAGTGGTGAGGGGGGACTCACAGCTAGTCGTAAACCAGGTAAACAAGGAGTATAGCACCTCCGATGAGACAATGGCTCATTACCTGGGGGAAGTGAGGAGATTGGAAAAACACTTCAGTCACTTCGAAGTCCAATACGTCCCGCGAAAGGACAATATTCTCGCAGACCAATTATCCAAAATTGGATCCTCACGCTCATCCGCTCCGGCAGGAGTGTTCATTGAACAATTGGACCATCCTTCGATCATGACTTCGGTCGAGGATGATCCGGCAATAGCCTTCATTGCCAACCTCGGTCAGGAACAAGATTGGACTCATCCATTGAGGGTCAATCTTGAACATGGGACCCTACCTGAGGACGAAACCAAAAGCGATCGATTAATTCGAAAGGCGCGTCTGTACAAACTCATAGATGGGGTTATGTACAGAAAGGGTACTCAAGGAGTATTCATGCGCTGCATATCTCAGGAGGAAGGAAAATCCCTCTTGAAAGAAATACATGACGGTGTATGCGGTGCACACGCGTCATATCGAACACTGGTCGGAAAAATTTTTCGACAGGGATTCTACTGGCCTTCGGCACTCGATGATGCCAAGTTTATGGTCAAGATGTGTCCACAGTGTCAGTTTCATGCAAGACAGGTTCATCAACCTGCTTATGCATTGCAAACTATTCCTCTCGCATGGCCCTTCGCGATCTGGGGAATGGACATCGTCGGTCCTATGCCACAAGCGGTCAATGGGTACAAGTTTCTGTTCGTAGCCATTGACACGTTCACAAAGTGGATTGAGGCCGAACCAGTACGAAATATTACTGCATCAGCTGCACAAAAGTTCTTTCACAAGAACATTGTGGCACGATTTGGTGTTCCAAACCGTCTCATCACAGACAATGGTTCTCAGTTCGCTAGCGGTCTCTTCCTAGACTACTGCGATCAGATTGGGACCAAGGTGTGCTTTGCTTCCGTGGCACATCCACAAAGCAATGGTGCCGTAGAACGGGCCAATGGGCAAGTATTGCAAGGCATCAAAAAACGTGTTTTTGATCGCCTCAAGACCCGCTCGGGGGCTTGGGCAGACGAGCTCTATACTATTCTATGGGCACTACGGACTACCTCTAGTCGAGCCACTGGTGAGACACCCTTCCATTTGGTCTATGGGGCCGAGGCTGTGTTGCCAATGGAAGTTAGTATTGGATCTGTTCGCACGAATCAATTCGAACAGGTCAATCAATCCGAACAGCGATCGCAAGATCTCATCCTCCTGGAAGAACGGCGTGATCACGCCCTGATCAAGTCCGCGGTATACTTGCAGGCTATACGCAAGTATCACAGTAAAAAGGTGCGACCACGTGATCTCATCGTTGGTGACTTGGTTTTACGAAAAATTCAAGACCAGTCTAACCGCAATAAATTCTCCCCAAAGTGGGAAGGGCCATACACTGTCGTCTCAATGCCGCGGCCAGGATCTGCGCGGTTAGCCATGGAGGATGGTCGGATTTTGTCCAATACTTGGAACATCGATCAACTTCGCAAGTTTTACGTGTAAGTATTCCAATCACTTTTTCCCTGTTCAATTAGCATCTTTTCATAAAAAGCATGTCTTGTTTTCATACAATGAGTGTTTTCTTTAAGCCCAAATTATACAAATTCGACCTGGGGCTGATCGCTGGCGGTTAGGTTACTACAGCATTTTTTAACCGGATTCGCTGGTCGATCTCATGATCACTTCCAGATAAGTCGCTCCTAAATAAGCCGTTTCTCAACGCACACGGGACTATCTGGCTAGTCTTCGGTCATCTGGGTGGCTACCAGTTTGCAATAAGGTTAAAATGTTACTTTAATCTTGACCATCGGCTTGAAGCGCATATCCCTGGTTATCATACTTATGTTTTCCCCTCTGCTTAAAATACTAAGGCTCCAGTATTCACAAAACAGAGGCGGGGGCTAGAGGAATATACTTATAGTATGAAACTTATGATGCGAATATGCACTTTCTTTTGAAAAAAAAAAAATATATAGTTTTACATACATTGCATTGTAATTACAATTGTTTGGTTACAAAAATAAGGATCATTTGATCCCCAGCTCAGTCAGGAGTTTATCTACTAGGGGCTGGACTTCCTCTATGACTGCATCGAGCAGCTCTTCACTCTCGACCTCAACCGGACCCACCAATGCGTTCAGATCTGCATCTGGGCCATGGTGAAGTCGAACCCGGCTGAGTACGGCTGCTGCGGCTGATCGAACCCTGGTTCTGATCGCCTCTTCGCGTCGCCGTGTATCTCCAGGGAGATACTCAAGCAGTGAATCCGCCTGGGCAGTAAGCAGCGATGTCCAGTCATTTATACTGAGGTTGTCTTGCCTCAGTTCTACCACATCGGTCTTCAAAAGATCAGCCACGGCCTTTAGTTTTTCAAAGATCCGGAGGCTCAGTTCTTTGATTGCCCGATCGGTGTGGCGAATCGAGGATTCAAGAATCTCCTTGTCTCGACTGAGCTGCGTAATTCGACCTGCTTGCGCTGTACAGAGAGAGAAGATTATTCGCATATTATGGATTCAAGTCTTCCTAGTCAGGAATCGGCTTACCAGCATTCTCTGATCGAAGTCTGTTGAGTTCAGTTTCTTGTTTCTTAAGCATTGAGACTGAACCGGCCACCTCCTTCTTCAAGAATGCAACCTCTCTGCAACAAAATCAAGGCAGTCACAACCAAGATATACCCATGTTAACCAGAGGGTAATGGTACTCACCTGCGCAAGCTATCGCGTTCTTTTTGAATGGCTTCTGTACTAGCCATCACAACACGCGAATGGCTTGTTAGCCAGGACAATCCCTGTGGTGCCAAAGAAGAAGGTCAAAGGTGTCCTAAGTATAATTCAGGCACGGAAGCAAAGTCTTATTATACCTCCATAAACTTTTGTAAAACGGCATCATTCAGTTCAGCGGGAATCCTCGCTAGAGCCTCCGACGTGCTCACTACAGGGATAGTTGGCGGGAGTGCCGGCCGGACGCCACCCCCAGAGGCTACTGGTTGTGACCCGATCCCTATACTTGTTTCACCTCCCGCGGTCCGGACGACTTTCTGAACCACGGGAGTAGAGCGCTCTTCATTAGAGGCTCCCTCATTAGCCCTAGTTTCAACCTCCCCAGAGGCGGTTGAAGGGTTAGGCGCTGTCTTCTTTTGCCTAACAGGAAGAATGGGTCAGGCAACTTTTATTTAAGATTACTGTCAAGTAAGAGCTCTTACCTTATTTGAAATCCCATTCGTTCCTGGGACTTCTGGGAAAATTCCCCTTGCGAAGGAGAGCCGTCTCCGGTTCTCGCCTTCCTTATGGTAAACAAGGCAGCACCCCCCTGGAAATGTCATGTTATAGGCATATTCTTAGGGAACAAGTAAAAACACATAAAAAGATCTTTACCTGGGCCACCGGGCTAACTGGTGGGGCTGCATCTGAAGGCCTTGGCGATTCCAGAGTTGCTGGAACCATCATAGCTGGCCTTTGTTCATCCACCTCCTCCTCTGTCCGCAGAGGAGGAGGATTTTCCTCCCTGGAACCCCCAGTGGTCCCAGGGGGAAGCTCTCCTCCCTGTATATACATTAACTTGACAAATGTGCAGAAAGAGTCATAGAAGGAACGGCCGAAAAAGATTCCTTACCTTGGTCGTCCCTTCGACCAGGGAAGCAGAGATAATTGACCCTGAAACCTCGGGGGCTTCAGGAATTGGAGGGTTACCTGCGACCACAAGATTTTTGGTGGTCGCAGGATCTTCCACGACCACCTCCTCGGTAGTAGTGGTCTCTGCGGGGCAGCTTGGGGCATCGCTGGATGGAAGATCCGCGATCTTCCTCCTTCGAAGGATCAGAGGAACGTCATCCTCTTCCTCCTCGCTCCCCTCTCCCTGTACGATGAAGAAGTGATTCCATGTCGCGCCTGAAAAAGTAGCAGGAATGCGATATCTTACCGCAGTCTTTCTTGCGGGACGAGGAATGCTTCGTGAAGACCCCTCCCCAGGGTTTAGCTTGGTCTTCTTAGGGGCAGGACTCTTTGTCCTGGGTCTCTGAGAGACCTTCTTCACATTCTTCGCCGTCGGCTTCTTCGGAGAGCCGACATTTTCACTTGGGAACATCGCATCTGCAAACTTCCCTAGGAGCTGGTTCGCAGTCCATTACAAGGGATTAGCACTGGACACACACAAGACCTGCAGAGCCAAAGCTGGACAAGGAAATTACCTTTCGGCGCTCCTGTCTGAGGTCATCACCAGCGTGAATCAAGCTCTGCGGGCGAGGTGATCTCTTAGGGCCCTCTACATCGGAATTGTAGGTCCTAAGGAGGGAGTTGGTCCGTCTTTCAATCTCGGATGAAGGCAGGACTGTTCCCAAACTCAAGTCAGAATTTGTACAATTCAAAAAGGAGAAAGTTCAGCACCAAAGAAATAAATACCTTGACTGTAGTCCAGGGTGCTATCACCCATGGACCTAATCTCCCACGCCGGATGAGCCCTTTCACGCAGAGGACTCACCCGGTTCTTCACGAAGTCTCGAATGATATCTCGAGCCGTCAATCCTTCATTGACCAAGTGAAGAATCACCTCGGCATGCTTCAAAAGCTCCGAGTTCATCGCCGGAGGAATGTCTAACTCGCTCGACTTCTCCGGTCGCGAGTTTTCAAACCATAAACTGCTTTCGGATGGTGGAGAGCAGTAAAACCACCTTTGGTGCCACCCATGCACAGAATCTCGTAGGGGTGGGGAGGGATACTCCTTTTTATCCCTCAGCCGGAAGTAGATGCATCCGGCGGCGTTGGTACTCTTCGACCACGCCGAAAAGTAAAATCGTCGGAAAAGATCCACGCTGGGATATATTCCGACGAAGGCTTCACAAAGGGGCTGGAATACTGCAAGGATCAGCATCGCGTTGGGGTGGGGGTTGATCAGTTCCCACCCGTAATGTTCAAGGACATCCTTAAGGAACCGACTCTCAGGGAATCGGAACCCGCAACGCAAATACTCCTCAAAAACCACCAACTCGCCTTCTTGGACAGTTGGGGTTTCTTGGTCCTTCTCCGCAGGTCGCCAGTTAATGAGCAGCCGCGGAGAAAGGATCTCCTCCTTCTCTAATGCCATCAGGCTCTCCTCAGAATGGTGAATGGATCTGCTCCAGGACGCCATCTTTGGTGTAGAATCAGAGGGGAAGCTGGCGATTTGGGGAAGATGAAGGCTGAAGAAAATGAGGGTTTTGAGCGGCGGGAATAATAAGGGTTTTTAGCTGTGTGGCTTCTTTGAGAAGACATCTGCTCTTTTTATAGACCCAAGGCGACGCATTAATGAGTAAACGGCTCATTTCAAACGTTCCATTGAATGCTTTATTCATTTCCCATAATGGATACTGTCTCTGATGGACCTGATAAAGTACTCAGGCATCGGATCTGAAACAAAAAGACTTCTTTGTTTTGGAAACTGAAAGCGTAAAAGGACTGAAAAATTTTCAGTACTTTTCAGAGGACGTTTTTCCTTTTTATACTTTGAACTTTTTATTCGAAAAAATCATGTAACCCAATTTTTAACGTACTGGAGTGTTTCTAATTGGGTTATGGTTTTATCGAAATCGTGTTTTAGGCTAAAACTTCGATTCTAACCGAAGTGACATCCTGACCGAGTCCCAACTCTGGTCAAATCTTAGTTCTGACCGCGGCCTTGTAACTGATCGCGGAATCAGGGCAGGTCGCGGTGCTTTTTTCTTAAAAGTGATTTTGATCGCAGAACTAAAATTTCCTGTGTATGAATGGTCGCGAACGTAAAGTTCATGGCTATATTTTCGCACAGAAGATGTGGAGAACATTTCATGAGAAATAAAGAACTTTTATTTCTTACATTCTTTACATACAAAAGGGATGCAGTCGATCAAAACATCGACTTGCTCCGAAAGAAGTTTACAAAGTTCCCCAAGGGACATGTTGTTGTCAGTAGGATCTACACTGACAACCCCCAGGGAACTAGCAACTACCCTAAGTCTATCTATATCGTCCCTAACAACAGACGCACTATTGTCCCTAATCAAGTCAGAGAGTTCTCGCTGTTGCTGAGCGAAGTCCCTCTCTCGACGGAAATGGTGCGCCTCTTCTCGGGATCGATCAAAACATTCTGCTAAACGCAGAATCTTCGAGGCCATCTCCTCGGTCTTCTTCTCCAGGGCATTCTTCTCTTCCAGAAGGGTCTGTCCGGAAGGAAGAAATGGAGCAGCAGAAGGCTGATCGCTGGGGCCTCCTACCTCCTACATTTTTGCAAAAGTTAGTCATACTAACTAAAATTATCAGCAAAAAGGGAGAAGAATTGTTACCTGTCCCGGTGCATAACCCGTTGATACACCCATCTTGGGAGGAAGATCATCATATGGTGGAAGAGCAACCTTCCCAGAAGAAGATTGCTTCGCCAACCCAATACGGCAATCATCTGATCGAGGGATAGTCACCGCTTGCCGACCAGGATGTTGATCACCCAAAAGGATGGGAGAATTGGATGTGAAGGGATCTTTTCCTAAGGATAAAGGCCTAACTTGCCGAGAGGCATGAACGGGGAGGGTCAAAGGAACTGAAGGAAGAAAGAAACTCGCTACGTTCTTCACCTTTGTTCCACTGGAAGATCCTTCATCAACCTTGGGTTTCTTCCTTAAGGGAGACAGGACTTCATTCGTTTGAGACCCTTGTTCGACAATTTCCCCTTCATCGCTCTCAATCTCGATGATTTCATGATCTGCCATTGGGAGGGGTATGTGAAAAGGAAGGAGGCAGGATAACAAGAAAAAGACTTAGACGTGAGAGGGAAATTGTAGATCTTTACATGTCCAGGGGTCTGGTATTTATAGCCGCCTGGGTGACGGTTTGCATTCCAGACGCCTCGGGTTTTGCTAAAACATTTACAATTTTACCTCGAGATAAAAACAATTCTACGGCGCTATCATTGCCCGTCACGTAATGTCAGAACTCGTCTTGAAAAACCAACCGTTTTCACTTAGTGCGCCACTAAGTGGAGAAGTTAAAGGGCCGGGTTAAAAATCCAATGCACGGTTTTTAAATTCGAAATAAACATGTCTCTTCGTTTTCTTCAAATTTGGGGGCTAGCTGACGAGGATTGACACCCGGGTCATTTCTAATAAACTTTTGGTTCAAGACAAGTTCGAACCAGACATGTATCTGGTGATGCGAACTCAAGCTATTCTGAGGGGCATCACCATGAGGTCGCAAGCTTTACGCGATCAGGTCGCAAGCTTTACGCGATCAGGTCGCAGCTTTACGCGGTCAAACCGTAAGCCTTGCGCGGTCAGAAGTTCGTAGCCTATACGCGAACTACACATTCGGGATATTGCGCGGTCAGCCAATATCCCGCGGTCAGAACATCTGCCGATCAGGATACTTGGGATCTATCTATTTCGGTTGCCCGTACAACAGGATATTCTAAGTATCCTGAAGATTCCTACACGTGGAGAATCAACCGTCAGAAGGTTAACACATACAGTTATCCGTGAATAACACGTGTTTAACCTGCGTGGAGGTTAAGAGCAGTTCCAAAAAACCGCATCCCACCGTCCGTGCAACCGTTTGATGCAGTTTCCTCTACATGGCACCCTTTCAAACAGTACAAAAGGATGGCATGGAGCATCAAGGAGGGGGGGGGGGATCATCCAAAACATCAACCGAGAGATCGGAAGATCAAGAAACCCAAAATCATCCAAGTTAGCCAAGTCTACGGCACATCTCATATAGCATTTTAGTAAGCCTTCTTTGGCTTATCCTTGTACACTCTTACAGGGAAAATCCTCGCCTCTGAGAACTTTTCCCTCCATTTGTAAACCTTTTACCACACTTAGTGAAATCTCAACAGGACGTAGGGCTTTTACTCCCACCATCGAGGGCCCGAACCTGTCTAAACTCCCTGTGCTCCTGTTCACTATTGTTCAGCATACCTTCCCGAAGGGTCATCTTGAAAGGTCTCACAATTACAAATTCTGCATAAGTTTGGCTGAGGACTCCGAGTCCGAATCGTCGACAATGGGCCACTGTGGAAGAAGGCCCGCTTCTTGAAGGATAAGGAATTGGAGTTGGCCGAAAAGATATGGCAGAGGTACGGGCAGACATAACTATAGAATTCATGGCCAGGTTCGCTGAAATGAGGGAACAGTTAGGACGGTTGAGTAGATTTGTGCAGTCCAAGGTAGTAGATCCAGCTCCCGAGGGTGACAGTACCCCATGGGGTCGACCGAGCAATTGCTCTTCGAAGGTCAATGTGGATCCAGTGGATCTACTTGAGGTATTGCAAGCCTTGAACCGTGCACTTAAGTTGATTCCACTCCCATTCCATTAGAATTGTTTCGCAAATATGTTTCAATTGTTGCAAATTTGCAGATGCGGGAGAGCTGCAGCCTAGTGGTTCACCTAGGCGATGAGCCCGTAGAGGTTGCACACGGGTTCGTATATCCATCTGGGGAGGATGTCTGGATCCACTGCGTACTTTTGAAGTTGGGGTTCGCAAAGGTACAAGTGGACAGGGAATTCATTCTAGTGTCATACCACCAAACGTAAGAGCCTTTCCTACTAATTTAACTCATTCTTGTATGTTATGCCTATAGAACCCTGCAAGACTGTGAAAAATTCTCACTTTTGTGACTGTCTCAGGGGTCGGCCATCTCTTGATCACTTCAATCTTGGCTTCATCTACCTCAATTCCCTGTGGTCTAACAACATAGCCAAGAAAAGAAACTCGATCCGTGCAAAAGGTGCACTTCTCAAGGTTACCAAATAAACGTGCACCACATAGTACATTAAAAATAGCACACAAATGTTCCATGTGTTCATCTTGTGACTTGCTATAGATCAAAATGTCATCAAAGTATACCACCACAAATCTACCAATGAAAGCACGTAAAACTTCATTCATTAATCACATAAAAGTGCTAGGTGCATTAGTTACACCAAAAGGCATTACTAACCACTTATATAAACCAAACTTAGTTTTAAACGCGATTTTCCATTCATCTCCTAGTTTCATTCTAATTTGGTGGTAACCACTCCGCAAGTCAACCTTAGAAAAAAATTATAGAACCACTTAATTCATCAAGCATGTCATCTAACCTAGGAATAGGATGACAATACCTTATTGTAATATCATTAATGGCTCTACAATCAACACGCACTTGCCAACTACCGTCTTTCTTAGGAACCAAAATAACAAGAACGGCACAAGGACTAAGCTAGGCTTTCCCGTATGTACTCTCGGTCCAATAAGTCTTGAACTTGGTGCTGAATTTCCTTAGTCTCTTCGGGGTTGGTTCGGTAAGGCGCATGGTTTGGCAAAGCCACTCCCAGGATCAAGTCGATTTGATGCTCAATACCTCTCATAGGTGGGAATCTCATCCGGAAATACATCCTCATACTCCTGCAAAAGGATAGTGACCACTGGAGGCAAAGAGCTAGGCAATTTATCAAGGGAGAAAAAAGCCTCTTTGCAAATCAAAGTATAGCCAACTGAAGTACACACATCAAGCTCAAGTAAATTAGATTTCGTAGCAAGCATGTTAGCACCTTTCAGTTTAGTTCCCGCCTTCTTAACACTAGGTTCTTTCTTATCCTTTTTAGGTGGGAAAACTTCTTTGGCTACAATCTGATTTTTAGTATTAGTACCCTTTTCCTTACGTTCTTTTCCAGCTCTTTCTAATTCATCTTTCAAAATTGCAGCAGGGGTCATTAGAATTAATTCAACGGTTCTTCCATGGTGTAAAGAACAAGCAAAGAAGCTGGAAAAGAACAAGCTTATCAATAAAAGTGTATTTATTGCTTCTACCATGGTGTAAAGCATCAATATCATATTGCCAAGGCCTGCCTAAAAGCAAAGAACAAGCTTGCATAGGCACTATATCAAAATCACAATGATCATGGTAGGTACCAATCGCAAAATGCACTCTCACAATTTTATTTACCTTCAACTTACCGCAAGCGTTGAACCATTGAATGTAATATGGCCGTGAGTGCTACTGTGTGGTCAAGCCAAGCTTCTTGACCAACTCAGTTCTAGCAAGGTTGTTGCAATTCCCTCCATCGATGATGACGCGACACGATCTTTCCTTCACAACGAACTTCGATTGGAACAAGGTGTGGTGCTGATTTTGCTCCACTCTCTCCATTTGAGCACTAAGTACTCGCTGCGCTACAATGCTCATATACCTCTTGGATGCTTCAACTCCAAATCTGTCCACTCCATCGTCATCGCTATCCGTCTCATGTTCATCACGTGTAGGGTTAGCCGCAACAAGATCCAAATCTTCCTCATCAATATCACTAGTACTAGTATACTCAGCGTCATCTTTTGCAATGAGGACTCACTAATTTGGATAGTCCTTCATGACATGGCCCCATCCCTTGCAACGGTAGCACTGCGTGTCACGGGTCCTGCCCGTGGAAGCCACCGATGAAGCGCTCTTCACCGGTGCTTGCACTGTCGCTGATTTGCTCACTGCGGGAGCACGTGATGGTGGTGTAGAGTAAGCAGGACATGCATGGGAAGTAGACAAAGTAGAATGTCCAGAGAGGGTGCAGGTGGAACCCTGGGTGTAGGTGTGGACCGACTTGAAGTAGATCCTCCCAAAATACCTCGGCTTGATCGAGCTTGTCGTCCTTGTACTTCCCTTTCAGCTCTGCAAGCAAGATGAAACAAATGAGTGATATTATGATAATCCTTATACTCTATTATGTCCCGGATTTCGTGGTTTAAACCCCCAAAAAATCTAGACATTTTTGCATCCTCATCTTGCACTTTACAATGCAACATACCAATTTGTAACTCCTGATAATACTCTACTACGGACTTATTACCTTGGTTCAAGCGCTGCAAGTTATTCAATAAATATCTAGCATAATATGTGGGTACAAATTTAGCTCGCATTAATTCTTTCAAAGCACTCCAAGTGGTAGGGACATTATCCGTTTGTTTAATTTCATGCCACCAATATGTTGCAAAGTTAGTAAATTCACCAGTGGCAAGTATAATTCTATGTTCTTCCGGAACTTCAAAACATGATAATTTTTGATCCGCGGTTAACTCCCATTATAAATATTCATCCGGATTATAACGACCCTCAAAAGATGGCATGGTAAATTTAACTTTAGAAAATGCGTCATTAACATTACTATGATGTCAATTAACATTACCATTGTTACCTCCCATACCATGATGATTGTAGCGAAGACGATGGCGTAGCCGTGCATCCCGTTCAGAAACACAATCATCCGGAATGCCAACACTCTCGTCACCTCCAACATCCTCTATGTTGTCGGTGAGGGATGCTTCTTCATCTCCGTGGGCAGCAAGGTTTCCCACCCTTCGACCTCCATTGGGAGGGCCAGGAGCCACAGGTGGAGGTGGCTATCTCTCAAAGTGCTCCATTCTTGTGATGAGGTTGGCGATGCTCCGCTCGATTCGCTCCGTCCTATGCTCATTGTCTTGAGCAAGCTTGGTGAGTTTTGCGTCAATGCCTCTCAACGGGCTTTGATGATCCTCCACATACTTCACGAGCTCAA
The DNA here is from genome assembly GCA_019359835.1 of Pharus latifolius. Lineage (NCBI taxonomy): Eukaryota > Viridiplantae > Streptophyta > Magnoliopsida > Poales > Poaceae > Pharus > Pharus latifolius. Next base: position 63,572,411 of record CM033322.1, read on the forward strand.
TTCTTGTAACACACTTGTCTCCATCTGGAACTCCAGGCCCCGATCCTGTCATTGTTAGTAGAAGGCAAGAGAAAATACAGTGTATATATTCTTCCTATCAACTACTAGGTGGTGGACAAGGTGTAAAAGTCACTCTCGCTCAAGCTTCTTACCAAGCTCTTGCAAGTTTCTTCCCAACTGCGACAGGCGATGCAATCCGGTGGGCTGGTTCGTGACAACTTGTGACAGTGATGGAGCTCGCAATTGCAAAGTAAATCTGTAAATGAGTTGGAAGAAAGTGTAGCTCAGAAGGCTATGTATGAGTAGAAAGGATTAGCAATTAATTCAATTCAGAAATTGCAAAACTGAAACGTAGTCCCAAACTAGTCTATGTCATTGGTCTAAACTCGTCTCGGACCTACTTCAAGCAAGCAATGGATACACACTAGCTCAAGGACTCAAAGGATGGAAGCACTTCTGAATTTTTTCTTATCTTCACATTTTTTGCACCTCTTTTGCCTTTTTCTAATTCGGTGCACCTTTTTCTTTTCTTGTCGGACGATGCACAGGGAGACCGAGTTGGCTTCAGCCAATGCTTCTCAACCTCGACTAACAACTAGATCAAACTCGACTTGGACCAGCAACACAGCGACATGATGAGGGACGACGATTCAGCAAAGCAAACCAAACTGAAAAATTGCCAAGGCACAAAGGCTTGGACGGGGGAAACAACGACATCGAACAATTTTTTTTTTGTGGGGCAATTTTTTGGACTCTAGGGCGAAGAACATAATTAATCTAAAGGGGAAAAGTATTGATACCTAACAGGCAACACGGCTCTGATACCAATTGAAGCGACAGCGACCCAATCTTTCGATAGGTTCTACTTTACGGAACAGAGACGTTCGCGTTCCAGGGCTTCCAATCAGCGGGGATTGAGTCCTTGCAATCACTACACCCATGCACCTGTCGTTATCAATCGTGCTCACGCTCAGATGACCTTGCCACGAAGGTTAGTTCCTGCACGCAGTAGACGAAATGGGCAAGAACAAGATGCAAAGCAATCTTAAATTTCAGAACGAACAACTGATGTTATCTTTCACCAAAACAGGTCTTTCAACACTACTCCAATGGACAATTGTGTCTCACACAACAGGAAACATTGTAGCAAATAACCTGCTAATCTGATGGCGGTGGCTTGTTTTTATGAAGGGAAGAGTGAGAGGGTGACCAAAAGGGGTGGCGGCTAGGAAGGTGGCCATGCTAGGGTTGCTTCCTGTAACACTCTGGGTTTGAGGTGAAAATTCTTTTTCATAAAAAGTCATGCATGCATAGGTCCCTCCAAGATCAACAAAATCAGCCTAGACTCATTCTATCCTAAGCCCCAAAAATCTCAAAATCTTCTCTGTGGACCCATATTAAGATCGGACTATCCATATATGATCTACTATTTATCCTAAGTGTAAAATCCTTCAGAAGCCAGATCAAATTCGATCTCTAACTCCCAGAATCATCAGTCTTAATCTGTTTTTGAAAACGGATTTAATTGAATACCCTAATTACTCAATTTTCCAAAGTGCCGACCAGTTTGGCAGCTGTAGAGCCGCTTGCTAGCCATCCTGTCGCTGCCGCTGTTCGCGTCGCCTAGTGGCTTTGCCGGCACAGTTCTCACTGCCTCCAACCTCGCCAACTTCGTCCTGTGCCTATAAATAGCAGCCGATGACCAGCTTTACCTTCACCAATTCTCTCCAGAGCTCCCTTAGCCATTAAATCTCTCTTCTTCTTGTTTCTTTTTCTTCTCCGGTAAGCCGCCGAGGAGGAGAACATCGCCAGGATCCACCTCAGCTTCAATTCTCTATCCAACTTCACTGGTATGTTCCTTGTGCCCATCTTCTCATACCATTCATCTAATTCGTCTTCGGTGAACTATATCACCGGCAATCGCCGGAAATTCAAATTGCCCAGTTCTGGCTATCGCACCCCCTTGCAGCCAAAATTAGCCTCCCCTCCTGTGGAATAAAATGATCACTAGAGCTCACTGAACAAGCCTGTTCAAGCCAAATTTGAATTCAGCTAGTAATTGAAGTTCTTCATTTCTTTGCGCGCCGTCGAGAATAGGTCATGTCGCTGGCCCGCTCCACCGAGTCTCCGACCAAATGGATTGCACCAACTCACTCCTTGTATCCCGTAGATGGTGTAGCCGAGCCCAATCATCCTGCATTTCCTTAAACCAGCATCATCTCTCTCGACCTTCGTTCTCAAGACCGGCGTCAACGCCGGCGAGCCTCAAACCTCAACCGCAACCAGATTCCTCACTCCAGCACGATCAGCACCACCTCAAGAGCAAAAGCCCATGATTAATTTCTTGTTCCATCCATCCATGTGCTCTGTCATCGTAGCTCGTCTTGAGTCTTCAAAGCTGACGACTTTGACCTCACCGTTCGCCGTCGTCCGGCCACCATCACCAAATTAACTTCGCCAGTAGCTTCTCCTTGACCTCGCCTACCCATTTGACATGGTTGGCGAAGCAATGCTTGAAAAAATATATCAAACACCCAAAACCTAGATCAAGACACTCAGTTCACTGTGCACAGGGCTCTTTTTGCAAAATCCTTGAACTTCTGGACTTTTCTGCCATAACCAGTTTGTCAAACAGTTGCCTTGTTCAATTTTGCACCCAATTCCTTAAGCTAGACTTGTTTTGTCAACTGGAAATCCTCTAAAGAATGTCTATGCCATTCTTGACTTTGTCAAGCCGCGAACCGAATGTCAATCGGCTGACATTCGTTGTTTTGAGCAAACCAACCGCGAACCCAATGTCCAGATTGATGTCTTGAAACATTAATAACCTCCAGCATCCAACCTCAGCCAAAAATCTACAAAACCCTAGAGTTTCGACCCAGTTTAACTTGTAGTCTCAATCAACTTCAGCAGCATTCAGTTTATTCTTTTAGAGCACATCTGCATATAGATGATAAAACATTTTAATATATCTAGTAATCATTGTGTGTTTGATTTGCTGTTGAGTAGATCCAGAGGTAGAGTTCGAAGACTTCACTGCCGACCCAACACCAACTGCTGATTTTTACGACGTGGATGGCAAGTCATATTCTTGAACATCTTGAACCTATATTTTATGAGTTGCTATAATATGACCTTGAATATAAGTAGTATTGCATGTGAAAGAATGGTTGAAATATGAATTGGCAGTACTAGGTTGGATGCCAGTGAAATGTGAAATGATCTAGTAGTAAGCCATAAACTAATTTATATGTATATATGTATATTCATGAAATAGAACCTTAGCCGTGACCAAAGTTTGGTATGGAATGGTGGTGGCACTAGATATGCAGGGCTGTGGATGGTCACTGGCTTATAAGGACTATAACTTTGTGTTGTGCTTCTAGTAGCATGAAAAATGTGCTAACCGCAAGCTTGGTATGGGACAGGCCTGAACAAGTAAGTATGCATATCGCACATGAAACACCTGCATGAGATGGAAAGTGGTGAACGATTTGACACGGAGTGTGGCTCCAACACATATCACTAGATGTGATGCACGCTGACCCAGTAATGGGAAAATGCAGTCGGGGTGGGGGTATAGCCAGCCACAACTGTGGTTTGTCTGACCATAGGGTCAGGGGTGAACTGTGAGTGAACCATAACAAAAGTTCTTGTTATCTCCACCTTGTCACTCACATATTGCAGTGAGGAAGGGTCTAATCATATTGATACGATGGGCATGAAAGTGGAATATCTTGCGGGTAAATTAGTACTCCTCTGCAGAGTTAAAAACGTATTCGAATACTTTGAGCTCCCGGGTTTATAGGAGTCTACTGCAGTGGATTAAATCTACGTCGATGTGACACAAGTATATTTTCTAAATAAAATTTGATAAGTCAAGCTTACCCAAATGACATGTGTTGTCATGATAAGGGGTGCTGCTGTGGGCTGTCCTGTGTCGACGTGTCGCGGTAGTACTATTAATAGTGAAATATGAATATCAATGCTATGTTATGAAAAGTACTGCCATAAGCATAAGTTGTGAAGAGAAAAAGTATTTTGCAACCTTTCCCTCCTTCCCTACTAGCATAGGTTCATATCATCACTATTATATGTATATACTCTTACCCTATGACTTGTTGAGTACGTAAGTACTCACCCTTGCAATATATAATCCAATAGATCGAGTGTTCCATGATCAAAATGAATGCTTGGAGAACTTCTTGGATCCAGAAGGAGGAGAGCTAGTTCCACGTGAGCTCTAATGTGTGTTGTTCTGCTGTCAACTTCTTGCTATGGGGGTTCACCTAGCTTCTGACATGTAGTTGTTATTTTGCTTATTTATGCCGTGATGGAATTGTAACTCCTTATGTTGTACTAAGGCCAGCAAGCCACACTGCTTAAAATATTTTGTAAGTTACTCTGCTGTAATGTACTCCTGTGCTTGACTTATCCTATGAAGTCAATAGTATGCATGTATGGGACCAGCTGCAGTGAGCTGGGTCCCCATGGTAGTAGTCATAGTCCCCAAGGCGGGGCGCGACACCTCCCACGTCCACAACCTGGGCTTGGGCCCCTCCCTCAAATTAGAAGGCTTGAGGCCCAAGAAAAGGTGACGCTGCACCATGTAGCAATTTGTCGTGACGATTTGGAGGCCTTCCTGGATGGATTTTGAGGACAAGCTGGATCCTTTGGAAAGGTTATGAAATAATCTTTTCATCAAGTACTCATACACCTCAATCGGACTTCGGACGAAAGAATTACGGCCTTTGGAAGCCGGTACTGTCAGGCTGTCTCCGAACTGACTTCTGGGCTCGCGTGGGCTTGTACTCCGAATTGTGTGTTGGGCCTGGTGGTAGTGATATGCTGCTGCAGATGAGGTGGCTCCAAGAGGACGAGGTCATAACCAACTGGGGGTGGCGCCATTCTGAAAGTATGTCTTCATGTAAGGAAGTTGGGGGCGCCATCTTGAGCTGAACAGCCAACATGCAATAGGTGCCATGACTTGAAGTGTCTTCTCCAATATTCCTAAGTAACAGAACGTCACAAGAATTCAGTAGCATCCCATCCTTAATAATATAATTATGAATAGCGAGGGACGAGCTCACCCCAAGATTTAATTGACGTGCACGAGCTCGTGTTATTGGACCTTCAATTGTTGAAACATGAGGATCAGCAGGTGTAGTGCATGTATCTGAGGCAGCAGGTGTAGTGCGTGTATCCGAGGAAGTGATGTCCTCATCACTATATGTGAATAAATTGAATGTGTGAATAAATATGTGAATAAATTCAATGTGTTGAATGTGAATAAATTTAGTCTTTTTAATGTTGAATGTGTATTTGTGAATGTAACTTTTTTGTATCTGTACTGTATTGTGTATCACAATTTCTTCTATCGGTTAAACAACACAGGAAGTTAGAATAGAACAACATCTTCTAATGGTTCACTATCACTATCCGTTAGAATATAGTAAGATATTCAAACAATTCACTAATACTATCCAATAAAATAATATAACATATTATAACGGTTCACTAGTACTATCTGTTAGAATATAGTAAGATATTCTAACTGTTTACTAATATTAACTACTAGAAAATAGTCGTCTATTCTAACGGTACACTACGAACAACCATTAGAATATAATGTAATGTTGTAATGGTTATTAAGAATCAACCATTAGACTGTAGTAAACTATTCTAATGGTTCACTTAAAAGAATCGTAAGAATATTGTAATATACTCTAATAGTTCACTAAGAAGAACTGTTAGAATATAGTAACTATTTTAACAGGTCGAAACCATTCGAGTAGTGCTAGGCTTGTTCTATCGTACCGATCACTAGCGGTATGAGAACCGTTAATAAAGATGTTTTTGAACTGTTAGTAGATTACATTTTTGTATTAGTGAGTGTTTAATTTTTTCTCTAAAAAGGGCAATCTAGCAACTTTGTTAACGAGTGTTTTCTTTGTATGGTTTATCTTAACTCCTATATGAAAGAAGATTGTCAAGACAATTTAATTGATTAAGCTCTCTTTTTTCTAAGGTTGAAATTTGATAATCTTAATATTTGCATTTAGAACGTTTAAATTGCTTAGATCAATTGCCTCAAATACATAGACGTGATGTGAATTTTTGGAAGATTGTTAATTGAAAATCAGATAAACCAAGGCATCTCAATTTTTGGAAAAATCATTCACATTCTTCACTTGAGGACAAGCAAAGTGCTAGCTTGGGGAATTTGATAAGTGCTCACTTCGTAGCATTTTTACCCTAGGTTTAGTATAAAAAATGTGCAAAATTATGCTTAAAACTCCTCTCATGCGACATTTTGTGCATAAAATTTGATTATTTTTACAAATTGCTTTCATAGTTGTGTTCATCATGTTTTAGGGATCAAACCTGCCAAATTTGGGAAGATTTTGACCAAATTTGAGCCCCATACGACCAAGAAACCAAACTGGACAAGCAAAGAGATCCTTACTTTGAATTTGGGTCTGCAAATACGCTCCTTGATTCTCGTGTCAAGAATGGCAAGCAAATGATTTTTGCTGAGAATTTTTCTGGGTTTTTCGAGAAGATGGCGTCAACCAGAGACGATTCACATTCTTCTTCGTTACATAATTCTTCATTAGCAAGTGTTAAAGACTCTTTTTCTTTAGAACTTCCAACCTCTTCCCATCAGAGAGTTGTCTCTTCTGAAAAATTCTCTTAGTCTTCTATGGCCAACTTTTGGGTGGATCCTGTCCCATTTCTTCGGAATGGCTTAGAAGAAGTAATTGTTCCTAACAGGCCCCTTAGAACTAGGTACGTTGCTTCAAGATCAGAACTCAATGAAGCTACTGCAGTGGCTTCACTTGCATCTACAGCTAACCATCCGCGTCAAGTGGTACTTTCAGAATGAAAGGGGATTGGAGTTCCAAGTTTCATCTTCGGCTCTGGGGCCAGCATCAGCTATGGTTCGTTTTGCTTCAACTTTTGTGAGGGATAGCATTATGGATGAAGGTCTGCATGTTTCTGAAGATTTTATTTTATTTCTTTCTAAACATGATGAGGGACCTAATCAGAGAAAAAAAGAGTTTTAATCAGTATATTTGGCTCATCCTTCTTAACTTTCCTTTGGGTTTCTGGTCGGTTCATAATCTTTTTAAGGCTGTATCCACTTTTGGGAAATTAAAGGAGTGGGATATGGGGTTTCAACTGGACGAAAATTGATCTCACGTTTTAGTTAAATGCCTGGTTACGGATTTGGTGGACATTCCTCGTTTCCTAGTCATTATAGAGATGGATGAGAACTTAGGATGCAGTTGGACGGTGCAAGTTGTGATTTGCTTTGTGCGTCATACTGAGGCTTTGGATGGTGATGAAGATGAGCCAAATGATTTTTTTCCTGGAAATCTTAATGGCAATGCAGCTCAAGGAAATGATGAAGATATTGAAGAGGATGATGATGGTGATGATCTTGATATTGATATGCAGGGGGAGGAGGGTAACCCAATCTGGGCTGATATAGAGCCTCATGATCATGAGGTTGATCAAGTTTGGCCTCCTAATGCTGCTGGTATGCAAGAATCTATTGGTTCTTTGTCATTTTCAGAGTCTTCTGATTCCTCTGTTAGTTTTATACTTTGCCCTGTCGTGGTAAAACCTACTTTGTCCTTTCATTTCTCTGTGGTTAATTGGATGTTTGTGTCAACTTCTCTATCGTTCTGGACTTTCACACAATGGATTTTAAGTTCAAGACTGTGCTTAAGAGTCTCTTGGACTCTTCTTAATAAGGAAACTTGCAAAAGGATGGTTGCTAATAAAACTTGGAAGCTTGTGTTCAAGAGATAGAACTCTTTTGCTAGACATTTGAAGATAGCACATTCTTCTTTGAAGAGGAAGTCCACACCTATTTCCTCAAGTTCTCTCAGAAGAAGTCCAAGACTAGCAGCTAATTCCTCGACTTTAAACCTTCCGTGGTGCCTCCCCTTTCGCTGGAAATGGTTCAGGCTCTTGGCTTGAAATGTGGCTTGCCGGCTGATTTTTTGTCAGACATGCACTTCAAAGGACTACTATCGATGATCTTGATGATTAAGTACAAATGGTTGAGGAAACTGCTCTTGTGTTTAGACTATCTGTGGAGCTGCACTTTTTGGGTTGTAATGGCTATCTTTTTGCCTGTTATTAGTTACTGGTCTATGTGTTTTGTAATATCTTTCTTTTTGTGGTTAGTCTTTTACACTGGTTGTAATAGACTTTTTAAACTTGACTTTTATGCTCATGTACAGTTGCAAATCTTTTTCAATTCTCAGCTGGAATGTTAGAGGCTTGAACTCTATGGCCAAAAGACGAGCTGTGTTTAATAAAGTTAAAGAAACTAGGTGTTGTGTTATTGTATTAAGGAATCTAAATTGAAGATGGTTGATTTGCCCATTGTGAAAAATTGTTGCCCTAATCGTTTCAGAGATTTTGAATTCCTTCCCTCTTTGGGTGCTTCAAGGGGACTGCTTACTATTTGGAATTCACAGCTGTTTCAAAAGAAAGGGGTGTACAAGAATAAATATTCTTTGACGGAAGAATTATTTCATGTTTTATCTGGTTTAACTTGGGTGATTACCAACATCTATGTGCCTTGCTTTCATCAGGGAAAAATGGAATTTATTCAATTGTTAAAGAATATAGTTATGCCAGATCATCTCTATTGGTTAATCTTGGGTGATTTTAATTTGGTTCGTGCAGTGGCGGATAAAAGTACAGGTAGAAATAATCTGATTGAGATGGATGAGTTCAATTTGGCCATAAATCATCTTCAGTTGGAAGAGATTCCTTTTAAAGGTAGAAAATTTACTTGGTCCAACATGCAAGTTAATCCCCTTTTGGTGAAATTGGATTGGTTTTTAGCTAATGGAGCATGGATGGTGGTTTTTCCATTCTCTTCAGTTTCTGTTCTTGGTAGGAGCACGTCTGATCATGCTCCTTGTGTTTTAAATATCAAACCAAAAATTCCTTTGGGGCATATTTTCAGATTTGAAAATCATTGGGTTAATTGGGCTGGTTTTAGAGATCCTATTGCTTTGGCTTGGAATTCAATCCCGTTTGAGGATAATATTGCTAAATCTTTGGTCTCCAAATTCAAGCTTCTTCATTGATCTTTGAAGTTGTGGTGCAAAAAAATGTTTTAGCCTCAAATCTGGATTGATAATTCTAATTTGGTTATTTCACTTTTGGATGGGCTGGAGGAACATAGGTCTTTAAGCACATTGGAATTCAATTTCAGGAAGATCATTAGATTGCATTTGAATCACCTTTTGAAAATTGATAAGGAATACTGGAGGCAAAGAGGCAAATTCAGATGGGCTAAACTTGGTGATGAAAATTGAAATTTTTTTCATGCCGTGGAATCAAAAAATTTTAGGAATAATTTGATTTCTTCTTTAAAGAAGGATTTTGGTGGCATCTTAAATTCTCATCAAGAAATGGCCGAGCACTTGTGGCTCACATTTAAAAACAAGTTGGGTTCCTCCATTTCGGCACCCATGGACTTCAATCTGGAGGAGTTACTTTTGGACTTTAAGGGCAATTTTGCATCTCTAGAGATTCCTTTCTCTAAGGAAGAGATTGATAATTGTGTTGCTTGTTTGCCTATAAATAAGAGCCCTGGTCCGGATGGCTTTAATGGTCTTTTTTACAAAGTTTGTTGGGATATTATTAAACATGATTTTTATAGACATTTTCAGAATTTTTACGATGGCTCAGTGGACTTAAATTGGATTAATTCTTCTTGGATTATTCTCTTGCCTAAAAAGGAAGAGGCTCAGTTAGTGAAGGACTTTCAACCTATCTCTTTAGTTCACAGTGCCATTAAGTTGATTACTAAGATTTTGGGCTCAATACTGCAAAAATTATTAAGGAAACAATTCACAAGAATCAATATGGTTTTATCAGAGGAAGGTCTATTCAAGATTGTCTAGCGTGGACTTTTGAATATTTAAATATTTGCAAAGTCAAAAAATATCCTTCTGTTCTTCTCAAACTTCATTTTGAGAAAGCTTTCAATTCAATTGAGCATAATTCAATTTTGGCTATTATGAAGGCTAGAGGATTTGGTAATAGATGGTTAAATTGGATTTCTTCCATCTTGCACTCGGATCCTCTAACATTCTTCCCAATAATGTTCCTGGTAAAGTGTTCAAATGTGCTAGAGGGGTTAGGCAAGGTGATCCTCTTTCACCTCTGCTCTTTGTGCTAGTTGCTGATCATCTTCAAAGTATTTTGAATTTGGCTAAACATAAAGGTATTCTTGGGATGCCTATACCTAACCTCAATTCACAAGAATTTCCCATAGCCCAATATGTGGATGATACTCTTATTATTTTGAAAGCATCTGGAAGAGAGATTTTCTTGTTAAAAGCTCTTTTGCAGTCTTTTTCCAACGTTACTGGGTTGAAAGTTAACTTTGATAAGTCCTTCCTGGTGCCAGTTTACTGTGAGAAAGACATGTTAATGCATCTTGCTGGGATTCTTGGTTGTAAAATTGGTTCTTTTCCATTTACATACTTAGGCCTGCCTTTGGGATTGGTTAGACCTAAAGCTTCTAAGTTTGAAGGATTGATAAATAGAATTGAGAAAAGGTTAACTGGTTGGCATCTTTCTCTGCTTTCAATGGGTGGAAGATTAACTTTACTTAACTCGGTGCTTTCTTCGTTGCCTATGTTCTATATGAGCACTCTTAAGATCCCTGGAAAATCAATTGACAGAATAGACAGAATCAGAAGAGCTTTCCTTTGGAAAGGAAGTGATTCTTGTGTTGGAGGTAATTGCTTGGTTGCTTGGTCGAAGGTTTGCTGTCCAAAAAGAAATGGGGGGCTAGGAGTTTTAAATGTTAAAATTCAGAATTCAGCCCTTATGATGAAATTCCTGTTTAAATTCTTTAACAAAATAGATACCCCTTGGTCCAATTTGATTTGGGAGTATTATTATTCCAACAAGTTACCTCAATGGTATTCTGGAATTGGTTCTTTTTGGTGGAGGGATGTGCTTCTTAATCTCACTTTGTTTCAAGGGTTATTTCATTGTGCACTTGGTAATGGTTCCACATGTAGTTTATGGACAGATTTGTGGTCTTCTAAGATTCTTTCTCAAGAATGGGCGGAATTATACTCATTTGCGATCAAGGAGATTTCAGTTTTCAATTTCCTGAACTTGGAAATGTTAGAGGAATGTTTTTCACTCCCTCTGTCTCCTTTAGCATATCAACAATTCTTGCTTTTGGGTAATCAACAGCAGGAGGTTCAGAATATGAGTCACGACAGAGATAATTGGCTTTTCTTTGGTTAAAAAATGATAGTTTTGTCACAACTAAAGTTTACCGGGCTTTATCTGGTCAAAGATGGGAGCATAAAATTTTCTCAAGGTGTTGGACTAATAGTTGTCTTACTAAGCAAAAAGTATTCTTCTGAATTTTTCTTCATTGCAAATTACATACTAAAGACCTTCTTGCTAGGAAGCAATGTGTCTTGGACAATTATGATTGTGTTTACCGTATGAATGGGGTCTTGGAATCTCAACTCCATCTCTTTTTCCTTTGTCCATTTGCTAATTCATGCTGGAGGCGCATTGGTATTATTTGAAATTTCAATGATAACATTTGGGACATGCTATCTGAAGGTCAGAAATTCTATAAGGCCATCCAGGATTTTTATTGGGAAGTGGTGATTACAGGTCTGTGGTCTTTATGGAAATTAAGGAATAAAGTCATTTTTCTGAACGAAGTAGGAAGCTTGGAAGAATAGTTCAAGATATTCATCTCTGATGTTGAGCTTATTGTCATTAGAATAAACCAGTTGTCAAAATGGGTTTTTCTAGGTTCTCCTACTATTTCCCTAAAAAAAAAAGAGATCCTGGTTGAGTACTCAAACAACACTCCTGGTCGAACACTTTTTAGCAGGAAAATTCTTTATCCGTACACGGATGGGCGAAAAAGACACATGTTCGAACATGACACAACAAGAAAGAGCACATTCCCGGTCTAATACAACGTGCCAGAAAAGAGTCTTGCTCGATTTTGGTTACGACACGTGTGTGACCGCCACATGTCCTGGTCGTGTTCGTGTCAGTTTCGGTCAGAACACGTGTGTGGCCGCGATTGCGCCACATGTCATGGTCATGTTTGACTTGATTTCCTCGGCTTTTACTGGTCGATTTTGGTCAGATTTGAACGGAACTGGTCGAATTTGGTCGGTTTTTACCAGATTTTGTCGATTTTAGTTGTATTTGATAAGAACTGGTCGAATCTTGTCGATTTTGACTCAGATTTATCCGTTCTTGCACCGTTTGATCCCAGACGTCACGCCTGCACGTCGAGGAGTTGTTTTTGGATACATTAACCCATATACTATAAATAGAGAAGCTTTTAGCTCAATTTATCATCTCTTTTCTTAGGTTTAGAAGCCATTAGGGCTTAGTTTTAGTTTAGTAGAGCCCCCTTCTCTATTTTTATTGCTTTTGTAAGCCGGCAAGGACGACAACTTCAATTATCAAGTGAGTTTTTATTTAATTGTTATTATTATTCTGCATTATTATGGCTTTTAGCGAGTGGATCCCTTCTAGGGTTAGGGATGACCTAATCTGAAGGCATGATTCTTCCTCGCTCTTTATTTCAAGTTTTGGAGTTATTTCTTGATGTTTTCTTCTTCAAAACCCTAAATTCTTATTTCGGCAACAGACATAACAGTTGAGTCTTAGCAAGAATTTAGAGGAGTTCTTGAATCCTTAGCACCTTGATGCAGGATCCTGAACAAGAGAGAGGCTATCATCAAACGTAATAGTGCAAGCAATTCTTTGACTGTTGTACCAGCGATCGTACTGGCAACTTAATCTGTATTGGAAAACAATCAAAATTAACTTACAATCCTCGAAGCTTGGATAGAATTACATCAGATGGTTATGGAATTCCTGAAACCCTATATATTGATTCCAACTTACAAACCCTAGATTGATAGCTTTAGTAGTAGAATTAGTTGTAGAAACACAAAACCCCAACTCATTTAGACTTAATCAGTGATCCATTAAACTAGAAAGACTAATACGCTTGTTCCTAGTGGAATTCGAACCTCAAGTGCTAAAATGTTCAACCATCCACTTGAGATTTGTTACATCACATCGCGCTCGACTGTTCTCCGGACACCTGTTTTGCAACCAGTGACTTAGATTAAAAAATTGTTTCCATTTCATTAATGTTAATTACAATTCTCTGGGGCCTCTTCTAAGAGGCTACCAGAGCAAAATCCTAACAAAAGAAAAAGGGACCTATCTAAGGCCCAGGGGAGACTCACACATGCCCGTCATTGTTCCCCCCTTGATGAGGACATCACTTCCTTGGATACATGCACTACACCTACTGATCCTCATGTTTCAACCATTGAAGGTCCAATAACACGTGCTCATGAACGTCAATTAAATCTTGGGGTGAGCTCATTCCTCGCTGTTCACAATTATATTATTAAGGATGGGATGCTACTGAATTCTTGTGACATTCTATTACTTAGGAACATTGGAGAAGCAACACATCACTACCACCAGGCCCAACACACAATTCAGAGTACAAGCCCACGCAAGCCCAGAAGTTAGTTCGGGGACAGCCTGACAGTACCAGCTTCAAGTGGCCGTAATTCTTTCTTCCAGAGTCCGATTGAGGTTTGTGAGTACTTGATGGAAAGCTTATTCCAAGACCTTTCGAACAGATCTGACCCCGCCTTCAGATTCTTTCGGAGTTGGCCGCAATCCTCAAAACAAGTTCACATACAGAACCTGGACTCTTGGATGCTGCGTCACCTCTTTTGTTGGGCCACGGCCAATGTACTCTACCTAGGGTTGAGAGCCAACCCTAGCAGCCACCCCTCTCTCTTTTTTATGGCTGAACTCCTCAAGTTCTTACTTAGGTTATTTGCTACGTTGTTCCCCCGTTGTGTGAGAAACAGTTGTTCATCGGAGTAGTGTCCCCGAACCTGGTTTGATGAAAGATAACCTCAATTTGTTAACTCTAAAATTCAGATTGCGTACTTTCTTGTTCTTGCTCATTTTTCTACTGCGTGTAGGAATTAACCTTCATGGTAAGGTCATCCGGGCATGAGCACGGTTGATAACGACAGGTGCATGGGTGTAGTGATTGCAAGGACTCAATCCTCGTTGATTGGACGCCTTGAAATGCCAACGTCTCCGTTCCGCAAAGTAGAACCTATCGGAATTTTAGAATGAACAAGAACATGACCGGATCTCTCCTAATGGCCCCAGAGTAGTAGCTGTGAGGTCATTGGTGTGGTAGTTGCCGTTGATAATGGGTACGTGGTGGTTTGGTAGTCTTGACTCAGTTATATCCTGAATGCCCTTGGATTACCCAATGTTCCTCCTTTTGGCCTTCCGCGACCATAGGGAGGGCCGTGGCCATAGTCATGTGCGACCATGTGGCGCTATCGTGACCATGGATGCCTAAAAATAGCTAACAATCCTCGTCAACGTGTTACCTGATTTTCTCCACTTTCCTTTTCTTTTGGTTCAGCGACCATGTCGTCATCTTCTGCCAGCGGTATTGGTGCTTCTGTTGGATTACTTGCTGGCGAAGGTATGGTTTGTGGTGTTCATTCTGGAAGCCTTGTTCCACTCCTTAGGTTCACTGCATTAGAAATAAGAGGGTTAGAACAAGCTATAGAATTTAGTTGTCCAAAATTACGAGGATTGATTGATTGATTGAGAGGGAAAAGGGTTATCGTTTTTTGGTGCAGGGTTCCCAATTGTGCCATTTGAGTCTTAAGCATGCGAACGTGAGTCAATATGGAGTCTATCTTTTGGCTCATGGACGTCTTCTCTTTCCTTGATTTGCTAGAAGGTTCTCTAGCATGCGCTCTATGTTTGAGTCCTCGGGTTGCCATTCAAGCGGCGGTCCATATGGTTGATGATTTTGTTGATGGCATGGTGGCCTTTGAGCTTGATATGGGGGATTTTGTTGGTGCAGTTGCTGTTGTCCAAAATTTGGTTGTAAATGTTGGGACTACTAATAATGTCCTGACCATGCAAAATTTTGATTATTACACCATCCAAAGTTAGAAGAGTTAGGAAAGGTATTACCTTGCCATTGTTGCATACCTTGAAAAGCGTTTGCTTGCTCCAGGGATAGGTTAAATTGGCATTCATGGCCATAGTGGCCTTGTATGCCACACAGTTCACATACAAGTGTAATGGCATTAACAGTGGAAGTAGCAGATGATCCAAGAATAGCTAATTTATCAGTGAGAAGTGCTACCTATTCGGCCAATTGTGACATTACGCTTACATCAATGTTGTTGGTCGGAGTCTGTTGAGCAGCTCGTTTGGTTCCTCATTGTGTGTAGTTTTGAGTTATAGCTTCCATGTGGTCTTATGCTTCATCTACCCTTTTCTTCATCAATGTGCCACCAGCTGCGGTGTCTATAGCCATCCGTGCGTTATAGTTCAGCCCGCTATAAAATGTCTGAACAACAAGCCACTTTTCTAGTCTGTGATGCGGACATTTGGTCAACAAGTCCTTACGCCATTCCCAAGTGTTGTAAAGTGATTCTCCTACCTATTGAGAAAAAGATGCAATCTAGTTGTGAATATGAATAGTTTTAGCAGGAGGGAATACTTACCAAGAAAACCTCAATAGAGTTCGTCCCATGTAGTGATTGACACATGAGGAAGAGTGTATAGTCATTCCCCCACCTTCTCGCGCAGCGAGAAAGGAATGAGCCTCAATCGAAGTGTATCCTTTGTTACTCCATGAATCTTGAAAGTATCACTATGCTCAAGAAACATGTGTAAATGTAAAAATGGATCTCCAGTGGGAAGACCGCTGAATTGATTTGGTTGAACCAAATTCCAAAGTGCAGGTTTTATTTCAAGCTTATTTGATTCAATTGATGGTCAAAGAATACCTTATTGCAACCCATGCTGAGCGGGATTGCATAATCTTTGAGTCTCTTTTGGTCCTCCATTGTTGGTTGTTCTTTGTTCTCTTCAAAAGTTTGTTGCGAATTTTCCTCCAATCTTACCTGCCTTGCCTCGTATCGAAGTCGGCGCATGATTTTGACAAGTCCGAGCTATCCAGATTTGCACTAGTTTCGTGAAGGTTAGTGGTGCACAAAAATGAAGAAAAATGAAAAGAGAAGCAATATTGAGAAGTGAGATTGACTTATATCAGTGAAAATTAATTTAAAAAGGTGAATTATCATTGTTCCCTAGCAACAGCGCCAAATAACTTGATCACCCCGACTGCGCATGCAGTGTGCCGATGGATGTGTGTAAATAATAACTGCAAGCGAATGGTTGAACGTTAACCACTTGAGGGTCGAATTCTATGAGAAACAAGCGTATTCGTCTTTTAGGTTAATGAATCACTCATTAAGTCTAAACAATTTGGGCGTTTTGCTTTTCTACAACTAAATCTACTACTAAAGCTATCAATCTAGAGTTTAAAGAAGTAAAAAGAACCTAAGAACTCTACGGTTTAAATAGTAGAAAGGAAAACTTAGGGTTTCAGAAATTCCATAACCATCAGGCGTAATTCTATCCAAGGTCTGAGAATTGCAAGTTAATTTCAGTTTCTTTCCAAGACAGATTAAGTTGCCAGTTTGCTGTTACAATAGTTAGAGAATCACTTCCACTGTTACGTTTGGCGAGAGCATCTCTCTTGTTCAGGATCCTACGTCAAAGCATTAAGGACTCAAGATGTCACCTAAATTCTTGCTAAGACTCAACTGTTACGTCTGTTGCCGAAACGAGAATTTAGAGTTTTGAGGAAGAAAACATAAGGAATTAACTGCAAAACTTAAGATCGAGACCGAGGAGGAATTACACCTTACATATTAGGTCATCCCTAACCCTAGAAGTGAATTATTTGCAAAAAGCCATAAAAATACAAAAATAATAAGAAATAAATGAAACTTACTTGATTACTTAAAAATTAAGTCTACCGTCCTTGCCAGCTTACAAATGTAGGAAAAATAGAGATGGGGCTCTACTAAAGTAAACTAAACTAAACTAAACTAAAACCCTAAAAAACATCATAAGAATTGAGCCAAATGCTTCTATATTTATGATACAATGGGTTAATGTACTCAAATATAACTTTTTGATGTGCAAGCAACAAAATTTTGCTTCAAATGGCGCGAGAACAGACATATCCGGGGAGAACCGAGAGTTTCGACCAAAAACATCTTTGGAAGCTGAGCCAAGCATGACCTGTGGCACAGGTTGTGCCATATATCATGCTGGGATTGATTAAATAACAACCAAGTGGCAATCATGTTCGATAGGGACTCCTTTTTACCAGACGTGTTCGCGTTCGATCAAGACTATTTTCGACTAGATGTCTTCGTGTTCAATTGGCACTTTGTTGGAGCAATTGTCTTTGTGTTCGATCATGGCTTTTTTTCATCCAGGTGTGTTTGATTATAGTTCCTACTCGCTTAAGTGTGTTCGACCAGGTGGTTTTGACCGTGGAATATTCGATTCGATTAGTGTTCCTTTTTGCGCAATTTTGGTATCTTTTGTCGAAATTGGTCCAAACAAAGTTGAAACGTCCTGAAATTTTGTAGGTTTGATCCCTGAAACATGGCAAACACAGCTGTGAAAGCGGATTGTAAAAATAATATAAAAATAAGTGTAAAATGTCACATTGAAAGAGTTTTTAACATGTTTTAGCACGTTTTCATGAGCAAACCTAGGATAAAAGTACTACCAAGTAAGAACTTATCACATACCTTCCTAGGATAGGTGGAGTTGGATTATAAACACGTCTTACCTGATTTTGTGCACTTTCCATTCTTTTGGTTCGGCGATCTTGAGGTCATTCTCCACAGGCAGTAATGGTACTTCCAGTAACTTTGTTCCATTCCGTAGGATCACTTCATTCGCAATTAGAGGGTTAGAACAAGCAATAGCATTTATTTGTATAGAATCCCATGGATTAATGGGTTGAAAAGGAAGAGGGTTAGCCAGTTGTGCACTTTGTGCCTCGAGCATGCGGATGGGAGTCCATCTTTTGGTTCATGGACGTTTCTTTCTTCTCTTGATTTGTTAGAAAGATTAATATTTGTCTAATTTACATGATTTTTTCGTCGATTTCCCCCATGTTTGTGCACATTTCAGCCATATACCCCGTTATATAATTAGGTTCTTCCAGATTTATTGCCAAATCGACTGGATTACTCACTTCGCAACTTTTTTGTTGCTGGTCGACACGATTTGGATGAATTTTGGCTACTGGAACGCGCCTCATCTACTAAACTTGACCCTCGATCGATTACGGACAGAAGCACATGTTCCTACGAACGCATAGGAATTGATCGTGCCGAAATCAGAGCCTCTGGGGGCCCAGAATCTCAAATCCTAACAGCCAAGGGCCTTCCTGTAAATTCCTAAAACCTTAAGCACCCCTCTGCAAAACAGCCAAGGCACATAAAAGCCAAAACCCTAAGTGGGAGGACCTATTGCAATTTCCCTAAAACTTGAGTACCTAATTGAAAATGGAAAAGACTCTAACTTGAGGAGGACCTCTTAGTAATTTCCCTAAAAATGGAGGGGCTTTTTGCAAAAATTCCAAATACTTTATGCTGCCTTGTCGGCCGCCATTTTTCGGGTGAGCCTGGTTTTTAGTTTCTTTTGTTCTTGTTCTTCTCTCCATCAAACCCATCTCCACCCCCCATCCACCTCACTGTTGGCGACAGAGCCATACATCATCGGTGCTCCGCCACCACAAACTGTCGCTGCCACCACCTCTCGATGTCGCAATGTCCACTTCAATAGCCCACACCATAGCTTTGTCAGCATCCTATTCTAGATTAATGACTACAATTTTCGGTCAAAGCAATAGTTTGAAATTCACCCAAATACCACTTTTTAATGAGTATGTCTTTTAAAAATTTTCCATAAGAGGGCATTTGAGTCACCAAATCAGTGAAAGGTACTATGACATTGAGTTTTTTCAAGATTTTCATGAATTTCTCAAATTGTTTATCGAGGTTTGTTTGAACGTACCTTCTTGGGAAATGTGTAGTTGGATTATAAATACGTCTTACCTGATTTTCTCCACTTTCCTTTTCTTTTGGTTCGGTGATCTTTTTTTTTGAGAAGAAACAATAGGAAAGCCCTACTGTAAGAGAGAGATATTATCAAGAAGATAATGAAAAGGGTAGAAATGAGAAACAAAACTAGACCAAAAGAAAATTACGAAAGAGCAATCCATCTACTTAAACCAGATTTTTTTAGCTTGTTTAATTCTGAATAAAATAAGATTTAAATCAGAAGTGATGTTCTTCAACCAATCCTCTATTGCCCTTGAATGATTTTGAAATATAATCTTATTTTTGATTTTCCATAAATTCCATAGATCTATGATAACCACTTCTCATTAGAAATCTTCAATTTCCTTAAATTGAACTTTGGGCCTTAGTAGCATGTCCCAAATATTATCAATAATAGTCCAAGATATACCAATATGCCTCCAACATTAGATAGCAAAAGGGTAATGATAGAATAGATGAACTTGAGTTTTTAAAACATTATTTTGACAACAAACACAGTCCTAGTTGTCCATGTTGTAGTGTTTTCTCAATAACAAATCTCTTGTATTCTATCTATCCTGCAAGAAAATTCAGAAGAAAATCTTTTGTTTGAGTAGAAAACTATTCTTCCAACAATTACTAAAAGTTGCATGTACTTCTCATTGACCCACAATGGCCATGTAAACCTTTTTTTATTAAATATCCCTTCTACTAAGTTTCCATGAAGAACCACTCATCATTTTCTCTCCCAACTTGTTGAAGACTCTAATGCAAGTGTGATAAAAGAAGAAATTGTTGATGCGCTATTTGTGATAGGGGAAGCGGAAAATAATCCACTAACTCTTCTACTACCAAAAAATTCCCAACGGAAACTTCATGACTAGTTAAAAAATATGACTCAACCCATTCTTGAGATAAAACATACAGTGCTATAAATCTGTCCAAAGACTGCACGTGAAGCCATTACCTATGGCACATTTGAATAAACCTTGAAAAAAGGCTAGGTTTTGCAGCCCATCTTTTCACCAAAAGGAACCTTTGGCCGTAGACCATTGAGATAAATTTTGCAAATAATAATAACCCCATAATAAGTTAGACCAAGGGATATCCTTTTGATTGAAGAATTTATATAAGAATTTAAGCATTAGAGCCAAATTTTAGACTCTAAGGTTCAAAACCCCTAATCCTCCATCTTTTTTAGGTCTACAAATTCTACACCAAGGAACTAAACAATTGCTACCAACACATGAAGCTTGACCTTTCCACAAGAAAACTCTTTTGATTCTATCAATTCTATCAATTATCTTTCAGGTATTTTTAATGTGCTCATTAAAAACATTGGCAAAGAAGATAATACCAAATTTAGTAAAGTTAATCTCCCTCTTAGTGAAAGAAATGAAAGATGCCAACCTGTTAACCTTTTCTCAGTTCTATTAATCATTCCTTCAAATTCTGCTCATAGGATTATAAGAGTGTCGTCTGCATACTGAATGATGGGAAAATCTTGACAAGAGAAGTTAGGAATTGGAGTGCCAAAAGACCTTTGCTTTTATCAAGATTCAAAATACTTTGCAGAAGATCTGCCACCAAAACATAAGCAATGGAGAGAGTGGGTCTCCTTGTCTAACTCATCTTTTACAAAGAATAATTTTCCCATTAAATATTATTTGGAAGGATGTTGGAAGATCCAGTTTGCAGAATTGATGAAATCCAATTCAACCATTTGCTACCAAATCCTCTAGCTTTCATAACTTCCAAGATTGAATTATGCTCAATTTTATCAAAAGCTTTCTCAAAATCTAAATTGAGCAAAACTGTTGGCTATTTCTTCACTTTGCAAGTATGTAAATATTCAAAAGTCCAGGCCAAGTAATCTTGAATTGAACGGTTTTGAATGAATCCATATTGATTATCATGAATTTTACTTTTGATAACTCTCTGAAGTCTAGAGGCGAGAATCTTTGTAATTAATTTGCTAACACTATTAACAAGTGAAATGAGCTTTTTTGGATTTCGGTAATTCCGAGTATGATCCCGTAATTCTGCATATTAGAATCTGGGCGAGCCTAGTGCAAAAACTAAGGCTAGGTCTCAAATAGATCAAGTTGGTATCAGAGCAACTATCTTATCTTGTGGATGGTGAAGACTTGCTAGGGTTACAAAACTTCTGGTGATAATTCGATAGTTCCTACAGTCGTGTCTCTGAAGATGTTTGATGATACCTCTATTTAGGCTAACCTAGTCGAACAGGTGGCTAAGCTCTCAACCGACATGGATACCGTGCTTGCTTGGATTAAGCAGCAGGCCATGGCTGTACCTTCTGAAGTTGATGCTTCAAGAAGCCAGGTTAATGGTGTGAAGATTAGGAAAGGCTTGCGCAGGCCAGACGAAGATGAAGACAAAGACGAAGGTGACCAACTTTGACCTAAAAGGGTTCAGTAGCGCCCAAAGGTGAAGTTCGCACCTTCGAAGATGAAGGACCACGCCAAGAGATGGTGGAAGGCCCTTGTCACCAGTGGTGAAGCTGACAACCTTGCGTGGGGTCAATTCAAATGACTCCTGCGATAAGAATTCTACCCGATGGGTTACCTTGAGGAGAGATGGGATCGTTGGCATCGATTGTACCAACGGCGTGACCAATCTGTCCAGGATTATACTACGGAGTTCCAGAGACAAGCAATGGTCATTGGCATCTCGCTTTCTGATCCTCAGGTATTCCAGAAATACACGTCTAGAATTCAAAAATCCATCAGTGCTGAGTTAAGCCTATTTGGCATCCAAAACATCGTGAGCACGAGCACAACTGCTATGGCGATCGAGAAGAAAAACAAATCCCACAACGACAAGAATATGGAAGAGAATTCGACTTCATCAAATTGAAAATTGAGTTTGAAGAAGAGCACCCCGAAGTCTAGTACGAGCATCTCCTGTGATCATTGTCACATTGCTAGACATACAAAGGATAAGTGTTATAAGCTCCATCCTGGGCTTCAACCAAGAAAGAATGGACAAGGGAAAAGAACAGCTAGAGCTACTACAGCTCCACCCGAAGGAGTTGTCCGAGTGACTTCGGTCGATGAGGTGGATACGACCTTATCTCTGATGGCAATGCTGAAAGAGAAGGGTTCATATTCATCTGATGACCATCACTCAAAGGAGGACTTGTTCACTATCAACATCCAGGTGAAGCACAAAGTGGTTGCAGCGATATTCAATCCCGGAAGTCAGAATAATTTGGTTTTCACTGGACTGGTTCGGCCACTTGGTTTGAAGACAACCACACACTCGCGACCGTATCCACTGGGTTGGTTTACCTTTGACGTGAACCAATAGATTATGAGTCAATGTGTGTTCAAGTTTTCCATCTCTGCTCGATATATCGATGAGGTGCAATGCGATGTTGTTACTATCGATATTTGTCAGGTTATCTTTGAGAGTCTATATCTGTATGATCGTGACACTCACTTCCATTGGCGAGCACAAGAGTACGAGCTCACTAAAGATGGAGTTAAGTTCGTGATCAATAGAGACGTCCACGTGAACACTTCGAACTTGATTACTGCAAATCAGGCCAAACGAATCATCAACCCATGTCATAAATACGTGCTTGTTATGATTCGACCAGTTGGTCAAAGTGATAGTACTCGAGTAGTGTTGTCGTTGGCGTGCTAAGAAGATTCTGGTCGTTTGTTGGGACTGCTGGAGAAATATAGTGATCTGTTCGAGAGTACCCAGGGTCATCCAATGAAATGTCCAGTCGAGCATGAAATTCGACTCGTGTCCAATGCGACACTTCCCAATCTAAGTATGTATCGCAACTCAATATTGGAGAATGAAGAGATCAAAAGACAGCTTGGTGAATTGTTAAAAGATGGTATAATCCAACCAAGTAGTTTACCTTGTGGATCTCCTGTGGTGTTAGTGCCAAAGAAAGATGGGACTTGGCGGATGTGCATTGACTACCGAGCACTGAACAAGATCAACATCAAGACCGGTACCCCCTTCCTCGTATTGATGACCTGCTGGACCAATTGAAGCATGCTGCTGTCTTCTTGAAATTGGATCTAAAGTCAGGGTGTCATCAAGGCAGCATCTGAGAGGAGGATACTTGGAAAACCGCGTTCAAAATACGACAAGGTCTGTTCGAATGGCTGTTCATGCCCTTTGGCCTCTGCAACGCCCCCCTACTTGCATGCATCTTATGAATGATATATTCCGACAGTTCATCGATGACTTTGTGATCGTTTACCTCGATGACATACTGTTCTATAGTCGTTCGTGGGACGAGCACCTCATTCATGTCGAAAAGGTGTTCAAACAGCTTCGACAACATCGACTTCGCGTCAACCATAAGAAGTGTGAGTTCAGCCAGCAAATTCTACTGTACCTAGGATTCGTGGTCGGCAATGGTATGTTGCAAATCGACCCATATAAGAAAAAAGTGATCCGAGAATGGCCTCGACCACGAACAGTTACGAAAGTGCGTAGTTTTGTGGGAGCATACCAATACCTTCGGAAGTTCATCCGACACTTCTCGATAGTGGCTTCTCCGTTGCATGCATTAACCAGGATCGACCAGAGGTTCGAGTGGATAGGGAAACATGAGGACACGTTTCTCTTGGTGAAGAGGAAGATCAGTGAAGCTCCTGTTCTAGCTTTACCGAATCTGCAGAAACCGTTTGAGCTAGAAACCGATGCCTCAGGTTATGCAATGGGAGCAGTGCTCATGCAAGAAGGTCGACCAATAGCATATTACTCCGAGTTGTTTCAGGGACTTAGAAGAATTACCCGACCTATGACAAGGAGTTGTATGCACTGCATCAGGCAGTAAAACATTGGCGGTGCTACCTTTTGGGTAAAGAGACTGTTGTCCACACCGACCACCAGCCTTTGCAAAATTTGCAAACGCTCGAAGCTACAACAAGCTTGACATATGAACTGGATGTCATATCTGCAGCAGTTTAATCTGGTGATTAAGTACAAGAAGGGCGTACACAATAAACTGGCTGACATGTTGCGTGACTATCATGATTGGGACTAGGGTCCTTAGTCGATCTTATGCAAATTAACAATGTATGAAGTGGAGACAATTCAAAACGCCCACCAGATAAGTAAAGATAGCTATGTACTGGGAACACGAAAGATTATGCAAGTTCAGGACCTCAATGATTTGAGTAATAGCCCTACATCATGTGGTGTTTTCACTATGTAGATGAATGATTACAGAGAGGGAGAGATTGCTAGAAAGGTTAACAATCTCTCGATATGCTTGTATTTGCAAAACTAATGCTGCCTGTCCCCATCCCTCTCCTCCTTATTGTCCTTTACATTGATTGAAGGGTGCCAACGTGAGGTAGTATGGGGAAATTCGACGGTTGCTAAGATGTAGTTACAAAACTGCATCTTTATCTTTATCTACTTGCCAGTTACTAAATGAGGTTTTAGATAACCACATATCTTAACTCCTCGATGGTTGTCTTCACAAGTGGGGAGGGAAGTTATTTTATCCTAGAACCATGTTTGGAAGTCTCAAACATTACTCAGGTTAAATACAACTCTTGAGATACTATGGTTGCGCAGACTCTACGACCATATGTCAGTATTAATCGTGTGACCTTCTGGTTCACAGGAAACTCCCGTTGCGACCATTACGTTTGCTAGTGTATGGAGCCATATATCATATTCGAAATGAATCGATGACTAGCTCGGGTAATAATCATTGTCAGTTAACCCCCAAATTTGAAGAAATAAAAGTTTTATTATTCAAATTTTTAGTATTTAAGAATATAGTATCCGACGTTTCATCTTCTCTTATTGTAAAGAAGACATTTGCTTTTTCTCACCGTGTATCGATTCATTTCCCAAGAAAAACTTTGAGATCAATTTGATAGGTCATTATAAAGTCTTTTTGCAACAAATCGAGGAAAAACTTAAGTGTATTTTTAAGAACTCGAGGCTCCTGTGAATACGAATCGTTGCCACCGGGCTCTATAAATACTTGACCTTTGCATTCTAGGATCTTCAAGTTTTCACTTGTTAAATCTTTATAACTTCTTTTCATCCTCTCTTCTGTTCTTCTCTTAATGGAAAACCGAGACTCTAAACGAATTGTTGAGAGTGACGACGAGGATTTGGCAGTAGAAGATGATATTGCACAGTCATTACAAAAGGTAATTCTCTTTTGAAGAATCTGTGTGAATCCGTTTCTGAAATTTTTCCAAAGTAACACATTTTGGGAAATTTTTAGATTTTTGAGAATCCAATACCTTCAAAGAAGCGATCTAGAGATGATGCAGGATTGTCTAGTGGAACTTTATCGAAAAAATTAATGAGGACTAAAGTCTGGGCTGCCACTGAAGCCCAAGCTTCTGTTTTGCATCCAACTTCTGTTTACCTTCAGATTTTACCACCCAACCAGAAACCCAGGTTATAATTCTTATTTTTTAACCTTATTGCATGGTTCTGGAGCTAACTCATGTACTTACAGGATGACAAAGCTTTGTGGGTCATCAACAAGAAGCTTGCAGAGATGCAGGTTCTTCTAAAGGAATGGACTTCACTATGCAACTCCCTGCTGGAAGAAAATGAGGATCTGCAAGAGAGATCCAACAGGCAAAATCAAGACTTTGAGTCTCTTTTTCGAACTGTTGATCATCTGTGAGTGAATTATGAAAGGGCGCGTGAGGCTCCAAGAGAGGCTTGCATGGAGAGGGACCTTGCCCGATAGCAGAAGGAACTCTCTGATGCTATTAGGGCCAACTGTAGTCTTTCAATAAAAGACGATGTTGAAATATTAAGGAACATTGCTGATTCTCTAGGGGCAGCTTCTATTAATCCTATAGATGACAATCTGTCCCCTGGAGAACTTTGCTCTTTGTTTACGGATCAGGTTGACGCTTTGGTCACATGTATCCCTTTTTTATGTAAAGATTGCAAGAAATATAGTTTTTCTTTTTCCACAAAAAATGTCTTGATTAATGATTACACATAATCTATAATCATTTCGCAATATGACTTTGAGTGAATATCTTTGTGTGAAAAATGGTTAATGGTAAATGTCTCTGCGACCACAACATCCACAGGTAATTAATACTATATCCATGGTTACTGTGACAACAAATCGAGGTCATAAAAAACTAGGACAATAATCTCTGTTTTAATAAAATGATTGTAGGTAAATGTTTCTGTAACCATAATATTCACAGGTAAGATATTATAACTTATGGTCTTTGTATGCATAAAGTACTGAAATCACAGGATTGCATTGAGACCATAGGCAACACTGAGGTCATTGGATTACTTTGAGACCACAGGTAGCACTGAGACAACAAAATTCAATTATAATATGATTATTTGTTCTGTACCCCCCAAATTTGAAATAAGATGACTCTTCGGTTTCCAAAAAGATTCATTTTGTTTTAAATTCTATTAGGGTCAAAAATATGATTTTGGGTATAACCCGTAAAAAACCCGTTATGAAAAAATATTAAAATAATGGATGCAGCAGGTAGTGGTCTAGGGCCTATAAAAGGAGTTACCTTACTTGAGAAGCTTTCAGAAAAACTCTCTTTTGAATTTTATACTCCGCCGCAAAAAACCCTTGTGTCTCACCGTTGCGAACATCACCACCAAAAAACCTCATCTTTCCAAAGATTTCATCACAGCGATGGCATCCTGGAGCCGATCAAGTCATTGTGACAATGAGAGCATGGCAGCATTAGAGAAAGAAGAGATTGTCCCCTCTCAGCTGCTAATCAACTGGTGGCCTACGGGGAAACAAGAAGAAACCCCAATTGTGCAAGAAAATGAACTGGTGATCTTTGAAGACTTCCTGCGATGCGGATTCCATCTTCCAGAGAGCATATTTCTCCAAGACATTCTTGCACATTATGATTTAAAGTTGGTAAATCTTCACCCCAACTCTGTTTTGATTTTAGCTGTTTTCCAGCATCTATGTGAGGCATTCATTGGGGTTTTGCCTTGCGTAGACCTTTCCCGGTGGTTTTGCTTTTCTGCACGGTCGAGGAGCACCAGTACGGTAGGGTGCGTGTATTTTCATCTAAGAGAGAAGAAAGATTATCCCTTTTTCCCTCTGTGAGATTCGGTGCACCGATGGAAGCAAAGATGGTTCTATTGCGCCACGCCGATGGAAAGTAGTCTCTGGTTCGAGAACCGGCAACTAGAGAGAACCAGTGGAATGGACATTGCTCCCACCAAAGGCCAAGACTTACAAAAGCAAGTCCGGGTGATTCTTCACTTAGTCCATCAGGGACTGACCGCACGAGACATAATTTGTGACTTTGTGAAGAATAGGCTGAGCCCTCTAAAGAAGAGAGAACATCCAACCTGGGAAGTGCGTTCCATGGCGGATAACACCTTGGATTACAACAATGGTAAGTTTGCTTACTTACAAAATATGTGAAATTGTTGATAATCTGATGTCATATTAAATGATTTCTATGACAAACAGTGCTGTCCTCATATGAGATCGACAAGAGGACAAACAGTCTTCTGAAGCTGCACAACGTAGTGACAGATGGAGTACTAGGCTCACCCCAACCACAGAGCGTAGTCAATAGCAACGATAACATAAGACAAGAACGTCGAAAGGTAAATCATCTTTTGAGAAGCTTGTTTGTATATGCCTGTTGATATTGATAATCAACAAATAAATTGTTGAATGATACAGCTGCTTGAGGGGCAAATTATCAAGACAAAACGTCC
Source organism: Pharus latifolius (assembly GCA_019359835.1). Classification (NCBI taxonomy): domain Eukaryota; kingdom Viridiplantae; phylum Streptophyta; class Magnoliopsida; order Poales; family Poaceae; genus Pharus; species Pharus latifolius. Next base: position 63,600,178 of record CM033322.1, read on the forward strand.
TGTTGATGATGTTGGGCAATCTGGCAGGTCATCATCAAAGAGAGTAAAAATTCTCTCTTCCAAAACCAAGACCACAACCACCTCACCAAAAGCCAAGAAAATGAAGACTTCAGCCCCTGGCGCAACCAAAGCGAAGACCATAGGAGGGGCTGTGTCAAGGGCAAAGAAAACCAAAGCAAAGACTATTGCGGTAAGGTTTTCTCTTCCTCTTGTTATATCAAGTATGAGTAAGAGTCACTTCTTAATTGTGTAGGGTGAGGGGAACGAGGATGAGGAAGATGAAGTTCCTCTAATCCTTCGAAGGAAAAGAACAATAAACCCTCGGGAGATAGCCATTCCAGAGGTACCATCATCCCCAAATATCCCCAACGTACTGACCACAATAGCAAAGATTGCTATTGCAGTAGTGGATTCTATGGTCGCGGAAGAGCTCGCAGCCACTAGGGAGGTTACCAGCGCTGAGGCCATAACACCAACAACTATGGTGGCGGAGGATCCTGCGGCCATAACTTCAATAAGCCTAGGCCTGGGGACACCCCCTACAAACTTGGAAGGAGCTGTTGCGGTAAGAATATCATACTTCGCAAAATCCACAACGTTGCAAATATGAATTATTTTTTGAATATGTAGGAGGAGAACACTGTCCTGTTTAAGAGGAGAAAAACAAGGACAGACTCTGATGATGTCGCGACAAGATCGCTGGCTTCACTTTTGTCTCCTAGAAGCACAGCATCGAACCCCCAAAGTCTAATGGGGCTTCGGATCAAGTAAAGACATGTTTTCCTTCAAAGTTTGATTTCCACAAGTTTTGACTCATCACTTTTGCATGTTGCAATTTTTTCAGAAACCCTGTGCCTGTTGCTTTGTTGATTCCATCTGCACCAAGCAAATCACCTATGATGGAGGCCATAGAAGCTGTAGACACGAACCTAATGGCTGAGGAGATTCCTTAGACCATTGTAGATATTCAATCTGAAAGGATTGAAGCTCCATCTGCGGACTCGACCGTGGGAGTACCCCTGTGAGGAACAACATATGCTTTTCCCACAGTTGAGGAAAGAAGTTCTCCCTTTGTTTAGCCTACTGACGAACCTGAACCTTTAGAGAGAACACTCAACAAATTTTTAGAGGTAAATAAGAAACCTTATCTTATCTTCGACGTAAATCCTTAAGAAATTTCAGATTTAAACAATAGACTTTGCTTTGTTTCAAGGCCTGACTCGGGTGACGACGACATCCAAGTCAAAGTCGCACAAGAGGAAATCAGCCATCTCAACCAGTAAGTATTCAAACATTGTTTGTACTGACCTAAACTTTTTACAAGGATCATATTTACATCTATTGTCGAAGAGATAACGCTTCATTAACAAAGACCATGGCTGATCAAAAGAGTCAGAAGGATGCTACGGCCATAGAGCTTTCTTTGCTGAAGGAAGAACTCAACGAGGCTCAGAAAAAATTTGCCTGTAAGTTCACTTATAAGTAGAAAGTATCGGGGGAAATCTCCGCGGGACTAAGTCCAGGTAAGATGTGTCACGATTGCCCGGGGACCTGGCCTCCGGCCCCTCCCTGGGCGCCGCAATTCGGCTCCCGGGACACGGCCTCCGGGGCCTCCCCGGGCGCCGCCTTTTGGCTCCCGGGACGCGGCCTTCGGTGCCCTCCCGGGCGCCGCCATCTGCCCGGGGACCTGGCCTCCGGCCCCTCCCGGGACGCGGCCTCCGGTGCCTCCCCGGGCGCCGCCTTTCGGCTCCCGGGACGCGGCCTCCGGTGCCTCCCCGGGCGCCGCCTTTTGGCTCCCGGGACGCGGCCTCCGGTGCCCTCCCGGGCGCCGCCATTTGCCCGGGGACGTGGCCTCCGGGGCCTCCCCGGGCGCCGCCTTTTGGCTCTCGGGACGCGGCTTCCGGTGCCCTCCCGGGCGCCGCCATTTGCCCGGGGACGCGGCCTCCGGGGCCTCCCCGGGCGCCACCTTTTGGCTCCCGGGACGCGGCCTCCGGTGCCCTCCCGGGCGCCGCCATTTGCCCGGGGACGCGGCCTCCGGGCGCCGCCCTTTGGCTCCCGGGACCTAGCCTCCGGCGCCGTCCCGGGCCTCATCGCCGTCCTAAAGGTAAAGTCTCGAACTGTTTATCACGTGCAGGTCAAGCGAGGAGCGCCTCGGGAACTAGCGACCACCTGTCAAGCATCCAAGGCGTTTGACCGGGAGAAGGACGGTCCTGCCCTTCAATCCGACGGTGGCTTCCGGGGTAATTTAGGTTTTTTGCTGCTTTTTGGGGCTATAAATAGCCCTTGTACCCCTCTGTTGTAAAGGATCGGTTCTTTTATTGGAATAGCTAAACTCACAGACGTGCTCCGGAAGCCTCTCCCCCGAAGAGAGCCTCCCCAGCCGACTCCGGTCGGGAGCGCGTCGACAGGACTAGGGCCCCCACCGGGACCCGAACCTGTATAAACCCGTGTGTCATTTTTTGTGCTTGTCCGGCGGGGGAGGACCGGTCGACCGGTCAACCCGCGCCGCGTAATCTTCGCTAGGAACATTCTCAAAACCTGCCGGGGTATTCGCAATACCACGACAGAAAGTGTCATTTCTTTACATGAATTCTCGTAACTGTGTTACTTTGTTCATGTAGCACAAGAGAAACAAATCAAGAGCCTTCTCAAGAAGAAGGATGACTTTGAGCAGAAGTGTGTCCAGAAAGAAGCTCATATCGGACAACTTCGTGCAACCATTAAGAGCCAGCATGCAGCTAACACTACTACCGAAATGCAATCCACTAACCCATATCTTCTAACGGTTATAACCAATCTGAGAAAAATCCGATAGAATAGGACGACAACGGGGGAGAAGAGGCTTTTTACTATCGGTTATATACTGGTACAACGTTAGTGAAATGCAAACATTTTTTACTATCGGTCATTACTGTACTAACCGATATAATATATGAAATAGTACTATCGGTTTTTCTTTCGTAACTGATAGTGAAATTATGGACTTTATACTATCGGTTCGTACTGTACCAACCGATATAATAGATGAAATAGTACTACCGGTTTTTCTTTCGTAACTGATAGTGAAATTACGGACTTTATACTATCGGTTCGTACGGTACCAACTAATATAATAGATGAAATAGTACTATCGATTTTTTCTTTCGTAACTGATAGTGAAATTACGGACTTTTTACTATCGGTTACTACTGTACAAACCGATAGAATAGATCAAATTTTACTATCGATTATATAAAACAAACCGATAGTAAAATGACGTCATATAAACTAATGGTTATAACAGTGGGGACCTTATTTTACTATCGGTTGTGTTTTTGAACCGATAGTAAAATTGTATAACTTATCTCGACCCCTACTCTGCGTTCTGCATCCTCGATTCATTTCTACCGTACGTGCATCTACGCTCCAAGCTAGAGTGATCTGGAGAAGCTAGCCGAGAGGTTGATAATTCGATCCCCCTCGGTATTGTCATCTTCTCATCACCTCTCTCTCTCTCTCGATCACTCTTTCACACTCTCCCTCTCTCTCTACTTGCAATTCATTAAACCAGATACATGTAGCTCCAAACTGGATAGAAGGCTAGGTTGGCTAGCTAGCTATAGCTTGCTGAAGTTAAGCAGCTAGTTAGCTGGCTCTTCCAATTAATGCATCAAGTTAATTAGGGTTTCATACATATCCAGTTAATGTAATTAAGCAGCTGTACACACATATGGCCTAGCTAATTGATGATGTTTCATGCATGCATGCCCTGAGTCATTAATAATTTATTTCAATGTGTCAATTTTGTGAAATAATTGTAGATGGACCGAGAATATTGGATGTATGGAATAAAACGTACTACTGTTGAGTATTTGGAGGGTGTGAATGGGTTTATTAAATTTACTGAGCAAGAAAAGGCGAAGAAGGGAGAGAAATATATGCATTGTCCTTGTATAGATTGTATCAACTTAAAAAGGTTCGGCAACTCTGATCAGATTAGGAGTCATTTGATTCGTCGTGGTTTTAACTCACGCTATACCCGTTGGATATGGCATTGTAAAGATCTTGAGGAAATGAGCACCGCTACCACTCAGCAGCACCCGGAAGTGGATTGCAGTAATGATGATCATGATCAGAACATTGGTAATGTTCATTCAGAAGTCCATGTAGATGAAGACAATTTAGATGAAATGTTACGTGATGTAGAAGAAGATTACAGCGAAAATGATTTAGCTAAATTTGAGAAATTAATTGTTGATTCTGAGAAGCCTTTGTTCTCCGGATGTGCAAAATTTACAAAGTTGTCTTCTGTGTTGAGATTATATAATTTGAAGGCAAGCAACGGTTGGAGCGATAAGAGTTTCACGGCGCTATTGCATCTGTTAGCGGACATGCTTCCAGAGGGAAATGAGTTGCCAAGATCAGTTTACCAGGCCAAAAAACTATTGTGTCCGTTGGGAATGGAAATCGAAAGAATACATGCATGCCCAAATGATTGTGTTCTGTACCATAACGAGTACGAGGATTTGCATGTTTGTCCAAGATGCGGTGCATCACGGAATAAGCATGGGACATAATTTATCACAATGGATGTGATGAGGTAAAGAAAGGGCCTCCGGCCAAAACTGTGTGGTATTTGCCTGTGATTCCTAGATTGAAACGGCTGTTTGCAAATCCGAAAGATGCGAAGTACTTGCGTTGGCATGTTGAAGGTCGGAAACAAGACGGAAAACTAAGACATCCAGCTGATTCTATTCAATGGAGAAACATTAATAGAACATTCGGTGAGTTTGGCGGCGAAGTGAGGAATATAAGGTTTGGGTTGAGTACGGATGGTATGAATCCACACAGAAATATGAGCAGTCGACATAGCACTTGGCCGGTTCTTTTATGCATCTACAATCTTCCTCCTTGGTTATGTATGAAGCGCAAGGACATCACAATGTCGTTACTAATTTCAGGACCCAGACAACCCAGGAATGATATTGACGTGTTTCTATCACCGTTAGTCGAGGACTTACATATATTGTGGAGCGAAGGGGTGCGGGTGTGGGATGCACATAAGCGAGAGAATTTCATGTTGCAGGCCATGATATTTTGCACCATGAATGATTTCCCGGCCTATGGAATTTGTCGGGGTATAGTACGAAAGGAGGCAAGGCTTGTCCTATTTGCCTGGATGAAACTGAAAGCATGTGGTTATCGAACTGCAGAAAAACAGTGTACATGGGTCACCGCAGATTCCTTCCGATGCATCACGCCTACCGTAAGAAGAGGAAGTCATTCAATGGGAAGCCTGAGAAAGGATCAGCCCCAGTGTTTGTGACTGGTAAGGAGCTTTACTTGCGCGTGAAGGCCATCAAAGTTGAGTTCGGTAAATGTTCTAAATCTCCAGGAAAAAATGTTTGGAAGAAGAGATTGATTCTTTGGGATCTGCCATATTGGGAGCACTTACAAGTTCGACATTGCATTGATGTCATGCACGTAGAGAAAAATGTTTGTGACAGTTTGATTGGTTTGTTGTTGAACATTCCAGGAAAGACGAAAGATGGCATCAACATTCACCGTGACATGCTCGACATGGGCATAAGGACTAAGCTTGCACCATTGGAGAAGGGAAAGCAGACATACCTCCCCCTGGCCTGCTATACTTTGTCAAAAAGAGAAAAAACAAAACTCTGTCAGTTCCTATATGGTGTCAAAGTTCCATGCGGGTATTCTGCGAACTTGAAAAAACTTGTGTCCAAAAGACTTGAAACTGGTTGGTATGAAGTCCCATGATTGTCATGTACTGATGTTACAAATGCTTTCCATTGCTATCAGAGGCATTCTCCCAGTCAAAGTCAGAGAGACAATTACAAAGCTATGTTATTTCTTCAACACAATATCTGGCAAGGTAAGCGTGTACTCCTAAAGCATGTACTCCTAGCAAGTTAATTAGCTCCATTCGTGGAACTTGTCAGATTTTTTGGATCTGAATATTTGCTGCAACTGTGTCCTTGTAGATAATTGATCTGGATGGACTGGACGATTTGCAACGCGATGTGACTACAACTCTTTGTCAGCTGGAGATGTATTTCCCTCCATCTTTTTTTGATGTTATGGTCCATCTAATTGTTCACCTTGTCAGAGAAATTAAGTTTTGTGGACCCGTGTTCCTGCGCTACATGTATCCATTTGAGAGATTTATGGGTATCTTGAAGGGATATGTAAGGAATCGACATCGACCTGAGGGCAGTATCATTGAAGGTTATTCAGCCGAGGAGGTGATCGAATTTTGCACCAATTATATGGCCGGGGTTGACCCAATTGGCGTTCCTACGTCCCGGCATGAGGGCAGGCTTCAGGGCATTGGAACGATTGGATTTAAAGCAGTCGTCCCCCCTAGTGATCTGTATGCAAAAGACCATTTTTGGGTCTTACAGCACATGACGGGGGTGGAGCCATACATACACGAGCACAAGGAAATATTACAGAAACAGAAACCTTCGAAGTCAGAGATTTGGGTCACCAGAGAACATAACAGGAAGTTTGCTGGGTGGATCGAAAATAGAGTCCTGCAAGCTTCTGAGGGCGACGTAGATGAAGTTGTTACATGGTTGGCCAGAGGGCCTAGATTTACTGTAGGGACTTGGCAGGGGTATGACATCAACGGCTATTCATTTTACACAAGAACTCAGGACGAGAAGAGTACTATGCAATGTAGTGGAGTGACACTACTTGCTATTTCGGAGGATGCCAGGGCAGTAAGGGCACTCGACTCATATTACGGTGTTATTGAGGAAATATGGGAGCTCGATTATGTATTACTTAAGATTCCTCTATTTCGATGCCTATGGGTCGAAATCTCTCGAGGTGTTAAAGTCGACAATTATGGGTTTACTCTCGTCGATCTCAGTAGAGTCGCACACCAAGATGATCCATTTATACTTACTGAGCAAGCCACACAGGTGTTCTACATCGTTGACCCTGCCAACCCAAAGTTGCACGTTGTCCTTCACAGTAAGAGACGTATTGTTGGGGTCGAAGACGTTGTGGATGAAGAAGAGTATGATCAGTTCGACGAACTACCTCCATTTTTAGATGGAATTCTTCAATCTGTCCCTACCGAAGATATTGACAAAACAAGTTACCTGCGTGACGACCATGAAGAAGGATTATGGGTGGACAACCATTCTTGACTAATTTGCAATATGTAAGTGACGTATATTACTTGGATCTTTAATCGAAGAATTCTTCAAATGTTTTTCAAAAGTTCTTTGGGAAAACATACGTGATGCATTGAGAATCATTTATTTAAATTTTCATTTCAATTGGAGTACTTGATTTGAGCAATAATTGATTCTTTTCACAAGTCTATGAAAACTGCAAATTTTCATTCCATGATTGGTCTTTACTGTTAATTTATTTCAAAATTATTGGAAGTCATTTGCATGGGGTTTCAGGTGTCTTTACAAGTGCAAAATGATGTACTAAGACCCATCTGTAATTGTTCTCAGGATAACACTGTATTCTACTATCGATTTCAATTTCTAAACCGATATGAAATTAATCTCTACTATCGGTTTATTGATCATAACCGATAGTATTTCATTTTGTGTTATGAGACCCTGCTCTACAATTTGGTTTGCTCTTGTACAGTGGATTAATTTACTATCGGTTAATAATCATAAAACCGATAGTGAAATACAATGCAAAATGATGTACTGAGATCATCTATAATTGTTCTCAGGGAAATCCTTTAGGGTCAACAATATTGTATTGTACTATCGGTTTCAATTTCCAAACCGATATGAAATTAAACTCTACTATCGATTTATTGTTCATAACCGATAGTGATTTATATTGTGTTATGAGACCCTGTTCTTAATTTACTATCGGTTAGTAATAATAAAACCGACAGTGAACAATGCCAACACTCCAAACCCTAACTTACATTGTATTTACTATCGGTTCGGTGGTTATGAACCGATAATAAAGATTCGTATATTAGGTTAACCTTGCATGATTTTCCCTCCAATGCAACTGATCACATTCCAAATACTCGCGCGCGGAAAACCCTAGCCTCCCCGACGTTCACTTTTTCGCTCCTCTACTCCACGATTGCCAATCGCAATTGGGTTCTCCACTGCCTCCGGCCACTGCATCGCGCCACAGCCTCCGGCCACTCCACGAACGACTATAAGTGTTCTTGACCAAACCGCTCGCGTCAATTGCTTAAATTTATATGCAATAGTTCATATGTGGTTCAATGGATTACAAATATAAAACTAGATGAAAATTCATGAACTAGAAACTTGATAGCTATGAGAATTACATACTTGATGAAAATCACTAGCAATTTGTCGTACAGTGTAGTCCACTATCGGTTTCTTATTTAGAACCGATAGTAAATACCATAATCTGAATTAAGACTAACATAGTTAATTACTATCGGTTTTAATTGTCAAACCGATAGGAAATAGAGTATGTCATATCGGTTTGTTATTATCAACCGATAGTACATTGAAAAGTCTGAATTTTGCAGAGTTCATATTTCATTTGTGAAAAGAACCAACTATTGCTCAAATCAAATACATTTGAAATGAAAATTTAAAGAAATGATTTTCATTGCATGAAATATATTTTTCTGATGAAATTTTCCAAATAGGATTAATTTTACAATCAAGAGTTATCAAATGATCTTTATGTTAAGCAAGAAGGTATCAGTTCGACAACCCTTTGCAAATTGAGTTTACAAATCCATTTTAAATCTATTTCGAAGACCATGTTGATAGGAATTGATGATTTTTGGCCTTTTGAATGAAAATTTGACATTTTAACAAAAAGAGGTGGTTCATCATTGCCATTCCATTTTAGTTATGAACTTTGTCATGTACCTTTCTTCATATCAATTGATGGTCTGTTCATGGAATTCTAGGTAAAGCCATGTCGGCATCTTCCTCGGCTGATAGTAGTGATTCGGCAAGGGCGAACGTAGATGACGCTGCCTCGTCCCAGCGCAAGAGGAAGGCGCGAGGCACGACGATGTTGGGCCATTTGGCCAAACGCGCGGACAATTGGCGAGGCATTGGGCTCGTACATATAGTGGCCCAATAAGGGTGTTAGACTACAGGAGGTAAACCCTAGCCATTCTAGCTTACAACTCAGTTAATATACTCAATTTGCAAAATCTAACTTATGCGTTCGTACTTAAAGTGGACGATGGATACCAGCTCACTTCCTGAGGACACCACCCCCAGCACAACGCATGACCGAGCTCCTTCGGCCCCCATGCCTCCTCCGACAGCCTCAAACCCTTCGCCATCAAATGAGGCTGGCGGCACCGCGCCCTAACCTTCGAAGGTATACACTCGCTCCCCGCCCAAAGGCAAGGGCAAGGCCAAACAAAGCCAGTCGGGTACGTTCAAGAACGGGTTCCCACTCGTGTCGGAGTACCTTCTGCGCAATATGGATCAAATAACCAGAAGTCTCCACGAGTGGTACCTGACCCGGTCTAGGCGCCACATCAACTTCTTGGTTCACTTCAGGCCAGGTCATTTTCACCGTGAGGCCGGGAGCATATCGGTGGCCCACGAGGATTTGTTCGACCTCATTAACTGGCGGGAGCTTGATATGTCCATCATACGGACTGGAGTCCTGTGAGTTTGCTGTTGTCTGAAGTTATCACAGTTCATTTCATAAATCTAATCACTTGTATGCACTACTTACTAATGTCTACTTTGCATCCAGGTGCATGTATAGGCTGGTGTCGATGAGGGCATGTGACAAGGTGGGTTTCCTCGACCCAGACAAAATAAGCCTCACGATGCTAGAGCACGACCAAGCACATGCGGAGGAATACATATCAAAAGCACTACTAGCGCAGCAGGACCGAGAGTTCATCCTTGCCGTACCACCAAAAGTTAGTGCATTTCCTACTAATTTAACTCATTCTTGTATGTTACGCCTAACATATGTATGAAACGGTTCGCTTATATATGCAATGTAGGGGCCACTGGGTCCTCGCCGTCATTTTCCCATGGATGAATGAGGTCTATTACCTCGATTCGATGAGCGACAGGGTGGCGTATGTTTTCACCCTCACGTGGCACATAGACTCGTAAGTAACACAGTTGTTTTAAATTTTTCTCTAACTAGCTAATTAATGATAACATATTAATCGACAATGCTAAATTAAATACAGGGCTTTCAAAAATTATGTTAGTGCTGGAGGGAGGCATGACGCGTCGAAGGGCACAACAGTTTCTTGGAAAGAATATGAGATAATTAATACGGATGGAAGTACTCATGATGAGTCTTTTAATTTAAGCTTAATTAGTTCTTTCGAGTTAATGTGGGTTTATGTCTTTGCATATGCAATTATCCCAGTGCCATCAGCAGCCACAATCGTGGGAATGTGGCTTCTATGTCATGAGATCTATGTATGACCTGATCAGGAGAAACTTTGCCCAATTCCCTAAGGTAACCATTAATTTTTCCTGACTCAAAGTCAAACATTAATTGGATGTGATGTACGTCCCTAACTTCATACACGCATATATGCAGAGCGCCATGTTGAAAGACCAATATGAGTTGCCTCAATTGAAGGAGCTGCGAACAATTTGGGCTCAATATGTCATGGAAGAAGTGGCTATCAACGATCGATTGTAACTGACTTGTGTAATATATATTGAATGTGTTGATTGCTGTATTTGTGAATAAACTCAATATGTGAATAGATTCATTGGTGCATTTGTGAATAAACTCGATCAATATGTGAATAAATTCAATCTGTCCAATGCATGTGTATATTACTGTATTAGTGTATTTGTGAACAAATTCAATATGTGAATATTGGTGTATTTGTAAATATTGGTGTATTTGTGAATGATCCAATATATCTTTGTATTGCTGTATTTGTGAAAGATTCCAGTACTAACCGTGTCGAGTACATAACCGATAGGAAAAACTACAGAGTACTATCGGTTATGTACTACAACCGATAGAATAAATATTCCAGTACTATCGGTTCATATACTACAACCTATAGAATAAAGTTTTCAGTACTAACTGTGTCGAGTACCTAACCGATAGAAAAAACCTACACAATAGTATCGGTTTAGATCCGAGCCGATAGAAGAAATAATCGTTAGCCATTAGTGAACGTTGGGAATGTAGATGTTTTACTAACGGTTTTCAACCGATAGAAGTGTGCTACATTTCTTCTATCGTGCCGATCACTATCGGTAAGAGAACCGATAGTAGAGTGGATTTTAAACCGATAGTGAGAAGCATTTCTGTAGTAGTGTAATGAAGAAATCAAGAGAACTGCTGAAATTGCTTGCAACGAAAAGAAAGCTCTAGAAGAAACAATCTCAAGTTGTAGCAATATTCAGTCAGAATCCTTCAAGAAATTAAAGATGGTAGCGGATTTACTGAAAGCTAACATTGTTGATCCCCAAAAAGAGGATTTGAGCCTCAGTGAATCCTGTAAGCTGGTTGCTGCTCAAGCTGAATCACTTCTCGAATACCTTCCTGAAGACACAAATAGGTAGAAAGAGGCACTGAAGACCAACGTTGGATCTGTAGCCTCTGCTATTTTGTGCAAATGAAGGCATCACCATGGTCCAGATTTGAATCTAAATCCAGTAGCGGAAGATGCTGTGTTTGAGAGTGAAGATCAGCTTAAGGCTATAATGGACAAATTCAAGCCTTTAATTGAGAGTCTCTTGAAAGAACTCCAATTATTATGATGTTATCCCTTCTTTTCTCTTTGTAATGAACAATGAGAAAGGTATTCATTCTGATTTGTTCCAATTTATATAGCTGCATATAAAAAACTAACAAAAAGTATGTAGATGCATGCCCTAAATTATGCTATAGCTATATTCCTCTAGCCCCCTCCTGAGATCATATATATAGGGGACATGGTATAATGATCTTAGTAAATATAATATAGCTAACACATGATCAGAAATACCCAGTGAGTTTCTTATACGTTTGAGAAAATGGTTTAGAAAGAAATGTCACAACTAGATATGACCATGTGATCACACAAACACACATCTTAATATTAATGACAAAGTTTATTACGGACTGACAATCACCCGAATGATCGGAGACATACTAGTAAGTCTCGTATGCGATAAGAAACGGTTTATTTAGAGATGTCTTATCTAGATGTGACCATGAGATCGGCCAGCGAATCCACTCTTAACATTATATTAAAATGGTTATTTGGCGACCAGCCCCCGAGCTTAGCTCAATGAAGGTTGGGAATACAACTATAACTTAAAACAAAAGGGGTATGTTTATTTTTCTGAATAAAACATGCTAATTGAAAGTGAGAATGGAATGGAAGAAACTTACATGTAGAACTTGCAAAATTGATCTATATTCCAAGTATTGGATAAGATCCTGCCATCTTCCATTGCTAATCGAGCTGATCCTGATTGCGGCACAGAAACCACAGTATAGGGGCCTTCCCATTGGGGGGAAAATTTGTTGCCATTGGACTGGTTTTGGATTTTTTGTAAAACCAGGTCGCCCATGTGAAGACTACGAGGTCACACCCGTCAACTATAGTATTTACGCGAAGCTTGTAAATATGCTACTGACTTAATCAATGCCCGATCACGTTTCTCTTCAAGGAGAGTAATGTCTTGTATACGTTGTTCATGTTGATCAGAATTATGAAATTGATCTACACGAAGATCCAATACAAATTTCGGTGGGTAAGACAGCCTCAGCACCATATACCAATGAAAAAGGTGTCTCACCCGTAGCTCGACTGCACGTCATGTGCAATGCCCATAGAAGGGAGTAGAGTTCATCTACCCAAGCCCCCAAGCGTAACTTAAGGTGATCGAAGACTCGCTTCTTAACGCCTTGCAATATATGCCCATTGGCACATTCAACAGCGCCATTGCTCTGTGGATGAGGAACGGATGCAAAAGACACTTTGGTCCCGATGTCATTGCAATAGGCCAAAAAAAGACCACTAACAAATTGGCACCCGTTGTTGATAATGAGACGACTTGGAACACCAAATCGTGTAACAATATTTTTATGAAAGAATTGTTTCACCGCAGTGGCGGTTACAGTGCAGACTGGTTCAGCTTCAATCCATTTAGTAAATGTGTCAATGGCTACGAACAAGAACTTGTACCCATTAACTGCTTGGGGCATAGGACCCACTATACCTATTCCCCACACCACAAATGCCCAAGTTAAAGGAATAGTTTGTAAGGCATATGCGGGCTGATGAACTTGCTATGCATGAAATTGACACTGCGGGCATGTTTTGACTAATTGCATGGCATCATTAAGTGCCAAAGGCCAATAATAACCCTATCAGAAAGCTTTTCCAATCAGCATCCATTAAGATGCATGTGCTGCACACACACTACTGTGAATTTCTTTCAAGAGGGATTTATGTTTCTCTTGAGGTATACAGCGCATTAATACTCCTTGAGTACCTTTTCTATACAAAACTCCTGCAATTAATCTATATAGACTAGCCTTTCATATTAAACGATCGCTTTCAGTTTCATCCCCGGGCAAGGTCTCATGTTCAAGATAGATCTACAATGGACAGGTCCAATCTCTTTCATGCTCGAGGTCGGTGACTTGAACTAACACCTCATCATCCCTGACAGGAGTCGTGATTGAGGGTATTGTAAGTGTTCAACGAACACTCGTGCTGGAGCTGATGTACGTGAGAATTCAATTTTTGACAATTGGTCTGCGAGAACATTATTCCTTCGTGGAACGAATTGTCTTTTGGTCCATGAAGCACTTCGCGTACATAAAGTAGATTTTAGACTTCAGGGTAATGCTCTTTTGGTCCATGAAGCACTTCGCGTACATAATAAACTGGCTGTTGCACACCATCCCTTTCCGCGAACAGAACTGCACTGACCGCGTGAGGGGTGGTTGCTAAATAAAGAAGTAACGGTTCCCCCAAAACTAGGGAAACCAGTACTGGTGCACTAGATAAGTATGCTTTTACCTCTTGAAAGGCGTTTTCAGCTTCATCTGACAAGGTAAAACTATTGTGCTTACGTAGAACCTTAAAGAAAGGTAATCCTTGTTCGCCTAACCACGATATGAAACGACTTAAACCCGCCATATGCCCTGTTAGACTCTAGATATCCTTCATGGTCAAAGGAGATCTCATTTGCTCAATGGCCCTGATTTTCTCAGAATTAACCTCAATTCCTCTCGAACAAACAAGGAAACTTAAAAGTTTACCAGAAGAAACTCCAAAGGAGCATTTTTCAAGATTCAACTTTATTCCATATTTATTCAAGTTACAAATGGTTTCAGTAAGATCATCTATGTGACTAGAGCTTTTCAAATTATTTACAACCAAGTCATCAACATAACCTTCTAAATTACACCCTAATTGGGAAAGAAAGGTCTTTTGCATCAAGTGCTGGTACATGGAATCAATGTTCTTGAGACCAAATGGCATTCTAACGTAACAGTAAGTGCCAAATGGTGTGATGAAGGTAGTTTTCTCTTCATCTTCTTCTGTCATGCTAATTTGATGATACCTTGAATAAGTATCTAGGAAGCTCATCAGTTTACAACCCGCTGTAGAATCAACCAACTGATCGATGTGAGGAAGGGGAAAATCGTCCTTCGGGCAGGCACTGTTTAGGCTGGTGTAATCGATGCACATGCGTCACTTACCATTTGACATTAGGACCATGACCGAATTTGCAAGCCACTCAGGATGATCGACTTCACGAATAAATCCTGCCTTCTGGAGTTTATTTAACTCCAAACATATGGCTTCTTGTCGGTCAGTAGCAAAGCATCTGAGCTTTTGCTTTATTAGTCACTGTCCAAGCCGAATTGCTATCCTATGCTCAATCACTTCCCTTTGGACTCGAGGCATGTCGGATGGTTTCCACACAAACACATCTGCGTTAGCCCACAGGAAAGTAATGAACTCGAGTTCCTATTTGTCATCCAAACCTGATCCAATCTGAATGGTTCTAGATGGATCATCTGGGTACAATGGAACTAACTTCAGCTTCTCATCTGGTCGTAGGGCAACTTTGATCGCATTTGGTGCCGTGGTTGTAACTTGAACATCCCTAAGTGGAAGCTAATCAACCAACTCCAGAGATAACCGATCACAAGTAAAAGCCGTGTTGTGGATACCTCGGACCGTAGTCACGCCTTTTGGGCCTGGTATCTTGATGCATTGATAAGCATAATACGTCGCTGCCATGAACTTAGTGAGCGTTGGCCTGCCAAAAATAGCGTTATATGCTGAATGCTGAATCACAATCAATTACATCAAACGTAATCAATTCGGTTCAAAAATTGTCTAGTTCTCCCAATGTTACTGGTAATACAATTTGCCCAATTGGCATCATGGAGGGACCACAAATTATACCATAAAACGGATGAATTATGGGTTTGATCTTTGAGCGAGGGATTTTCATCTCGTCGAGAGTCTTGACCAATAATAGATCTAGAGAGCTACCCCCGTCGATCAATACCCTCTCGACCCTAGCATTGCTAGTGATAGGGGTAATGACCAGAGGGAGTCGCAATGGTCGTGTTAGGCCCCTGGGACAATCGTCCCGGTCGAACGTTAAGGGGGTTTCTGACCAATGGGGAAATTGAGGCTCTCCTATTGGAGTTTCAATTTTATTTACCTCACAGTAAAAGGATTTGAATTGATGCTTAGAAGAATAAGAAAAAGAACCACCAAAAATAATATTTACATGATTTTGGGGTACCTGATATGGCATAACTTTATCTCCATCAGCGTCCCTAACCCCACAGGATTGTTCTTGCTCTGGTATGGTCGGCATGGGTCCAGTTCCCTGGTAGAAGTCTTCCAAGTGCTTCAACCAGTTGCGACAGTTCTTGAGGTCATGTCCAGAAGTATTGTGTAATGGACACCACTTCTTATTGCCCTGTGGGTTAGCTTGTTTTCCTGGATGGTCATTGTCGTGACCACCAGAAAGAGGTTTCTTATTTTTAAATGAAAACTTATTACCTTTGCCTAGCAGTGGTTTATCAGCAACCGCATGGGCGCCAGCTGTCGACGATTGGGACTAGGGTCCTTAGTCAATCTTATGCAAATTAACAATGTATGAAGTGGAGACAATTCAAAACACCCACCAGATAAGTAAAGATAGCTATGTATAGGGAACACAAAAATTATACAGGTTCAAGCCGTCAATGATTTGAGTAATAGTCCTACGTCCTATGGTGTTTTCACTATGTAGATGAATGATTACAGAGAGGGAGAGATTGTAGGAAAGGTTAACAATCTCTCTATATGCTTGTATTTGCAAAACTAATGTTACCTGTCCCCATCCCTCTATATGCTTGTCTTTTATATTGATCAAATGTGGGACCCTCATTTGAGGAATCCGGTGGCATCCGCCCAGGTGGGTTGCACTCAGAAAGGTACATCACAAGCTCACAACAACACAATTACATTAAACTACAGTAAAGGTACTAGGTCACAGAGACCAATATTACAATATCATAACGCCAAGAATGACGCTAATTAGAGTTAATAAAAAAATAGTGAGTTTCTTAATACAAGAATTGGTATCAAGTTACCGAATACAAAGAACAACACAGAAAGCGACAACAAAGATCTTCACTTCAATCGGCAGTGGCTCTGGTAGGGCTTTCACCACATCTGACTCAACTCGGTACATGACCCTTCTAGAAGATGAAATCATTAGGAGCACTTCCTTCTTCTGCCTGGTACTCGAAACCAAGGGAATCGGGATCTACAAATCCCTCTTCTGAATTTGTATGCAAAGGCAAGGGTGAGCACGTTTTCACACGATGCTCAGCAAATCTCATTACAAGAATGCAGATATATAGATGAGGGGTTCTCAAGAGATGAGGTCTTTGTTTTATATGTAAGAATAGATTTTCATTCTAGGGTTGTAAGAAAAGGGCTTTTAGCTTTAAAAGAGACACTTTGAAATCTTAAATTATTCTTTAGAAAACTTTATGTGTGATGGTCTCCCATGAGTCACCACTCTTATTAACCCATATTCTAAAAATATTCCAAAATTTACTTGTGTTGAACCACATGCATGAAAATCCACCGTGAACAGACTCGAAAACCAGGGAGTGTAGAGTATCTAATACTTTTTAACACTTTGCAAAGGTGTACCTCTTTTTAAATCCAGTTCTTCACACGACTTTCAAGTCGGATCAGCTCCATGCGACTTTTACGCATGTAACAAGGCCGAGATCATACAACAATTTTGTAGTCTAGTATTAACAATATCCCTGCTCAGTAAATAGACAATTAAGTCTGAAATACCGTTGTGGGTCCTCCCCACTGCCTTTCTTCCTAGCCTTGGCCTATGTCCTCGCAAGACATATGACCTATGGTTGCAGCCGCGCACGACTCAATCCAGGCATAGGGCGACTTCCTTCTTTACTCCTTATCCTCTCATTATTTTTCTGATCTCACACCACTCACGACCATCTACGGCCCACTAGTTTCCACGTGAGAAACCGGACCGACATACCATGCAGGGAACTGCTAATACCAAGAAAACTACTAAGTTGTGCCTGTCCCATACCAGGCAAGTGGTTGGTACATTTTCATGTCACATAGAAGCACAACACAATGTTCTTGTCCTTATGAATCAATAATGAGGAGACATTCATATTCCCGGTGCGCACACAGCAGCCAACCAATCAAACCATCCTCACTATCAATTCTAATTCACATTTTCTTTCACAAAAAGGGTTTTCAAGCATATTTATCATATAATTGACCATTTAACACTCAACGCATGTATTTAAGTATAAGCATAATGTAAGCATAATCTCCTAGGGTGATAAGGGTGCATGAGAATACAAGCATGAGGGGCTTCTCAAAGATTTAGGTCATATCTATCCACATTCTTCCAATATAATTCTTATTTGAACATAAAGCATGCATATACTTGGAATACAGTTAATCTAATTCATTTTTATAGTATTGGGAGAGACATGATCAAGGGGTGGAGATTTGCCTTGCAATGAGGGGTCTAACTGCTCTGCTGGGTCTTCAAAGATTCCTTCCAAACCTTCTGCTTCTGGCCCTCCTCTCACTACAACAAACCAGCACGACACATCGCAATCCATAAGCATACAAAAAATACTTGCTATAGAAAATAATAAGTAAAGTATAAACATGATGCAAAAGAAATGATCTGGTCAAAGATACAAGGGTTTGGCTAAAAGAATTTGGCTTAGAAGCATCGAACGTCTAAGGGCTGACATTCGATTCACAGCCTGAGAATGGCATAGAGTTAATCTGGGGTTTCCAAAAGATCAAAAAGAGTTCAAAAAGGGGTATTAGGTGCCAAAAACAGTAAGGCATCTAATTAACAAAGTGGTTTCAACAGAAGAGTTCACACTAGTACAGAAATGCAGTCTACTAACCCCTATCTTCTATCGGTTATTAGCGAAACAGCACAAAACCGATAGAAAATGTGCCTCATGGACATAAAAGCCCGATGGATGTATTTTCCCTATCGGTTTCTAAGAAACTTACCGATAGAATAAATAGTATGGTTTACTCTAGCGATGATGAACATATTTTCCGTTAGAAGAGATGCATAAGTACTGACGGAAGAATGTTGTGCGCCGATAGGACTGGTCGACTTCAACAACTAGACTTATTCTATCGCTACTGTATGAATATACCGACAGAGTATATTAAAAATTCCTATCGGCAATATGTAGTTCGCCGATAGAATAGTTGACCTTCTACAAATATTTTTATTCTATCGGTAATGGATTCTTTTACCGTTAGAATATATAGAAAATTGCTTAGGACTGTTCGTCTTCTAATAGTTTTATTCTATCGGTAATGAATGTTTATACCGGTAGAATATTGCACAAAATATCTTAGAACTGTTGGCCTTCTACAACTAGTAATATTCTATCGGTAATGTACGTACATACCGATAGAGTATGTACAAAAATTCCTATCGGTAATATTTATTGTGCCGATAGAACCATTCGGCTTCTACAGATGTTTTTATTACTAACGGTATTCTGTTTTCTTACCGATAGAAAATATATAATTGTATAAATACACGGGTATGTCTCTTTCATTCTCACAGTTCATCTGGGGCTTGTAGTCCTAACCCGTAAGCTCCATGGACGGCCGGCGCACCTCTACAGGGGACCACTGCACCTCCGCACCTCCATCGACTCCCTCTAGACGTCGGCATCCCAAGGAAGGTACGTAAAATTTCTGCAATATTGTTAGATTATTCTAATCCGATTATGGCAATAATTCTGCTTTTTTTGTATCCTTCATTTTGATGTGTCTTCTTTTCAATATGATTATGATCTGTTCAGGTCCTTGGATGATGCTCGTGAGGGGCAACGTATTTCACGGTTCTTCATCGCAGTACGCTGCCTACGTTGGCTTGTTGGCGAAAGAAATGGTGAAGATCACCGTCGAGAGCTGGAAGGACGTGAAGGGAGAGATCTTGGTTGACTCGGTCGAGAAGATGCTTAAGCCCGGCGTGTTTCTCAAATCAGGACCTATAGAAAGCATCTTACATGTTTTTGCATGCACCAGCTTGTGGCCAGATGCTTACCTGCTTGGAGAAGAAGAATTGTTGTTATTTGCACAGCCATTCTACACCATCACTACACAGAACAACATCTTGGAAGGTAGGTTCTTTTTGTTAATGGAGTTGAGTTGAGTTGAGTTGATCGAGTTTGAGTCCGAGGAAATCACCAATACGTACAAATGTATGTCGACGGCAGTTCCAGCTCCTCGGGCGTCTTCGAACTGAACTCCTATGGTTAAGTCCAATGTGGTTCAGTCATTTGCTGTTTTGGATGAATGGATTTGTGATGTATCAGGTCTAACTTGTAGTCGGTAGTTGCATTGTGGCAACCTGCAAAGGTTCCCTTTTATGTAAAATGCATGTATGGGCCACTGGGTCCTCGTCGTGATCTGTTGTTAATTTCAGATGTGGCTTTTGTAATATACATCGAATGTGTGAATTGTTGTATTTGTATATTGTTGTATATTTGTGTATCATGTATTGCTAATTGGGACATGAACTTGAATGTGCAGGGAGCATTTGTGTATTTAATTGTATTGGTAGGTAGGTGTGTATTTGTACTGCTGTTTCAGACATGCACTTCAATTTGTGAACTGGCATGTGTATGTTTGTACCTGAATTTGTATTGGTGAACTGGCATGTGTATGTTTGTACCTGAATTTGTGAACTGGCATCTGTAATTTCTTTGGCAAGATGAAGTCCCAACTACCTACGAAAAGTATTTTTGTGTCTCCTAGTTAATCCACAAATTAGCATTTCTTGAAATATATTGCTTTATCTTCTAGTTAAGATCCGTTTGATGTAAGATCTGTTTGATGTTACATTGATATGATTCCTTGAATGTGAGAAATGGCATGTGCATGTTTGTCCCAGTTTGGTAACAGTACCTCCTCTAACGGTAAGTACACATATATACCGATAGGAAAATACATATATTTGTTCAGTCAGGAATATTCTAACGGTAAATACACATATTTACCGATAGGAAGCACATATATTTGTTTAGTCATGCATAATCTAACGGTAAATGCACATATTTACCGATAGAAAAATACATATATTTGTTCAGTCATGCATATTCTAACGGTAAGTACACATATTTACCGATAGAAAAATACATATATTTGCTCAGTCATGCATAGTCTAATGGTAAATGCACATATTTACCGATACAAAAACTAATGCTCGAGTGTCATGAATCATCTAACGGTAAGTACACATATATACCGATAGAAAAACACATATATTTGCTCAGTAATGTATATTCTCTAACGGTATGTGTGTGTTTGTACCGATAGAATATGTGAGCGGCAAATTACCTAAGTTAGTCTGACGGTTATTTCATGTATTTACCGTTAGAAAAATGTCCATTATAAGGAAAACCCCACTCGACCATTGCTGAGCTGTTCTTTAATTTGTTCTGTTGCACTCTGTGTCCCTCTGTTTGTGACGAAAGTTCCAGCTACACTGCTAGGGTGATCAGCGCAGGCTGGAGGGAAGTTGATTGCGCCCCTCTCTTTAAGGTATGCTTAATCGTCGACACTTATCTCTCTCTCCCTCTAGATCTCCCTTCCTCTCTACTTGCAAGCTAGCTGTATTGTGTAGTTCCAAGTTTGTAGCTCTAAGCTTGGGAGCTTGGTAGCTGGAAATGCGTCATGTTTTAGGAGCTAACTAGCTTGTATTGTGTAGTTAGCTAGGTTAATTAGTGTTAATTTCGTCAGGCTAGGGTTCAACACATGTATCTGTTGTAAGAGGCTGTACATGTACATATACATAACTTAATCGGGCAGGTTTCATGCATGGCTTACTCGTTAAATTTTGTTAATTGTAGATGGACAGGAAATATTGGATGTATGGAATAAAACGTACTACTCTTGAATATTTGGATGGTGTGAATGAGTTTATTAAATTTGCTGAGCAACAAAAGGAGAGGAAGGGAGAGAAAAATATGCTCTGTCCTTGTACAGATTGTATGAACTTGAAGAGGTTTAGCAACTTTGATCAAATTAAGAGTCATTTGATTCGTCGTGGTTTTAACGTGCGATACACCCGTTGGATATGGCATGGCGAAGATCTTGAGGAAACAAGCACCACTACTACCAATCAGCACGACTCGGATGTGGATTGCAATAATATCGATGATCATCCCAATTTTGGTAATGTTCATTCCGATGTGCACGTAGATGATGATGATGACAATCTAGATGAGATGTTACGTGATGTAGAGGAAGATTACAACGAAAATGACTTCTGTGAATTTGAGAAACTGATTGCTGACTCTGAGAAGCCTCTGTCCCCTGGATGTGCAACATTTACAAAACTGTCTTCTGTGCTGAGATTATATAACTTGAAGGCAGGAAACGGTTGGAGTGATAAGAGTTTTACGGCACTATTAGATCTTCTAGCGGACATGCTTCCAGAGGGAAATGAGTTGCCAAGATCTACTTACCAAGCCAAAAAACTGTTGTGTCCGTTGGGAATGGAAATCGAAAGAATACACGCATGCCCATATGATTGTGTGTTGTACCGTAACGAGTACTCCAGTTTGCATGTTTGTCCAAGATGCAGCGCATCGAGGTATACGCGTAGGGACCGGATTGACAGTGAACGTCATGAGGTAAGGAAAGGGCCCCCGGCAAAAACTGTGTGGTACTTGCCTGTGATACCTAGATTGAAGCGGCTGTTTGCAAATCCGAAAGTCGCGAAGCACTTGCGTTGGCATGCTGAAGCCCGGAAACAAGACGGAAAACTGAGACACCCAGCTGATTCTATTCAATGGAAAAACATCAACAGAACATTTGCTGAGTTTGGCGGCGAACTTAGGAATGTAAGGTTCGGGCTGAGTACAGATGGTATGAACCCACATGGTAATATGAGCAGCCGGCACAGCACTTGGCCGGTTCTTTTATGCATCTACAATCTTCCTCCTTGGTTATGCATGAAGCGCAAGTACATCATGATGGCGTTACTAATCTCAGGACCCAGACAACCCGGAAATGATATTGACGTGTTTCTAGCGCCTTTAATCGAGGACTTACAGAAATTGTGGAGCGAGGGTGTGCAGGTGTGGGATGCATACAAGAAAGAGAATTTCATCTTGCGGGCCCTGATATTTTGCACCATAAATGATTTTCCTGCCTACGGCAATTTGTCGGGGTATAGTACGAAAGGAGCCAAGGCTTGCCCTATTTTCCTAGATGAAACTGAGAGCATGTGGCTGCGAAACTGCCGGAAAACAGTGTACATGGGTCACCGCAGGTTTCTTCCGGTGCATCACACGTACCGTAAGAAGAGGAAATCATTTAACGGGAAGCCTGAGAAGGGATCAGCTCCAGTGTTTCTGACCGGTAAGGAGATTTACTCACGCGTGAACGACATCAAAGTTGAGTTCGGTAAGCATTCTAAACCTCGAGAAAAAAATGTTTGGAAGAAGAGATCGATTCTCTGGGATCTACCGTACTGGGAGCACTTACAAGTTCGACATTGCATTGACGTCATGCATGTAGAGAAAAATGTCTGTGACAGTTTGATTGGTTTGTTGTTGAACATTCCGGGAAAGACAAAGGATGGTGTGAAAGCTCGTCGTGACATGGTGGAAATGGGGATAAGGACTGAGCTTGCACCTTTAGAGAATGGAAAGCGTACATACCTCCCCCCGGCCTGCTACACGTTGTCGAAGAGCGAAAAAACAGAACTCTGTCGGTGCCTGCACGGTGTTAAAGTTCCATGTGGGTACTCCGCGAACTTGAAAAAACTTGTGTCTATGAAGGACCTAAGACTGGTTAGCATGAAGTCCCACGACTGTCATGTCTTGATGTCACAGATGCTTCCCATTGCTATTAGAGGCATTCTCCCAGTTAAAGTCAGAGAGACAATCACAAACCTATGTTATTTCTTCAACGCAATATCTTGCAAGGTAAGTACGTGCACTCGTACTATAAGTTCACTACCTCCATTTGTGGAGCTTAATTAGAAGATTTTTCTGATATGAATATTTGGCGCAACTGTGTCCTCGTAGGTAATTGATCCCGATGGACTGGACGCTTTGCAACGCGACGTGGTTGCAACTCTTTGTCAGCTCGAGATGTATTTCCCTCCATCCTTTTTTGATGTTATGGTCCATCTGATTGTTCACCTTATCAGAGAAATTAAGTTTTGTGGACCTGTGTGCCTGCGCTACATGTATCCATTTGAGAGATTTATGGGTGTATTGAAGGGATACGTAAGGACTCGTCGTCGACCCGAGGGGAGTATCATGGAAGGTTATGCCGCCGAGGAGGTGATTGAATTTTGCACAGATTATATGGCCGGGGTTGACCCAATTGGTGTTCCTAGGTCCCGACACGAGGGTAGGCTTGAGGGAATTGGAACGATTGGATTCAAAGCTATCGTCCCCGCTCGTGATGTGTACGTAAAATCACATTTTTGGGTCTTACAACACATGATGGAGGTCGAGCCATACATACACGAGCACAAGGTAATGTTACGGTCACAGAATCCTTCGAAGTCAGACGTTTGGGTAAGCAGAGAACATAACAGGAAATTTGCTGAGTGGATGCAAGAAAGAGTCACGCGAGCTGCCGAGGGCTCCGTAAGTGAAACTGAGACATGGTTGGCTAGAGGCCCAAGATTCACTGTAGGGACTTGGCAGGGGTACGACATCAATGGGTATTCATTTTACACAAGAGCTCAAGACGCCAAGAGTAGCACGCAATGTAGCAGAGTGACACTGTTTGCTATTTCCGAGGATGCCAGGTCAGTAAGGGCGCTGAACTCATATTACGGTGTTATTGACGAAATATGGGAGCTCGATTACGGATTACTTAAGATTCCCCTGTTTCGATGCCAATGGGTCGAAATCCCTCGAGGTGTTCAAGTTGACAGTTACGGGTTTACTCTCGTCGATCTTGGTAGAGCCGGACACCAAGACGATGCATTCATACTTGCAAAGCAAGCCACACAGGTATTCTACATCGTTGACCCGGCCAATCCAAACTTGCATGTTGTCCTCCACAGCAAGAGACGTATTGTTGGGGTCGAAGATGTTGTCGACGAAGAGGAGTATAACCAATTCGATGAAATACCTCCATTTTTAGAGGACATTCAATCTATCCGTACTGAAGATATCGACGAAACAACGTATCTGCGAGATGACCACGAAGAAGGATTATGGGTTGAGAACCATTGATGATTAATTTCTATTTCAGAGATAAATGCCAAGCAAACAGCCCACAAGTTCTGCAGTAAGGTGAGGAACTTATCATTAATACATCAGGCAGTACATTTTTCTTTAGAATTTAATGATAAGCTAGTTCACAGCATTAATACATCTCAATTTTACTCCACAGCATGAGTTCTAACATGTACAGTACCTTTATCCTGTACATATTTAATTCTTCCCTTCAAATAGCACTTGCAAAAATCTCATCGCAGCCTCTTCAAATTAAGTTCAGCAAAAATCCCTTTTTTCTGACGGTATTTTGTTATTTATACCGATAGAGAAGGACATCTTCTCTCAGGCACTTCAAAACGTTTTCTATCGGTATTGTTCTGTTTTACCGTTAGAATAAATTCGTTTGTCTCACGGTATTTGTTGTCTGACGGTTTTTTCCTGTTTTTACCGATAGAATAAGACTCTACCGCTTTGAATTCTCAAACGTGTCGCCATGCGTCGCCTTGGAAACTCTATAAGTACCTCGCGATGCGTCGCGGTATTTTGTTGTTTTTCTAATTCTCGAACGGTTCGACTCCTCATCTTCTCTTTCACAATGGCAACCTCCATGGGATCGTCATCCACGGCCTCCCCAGTAAGAACTCTAAATCTCCTCGGTTTACCCCTGTATTGTTAATCCATGTTCAGTTCATTCTTGACCTGTTGATTTGCACAGGGAATGGTAGCCGTCGAAGACACTGCCAAAGTGAAGGCTGACTTGAGGGCCCTCCAGGAGGAGCACAAGCTCCTTACAGACAAGCACACTCAGCTACGGCTTGACCTTGACGATCTCTTCCAGCACATTAAGCGCATGAAGACGGATGGTGACAATGCTAGGGCGAGGACGAGGCGTCTTCGCGAGGAGAAGAAAGCCGCGGATATGACCATCGCTGGCTGCGGTTTGACTATGAAGGATACCATAGCGAAGCTGAGGGAGGTCGCAGGCCTTCTTGATGCGGTAGTAGTTGATCCTAGGGACAACTTGTCGCTAGAGGAGTCCTGCGTCCTGGCTGCAAGTCTAACTGACTCTATTCTACATGCAGCCAGGGCTAAGACCACCCCTTGACCTAGCAATTTGGGTTTTATTTTTTTTTTTGTAAGTGATAAAACAACAATGAATGAACAATTTCTTTTTATGTCAATTTTCCAATTTTCCGGCTATCTTCCCTCTTTCTTTAACATTCTGCAGCTTTCAACCACGGTCTGTTTGATGTTAAATTGTGTACCTTTTCATTACTCTGACGGTATTTTGTTGTTTTTACCGATAGAAAAAGGGCACACAAATCTCAAGCACTTAATCAAAAAAATTTTCTGGAGAAAATTGGGCTCACGGGATTTTTTTGTTTATACCGATAGAAAAGGGCACCTTTTCATTACTCTCACGGTATTTTGTTGTTTTTACCGATAGAAAAATGGCACCCAATCTCAAGCACTTTAAAAAATTTTCTGTGGAAAATTGGTCTCACGGGATTTTATTGTTTATACCGATAGAAAAATGCATCCACTAATTCGAATATTTTTCTGGGAAATTTACTTTTTCTATCGGTATTATTTTGTTGTTTCGATAGAAAATTACATAAATCTATCGGTATCATTTTGTTATACCGATAGAAAAGTTCCTCCGCTACTTTATTACTCGTACACGGCCCTTTAGTTTCCCTCCACTCGAACAGTTCCACCTTAGAGCACTGCGTCTCTTCGAGAGCGAAGAAAACCCCAACCTCCGCCGTGAGCACTCACTTCCTCTCTCCCACACGACGATCGCCGGCTGGACACTGGTTCGTCACTGCCACCGGTTCTTATTTTCGTCCTTCGCCCGCCGCTGCTGCGTTCTACACCGCCTCTCCATCACCAGAACTGATCGCCGCCGTAAATACCCTAATTCGTCGTTCTATTTCCAGCATCTTCTTTATTTGATCCTAGTGTTTTGCACGTACTAATTCTTCGAGTTTTGCAATTACACTAGGGTTCCCTATTGTGTTGGCTTATGTACATTCCGCAGGCAATGTTGATTTTAATTAGGGTTTACATAATATGTTCCAGTGCTGTAATGAACCTGTTTTGAGATTTTAACTTCTCTATACTGGTGTATGTGTGATCAATTGTATCCAACTGCCATGTAATGCAGATTATATGTTGGAGGTGTTCTTACACATATTCTATCGGCAGCTCATGTGTTTACCGATAGAAAATGTTTCTGCACAAGTAGTAAAACTTAATTTGGATCTGGAAGGACATGAGCCATGCAATGTACTAGTTTGGTTGGGAATTTGTACTCACTTCGTATGAATATATGGCAATGTGGATGGGTCTTCGATGTATATGTTTCAAATGCCTATATACATGACTTTTCCCAACCTAATAGCTGTGAAGTCCTGATGACTCACATACAGGCTAGGCTAAAGATTATGCACAGTGGCACTTAGATGCTTGTGTGCATATTTACGTGTGAAATAATAATGCTGGCCCATGAATATTAGTGTAGCAAATCATCGAGAATGTTATGTGATGACAGTGAATGGTGGCTTGTCAACAAAATTCCATATGTAGAGAACATTGTTATGTTCTATCGGTATCTCACGTGTTTGCCGATAGAAAAATTGTCTTGTGTGGAGGTAATTGTTATGGTCTATCGGCAGCTCATGTGTTTACCGATAGAAAATATTTCTGAAGAGTTCAGTAAGTAATTTATGCATGTCTTTCTTTTTGTATTATTTTCCCTTTGCCGCCCTAGTTAGTCTCCAGTCCTGGGCTGAGTTATGGAACTCCAAGGCGAATTAATTGCCATATATATGGTTTGTTGAAGGTTTTGTAGGGGAAGACATGTCGTCGTCTTCATCGGATGGTACTAGTGGTTCGACTAGGGCCAACCCCATCGTAACTACTGAAGATGGGGCTGTTACATCCCAGCGCAAGAGGGTGGGGCGAGGCGCGACGACGTTGGGGCGTTTGGCCAAACGCATTGATCTTTCTTGTGAGTTCAACCAATTTGGGAGGCCGATTGGAAAGAATGCTGGGAGGTACGCGGCCTACGTTGGGCTGTTGGCGAAAGAAAGGGTGAAGATCACCGTCCAGAGCTGGAAGGACGTGACGGCGGACGAGAGGGATAGGTTGTGGGCGGAAGTGAAGGTTAAATGAACTGAAATCGCTGAACTCTTTCGTAATCACGTTCTCTTCGCTTATACTAAAGTTTAACTAACTCGTGATTAATTGTATGCATTTCTCGGAAACAGGCTAAGTGGAACATCCCCGACGATACACCTAGGACTGCCTGCTTGAAGGACATGAACGGAACATGGAAAACCTTTAAGAGCTGGCTCGTCAGTAACTTTTTAGCTGCGGGGAAATCTACTTGCGAGAAGTACCCCTTCATATCGGAGGAGGTATGGGAGGAATTCACCAAGCAGAAGGGGATTGAGGAGTTCAAGGCCCTTAGCGAGAAGAATAGGGCGATCCAGAAGAGGAACGACCACCCGCATCGGCTCGGATCCCGGGGCTATGTGGGGAAGGAGGAACAGTGGAAGAAGGAAGACGAACAAAATCCTGTGATCGACACCCCTGAGTTGCCGCTCTCCGAGATCCGGGATGAGAGGTGCAAGCGATGGTGGAGGGAGAGGGGGTCCGTGTCGTCCACGGGGTCTGTGCAGTTCGCAACCCCTGGGGACGCCGACGTTGTGAGGCGAATGGTAAGTTGGCTAACCTTGTAAACTGTGTGCGCACAAGTGTATATAAGGCAATTTGTCTCACAAGGTACCTTCAAATGTAACAGATCTCTTTTGAGAAGGAGGCAGCGGAGGGATTGTTTACCCCGCAGAGGGAGAACGACATCCTCACCCGGGCTCTAGGAAATAAGGAGCATCCCGGGCGGACACGGGCCGTGGGAGCCATTGTGTCGTGGAAGGCCGGTTTCGTAGATCCGGCTCCACCGAGGAAGAAGGCCCGCACCTGGAAGGAAAAGGAAGCTGGCCTCTCCGATAAGATACGGGCTGAGGTACGGGAGGAGATACGGGCGGAGATGCGGGCTGAGATACGGGCTGAGGTACAGTCTGAGGTGCAGACCGAGCTCGCACAAATGAGGGAAGAGTTTGCACGGTTGAGAGATACATTGCTGGCCAAGAGTGCAGATGCGGATCCCCAGGACGACGGTACCCCGCGGGGTCGGATAAGCAGTTGCGCTTCGAAGGTACTCGCGGATCCAGTGGATCTACTTGAGGTACTGCAAGCCTTCATCTGTGCACTTAAGTTGATGCCACTCCCATTCTGTTAGAGTTGTTTCGCTAACCTATTTTAATTGTTACAAATTTGCAGGGGCCGGAGGGCTGCATCCTACAGAATCACGTAGGCGCTGGGCAGGAAGTGGTTGGACACGGCTTCGTATATCCGTCTGGGCCGGATGTCCGGGTCCACTGTGTACCTCTGCGGTTGGGTTTCGCAAAGGTACAGGTGGACATGGCCATGCCGGGCTTGTAACACCCTGAGTTAGGGGTGAAAACTTCCTTTTTCATCAATAGCATGCATGCATGTATCTGTAGTAATAGCCAGATCAGTATCTATCCTAAGCCCTAAAATCTCCAAAATCTATCCTATGACCTCAAATCAAGATCAGATTGTTCAGATGTGATCTATCAGTTACTTTGAACTTAAAAGTCTTCAGAACCTAGATCCAATTCTATCTCTAAATTCCAGATTTATCAACTTCTTCTGTTTTCGAAAACAGAAATACCTTATATTACCCAAATACCCTAAGTTTCAGAAATACAGATTTAATCAAAATCTTGACCAAGTTCAGATCAGATTATTCCTGGAATATGATCATGGGTATGTCAATACCTTAATATAAAAAGTTGACAGCCAGATTCTGCTATCTAGACTCTTTTCACAAATCAGTCCAAGAGTTATCGCAAATTAGTCCTTATCTGATATCTGAAAACCCAAAAAAAGGCTAAAATCTCCAGATTAACTCCAAATTCAGAATTTCTTCGGAAAATCTTCTCAAAATGCTATTTGTCACAAGTTTCTCTTCTGTTCCAATTTCAAAATCGAACCCTAAAAGCCAGAATTCGAAATCGACAAAACTTAAATCTTGTTTTACCCTAAATTACCCTATTTTCAGTTGTATCAAAAACTATTCAAATGTGTCAAATCTTATCAACTATCTTTGCCAAATGTTTTGTTGAATATATCTGCCAGATTAGTGAAAGCAAATTCAGCTTAAACCTTCCAGAATTCCAGATTTACAGATCAGTCCAAAATTCAAGATTTGAAACTGCAGTTCAGTCCAAATTCGACCAGGCCGTTTACTGTGCGCACGACCAGGGATCGCCGTGGTTTCTTGCGCCGTGCACGCTCACCGCCGGCCAAGTTCCGCTTGCATTTGTGCTCGTGCATGCTTGCTCTTCCTGTTGCGCACGCGTCAGTGTCTCAGCCATCGCCGTGGCAACACCGTAGCGACGTCAACGACCAGCGCCTGCTCCCGCGCGCGATCAATGGCTTTTTGTCAGCAACTCCTCGCCACGTCTCTTTGCCGTGCCAGTACTTGTCGCCACTGCTTGCTCCATCTTTGCAAAGTCCCGATGAACGACAATGTGGACAGTTGCAGTCCTGTCGCCGTCGCAATCACCGTTCTTCGCTGTGTCTTTGCCGCTGTTGCTCAGCACGCAATCCATCTCATCTCAGCTGCCAGTTACTTCGTTGTCTCCTCCTTGCAAGCTTCGCCTGGCCTATTTAAGCACTCCTGTGCTCAGTAGCTCCCTCCATACTTCACCAGAAACCAGCCAAGTTCCAGAATTTGCTCTTTTCGTTTTCTTCTCCGGCGAGCCATCGAGGAGGCTCACGGTGCCAGCATTCTACAGATCATCTCCTGCCAAATTAACAGCATCTGTGAGTTCCCCTCGTCTCCCTCATCGTGCTGTACCATCTAATTGAGTTATCTTGCATCCAGTCGCCGGTGATCGCCGAGATTAATAAATGCCCTGTTCCGGCAATGCAGGCCAAATCACCTCGAATTAGCTCTCGATTCTGTAGAAGAAGTTGATCAGTGAGTCATTTCCAGCAAGCCTGTGCATCAAGATCTCCAGATTAAGCTTCAATCGAAGCTTTCCCCAAATTCAAGCTCTACCAGAAAACCGGCGATCGTCGCCAGGCTTCTCCGGCCAACCTCCGGCCAAAGTGATCGTGCAGGTAGCTTCCTCTTACCCTTCTATTACTCCTAGAGCAAGGAATCGAGTTCAATCGGCTTGTGTTGGAATTGCCCAAATCCAGTGATTCTTCTCCAGCGCCGATGACCGGAAAAGCTTGTTCCAGTCATTTCAGCCCTCGAAACCTTGTCATTTAGATGTGCCTTAGCCTCCTGAGTATTTTTGTCTTCTAGCCCGACACCTAGATCGGCCTAGATTAGAAGTTATAGCCATGCCAAGTTTGTGTCCAGAATTGCTCCAGTGCAGCCAGTTCATCTCTGTTCATCATCAAATTTCTTGCTTTCCAGCCATTTCTTGCCCTAGATCCTGTTGACTTAATTGTTCCTGTTATCAATGCCTACCTCCCAGACAAAGTGGTGCATCATTTGGAGCTCCAGATCAAAAGTTATACTAAGCCCTAGTTTTTGGCATTGTCAGCTCTATGCCAGAGCTTGTCAGCCAGTGGCATTGACCTTGTTTACCCACTTCTGGTTGTGCATTTTGAAAACCACTTTGTCCACTGAATTTGTAGAGTTGTGATCTACATTTTCTTCTACTACCACAATTTGAGATAAGCACTCTAGCTTTTCTTAAAGCTATGTCCAAGCTTTGATCCGAATGTCGATCTGTTGACATTCGCTGTTTTGATTAAACCAGTCACAAAATTGTTATCCCTATTGCAATCCTGAAACCCTAAGATTATCTAATCACCACCCTTAGCTCAAATTCCTTGAAACCCTATAATTTCAGTTCAGTTTGCAGTTCAACTTATCTCCAGTTTAGTTCAATCATTCTTGTTGAGCATTTCTGCATATAAGTCATAAAACATTTTAAATATTATAAGTAATTATTGTGTGTTTGTTTGTCGTCGAGCAGATTCAGAAGTTGACTTTGAAGATTTTGCCGTTGACCCGTCATCAACTGCTGTATTTTACGACGCGGAAGGCAAGTCATATCCTTGGTCATCTTGAACCTATATTTTAAATGTTGCTATAATATAACCTTGAATATAGGCAATATTGCATGTGAAAGATTGAGAATGGTTGATTTATGAATTGGCAGTACTAGACTGGTTATCTGTGAAATGTGAAATAAACAAGTTTTGAGCCATGAACTATTATATGTATTTATATACTTATATTCATGAAATAAAACCCCTAGCCGTGACCAGAAAAATGGTATGGATGGCTGTAGCACTGGAGGTGCTAAACTGCAAAGGAATGCAGGCACTGAAGGTGCAGGGTTGTGGATGGTCTGGTCACTGGCATATAAGGACTAGAACCTTGTGTTGTGCGTCTAGTGGCATGAACAACGTGCTAACCGCAAGCCTGGTATGGGACAGGCCTGAACAAGTAATTATGTGGATCGCACATGAAACCCCTGCATGAGATGTGTAGTGATGCACGATAAACACGGAGCGCGGCTCGCACACATATCACTGAAGGTGATCAAGCACGCTGACCCAGTAATGGGAATAAGCAAAGGGGTGGAGGTTTGGATACAACCCGCCACAACTGTGCCTCGCTGAGAGCCACAGGGTCGGGGGTGAATTGTGAGTAAAACATAACAAAAGTTCTGGTTATTTCCACCTTGCCGCTCACAGTATGAAGTGAGTCAGGGGTCCAATCATTTTGTTATGATAGGAAAGGTTTGAAAGTGGAATATCTTGCGGGTAAATTGGTACCTCTCTGCAGAGTTAAAAACGTATTCGAATACTCCGAGCTCCCGGGTTTATAGTGTTGGATCAAGGATGCCGACTAGAGGGGGGGTGAATAGGAGGCTTTAAAAACTTTAAAACTTAAAGCAAATAAAGAAAGAATTATGTAAATAAGAGAAAGAGAACGAACACAATGATTTTTACCGAGGTATCGGAGACTCGCCCAGTCTCCACTAATCCTCGTTGAAGCACTCAATTCTCTTGAGTCTCGCTTCAATATCCACAAAGGATATTATCACTAATGGTTGCTCCTTGTCCACTCCGGAAAGGCGAGCACGGATGCCTTGTACACACTTGCCGAGCCTCTCCGACAATCTCCGAACGGAGAGATCAACGGCCACGCCTCCGAACCGTCTAGGTGAGGGCGCTCACCAAGAGTAACAGGCAGCGAGGTTTTCTCTAGACCTCCAAACACGCACCGAGAAGCAAATTATATGCAAATGCAAAAGGAACGAAACTCTCGGTGGATCGGAAAGCACTCGACTTGATCAAAAGATCAAGATTTTATATAAGAAACTAATGCTCAAGAGTGTATAAGAGAGGAGGCTGCTTATTGTATAAAACTTATGCCCAAAGCCCCTTTTTATAGCCTCAAGAATCAAATGAACCGTTGGAGCTAGGGCTGAAAATCAGCAACCCAAACTGACAGTCAGTTATGCAAACTGACAGTCAGTTTAGTGCACAACGGCCAACAAAATTTACGGATAAAAAATAGCTAGCGTTTGCAGCCAAAACAGGAAAGCTGGAACACGAAACTGACAGTCAGTTACACAAACTGACAGTCAGTTTGTGTACTAGCTCGACCAGAATCAAATAGAAACACAGTAAAACACTCTCTGGTCGAAACCCCAACTGACAGTCAGTATGGACAAACTGACAGTCAGTTTAGTACAAAAAATTTGAGACCAAAAAACACCCTCTCTGGACAATTGTCAGTTACACTAAACTGACATTCAAACTGACAGTCAGTTATGCAAACTGACAGTCAGCATGAACAAAAACAGCTATAACTTTAAATCCAGAAATCCAAAAGAGGTGTTTAATAGCTTGTTTGAAAGATAATGTCAAGGGCTACATTTTTTTCAACAGAAGCAAAAGCCAGATCTGCCTAGATCTTTCTGAAAAATGCAAATACTCTTCTGCTGTCAAAAACTGAACTGAAAAACAGATTTTTCCAAATAAGACCAAAAGCAAATCCACATAAAAATGATGCGATGCAATGACCTAACATTCTCGGTTTGTGCTGGAGATAAAAAGAGGACTTTCGCTACCCCTCTTTATAGTACGGTTAAAGCTAGAAAGAATTTTTCCTAACCGATCATCTCCACACGCCAAGATCGGTAAAATATAAAAACTTGTAATACCTGAGGTCTTTCGCATCTTCACGATTTTGGACTTGTCTTTTGCTCTTTGCTACTTGTGCTTTTATTTTACGTCGGGTTCTTCTTGTATTCCGTGTATATCTTCCCAACGCAACTCTGTATCAAATAAACTCAATAGCACAATTAGTCCGGAACACTTTGTTTTCATTAATCATCAAAATTAGGGTTAGGCATGAAGGCCTAGATGCAACAATCTCCCCCTTTTTGATGATTGATGACAACAAGTGTTCAAAAATAAAATAAATGAAATGGCTCCCCCTGAGTATATGCATCTCATAAAATCAGATCATAAACCAATACATATACATCAGGGGCATCTCATACATAAGTAAGTCACAGATGTGCAATCATCCACAAGTCATATCAGAGCATACGCATGCACATCAAGACATCCTATATATCAATGTATCAGAGCTATAATCACATATCAGAGCTCAAGAGCATCATCTCAAGAAATCAATGACATCATAGCTAAACACAAGTCATCATATGTATCAGAGCTAAAAGGAAAAGATGACATACACAGATAACCAAAAAACAACATCTCCATATATAAATGATCATCATCTGTTCAGAACATCGAAAGACATAAACAGAACAGACTCCAATGTCCAAAATCCAAAATACTAACCAACTATCCAAAATACTTCTCCCCCTTTGGCATCAAGCACAAAAAGGGAGGCAAACAAAACAAATCAGAGCCTAATGCTCATCATCTGAAGAAAATCCTATGATGTCCGTATCTCCGGAGCCAGCTGGAGATGCAGACGGGTCGACGGC
The DNA here is from genome assembly GCA_019359835.1 of Pharus latifolius. Taxonomy (NCBI): domain Eukaryota; kingdom Viridiplantae; phylum Streptophyta; class Magnoliopsida; order Poales; family Poaceae; genus Pharus; species Pharus latifolius. The sequence continues at coordinate 63,634,992 of CM033322.1, forward strand.
TGGAGATGCCGGAGGAGTCGCAGCTGCAACAAAAGCAGGAGCTGCAGACACTGGAGCCGGAGCTGGAGCAACAGGATCTGGATCAGCAGCAACTGAAGCTGAGCTCGGCGAAGACGCAGCCTGGCGGGCCCTTTTGCGAGGGACCGAAGAACCGGAAGCAGGCAGGCGTCGCAGAATCTCCTCCTGTTGAGCAATCAAACGGAGCAACATCTGATGATGCTCCGCCTGAGTGCTGAGGATCTGCTGCTGCACCTGGAGGACCTCCTGAAGCTGAGAAGAGGATGACGCAGATCCGGTGCCTGTCCCTGCAGCTGGAACTGGAGAAGACTCCTGGGCAGGGGCCTCGTCCTCTGACTCCCCCGCAGCATCATCATCTGATGCGGGAGAACCAGGGCCAGCAGCTGCAGTAGGGCGAGCACCGAGCCGGCGATCAACCTGGCCTGGAGGATAGAAGAGAAGAGGATGGGCCTGATCAGACATAGCGGATTTGAAAAACAGAGAAGAAGAAACAGAGGAAGCCGAAAAGACCTGAACGGAGGAGGCCGACGAATAGAACTGGTCGACGACGACGAACCGGCCTCAGAAACACCAAGGGAAGAAGAGAAACCACCGGCGAGCTTCAACACAACGGTGGATGGGGATCACCGAAGGAGCTCAACGCCGACGACCACTCCACGGCACGGCGAGGGGAGAGGCTAAGCGGCGGCGGCCGAGAGGAGGAGGAGCAAAGGCGGCGGCGCAGCACGGCGAGGGAGACACCGGCGGCGAGCACGGGGGCAAGGGATGGCAAGGAGGCGCACCGGTGATGAGGAGAGCAAACGGCGACGAGCAAAGCAACGGCGGCGAAATGGAGAAGGCAAGAAGACCAAGAAACAGAACGGGGTTTTAGGGTTCGAGATCCCGCAACTGACAGTCAGTTTGATAAACTGACAGTCAGTTCCAAACTCAGAAACATGGAACTGACAGTCAGTATACCATACTGACAGTCAGTTCACAGAACTGCGTTTTGAAACTGACAGTCAGTGTATGAAACTGACAGTCAGTTGGGGGCTCGAACACAACTAGGAGCTACGACCAAAATCAAATGCACGTAACTGACTGTCAGTTATGACACTGACTTCGACCAAAGACTAAGACCAGGCTCCTAACTACTGAACTGACTGTCAGTTATAGAAACTGACTGTCAGTTTGGTCAAAGTCGACCAGAGGCTGTCTAAGACAAGAGAGGGAATAAAATAATAATATTTTATACAAACAAACACTTTTAGCACATCAACTAGCATTTGATATATCAATTATGTTCAGTTCACCCCTTAAAAAACAAAATCTTGTTTCATCTAAGGGTTTAGTGAAAATATCTGCTAGTTGCAAATCTGTTCTAACATAATTTACATCGATATCACCTTTTGCCACATGATCTCTAATAAAGTGGTGCCTTATTTCAATATGCTTAGTTCTAGAATGTTGAACAGGATTATTAGCAATTTTAATGGCACTTTCATTATCACACAATAGTGGCACTTTATCAAATAAAATCCCATAATCCAAAAATGTCTGCTTCATCCACAATAATTGAGCACAACAACTTCCTGCAGACACATATTCAGCTTCAGCTGTGGAGAGAGCTACTGAATTTTGCTTCCTAGATGACCATGATACTAATGATCTCCCCAACAGCTGACAGCTACCAGATGTGCTCTTTCGATCAATCTTACACCCAGCATAATCAGAATCAGAGTACCCAATTAATTCAAAATTTGCATCTTTAGGGTACCAAAGGCCTAAACTGGGATAGCATTTTAAATACCTAAGGATCCTTTTAAGAGCAGTTAAATGGCATTCCTTAGGATCAGATTGAAATCTAGCACATAAGCACACACTAAACATGATATCAGGCCTAGATGCAGTGAGATATAAAAGACTACCAATCATAGACCTATACAGTTTAGAGTCAACCGATTTGCCGCTTTTGTCCATGTCCAAGTGTCCATTTGTCGCCATGGGAGTTTTGATTGGTTTGGCGTCTTCCATCCCAAAGCGCTTGAGCAGGTCCTTCACGTACTTGGTTTGACTCACGAACGTCCCGTTCTTGAGTTGCTTGATTTGTAAACCGAGGAAGAAGCTCAGCTCACCAATCATGGACATCTCGAACTCCCTAGACATCATCTCTCCAAACTCATGACAGAAATGTTCATTAGTAGATCCAAATATAATATCATCAACATAAATCTGACAAATGAACAAGTCTTTTTCAATTTTCTTTGTAAAGAGAGTTGTATCAACCTTCTCAATTTTAAAACCTTTTGATAATAGAAAGTCTCTAAGTCGCTCATACCAGGCTCGAGGAGCTTGTTTGAGACCATAGAGAGCTTTCGACAATTTAAATACATGGTTTGGAAATTTAGAATCTTCGAAACCGGAAGGTTGCTCAACAAATACAAGTTCAGAAATTTCACCATTTAGAAAAGCACTTTTTACATCCATTTGAAAAAGTTTGATATTAAAGCATGATGCATAAGCAAGAAGAATGCGAATAGCTTCAAGTCTTGCTACCGGTGCAAAAGTTTCACCAAAGTCTAAACCTTCGACTTGAGTGAAGCCTTGAGCAACAAGACGAGCTTTGTTTCTAATTACAATACCATTTTCATCTTGCTTATTTCTGAAAACCCATTTTGTTCCAATAACATTATGATCTTTGGGTCTTTCAACTAGAGTCCAAACTTCATTTCTAGCAAAGTTATTAAGTTCTTCATGCATGGCATTAACCCAATCAGGATCATTTAAAGCTTCATTAACATGTTTGGGTTCTAAAGAAGATACAAAAGAATGATGTTCACAAAATGCAGCAATACGAGATCGAGTTTGAACACCCTTACTGACGTCACCCAATATTTTGTCTAGAGGGTGATCCTTGGTGATCGTTTGATGTTGCCTTGGTTTTTCATCTTGTACTGCTTCATCTTGACTTTGTTCTGGAGGATCAACATGAGATGATGATGCGTCTTGATCAATATTTTCAACGTTGACATCATCTTCTTGATCTTCCTCTGTTGGCTTGATGTCTCCAATGGTTATGTTCTTCATTGCTTCTTGAAGATCTTCACCTGAAACTTCATGAGATACTTGCTCCTTTTGTGAGCCATTAGTTTCATCAAATTCGACATCACCCGATTCTTCAATACAACTTGTATTTTTATTAAAAACACGATAAGCTTTACTAGTGGTGGAGTATCCGACTAGAAAGCCTTCATCTACTCTTCTTTGAAATTTTCCACCAAAATTTCTTTTCTTAAGAATATAACATTTGCAACCAAAGACTCGGAAATAAGAAATATTTGGCTTGCGCCCAACAAGAAGTTCATAAGGAGTCAAATTCAGAAGAGGATGCAAATAAAGCCGATTTATAGAATAGCAAGCGGTATGCACGGCTTCAGCCTAGAAGCTAGTAGGAGTATCATACTCACTTAGCATAGTTCTTGCCATTTCTATAAGTGTTCGATTTTTCCTTTCAACAACTCCATTTTGCTGTGGAGTGTAGGATGTGGAAAATTCGTGTTTGATTCCAAAAGAGTCACAAAAATCAAATAGAGTTGAATTAACGAACTCTCCACCATGATCACTACGGATTTTCTTGATGGATAATTCGAATTCAGTAGAAACACGTTTTGCAAAACTTTTGAAAACATCGGGGGTTTCAGATTTTTGAGAAATAAAGAAAACCCAAGTATAGCGAGTAAAATCGTCAACAATCACAAAACCATAATTGCTACCCCCGATACTTTGGAACTCGGAAGGTCCAAATAAATCCATATGAAGGAGTTCCAAAGGTTTGCAAGTCGAAAGAATGCGCTTAGTTGGATGTGAAGTAGCTACTTGCTTGCCCGCTTGACAAGCGCTACAAGGTTTGTCCTTTTCAAAATTCACATCCTTTAAGCCAACAACCAAATAACGTTTTAAAAGTTTTCTCAATTGATGCATTCCAACATGTGCAAGTCTTCTATGCCATAGCCAACCTTTTGAGGTTTGAGAGACAAGACATGTTGAAAGAGATGCATCTTTTGAATGAAAATCAACCAAATAAAGATTTCCAAAACGAAAGCCTTTAAAGATCAAAGATTTATCTTTTAAACTTTCAACCAAAACTTCTTTTGGGAAGAACGTGCAACTAAAACCAAAATCGCAAATTTGAGCAACGGAAAGCAAATTGAAATTCAGAGATTCGACCAATAAAACATTTGAAATAGATAGATCATTTGAGATTGCGATTTTACCCAAGCCGACCACATTTCCTTGACGGTTGTCGCCAAAGGTAATCTTTTGGTTCTCGCTTGAGTTGTCTTCTATTGAGGTGAACAACTTCTTGTTACGGTCATGTGTTCGGAGCATCCGCTATCTAGCACCCAATGCCTCCCACCGGTCTTGTAGTTCACCTACATGAAAAGAATTAAGTTCTTTTAGGTACCCAAACCTTTTTGGGTCCTTCAATGTTAGCAATCAAAGCTTTGGGCACCCAAATGGATTTCTTCTTTTTGTTTAACATGGGTGCACCAACATACTTTGCAATGGCATAACCTTTTCTCGACTTTTGAAGCATGTAGCAAGTATCAAGATAATTAGGAGTCATTAAGGGACATGCTTCATGTGAATGACCGGTTTCATGGCATTTATGACAAAATGAGTTACATGCTTTAACAAATATAGTTCTAGAATTTTGTTTCCTTCCTTTCTTTTGAAAATATCCCAATCCTTCTTTTCTAAAAGAACATCTTTGTTTATTAAGGATTAGATCAAGAGATATTTTATCTTTATAACAATTTTCTAAGCCTTTTCCAAGTTGTTCAACTTGTGCCTTAAGTTCATTATTTTCATTTAGAATGTTATCATTTGAAGCACATGGAATGTGATGACTACTAGAGGGAGATTCATTTAAGTTACATGAAGTTGAAGCATCAATCTTAGATGAAGTATTTGTAACATCTTTTATAAGCATGTTTTCATATGAATCTTTAAGCTCAGAGTATTGAGCGCGTAGGGAAGAATGCTCTTCCTTAAGCGCCTTATACTTCATTTTAGTTTTTCCAAAAACTTCATTTAATTCAGTTATCATTTCAACTAAGTCATCATATGATGGATCGTTGGAATGTACCTTTTCATCGCCTTTGGCCATAAGGCAAATGGATGAACTAGTTGAAGTGTTGATGTTGCCGAGAGCTAATCCGGCCATCTTCTTGGAGCAACTTCGTTCGTTGTCGGAGTCGGAGTCGGAGCTCTCTCCGCCGGACATCCATTCTCCAAAACAAGCTTCTTTGATTTCGTCATTCTTCTTCTTGAAGAACTTCTTCTTCTTGTTCATCTCATGGGTGATGAGGTTCCCATAAAGATCGGTTGGTGTTGTGGTCGATAGATCGGAGTTTGTGAGAACCGTGACCAAGGTGTCGAAGCTTTCCGGCAAGGCCCTAAGCATCTTTCTCACAAGCTCAAGGTCAGTAAAAACAACACCAAGACCCTTGAGTTCATTCACAATGTTATTTAACCGAGTAAACATGGAATCCACGGACTCGGTTGATGACATGGTGAATGTCTCATATTTTTGCCTCACCATTAGCAATTTTGCCTCTTTAACCTTTGTAGTGCCCTCGTAAATTTCTTCGAGGGTAGTCCAAACCTTATGAGCAGTCGTGAGATTGCTCACACGGTTGAACTCATTCAAAGATAAACCGGCAAAGAGAGCATTTTTTGCACGGGCATTTAAATGCAACTTTCTCCTACGTCTTCGGATTGACTTGCCGGATCAACCGGAGGAGTAAAGCCGAGTTTAACGATATCCCATACATCAAGCCCCATGGCTTCTAGGAATACCGACATGCGTACTTTCCAATACGGATAATTGGTTCCATCAAAGATGGGCGCACGACCGGTATGACCAAGAAGAAAATCCCCGCTTGACGACATCCTCTCTCTAGGCGGTAAAGCCTAATGAATCGAGAGACCAAGCTCTGATACCACGTGTTGGATCAAGGATGCCGACTAGAGGGGGGGGGGTGAATAGGAGACTTTAAAAACTTTAAAACTTAAAGCAAATAAAGAACGAATTATGTAAATAAGAGAAAGAGAACGAACACAATGATTTTTACCGAGGTATCGGAGACTCGCCCAGTCTCCACTAATCCTCGTTGAAGCACTCAAATCTCTTGAGTCTCGCTTCAATATCCACAAAGGATATTATCACTAATGGTTGCTCCTTGTCCATTCCGGAAAGGCGAGCACCGATGCCTTGTACACACTTGCCGAGCCTCTCCGACAATCTCCGAACGGAGAGATCAACGGCCACGCCTCCGAACCGTCTAGGTGAGGGCGCTCACCAAGAGTAACAGGCAGCGAGGTTTTCTCTAGACCTCCAAACACGCACCGAGAAGCTAAGTATATGCAAATGCAAAAGGAACGAAACTCTCGGTGGATCGGAAAGCACTCGACTTGATCAAAAGATCAAGATTTTATATAAGAAACTAATGCTCAAGAGTGTATAAGAGAGGAGGCTGCTTATTGTATAAAACTTATGCCCAAAGCCCCTTTTTATAGCCTCAAGAATCAAATGAACCGTTGGAGCTAGGGCTGAAAATCAGCAACCCAAACTGACAGTCAGTTATGCAAACTGACAGTCAGTTTAGTGCACAACGGCCGACAAAATTTACGGATAAAAAATAGCTAGCCGTTTGCAGCCAAAACAGGAAAGCTGGAACACGAAACTGACAGTCAGTTACACAAACTGACAGTCAGTTTGTGTACTAGCTCGACCAGAATCAAATAGAAACACAGTAAAACACTCTCTGGTCGAAACCCCAACTGACAGTCAGTTTAGTACAAAAAATTTGAGACCAAAAAACACCCTCTCTGGACAATTGTCAGTTACACTAAACTGACATTCAAACTGACAGTCAGTTATGCAAACTGACAGTCAGCATGAACAAAAACAGCTATCACTTTAAATCCAGAAATCCAAAAGAGGTGTTTAATAGCTCGTTTGAAAGATAATTTCAAGGGCTACATTTTTGTCAACAGAAGCAAAAGCCAGATCTGCCTAGATCTTTCTGAAAAATGCAAATACTCTTCTGCTGTCAAAAACTGAACTGAAAAACAGATTTTTCCAAATAAGACCAAAAGCAAATCCACATAAAAATGATGCGATGCAATGACCTAACATTCTCGGTTTGTGCTGGAGATAAAAAGAGGACTTTCGCTACCCCTCTTTATAGTACGGTTAAAGCTAGAAAGAATTTTTCCTAACCGATCATCTCCACACGCCAAGATCGGTAAAATATAAAAACTTGTAATACCTGAGGTCTTTCGCATCTTCACGATTTTGGACTTGTCTTTTGCTCTTTGCTACTTGTGCTTTTATTTTACGTCGGGTTCTTCTTGTATTCCGTGCATATCTTCCCAACGCAACTCTGTATCAAATAAACTCAATAGCACAATTAGTCCGGAACACTTTGTTTTCATTAATCATCAAAATTAGGGTTAGGCATGAAGGCCTAGATGCAACATATAGGAGTCTGCTGCGGTGGATTAAATCCACGGGGTGTGACACAAGTACTATTTTCTAAATAAAATATGTTTAAATCAAGATTACCCAAATGACATGTGTTGTCATGATAAGGAGTGCTGCCGTGGGCTGTCGTGTGTCGACGTGTCGCGGTAGTGCTATAATCTAGTGAACATGATTGATGATGTTATATTATAAAAAGTGCTGTCATAAGATGAGATGAGAAAGGAAAAGATTATTTTACAAATATCCATAATTCTTGACTAGTCTAGGTTCATATCATCACTACTATATGTATCTACTCTTACCTATGACTTGCTGAGTACATAAGTGCTCACCCTTGCAACATTCAACTCAATAGATGGAGCCTACTTTGATCAAGACGATGGCACGGAGTACTACGTGGATCCAGAAGGAGGAGAATCAGTTCCACCAGAACCCTGAAGTGTGTTGTTCTGCCGTCAACTTCTTTTGTGGGAGGGTCACCTATCTTCTGCTGCGTAGTTAAATATTTTGTTAAACCCTGAATGCCTTGTAGGCATTGTAATCCTCTTTATGTAATATTAAGGCCAGCAGGCCACACTGCTTAATATTTTGTGAGTACTCTGTTGCAATGTAATATACTCCTGTGTTTGACTCATCCTAGGAAGTCAAAGGTTTGTGAGAATGGGACTACCTACAGCGAGCTAGGTCTCTACAGGAGTAGTCGTTGTCCCAGTCTCGGGGCGCGACAAGAAAAGTTGGTATCAGAGCAACATGAGAACTTGACTGTAGGACGACACCTTTAGGAAATTGGCCGTGCCAGGAAAACGTAATTTATTCAGAAAACTAATTGTTGAAAACTTTATTTTGGTAAAAATAATGAGCTTTGTAGCTCTTGAAAACCTTCATTTCAAAATTTTATTTGGATTTTCTAAAATTCGGTAAGATTGTGAGAGTGCGTTCTGTTGTTTCAGAGTGTCTTAGAGGTTGGTGTAGACAGAGCTAGTGGATGCTCTTGGTAGCTTTGTGATTCGCTGTTGCTTTTGCAATGGTTAATTTGTGTATTATGGCTAATAGCCTAAGTAATTTTATGCATAAAAGTAGTTGCATTAATTTCTGCATTGCTGTCTTAGTTGGCCTTAGTTAGTTAGATCCGTCTAAACTTTTTCAGAGCCACCATGGTTGACACCAGAAGGAGATCTCGAAGTGGAAGAGAAGATATAGGTCAGACTCCGCAGGAAGAAGAAACTATGACAAGAGACCCTTTATTTCAGCAAGGATCTTAGAGTTCCAATCCACCTCAGAATGAACAACCCAGTCTTCAGAAAATTTTATTGTCAATGGAGAAAAGTCGACAGGAAGCTCAGATAGCTCATACCCAGTTGTTAGCTCAGATAGTTCAGAAACTGCCTACTGGAACAACAGAAGGAACTACTTCTGCTGTAGGAGCGAGATTAACAGATTTCCAAAAGACCCGTCCACCAACATTCTCTAGTGCGACCGATCCCATGGTTGCCGATGATTGGTTACGGGATATCGAGAGGAAACTAGACACGGTTCGATGCAGCGAACGAGAGAAAGTTTTGTTTGGATCTCATCAGTTATCAGGAGCTGCAGCCTCATGGTGGATGAATTACCAGGAAGCTCATCTTGATAAAGATAATATTTCTTGGAGGGAATTTAAGGATCAATTTCGGAAATTCCATATACCTACTGGTGTTATGGCAGCTAAGCGTCGGGAATTTCGGAATTTAACTCAAGGAAGTAAGTCAGTTACTGAGTATCTACACCAATTTACTCATTTGGCTCGATACGCACCTGGAGATGTGGATACTGAAGAGAAGAAGATAGAGCGCTTCACAGAAGGACTTCAACACTATCTACAGTATCAAATTGCTTCTCATGAACTTACAGAATTTCAAACCCTAGTGAACAGAGCTTTAAAGGTAGAAGAAAAGAAGAATATGGGAGAAGAAAGCCGAAAGAGGAGGATGTTCCAGCAAACACGACCACAGCCAAATCCAATCAGAGGAAGAGTTCCTATCACTCCAAATTTCCGACCATCTTATCAGAATCCCAGACCAGCAATGACATTGTGCCCCAATTGCCGAGGAAATCATTCTCAGAAGGATTGCCCTCATCCTCGTGTGGAGTGTTATCATTGTGGACAGCGTGGGCACCGTAAAGAATTCTGTCCTTGGATACAACTTCCGATGTCCATTGCCAGATCTCAAGCAGGAACACAGCCAGTAGTAACCAGGGCATCGCCATCGCAGAATTTTAGAGGAAATTCAGCAGGAAGAGGAGGAAACATGGCTAATCGAGGAAGAGGAAGAGGTAGAGCACCAACTACAACCCAAGGAGGAAGATTAAACTATACTTCAATTCAAGAAGCAGGCAGCACCACCGACATTCTTCTAGGTAGATTTCTGATTCAATCTGCATCTGCCTTAATATTGTTTGATCCTGGTGCTACAAATTCATTCATGTCAAAAGCATTTGCATCTGAAGTTGAAATGCATATAGACCAAGTACCACTAGAGTACTCTATGGTTATACAAACTCCAGGGGCTAGATTATCTGTTTACTCGATCTGCCCAAATGTAACTTTCATTATAGAAGGGGTAGAATTTGAGGCAAATCTACTAGTTCTAGAACTGCAAGGTCTAGACATTATTTTGGGAATGGATTGGTTATCCCAACATAAAGGTCTAATAGACTGTGAAGAGAAAACCCTTAGTCTTGTCAGTAGCCAAGGGGAGAGAGTTCTATTCTATGCAGAAAGATCATCAGTCAAGAAACCGCTAAGATCTGTTCAAGCATTACAAAAGTTATGCCTGGAACAAGTGCCTGTAGTGCAACGATATTCTGATGTATTTCCAGAAGAACTTCCGGGAATGCCACCTGACAGAGAAATAGAATTCAGTATTGAGCTTAAACCAGGAGCAGCGCCTATAGCAAAACGTCCCTATAGGATGCCAGTTACAGATTTGGAGGAGCTCAAGAATCAACTCGAAGACTTGGAAAACAAAGGATTTATCAAACCCAGTGCTTCGCCATGGGGAGCCCCAGTTTTGTTTGTGAGGAAGAAAGACGGAACTCTACGAATGTGTGTAGACTACCGAGCTTTGAATGAAGTCACTATTAAAAACAAGTATCCATTACCAAGAATTGATGACTTGTTCGATCAGCTTCGAGGAGCCAAAGTATTTTCCAAGATAGATTTGAAATCTGGATATCATCAGCTGAAGATCAAAAAGGAAGATATACCGAAGACTGCTTTCACTACCAGATATGGTTTATATGAGTTTACAGTAGTACCTTTTGGCTTGACCAATGCTCCGGCAGCATTCATGAATGTCATGAACAGTACATTTATGGATTTTCTTGACAAGTTTGTCATAGTATTCATAGATGACATTCTGATATATTCCAAGAGTACGGAAGAACATGAGCAACATTTACACCTAGTCTTGGAAAGGCTACGAGAGAGGCAATTTTATGCCAAGTTTGACAAATGTGAATTTTGGATGTCAAGAATTTCATTTCTTGGACATGTGTTGACAGCAGAAGGAATTTCAGTGGATTCAGCTAAAATCTCTACAATCAAGGAGTGGAAGCAACCTACCTCAGTTTCAGAGATTAGAAGTTTCTTGGGATTAGCAGGTTATTATAGGAGATTCATCGAAGGATTTTCCCAAATTGCCAAACCTCTTACGAACCTGCTAAAGAAGGATGTTGCATTTGAATGGACCATCAAGTGTGAGGAGAGTTTTCAGAAGCTGAAGCAGAAATTGACAACAACACCAGTCCTCACCCTACCAGACAGCAAAGAAGATTTTGTAGTTTACTGTGATGCTTCAAAGCAAGGAATAGGCTGTGTGTTAATGCAGCAAGGTCAAGTAGTGGCTTATGCTTCACGTCAATGGAGACCACATGAGGAAAATTATCCGACCCATGATTTGGAGTTAGCAGCAGTAGTGCATGCTTTAAAGATATGACGGCATTATCTCATTGGGCGTAAGTGTGAGATCTTTACAGATCATAAAAGCCTCAAGTATATTTTCACACAGACAGAGCTCAACATGCGTCAACGACGATGGCTGGAATTGATCAAAGATTATGATCTTAGTATTCAGTACCATCCAGGGAAAGCTAATGTAGTAGCCGATGCCCTAAGCAGAAAAGTTTACAACCTACAAGGAATGGTTATGTTGAAGAACCCTTACCTACAACAAGAGTTGCAGAATCATCAAGTGGAAATAGTACCGCAGGGAACGGTAGCTACTTTAACAATAAAATCTCAACTTGAAGAACAGATAGGAAAAGCCCAGAAGGAAGATGAAGAAATTTGTAAAATCAAGAGTCGAATCAAGTTAGAAAAGGCTCAAGGCTTTATTGAAGATAACCAAGGGATTGTATGGTATCGAGAAAGAATCTGTGTACCTCAAAACGCAGATCTTAAGGAAATAATTCTCCATGAAGCACATAAAACTCCATACTCAATACACCCTGGTAACACAAAGATGTATCAAGATTTGAAGACCAGATTCTGGTGGGATAATATGAAGAGAGATATTGCAGAGTATATTGCAAACTGTGATACATGTCGACGAGTTAAAGAGAACACCAGAAAATAGCAGGAAAGCTACAACCTCTACCAATACCATTATGGAAATGGGAAGAAATTGGTATGGATTTCATTACAGGATTACCTAAAACTCACGGAGGATATGATTCCATATGGGTTATTGTGGACAGACTTACTAAAGTAGCTCATTTCATACCAGTCAAAAAGATTTTTGATGGCAGTAAATTAGCAGAGTTATACATGTAAAGAATAGTGGCATTACATGGTATTCCTAAGAACATAGTCTCAGATCGTGGAACACAGTTTACCTCCAAATTTTGGAATAGACTGCATGAAACTCTAGGAACCCAGTTGGACTTCAGTACTGCATATCATCCACAGACGGGAGGACAGACAGAAAGAGTCAACCAAATCCTAGAGGATCTTCTAAGAGCTTGTATACTAGATTATGGGACATCATGGGACAAATGTTTACCATTTGCAAAATTTACATATAATAACAGTTATCAAGCTAGTATACAGATGGCACCATTTGAGGCTTTATATGGACGTAAATGCAGAACACCGTTACATTGGAATGAGCCAGGAGAACGAAAAGTCATAGGACCAGAGATAGTAGAAGAAGCAGAAGCTCATGTCAGACTCATCAGAGAAAGGTTGAAAACAGCACAATCACGACAAAAGAGTTATGCAGATAAACGACGAAGAGAATTATCATTTGAACCAGGAGATTTTGTGTATCTCAAGGTTACACCATTCAAAAGATTACAAAGATTCCAAGTGAAAGGAAAGTTATCTCCAAGATACATTGGACCATTTAAGATAATCAAGAGAAAGGGAGAAGTATCATATAAATTGGAATTACCTGTGGGATTAGCAGGAGTGCATGACGTGTTTCATGTCTCTCAGCTCCGGAAATGTTTGAAGGAACCTACTGACCAGATAGATGTACAAGATGTGCCTTTACAGAATAATCTCACTTATCTTGAGCACCCAATCAGAATCCTAGCCACTGATGAACGTCAGCTCCGAAGGAAGAAAATCAGATTGTGTAAAGTTCAATGGAAGAATCATTCAGAGCAAGAGGCTACTTGGGAGAAAGAAGAAGATCGTAAGCAAACCTATCCTTATCTTTTCCTGTCTTAGGTAAATCTCGGGGCGAGATTTCTTTAAGGAGGGTAGATCTGTAACACCCTGAGTTAGGGGTGAAAACTTCCTTTTTCATCAATAGCATGCATGCATGTATCTGTAGTAATAGCCAGATCAGTATCTATCCTAAGCCCTAAAATCTCCAAAATCTATCCTGTGACCTCAAATCAAGATCAGATTGTTCAGATGTGATCTATCAGTTACTTTGAACTTAAAAGTCTTCAGAACCTAGATCCAATTCTATCTCTAAATTCCAGATTTATCAACTTCTTCTGTTTTCGAAAACAGAAATACCTTATATTACCCAAATACCCTAAGTTTCAGAAATACAGATTTAATCAAAATCTTGACCAAGTTCAGACCAAATTATTCCTGGAATATGATCATGGGTATGTCAATACCTTAATATAAAAAGTTGACAGCCAGATTCTGCTATCTAGACTCTTTTCACAAATCAGTCCAAGAGTTATCGCAAATTAGTCCTTATCTGATATCTGAAAACCCAAAAAAAGGCTAAAATCTCCAGATTAACTCCAAATTCAGAATTTCTTCGGAAAATCTTCTCAAAATGCTATTTGTCACAAGTTTCTCTTCTGTTCCAATTTCAAAATCGAACCCTAAATGCCAGAATTCGAAATCGACAAAACTTAAATCTTGTTTTACCCTAAATTACCCTATTTTCAGTTGTATCAAAAACTATTCAAATGTGTCAAATCTTATCAACTATCTTTGCCAAATGTTTTGTTGAATATATCTGCCAGATTAGTGAGAGCAAATTCAGCTTAAACCTTCCAGAATTCCAGATTTACAGATCAGTCCAAAATTCAAGATTTGAAACTGCAGTTCAGTCCAAATTCGACCAGGCCATTTACTGTGCGCACGACCAGGGATCGCTGTGGTTTCTTGCGCCGTGCACGCTCGCCGCCGGCCAAGTTCCGCTTGCATTTGTGCTTGTGCATGCTTGCTCTTCCTGTTGCGCACGCGTCAGTGTCTCAGCCATCGCCGTGGCAACACCGTAGCGACGTCGACGACCAGCGCCTGCTCCCGCGCGCGATCAATGGCTTTTTGTCAGCAACTCCTCGCCACGTCGTTTTGCCGTGCCAGTACTTGTCGCCACCGCTTGCTCCATCTTTGCAAAGTCCCGATGAACGACAATGTGGACAGTTGCAGTCCTATCGCCGTCGCAATCACCGTTCTTCGCTGTGTCTTCGCCGCTGTTGCTCAGCACGCTATCCATCTCATCTCAGCTGCCAGTTACTTCGTTGTCTCCTCCTTGCAAGCTTCGCCTGGCCTATTTAAGCACTCCTGTGCTCAGTAGCTCCCTCCATACTTCACCAGAAACCAGCCAAGTTCCAGAATTTGCTCTTTTCGTTTTCTTCTCCGGCGAGCCATCGAGGAGGCTCACGGTGCCAGCATTCTACAGATCATCTCCTGCCAAATTAACAGCATCTGTGAGTTCCCCTCGTCTCCCTCATCGTGCTGTACCATCTAATTGAGTTATCTTGCATCCAGTCGCCGGTGAACTCATACATATCCGATAGAGTACTAAGCTTTTTTCTGTCGGTAATATTGTAATTAACCGTTAGAATAATGGTACTTTTCCAACCGCTGACGACGAGTTTTCTATCGGTACACTCCTAATATGCCGATAGAATAGTATGATTTTTTCTGTCGGTAATCTTGTAGTTAACCGTTAGAATAGTGGTACTTTTCAATCCGCTATTGACGAGTTTTCTATCGGTAAACTTGTAAGATGCCGATAGAATATTATGATTTTTCCTATCGGTAAACTTATAATTAGCCGTTAGAATAGTGGTACTTTTCCAACCGCTGACGACGAGTTTTCTATCGGTACACTCCTAATATGCCGATAGAATATTATGATTTTTTCTGTCGGTAATCTTGTAATTAACCGTTAGAATAATGGTACTTTCCCTGCCGCTGGACCTAAGACTACGACGGGTTTTCTATCGGTAGATTCATAATATGCCGATAGAATAGTGAACTTCTTCTGTCGGTTATTTACCGATAGAAAATGTCCAGTCTTGTTCTATCGTGTCTATCTCTATCGGTACAAAAACCGATAGTAGAAGGGTGTTTTTTACCGATAGAAGACTGCATTTCTGTACTAGTGCCAGGAATTAAGGAAAATTGCAGCAAAGTCCCTGGCACAGGGAAAATTGCATGCCATTGCACTGCAGCGAGCTAGGGCACGCACGTCTGGACAATACACACAATGCATAAGAGGGATCAAGACAAAGCTTCTGGTAAAGTTAATTGGGCTAGAGCGGTTTGACGGCGGCGAACGACAAGATTCAGTTCGTCGGCTGCAAAAGTCAAAGGTGAACTACGATGACAGGGCTCTGGGGTTGATTAAACCTGAAATTGGATGAGGGGTTTCACTACTGGGGTGGCACTGATCATGCTGGAGTGAGGAATTTGGTTGGGATTGGGTTTCTAAGCTCGTCGGCATTGACACCGGGCTCAGGGACGATGATGAAAGAGGCGCCATCGATACACGGCAATGCTGGACAATTGGCTTGGGCTATAGCATCTACGAGACACAAAAAAGGTGTAGATGGATTTGAATTGGCTGGAGGTACAGTGGAGCATGCCAGCGACGTGAACCACTCACGACGGCGGGCGAAGAATCGGGAGACTTCTCGAATTGGCTTAATTTCAAAATGTGGTTGAACAGGCTTGCTAACAATCTACTAAAGGTCGATTTGTTTAACTGGAAGGGGTTAAGAAAATGGCTGGAGAGAGTTTAATTTCAGAATAGGGCATTTGGGTTTTTCGGTGATCGCCGGCGATGGGGTTCGCCGGAGGTCAATTTCTTGCTATTGCACAGAGAGATAGGCATGAGGAGCTTACTGGTGAAGACAAAATGGAGTTTAGTGGAGTGAAGAGCTCTGGCGACGATGGCCTCAACGGCGGCTCGTTGGCATACCTTGGATTATAATTCTGAGACAACAGACTTAGATTGGGTCAAGATTTGGGGAAAACAGGGATGTTACATCGAATGGGTGCTAATGTGAGGTGGTTCTGGGAAATTCGACGGTTGCTAAGATGTAGTTTAAAAACTGCATCTTTATCTTTATCTCCTTGCCAGTTACTATATGTGGTTTTAGATAACCACATATCTTAACTCCTTGACGGTTGTCTTCACAAATGGGAGGGAAGTTATTTTATCCTGGAACCATGTTTGGAAGACTCAAACATTACTCAGGTTAAATACAACTTTCGAGATACTATGGTTGTGCACATTCTGCGACTATAGGTCAGTATTAATCGTGCGACCTTCTAGTTCACGGGAAACTCCCTCTGTGACCATTACGTCTGCTAGTGTATGGAGCCATATATCATATTCAAAATATCTTCAACATGATATATTCAAATGAACAGATGACTAGCTTGGGTAATACTCACTATCGGTTACCATCAGTTACGACCTTCTGTTTATTGGCTTTCATGCAGATCGAGCCCTCATGTCATGATGACTATGGAACAATGTACAGTGAAGATCCTGATTTTCGATCAGCACTGGCTGAGCTCGAAACAGGGAAACTTATGGAGTTCGTTTGTCAAAAAGGACTCTTGTACAAAGGAAATTTGCTTTGTATACCTCGTGGAGCACCTCGAATTCAATTGCTGCGAGAAGCGCATACATCGAAGGCTGTTGGACACTTTGGGGTTACGAAGACTTTGTAAAATCCTCATTGACATGTGTTCTGGCCGTGAATGCAGCAAGATGTGGCTAGTTTTATTTGAGGTTGCGGTCTCTGCAGCATCTCGAAATCGGCAAACTGAAAATTAGGTTTGTACACCCCTTTGTCAATTCCATCGTAACCATGGGAAAGAATATCCATGGATTTCTTAGGAGGATTGCCTAAGACCCAACGTGCCAACGACTATCTCTTTGTGGTCGTTGATCGGTTCTCCAAAATGATTATTCTCATACCTTACTAAAAGACTATCATGATAGAAGAAGAAGCTCGGGTATTCTTTCAGCACATTTGGACACATTTCGGACTACCGACATCTATTGTGTCTGATCGTGATACCTGGTTTCTAAGTCACTTTTGGCGATCGCTCTGGATGATGATGGACACAAAGCTATATAGGAGTACTACTTTTCATCCTCAAATTGATGGTCAAACTGAGGTGGTAAATCAAACAGTCATTCATCTCTTAAGAGGATATAACTCTAAGCATCCGAAGACCTGGGATGAAAGGATACCATACTTTTAGTTTTCTTTTAATCAAGCGGTGCATGGTTTGATTGGAAAGTCACCTTTTGAGGTCTGTTTGGAATTTTTACCGCAGAGTCCATTTGACATAGAGTTTGCGATCTCTACCTCAGCGCAAAACAACAAGAAAGCATCTGATCAGGATTGAGCATAAAAGATCCTAGAAAGTATTCCATGGCTCCATGGTCAGGTTGAACAGAACTTGCTGAAAGCTCAACTCAAGTACAAGGCGTGACATGATTGGCACCGAGTTGATGCTCAATTTAAAGAAGCACTACCACAAAAACAGACATCCAGGACGGTACATCACAGACGGTTATGAACTTTTCAATAGAACATCGTCTGTGAAGGCCTGTCGGGAGAATATATTTAGTTATCACAGTCGGTTCTGATGTCAAAACCAACTGTGATAGCCAAGCAGACGGTTTTGACCACGGAACCGTCTGTGATAGTCTACTTATAACAGATGGTTCTAACCTCAAAACCGACTGTGATAGTTACAATCAGTTCTCAATTGAGAACCATATGTGATAACTAGAACATCACAAACGATTCCTTGGTCAAAACCATCTTTGACTATCACAGACGGTTCTGAGTTTAGAACCGTCTGTGATAGTGTAGTAATACAGACGGTTCTGATATTAGGACCGACTTTGATAGTCCAAGCAGTACCGGTGCTTCGAATTCTCAACGGTGCATGTGTTGCGTCATTTCGGTCTCCGATCTTCGTGCGGCGCCCTAGACTGGGAACACAAAGTGTCGCCTTGAAAATTTTATAAATAGCTTGGCAGTGGAATTACAAACTACTTTACAAGTTTTTCTAATTCTCAAACTCTTCGAATCCATAGCTTCTCTGCGCCAATGGCATCCTCAATGGCATCGTCAGCTTCGCCCTCTCCGGTAAGAACTCTCAATCTTTTGGACTTACCCCTGTATTGTTAATCCCTGTTCAGTAGATTCTTGACCTGTTGATTTGCACAGGGAAGGGGAGCAATGGAAGACTCGGGCAAGGTGAAGGCCGAGCTGAGGGCCCTCCAGGAGGAGCACAGGCTCCTTACAGAGAAGCACACTCAGCATCGTCTTGACCTGGACGATCTCTTCCAGCACATTCAACGCATGAAGATGGATGGTGACAATGCTAGGGCGAGGACAAGGCGTCTTCGCGACGAGAAGCAAGCCACAAATATAACCATTGCTGGCTGTGGTTTGAATATGAAGGATACAATCGCGAAGCTGAGGGAGAACGCAGGCCTTCTTGATGCGATAGTAGTTGATCCTAAGAAGGACAACTTGTCACTGGAGGAGACCTACGTCCTGGCTGCAAGTCAAACTAACTTTATTCTAGATGCACCCAGGGCTAAGACCACTCCTTGACCTAGAATTTTGTATTTTTACTATTTTTTGTGAGTGATGAAAAACAATTAATGAAAGTTTTGTTCTTATGTCAATTTTCCAATTTTCCAGCACGTTCTTGGACTGCTATCTTCCCTCTTTCTTTATCTTTCTTTAGCTTTTGGCGAACATTCGACCATAGAAAGGTATGTGCACTGTGTGCGATCATAGAACGACTATCGCGATCATATGACGATTATCACGGGGTGATTAAGTGCGCTTCCTTGGCAGGAAGGAGTTTTGCAGGAGGGAGAGCAGATCACAGTCGGTTTTGAAATCAAAACCATTTGTGATAGTCAGATCTTTGAACCGTCTGGTATTACAGACAGTTTTGATGTCAGGACCGACATAGTCCCAACAGTGTCCGACGCTTCGAATTCTCAACGGTGTGTTGCATCATTTTGGGTTGTGATGTTCGCGCGGCGCCCTAGCCTTGGAACATGAAGCGTCGCCTTGGAAATTCTATGAGTTTTTTTTTAAATAACCCAGATTAAAAAATCAATTACAGAAATGACCCACAATTGGAAGATTTTACAAAACTAGGCTGGCACATCAGCCTGTCGAGTGCTAGGTACTCGACAAGCTACTTGTCGCCTGGAGAAGCCTTGTCGAGTGGCTAGTGCTCGACATGTGCTTGTCGAATTCCCAGGGCTCGACAAGATGGAGTGCTTCACAAGCAGTTAACAACCAGGCCCATTCGACCAGCAGTGCTATCGATCAAGAGACCTATCGAGTGACCAGAACTCGACAAGCTTCGCTTGACCAGAAAAAATACTTTGTAAGCTCTTCTTTTGTAATTGATCACATGACTCAAAACCATATGACTGGGCTAGCTGGTTAAGGCACTACCATCACGCCCTTTTGTCCTTGGTTCGAATCCTGCTTCTACCTTATGAAGCATTTTTTCTAGTCGAGTCAAGCTTGTCGAGTTATGGTTGCTCGACAGGTCTCCTAATCGATAGCACTGCTGGTCGAGTGGGCCTGGTCGTTAGCCCTGCATCTTGTCGAGCTCTCGGAATTCGACAAGCACTTGTCGACTACCAGCCACTCGACAAGCCTTCTCCAGGAGACAAGGTAGCTTGTCGAGTGCTGGGCACTCGACAGGCTGATGTGGTGGCCTAGTTTTGTAAAATCTTCCAACTGTGGGTCATTTCTGTAATTTATTTTTTAATTTGGGTTATGTATAAAAAAATTCAAATTCTATAAATAGCTTGTTCTTATAAATACCTTGTTTTTCATCATTAATGGAAAATTTGTTCTTATGTCAATTTTCCAATTTTCCAGCACGTTCTTGGTCACAGACAGTTCTGATTTAAAAACCGTTTGTGATAGTTATATCACAGACGGTTTTGAGGTAAAAACCGTCTATTATATTAACCGTTTGAAGTCAGACGGTTCTGATTGAAAAACCGTCTGTGATATTTTTGGGATAGTTCTACACAAATATGCCAGTTCGCACATTCAAGTACATGTCTGAAACAACAATACAAATACACAAATATACACCAATACAAATACACAAATACACCAATTCACACATTCAAGTACATGTCCCAAATAGAAATAGAAATACACAAATATACACCAATACAAATACACCAATTCACACATTCGATGTATTACAAAAGTCACATCTGAAAGAGAACCTTTGCAATAAAACAACAAATGTAACTACCTGATACATCACAAATCCATTCATTTGAAATAGCAAATGTATGAACCACGTTTGACTTAACCTTAGGAGTTCAGTTCAGAGATGCCCGAGGAGTTGGAACTGGTGTTGAGTTACATTTGTCTTGGTGATCTCTTCTGGCCCAAACTCAACTCATCAATGCAACTCAACTCATCAATGCGTTGAGTTCAATCGGAGCCCAAGGAAATCACCAATACAAATGTAACATGCTTATTTCTATAGGTCCTGATTTGAGAAACACGCCAGGCTTGAGGATCTTCTTGACCGAGCCAACTAAGATCTTGCCCTTCACATCCTTCAAGCTCTCGACGGTGATCTTCACCCTTTCTTTCGCCAACAAGCCAATGTAGGCAGCGTATTGCGACGAAGAACCGTGAACTATGTTGCCCCTCGTGAACATCGTCCAAGGACCAGCACATAATCATATTGAAAAGAAGACATATAAAAATGGAAGATACAGGAATCACAGAATAATTGCCATCATAGGATTAGGATAATCCAACAATGCCGAAATTTTACTTTCCTTGCTTGCAATGCTGAAATCTAGCCGAGGGAGTTGAAGCTACGATTGATGTTGGACTTGATTCCCCAGAGAAACTAGTGGCTGTTGATGGAGGTGCGGCGGCCATCAATGGAAGTTACGGGTTAGGGCTTGTCGCGCCCAAGGAGAAAAAGAATTGGAACAATTTTACTAGAAGCAAAACTCCAGGGAGGGAACAAGTATTTGTAGAAGTCGAACAGTTCGACTTCAAGCAAAATTCCAGGCATATTACAAACGGTTCGAACCTTAGAACCGTCTGTGATAGTAAAGCAGATGGTTGATATTCTAATTATCACAGACGGTTCTGATTTAAAAACCGTCTGTGATAGTGAATACAAATACAAAAATATTCACGAATACAAATACACAAATACACAAATTCACACATTCAAGTATATGTCTCAAGTAACAATACAAATATGCAAACATACATCAATACAAGTACACCAAGTTATCACAGATAGTTCCTATCGATGGTTCGGACTCGGAGTCCTCAGTCGAACTTATGCAGAATTTGTAGGTTGTGAGACCTTTCAGGGTATCTCTCTGGGAAGGTATGATGAATCAAAGTTAACTAAAGCACAGAGAGATTTATACAGGTTCGGGCCCTCGATGGTAGGAGTAATAGCCCTACGTCATGTTAGGATTTCACTATATGTGGGAGAAAAGAGTTACAAAACTATGGAAAAGATCTTCAAAGGCGAAGATTTTTCCTTTAGGTTTATACAAGATTGTACTCGAGAGGCTTATGAAAGCTAACAAACTTAGTCTAGTGTCTTCAGTTAATCTTTTGATCTCTTGGTCCTTCGATCCCCCTGTTTGATGCATTGGCTTACCCATTTATACTGGTCGAAAGGGTGCCAAGGCATAACAGCATCGAACAGTTGCTCGGGTGCAGTTTTGGTAACTGCCCCTAATCTCCACGAAGGTTTAACACGTGTTATTGAGGAATAGCTGCACGTACTATCCTCTTGACGGTTGTCTCCATACATGGAAGAATCTTCAGGATACTCAGGATAACCCTGTTGTAGGGACCGAGCAATTCTACGTCTCCTGGTCGAAGGTGTTCTGACCACGCGTTGCTTGTAATCATCTGACCGCCCACTATCTACGGTTTGATCGTGTAAAGCCTGCGATCACATGTCTGTGCTTCTTGGAGTAGCTTGAGTTCACGTCAACAGACACTCGTCTGGTTTGGATCTGTCCTGAACTAGTCGTGTATTTATTTGAATTAGCTCGGGTATCAATCATCGTCAGTTAGCCCCCAAATTTGAAGAAAACGAAGGGACATGTTTACTTCGAATTTTAAGACACTCATCGGATATGTAACCCAACGCTTCAAATTCTCCACTTAGTGGCGCACTAAGTGTGGCGGTTGGTTTCCCGAGACGGACTCTGGGTAATATTTGACGGGTAATGATGGAGCCGTAGAAATGTTTTTTAACCCGAGGTAAAATTGTAAATGTTTTAAAAACTCGAGGCGTTCGAAAAACGAACCGTCACCCTGGGGGCTATAAATACTGAAGCCTCTTGATTTTAAAACTTCACAAATCCTCCTCCGGCTAAGTTTCTTCCAAATCCATGTTCTCTTCTCTTCTATACACTTTTCGATGGCAGACCAATACATCATCGAGATTGAAAGTGATGAAGAAGAAGTGTCATTTGATTTTGAACCGGATTCACAGACGTCCAAAGATATGTCTCCTTCAAGGAAGAAACCCAAGGTTGATGAGGGATCCTCCAGTAGGACAAAGGTGAAAGATGCATCATTGCTCTCTCTTCCTTTGGTTCCCGTAGTTCTTTCTATTCATGCACCTCGGCAGGTCAAACCTTCATCTCCACCTTTGGAGGTTCGTGATGATCCCTTAGGGCATTCTTCTCAGCTTTCTCCATTTCATCCCAGTGATCCCCGTCCTTTTTCGGGTGATCAATTTTCTGGTTGGCAAGCTGTATTTCCGAGACCAGATAGTCCTCAACCTGTGTTGGGGAAACAATCTTCTGGTGGGAAGGTTGCACTTCCACCATCTGATGGTCCTCGACTTTTATTGGATGATCTACTTTCTGGGGGAAGTAGTTCAACCTGTCACTTGCAAGGATTGGTAATTATTTCCATCTCCCTTTGCTTGTTGTTATAGTTAGTAAAACTAACATCTGCAAATGTAGGAGATCAAAATTGTTGGAGCCCCCAGCGACCAGCCTGCTGAAATTCAACCTCCTCCCCTCGAACAGACTCTCCAAGGGGAAAAAGAGGCTTTGGAGAAGAAGACCGAAGAGATGTCTTCGGCAATTCTGCACCTGGCAGAATGTTTTGAAAGATCCCGCGAAGAGGCGCACCAATTCCGCCTGGAGAGGGACTACGCTCGATAGCAGCGAGAACTCTTCGATTCAATCAGGAATGGTAGTTTGTCTCTTGTTAGGGACGATGTAGATAGACTTAGAGTAGTTGCTAGTTCCCTTGGGGCCGTCAGTGTAGATCCTATTGACGCCAATATGTCCGTAGGAGAACTTTGTAAACTTCTCTCGGATCAGGTCGACGCTCTGGTCGCCTGCATACCTTTTGTATGTAAGGATTGTCAAAAATAAAGATTTCCTTTACTTCACATAATATGGAAATTCTTTACAATCTGTGTGTGAAAATATGGCCATAAGTAATGTCTTTACGACCACGCATACACAGATAAATTCGAGTTTTGCAATCAAAAATATATTACTCTACGACTAGTACTGATACTGCGATCAGACCCAAAACCGCGGTCAAAACTGAAACTCGATTTGGACAGTTACCGCGATCAGAACCGAAATTTGATCAGAACTACCACTGCAACTAGAGTTGAAGCCCGATCAGAATCATAGTTCTGATAACACAACAATTTGACCGAATAACAACTGTATGCACAATAGTTTGTAATGATCATAGAATATCTTTGTGATCAAGATGTCACAAAAATGCATTGTGACCAACACGTGAAAGTTTACAAGAAAAATGAAGGATAATGTCCTCCAAAAATCTTTGTAGAACTTTTCACGTTTTTGTGTTCACCCTAATCCTCAAATTCGAAACAAAGAAGACTTTTCGTTTCGGATTCGATGCGGGGAACGCATAACGGGTTTACCAGAGAAAACATCCATTATGGGAAATGAATAAAATATTCAATAGAACGTTACCCTCAGTGGAACGCCGCCTCGGGCCTATAAAAGGAGCAAGTAGCTTCCTGAGGAAGCCATACAGCTAGAAACTTGCCTTAGAACCTCTGCCGCACAAAACCGTCATTCCTCATTCTCCATCGCCTCCATAGTTGCACCTTTCCCTTCGATCCTTCGAAAGAAATGGCGTCCTAGAGCTGATCTTTTCACCACATAGAGGAGAGTCTGGTGGCTCTAGAGAAAGAAGAAATCCTTCCTGTGAGGTTGTTGATCAACTGGCGGCCTGCGGAGAAAGATCAAGAAACCCCAATCGTCCAAGAGGGCGAGTTGGTGGTTTTTGAGGAGTACCTGCGTTGCGGGTTCTGATTCCCTGAAAGCCGATTCTTGAAGGGAATCCTGGAGCACTATGGGTTGGAATTGGTAAATCTCCACCCGAACGCTGTCCTGATCCTGGCGCTTTTCCAGCATCTGTGTGAAGCCTTCGTCGGAGTGCTTCCAAGTGTGGAACTCTTCTGACGCTTCTACTATTCGTCATGGTCGAAGAGCACCAATGCCGCCGGATGCATCTATTTTCGGATTAGGGAGAAGAAGGAGTACCCCTTCCCACCCCTGCGCGATTCCGTGCACGGGTGGTATCAGAAGTGGTTCTATTGTACCCCTCCATCCGAGAGCGGGTTATGGTTTGTGAACTCACGGTCGGAGAAGTCCAGCGAGTTGGATTCTCTCCCTGCTCTGAATGCAGAGCAGAAAAAGCAAGCCCAAGATATTCTTCACTTAGTCCAGCAAGGACTAACGGCTCGCGACATTGTTCGCGACTTTGTGAAGAATCGGGTGAGCCCCCTGCGTGAAAGGGCTCATCCGGCTTGGGAGATTTAGTCCATGGCGGACCGTACCCTGGACTACAATAACGGTATGTCATCTAGCCAACAAGAACGTACATTTCTTCTGAAAGAATGTCGTGTTTGCTAACTCGTTTGCTAGTGACATAGTTTTGCCTTTGTCTGACATTGAAAAGTAGACAAACTACCTCCTTAAGGCATACAGCGCCGACGTGGAGGGTACTAGGGGATCACCTCGTCCCTAGAGTTTGATCAACGCCAGTGACGACCTCAGACAAGAGCGCCAAAAGGTACGACTTCTCTCGTCAGGCTCTGTTTGTTAATCACCTGCGTGCCTTGTACTAACAAGGGCATTGGAATGACATAGCTTCTGGGGAAGTTTGCTGAAGTGACGCATCCAAGTGAAGGTGTCGGTCTCCTGGGAAAACCGACGATGAAGAGGGTAAAGAAAATCTCTTCAAAGCCCGGAGCGAGGGAACCTGCCCCCAAAAAATCCAAGAAAATTCTCGGGGAAAGCTCCTCGCATAACACTCCCCTTACCATGAAAAAAAACTGCGGTAAGATATTATGTGCCTCCTTGAAAGGGATCTAGGATATCGACTAGAGGGGGGTGAATAGGCGATTTTAGCAATTTAGCAAATAATCAAACAATTTAAAGACAATGAGAGCAAATAAATAACACAATATAAATAAAGCACAATTCCAACACAAGGATATATCCCGTGGTCTCGGTGATTTGCCGATCACCGCTAATCCACGTTGAGGCAAACTCAAATCTCTAACCGCTCCTCTATCTAGTCAACCTTCTCTCGAGAAGTGACCTAGATCTTGAGCCGGAATAGTGTGATGAGTTATCCAAACCTCGATTTCACTAAGGATGCACTTTACCGCTCCGGCAAGGCGTGCTCAACCTTTCACAAGACGTTTTGAAGCTTCTTCACAATCTTCCTTGAAGAGCTCTTCAAAACCTTTCTCCTAGCCGTCTAGGAGCCGGCAAACTCCAAGAGTAACAAGCCGGTGATGATCACTTTGCCTTCTTCTAGTGCCACACGATTGATTCAATGATCTAAATGCAATGCACTAGAAGATCTCAAATGCACACTCTCACAAATTTGAGAATTTGAAACCTAGAGTGTATGAAACTAGCTTAGGCTCTCAAGGATGATGACAATGCTCAAGATTATGCCAAAAGTCCTAAACAGGGCCGTGCATGTGAGTATATATACCCCCCACAATTAATATAGCCGTTACAGGCCGTTGGGAGAAAAAGATCACTTGGCGGTCAGACCGCAGGCACAAGCTCGGTCAGACCGCCGCAATTGCAACGGCATTAAACAGGCGCAATAAATGCTCAACTGCCCTTGTCAGGCACACATACGGTCAGACCGGAGCCTATTTCGGTCAGACCGTGAAACTGTCCAGAGACGACATAGTTTCTGGACACCTTATACGGTCAGGCCGAAATATACGGACAGACCGGCCAAATGGTCAGACCGCAGTTCAAAAACACGGTCAGACCGATTTCACGGTCAGACCGGTCTAACAAACGGTCAGACCGTAATAGCTCAAAATGCCAGAAGGATAAAACAAGAGGTTCCAGGAGTCTGACCGAGAATTTAACTACGGACAGACCGACCTTAAAAAGGAATACACTATGCATAGACACAACATCGGTCAGTCCGAGATCTTAAACGGTTAGTCCGATAATTCGGTCAGACCGATTGAGACAGACATGAGCTGAAATAAGCATTCTCAAAGGATGTGACCTTCTAGCATGCAATGCAAGTTGATTTTATGATTTGTGGCACATAGATGAAGTATTTTGTGATACACCACATGCTCCTCATAATAGTACGGCAACTATCCTAAAATCCGGTCAAAATTCTTCTCTAATCACCTTAGACCAGTAAAAATGGAAAAGATCCTATTTCGTACCTTTGCCTTTTTGATCAATGCCCTTTCTTCATCATGATGCTCTTTCTTTGCCTTTCATTGACCTGTCTTTTAAGTACCTTCTTTGACACAACTAGACAGGTAACGTTAGTATAGCATTTGTAGTTGTCATTAATTATTAAAACACTCTATAGGGGCCTAGAAGCTACAATCTCCCCCTTTTTGGTAATTGATGACAACATAAAGAGTAGATGAAAGAGTTTTAAGCATAAGGAGTATTTTTACAATAAGCATCGAAGAATAAGACACTCCCCCTAAATGTATGAATAAGAGAATTTTGGCATTTTAGTGGAGTTCAAGCATGAGTATAGGAAGCTATCTTAATCCATTCATTATATATGTATGAGGTATCACAAATAAGACATTCAAATCTACACATGATATCAAAATAACATACGCATATCTCATATATCATGAAGTAACAATTTCATACAAGAGTCATCCAACATAAATAACAACCACATAACATCCACATAGATCATAAAAGAGATATCCAACTAAACAAGTTAAATTAAAACTTCTATACACCAAAAGATTTTTCATCCAAGAGTTTTCATTTACATTTAAGGTTCATTATCTCTCTCCTACTCTTCTACTCTCCTCTCTCTCCCCCTTTGGCATCAATTGCCATAAAAAGCTAAGTATCAGCTGGAGCATCATCATCAGGAGGATGGTGAGGAGGAGTCTGTGGGAAACGAGTGTAGAAGTGAGTGGAGAAGGTGTCGAAGCGCTGCTCGAACTGATCCTGGCACGAAGAGAAGGTCTGGAACTGATCGTGCAGAGCCGCCAAGTCCGAGCGAGCGAGCTCAAGCCCCTGGAGAAGAGTAGCAAACTGATCCATCATGGGCTGATGGAACTGCTGCTGGAACTGAGAAAACCAGGCGGGGGCTTGGCTCGACTGAGGTGCCTGCTGAGCCTGAGGTGGAGGAGGAGGAGGCATAGGCTGAGCCGGCTGCTGCTGATGCTGTGCTCCTTGGCCTCGAGCTAAGACGCGTGGGTTGACACTGAACGGCTTATAGCCGAGATGCCTGATGTCGCAAGACCCGCGAGGAAACTTTGTCTTCTGGAGCAGCAGAGACATGATATATGGAGCATAGTAGAGATTTGGCAGAGTGGCCACCGAGACATCCTCAATAGTCTTCAAAATGAAGGAGACAATGTTGATCCGGTGACTCTGGAGGATGTGGTCGATGAAGTTCCAGTAGTAATCCCGGACCGCTTCTCGGTTTCCACTCTTTGGATGGATCGTGGCTCGTACAATTTTGTTGACTACAGCGGGGAGGACTTTGAGACCGGTAACAGTACCGGGTACAATCCACTGTCCACCTCCCGGTTGCTCATAGAACTGGAGCCAGTCGTCCTCATGGAGGTAATCCTCTTCCTCCATGTCGATCCCTTCCTTCAGCTCCTCATAGTTTAGCTTGTTTGCCGCAGCAAACTCCTCAAAGGTGGCCTCATAGCGCCTAGACCCTGTCATCCATATAATATGCTGGTCCGCCCATTTGATCTCAACTGTAGCATAGAACTGTCTGACAGCAGTGGCGTTCCATGGGCACTTGTGCTCCACGAAGTCATACAGTCCTATATCCTTGAAGATCTGCACTAAGGGAGCCATGATGGGCTGATTCACAACATAGGCCCATTCGATCCATTTGTGTTCAAAAATGTTTTTATGGACCAAATGACCGTAGAAGGCATCCTGCTGCATCATCGTGTAGAAGTGAGGCGTCGTGGCATCATTTGCATGATCGTAGGCATAGGTGGTCCTTGCCTTCGTGTAGTCGCTCGACGTCCAGTTCTTCTTTGGGCCTTGATAAGCGTGGACGTTTATTTCATCGTCCTCACTTTCGATGTCCATGCCCACATGAGAAGATCCACCCCGATGAGACGACTGCTCTGTCTCTGAGTCACCGGCTGAGGGTACCCAGTCGTCATCGTGACTGTCGCTGCTACTCGAGGGTACAACCCTTTTCGGCCGCTTAGCCAATTTCTTCTTGTTGGTCCGAATGGAGGCAGCGCCTTGAGTACCTCGACCACTAAACAATTTGAAAGATGTGCAGAAGGTAAGATACACGAAACAGGAAGGCATGACGATAATTGAGACGATAATAGAACTGCACATCCTGGCTCTGCTGTTACAGTCGGTCAGACCGAAACAGGGGCGGTCAGACCGGCGCAACCGTAGAGTTAGGGTTTGGCATGATTTCTGGGATTTTGTTGATTCTAGGGAGCAATGCAGATAGATATACGTGTGAGACTACACATTGCATCAACAGGATGAATCAATTTCAAGAGACAACCACATTTGGACCAGGTTTATCACATTTGCCCTAAACTTCTAGAAGAACAGAAGAGAAAATGGAAAATAGAGAGGAATCTGAGCAATGTACCTAAAAGACATGATTTGATGATGATCTTGAACCACGGTTTGTCCGAGCTTGATGAGGGTTTGACCGGGGAGGAAGAATCCAAGAATTTGAGGCGCAAGTGAAAGAGACAGAAGTGGGGAAGAAAGGCAAAAAGGACAAGAGATTCGGGTTAAAAGATCTCTGGTCATGAAAATTCGGTCAGACAGTAGAAGAGATACCGGTCAGACCGCTGGAAGCAGAAATCTAAGATGTTCTCTGGAGATGAATTCGATCAGACCGCATATGGTTCGGTCAGACCACTGGAAGGACTGAATTTCTTGGAAGATTTTGATTGATTTGAAGCTCAAGAGATTTTGAGAGAGATATATATAACTATAAGATAATCATAAGAAAGATATAGGCAATATCACCAAAGGGGAAGAATTTTTCTTACAATTTAACATGTTTTTGGTTCATTTCACTCAATTGCCGATAAAGGAGCCTAAAAAAGCTCTAAAAGAGGAAGTTTAAGCAACCAAGTGATAATATAAGCACATTCAATATGAGTCCAACAATTCAAGCCACATTTGATATATCAATGACGTTAAGCTCATTTCGAAGTTTGCAAAAACGGCTTTCATCTAAGGGCTTAGTGAATATATCCGCTAATTGATCTTCGGTTCTCACATTATCCACCACCACCTCACCTTTGCTAACATGATCTCTAAGGAAGTGGTGTCGGATATCTATATGCTTGGTCCGAGAGTGTTGAACTGGATTTGTGGCTATTTTCACCGCACTCTCATTATCACACAAAAGAGGCACTTTTTCAAATTTTATTCCATAATCCAACAATGTTTGCCTCATCCAAAGCAATTGTGCACAACAACTACCCGCGGAAACATATTCCGCTTCGGCGGTTGATAAAGCTACAGAGTTTTGTTTCTTAGAGGACCAAGATACTAAAGATCTTCCTAATAGTTGACAACTGCCAGAGGTGCTTTTTCTATCCACTTTACATCCCGCATAATCGGAATCAGAATATCCAATTAATTCGAATTTTGCACCTTTAGGATACCACAACCCTATGCTAGATGAATATTTTAGATACCTCAAAATGCGCTTAACGGCCATTAAATGACTTTCTTTAGGAGAGGCTTGAAATCTTGCATACATACAAACACTAAACATAATATCGGGCCTAGAAGCAGTAAGATATAATAAACTACCAATCATGGATCTATAAAGCTTTGAGTCTACCGGTTTACCTCCTTCGTCAGAGACAAGGTGTCCGTTTGTGGCCATTGGTGTCTTGATTGGTTTTGCTTCTTCAAGTCCGAACTTCTTGAGTAGATCCTTCACATATTTGTTTTGACTGATGAAAGTTCCTTCCTTGAGTTGTTTAACTTGTAGTCCGAGAAAGAAACTTAATTCACCTATCAAAGACATCTCAAATTCCCTGGACATCATATCACCAAATTCCTCGCAAAAATCTTGGTTAGTAGATCCAAATATGATGTCATCAACATAAATTTGACATACAAAGAAATCATTTCCAATTTTCTTAGTAAACAATGTAGTATCAACTTTCCCAATTTTAAAGCCTTTTGAAATTAAAAAGTCTCTAAGTCTTTCATACCAAGCACGAGGTGCTTGTTTACGACGATAAAGAGCCTTGGAGAGTTTATACACATGATTTGGCTTTGTAGGATCTTCAAATCCGGGAGGTTGTTTAACAAATACTAACTCATTGATTTTTCCATTTAAAAATACACTTTTGACATCCATTTGATATAGTTTAATATTATGAGATGAAGCAAAAGCAAGTAAGATTCTAATAGCCTCAAGTCTAGCTACGGGAGCAAAGGTTTCACCGAAGTCCAAACCTTCAACTTGAGTGTATCCTTGAGCCACCAATCTTGCCTTGTTTCTTACTACCACTCCGTTTGCATCTTGTTTATTCTTGAAAATCCATTTGGTTCCAATGACATTATGCTCATCCGGATTTGGTTCTTCTACCAATTCCCAAACATTGTTGCGGGTGAAGTTGTTTAATTCTTCATGCATAGCATTCACCCAATCCGGATCTTTTAAAGCTTCATCTACAAGTGTGGGCTCAAAGGAGGAAACAAAAGAGTAATTTTCACAAAATGAAGCAAGACGAGAACGAGTTTGAACACCCTTACACAAGTCACCAACAATTTGATCGACGGGGTGATCTTTGGAAATTGAGTGATGAATTCTTGGATGGTCAACCAGGATTTGTGAAGTAGAGGTAGAAGGTACTTCCGGTTGTTGTTGAGAGGAGTCTTCCACATTGACCACTTCAACTATTTGATCTTCGTGTTGAGGAGTTGATGAAGAGGGGATAGCATGAGTGGATGGATCTTCATCTTGATCACTATCTTCTTTAGGCTTGACATCCCCAATGGTCATGTTCTTCATTGCCACTCTCAACCCTTCATCACCTACATCATCCAAATTTTCTTGCTCCTCTTGAGAGCCATTAGTCTCATCAAATTCAACATCATGTGTCTCCTCAACCAAACCGGAGTTTTGGTTGTAGACACGATATGCTTTGCTATTTGATGAGTATCCTAACAAAAATCTTACATCACATTTACTTTGAAATTTAGATAAGCGTGTACCTTTCCGCAAGATATAGCACTTACACCCAAACACACGGAAGTAGGAAATGTTTGGCTTCCTTCCAATGAGAAGCTCATAAGGAGTTTTCTTTAGTAGTCGATGACAATAAAGACGATTTGATGCATGGCACGCGGTGTTGATTGCTTCGGCCCAAAAGGTGTCCGAAACATTGTACTCCGAAAGCATAGACCTTGCCATATCTATCAATGTCCGGTTCTTTCGTTCGACTACTCCATTTTGCTCCGGTGTATACTTGGCCGAAAACTCATGTTTGATGCCTTTATCATCACACCAATTTTCAACCTTGGTGTTCTTGAATTCGGAGCCGTTGTCACTTCTCACTTTCTTGATCCTGAAGCTAAATTCATTTTCGGCCCGTTGAGCAAAGCTTTTGAAAGTGTTAAACACAATTGACTTATCATGCAAAAAGAATATCCATGTATATCTAGAAAAATCATCTACAACGACAAGACAATAACTATTGCCACCAATGCTCACAAAAGAAGTTGGTACAAATAAATCCATATGCAATAATTCAAGTGGACTCGAAATTGACATTGTGCTTTTAGTTGGATGTGAGTTTGCAACTTGTTTTCCGGCTTGGCAAGCACTACATAATTTGTCTTTTTCAAACTTTACATCTTTTAGTCCAACAACCAAATCATGTTTAACTAGTCTATTTAGTTGTTTCATTCCAACATGCCCAAGCCTTCTATGCCATAGCCAACCTTTGGAAGATTTTGTAAACAAGCATGTACCAAGATTAGTATCATTTGAATTGAAATCAACTAAATAGAGGTTGCCATGTCTAAAACCTTTGAAAATCAACTTATTATCATCAATGCTAGTGATAATCACTTCTTTTGGATAAAATGCACATATGAATCCAAGATCACAAAGTTGAGCTACGGATAAGAGGTTGAAGTTTAGAGATTCAACAAGCAATACATTAGATATGGAGAGGTCGTTTGAGATGGCAATTTTACCTAAACCTTTTACCTTTCCTTTACTATTGTCTCCAAACGTGATCTTGTCATATTCCGCACCTTTGTTATTTAGTGAGGAGAACATGTTGTGAGTACCGGTCATGTGTTGAGTGCATCCACTATCGAGCACCCAATGTTGTCCTCCCGCCTTGTAATTTACCTACAAAACAAAGTTAGGTCCTTTTAGGTACCCAAACCTTTTTGGGTCCTTGGAGGTTAGTTACCAAGGATTTTGGGACCCAAATGGCTTTCTTTTTGGCACCAATGATCGGGGTTCCAACAAATTTGGCTTTAATATCGCCATTTGTCATTTTCTTCAATACATAGCAAGAATTGAATATACGAGATGAAATGCTTTTGTTAGCATGGCAATTCTTTTCAATGTGACCTAAACTTTTACATTTGTTACAATATCCCTTTTCTTTTACAAAAACGGTTTTAGTTGGAACAAAAGCATGTTTACCCTTTTTGGGAATGAAACCTAGTCCTTCTTTTCTTAAGGAAAATCTTTGACTATCTAGAAGATGTCTTAATTTTGATTCTCCTACATAGCATTTTGCTGGGCCATTGGTTAGTTTTTCATTTTCTTCTTTAAGTTCGTTGTTTTCAAGACTAAGTACATTATCTTCAATTTTAGGTCTAGTAGGGAAACCAGCGAATCCGATTAGGGTATTGTGGCGATATAACCATTGGCAACCAGCCCCCGAGCCAAACTCGTAACATATGGGCACAAAAGGAAATACTCTACATATGAAACAACTAAAGCACTTGTTTTATTAAATCATGCTAATTGAACAGGAAAAGGGATTGGATACTTAGACGTAAAACTTGCATAGTTATCGATGTTCCAAGTATTAGATAAGATTTGACCATCCTGCATTGCTAACCGAGCTGATCCTGGTCGCGGCACCGAAACAACAGTATAAGGGCCTTCTCATTTCGGGGAGAACTTGTTGCGACTAGATTGGTCTTGTATTTTACATAAGACCAAATCACCCACGTGAAGACTACGTAGTCGCACCCTTTTGTTATGGTACTTGCGCAAAGCTTGCAGGTATACCGCGGATTTGATCAAAGCTCGATCACGTTTTTCCTCTAGGAGGATGAGATCTTGTGATCGCTATTCGCTCTGATCAACTTGTTCAAATTGATCTGTCCGAACAGAACCAATACTAATTTCCATAGGTAAGACAGCCTCAGCCCCGTAGACCAGATGGAAAGGCGTCTCACCGGTGGCTCGACTAGAGGTAGTCCGTAGCACCCATAGAACGGTATAGAGCTCGTCCGCCCAAGCCCCCGAGCGTGTCTTAAGGCGATCGAAAACACGCTTTTTGATGCCTTGCAATATTTGCCCATTGGCATGTTCTACGGCACCATTGCTCTGCGGATGAGCTATAGAAGCAAAGCACACCATGGTTTCAATCTGATTGCAGTAATCCAGAAAAAGACCACTAGCGAATTGAGAACTGTTATCAGTAATGAGACGATTTGGAACACCGAATCGAGCAACAATGTTCTTATGGAAGAACTTTTGTGCTGCAGCAACGGTAATATTGCGTACCGGCTCAGCTTCAATCCACTTGGTAAACGTGTCAATGGCTACGAACAAGAACTTGTATCCATTGACCGCTTGACCGCAAGAGGCCATGCAAGGGGAATGGTTCGCAACGCATAGGCAGGTTGGTGAACCTGTCTCGCATGAAACTGACATTGAGGACACGTTTTGACCATATTCTTGGCATCATCGAGTGCCGAAGGCCAGTAGAATCCTTGTCGGAAAGCTTTTCTGACCAATGTATGATATGACGCGTGCGCACTGCATACACCGTCATGAATTTCTCTCAAGAGGGATTTACCTTCTTCCTAAGATATGCAGCGCATGAATACTCCCTGAGTACCCTTCCTATACAAAACTCCTTCGATGAGTTTGTACCGACACGCTTTTCGAATCAACCGATCGTTTTCGGTTTCATCCTCGGGCAAGGTCCCATGTTCGAGATAGACCCTCAATGGACGAGTCCAATCCTGTTCCTGCCCGAGTTTGGTAATGCAAACTGTTACCGGATCATCCTCGACCGAAGTCATAATCGAAGGATGTTCCAAGTGTTCAACGAACACTCCTGCCGGAGCGGATGTGCGTGAGGACCCAATTTTGGATAATTGGTCTGCGAGAATGTTGTCCTTTCGCGGGATGTATTGGACTTCAAAATGACTAAAGTGTTTTTCCAACCTCCTCACTTCCCCCAGGTAATGAGCCATTGTCTCATCGAAGGTGCTGTACTCCTTGTTTACCTGGTTTACGACCAGTTGTGAGTCTCCCCTCACCACTAATCGATGGACTCCGAGGAATTTTGCTGCCCAGAGCCCTGCAAGAAGACCTTCATACTCTGCTGCGTTATTGGTCGCAACAAAGTGTAGTTGAAAGACAAACTTTAGCTGTTCGCCCTGAGGCATAACTAAGACCACTCCAGCCCCCGAGTGTTGAAATCTACGAGAGCCGTCAAAGTACATTGTCCAGTAATCAGGGCATTCCAATTCTTCGGACACCTGCACGGTTGGCTCAGGATTAGTCCATTCGACTATGAAATCGGCCAGGACCTGAGACTTAACCGCAGTGCGGGGTGTGTAATGGATATCGAAAGCACCGAGTTCGACAGCCCATTTGGCGATCCGACCAGATTTCTCAGGATTACGGACAATATCCCCCAATGGAAAAGATGAGGGTACTGTGATCTTGTGTGCTTGGAAGTAATGTCGTAGCTTTCGGGAAGCCATCAGTAGTGCGTAAAGTATCTTCTAGACCTCAGGGTATCGCTCCTTAGGGCCATGAAGTACTTCGCTTACATAGTAGACTGGTCTGTGTATACCTTCTCTATCCGCAATCAGGACAGCGCTGACCGCCTGTGGCGTGGCTGCCAAGTAGAGAAGTAATGGTTCTCCTTTGTTGGGAGACACCAAAACTGGTGGATTGGATAAATACGCTTTCACCTCCTGAAATGCCTTTTTGGCCTCATCGGACCATGTGAAATTGTGATGTTTGCGCAGGGCTTTGAAGAAAGGTAGTCCCCTTTCGCCTAGTCGCGATATGAACCAGCTGAAGGCCACTATGTGACCCACTAGGCGCTGAACATCCTTGATGGACGAGGGAGACCTCATCTGTTCGATAGCCCTGATTTTTTCAGAATTGACTTCAATTCCTCTAGAACAAACAAGAAATCCAAGAAGTTTTCCTGAAAAAACCCCGAAAGAACATTTCTTCGGGTTTAATTTTATTCCAAATTGATTTAAATTATAGAAGGTTTCAGCGAGATCGTCTAAATGAGACAATCTTTTGGTGCTTTTTACAACCAAGTCGTCTACGTAAGCTTCAAGATTACGCCCCATCTGGGAAAGAAAGGTCTTTTGCATCAAGCGCTGATACGTGGAACCTGCATTCTTGAGACCGAACGGCATTCTGACGTAGCAGTCTTCCCTTCATCTTCTTCTGCCATGCTAATTTGATGATATGCTGAGTAAGCGTCCGGGAAACTCATCAGTTCGCAACCCATAGTAGAATCGACCAGCTGATCGATGTGGGGAAGGGGTAAGTCGTCCTTCGGACAGGCACTATTGAGGCTGGTGTAGTCGACGCACATGCGCCACTTACCATTTGACTTGCGGACCATGACTGGATTTGCAAGCCATTCCGGGTGATCCACCTCGCAAATAAACCCGGCCTTCAGGAGTTTGTCTAACTCGTCTCGGATGGCTTCCTGTCGGTCAACAGCAAAACACCTGAGCTTTTGATTTATTGGTCGCTGTCTAGGTCGAATTGCTAACCTGTGCTCGATTACTTCCCTTGGGACACTGGGCATGTCGGATGGTTTCCACGCAAACACATCTGCGTTAGCCCGGAGGAAAGTAATGAGCTCGAGTTCCTATTTGTCTTCCAGGCCTGATCTGACCCGAATTGTCTTGGATGGATCATCTGGGTACAATTGAACTAGTTTGAGTTTCTCATCAGGTCGAGGAGCAGCCTTGATCGCGTCAGCGGCGACTATGGCGACCTGAGAGTCCCAGAGGGGAAGTTGGTCCACCATCTCGAAATATAGCCGGTCACACGTCAATGCCACGTTGTGACTGCCACGGATCGAGATGACACCTTTGGGGCCAGGCAACTTGCCGCACTGGTAAGCATAGTGCGTTGCCATCATGAACTTAGCAAGCGTTGGCCTGCCAAAGATTGCGTTGTAAGCCGAATCACAATCAATTACAACAAAAGTAACTAATTCTGTTCGGAAGTTATCTGGTTCTCCCAGCGTGACCGGGTGGACTACCTGTCCCAATGGCATCATGAAGGGACCAGGAATTATCCCATAAAATGGATGGATTATGGGCTTAATTTTCGAACGAGGAATTTGCATCTCGTCGAGCGCCTTGACCAATAAGATGTCCAAGGAGCTACCTCCATCAATCAGGACCCTCTCGACTCTCGCATTACTGATAATAGGGGTAATGACCAGAGGAAGCCTCAATGGTCGAGTAAGCCCCACAGGACAATCAGAGAGATCAAATGTCAAAGGTATATCTGACCAACGGGGGTACTGAGGTTCACCAAGGGAAGTCTCCGTTTGGTTAACCTCTCGATAAAAAGTCTTAAACTGCCTCTTGGAAGCAAAAGAGTAGGAACCTCCGAAAATAACATTAACATGATTACGAGGTACCTGGTAAGACATCTCTTCATCCCCGTCAGCGTCTCTTAGCCCGCATGCTTGCTCCTTAGTTGGTAAGGTCGGCTTCGGTCCAATCCCCTGGTAGAAGTCATCTAACTGCTTCAACTAACTCCTACAGTTTTTGAGGTCGTGGCCTACGGAGTTGTGGAGCGGACACAAGGAGGATGGATGAGCAAATCTTCGGTGAATCTCCGATACCAAACGGCATCTTTAAATGCCCTGATAACGGAGCTATCAGATATGTTTGGGATGGTATTCCTCACCCCGACAAATCTCTTGACAGACCGACGAAGGGTTTCGGTCGAGGTTTGCCGTAGTCGATGGAGGTCATCCTCTTTACCCAGCTTCTGATAACAATTTTGGAAATTGCTGAGATGGCATCGCACAGCATTTCCCAGTTATAGATTGAACCTTCGGGTTGGTTAAACAACCAGGTTCTTGCCGATCCTTCGAGGACTATTGGCAGGTAGTTGGTCATGACCCGATCATCGCCACCTGCCGCTTGGATGGTAGTAATGTAGATTTGGAGGAACTCGGACGGGTTCTGAGTTCCATCAAACCTTTCTATGGCCCTTGGTCTAAACTTGTTTGGCCAAACGACCGCACGAAGGCTGGGCGAGAAAGCTTTACAACCAACGTAGGGACTGTGAATTGCCCTGTGGCTCTCGATTTGATCACGGGCAACCTCACGCAATGGAGAAGCCACTCATGGCCCCAAACGAGAGTGGGCAGGAATTCGATCCCTATCACGTGAATCCTGTGCTCCTCTGGACTTGTCCTGTCGAGATGGTACAGGTGGCGGGTGACTCCGCCTGCCAGAACCAGAGTTAGGGTGCTCTCGGTTATGGGAGCGTATCACTGACCGGGAAGAAGCCAGCAGAGTCACCTCCGATGCGACCTCGTCCAACCTTTCCGCCAGGATTCTGGCGAAGGCCAGTTTCTACGCATCAGATGAAAATTACGCATGACCTCCGCAATAGATCGAAGACGGCCATGCGTACTTCTCCTAGGGGTACCAGGAGTTACCGTTTCTTCGTCCACCGAGTAACACTCTGGGGGCAAAGACGGTGTTTGGTCGCGTTTGCGACCACGTGGTCGTCGGGAAGCACTTGGAGCAGCATCGTAATGAGCCTGCGCATCTTGAAGAGCCTCTAGGGCTGTTCTGCGAAGTTCGTTGTCTTGTTGCTCGCGATCTTGATCTTCCTTTTGTTTTTGTTCCTGTTCTTCCCTAGCAGCCCGTTGATCGGGAGTTTCTTCCGATAAGGCAGCGAACTGTCTAGGGAGAGAAGTCACCGAGAGAGAGAACATCTCCGTTTGTTCTGAGTCAGACTCGAAATCGAAGAGACGATGGAGGTTACCAGGGTCAAATCTCCCCGGGCTGATTTACTGGTCAACATCATTCTTCCCCTTAGTAGGGTCGTATGATGGACCGGATTCTACCTCTAACGCATTAAGAACCTCAGTGGGTTCTGATTCTGCTCTAGTCGCCTCCTAGTCGATAAACACGACCTGAACGGTCGAATCGACCTCTGGGACGTCCTCGCCTCCGGTTTCCTCCATCGGAACAGGATCACTAGGAGAAGGCATCGGAATGTGGGCATAATCCTCGAGATCAAAATCATTCTCGGAATCATATACTCTAGCCAAGATTCAGCGGACCTCCAGATGAAAATTAGGACGCCTTGAGAAAGACCCCACAGTGGGCCCCAGCTCTCGACGATTCGGACTCGGGGTCCTCAATCGAACTTATGCAGAATTTGTAGGTTGTGAGACCTTTCAGGGTGTCCCTCCGGGAAGGTATGATGAATCAAAGTTAACTAAAGCATAGAGAGATTTATACAGGTTCGGGCCCTCGATGGTAGGAGTAATAGCCCTACGTCCTGTTAGGATTTCACTATATGTGGGAGAAAAGAGTTACAAAACTATGGAAAAGATCTTCACAGGCGAAGATTTTTCCTGTAGGTTTATACAAGATTGTACTCGAGAGGCTTATGAAAGCTAACTAACTTAGTCTAGTGTCTTCGACTAATCTTTTGATCTCTTGGTCCTTTGATCCCCCTGTTTGATGCATTGGCTTACCCTTTTATACTGGTCGAAAGGATGCCAAGGCACAACGGCATCGAACAGTTGCTCAGGTGCAGTTTTGGTAACTGCCCCTAACCTCCACGCAGGTTTAACACGTGTTATTGAGGAATAACTACACGTATTATCCTCCTGACGGTTGTCTCCATACGTGGAAGAATCTTGAAGATACTCAGGATATCCCTGTTGTAGGGACCGAGCAATTCCGCGTTTCCTGGTCGAAGGTGTTCTGACCACACGTTGTTTGTAATCATCTGACCGCGCACTATCTACGGTCTGATCGCGTAAAACCTGCGATCACATGTCTATGCTTGTCGGAGTAGCTTGAGTTCGTGTCAACAGACACTCGTCTGGTTTGGATCTGTCCTGTACCAGTCGTGTATTTATTTGAATTAGCTCGGGTATCAATCCTCATCAGTTCCGAAGTCAAAATCGACTGGGATAGTAAGATAGACAGTTTTGACCTTGGAACCGTCTGTGATATTCTAATTATCACTGACGGTTCATATCTCAAAACCATCTATGATATTTCTGTCGTAGCTCTACACAAATGCACCGATATTGTCGATGGTTGTAAAGTGAAAACCGTCGGTGATACTTTGTTATTACAGACGGTATGATGCCAGAACCGTCTGTATTGAACCTGGTATAAAAGGTCTTTTAGTTCTGTACAAATGCACCAATATTACTGACGGTTTAAAGTGAAAACCATCAGTGATAGTTTGTTATTACAGATGGTATGATGCTAGAATCGTTTGTATTGAACATGGTATAAAAGGTTTTTTAGCGGATGTTTTGAGCTAGTCATACAGTCATGCTCGATATACTGTCCAGTTGGAAGAGATCTGGGGCAAGGAAGAGCAATATCTCAAAAGGGGAGCATCAGGGGACAACAATTTTAAGATCTATGGTTGGAATTTTCTCCTAAGTCATACACATTACTTAATTTCATCATCAATATCGATCTCCATTGATTGATCAAATTAGAGGGAGAGGGAGGGGAAGCTAGAGGAGCAAATCCTGGTTGTAACTCTCATTTTTTGACCTGTAGCTATTTAATTGCATTATGGTGTGTGTTATCCACGCCCCTAATTAGTTACTAACTAATTGCTTGCAGTTGAAGTAGTAGTTAACTAGTTATACCGCAAACTCCACAAACACTAGCTAGCTGGATTTATAATTTATTGCGTGTCGACCGTACGTAGAGTATTACTTAGCATGTGTATGAATTTAATTGCAGATGGTCCATCGAGACTGGATGTATAATGACAACCGAGTGAGTGAATAATACATGAAAGGTGTTTTAGTTTTCCAAAAAGTTGCTAAGTAAGACATGGCAAAGAAGGGTTTACGATATATGTACTGTCCTTGCGAAGACTACCAAAATCTTAACATGTTCACCACCTCATCTCAAATTGTCGCCCACTTGATCCAACGTGGTTTCGAAAAGGGGTACACGTGTTGGGTCCACCATGGCGAAGAGCAAACTATAGAAACAAGTGCCACTCAGGTTGAGGAACAGGACATGTCAGATCCCAACAACGATTTCGATGAGGATGACAATTTAGATGACATGTTGCGTGATGTTGAAGGAACTTACAGTGAAAGGGAGTTTGGCAAATTCAAGAGCTTAATTGAGGACTCAGAAAAGCCATTGTTCCCCCGTTGTAAGTCGAAATACACAAAGTTGGCCTCCATGCTTGAACTGTTAAAATTGAAGGCAAGTAACAACTGGACTGACAAGAGTTTCATGGCGCTGTTAGATCTTTTAGGGGACATGGTTCCGGAAGGAAACGAGTTGCCAAAAAACACGTACCAAGCGAAAAAGCTGTTGTGTCTTTTGGGAATGGAAGTAGAAAGGTGTCGTGCCGTGAACAAGGGGACCACGACTACTCCCGTGCAGACCCAGCTTGCTGCGACTGCCCTCATACATACATACCATTGACTTCCCAAGATAAGTCAAGCACAGGAGTTCATTGCAGTAGAGTAACTTACAAAATACATAAGCAGTATGGCCTGCTAGCCATGATACATCAGAGGTATTACAATGCCTTGATGGCATAAATGGTCTAATTAAAAACAAAATAAAAACTACTCGGTGGAAGCTAGGTGAACCCCCACAGCAAAAAGTTGACAGCAGAACAACACACATCAGGGCTTCGGTGGAATTGGCTCTCCTTCTTCTGGATCCATGAACTCTTCCAGGAAATCGTCTTGGTCATGGAGCGCTCCAGCTATTTGATTATAGAACGCAAGGGTGAGCACTCTCGTACTCAGCAAGTCATAGATCAGAGTAGATGTACTTATAGTAGAGATGATATGAACCTATGCTATCAGGGAGAACAGGGAAAGGTTTCAAAATACTTTTCTTTCTTTCTTTTCACATCTCATGCTCATGGCAGTGCTCTTCACAACATAGCATTGCTATTCATGTTCACTAATTATGGTACTACCGTGACACATCGACACACGATAGCCCACGCCAACACCCCTTACATGATAACACATGTCATTTGGGTAATCTTGACTTATCAAATTTATTTAGAAAATATACTTGTGCCACACCCCGTGAATTTAATTCACCGCAGTAGACTCCTATAAACCCGGGAGCTCGGAGTATTCGAATACATTTTTATCTCTGCAGAGAGGTACCAATTTACCCAGAAGATATTCCACTTTCATGCCCATCCTATCAACATGATTAGACCCTTCGTCACAGCCATGTGCGAGTGGCAAGGTGGAGATAACAAGAACTTTTGCCATGTTTCACACACAATTCACCCCTGACCCTGTTTTCCACTCGAACCACAGTTGTGGTGGGCTATACCCCCAGCCCATACTGCATCTTCCCATTACTGTGTCATGCCCCGAAACTGGGACTACGACTATTCCTGTGGAGACCTAGCTTGCTGCAGCTAGTCCCATAAATGCATACCCTTGACTTCCCAGGATAAGTCAAGCACAGGAGTATATTTACATTGCAACAGAGTAACTTACAAAATATTTAAGCAGTGTGGCCTGCTGGCTTTAATATTACATAAAGAGATTACAATGCCTTCGCGGCATACATGGTTTAGCAAAATAACATCTACACAGCAGAAGACAGGTGACCCTCCCACAATGAGAAGTTGACGGCAAAACAACACACATTAGGGCTCTGGCGGAACTGACTCTCCTCCTTCTGGATCCAAGAAATTCTTCATGCCTTCATCTCAATCATTGAACGCTCCATCTACTGGGTTGAAGGTTGCAAGGGTGAGTACTTACGTACTCAGCAAGTCATAGGTAAGAGTAGATACATATAGTAGTGATGATATGAACCTAGACTAGTCAAGAATTATGGATGTTTGTAAAATAACCTTTTTCTTTCATATCTTATCTCATCTCATCTTATGGCAGCCCTTTTCATAACATAGCATTGCTATTCATGTTCACTAAATTATAGCACTACCGCGACACGTTGACACACGACAGCCCACGGCAGCACTCCTTATCATGACAACACATGTCATTTGGGTAATCTTGACTTAACAAATTTTATTTAGAAAATATACTTGTGTCACACCCCGTGGATTTAATCCACCGCAGCAGACTCCTATAAACCCGGGAGCTCGGAGTATTCGAATACGTTTTTAACTCTGTAGAGAGGTACCAATTTACCCGCAAGATATTCCACTTTCATGCCTTTCCTAACAAAATGATTGAACCCCTGACTCACTTCATACTGTGAGTGGCAAGGTGGAGATAACAAGAACTTTTGTTATGTTTCACTTACAATTCACCCCTGACCCTGTGGATCTCTCGTGAACCACAGTTGTGGCAGGTTGGACCCAAACCTCCACCCCTTTGCATATTCCCATTACTGGGTCAGCGTGCAAGATCACCTTCAGTGAAATGTGTGGGAGCCGTACTCCATGTAAATCGTGCATCCCAGCGCATCTCATGCAGGGGTGGTTTCATGTGCAATCCGCATAAGTACTTGTTCAGGCATGTCCCATACCAGGCTTGCGGTTAGCATGTGTTTCATGCCACTAGACGCACAACACAAGGTTCTAGTCCTTATATGCCAGTGACCAGACCATCCACAAACCTTGCACCTTCAGTGCCTGCTCATCCTTTGCAGTTAAGCACCTCCAGTGCTAC
Organism: Pharus latifolius; assembly: GCA_019359835.1. NCBI lineage: Eukaryota > Viridiplantae > Streptophyta > Magnoliopsida > Poales > Poaceae > Pharus > Pharus latifolius. The sequence continues at coordinate 63,678,989 of CM033322.1, forward strand.
AGCCATCCATACCAAAATTCTGGTCACGGTTAGGGGTTTTATTTCATGAATATAAGTATATACATAAATATATATTAGTTCATGGCTCAAAACTTGTTCATTTCACATTTCACAGATAACCAGTCTAGTACTGCCAATTTATAGTTCAACCATTCTCAATCTTTCGCATGCAATATTATCTATATTCAAGGTTATATTATAGCAACTCTTAAAATATAGGTTCAAGATGTCCAAGAATATGACTTGCCTTCCACGTCGTAAGAAACACAGTTGATGTCGGGTCAACAATGAAGTCCTCGAACTCAGCTTCTGGATCTGCTCGGCGACAAAGAAGCATACAATTATTACTAACTATGTTAAAATGATTTATGATCTATATGCAGATATGCTTAACAGAATAGCTGAACGATACTGGAGATAATTGGGATTGCAAGCTGAACTGAGTCGAGATTCTAGGGTTTCAAGGAATTTGGCTAAGGATGGGTGTTAGATGCTCTTAGGGTTTCAAGGTTGCAATGTGGACATCAAGTCCGCGGCTGGTTTGTTCAAAAACAGCGAATATCTTTAGGTCGACATTCGGTTCAAGGCATCGACATAGGGTCGATGGATGATAGAGGGATTATCTCAACTTGTGGCAGTAGAAGAAAGTGTAGATCACAACTCCACAAGTCTAAGGGACAAGGTTATTTTCAATTTGCACAACTGGAAAGAGGTGAAAAGAGCTAATGCCACTGGCTGACAAGCTCTGGCATAGGGCTGACAATGTCAAAAACTAGGGCTTAGCAGCAAATGCAATTCAAGGCTTCATCTGCTACGCCAATTATGTCTAGGAGGTAGGCAAAGATGATACGAACACAATGGTGGTGGTTTCAAGAATTAAGACGGCCGGATGGTGACGAATTCCGGCGAAGAAACACGGTGGCCGAACTGTACAAGGCAGCTTATGCTAAAAGTCTTGGCATGGCTACAACTCTTGATTTGAGCCGATCCAGGTGTCGAGCTCAAAGACAAAAATGCTCAGGAGTTCAAGGCACACACACTGGACAAAGTGGATAGGGCTGAAACGGCTGGGAATAACTTTTCGGTGGCCGGCGCCGGAGAAGAAGGCACTGGAATTGGGGGTTTTTGATACAGGAGGTTTGAACTTAATTCCTTGCTTGGAGAGTGATAGAGGGATACGTGGAAGCTACTGGTGACGAGAGCCGGCGATTGGTGATGCTCAAAATCTGGAAAAGCTTCAATGGGAGTTCAATTGAGGATTCTGAGCTTACAGGCTTGCTAAACTTAGTTCACTGATCATTTTAGTCTATTGATTCGAGGGCTAATTTGGGCTGAATCATGTTACATTGCCAAAACAGGGCAAATCGAAGATTCCAGTGATCGCCGGCGTTAGAGGTCACCGGTGAGCAATTGGACGCTATCACACAGAAAGAAGGATAAGGGAAACTCACTGGTGGCTTCAATTTGAAGATTGGTGCAGTGGGGCGTGCTGGCACCGTGAGAATTCGTGCTGAGCTCACCGGAGAAGAAAACGAAAATGGTGAAATTCTGGTTTAAAAAGGCTAAGGGAGCTATGGTGAAGATGGTGAAGGTTAAGTTAATCTGAAGCTACTATTTATAGGCATGGAACGGAGATAGCGGTGAAAAAACAGTGATGGAAATTGCATCGGGGATGAAACCGGCCGGGCGCAGAAGAAACAGCGGCGACGGTGCGATCCGACGGCGACAACGGTTCTGCAGCTGATCAATTTGTCGCTTCGTCAGGACTTAGCGCTAGCTGGTGCAAGCAGTGGCGACAACAATTGGCGCGGCACAAAAGTTACTCACAAAAGCTATGGTTGCTGCTGCTGGTCGCGCCCGGGGGCGGTGGCTGTTCGTTGACGTTGCCACGGTGATGGCTGAAGCGAGGACACGTACACAAAAGCATGCACAGGCACAAGCGCAGGCGAAGCTTGGTCGGCGGCAAGCAAACACGGCGCACAAGCACGGCGAGGTTGTGGTCGAAAACACAGCTGCTGCTCTGGTCGAATCTGGACTGATTTGCAATTTTTAATTCTTGGTTTTGGGTTGAATTGTAAATCTGGAGATTTAGATGGTTATTGTTGAATTTGATTTTTCTTATTAGGTAAACTTAATTCAACAGATAATTTGGCACAAATAGAAGATAAAGTTTGAAACATTTGAATGGTTTTTGAGTGAAATTGATAATAGGGTAAATTAGGGTATCTAAAATCTGGATTTTGTCAAATGCTGAAATTCTGGGATTTAGGATTTGATTTTGAGATACTCATATAAGAAGATTTTGTGTTGAAAAGAATTTGGGAGGTGTTCCCTGAATCAGATTTGGATTTGGAGATGATTTGTAACATTTTGCCATTTCAGGCTTCTAGAAAATCTAGAAAAGGACTGATCTGTGATACTCTTGGACTGATTTGCGAAAAGGGTTAGAATGACGAAATCTGGCTTCCAACTTTTTGGATTAAGGTATTGACATACCCTTGATTATAATCCTGATATAATTTGGTCTGAACTTGGCCAAGATTTTGATTAAATTTGAATTTCTGAAACTTACGGTATTTGGGGTAATATAATATATTTCTGTTTTCGAAAACAGAAAGGAGTTGATAAATCTGGAAGTTAGAGATAGAATTGAATCTGGGTTCTGAAGGCTTTTATACTCAGGATAGATAGTAGATCAAATCTGAAAAGTCAAATCTTGATTTGGGTCTACAGGATAGATTTTAAGATTTTGGGCTTAGAATAGAATAAAGCTGGGGCTGATTTGGCTGATCCAGAAGAAACATATGCATGCATGAGTTTTATGCATAAAAGTTTTCACCCCCAAACCCAGGGTGTTACATACTGGGTCAGGGTGCATCATCATATCCAGTGATATGTGTTGGAGCCGCACTCCGTGTTAAATCGTGCACAATATCTCATCTCATCTAGGGGTTTCATGTGCGATCCACATACTACTTGTTCAGGCCTGTCCCATACTAGGCTTGCGGTCAGTACATTTTTCATGCCACTAGATGCACAACACAAGGTCATACCACAACCCAAGCACATCCAGTGCTACCACCATTCCATACCAAAGCCTTGGTCACGGCTAGGGATTTTATTTCATGAATATAAATATATACATATATATTAGTTATGGCTCACTACCATATTTCACATTTTCTCAGGCATCCAGCCTTGTGCTGCCAAATCATTCTTTTCTCTTTTCATCACATGCAATACTACTTTATAATCAAGGTAATATCTTAACAATTCATACAATATGGGTTCAAGATGTTCAAGAATATGACTTGCCTTCCGCGTCATAAGAAACAGCAGTCGATGTTGGGTCAGCGATGAAGTTTACAAACTCGGGCTCTTGATCTACTCACTAACAAACAAAGCACACAAAGATCACAAACCATTCTAAATGCTTCAAAATTTACATGCAGATATGCTCTAAGAGAAGTGATCTTGGCGATGTTGAAACAGATTGAGATTATAAGCTGATCTGGGTCGAAACCCTAGAATTTATAGAATCTGGGATAAGGATGGATGTTAGAGGCTCTTAGGGTTTCAAGGCATCAAAATTGATATTGAGTCTGCCACTGGTTTGCTCAAAAACAGCGAATGTCAATAGATCGACATTCGGTTCACGGTCTGACATGGCTTTGGTTGGCTTTAGAGGGCTTTTCTCAAGATGTGGTTGTCGACGATTCGGACTCGGGGTCCTCAGCCGAACTTATGCAAAATTTGTAATTGTGAGACCTTCCAAGATGACCCTCTGGGAAGGTATGCCGAACAATGGTGAGCAGGAACACGGAGAGATTTATACAGGTTCGGGCCCTCGATGGTGGGAGTAAAAGCCCTAGAATTGTTTTTATCTTGAGGTAAAATTGTAAATGTTTTGACGAAACCCGAGGCGCCTGGAATGCAAACCGTCACCCAGGCGGCTATAAATACCAGGCTCTTGGATTTGTAAAACTCCACAATTTCCCTCCACGCCCAAGTCCTTTTCTTGTTATCCTGCCTCCTTCCTTTTCACATACTCCTCCCAATGGCAGATCACGATATCATCGAGATTGAGAGTGATGAAGGGGAAATTGTCGAACAAAGGCCTCAAACGATTGAAGTCCTGTCTCCCTTAAGGAAGAAACCCAAGGTCGACGAAGGATCTTCCAGTGGAACAAAGGTGAAGAATGTAGCAAGTTTCTTTCTTCCTTCAGTTCCTTTGACCCTCCCCGTTCATGCCTCTCGGCAAGTTAGGCCTTTATCCTTAGAGAAAGATCCCATCACATCCAATTCTCCCATTCTTTTGGGTGATCAACATCCTGGTCGGCAAGCGGTGACTATCCCTCGATCAGATGATTGCCATATTGGGTTGGCGAAGCAATCTTCTGATGGGAAGGTTGCGCTTCCACCATATGATGATCTTCCTCCCAAGATGGGTGTATTAACGGGTTATGCACCGGGACAGGTAACAATTCTTCTCCCCTTTTGCTGATAATTTTAGTTAGTATGACTAACTTTTGCAAAATGCAGGAGGTAGGAGGCTCCAGCTGTCGACGATTCGGACTCGGGGTCCTCAGCCGAACTTATGCGAAATTTGTAATTGTGAGACCTTTCAAGATGACCCTCCGGGAAGGTATGCTGAACAATGGTGAACAAGAGCACAGAGAAATTTATACAGGTTCGGGCCCTGGATGGTGGGAGTAAAAGCCCTACGTCCTGTTAGGATTTCACTATATGAGATAAAGCTTTACAAACTAACAGGGAAAAAACCTCACAGGTGAAAGTTTTCCCTATATCAGTGTACAAAAGGAAGCTATGGGAAACTTGTAAGTATTCTCTAATCTAAGCCGTAGACTTGGCTATTTGAGTGATCAAGATATCTTGTATCTTGATTATCTTTTGGGTCTAGTTCTTCCAAAAATCTCTTGGTATCCCTCGTTTGATGTACTTTGCCCCCTTTTTATATTGGTCGAAAGGGTGCCATATGAAGAAAACTGCATCAAACGGTTGGATGCGGTTGTTGAAGAACCGCTGGTAACTTCCACGGAGGTTATTTAACACGTGTTAATCATGGATAACTGCATATAATAACCTCTGACGGTTGGCCTTCAACGTGGAGGAATCTTCGGGATGCTTGGAATATCCTGGTATAAAGATAACCGAACAAACTCCAAGCACCTTGATAGAGAATGTTCTGACCGCGGAATATGGGCTGACCGCGCAACATCCTAGATATTCAGTCCAGTCCACGTATAGCATACGAACTTCTGACCGCACAAAGTTGTCGGCCTGATCGCACGAAACCCGCGACCTGATCGCGTAAAGCCTGCGACCTCATGGTGATGCCCCTCAAAAATAGCTTGAGTTCGCATTGAACCAAATACATGTCAGGTTCGAACCTGTCTTGAACCAAGAGTTTTATTAGAAGTGACCCGGGTGTCAATCCTCGTCAGCTAGCCCCCAAATTCGAAGAAAACGAAGAGACATGTTTATTTCGAATTTTAAAACCATGCATCGGATTTTTAACCCGACTCTTCAATTTTTCCACTTAGTGGCGCACTAAGTGAAAACGGTTGGTTTCCCAAGACGGGTTCTGACATTACGTGACGGGCAATGATAGTGCCGTAGAATTGTTTTTATCTCGAGGTAAAATTGTAAATGCTTTGACGAAACCCGAGGCGCCTGAAATGCAAACCGTCACCCAGGTGGCTATAAATACCAGGCTCTTGGATTTGTAAAACTCCACAATTTCCCTCCACGTCTAAGTCCTTTTCTTGTTATCCTGCCTCCTTCCTTTTCACATACTCTTCTCAATGGCAGATCATGAAATCATCGAGATTGAGAGCGATGAAGGGGAAATTGTCGAACAAAGGCCTCGAACGATTGAAGTCCTGTCTCCCTTAAGGAAGAAACCCAAGGTCGACGAAGGATCTTCCAGTGGAACAAAGGTGAAGAACGTAGCAAGTTTCTTTCTTCCTTCAGTTCCTTTGACCCTCCCCGTTCATGCCTCTCGGCAAGTTAGGCCTTTATCCTTAGAGAAAGATCCCATCACATTCAATTCTCCCATTCTTTTGGGTGATCAACATCCTGGTCGGCAAGCGGTGACTATCCCTCGATCAAATGATCGCCCTATTGGGTTGGCGAAGCAATCTTCTGATGGGAAGGTTGCTCTTCCACCATATGATGATCTTCCTCCCAAGATGGGTGTATTAACGGGTTATGCACCGGGACAGGTAACAATGCTTCTCCCCTTTTGCTGATAATTTTAGTTAGTATGACTAACTTTTGCAAAATGCAGGAGGTAGGAGGCTCCAGCGATCAGCCTTCTGCTGCTCCATCTCTTCCTTCCGGACAGACTCTTTTGGAAGAGAAGAATGCCCTGGAGAAGAAGACCGAGGAGATGGCCTCGAAGATTCTACGTTTAGCAGAATGTCTTGATCGGTCCCGAGAAGAGGCGCACCATTTCCGTCGAGAGAGGGACTTCGCTCAGCAACAGCGAGAACTCTCTGACTTGATTAGGGTCAATAGTGCGTCTGTTGTTAAGGACGATATAGATAGACTTAGGGTAGTTGCTAGTTCCCTGGGGTTTGCCAGTGTAAATCCTACTGACAACAACATGTCCCTTGGGGAACTTTGTAAACTTCTTTCAGAGCAAGTCGATGTTTTGATCGACTGCATTCCTTTTGTATGTAAAGAATGTAAGAAATAAAAGTTCTTTATTTCTCATGAATATTCTCCACATCTTCTGTGCGAAAACATAGCCATAAACTTTATGTTCGCGACCATTCATACACAGGAAACTTTAGTTCTGCGATCAGAATCGCTTTTAAGAAAAAGCACCGCGACCTGCCCTGATTCCGCGATCAGTTTCAGAGCCGCGGTCAGAACTAAAGTGCGACCAAAGTTGGGACTCGGTCAGGCTGTCACTCCGATTAGAATCGAAGTTTTAGCCTAAAACACGATTTCGATAAAACCATAACCCAATTAGAAACATTCCAGTACGTCAAAAATTGAGTTACATGATCTTTTCGAAAAAATGTTCAAAGTATAAAAAGGAAAAACGTCTTCTGAAAAGTACTGAAAATTTTTCAGTCCTTTTGTACTTTCAGTTTCCAAAACAAAGAAGTCTTTTTGTTTCAGATCCGACGCTTGAGTATTTTACCGGGTCCATCAGAGACAGTATCTGTAACATCCCTGTTTTGCTAAACCCTAAAATAGCCAAAATCCACATCCGGACCCCAAAACCTAATCTGCTTCAGCCATTCCCTTCTAAATACTGTTCAGAACATTTTTCCCTTCGGGACCATCTCCAAAATCTCACCCTAAAGCTGAGTTTCAAGCCTTGCTATTTTAAAACCCTAATTACCCTATTTTACCCTAAACTGTTTTCCCCAATTTTGTCGAAACCCTTCAGATCTTGCCCGATCTTACCAAACTTTGGCCAGATAAGTTCTACTAATCTTTTGCAACTTAGCTGTGAAATCAGATTTCAGATCGGACCCTCAGATCTCCAGATTTGCAAACAGGTCCATTTCTTATTCAAGTTTTCTTCACAGAACAGCCCCTGGAGCAAGTTTCAGAAATAGCAAATCGGCCCAAACTTCTTTTTAGGCCCTTTCGACCAGCGCCTGGTCGTTGCCACGACCAGTGCACGAGCCACCGCTGCCGCGCCGTGTTCTCGCCGTGTTTGCTCGTCGCCGGCCACCGCCTCTTGTCGCCAGTGTTGTGAATAACCGAGCCACCTCCCGCGCACGTGCCAGCACAGTTGCATCGCCTCGCCCAGCGGATAAACGGCCGCGCTCCCGAGCCTCGTTTTCGCGCGCGCTCCCGTTGCCGTGGCAGTTGCATGGCGTTACGTGCCATTGCCGAAGCTACATTGTCGCCTCCGCATCTGCGCCATCACTGGTGAAGTCCCAAGGCAACTGGCAAAGCTGCAGCACCGCCTGAGGCGCGATCACGTCGCCGTCGCCGTCGTTGCGCCTGCGCCCGACAAGTTTCTCCCCGGCGCAAGCAACCGTTGTCGCGTTCACCCTCGCAAGCTCTGTGCCCGTGCCTATTTAAACCCCCTCAACGCTGTGAAGAAGCACAAGCTCAGGACTTAGCCAAATTCCCAGTTAATTTCTCACCGCCGTCGAGTTTGCTTTCTTCTCCGGCGAGCAACCTCTGGAGCTCACGGTGCCAGCCTAATCTACTGCACTATTCTTCAAACCAAAGCCACCAGTGAGTTCCCCTCTTCCACCTGTTCGTGTCATAGCACCCAATTGCACCCCGGCGAACCCTAACGCCGGTGATCACCGGAAAAGCTCAAAACCCCTGTTCCTGCAATGCTACCTGATTTAAGCCAAATTAGCCTTAGTACCAGTAGAAGAAATTGATCAGCATACTCTTTGTAGCAAGCCTACCAATCTGGTTTTCAAAATCGAGCTAAGATCATAGCTCTCCCCAAATCGCGCGCCACCAGTGAACTGGCTCTCGTCGCCAGGCCACGCCGGCGATCCTCCGGCCAAATTAACCCCTCCAGTAGCTTTGTTGTACCCTAGAGATCATTCCCAAGCTTGGAATTGAGCTCATTCGCCCTGAATCGAAAACCCCCTTTGTCCAGTGTCGTCTTCTCCAGCGCCGGTCGCCGGAATTTGTTCCCGGCCGATCTAGCGCCTGAAACCTTGTCCCTTAGATAGATTCCAGTACCCTGAGCAATATTGTCCACTAGCTCGACACCTGGATCTGCCTATATTGTGAGTTATGCCTATGCCAAGATCACTGTCCAGTAGCTCAGTTCATGTCCAGGCCACCGTGGTTCATCGCCGGATTTGGCCGCCCTCCGGCCACTTTCAGCCCTTGTGCCTGTTGAGTATATTGTTCCTGTTAGTAATGCCTACCTCCCAGACAAAGTGGTGCATCATTTGGAGCCCTGGATCAAAAGTTAAGCCATGCCCTAGTTTCTGGCCATGTCCAGCACTATGTCAGTGCATGTCAGCCACTGGCATTAGCCTTGTTTGACCCCTTCTGGTTGAGCAATTGAAATGCCACCTTGTCCCCTAGATTCCTGGAGTTGTGTTCTACAACTTTCTCTTCTATCACTTCTCCAGAAAACCATCCTAAGACTAGTTTCCAGTTATGTCAAAGCCATGAACTGAATGTCGACCCTTCGACGTTCAATCCTTTTTAGCCGTTTCTTCGACCAGAGCCCTTGTGACCTTGCCCTAACCTTTTCCCCTGCATACATGACTTATTTACTTAATACTTTCTATAGAAACTATTTTCAGTATGCTTATGTGGTATGTGGTTGTGTGTTGTCTGATTGCCGCAGAGTCAGAAGCTGAAGGAGCGGAAGAAGTCTTTGAAGATCCGTCTGAGTTTTTAGACCCCACATTGCAAGGCAAGCCTCATTCCTTTGATCATGTCTCACCCAATATTTTCATATGAAGTATATTCACTGTTTCTTACTATGCATGTTTAGTTGAAATACAAGTTATGTTTGAATGACATGAGTAGATATTCCCCAATGAATCATGAAACCCTTTTTGTATTGAACCTTCTTATGTATGCTTTTGTCACCCTAGGACTCATATACTGAATATCCACATTAAACTTGAAATGGTCAAATGCATGAGAAGTTATAATGAAAACCGTTTTGACAAGAAAACTGATAAAAGGGATCAGTAGTGAGGATTGGATTGTATGGAGAGGGTGCGGTGCGCACCAGGGAATGTGAATGTTCCTCACTATTGGTTCATAAGGACAAGAACCTTGTGCTGTGTCTCTATACGAATTGTAAACGTACCAACCACTTGCCTGGTATGGGACAGGCACAACTCAGTAGCTTTTTGGTATTAGCAGTTCCCTGCATGGTTTGACGATCTGGTTTCTCGCGTGGAAACTGGAAGGCCAAGGTTCGGCCATGAGTGATGTGAGCCAGAAAAATGATGAGAGAAAAAGGCGTTAATGAAGGAAGGCGCCCTAGACCTGATTAAGCCGTGAGCGGCTGTAATCTTAAATGGTCGTATGTCTCGCGTGGACATAGACCAAGGCTATGTGTCCTGATGGAACATAGACCAGAGAGGCTAGGAAGTAAGGCAGTGGGGAAGACCCACAACGGTACTTGAGACTTAATTGTCTATTTACCGGGCAGGGATACTGTTAATACTGAACTGTAAAGCGTTGTGTGATCTCGGCCTTGTCACATGTGTATAAGTCACATGAAGCTGATCCGACTTGAAAGCCGAGTGAACCAGTGGATTTAAAAAGAGGTACACCTTTGCAAAGTGTAAAAGAAGTATCAGATACTCTGTACTCCCAGGTTCAGGAGTCTTTTCGTAGTGGATGTTATCCATGGGTTATAGCACAAGTAATGTTTTGGAATGTTTTCATAATGCGGTTAACAAAGTAGTGACTCATGGGAGACCACTACATCTAATGTTTTTATTGAAAACCTGTTTAATGTTTAAAGTACTACTTTCATGACAAAATACTGTTTTATTAAACAAATAACTTGGAAATCTATACATCTCTATCCATATGAAACTAAAACCCTTGAATCATATGTTTCTCCCTCATATAAGTACAATTACTATAATCCCCGGAATGAGTGTTGCTGAGCACCAAGTGCTCACCCTTGCATTTACTTCCAACTGTAGAAGAGGGATTCGAGGATCCCGATTCCTTCAGTTATGAGTTCCCGACAGAAGATGGAAGTGCCCCGGACGAGCCCACGTTCTAGAAGGATTGCGCACCAAGTCAAGTCAGATGTGGGAGGAGCCACTCCAGTCCCGCTGCGGATGGAAATCAAGCTTTTCGTTGTTGCCTTGTGCTTTATGCTGTGTGTTCGGTACTTGGATACCGATTCTAGTTCTAACAAACTTGTTATTTTCTTAGCAACTCTACTCAGCGCCATTTTTGGTGCTTTGGGTATGTAATATTGGCCATGCTGGCCTGCTACTTGTTTAATGCTATTACTATGCTTGTCTGGTTTGGAGCTCATGCGTCATCCTGCTGTGTGTAACCTACCTGGGCGGTTACCAAGGTGATCCTCAAATGGGGGTCTCACAGTATCCATTATGGGAAATGAACAAAGCATTCAATGGAACGTTTGAAATGAGCCGTTTACTCATTAATGCGTCGCCTTGGGTCTATAAAAAGAGCAGATGTCTTCTCAAAGAAGCCACACAGCTAAAACCCTCATTATTCTCGCCGCTCAAAACCCTCATTTTCTTCAGCCTTTATCTTTCCCAAATCGCCAGCTTTCCCTTTGATTCTACACCAAAGATGGCGTCCTGGAGCAGATCCATCCACCATTCTGAGGAGAGCCTAATGGCGTTAGAGAAGGAGGAGATCCTTTCTCCGCGGCTGCTCATTAACTGGCGGCCTGCGGAGAAGGACCAAGAAACCCCAACTGTCCAAGAAGGCGAGTTGGTGGTTTTTGAGGAGTACCTGCGTTGCGGGTTCCGATTCCCCGAGAGTCAGTTCCTCAAGGATGTCCTTGAGCATTATGGGTGGGAACTGATCAACCTCCACCCCAACGCGATGCTGATCCTTGCAGTATTCCAGCATCTTTGTGAAGCCTTTGTCGGAATATATCCCAGCGTGGATCTTTTCCGACGATTCTACTTTTCGGCGTGGTCGAAGAGCACCAACGCTGCCGGATGCATCTACTTCCGGCTGAGGGACAAAAAGGAGTATCCCTCCCCACCCCTGCGAGATTCTGTGCATGGGTGGCACCAAAGGTGGTTTTACTGCTCTCCACCATCCGAAAGCAGTTTATGGTTTGAAAACTCGCGACCGGAGAAGTCGAGCGAGTTAGACATTCCCCCGGCGATGAACTCGGAACTTTCGAAGCATGCCGAGGTGATTCTTCACTTGGTCAATCAAGGATTGACAGCTCGAGATATCATTCGAGACTTCGTGAAGAATCGGGTGAGTCCTCTGCGTGAAAGGGCTCATCCGGCGTGGGAGATTACGTCCATGGCTGATAGCACCCTGGACTACAGTCAAGGTATTTATTTCTTTGGCGCTGAAATTTTTCCTTTTTGAATCGTACAAATTCTGACTTTGGGAACAGTCCTGCCTTCATCCGAGATTGAAAGGCGGACCAACTCCCTCCTTAGGGCCTACAACTCCGATGTAGAGGGCCCTAAGGGATCACCTCGTCCCCAGAGTCTGATTCACGCCGGCGACGACCTTAAACAGGAGCGTCGAAAGGTACATTCTCCATCTGGCCTCCATTTTTTAAGATCTTATGCATGTCCTGCGTTAAACATTTTCATTGAAAATGTGAATCAGCTCCTAGGAAGGTTTACTGAGACGACTTTCCCGAGTGAGAACGTAGGTTCTCATGGGAAGCCGACGGTAAAAAACGTGAAGAAGGTCTCCCAAAGACCCAGGACAAAGAGTCCTGCCTCCAAGAAGGCCAGGCCAAATCCCGGGGAAGGGTCTTCACGGAGTGTTCCTTCTACCGCAAGAAAGACGGCGGTAAGATATCGCATCCCTTCTGTTTTACCAGGTGCAGATTGGAATCACTTCTTCGTCGTACAGGGAGAGGGGAGCGAGGAGGAAGAAGATGACGTTCCTCTGATTCTCCGGAGGAGGAAGATCGTGGACCTCCCATCCGGCGATGCCTCAAGCTGCCCCGCAGAGACCACTACTACCGAAGAAGTGGTCGTGGCAGATCCTGCGACCACCGAAAATCTTGTGGTCGTGGGTGACCCTCCAATTCCTGAAGCCCCCGAGACTTCAGGACCGGTTGTCTCTGTCCCTCTGGTTGAAAGGACGACCATGGTAAGGATTCCTCTCTGTCATTCTTTATATGATTCCTTCTGTATGTTTGATAAATCAATGTTCATACAGGGAGAAAAGCTTCTCCCTGTGACTACTGCGAGTCCCAGGGGGGAAAACCCTCCTCCTCTGCAGACGGAGGAGGAGGTAATTGAGCAAAGGCCGGTTGTGGTGGCTCCAGCAACCCAGGAGTTGCCAAGGCCTTCGGATGTGGCCCCACCAGCCAGTATGGTAGCCCAGGTAAAGACCTTGCTTTTTGTCTGTAACACCCTGAGTTAGGGGTGAAAAGTTCCTTTTTCATCAATAGCATGCATGCATGTATCTGTAGTAATAGCCAGATCAGTATCTATCCTAAGCCCTAAAATCTCCAAAATCTATCCTGTGACCTCAAATCAAGATCAGATTGTTCAGATGTGATCTATCAGTTATCCTGAATCGAAAAGTCTTCGGAACTTAGATCCAATTCTATCTCTAAATCCCAGAATTATCAACTCCATTCTATTTTCGAAAACAGAATTACTTTATATTACCCAAATACCCTAAGTTTCAGAAATACAGATTTAACCTAAATCTTGACCAAGTTTAGACCAGATTATTTCTGGAATATGATCATGGGTATGTCAATACCTTAATCTAAAAAGTTGACAGCCAGATTTCACCATCTAGACCCTTTTCACAAATTAGTCCAAAAAATTATCGCAAAATAGTCCTTATCTGTTATCTGAAAACCCAAAAAGGCTAAAATCTCCAGATTAACTCCAAATTCAGAATTTCTTCAGCAAATCTTCTCAAAATGCTATTTGCCACAAGTTTCTCTTCTGTGCAGATATCAAAATCTCATCCTAAATGCCAGAATTCGAAATCGACAAAACTTAAATCTTGTTTTACCCTAAATTACCCTATTTTCAGTTGTATCAAAAGCTATCCAAATGTGTCAAATTTTATCCTCAATCTGTGTCAAATCATTTGTGGAATTAAGTTTGCCAAATCAGCAAAATCAATTTCAGATTTAACCTTCCAAAACTCCAGATTTACAAAACAGTCCAAAACTCAAGATTTGAAATTGCAGTTCAATCCAATTCGACCAGAGGACTTAGCCGTTTTCGACCAGAGCTTGCCGTGCCTGTGCGCCGTGGCTGTTCGTCGCCGGTGAAGCTGCGCCGCGCTCGTAACCGTGCATGTTGGGTGTACGTGTTCTCGCCTCAGCCAATGCCGCGGCAATGTCGCTGCAACGTCGACGACCAGCGCCTGCTCCCGCACGCGACCAGCAGCCTTTTGTCAGCAACTCACCGGCACGTTGCTTTGCCGCACCAGTTGCTGTCGCCACCGCTTGCTCCAGCTTTGCAAAGTCCCGATGAACCGACATGGTGATCAGCCGCAGACTTGTCGCCGTCGCAATCACCGCTTCTTGCTGTGTCTTCGCCGCTGATGTTCAGCACGCAACCAATCTTATCACCGGCTGCTAATCACTTCGCTGCTCCCTCCTTGCAAGTTGCGCCTGGACTATTTAAACACTACTGTACCCTCAGCAACTCCTTTCCTTCACTGGAAATCAGCTAAGTCTCGAAATTCTCTTGTCTTGGTCTTCTTCTCCGGCGAGCCATCGAGGAGCTTCACGGTGGCAGCTTCAACCACAGCATCTCCTGCCAAATTAACCGCACCAGTGAGTTCCCCTTATCTCTCTCATCGTGCTGTACCACTTAATTGGATTACCTTGCACCTTATCGCCGGCGATCACCGGAATTTGCTGAAACTTGAAGATTGCCCTGTTCCGGCAATGCAGGCCAAATTACCTCGATTTAGCTCTCGATCCTGTGGAAGAAGATGATTAGTGACTCATTTCCAGCAAGCCTATGCATCAAGATCTCCCGATTGAGCTTCAATCGAAGCTTTCCCCAATTTTGAACTTCTCCAGAAACCGGCGATCGTCGCCAGTCTTCTCCGGCCATCCTCCGGCCCATCCAATTGTACCAGAAGCTTCCCTATACCTCCTAGATGCTCTCCAAGCAAGGAATCGAGTTCAAACGGCCTGTGTTGGAAATGCCCAAATCCAGTGATTCTTCTCCGGCGCCGATGACCGGAAAGCTTGTTCCAGCCATTTCAGCCCTCGAAACCTTGTCATTTAGATGTGCCTTAGCCTCCTGAGCACTTTTGTCTTCTAGCCTGACACCTAGATCGGCCTAGATTGGAAGTTACAGCCATGCCAAGATCTTGTCCAGAATTGCTCCAGTGCAGCCAGTTCATCTCTGTTCATCATCAAAATTCTTGCTTTCCAGCCATTTCCTGCCCTAGATCCTGTTAACTTAATTGCTCCTGTTACTCAAGCCTACCTCCCAGACAAAGTGGTGCATCATTTGGAGCTCCAGATCAAAAGTTATGCTAAGCCCTAGTTTTTGGCATTGTCAGCTCTATGCCAGAGCTTGCCAGCCAGTGGCATTGACCTTATTTACCCACTTCTGGTTGTGCAATTTGAAATCCACTTTGTCCACTGAATTTGTAGAGTTGTGATCTACATTTTATTCTACTACCACAAGTTGAGATGACCCCTCTATCATTCATCGACCCTATGTCGATGCTTTGAACCGAATGTCGACCTAAAGACGTTCGCTGTTTTTGAGCGAACCAGTCGCAACCTTGATATCATTCTGATATTTTGAGACATTTGGAACCTTGTAAACCTTTGACAGCTAATCTTAACATTGGTTTCTTTAACTTAACCCTAATCAGCCTCTAAACCCAATCATTCCAGAATCATCAAGACTTCATCTTTGCATCATTGCATATAGTATAATAATGTATTGAAAAGATTATGATTATTGGTTGTTTGTTTGTTGGGAGAGCAGATCAAGAGCCCGAGTTCGAGGACTTCATTGCGGATCCGACGTCAACTGCTGTATCTTACGACGCGGAAGGCAAGTCATATCCTTGGTCATCTTGAACCTATATTTTAAATGTTGCTATAATATAACCTTGAATATAGGCAATATTGCATGTGAAAGATTGAGAATGGTTGATTTATAAATTGGCAGTACTAGACTGGTTATCTGTGAAATGTGAAATAAACAAGTTTTGAGCTATGAACTATTATATGTATCTATATACTTATATTCATGAAATAAAACCCCTAGCCGTGACTAGAAAAATGGTATGGATGGCTGTAGCACTGGAGGTGCTAGACTGCAAAGGAATGCAGGCACTGAAGGTGCAGGGTTGTGGATGGTCTGGTCACTGGCATATAAGGACTAGAACCTTGTGTTGTGCGTCTAGTGGCATGAACAACGTGCTAACCGCAAGCCTGGTATGGGACAGGCCTGAACAAGTAATTATGTGGATCGCACATGAAACCCCTGCATGAGATGTGTTGTGATGCACGATAAACACGGAGCGCGGCTCCCACACATATCACTGAAGGTGATCAAGCACGCTGACCCAGTAATGGGAATAAGCAAAGGGGTGGAGGTTTGGATACAACCTGCCACAACTGTGCCTCGCTGAGAGCCACAGGGTCGGGGGTGAATTGTGAGTAAAACATAACAAAAGTTCTTGTTATTTCCACCTTGCCGCTCACAATATGAAGTGAGTCAGGGGTCCAATCATTTTGTTATGATAGGAAAGGTTTGAAAGTGGAGTATCTTGCGGGTAAATTGGTACCTCTCTGCAGAGTTAAAAACGTATTCGAATACTCCGAGCTCCCGGGTTTATAGGAGTCTGCTGCGGTGGATTAAATCCACGGGGTGTGACACAAGTACTATTTTCTAAATAAAATATGTTTAAATCAAGATTACCCAAATGACATGTGTTGTCATGATAAGGAGTGCTGCCGTGGGCTGTCGTCTGTCGACGTGTCGCGGTAGTGCTGTAATCTAGTGAACATGATTGATGATGTTATATTATGAAAAGTGCTGCCATAAGATGAGATGAGAAAGGAAAAGATTATTTTACAAATATTCATAATTCTTGATTAGTCTAGGTTCATATCATCACTACTATATGTACTTACTCTTACCTATGACTTGCTGAGTACGTAAGTGCTCACCCTTGCAACATTCAACTCAATAGATGGAGCCTACTTTGATCAAGATGATGGCACGGAGTATTACGTGGATCCAGAAGGAGGAGAATCAGTTCCGCCAGAGCCCTGAAGTGTGTTGTTCTGCCGTCAACTTCTTTTGTGGGAGGGTCACCTATCTTCTGCTGCGTAGTTAAACATTTTGCTAAACCCTGAATGCCTTGTAGGCATTGTAATCCTCTTATGTAATATTAAGGCCAGCAGGCCACACTGCTTAATATTTTGTGAGTACTCTCTTGCAATGTAATATACTCCTGTGTTTGACTCATCCTGGGAAGTCAAAGGTTTGTAGTTTGGGACTAGCTGCAGCGGGCTAGGTCTCTACAGGAGTAGTCGTTGTCCCAGTCACGGGGCGCGACATTGTCTCTATCTGTTCTTTAGAAATATGCTCATAGCTGAACATATCCAGGGGGGAGCTACCTTGTTTGCCATGAGGAAGGCAAGAACCGATGATGGTTCTTCTTCCCAAGGGGAACCTTCTCAGAAATCCCAGGAGCGAATGGGATTTCAAATAAGGTAAGAACCTTAAACTTGGCAATAATCTTAAATAAAAAACTGCTCAAATTGTCTTTCATGTCAGGCAAAGAAAGACGGCGCCCAGCTCTTCAACCACCTCCAGAGGGGTTGAAGCCGCAGCTGGTGCAGGAGCTTCCAACGAAGAACGCTCCACCCCTGTGGTCCAGGAAGTCGTCCAGACCGCAAGGGAAAGAATAAATGTTGGGACCCAGTCACCACCGATGACTACTGGGGGTGGCGCCCAGCCGGCACTCCCACCAACTGTCCCTGTAGTGAGCGCATCAGGGGCTCTAGCGAGGATTCCCGCTGAACTGAATGACGCTGTCTTACAAAAATTTATGAAGGTATAAAAAACCTCTATTCTCGTGCCTGAACTATACTTAGGACACCTTTGATCTTCTTCTTTGGCATCACAGGGATTATCCTGGCTAATAAGCCATTCGCATGTTGTGATGGCCAGTACAGAAGCCATTCAAAAAGAACGCGACAGCTTGCGCAGGTGAGTATCATTACCCTTTAGTTAGTATGGGTGCATTTTGGTTGTGACTGCCTTGATTTTGTTACAGAGAGGTTACATTTTTGAAGAAAGAGGTGGCTAGTTCAGTTTCAATGTTCAAGAAACAAGAAACTGAACTTAACAAACTTCGATCAGAGAATGCTGGTAAGGCAATTCCTGATTAAGAAGACTTGAATCCATGATATGCAAATAACCTCTTTTCTCTGTACAGCGCAAGCAGGTCGAATTACGCAGCTCGGTCGAGACAAGGAGATTCTTGAATCCTCGATTCGCCATACCGATCGGGTAATCAAAGAGCTGAGCCTCTGGATCTTCGAAAAACTGAAGGCCGTGGCTGATCTCTTGAAGACCGACGTGGCAGAACCGAAGAAAGACAACCTCAGCATAAGTGACTGGACATCGCTACTCACTGCCCAGGCGGATTCACTGCTCGAGTATCTCCCTGGAGATTCACGGCGACGCGAAGAGGTGATCAGAACTAGGGTTCGATCAGCTGCAGTAGCCGTACTCAGCCGGGTTTGACTTCACCATGGCCCAGATGCATATTTGAGCGCACTGGTGGGTCCGGTTGAGGTCGAGAGTGAAGGGCTGCTCGATGCAGTCATAGAGGAAGTCAAGCCTCTAGTAGATAGACTCCTGACTGAGCTGGGGATCGAATGATCCTTATTTTTGTATTTAGAAAATTATGTATAATGCAATGTATGTAAAAAATCATTTTTGACAGGAAATATATATATATATTTCGTATTTTCATAAAATGAATTCCATACTATGAGCACATCCCCCCTAGCCCCTGCCTCTGCTTATGAACACTAAAGCCTTAGTGTTATAAGCAGAGGAGAAAACATAAGCGTAACGACCAGGGGTATGCATGTTAAACCAACAACCAGGATCAATGTAACGTCTAATCTTATTGCGAACTAGTAGCCACTCGGATGACCAAGGACTGACCAGATAACCCCGTATGCGTTGAGAAACGGCTTATTTAGGAGTGACTTATCTGTAAGTGATCATGAGATCGACCAGCGAATCCGATTAGATTGTTGTAATGATCTGACCGTCGGCGGTCAGCCCCTAGGTCGAATGCATATGATACGAGCTTAAAGAGAAAAACTCATTGTATGAAAGCAAAACATTTTTTGTTTTGGCAAAAGATGCTAATTGAACAGGAAAAAAAGTGATTGGAATACTTACACGTAAAACTTGCGAAGTTGATCGATGTTCCAAGTATTGGACAAAATCTGACCATCCCCCATAGCTAACCGCGCCGATCCTGTCCGCAGCACTGAGACAACAGTATAAGGACCTTCCCATTTTGGGGAGAATTTGTTGCGATTAGACTGGTCTTGAATTTTTCGTAAAACCAAGTCGCCCACGTTGAGATAACGTGGTCGCACCTTTTTACTGTGATACCTGCGTAAAGCTTGCAAGTATGCCGCGGACTTAACCAGGGTGCGATCACGCCGTTCTTCTAAGAGGATGAGATCTTGTGTCCGTTGTTCGGACTGATTAATCTGTTCGAACTGATCTGTCCGAATAGAGCCAATGCTTACTTCCATAGGCAATACCGCCTCGGCCCCATAGACCAAATGGATGGGCATCTCACCGGTGGTGCGACTAGAAGTAGTTCGTAATGCCCATAGAATGGTATAGAGCTCATCTGCCCAAGCCCCCGAGCGGGTCCTAAGGCGATCAAAAACACGCTTTTTAATGCCTTGCAGTATTTGCCCATTGGCCCGTTCTACGGCACCATTGCTTTGTGAATGGGCCACAGAAGCAAAGCACACCTTGGTCCCAACCTGATCGCAGTAGTCCAGAAAAAGACCGCTGGCGAACTGAGATCCATTGTCAGTGATGAGACGGTTTGGAACACCAAATCGTGCCACAATGTTCTTATGGAAGAACTTTTGTGCGGCTGATGTAGTAATATTTCGTACCGGTTCGGCCTCAATCCACTTTGTAAATGTGTCAATGGCTACGAACAGAAACTTGTACCCATTGACCGCTTGTGGCATAGGACCGACGATATCCATCCCCCAGACCGCGAATGGCCATGCGAGAGGAATGGTTTGCAATGCATAGGCAGGTTGATGAACTTGCCTTGCGTGGAACTGACACTGGGGACACGTCTTGACCATATGTTTGGCATCATCAAGTGCCGAAGGCCAGTAGAATCCTTGTCGAAAAGTCTTTCCGACCAGTGTACGATATGACGAGTGCGCACCGCATACACCGTCATGTATTTCTCTCAAGAGGGACTTTCCTTCCTCCTGAGGTATATAACGCATGAATACTCCTTGAGTACCCTTTCTGTACAAAATCCCATCTGTGAGTTTGTACAAACGCGCTTTTCGAATTAACCGATCACTTTCGGTTTCGTCCTCGGGTAGGGTCCCATGTTCAAGATAGACCCTCAATGGATGAGCCCAATCTTGTTCCTGACCGAGGTTGGTAACGAAGGCTATTACCGGATCATCCTCGACCGAAGTCATGATCGAAGGATGGTCCAAGTGTTCAATGAACACTCCTGCCGGAGCGGATGAGCGTGAGGACCCAATTTTGGATAATTGGTCTGCGAGAATGTTGTCCTTTCGCGGGATGTATTGGACTTCGAAATGACTGAAGTGTTTTCCAATCTCCTCACTTCCCCCAGGTAATGAGCCATTGTCTCATCGGAGGTGCTGTACTCCTTGTTTACCTGGTTTACGACCAGTTGTGAGTCTCCCCTCACCACTAATCGACGGACTCCGAGGGATTTTGCTGTCCGGAGCCCTGCAAGAAGACCTTCATACTCTGCTGCATTGTTGGTTGCAACAAAGTGTAGTTGAATGGCATACTTAAGCTGTTCGCCCTGGGGCGTAACTAAGACCACTCCAGCCCCCGAGTGTTGAAAACTACGGGAGCCGTCAAAGTACATTGTCCAATAATCGGGGTACTCCAGTTCCTCTGCCAACTGCACGGGTGGCTCAGGGTTGGTCCATTCGACCACAAAGTCGGCCAAAACCTGAGACTTAACCGCCGTGCGAGGGGTGAAATGGATCTCGAAGGCACCGAGTTCGACCGCCCATTTGGCGATTCGACCAGATTTCTTTGGATTTCGGACAATATCCCCTAAAGGAAAAGAGGAGGGTACTGTGATCTTGTGTGCTTGAAAGTAATGTCGTAGCTTACGGGAAGCCTTCAGTAGTGCGTAAAGTATCTTCTGGACCTCAGGGTAGCGCTCCTTAGGACCATGAAGTACTTCGCTCACATAGTAGACGGGTCTATGTATTCCTCCCCTATCCGCGATCAGAACGGCGCTGACCGCGTGTGGTGTGGCCGCCAGGTAAAGAAGCAACGGTTCTCCTTTGTCGGGAGACACCAATACTGGCGGACTGGATAGATATGTTTTTACCTCCTGGAATGCTTTTTCGGCCTGATCCGACCATGTAAAGTTATGATGCTTCCGCAAGGCTTTGAAGAAAGGTAATCCCCTTTCGCCTAATCACGATATAAAGCGACTTAAAGCCGCCATGCGACCAGCCAGGCGTTGAACATCCTTCATGGTCGAGGGCGACCTCATTTGTTCAATAGCCCTGATTTTCTCAGGATTAACTTCAATGCCCCTGGAACACACAAGGAAACCAAGGAGTTTTCCTGAAGAAACCCCGAAAAAGCATTTCTCCGGGTTTAATTTTATTCCAAAGCGATTCAAATTACAGAAGGTTTCAGCGAGATCGTCCAAATGAGACAATCTCTTGGTACTTTTTACAACCAAATCGTCTACATATGCTTCGAGATTACGCCCTATCTGGGAAAGAAAGGTCTTTTGCATCAAACGCTGGTACGTGGAACCTGCGTTCTTGAGACCGAACGGCATTCTGACGTAGCAGTATGTGCCGAACGGGGTGATGAAGGCAGTTTTCTCTTTATCGTCTTCTGCCATGCTAATTTGATGATATCCTGAGTAGGCATCCAGAAAACTCATCCGTTCGCAACCCACAGTGGAATCGACCAGCTGATCGATGCGGGGAAGGGGAAAGTCATCCTTCGGACAGGCAGAGTTGAGGCTAGTGTAGTCGACACACATGCGCCACTTGCCATTTGACTTGCGGACCATGACCGGATTGGCGAGCCAGTCTGGGTGATCCACTTCGCGGATAAACCCGGCTTGTAAGATTTTGTCTAACTCTTCTCGGATGGCTTCCTGTCGGTCGGTGGCAAAAAGCCTGAGCTTTTGCTTTATTGGTCGTTGTCCAGGTCGAATTGCTAACCTGTGCTCAATTACATCCCTTGGGACACCGGGCATGTCAGACGGTTTCCACGCAAACACGTCTGCGTTAGCCCGGAGGAAAGCAACGAGGTCGAGTTCCTATTTGTCATCCAGGGCTGACCCAACCCGAATTGTCTTGGATGGGTCATCTAGGTACAAAGGAACTTGTTTGATTTTCTTATCTGGTCGAGGAGCAGCCTTGATCGCATCGGTGGCAACAGTGGCGACCTGAGCGTCCCGGAGGGGAAGTTGATCGACCATCTCCAAAGATAGCCGGTCGCACGTGAGTGCCACGTTGCGACTACCTCGGACCGAAATGACACCTTTGGGGCCAGGCAATTTCCCGCACTGATAAGCATAGTGCGTTGCCATCATGAACTTAGCAAGAGTCGGCCTGCCAAAGATTGCATTATAGGCTGAATCACAATCGATTACATCGAAAGTAACCAATTCTGTTCGGAAGTTGTCTGGTTCTCCCAGAGTGACCGGGAGGACCACTTGTCCCAATGGCATCATGGAGGGGCCTGGGATTATCCCATAAAACGGATGGATTATGGGCTTGATCTTCGAACGAGGAATTTGCATCTCGTCGAGTGTCTTGACCAATAAAAGATCAAGGGAACTTCCCCTGTCAACCAGGACCCTTTCGACTCTCGCGTTACTGATGATTGGGGTAATGACCAGAGGTAGCCTCAATGGTCGGGTTAACCCCATAGGACAGTCAGCACGATCAAACGTCAAAGGCATATCCGACTAACGGGGGTATTGAGGTTCGCCAAGGGATGTCTCTGTTTGGTTAACCTCTCGGCAAAAGGTTTTAAACTGCCTTTTGGAAACGAAAGAGGAAGAACCTCCGAAAATGACATTAACATGATTTTGAGGTACCTGGTAAGCCATTTCTTCGTCCCCATCTACGTCTCTAATTCCGCACGCCTGCTCTTTAGGCGGTAAGGTTGGCATTGGCCCAGCTCCTTGGTAGAAATCATCCAGTTGTTTCAACCAACTCCTGCAGTTTTTGAGGTCGTGGCCTGCGGAGTTGTGGAGTGGACACCACTTCTTGCCCTCCTGCGGATTAGTCGATTTTTCTGGCTGGTCGAAATCCCGACCACCAGAGGCAGTTTTACTTTTAAATGAAGACTTATTACCTTTGGTCGAAGGTGGTTTCTCTGCGACTGCGACCTCACGGTACTGTCCAGAGCGGTTCCTCTTCGACTTCCCACCCGGTGAAGACTCCGGCTTTTTGCTTGAATCTTCTTTCCTGGCGTCCTTGAAGCCTGGTTGGGGTGGTAGGTCCCCTTTGTCTACCATTCGGTTCCATTCGACTGCCTCGGCTGCATCGGAATATCGATCAGCCATATCGAACAGATCGGCCACTGATCGAGGAGGGTGGATAAGCAAGTCTTCAGTGAATCTCCGGTATCGAATGGCATGCTTAAATGCCCTGATTACGGAGCCATCAGATATGTTCGGGATGGTATTCCTTACCCCGACAAACCTCTTGACAAATTGCCGAAGTGTTTCGGTCGAAGTTTGCCGCAGCCTATGCAGGTTGTCCTCCTTACCCGGCTTTTGGTAACAATTTTGGAAATGACTGAGAATGGCATCGCATAGCATTTCCCAATTGTAGATGGAACCCTCAGGCTGATTAAACAACCAGGTTCTAGCTGGTCCTGCGAGGACTGTTGGCAGGTAGTTGGCCATGACCTTGTCATCGCCTCCCGCTGCTTGGATGGCAGTAATATAGATCTGAAGGAACTCGGATGGGTTCTGAGTTCCATCAAACCTCTCAATGGCCCCTGGTCGAAACTTATCGGGCCAAACGACTTCTCGTAGGCCAGGCGAGAAAGCTTTGCAACCAACGTAAGGACCGTGAACTGTCCTGTGACTTTCGGTTGGGTTTCGAGCAACCTCACGTAATGGCGAGGTTACTCGTGGTCCCAAACGAGAGTGAACAGGAACTCGATCCCTACTACGAGAGTCCTGCATTCGCCGGCATTTGTCCTGTCGGGACCGTACAGGCGGCGGATAACTCCGCCGGCCAGAGCCAAAATGAGGACCATCCCGTTCATGGGAATGTGTTACCGAGCGGGAAGAGGCTGTTGGGGTCGCCTCAGATGCGACCTCGTCCAGTCTTTCCGCCAGGGTCCTGAAAAAGGCCGGTCTCTGCGCATCCGTGACCGTAGGAGGAAAATTGCGCATGACTTCCGCGATAGATCGCAGTCGACCATGGGTACTTCTCCTAGGGGCACCAGGTGTTATCGTTTCTTCGTCCACTGGGAAATGCTCCGGTGGTAAAGAAGGAGTCTGGTCACGTCTACGACCACGCGACCGTCGAGAAGAACTCGGGGCAGCATCGTAACGAGCCTGCGCATCTTGAGGAGCCTCTAGGGCAGTTCTGCGTAGTTCATTGTTCTGTTGCTCGAGATCTTGATCCTCCTTCTGTTTGCGATCTTGTTCTTCCCTGGCATCCTGTTGGTTGGGAGTTTCTTCCGACAGCGCAGCAAACTGCCTAGGGAGAGAGGTTGCCGATGGGGAAAACATCTCGGTTTGTTCCGAGTCGGACTCGAAATCAAAGAGATGGTGAAGGTTATCAGGGTCGAACCTTCCTGGGCTAATTTCCAGGTCATCATCATATTTTCCCTTAGCGGGGTCGTATGACGGGCCGGATTCATCACCTAGCACATTAAGAACCTCTGTGAGTTCTGACCTTGCGCCAGTTACCTCCTGGTCGATTGACATGACTTGGAGAGATGATTCAACCTGTGGAAGATTCTGGCCTTCGACCTCTTCCATCGGAACAGGATCGCTTGGAGAAGGCATTGGTATATGGGCATAATCCTCGAGATCGAAATCGTTCTCGGAATCATATGCTCCAGCCATGTTTCGGCGAACCTCCGGATTTCAATTAGGACGCCTTGAGAAAGGCCCCACGGTGGGCGCCAGCTGTCGATGATTCGGACTCGGGGTCCTCAGCCGAACTTATGCAAAATTTGTAATTGTGAGACCTTTCAAGATGACCCTCCGGGAAGGTATGCCGAACAATGGTGAGCAGGAACACGGAGAGATTTATACAGGTTCGGGCCCTCGATGGTGGGAGTAAAAGCCCTACGTCCTGTTAGGATTTCACTATATGAGATAAAACTTTACAAACTAGCAGGGAGAAACCTTCACAGGCGAAAGTCTTCCCTATATAAGTGTACAAAAAGAAGCTATAGGAGACTTGTAAGTGTTGTCTAATCTAAGCCGTAGACTTGGCTGTTTGAGTAATCGAGATATCTTGTATCTCACTTATCTTAGGAGTCTTGTTCTCCCAAAATGTCTTTTTTTTCTTTTTCCCGTTTGATGTACTTTGCCACCTTTTTATATTGGCCGAAAGGGTGCCATATGAAGAAAACTGCATCAAACGGTTGGATGCGGTTCCTGAAGAACCGCTATTAACTTCCACGGAGGTTATTAACACGTTTTAATCATGAATAACCGCATATATTAACCTCTGACAGTTGGTCTTCAACGTGGAGGAATCTTCGGGATACTTGGAATATCCTGGTACAAAGATAACCGAATAAACTCCAAGCACCTTGGTCGAGAATGTTCTGACCGCGGAATGTGGGCTGACCGCGCAACATCCCAGATATCTAGTCCAGTCCGCGTATAGCATACGAACTTCTGACCGAACAAGGCTATCGGCCTGATCGCACGAAACCCGCGACCTGATCGCGTAAAGCTTGCGACCTCATGGTGATGCCCCTCAGAAATAGCTTGAGTTCGCATCGCCAGATACATGTCTGGTTCGAACCTGTCTTGAACCAAAAGTTTATTAGAAGTGACCCGGGTGTCAATCCTCGTCAGTGGTAGTTGAATAAAATGTAGAACATAGCTCTACAGGCTTAGGGGACAAAGTGGATTTCAGTTTGCACAACCAGAAGTGGTCAAATTGGGACAATGCCTCTGGCTGACATAGAGCTGACAAGGGTTGACAATGTCCAAGAATGGCATTGACATGTTTAAGGAGGTTTCCAGTGGACAAAACAGATTTGGATCAAAGCATTGGATGCACAATGGAATAAGGCAACTATTTGACAACAAGATTTTCACAGGAAAGTCCAGGAGTTCAAGGATTTTGCAAAAACACCCCTGGACACAGTGAACTAAATGTTTGTGCACTGCCAAAAACTAGGGCTTTGGTGATTTATCGATTTGCTTGAGGTTTTCTTCGCCAACTATTTCTAGGAGATAGGTGAAGACAACAGGAATCCAATGGTGGTGGTTTCAGGAACTGAGATGGCCGGACGGTGACGACGGCGGTGTGGAAACACAGTGGCGACATGGCATAGCACAATTACTAGACAAAACTTTGGCAAAGGGATAACTTGTGATTTAGTACAGAATCAAGAGGCGACGCAGTGGAGTAAAATGCTCAGGAGGCTAAGCCGAAGCGGCAGGACAAAGTGGCGACGATAGCTGTGCCCGGCGGCGACGGGGCGGCACGTCACGGAAAGGGGTAATTACCCAATCTAGATTTGAGTTGAGATTCTTGAGGTTGAAATGTTCTGGGGCTAGCTAAAGCCATAAGCTATGTTTTGGAGCACTTGATTTGGTCAGAGGCGGTCCGACGGCGAACAGCGGTGAGGTGCGTTGGAGAAGAAGGGCGCAACCAATAGCTTCAACGATGCTGAGTTAATTGGATGATCTAATTCCAAAATCAAGGGCATTGGTAGGTTTCTGTGTTGGTCCAGATGGTGATGTCGAGGGGAATTGGATCATGGCGACGCCAGCGAGGAGTTCATTCACGTGGTCAGAGAAGAATAGGTGAGGTTTGGGCATTTCAATATGGGTCTTTGGGGTTCAATTCAAAGTAGTGGGAGCAACAGGAAGGCAAGGTAAAGCTGTTGGTTCTGCTAGTTTGGCCGGAGATGGGACGGTGTGGGCCGGCGACGTGAATAGTCACCGCCGTGCATGAAGAACAGGAAGAGCTTAAATTCGAGCTCCAATTCAAAAATTGGGTTAAACAGGCTTGCTCAAGGGGTTTATGTGATCACTTGAATCTACAAAAAGGTAAGCTAATTCGGACTAGAACGAGGTCAATCGCCAGAACAAGGAATTTTTAGAATTCCGGTGATCACCGGCGATGTGGTGCACATGAAGCAAATTAAAAGCTATAGCACGAGGAGATGGGCTGGAGGATCGTACCAGCGATGTTAATTTGGAGTTGGAGTTGTGGCTCTCTTTGTCGCCGTGCTCCTCCTCAACGGCTCACCGGAGAAGATGACGAGGACGAAGGAGATTGGGATTTGGCTGGTTTCAGCGGGAAGTGAAGATGCTGCTGGCTACGGGGTAGCTTCAATAGGCATGGGCGAGGTTTGCAACGGCTAGAAAAATTTGTAGAATTGGAGCGGTTGAAGCGACCGGACGGTGGTGACGTGCTCAGCGGCCTCGACGGCTTTACAACACGGTCTCTGGCTGGCTCTAGCTAGTGCAGTGGCAAGGCGACTGGCGGCTCCGGCATGGCGGCAATGTGGTGTAAAGTTTCTGGCATGGCTGCTGACGGTGGTGTGCGCGTGCAGGGGAAAAGATTTGGGCGGTGCTGGTGCTGCTGCAGCACTGCCACAGTGGCCGCTCCCGCGCGGACATGTGTCGGCCAATATGTGGAGATGCTGGTGACGGCGGGGCTCCACCGGCGGTGAGGGACACGGCGAAACGAGGTGTTGGTCGCTGGTCGAAAACAACATTGGCTCTGGTTGCGGGGATCAGGGAGTGAAATGCAAGGATTTTAGGTTTTGAATTTGGACTTGACTGTAATTTCTGAGAATTTGGTAGTTTGGGCTGATTTTGACTTTGAAATTCGGGCAAACTTTGTTCAACAGATGATTTGGCAAGGATATTTGGCAAAATATGGAACATTTGAGTAGTTTTCCGATAAAACGAAAGCAGGGTAATTAGGGTATTTCAAATCTGGGTTTTGCCAAAACTGAAATTCTGGGACTTAGGGTGAGATTTTGATATCCTCGTAAAAAGAGATTTTTTATTGAATAGCATTTGGGAGGTGTACGCTGAATCAGATTAGAATTTGGAGCTGATTTGTGGCTGTTGGGGGAAATCTCCACGCGGTCAAGTCCAGGTAAGTTCATGATTGCCCGGGGACAGTGGTCTCCGGTGCCTGCCCCGGGCGCCGCCATTTGGCCCTCGGGACCGTGCCCCACGGGCATGTCCCGGGCGCCGCCATTGGCCCGGGGACAGTGGCCTCCGGTGCCTGCCCCGGGCGCCGCCATTTGGCCCCCGGGACCGTGCCCCCCGGGCATGTCCCGGGCACCGCCATTGGCCCGGGGACAGTGGCCTCCGGTGCCTGCCCTGGGCGCCGCCATTTGGCCCCCGGGATCGTGCCCCCCGGGCATGACCCGGGCGCCGCCATTTGGACCCCGGGACCGTGCCCCCCGGGCATGTTCCGGGCGCCCCCATTTGCCCGGGGACAGTGGCCTCCAGTGCCTACCCCGGGCGCCGCCATTGGGCCCCCGGGACCGTGCCCCCCGGGCATGTCCCGGGCGCCGCCATTAGGCTCCCGGGACCGTGCCCCCCGGCCATGTCCCGGGCGCCGCCATTTGGCCCCCGGGACCGTGCCCCCCCGGCATGTCCCGGGCGCCGCCATTGGCCCGGGGACAGTGGCCTCCGGTGCCTGCCCCGGACGCCGCCATTTGGCCCCTGGGACCGTGCTCTCCGGAAGGGGTCCCGAACGTCATCGCCCTCCTAAAAGGTAAAACCCCTGTTTGTTTATCACGTGCAGGTCACGCAAGGGACGCCTTGGGAATCAGCGACCACCTGTCAATCATCCAAGACGTTTGACCGGGAGAAGGACGGTCCTACCCTTCAATCCGACGGTGGCTTCCGGGGTAGTTTAGGTTTTTTGCATCTTTTTGGGGCTATAAATAGCCCTTGTACCCCTCTGTTGTAAAGGATCAGTTCATGATTATTGGAATAGCTAATCTCACAGACGTGCTCCGGAAGCCTCTCCCCCGGAGAGAGCCTCCCCAGCTGACTCCGGTCGGGAGCGCGTCGACAGGACTAGGGCCCCCACTGGGACCCGAACCTGTATAAATCCTCGTGTCTTTTCTTGTGTTTGTCTGGCGGGGGAGGACCGGTCGCCCGGTCAACCCGCGCTGCGTAATCTCCGCTAGGATCGTCTTCAAAACCTGCCGGGGTATTCTTAATACCACGACAGTTGGCGCCGTCCGTCGGGATCCGTGACGAATCGCCATGGCTCCTCCAAGAACAAGGGCTCGCACCCTTCCCGGTGACCCGGGTCTCGGGGACCCGGCGCCGTCCGCCCGGGACACTGCTGTCCCGGCGGCCCCTTCCGGAGGCGACCTGGCCCAGGTACCGCCTCCCTCCTTTCCTCTTAACTTAGGTGCTTCCACCTCCAGGTCGTTCCCGGTGACCGCGGGGACCTCGGCCGGGACAAGCGTCCCCCCGACGGCTCCCCCGGCTCCCCGGGACGCCCTGCTCGAAGCTCTCGTAGAGGGCCAGCTCCGCGCCCAGCGTTCTATGGACGAGCTCCTTAGTGTGTTGGTGCGGCCCTCGGCCCCCACATTTCCGTCGCACCCGTATCCGGCGATCATGCCCCCGTTTATGGGATACCCAGCGGCCCCTCCGGCGTCAGGGGGGCTGTCTACCCCGTATGATCCCGCTGGGGGGTTCCCTCCCCCCGCGGGATATACTTCCGGACACTTCTCGGCACCCGGGCCTGTCCCGGTGCCGGGAGGCTATTTCATGCCTGGGCCCTTCGTGGCACCAGGGGGGTACCCCGTCCCCGGCCCGCTTCCGGGGCTGGGGGGTCATTTCATGCCGGGGGTTATTCCTACGCCGGGAGCCAGTCCCGCCCCTCGCGTTGCGTTTACCGCACCGGGGCCGGTCGACAGAGCAGCTCCCGTGCTTCAGCGAATTTCCCCCCGCATTGGCTCCCCAACCCCGGACGTCGCCGAGGGGGCTCACCCCCCACTGGTTCCGGATGTCGCGGGGGCTTCCCCCTTTCCGGTCCCGGTCGTTGCCGCAGGGGCCCCCTCTTCGGACCCAAACGTTGCCCCGGGCGCCCCCTCCCCGATTCCGGATGGTGCAGGGGCTCCCCCCTTTCCGGTCCCGGGGGGCGTCACAGGGGGCTCCCCCCAGCAGGCCCCGGTAGCTTCCGGGCCGGCTGCTACAGTGCAGGAGCTCCCTCCCCCGGCGAAGCAGGTCCGCTTCTCCCGGGGGGAGGTCGAGCGAATGCATTCTCCCAGCCGCGGGGAAGAGCTTCCCCCCGGTCGTTGTCGCAGGGAGCCTCGCTCTCGCACCGCTCGGGGGAAGAGACCCGGCGAAGAACCATCCTCCCCGGAGGGGAGCCCGGACGTCCGGGAAATCAGTCCCGGCCCGGAAGAGAAACGTCGCCACCACCACTCTGGCGGCCCTCTTGGGCCGCTACCTGACTCCGATAATGAGGGGGCGTCCCCCGTTAAAGAAGACAGTGACTGGGGCTCCCCCCGGGAAGTGCAGGGGGCGAACCAGCCTCTATGTTGAAGACTCCGCAGCATCCGATGGCCGCGGCCCTACCGTCCCCCGCACATCGAACATTATAATGGCGAAGCGGACCCTTACGAGTTTGTGCAGATCTACTCCACAGCCATCTCCGCGGCGGGGGGGGACGAGAGTGTCCAATGCAACGTCTTCCCCCTCTACCTCACCGGCATTGCCCGCTCCTGGTTTTACAATCTGAAGGCGGGCTCCATCAAGTCTTTCTCGCAGCTGAAGCGGGAGTTCTGCGCCAACTTTCAGGGAAACTACGTACGTCCCCTGGATTCTTCACAGCTATACACACTACGCCAGAGAACCGGGGAGACCATCAGAAGCTTCTTCAGGCGCTTTGCCCAAGTAAAAAGCAAAGTGGCCCACGTCCCGGACTCCACAGTGATCGAAGCCTGCAAAAGTGGGATCCTGCCGGGGGAACTCCACCGAAGACTCTCTCGAAGCTGCCCCTCCTCCGCCGACGAGCTCTTCAACGTACTCAAAAAGTACGCTCGCGCGGAGGAAGACGACACCTGCAAGAAGACCCAGGGGGCTCCTGCCCCCGCCGAGCGGGGGGCCCGGGATCCCCCCAGGCGCCCCAGGCAGGGGGGCCGTAGCGAACCACGGCCTCGGGACACTTTTGTCCTCGAGGGCGGAGGCGGGTCACGCGACCCCCGAAGGGCAACCGCCCCTTTCCCAAGCCGAGAGGCCATGGGGAGGACAGTCTTCGCGCGGCCGCGAAGGCCCGCGGGGAGAAGCCGGGAAGGACCGTGGTGCAGCTTCCACGGGTCCAGTACCCACGCCACCCGAGATTGCCACCAGCTGCTGCAGCACTTCGCGGCGTTCCTCGACCAGCGCGGGCAGGGGGGGGGACTCCGGCCTCCTTGCCCCCTCGGCCAGCTGTTCCGGCCCTTCCCGCTCCCGCGGGGGGGCAGCAGGTGCAGGAGGGGGAGCCTTCAGACGCTCTCCCCTTTCAAACTTCTCAGCGCCGCATCAACGTCATCGTAGGGGGGTCCGCCTCCGGGCGGGATTCTAAGCGCCAGCACAAGGAGTACGCGCGAGAAGTTAAGGTAGTGGGGGTGCTACACGCGTCTGTGCCACCCAAGTGGTCGGACGTCCCCCTCACCTTTACGGCGGAAGACGCGCGAGGGGTTCGTTTCCCCCACGACGACGCGCTCATTGTCTCCGCGACAATCTACAACTGCCACTTGGCCCGCATCCTCGTGGACGGCGGAAGCTCCGCCGACGTCCTGTTCCTCAAAACCTTCAAGGAAATGCAGGTGGATGAGAAGCTCCTGCAACCAGCGGCAGGGCCTCTGCAAGGGTTTGTCCCGGGGAAGGCGATCCACCCCGTGGGCAAGGTAGATCTCCCGATCACCTTCGGCACCCCGGAGAACTACCGGACCGAGCTAGTCCGCTTCGACGTAGTGGACCTCCCCTCCTCCTACAATGTGATTATGGGGAGGACTACGATCAATCGGCTGGGGGCTGCCACCCACCAAAACTACCTGTGCATGAAGATCCCCGGGCCGCATGGCGTGATCAACCTCCGGGGGGATCAAGACATGGCCCGTGCTCTATACGAGCGAGCTGCTGCCACAATAGGAAGCGTCAACCTGATCAAGGCACCCGGGGGGGAGGCTCCCCCCCCAGACGTAGACGTCGCTGCGCCATCCCCTGGGAGGCCCCTCCTCAAGCCGCGTCTGGAAGGGGGCCTTCGGAAGGTCCCGCTGTCCCCGGGCAGCAGGGACAAAACTGTCCAAATCGGGGCAGAGCTCCCCCAAGACCATGCAATGCAACTCGCAGCCTTTCTGCGCGAAAACTCCGATGTTTTTGCGTGGAAGCCTTCGGACATGCGGGGCGTCGCCCGGGAGGTCATTGAACACAAGCTCGCGGTAACCCCCGGTCACCCCCCTATCAAGCAGAAGTTGAGGAAGCTCTCCCTCGAACGTCAAGAAGCTATCAAGACGGAGATAGCCCGGCTCCAAGAGGCGGGGTTCATCCGGGAAGTGTTGCACCCTGAGTGGCTCGCAAACCCCGTCCTCGTCAAGAAATCAAGTGGCAAATGGCGCATGTGCGTGGACTTCACCGACCTTAACCGCGCTTGCCCCAAAGACAACTTCCCGCTCCCGCGGATCGACCAGCTCGTTGACTCCACCGCGGGGTGCGAGCTGATGAGCTTCCTAGACGCCTACTCGGGATACCATTAAGTCCGGATGGCGGAGGGGGATGAGGAAAAGACGAGTTTTATAACTCCCCTCGGAACCTTCTGCTACCGCCATATGCCCTTCGGGCTCAAGAATGCGGGAGCCACCTTCCAGCGCCTGATGACGCTGGTCTTCAAAGATCAAGTCGGCCGCAACGTCGAAGTCTACGTAGACGACGCGGTCGTCAAGAGCCCCCGTGCAGCCTCCCACGTCGACGACCTCGCAGAGACCTTCCGCAACCTCCGCGCATTCGGGCTCAAGCTCAACCCGGAGAAGTGCGCCTTCGGGGTGCGCGGGGGGAAGCTCCTGGGTTTCCTCGTGTCCCAGCGGGGCATTGAGGCAAACCCCGAGAAGATCCGGGCCTTCCTAGACATGCCCCCGCCGCGCTCCGTCAAAGATGTCCAGCGGCTCTCCGGTCGCCTGGCCGCGCTCTGCCGCTTCGTCTCCCGTTCGGGGGAGCGGGGCCTCCAGTTCTTCAAGATCCTCCGAGGGCTTGAGGGGTTTCGCTGGACCCCCGAGGCCCAGGAAGCCTTCAACGACCTCAAGAAGTACCTCTCGAGCCCTCCAATGCTCGTGAGTCCGTCTCCGGAAGAGCCCTTGCTCCTCTACCTCGCCGCGACCCCCGTCGCCGTCAGCGCGGTTTTGGTGAAGGAGCAAGGGGGGCAGCAACGTCCTGTGTACTACGTCAGTGAAGCCCACCAAGGGGCCAAGACTCGGTACACGGAGATGGAGAAGATTTGCTACGCTCTCCTCATGGCGTCCCGGAAGCTCCGGCACTACTTCCTGGGGCACCCCATCACCGTTCCGTCGTCCCTCCCCCTGGGGGAGCTACTGCGGAATAAAGAAGCCACCGGCCGGATTGGGAAGTGGGGGGCCGAGCTTGCCCCCTTCTCCCTGTCCCTTACCGGCCGCTCCGCAATCAAGTCGCAGGTCCTCGCCGACTTCGTCGCAGAATGGACTCCCGCCTCTGGGTCCGGGGACGAAGATCTCCCTGTGCCGCCCCGACGCAGTGACCATTGGACCCTGCTGTTTGATGGGTCGCTGTGTCTCGCTGGGGCTGGCGCGGGGGTAGTCCTCCAGAGCCCCGAGGGGAAGGAGCTCGAGTACGCCGCGCGGCTCGAGTTCCCCGCAACCAACAACGTCGCCGAATACGAGGCTCTGCTCCTCGGGATGCGCCTTGCACGCTCCCTGGGGATCCGGCGCCTACTAGTGAAGGGAGACTCTCAGCTCGTTGTCTGCCAAATGGACAAATCTTACCTGTGCCATGACGCAAATTTAAGTCTTTACTTGCAGGAAGTACGAAAGATGGAGAAACTCTTCGACGGCCTTGAGGCCCGGCATATCCCGCGAAGGGAGAATGACCGGGCTGATGCTTTGGCCCGAGCGGCAAGCGCCCGGGAAACGCTCCCTAAGGGGGCCTTCTTGGAAACAATCACGAAGCCCTCGGTGGCCTCCCCGGACGCAGGCCCCGAGCCTCCGGTCCCGGAGGTCGCCGAGATCGTCCGGCCGTCGTCATGAATGGATCCCCTCATCTCCTTCATCAAGGGGGAGGGGGACCCTCCCAGCGAGACCGAGGTTAAGCGACTCCGGGCCAAAGCCCGGGCATATCTCCTGCTGGAGGGAAGGCTCTACAAGCGGGGGGCTTCAGCCCTCCTGCGCTGCCTCCCCCGGTCGGAGGGACTTCAACTCCAGGAAGACATTCACGCGGGGAGCTGTGGTTCTCACCTAGCCCCGCGTGCCATCGCCGCCAAGGCCCTTCGGCAGGGCTTCTACTGGCCTACAGTCATGCGCGACGCGCGAGACCTTGTCTCCGCGTGCGAAGCATGCCAGAAGATGGCCAAGGGCTCGAATCTCCCCCCTGTAGCGCTGCGGACTATCCCCATCACTTGGCCCTTCGTGCGCTGGGGGATGGACCTCTTAGGGCCCTTCCCCCCAGCGCCCGGAGGATACAAGTATGCGGTAGTCGCGGTTGACTACTTTACAAAGTGGGTAGAGGCGGAGCCCTTGGCTAGCATAACCTCCCGGGCCGTTCAGCGGTTTTTCTGGAAAAACGTCGTTTGTCGTTTTGGTGTCCCCCGGGAAATCACCGTGGATAACGGGACCCAATTCGACTCGGCTTATTTCCGGGAATTCTGCGAAGGCCTGGGGGTCGTCATCCACTTCGCCTCAGTGGCCCATCCCCAAAGCAACGGGGCCGTCGAGAGGGTCAATGGTGTAATCCTACAGGGGCTACGCCGAAGACTCGAACAAACCGCTTCCAAGCGGGGCGCGTGGGCAGAGGAGCTCCCTAGCATCCTCTGCTCGATGCGCACGACCCCGTCCCGGGCCACAGGGCGTGCTCCCTTCTCCCTAGTCTACGGGGCGGAGGCAGTCCTCCCCCCGGAGATCGGCTTCCGGTCGCTGCGGGTCGAGCTCCTGAACGGAGCCACGACCGCAGCCTACCGGGCCAACGAAGACAACCGGCGGCTGGAAATCGACCTCGTGGAGGAGGAACGCGACCGAGCGCTCCTCCGCCACGCCATCTACGAGCGCGAAATGTCGCGCGCATACAACCAGCGCGTGCGCGAAAGAGCTTTTCGCCTTGGGGACCTCGTCCTCAAGCGCGTCACGGACCCCCGGGCCCAGGGAAAACTCTCCCCCAAGTGGGAGGGCCCCTACAGGATCTCCGCTGTCCTAGGCTCGGGGGCCTACAAGCTCTCCAACCTTCAAGAGCAGGAGCTAAAGCACACCTGGAACTTGCGTTTACTTCGCAAGTTCTACGTCTAGCCTTACGGGCCTGTCCCCTCCCCCGGAGAGGTCACGCCGGAGGGGGAGGAGGGACACTGTAGCTTCCCTTTTTCCCCCTTCGCGGCTTCGCAGGGGGGGCTTTGTATATTTTGTTAATAAATGCATAGCCTTTGTTCTTCAACTGTCTCACTGCAGGTTGTTCTTGTTTACCGCCCCTAGTGGTGATGCCCTCCCCGCGAGGACGCCCTCCCCGCGAGGATGCCTTCCCCGTGAAGATGCCCTCCCCGTGAGGAAGCCCTCCCCGCGAGGAAGTGGGCCCTGCCCCAGCAAGTCCCTCCTGAAGGGCGGCTTACGTACAGCCCTCGTGGACTGAGGGTGTAAGCGGCAACCCGGTCCCCAGCGGCCGCGGTAACGAGTCACTTTGGGAGATTAGTCCCCTACCCA
This sequence comes from Pharus latifolius, assembly GCA_019359835.1. Lineage (NCBI taxonomy): Eukaryota > Viridiplantae > Streptophyta > Magnoliopsida > Poales > Poaceae > Pharus > Pharus latifolius. The sequence continues at coordinate 63,715,030 of CM033322.1, forward strand.
AACACTCAAGACCCGTCTTCGGGCACTTCCTCCTCCGGGAGTAGACGCTCTCCTCAGCGGGACGTCTAATGGCTTTCTGGATTTTCTTCCTCCTCCGAGAGTCGACGTTATTCCCGGCTCCCCGTTCTCACGGCGACCGGAAGATCAGCCCCTTGCGGCTTGATTGGATCTATCTTCCTCCTCCGGGAGTCGACGTTATTCCCGGCTCCCCGTTCTCACGGCGACCGGATGATTATCTCTCGAAGACCTTATTCCCGGCTCCCCGTTCTCACGGCGACTGGACAATTGCTTTACGAAGATATGGGTTTCTCAGATATATTTTCCCCCGGAAACATTATTCCCGGTTCCCCGTTCTCACGGCGACCGGACGAAGTCTCCCGGGAAGCTCCCCTCCGGAGGTCTTATTGGCTTTTCATGAGCCCCTTCCGCGCCTTGTTCCCGGTTCCCCGCTCTCCCGGCGGCCGGATGAACCTCTCCTGGTGCCCCCGGGCACCCCGGAAGGTCCCTCCCTCGGAAATCCTGTTTTTACAATTTTCTAACTTAGAAAATATTTCTACAGGTTATGCTCCCCCCGGGGACCCTGTTACCCCCACAGCACGCGGAGGCCTCCTCCCGCCCGCTGTGGGCGGGGGGGGACAGGGGGCCCCCGGGTCACCCACGAAGAAACTCAGCTCATCCTTGTTAAGATGAGTCGTCCAGACCATCCAAGAAGAAGAAAATAAAGAGGCAATAAAAGGAAACAATGCGCTTTATTGATCAGCAAACCCGGAGGACATCTTCCCCCTCCGGTGGGTTTCGGAAATGATACAACCCGGGTCCTAACCCGGGGGATTTTCTACGAGCCTAAGGCCCCTACGCCTAAAGCTCCCGGAGGCGCTCCCTCAGCTCCCGGGCCAGGTCCCGGTACAGCGCCCGGACGCGACGCTGAGAATCCCGAAGTACGTCTTCGGGCCAAAACTCGTACCCAGCCGGCGGAAGTATCCGGAGGGGAGGTATCATCTGGGCCTTCGGGCGCGGGGGAGTTAATTCAACACGGCTGTTGTCAAAATTATCCAAGTGCCACTCCGGGCGCCACCTCAACCGGACAGGCTCCCGGGCAGTACCCCCGTCGCGCTCCCCGGAGACAAGGCTCAACAAAATCAAAGCCGCTTGGGCGTCCCCCGGAGAGCCTCTCCCGGACCGTTGCCCGGGAGTAACCCCTCGGGAACCCTGGTAACATTTCATTGCCAAGACTTAGAAAAACTTCAAATATATTTCATTGCAAAATGTTTTTGTACAAGTGCCCGGGGCTTCTCCTAAGAAGCTACCGGAATCAAAATGTCTAACAAAATAAAAAGAGGTCCTAGCTAAAAACCCGGGGGAGGCTCATACTTTAGCATTGGGGTCCTCCCCCCGGGGAGCTTCCTCCGTGGCCGGGGCAGGGGCATCCGCGGCCGGAGGCGCCGGTGTCGGGAACCTCGTCCGGATGATCCGGTCGTAGAACCCCTCCGCCAGCAGCTCCACCTCCCGGCGCGTTGGCTCGAAGGCCTCCGGGAAGCTTCGGGGGATGCGCCCCCCGATCGCCCGGGCGGCGACCCCACGGTAGTCAACGAGCCCCGCGGCGGCCGCGATGACGGGAATCGCCCGGCCCCGTGCCCGGACGTCCGCAGCCTCCGGGATCGCGGAGACTTGTGCGTTAAGAAAACGCACAGCCTCCGCGAGGGTCGCCGGGGGTACCTCGGGGCCGCTCCCGGAGCCCAGGCTAACGCCAAGGCTTTCCAAGGTTGAGCGGACGGAGCGGCCAGCGTCCGACAGCGCCCGGACGCTGGAGCTCTCGAGCTCCCGGAGCGTCTTCTCCCGCACCTTGGCCTCCTCTCGGAGGCGGATGTAGGCGCCCTCCAAAAGGTGCACCTGCGCCCGGGCCCGGGACAGCTCATCAAGAGCTTTGTCCCGCTCCCGGAGGGCCGCCTCCCGCTGCTCCACGCAGGCCGCGGCCCGGCCCTCCGCCTCCTTGAGCAGCCGGGTGACCCGCTGCTCAAGGCCCCAGGTAACAGTCGCTACCTACAAAATACATAAAGAGTTAGAAAATTCTCAAGTGCAGGAAAAAAGCCAAGGTGTTGAGAGCTCGGGTTACCTGGGCTCCGAGGGACTCGAGCCCCTCAAAACGCTCGTGGAGCGTTCCTCCTGCTACGAAGGCCTGCACCTTCTGGTTGTGCAGGCCCTCCGCGTAGCGGGCCACCTCCCCCGCGGGAAGTAGGGAGGTATCTTGCCCGGCCCTCCTGTCGCGGCCGGGAGAGGGCCCCCGGACCTCAGAATCCGGGAGCACGGCCGGCGTCGCCGGCGTCTTTGTCGACGAAGTTTCCTCCAAAGACGAAGACGAAGATCGGGCGGGGCCCTCCGCCCGGGGGGGGATCATCGGGCCTTTCCCCGCCCCGGGCCGGAGGGCCCTCGGAGCCTCCTGCTCCGGGGGGACCTCGATGACTGAGGGGCTTCCCCCCTCCTCATCGACCGGCCAGAGGCACGGAGGCGCCGCCTCCGAAAACCTCACCTCTAGCCTCTCCGGCGCCAATGCCGCCGGGAGAGGCGAGAGAAGCGTCACTCGAACTGGCGACGGGGCGTAGTCCGCGGAATCGGACCCCGCCCCGCCGGTAACAACCTCCTTCCCCCGGGCCTCGACGGGGGCCTCCGGGGGCGGAGGCGTCGCCTCTGCCCGGGGCGCCGCCCGGGCATGTTCGGCTCCGGGAGCCGCGTCCCGGGCCCTCACCGGCGTCGTCGGGGCGGGGGTCTTTTGGACCCGGGGCCTTTTGGGCTCCGAGCCCCCGGCCGCATCCTTCCCCCGCTTATGAGAGCCGGGGGTGGGAAGGGGCTTCCTCTCCGGAAGCCTGAGCCCGTAGGCCTCGGCCACCAGGTTCCGGGGAGGCCCCTCCCCCACGAGGCGCACGATGCGCTCGTGTTCGTCGGTGAAGTACCTCCCCAGGAGGTGCTCCGCCTTGTCCCTCGCCGCCGGGTACGGGCGCACTGCAAGAGGTAAAAAGTTAGTCGATTTCTCATAAAAAACTGCAAGTACGAAAATGCAGGGGACTTACGCCGCGTCACCGGCTTGACCGGAGGCCACTGCTCCGGGCCCATGCCGATCCCCCTTCCCCCGCGTGAGAAGGGGGAAAGCCGCAGGAGCGCCAGCTCCTCCGCGGCGTCCCGCATCGAGCGGGCCTTCTTCGCCAGCACCACCTTCGCGAGGAGCTCGAACTCCTCGTCCGTCCACACCGGCGGCTTCGGTGCGGATGACCGGCTGTAGGTGGGAGGCTCCGGGGCGTAGACCACTGCCTCGTCCCGGACCCGGAGGTAGAACCACCTCCGGAGCCAGTCCCCCCAGTGGTCCCGGGAGGCCGCCGCCGGGTAGTCCGCCACCCGGGAGGGCAGCATCTGGACCATCACCGAGCCGAAGGGGGACTTTGGTCCTCCCTTCACCGGAAGGCGCGGAGGGTGGGCTCCCGCCCGGTCGCTGTCTCGTAGAGCCATATAAAAAGGCCCATACGGACGAGCGCGTTCGGGGTGAGGTGGTTGAGAGCCACCCCGTACTCTTTGAGAAACTCCCGGAGCATCGGATGCACCGGGAGCCAGAGCCCCGCCTCGAGGAAGGCCTCGAAGGCCATGACCTCTCCGGGCCTAGGGCGGGGGGCTCCGTCCTTCTTTAGGGGGACCCGGATGTCCCCCTCTTCAACGACGCCCTTCTTGACCAGGGACTCTGCGTCCGAGGCTGAGAACTCGGAGGCCCAGAGGAAATCCACGGGGATTTCCTCCGGGGGCACCTCCGTGGTCTTCGCTCGACCTTTGGGCGCCATTAGGTCAGTTCTTTCTTTTTTGGGATGGCTAAGTTTTCAGGTGGCTAAGTCAACAACTCCCGGACGCTCGCTACCGGAAAAGGCTACCGGAGAAGCTACCGGAAGAGCGCTACCGGGAGAGCTGAAGCTGGAGTTGAAGATTTGGAATGAGCTTCCGGGGCCCCCTAAGGCCCTATTTATAGAGCCTGGCCGTGATCCAGATGCGCGCCACGTGGCCCCCTCGGGGCAATCTGGACCACTGAAATTCAAACCGTGCGCGGGAAACGAAGGGACAGGCGCGTAAATCGAGACGCCGTTTCGAACCGCGCGTGCGTTCATTGCGAGAACGGCGCGGCCATAAAGCGCCCGGCACAGAAACCGAAGCGTCGCCGGGGCTCCGGTGATTTTCGTCCGGAGATTTTCCCGGTACTGTAACCATTCCCTTCGGGGGCTCAAGCTTCGTCCCCGGAGAGCATGGGGGGCTGCTGTTGGGGGAAATCTCCACGCGGTCAAGTCCAGGTAAGTTCATGATTGCCCGGGGACAGTGGTCTCCGGTGCCTACCCCGGGCGCCGCCATTTGGCCCCCGGGACCGTGCCCCCCGGGCATGTCCCGGGCGCCGCCATTGGCCCGGGGACAGTGGCCTCCGGTGCCTGCCCCGGGCACCGCCATTTGGCCCCCGGGACCGTGCCCCCCGGGCATGACCCGGGCACCGCCATTTGGCCCCCGGGACCGTGCCCCCCGGGCATGTCCCGGGCGCCGCCATTGGCCCGGGGACAGTGGCCGCCGGTGCCTGCCCCGGGCGCCGCCATTTGGCCCCCGGGACCGTGCCCCCCGGGCATGTCCCGGGCGCCGCCATTAGGCTCCCGGGACCGTGCCCCCCGGCCATGTCCCGGGCGCCGCCATTTGGCCCCCGGGACCGTGCCCCCCGGCCATGTCCCGGGCGCCGCCATTTGGCCCGGAGACAGTGGCCTCCGGTGCCTGCCCCGGGCGCCGCCATTTGGCCCCCGGGACCGTGCCCCCCGGGCATGTCCCGGGCGCCGCCATTGGCCCGAGGACAGTGGCCTCCGGTGCCTGCCCCGGGCGCCGCCATTTGGCCCCCGGGACCGTGCCCCCCGGGCATGACCCAGGCGCCGCCATTTGGCCCCCGGGACCGTGCCCCCCAGGCATGTTCCGGGCGCCCCCATTTGCCCGGGGACAGTGGCCGCCGGTGCCTGCCCCGAGCGCCGCCATTTGGCCCCCGGGACCGTGCCCCCCGGGCATGCCCCGGGCGCCGCCATTAGGCTCCCGGGACCGTGCTCCCCGGGCATGTCCCGGGCGCCGCCATTTGGCCCCCGGGACCGTGCCCCCCGGGCCTGACCCGGGCGCCGCCATTTGGCCCCCGCGACCGTGCCCCCCGGGCATGTCCCGGGCGCCGCCATTGGCCCGGGGACAGTGGCCTCCGGTGCCTGCCCCGGACGCCGCCATTTGGCCCCCGGGACCGTGCCCCCCGGGCATGTCGCGGGCGCCGCCATTGGCCCGGGGACAGTGGCCTCCGGTGCCTGCCCCGGGCGCCGCCATTTGGCCCCCGGGACCGTGCCCCCCGGGCATGTCCCGGGCGCCGCCATTTGGCCCCCGGGACCGGGCCCCCCGGGCATGTCCCGGGCGCCGCCATTTGGCCCCCGGGACCGTGCCCCCCGGGCCTGACCCGGGCGCCGCCATTTGGCCCCCGGGACCGTGCTCTCCGGAAGGGGTCCCGAACGTCATCGCCCTCCTAAAAGGTAAAACCCCTGTTTGTTTATCACGTGCAGGTCACGTGAGGGACGCCTCGGGAATCAGCGATCACCTGTCAAGCATCCAAGACGTTTGACCGGGAGAAGGACGGTCCTACCCTTCAATCCGACGGTGGCTTCCGGGGTAGTTTAGGTTTTTTGCTTCTTTTTGGGGCTATAAATAGCCCTTGTACCCCTCTGTTGTAAAGGATCAGTTCATGATTATTGGAATAGCTAATCTCACAGACGTGCTCCGGAAGCCTCTCCCCCGGAGAGAGCCTCCCCAGCCGACTCCGGTCGGGAGCGCGTCGACAGGACTAGGGCCCCCACTGGGACCCGAACCTGTATAAATCCTCGTGTCTTTTCTTGTGTTTGTCTGGCGGGGGAGGACCGGTCGCCCGGTCAACCCGCGCTGCGTAATCTCCGCTAGGATCGTCTTCAAAACTTGCCGGGGTATTCTTAATACCACGACAGTGGCTTTTAGTCTTTTCAAGCTTCTGGAAAATCAAAAAAGGACTAATCCGCGATGCAATTTGGACTGATTTGTGAAAGGGTCTAGATGATGGAATCTGGTTGCCAACATTTTGGATTAAGGTATTGGCATACCCTTGATCATAATCCAAGAATAATTTGGGTTTGGATCAGGTTAGGATTTGATTGAATCAGTAATCTGATTTACAGAGTACTTAGGGTAATTAAATTAAATCTGTTTTCGGAAATAGAAAGGAGTTGATGATTATGGGACTTAGAGATCGAATTTGATCTAGCTTCGGAAGGCTTTTATGCTCAGGATAGATAGTAGATTAAATCTGGATAATCTAATCTTGATTTTGGTTTACAGAGAAGATTTTGGGATTTTTGGGACTTAGGATAGATTAGAGTTGAACTGATCTTGCTACTACTACAGAGATACTTGCATGCATGATTTTTATGAAAAAGGAAATTTTCACCCCCAAAACCTGGGTGTTACAAAAGGATACACGCATGCCCTAATTATTGCATCTTTTACCGTAACGACTACAAGGATATGCATGTTTGTCCACTCTGCGGCGCATCCCGCTATAAGCATAAGGACCGAACCAACGACGACGGCTGCGCTGAGATAAAGCAATGATCTCCTGCTAAGGTGTTGTGGTATTTGCCCATCATTCCTTGCTTGAAGTGTTTGTTTGCAAACTGTAAAGAGGAAAAATTATTGCATTGGCACTCGGAAGACCAGAAGAAGGATGGAAAGCTGAGACACCCCGTTGATTCTTTGCAGTGGAGAAACATTGACAGGGAATTTGTTAACTTTGGAGCAGAATTTAGGATTATAAGGTTTGGGTTGAGTACTGATGGATTTAATCCTTTTGGTAACATGAGGAGTCAGCATAGCACTTGGCCGATTCTTTTGTGTATCTACAACCTTCCTCCTTAGCTGTGTATGAAGCGCAAGAGCATCATGATGTTTCTACTTATCTCAGGATCAAAACAACCCATAAATGATATTGATGTGTACCTATCACCATTGATAGAGGATTTGCTAACAATGTGGAACGAAGGAGTGCAGGTATGGGACGCATACAAACGAGTGACCTTTATCCTACATGCTATGATATTCTGCACCATCAATGATTTCCCTGCCCTTGGAAATTTGTCGGGCTGTAGTACGAAAGGAGCCAAAGTTTATCCCCACTGTCAAGATGAGACTGAGAGCGTGTGGCTGAAGAATTGCAGGAAAACAGTGTACATGCGTCACCATAGGTTTCTTCCGAAGAATGACACATATCATAAGAGGAAGAGGGAATTGATGGCCACAAGGAAGATGGTTCAGCCCCGAAGCCTATGAGCGGGAAAGAAGTTTAGTCACGGGTGAAGGACATAGACGTTGTGTTTGGAAAGGATCTTAAATGGAAACCCCGCACGAAGAACACTTGGAAGAAGAGATCGATATATTGGGACTTACCGTTTTGGGAGCATTTAGAAGTTCATCATTGCATTGATGTCATGCATTGATATTTACTTGATTTGCCTCATTTTTGTGTACATTTTCCCCATGCTTTTGCGCATATCAGTCATTAACCTCGGCATATGTCTAGATTATTCCAGATTTGTCGCCAAATCGACTGGATTACTTGTTTTTCCAATTTTTATCGCAGGTCGACGAGGATTGGATGGATTTTCGGCTAGCGGACGCGCGTCCTCGACTTAATCCGGCCATCGGACGATTCCTGATGGAAGTGCGCGTTCTCGCGGACGCGTGGGATCTGACCGCACCGAAATCGGAGTCTCCGGGGCCCGGAATCCCAAACCCTAGCCACGAGGTCACATTTCTAATTCTCCAAAACCTCGAGGGCTTTTCCGCAAAAGTGCCAAATTGCCCATTCTTTTCCTTGCCGCCGGCCATCAGAGGAAACTCGAGCCCGGCATTTATTTTTTTACTTCGTTCTTCTTCTTCCCCAAACCACTCTTCCACACCTCCCTCCACCTCGCCGCCGGCGGCCAGGCCATACGCCGGCGGTGCTCCATTCACTTTTCTCCCTGTTTTCTTCCACGGCGAACCTCTTCTCTGCCTTCCATTCTTATTTTTCCTCTTTTGCTTCCTCCTGTCATTTTGCTTACTGCACCTCGCGCCAGATCTGGCTCCTGCGCCGCCATAGCCGCCCTCAAAGCTCCCGCTCCCACGTCGCCGTGCGCCTCCCGGCCACCACGCCGCACGCCGGCGATCCTCGCCTCCACAGCTTGAGCAGCCCGCGCTGCCGCCACCACATCTCCACCGGAGCCGCCGCCCTGCACCTCCGCGCCGCGCCTCCATCCTGCGCCTCCGGCCTCCGCGCCATGCCTCTTCTTCGCGTCGCCGCCACCGGATCTCCACAGCGCCGCCGATCGATTGCTGCGCCGCCTCCTCAGCGCCCACAAGCGGCGCCACCACCTCCAGCGCCGTGCCGCCTCCACAGCCTCCGCGTGACTCCAGCCGCCCAAGCCGCCGCCCTCCAGCGCCGTTGTTCACCTCCACCGGCGCCGCTCCGCCGCACCGCTCTTGATCCAGCGCCGCCGGGGATTTCGCGCCATCGCCGCCTCCACACAACCGTCCCCGTCACTAATCCGCCGCCACGACACCGGAGCAACCGCCCCCGCCGCCGATCTCGCCCCCTCTCCTCGCGCCGCGCCTCATCTGAGCTCGCCGCTCCACAGCTCCTTCACCGGATCTGCCACCGCGCGTGTGCGCTGCCACCTGGATCCACCTCTCCGGCGCCAGGCCGCTCTTCCGCGCAGCCCGGGATCCCGCCGCCGGCGGATCTTCACGATCCGGCGCCTCCACAGCCGCCACAGCGGCGCATCTGTGCGCCGCCTCCTTCTACAGGGCCGCCGCCGAGCTCGCCGGTGAACCTTTGCCACGGGCTTCATCCTCAACCTGGGCACCGACGACCTCGGTCATCAACTCCAGAAGCTGCCAGTTTCTCCAAAAGCACAAATGGTGACCAATTTCTTCTTTCTCTCCCTCTCAATTGCTCTGTGATGACTGGACAAGCTGTTCTGAATGTAATATTGCCAGGATTCTAGTAACAATGATGAATTTGATTGAATCAAGCAATACAGTTCCTAGAATTGCAATCTAGAATCTGGCTTTGTTGGATGCTGAGATGAATTGAATCTGAGTTGGCTTAATTGTTGTTTCTGCTTGACAGCTTCCAATTTTGAATTGTTAAATTTTGTGATCTGTGGGTATAACTTATGATTTGATTTCTAGCTGTAAAAGTGTTTTTGATGCATCTCTCTCTGAACTGGTTGGAAGGTTTTATTTTAGATCTTATTCTGCAGCTATAAGCTATTCCTGTCTTGTCTGTACTGCTGTCCAGACTAGTGATGATGCAATTGTGATTTCTGGGTAAATGTTGTGAATCTCTGAGTTCATTGTTAATCTAATCGTAGTTGTGAGTAACATTGACTTATTGCCTGCTAAATTCTTTGTGAAGATTTGTGTGGTTGCGAGCCAGTAGCGCTGGAGGAAGAAGTTTCAATGTTCAGTAATTTTTGTTTATCTTCTGCTTGTTGTTTGGTTGAGGTTGAGAGGCTATTGAGGAATGGTTTGTGCTATCTTTGTGTGTCTATTCGTTGATACCGTCGAAAGACGTATTCGCTTTAGTCGCTTTCGCTGCCCTTTTGGTGGAGTAACTAAACGATACGACTATCGCATGTATTCACGATGACGCATACAGATCTCGCACTAACTAATGGTCGCGGCATGAATACCTTTCTCTTTCTCTTTATTTCTTCCGACATCTCTCTTTTCTTTCATCCGATTTATTTTCACCTGCCATTGATTTAGTTTAGTTTTATAAGTTTCGTTTTCTCTAGTCCCTGTGGAAAGAACGACTAGAATACTCGCCTACTGCATCGTCCTCATTCTATTGCGAGACGGTCTAGGCCGGTATCAATTTTTGGCGCCGTTGCCGGGGATTAGATGAAAGTGAATGTGTTTAACTAGATTAAATCATTTTGTTTTTGTTTTTCTTTCTGGTTTTTGTTTGCATCTTTTCCCGCCCCTTTTTCCCTCCCAGCTCTTTTATTTCTCGCCTTTCCTCTTGTCCTTTTCTCGTTGATTGATTTTTGCTGATGGAGGATATGGATGGTTCGCAGTCTTTTTGTGATGCATGTGACAATCTCAGTGCTAAACTAGATGATTTGCCTCGTCAGATGGATACAGCCCTTCATGGATTATTTGCTCATATTAGTGTTGCTCCTATATGTTCTATTTGCGGTATTCGAGGTCATTCGCCCGCCGCTTGTCGGCGTGGTCGAGCATCCACTATATATCATCCTGGATGGCCTGCATACCCAAATTCATCATATAGGAACAACCACCCTGTTATCTCATCATCTTCTCCTAGTCATCTTTCGCAGGGTTTTAGGTACGGAGTGCAGCTTCCATGTACATCACATCAGGCTCCGTACTTGTCACATCAGCAGTGCTCACCGCAGCCTCCTGCATACGAGGACACATCTAGGCTTGAGGTGATGTTTGAGCGTCATTTGAAAAAGGTGCATGAGTTTCTACATTCGCCACCACAGTCGCCTCCTGAAGTTGAGGATACATCCAGACTTGAGGCACTGATGGAGGGCTTGGTTCAGCAATCTGAGCGGCTCATGACCCAGCATTCAAGGGATGTGGAATTATTGCAGGCTGAGATGCAGGGTGTGCGATCTTGCATAGCTGAGTTCAGAGGATATCGAGATCCAGTCCACACCCTGCCATCTCAAGTACCCGCATTTGGGGCCATCACATCTCCGTCGAGTGTCCCGGAGCTCACCCATGACATCTATCTTGGAGACCCTCACGGAGAGACCACAGTATTGAGCGACGAGCTTCGACCCGATCTTCTTTCTTCAACGTCGCATCAATCACCTCCGCCTCCTATTGATTTGATCATGTTTGATGATGATGATGGAGAGCTTGTTTTTGAGACTCCTCTGCGTCCGTTTGGACCGTTTTCTTTTGATGATCCATTGGCAGACGGACCAGAGATGGAGAGTGTCAGTTTTGACGTTGCAGATCTTTTGGACTACTCCTTGAGCCACGAGATTGAGAGGGAGATATTCTTATTTGCTGATGAGGGACTTCCTTCTGACATAGGGGTGCCAGTTCATCCTGCTCTACCAGACACGACCCCCGTGGAGGTCCTTCCTACCCCAGACTTCACGCCATCCACTATTCAGGTAGACTCAAAACCCCTCTCGTATCATTATGAGTTGTCTAGTTCTGACGAGGTTATTCATATTCCTTTGAGTTGTCATTCATCCTGCATCATTATATGCCATCCTCATGATATGTATAGTCAGTCAATCTTCGGGAAAGGATCTTCGTCAGCTGACTTTCTGGAGGGCTTTGTCCCTACCATACACACGTGCTTGGTCTTTCTTTATCTTATTTGCAGGTTAGCACGTGTGGCTTCTCGACCGCGAGCAAACTTGCTCCGAGTCGACATTCCTTGGGATCCTGGTGGATTCCCAGGTATGCTGCTTTCGACAGTATGTTGCTTTCGACAGGAGGGTGGACGTGGAGCTTCTACTACGTCCCATGCTTGCCTCTCCTTCACTCGCGCTTCAACGCTATATCCTTTGAGGGTCGAGCTTCCGACCTAAAAGAAGCGCTTCTCGGGAGGCAACCCGAGTGTTTTCTCCCCTTTCTTTTCGTTATTTATTTTCCTTTATTTTGTAGGTTTATTCTTAGTTTCTTCTTTGGTTGTTCTTTCAGGGCATCATCCTCATATGGCGGCTTGGCACATTTGGGATACTTTGGATGGCTCATCGCAGCGTCATCGTCTTCATCCTTCACCCGGTGAGCTATTGCGGACCTCTCATATGACCCTTGTGCATGAAATTTATTTTGTGTTCCCATCTCCATGTGTTCATCTCATGTTGTTGCATTGTGGACTATGCAACCATTTAAGCTTGGGGGAAGGAATGCATTTCTTGTTGTGCTGAAAATCTAAAAATCTGGGTCAAATTTTTCAAAATGGAGCTTCTTTGTGCAAGTTTGTGCTCATGTATGAGATCTGTTGTATGTACTTGCTTATCTTGCCTTGCCTATGTGTGAATGATCTTTATCCAGCCTTGTGGGCTTGTTTATGTTGTGATATGACCTGTTGTATACTTGTTTTGTTTGGATTGCATGAAAAATCTAGAAAGGTCATGTCAAAATTTTCTGGAAATTCTAGACTTGTGCAGATTTGTATATATATGTGATTGTTGTGGTTATGACTAAATGTGCTTTTCATTTTGCGTTTCATTGTTCTCATTTGGCTTCTGGAGCCCTTTTGCATGTCGTGTTGAGTTTTTTTTATTGCATGGTCTAGTAGCTCGACAATCTATTATAGGTTGAATTGTGATTAACCATCTTCTAATGGTACTAAAACTGCTTGTACTTAGTTTCGTTGTAGATATTGTGGAAATTCGAATGCTTACTGATATCTTTATTACCGCATTCTATATTGTATACTGAAATGTCAATTGTGAACCTAATCTCTACACACATGTTTAGAACACGAGTCTCCTAAACAATCATATAACTTGTGTAAACCAGATTTGAAAAAAAAAAAAAAAAAAAATCTTGCTAATAGGGTCGCATTTGTTTGTTTTCTACCTTGTAGACACTGCCAAATTTTCTTTTCTTTTGAATAAAAGCTCTTCTGCTTCGTTGCTCCTCTGAGTATTTGGTATGTAAGCATGGTTTGCACATTTTCAAATCTAATAAGTGCACAAGCCTTCCCGCTACATCTTTTGACTCATGAGCATGTTTATAAAACACTCTAGTGGACTACCTACCCTAGAGAGAAGTACGGAGAGATCCGCCTAAATAAGTCGAAGGGTAGAGACTTACATGAGCACCAGATTTCGTTTTTCAAATAAAGAGTGCTAAAAAATTAATAAGGTTGAAACTGCTTATTTGATGTTTATGGAGACCGTAGTTCTTCGATGCCTGTGTATTGTTTATGCTCACTTTGAATTTCTATATACACGTATGGATGTAGGTGGTATGAGTAGGATTAAGCATTCTTATTTCCTCCGTATCTAGAACTAAGCTAGTTACTTGCAATTTCAGTACAATTATTAGATGGTTGAGCGCTTGATACATATCTTAGTTTGCCGAGCTTACTATACGCTGCATTTTACTCTTTCATGACATCTGTTTGCTTGCTTGACTCCTTGGATTTATTTCCTGTCAGATTGCTTGAGGACAAGCAAACAATTAAGCTTGGGGGGATGATATTTACTTGATTTGCCTCATTTTTGTGTACATTTTCCCCATGCTTTTGCGCATATCAGTCATTAACCTCGGCATATGTCTAGATTATTCCAGATTTGTCGCCAAATCGACCGGATTACTTGTTTTTCCAATTTTTATCGCAGGTCGACGAGGATTGGATGGATTTTCGGCTAGCGGACGCGCGTCCTCGACTTAATCCGGCCATCGGACGATTCCTGATGGAAGTGCGCGTTCTCGCGGACGCGTGGGATCTGACCGCACCGAAATCGGAGTCTCCGGGGCCCGGAATCCCAAACCCTAGCCACGAGGTCACATTTCTAATTCTCCAAAACCTCGAGGGCTTTTCCGCAAAAGTGCCAAATTGCCCATTCTTTTCCTTGCCGCCGGCCATCAGAGGAAACTCGAGCCCGGCATTTATTTTTTTACTTCGTTCTTCTTCTTCCCCAAACCACTCTTCCACACCTCCCTCCACCTCGCCGCCGGCGGCCAGGCCATACGCCGGCGGTGCTCCATTCACTTTTCTCCCTGTTTTCTTCCACGGCGAACCTCTTCTCTGCCTTCCATTCTTCTTTTTCCTCTTTTGCTTCCTCCTGTCATTTTGCTTACTGCACCTCGCGCCAGATCTGGCTCCTGCGCCGCCATAGCCGCCCTCAAAGCTCCCGCTCCCACGTCGCCGTGCGCCTCCCGGCCACCACGCCGCACGCCGGCGATCCTCGCCTCCACGGCTTGAGCAGCCCGCGCTGCCGCCACCACATCTCCACCGGAGCCGCCGCGCTGCACCTCCGCACCGCGCCTCCATCCCGCGCCTCCGGCCTCCGCGCCGTGCCTCTTCTTCGCGTCGCCGCCACCGGATCTCCACAGCGCCGCCGATCCATTGCTGCGCCGCCTCCTCAGCGCCCACAAGCGGCGCCACCACCTCCAGCGCCGTGCCGCCTCCACAGCCTCCGCGTGACTCCAGCCGCCCAAGCCGCCGCCCTCCAGCGCCGTTGTTCACCTCCACCGGCGCCGCTCCGCCGCACCGCTCTTGATCCAGCGCCGCCGGGGATTTCGCGCCATCGCCGCCTCCACACAACCGTCCCCGTCACTAATCCGCCGCCACGACACCGGAGCAGCCGCCCCCGCCGCCGATCTCGCCCCCTCTCCTCGCGCCGCGCCTCATCTGAGCTCGCCGCTCCACAGCTCCTTCACCGGATCTGCCACCGCGCGTGTGCGCTGCCACCTGGATCCACCTCTCCGGCGCCAGGCCGCTCTTCCGCGCAGCCCGGGATCCCGCCGCCGGCGGATCTTCACGATCCGGCGCCTCCACAGCCGCCACAGCGGCGCATCTGTGCGCCGCCTCCTTCTACAGGGCCGCCGCCGAGCTCGCCGGTGAACCTTTGCCACGGGCTTCATCCTCAACCTGGGCACCGACGACCTCGGTCATCAACTCCAGAAGCTGCCAGTTTCTCCAAAAGCACAAATGGTGACCAATTTCTTCTTTCTCTCCCTCTCAATTGCTCTGTGATGACTGGACAAGCTGTTCTGAATGTAATATTGCCAGGATTGTAGTAACAATGATGAATTTGATTGAATCAAGCAATACAGTTCCTAGAATTGCAATCTAGAATCTGGCTTTGTTGGATGCTGAGATGAATTGAATCTGAGTTGGCTTAATTGTTGTTTCTGCTTGACAGCTTCCAATTTTGAATTGTTAAATTTTGTGATCTGTGGGTATAACTTATGATTTGATTTCTAGCTGTAAAAGTGTTTTTGATGCATCTCTCTCTGAACTGGTTGGAAGGTTTTATTTTAGATCTTATTCTGCAGCTATAAGCTATTCCTGTCTTGTCTGTACTGCTGTCCAGACTAGTGATGATGCAATTGTGATTTCTGGGTAAATGTTGTGAATCTCTGAGTTCATTGTTAATCTAATCGTAGTTGTGAGTAACATTGACTTATTGCCTGCTAAATTCTTTGTGAAGATTTGTGTGGTTGCGAGCCAGTAGCGCTGGAGGAAGAAGTTTCAATGTTCAGTAATTTTTGTTTATCTTCTGCTTGTTGTTTGGTTGAGGTTGAGAGGCTATTGAGGAATGGTTTGTGCTATCTTTGTGTGTCTATTCGTTGATACCGTCGAAAGACGTATTCGCTTTAGTCGCTTTCGCTGCCCTTTTGGTGGAGTAACTAAACGATACGACTATCGCATGTATTCACGATGACGCATACAGATCTCGCACTAACTAATGGTCGCGGCATGAATACCTTTCTCTTTCTCTTTATTTCTTCCGACATCTCTCTTTTCTTTCATCCGATTTATTTTCACCTGCCATTGATTTAGTTTAGTTTTATACGTTTCGTTTTCTCTAGTCCCTGTGGAAAGAACGACTAGAATACTCGCCTACTGCATCGTCCTCGTTCTATTGCGAGACGGTCTAGGCCGGTATCATGCATGTAGAGAAGAATGTTGGCGACAGTTTAAATGGCCTATTGCTGAACATGCCGGGGAAGGCAAAGGATGTCATCAATGTGCGACGTGACATGATTGAAATGAAAATAATGCCCGAGCTAGAATCGAGAGAGGACAAGAAGGCCGTATATACCTCTCCCTGCATGCTACACTTTGTGCAAGGCTGAGAGGACAGAACTTTGTAAGTGTCTCTATGGTGTTAAAGTTCCATTGGGTTACTCTGAAAATATGAAAAAGCTTGTGTCCATGGGCGATTTGAAATTGCTTGGTATGAAATCTCATGATTGTCATGTGTTGATGACACAAATGCTTCCTGTTGCCATCTGCAGTATTCTGCCGCATAAGGTCAGAGATACGATCACGAGGCTGTGTTATTTCTTCAATGCAATTTCTTGCAAGGTCATTGATCCCGAGGGACTAGATTCTCTGCAGAGCGAGGTGGTTCACACTCTCTGTCAGCTTGAGATATATTTTCCTGTGTCACTTTTTGATATCATGGCCCATCTCTCTGTCCACCTTGTCAAAGAAATCAAGATATGTGGACTCGTGTTCCTACGTTATATGTATCCATTTGAGAGGTACATGGGTGTACTTAAGGCCTACGTGAGGAATCGCTCTCGGCCCGAGGGTAGCATTGTCGAAGGTTATGCAGTGGAGGAGGTTGTTGAGTTTTTTGTCGATTACATGGCCGAGGTAGAAGCAATAGGAGTTCCTGTGTCTTGTCATGAGGGGAGGCTTGATGGCGTTGGAACTATTGGATGGAGAGCAATCATTCCTGATTTCGATATGTACTCGAAAGCACATTTTTGGGTCTTGCAACACATGATAGAGGTGTCTCCGTACATCGACGAGCATAAGGAGATGCTATGACAAGACAATCCTCACCGATCTGAGGTTTGGATCACGAGAGAACATAACAGTCGATTCAACGTGTGGATGAAAGTGTGAATCACCGGGGAGTCCGCAAGTGAGAATCTAAAATGGTTGGCAAAAGGGCCAATATTTACTGTACAAACATGGCAGGGATATGACATTAATGGGTACACATTTTATACTAAATCTCAAGATCGAAAGAGCACTGTACAAAATAGTGGAGTGAGCATAGAAGCTTTTCATGAATTCAATGAGACAGGCCCAAGAAGGGTAGTAGGTGGATTTAACTCGTACTACGGGTTCATATAAGAAATTTGGGAGCTCGATTACGTACTGTTCAAGATTCCCCTGTTTCGATGCCGACGGGTCCAAATCCCACAAGGTGTGAAGGTTGACAGTTACGATTTCACTGCTGTGGATTCGATCGAGTTACTTATAAAGATGAGCCATTCATACTTGCAAAGCAAGCCATTCAAGTCAGTTATGTCACTGATCCGACCAATAAGAAGTGGCACGTCGTCCTTCAAGGCAAGAGAAGGATTGTTGGAGTTGAAAATATCATAGACGAGGAAGAATACAATCAATTTGATGAGATGCCTCCATTTCGAGATGGCGTACGGTCGATACTGAAGACACCGACGAAACCAGTTATGTGCGTATGGATCACCATGAAGGGTTATACATTAAAGGTAATCAATCATTCTTGCCTATATGTTTCCATCGGTATAGCTTATATACCCTCCAATTCTCATTTTTGCAGGGCTGCAGCAAGTGGAAAGTTGAGCATAACATGAGTGTGTATATACCTATGTGGAAATTGTCGGGCAAAGTCCCCATTTGTATGTAAAATTTATTTGAGTATGCTCCACATTATATGTAAAATTTATTTGAGCATTCTCCACATTGTAACCTATTTTTGGAGCATTTGGACTCCATTTGCAATATCTGAGTGTCTCTTGAGGTTTCATTTAAAACAAGTTTTCGAGCATTTGGACATCATTTG
Organism: Pharus latifolius; assembly: GCA_019359835.1. Lineage (NCBI taxonomy): Eukaryota > Viridiplantae > Streptophyta > Magnoliopsida > Poales > Poaceae > Pharus > Pharus latifolius. The sequence goes on from CM033322.1 coordinate 63,732,645, forward strand.
CATATTTTTGAGGCTTTTTGGATATTGAAATTTTAGTATTCAGAGTTACAGAGTTTCTGATTGTAAAGCACTACATTATTGCATAGAAGAGGGCAACTATCACAGACGATTCTAAGACGGTTGTGAACTCAGAATCGTCTGTGATAGACTCGCAGACGATTCTGAGATCAGAACCATCTGTGACAACCTTAAACTAGGTAGAGAGATTATCACATACGGTTCTGATCTCAAAACCGTCTGAGAGTCTATCACAGACGCTTCTGAGTTCACAACCATCTATGATATCACCTCGCGACATTTCACTTCACTTTCCCTAGCTCTCTCTGCCCTCCCACCGTCTGGCGCGATCACCTCCATCACCTCCCCATAGTTCGGCGTGCTCACCTCCATCGCCTCCCCACCTTCTGGTGCGATCACCTCCGTCACCTCCCCACCGTTTCTGCCATTCTTGGTCAATTTTAAGTATATGGGTTTACTTATAGAATTATTAGTTTCAGATTTACTTACACTATTCTCTCTTTCACTTATGTTGGAAACTGATATGTCCACTAACGAAATGAACTGGTCGGTAGTCAGAGTGACCTCTCTGGTGAAGAGACACCTGGGCTGGAGGTTGCCCCCTCCACCGTGACCCAGTCGCCGAAGAGAAAAGGGCGAGGCCAGATGACATGCACGTGTCTCGACAAGCCAGAAAAGCAGCACGTACAGTTCAACGACAATGGTGTGCCAGAAGCTCCAGAGAAACTAGTCAGTCAGTACCGCTCACTACGCGGCAAAGTGGCAAGGGAGCGGGTGCCCATCACCATCTCCGAGTGGGATCAAGTGCCCCGAGAGCGCAAGGATGCACTGTGGGAAGAAGTGCAAGCAGCGTTTCACATTCCTGAGAATTGCCAGTTCACCATCCGCCGGACGACACTGATATCAGTAAACAAGGCGTGGAGGAACTTCAAGAGCCATCTTGTCAAGCACTATGTGAAGGAGTCGAAGATGCCCTTCAATGACTACCCTTTCGTGACTCCCGAGGCATGGTAGCAGTTCATGGAGATGAAAGGCACGCCTGAGTTCTAGGCGCTTAGTGAGTAGGGCAAGGCTAACTAGGCCAAGAATACCCACACACACAGACTAGGCACCAGTGGTAAGTGGGGAAGAAGGCGTTGTGGAGGAAGCAGGACAAGGAGGCTTCCCAGTCTTCGGCCGCCACTACTTATGCGGGCATAACGGACGTGCGCGCTTGCAATTGGTGCCGAGAAAAATCAAAGATGACCTCCTCCAGAAGCTTCTTTGTGAATAATCCTATGGATAGGGAAGTGATTGATCGGCTGGTAAGATCTCTAACTTTGTGGGATCACTTACTATCCTCGTAACACGCATGCAATGGGTTGTATTGGTAAGTTCTCCTGTTGCAAGAAACGCTGAATGTGCAGGCGGCATCTGGAGAGTTCAACACTAGAAGGGATAGGGATATCCTAACGACGGCGCTGGGAAATAAGGAGCATCCGGGCAGCATGTGCGGCCTCGGTGGCACTGTCCCTTGGAGGGATGGTTTTTGTGATGATGTGGAGGCGGCTAAGAGGAGAAAGAGATCCCAAAAATCCCACGACGAACGGCTCAAGGAGGAGATGCGATTGGAGTTTTTCCATCGGGAGAGAGCACTCAGGCAAGAGTAAGCGGAGATGTGGGCAATGTACCAAGAGCTAAGACAGGGACCCAGGGCATCCCCCTTGCAACAATGGAGTTACCAAGCCCCATTCTTGGCCGCCGTAGCAGCTGCGCGTCCATGCCGGGGTATTCGCAGCCTGAACCCTCTCTACTGGAGCCCTCTCGACAGTATCTGGTGGACTTTCTACAGGTAATGACCGCTTTTCTTTGTTAATTCATTCGAAAGTGAAAAGCGGTAAAATTCAATTTGTACCCAAATGTCATCTTAATGCTCACTACTGTTTGTAGGAACCCGCCTCTTGCAAGCTTATAGTGCTGGCCGGTCACTTCCCGATTGAGGCTAGCCGTGGGATGGCACAACCATGCACAGCGGGGGTGACAATCCACGGTGTCCCTATATCTGAAGGTTTTGCACGGGTCCAGGTGGTTAGTGTCTCCGACCATTGCAAGGGATTTCTGTTGGACAAGCTGCCGAATGACGAGATAACCACTCTCGGGGATGTGGTGCACACGTTCGTGCAATGGCGCAAGATGGACATCATCCTGGATGAGGTAATTCCCCCACCAGTTTCATAATTCGTACTGTAATAATGGCCCTCGGAGTTAGTGACCATTACTATACGTAGGTTCTTACCCCTAAGGACACCAACACTCGGCCTACTAGCTAGCCAACCCCTCTGACAAGCCAGCCAACGAGTCCGACGACGAAGCTGACGCCGACTAGGAGGCAACCAATCGAGAAACTGGCTAGTAGGGGAAAGGCAAAGAAGAGCACGGCGAAGGAGAGTGAGAGGAGCGCGCCCTCAACTCCCATGCCGTTCGCTCTGGGGATGCCCATGGCCTCCGATGTGGGAATTTGTAGCATGGGGTTCACATGCCAGAGCCTGCATGGATGGTACATGCAGAAGACAAACAGGACCAGGACGCAGTGTCCGATGCACTTCATGGTCAAGTACATCGTGGCAGAGTTCCAACACGACGGGACCTATTCGGTGACTTTTGAGGACCTGCGCAATTTACTCAACAAAGATGCGCTCGACATGTCAATCCTACAGTCTTGGGTGCTGAGTATCTACTAACCTACGCCTGTTCGTGCATATACAGATATATGTCATTTATTAATTGGTTAGTTCTGTGTAGCTGCATGAACGGACATGCCAAAGCTAACCGGGAACCTGTCGATTTCCTGGACCCCGAGATGGTCGCCGAGGTGATGTTTAGGACTGATGCGGACTTCGTTGTCGACTACATCAAAAGAGTGTTGCTTGCTTAGGTCAACAAGGAGTACATACTTGTACCCTACAACCAGAGGTGAGTGCTTTCATCAGTACTTCACCCGTAGATTAGTGTCTCCATATGCACCCCAGACTTAGATTAAATTATTAATTCTTTATGTGTAACATGTAGCTACCACTGGATCCTGCTGGTGCTTATTCCAAAAAGGAACAAGGTGTTCTACCTTGATTCATTGCAAAGGAAAGGATACGAGTATTGCGATAAGCGAGATGTATTCGAAAGGTTAACATGTTTGATGATATTCATGTGGACCTGTCTTGCATCTAGATTTACTATCCTCTAATTGTCCATTTCGACTATCTGCAGGGCTTTCATGAACAACTTTGCCAAGGGAGGGTGACAACACTAGTGGTGAGCCGATAAGTTTCAGTGGTTACAATTTCCGGTACAAATTGTAACTGGCATCTTTTTGACTTTATAACGTGTCCCCCAGCTAACTCTCAGTCTATACATTGCCAGTGCCATCAGCAGCCGGACGACAACACATGTGGGTTCTACGTGATGCACCACAAGTACGACCTCATCACCCCTCACCGGCCAGATTTCCCCGAAGTATACAACTGCTGCCCTTTTTACAACTGCATTGAGCTACTTTTTTCTGAACCAACTCTTGCTGTAAGGGGTCGACTTCCCTTCAGAAAGCTTTGACCCTTTGCAGATTGGTTTAGTCTGAGGGATGCTCGCTGAGTTTTTCATTACGGAGGTCATATCAACCAAGGAGAACTTTAGGGACCTGCAAGGTTCGTATTAATGTGGCCTACTAGCTGAGACTAGTATAGTAATAAACATCTAACATACTGACTTTAATTATCAATTACATTTATTTGTTCAATCTCAATTGTACATATTTCTATAATGTTGCATGAAACTTACAATTTGATCGATTTTGAGCCATATATATGAAATGCATGCTATTGTACATGTTTCTAAGTTTTGTGCATGTATGAAATGAACTATATATATTTCTGAGTTATGTGCATGTATGAAATGAATTGTATATATGAAATGCTAGTGTACAGAGGGCATGACTAGCATGATTGCAGAGGTTAGCCACAAAAAGAAGAAAATTGTTTTAAAAAAAATTAATATGCATAGACGGTTTTGAGATAAAAACCGTCTGTGATAAATCAATCTACGTATGTATCAGAGAGTATTACAGATGGTTATAAACTCAACACCCTCTGTGATACTCTTACTACCACGGATGGTTATACTCCCAGAACCGTCTGTGATAGTATGAGTATCACAGGCAGTTCTGAACTTATAACTGTGTCTGATGAGGACACTATCCCAAATGGTTTTGACCTCAAAACCGTCTATTATACTCATACTATCATAGACAATTCTGGGATTATAACACTCCGATAATGACACTATCCTAGAGTGTTGACCTCAAAACCGTCCGTGATGTGGAGACTATCACAGATGGTTCGGACCTTATAACCGACTGTGATAAGGACACTATCACAGACGGTTCGGATCTTACAACCGTCTTTGATGAGGACACTATCCCAGATGGTTTTGTCATCAAAACCATCTGTGATATTCTACTTATCATAGACAGTTCTAAGATCAACACCGTCTGGGATAGTATTAGTATCACATACAGTTTTGATCTTATAACAGTTTGTGTTAGTATGAATATCACAGATGGTTTTGAGATCAAAACCGTCTGTGATAGGAAAAATCACAAACGGTTCAGAACTGTCAGTGATAGTACTCGAATATTAGTGACTCAAATATCACTGACGGTTCAGAACTGTCTGTGATGACTGTTTGACCCGACTGTGATAATGTATTTTGTAATAGTGAAGGTGATATGGTATGGTTGCATATGAGTAAGGAGAGACTTAAAGGTGAAGTTAAAAAGCTTAAAGCCATCCAATATGGTCCTTTTCGGATTTTGCGAAAAGTTGGTAATAATGCTTGTTAGCTCAAGTTACCTCCATACATGGATATTTACTCGGTTGTCAATGTTAAGCACCTCAAACTCTTCAAGCCTTCAATGCTGGATGATGAGCCAGATACCATAGTACCGTCTGTTGAAGACTTGGTCTATCCACGAGAAGAACCTCTACCTGATGACGTGATCTTGGAGAAGAAGATACACGAGAGTCTTTTCGTATCGGATGGAAAGGTCAGCGAGCATGTGCGGCAAACTAGTACACCCGAGAAGATGGTCAAGCTCAATTTCCACATCTCAAGTTTTGATCACAGGTCACAACGGGAGTTGGCTCTTTCTCAACTGGGGAGTCATGATCCGGGTGGATCTGAGGTCGAGTTCGGAAAGGATTCGCGACCTCGGAAAGAAGCACGACATTGGAAAGGTTTGCAACCTTGTAAAGGATTCGAACTCTGGTCATAATATTAATCCGATCCATATACATATAACTAAGTCTTACGTATTCAAGGTTAGTTAGTTCTCTGAATCTAATATGTTTAGGTTATTCAGTCTGATATGTACTCATAGGATTGAACTATAAATACTTTGTAATAGTTCTAGTTTGGATAATCGAATACTATCAAGTCTAGTTCATTGACGTAGGCGAGTGCGTCTTAATGTTCGACGTGTAAAGATCCCTCTTTGAAATAAAGAGTGTGCTATCTTTTGAATTATGTTTCGATCAACTTTTGGGTTTCACTAATTCTGGGTAAGATCCTGTAATTCCGCATATTAGAATCTGGGCGAGCCTTGTGCGAAAACCAAGGATAGATCTGAAACGGATCAGGAAATAAAAGTATTTCTGAAATTTTTGGAGGCCACTGAATGAAAGAATTTAGTATTCTCAACACCGAATTTAGCCCACCTAAATTTTCCTCTATTTCTCCAATACTCATTATTAGCTTTCAACAATGTTTCAAATATAATTTTAGAATAATTCTAAAGTTAAACTCCAAAGCACTTAGTACTCTTTGCTCCTCCAATCTATCTAATAAAGCTCAAACCAAGTGGGAATTATCAATCCAAATTTTCATTTGATGAGATTTGTTGCTCCAAATCTTTTAGGCTTTGTGAAGCTCTTTGAATTTGCTGACAATTATTTTTGCTATATTACCCTCATAATTAACTGAATTCCAGACCACTGAAACAGTTTCTTTAAAACCTGTCTAGTTCACCCAATGATTATCAAATATGAAAATATGTCCCATGGGCAAATTGGAATTAATTCTCAATACACATGGCGCATAGTCCAAAGTTGATTTACTTAGAATGGACACTGGAGAATTGGGAAAGGCTTCTATCTAGGCTCCAATAGGAGATTAATTTGTATATTCAACCAGGTGTACTTTCTCCCTTTAAAGGGTATCTCTTCAAGCTGAAGACGGTTAATAGAAGAGTTAAACCCATCCATTTCCCTTAAGTTTACTGATGAGGACATCACTTCCTCGGATACACGCACTACACCTGCTGATCCTCATGTTTCAACAATTGAAGGTCCAATAACACGAGCTCGTGCACGTTAATTAAATCATGGGTTGAGCTCGTTGCTCGCTGTTCATAATTATATTATTAAGGATGGGATGCTATTGAATTCTTGTGACGTTCTGTTACTTAGGAACATTGGAGAAGACACTTCAAGTCAAGGCACCTATTGCATGTTGGTTGTTCAGCTCAAGATGGCACCCCCAAGTTCCTTACATGAAGACATACTTTCAGAATGGCTCCACCACCAGTTGGTTACCACCTCGTCCTCTAGGCGCCACCTCATATGCAGCAACACATCACTACCACCAGGCCCAACACACAATTCGGAGTACAAGCCCACGCGAGCCCAGAAGTCAGTTCGTAGACAGCATGACAGTACCAGCTTCTAGAGGCCGTAATTCTTTCTTCCAGAGTCCGATTGAGGTGTATGAGTACTTGATGGAAAGATTATTTCATAACCTTTCCAACGGATCTTCCCTTACTTCAAAATACCTTCTGAGTTGGTCGTAATCGTTAAAACAAGTCACGGCCAGAATTTTTTTGGGCTTCTCGGTGCTGTGTCACCTTTTTGGGCCACGGCCCATGTACCCTGCCTAGGGTTGTGAGCCAACCCTAGCAACGACCCCTCTCTCCTTTATATGGCTGAACTCCTCAAGTTCTTCCTTAAGTTATTTGCTACGTTGTTCCCCCGTTGTGTGTGAGAGACAGTTGTCCCCGGACCTGGTTTGATGAAAGATAACCTCAATTTGTTCATTCTGAAATTCAGATTGCGTATTTTCTTGTTCTTGCTCGTTTCTTCTACTGCGTGCAGGAATTAACCTTCGTTGTAAGGTTATCCGCGCGTGAGCACGGTTGATAACAACATGTGTGTGGGTGTAGCAATTGTAAGGACTCAATCCCCGCTGATTGGAAGCCTTGAAACACGAACGTCTCCATTCCGCAAAGTAGAACCTATCGGAAGATCGGGCCGCTGTTGCATCATTTACCCTTCCTATACTTCTATCAGATGCTGATCTCATGAGATTGAAATATCCCATGACTAACCAATTAAGATGATTTGGCATCAACATATTTTGGAACCATTGTAAAAATTCTTGTTTGCCTTGAGGAGTACAAGGAGCATAAATATTAGTTATTACCCAAGTCAATCGAGAAAATTTGTGAAATAATTCCACTATGAAAGAGAATTTGTTTTTGCAAACTCCCGCTCCTTGAAAAATTTTAGTGTTCCAAACTGTTAGAATTCCTCTCGAAGAACCAACTAAAGGGAGAAAATCAAAACCCAAGAAGTTCTTAGGGCAGCAACTTTTCACTAGAAACAAATCAACCAACTCCATTTTTGTTCCTTGGAGGCAAATGATGCCACATTTAGCTTCCTTTGCTTTATTATACACTGCTTGCTTCTTAGCAAGAGAGTTTAAAACCCTGATGTTCCAATTTAGAATGCTATAAATTTTGTTGTTAGCCATAGGTAAGATAATAAAACTCATATAATTCATTACATATAATGCAATAGATATGTCCAAATATGACCAAAACCAGCCCCATTGCAAAGAGAAAGCAAAACAGAGTACTCCACGACCATAAAATATAAATTAAAGACATCTGGGACAGAGATTTAATGAAAACCATCAACAAAAGATGCTCAATCATCAAGATCTTCAACTGTAGGACCCTGAAGATGCTTAGCTGATAACACTCTACTGATATCCCACATTTTTGACCTAAATCTTGAATCATCGACAGAGGAAGAGAAGGTGCCACAATTGGTTTGAAATCATTAAATTTGGCTACAAGTCTTGGGCTTCTTTAGAGAGCTACAAAAGAGATTGGAGTCAATTGCTTCTTCAATTCTGTTTAGAAACATTCAAATGCTTGAAGAAAGGTTTCATCTTCTTCTCAGCCAAACTCCAATATTGATTACGACAAGAAGTTTTTGAAGCATTACGATTACATAGAGTCTAGGAAACCCTTAAGCATAAGTTGAAAGTTAAAATCCTTTGGTCAAAAGTCCAAGAGGATAGAGAGCTATAAACACAAAACAACTTCTCCAGCATCAAAGAAGAAAAAGATACTCAATTGTTAACAAATGCATTGCCCAAAGAACCAACCGAAGATCCAGAATTATCAGAGAATGACAAAGCACCAATTGATTCTTGCAATTCTGCATTCCAAGGTGGCCAATCTTGATCATCTTGATTATGTGGAACTAGAGCATCCCAGAGAGGGTCTTCTTCTATGTCATCGTTACCTTGATCAGGGTTATCCTCATCATTATCTCCATCATCATTGTCACCCGCATTTTGATCAGCATTATCATTTTGAGGATCATTGTCTTCATTACCTCCTGGATGAAAATCTGATGCGTCATCTTCATCTCCATTCTGAGCTTCCGTATGTCGCACAGCGCATATGACCACTTGCGCTGTCCAACTAAGCTCTAAATTCTCATCTGGCTCTATCATTACCAGAAGCGAGGGATATCAACCAAATCTGTGACTAGACATTTAATCATGACATGAGACCGATCACCATTTAGTTGATATCCTTTATCCCATTCTTTTAATTGACCAAATGTAGACACCGCTTTAGCAAGATTATGAACAAACCAGAAATACAGAGGGAAATTGAGTAACATTAGCCAAACAATATGACTGAAGCTCTTCTTTATCAAGTTAGGCCCTTCATTGTGCGTAGAGAGGAACAAAAGGAAATCCTCTGTAATATGAAGATCCTCATCTAGCATACTGTGTTTGTCCAAAGTAGAAGCAAAATGCACCATTGCTGAAGCCAGGCCTAAAGCAGATGGTGACATCTGGACTTGCAGTCCTCTCACATCTTGAAAGTAGTTAGCTACCACTTCACAAGGATTGTTTGCTTCCGGAGAAAGGGAGGCTACTGCCAAATCTTCATTAGCTTTTGTTCTTAATGTAATGAATCTTGTCCAAAGAGGCCTCTATGGAACAACAATCTCCTCTAATCCATTTCGCAAAAATGGGATAGGAAAATGTAGACAGGAAAATGTAGACAAGAGGAAGGTTCAACAACAATGGTGCCCGAGAGAGATGAAATAGAGTCTGGAGGTGGAGAGGGGGACAAAACGACTATTGGATTTAGATTCCTAGAAGAAGTCATGAAAGGTATTAGCAAAAATTGCTTTCTTTTGCCCATCAAATCTGCTGTCAAATGAGCACTTTGAAATCCCAAACGAGTAATCAATATTTTGTCCACTAATCTGCTTCAATGCATGCAAACCTATCAGATGCTTAAAAAAATAGGCAAGTGAGAAGGCATCCTTTCATTTGAATCTTAGACGGCTTAGATTTCTTTTGTTGCAGAATCTATGGATATGGCCATAATTGAAGCAGTAATTACACCTAACTGAAGAAACACAGTCATGTGGTCACAATATCTACTATCGCAGAGTCTATGGTCTCACATTATACACTACCCGTGATCACTCTGATCCTAAAGACAGTTACTCGCGGTCACCCTAGTTGTGGAGATATGGTAATCCCCAATACATGGACGTAGATAGTACACGACCATACAATAAGAGAGTTATTAAACCTGGAAGTGCCTTCGAATCAAGAAACGAACGTTTGGTCGATACTTATTTTACTGACCACAGGCTAAAGGTTATGCTGTTATACTGACATCAACTATAATCGCTCTATGACCATTATATTATGTTATTCCCAGAATAATATTAGTTTCTCTTCACTGACAAGATAACCGTCGACAGGATGAGGATGGATGTTCAGTTATCCATAACTGCACATCATAATCGGCGAACAAGAACCACTTGCAACCACTGTACAACAACTGCCAAGTGTCCCTTTATTGAAGCAACCGACGCCCTTTGGCAAACTAGAAAAAGGGTTGAGAATTTGATGAGGACATAACCAACACGGATATGAACGCCGCTCCTTCCACTCCTTCCACTCCGTCGCACGAAGACCATCGAGAACATCAAGTCGGCATGAACCCACATGTCAAGCCTTTCAAGCCATCTACACTGAAGGTCCAGCATACCATGACACTCCAAGACGAGCCCAAGAAGAAGCCTAAGTTGTCCACGCTCCAAGACAAGCCCAAGATGAAGCCCAAGTCATCCGCGAGCCCGATTCGGCCATCCAGGAGCACACCAACTTCAAACAGACGTCCAGGCCACGTACAGTGTCTGTTTGGGGTGAATGAGCACTTACGGAGAAGCCCACAATGCTACCTTTCCAACGGATCTGGCCCCACTGCCAAACTACATCAGGATCACCCACAATGGACAAAAAGATTCATGGAAAAATTCTGCTGGGTGCGGTGCCACCTCTACTTTGGGCCCAAGACCCGTGTATCCCTAGGGTTACGTTGGGGTGGGTTCTCTAGCCGGTGGCCTACCTCAGGCCGCCATAATCCTGCTACATATGGCCACCACCCCCTATCCTTTTGCTTGGCTTTTTCTTGGATTATAATGCTTAGACAGTTTTTGCCGTTCATCGGTTTGTGGAACCCCAACTTGTGTTCTTCATGGGTAATTTGCAATGTTCAGATTGCATCTACGGTGTTCTTGCTTGTGTTCTCGATTCGCATGTAGGGATAAGCCTTATTGGCGAGGTCAACCGTGTCTTGGAGTGGTTGATAACCAACGGAGCTGTGGTGTAGCGATTGCAGGGGTTCAAATCAATTCTGATTGGAAGCCGGATCGTCAACGTCGAGTTATCCATCAATCGATTTACCTCTACCTATCAGAAGATCGGTACACCATTCACATCAAGTGGTATCAGAGTGAAGGTTGCCCAATGTTAACATTGTATCCCCTCCTTGTTTAGCTTAATTATGTTCTTCGTCCTGGAGTCCAGAAAATTTGCCCTTCAAAAAAAAAATTGTTTACCTTGTCCAAACCCTAGCCATTAATCTTGCATCGTTCTTGTCAGTTTGCATCTTTGAATTTTTGTTCATCGTTGTCGAGTGTTGGTGTTAGTTCTAGTCTTAGTCTGGTTTTCGTTTTGCATCTAGTAGTCGACTCAAAATCCATCTTGTTTGCTTGTCACGTCCAAATTCCAATCTGCTGATGTCCAGTTCGTTGTTTTCATCATATCTTTCTCATACGAACTTGGATTCTCATGTTCTTGTACTTTGTGGAATATCCACGAGAAATCCCACAAAACGTTAGTTGTGGACATCTTCAAATTCGGCCGTCTTTGGACACTTAATGTTGGGCAAACTCGAGTCCAATTCGGATTCGAATTGTTCAATCCGAGACAAGTTCTGTAAAACTATCATATCTTTTGATTCCCAACTCCGTTGTGTCGTTCTTGTACTTGTTGGAAAGATAAAAAGATCCTCTACAATTTTTTTGTTGGGTAGATCTTCTGGAGTGCGAAGTTGCCGAACAACATTTTTGTTTTGTTGTACAATTGCGAAAGAAAGAGGCAAGTCCAAAAACAAAAGTCGCACTGTTCATAAAAAAAAGCCGCACACAAAAAATAAGATGAAAAAAAATCACAAAAGAAAAATGTGTGTAGCCAAGAGGAGAATTTTCAGTGGCGCAGCTTGGGTTCTAGTCATTTGTGATTCTAGTTGCTTGCTTGAGCTAAATCTGAGTCTAGGCTAGTTCCAGCACTTTGACTATTACTTTGGACTGATTTTCAATTTTGCATTACTGATATTGAATTGTTGCTACACATATATTAGCCTTCCGAGCTCCACTTTCTTCCAACTCAGTTACAGGTTTACCTTGCAATCGCCTCACGGTATCACGAACTAGCCAACAGTTGCACCCCTGCTGCCTTGGTAAGAGCACTTGTGAGAGCGTGGTAAGATCCTTGAAAGTGTGTGATTTCCCCCTCCACGACCTAGTAGTTGATAGGGATAATACTCTGGTGTTGTCTTCTGTTTTCTACTAACAATGACAGGTGATACATCTGATGAAGGCGATTGTATTACAAAAATAGAGCTCATCAAACTCTTGAGTGAACAACACAATGCCATTAATGAGCACCTTAATAGAAAGCTTGAAGATACTACATCTACCATGAACAATTTGCAACAAGACATGGCAACACTCACCAATAGCTTGGCCACGCTCACTACACCCATTGAAAGAATGGCAAGAAATAAATAACCAAACAACGGTGCCAGACGGGGGTAAGAGCGCGATGTAGCACAAGATAATGACGAGTCCGTCACAGGAGATGATGATGATGTTCAGCAAGACCGCGATGCCGACGCTAAACTCGCTGCTACTCAACATGCATGTCAACAACACCGCCTGAATCACAACCGTCAAGGTATGGGAGAAAAAGAATTGTAGGGAAGACCGCAAAGGACAAGGAGCAACTTTGGTAGTACATCTACATAGAGCTCGACGCCGGGACAAGCCAAATTAGATCCGCCTCTTGCTGTTCATTCTGCTGCCCCCTCCACAAGTAGGGAGCATTCAGCAGCACCGCCACTGCCATCACGTGCGCCTGAGGTGAGTAATTTTGCTAGTGTGTAGGTACCAGCGCAAAGTTCTTCATCGGTCGCTTCCATGGGTCGAACGACTGGAATCGTGTGCCACCATTGCAAGGGACTGGGCCATGTCATGAAGGATTTCCCAAGTCAGCGAGCGTACATTGCAACGGAAAACGGTGGGTACATTAGTGCCAGTGATGTTGAGGATGAATGTGCTCTTGCGGCTAACCTTGCAGGTAATGATGATGATCATGAGATAGACAGCGATGGTGAGGAGATTTAGGCATTGCTGCCACGGAGAGTTACAGGACCATAATTGTGCAGTGAGTGTTGAACACTCAAATGGAGCAAGCAAAGAAGCTACAACATCATAATTTGTTTCAAATGTTACTCATCGTCAAGGATCGAGGTGTTTGTGTCATAATTGATGGCGGAAGCTGCAACAACTTGGTGAGTTCAAATCTGGTCAAGAAGCTTGGCTTTACCACACATGCACATCCTCATCCATACCATATCTGATGGTTCAACAGCAGTGGTAAGGAGAAGGTAACACAAACTGCGGGAGTGCATTTTTTCATTGAAACATACCATGATTTTGCTGATTTTGACGTAGTACCTATGCAAGCATGTTTACTTTTATTAGGCCGTCCATGAGAATTTGATACTGATGCAACTCATCATGGTAGAAGTAAGAAATACACTCTTATGCACAAAGGAAAGAAAATCACTTTGCTTCCTATGACACCTGCTGAAATTGTGCAAAGTAATAAAGAAAGAGCTAAAAGAGATAAAAATGAATGTGATAAGAGTGAGAATCAAATTGTAGCTGAAGAACTGAACCCACTTAACAAGAAAGAACCTAGTTCTATGAAATCTGAAATTAAATTGAAGGGTGTTGTTTAACTAGCTACTATGTCTGTTTTGCACGATATATCTCCTATTTTGCCACCTGTTGCTACGAATCTTTTGCAGAAGAATTTACTTGAGTCGAGGACGACTCCAATTCTAAAAGGGGAGGATGATGAGGACATCACCAACACGGATACGAACGCCGCTCTTTCCACTCCTCCCACTCCATTGCTCGAAGACCATGGAGAACATCAAGTCGGCATGAACCCACATGTCAAGTCTTTCAAGCCATCTACACTGAAAGTCCAGTGTACCATGACGCCCCAAGACAAGCCCAAGAAGAAGCTCCAATCGTCCACGCTCCAAGACAAGCCCAAGATGAAGCCCAAGTCATCCGCGAGCCCGATTAGGCCATCCAGGAGCATGCCAACTTCAAACGGACATCCAAGGCACGTATGGAGTCCGTTTGCAGTGAATGAGCACTTTACGGAGAAGCCCACGACGCCACCTCTCCAACAGATCTAGCCCTACTGCCAAATTCCATCTGGATCACCCGCATGGACAAAACAATTCACGGACAAATTCTGCCAGGTGCTGTGCCACCTCTACTTTGCGCCTAAGGCCCGTGTATCCCTAGGGTTACGTGGGGGTGGGTTCTCTAGCCGGTGGCCTACCTCTGGCGGCCATACTCCTGCTATATATGGCCACCACCCCATATCCTTTTGGTTGGGTTTTTCTTAGATTATAATGCTCAAACAGTTTTCGCAGTTCATCGGTTTGTGGAACCCCAACTTGTGTTCTTCATGGGGAATTAGCAATATTTAGATTGCATCTATGGTGTTCTTGCTTGTGTTCTCGATTCGCATGTAGGGATAAGCCTTATTGGCGAGGTCAACCGTGTCTTGGCATGGTTGATAACCAACAGAGCTGTGGTGTAGCGATTGTAGGGGTTCGAATCAGTTTTGATTGGAAGCCGGATCGTCAACGTCGAGTTCTCCATCAATCGATTTACCTCTACCTATCAGATGATCGGGACACCGTTCACATCAGAATTAGATGAAATGGGGAGATCGATTGATTGAGAAACAATACAGAAATTATATAGCTTGTAATCTATTATTTTGATAGTGATGATCCAATAGGATTAGGGCTATTACACAGACTACGAGGGCCAGAACCTGTATAAACACAGTGTGTCTTATTGTATATTTATGTTGATTCCTTTTGGAGATTGATAGAAACTGTCCCCCTACTAAACAAATTAAATTCATGTAAGTTTGGCTTGGGATATTCTCCCAATCGTTGATAGCTGGTGCCAACCCTAGGGAACGACAGGACATTTTTTGTTTTCTCCAAGGTTTCCCATATTTATGGATCCTTTGTCTTGTTCATACAACTCTAAGAATGACTTTGATCTCGCTGACTATGCTGATATCATGCATGAAGACACCGTTCCCATGGAAGAGATTGATGCAACTATCGAGCCTTGTGTCGAGGGGAATTCTTCTCCGGCTCTGGTCATGTCCATCGACCATGAGCTTGAGAATGCAACTTACTCGCCTTCGGTGAGCCTTGCCACATCTGGAGGTGAGTATGTGCCACAACCCATTGTATTTACCAACGTAGGTGCTAAGGATCCCGATGCGTCTGCATCGAATATGGATGACCCCAGTGATTACCATTCGTTGGGTCTAGAAGAACCTGCACCAGAATTTGCATTCCCTTTTTCACTTTGACTGTGACTCAGACAAAGAGGAGATGTTCACTCCGTCTGCGGTCTTGGCTCCACGGGAAGTCGTTAGACTATCCGAGGAGACCCTGGAGCAAGGACTTGCTAGGGAAGATGGGGACCGCAAACAGCAAGAAGATGAAGCTCATGGACAGCAGGAAGAAGAAGTTCACAAGACCACAGAGGAAACTCTGCGCCTTGCACAACATTGCTATGACACCGCTGTTCGCGACCTCAGGCCTGGAGAGTCCTGCCAAAGACATCTTGGTGGACGTAGGCATGACCAATCAACGCTCACAAATCCAGAGCGTTCCCCAACGGTTGAGGTGATAATGGCGAAGACTCCTCTGGCTCCTAGAAGAAGTACATAGGAGCACATCCGTTTGATAGCGGAGGCACTCTGCAACCCTCCAGATGTCTTCACAAATGACGACAGGATAATATTTGCAAGAGTCCTTGGAGAAAATCTCGATGGAGTAGCATTCGATGTAACTCCAACTACCTCATCTCGATCAGTGACTTATTCCCAAGAAGGGGATAGTACTTACTATAGCTGGGGGTGACACAACCATGCTCGAGTGACACCAACCCCTTGGTCGTGACAAAGTCGAAAGGATTGAACATTCCCGTGATCGTGGCCATGAGCAGGTACGCTCCTGCATGGGACCCAGCCGTAAGGTTCTTCATGGTCACTCTTCCCGCGACCATGGAAATAGTCGCGATGATCGACAATCACAGATTGCATATGTTGCGTCCAAGGCTTTTTCGATAGGATTGTGAGTAGTGGTCTAGCCTGACAAATTTAACCTAGGCATGATCAAGCGATTCAATGGGACGCAAAACCAATCCAAATTTCTCTAGATCTATGTCACTGCTATCCAGGCAGTAGATGGAAATGAAAAAGTGATGGCAAATTATTTGCCAACAGTCCTTGAAGTTCTGGCACGAACCTGTCTTTTTAACCAGCCAGAGGGATTCACCTACAACTGTGAAATTCTATGTGATGCTTTCCTTAGAAATTTCCAAAATTACTATGAAAAACCTGGCAAGGAAGATGATCTCCATTGTTTACACCAAACCTCAAGTGAGACTCTCTCACAATTTGTGAAGAGGTATGTGGGGGTAAGAAATACTATCCCCAACAGCTTTGACAATTTGGTAATCAGGTCCTTCAAACACGACATTTGATACTGAAGATTCACGGAGGAGCTCAGCATTCACCAGCCAAGATCAGTGTTAGAACTCTTCGACATGGCTAATCGCTACTCTGGCGTTGCTGAAGCGGTGGAGTGGAATAGAATGGTTGATAAGGGTAATTTACCACCCCATCCTGGTTTGGACTCCAAAAGGAAAGAAAATTCTAACAAGAAGTTTGCATCATCTACGGGCAGGAAGATCAAAAAAGTGAAAAAGGATGGAATGAACCACCTTCGAGAGGTCGCGAACATGGAAAAGCAACCATAGGATAAAGGTAACAAAGTTCCATACAGGAATAACAATAAACCTGATTCTCGTGGATGCAACAACTACTACGCAGAAGAACAGAGTAACCTATAGGGAAACAAGAGGTGGTGTCCGTTGCATGATGTCCCGGCACATGATCTCAAGAATTGCTAAACATGGTTAAAGTGCATGGAGAAATTCTACCAAGGTAATGCACGTATGCCTACCATACTAAAAAAGAGGCAACCCACTGGGAATAAGGATGCGGATGGAGACGAGGACATACCATACCAGGTAACAAATAATCATATTATTGTTATTTTTGTCGGTTCTTCATCCTATATTTCCAAGCGTCACTTTAAATCTATTTACTGAGAGGTGAATAATATTGAAGCTTCCCTAGAAGAGCCTCAATACCCCTGTTGGTCAGTGGCGTCCCGGATCTTCAGCTGGGAAGATTGCCCGAAGGGATTGTCAGAACCACAGCGACTTCCTTTGGTCATATCCCCAACTATTAGAAATGCAAAAGTGGGCATAGTCTTAGTCAATGTAGGAAGTTCTCTCGACTAACTCTTTGTAAAAGCACTTGACGAGATGCAAATCCCTCATCCAAGAATTAAACATGTGGTTCACCCATTTTTTGGGATTATTCCTAGTCCTTCATACACTCCTATCACTCAGATTGTACTACCGATAACGCTCGGAGAACCAGAGAATTTTTTAACATAATTGCTTACTTTTGATGTAATTGATTTTGATTCAGCATACAATGCAATTCTTGGTAGGCCCTCGCTTGCCAAATTCATGGCAGCAACACATTGTGCTTATCAATGCGTTAAGGTGCCAGGACCAAAAGGTGCGATCACTGTCAGAGGCAACTAGAATACCACTAGTACAGAAATACAGTCTAGTAACCCCTATCTTCTATCGGTTATTAGCGATTTAGTAGAAAACCGTTAGAAAAGGTGCCTCGCGGTCATAAAAGGCATATGGGAGGTATTTTTCCTATCGGTTTGTAAGAAACTTACTGTTAGAAGAAGCAGAATGATTTACTCTAGTGGTGATGAACATATTTACCGTTAGAAGAGATGCATAAGTACTGACGGGAGAATGTAGTGTGCCGATAGAACCGTTCGCCTTCTACAAATATTTTTATTCTATCGGTAATGGATGTTTGTACCGTTAGAAGATATCGAAAATTGCTTAGAACTGTCCATCTTCAAATAGTTTTATTCTATCGGTAATGTATGTTTATATCGTTAGAAGATAGCACAAATATCTTAGAACTGTTCGCCTTCTACAACTAGTATTATTCTATCGGTAATGTATGTCTATACCAACAAAATATGTACAAAAATTCCTATCGGTAGGATGTAGTGTGCCGATAAAACTCTTCTCCTTCGACAAATAGTTTTATTCTATCAGTACAGTATGTTTATACTGACAGAATATCTCCAAAAATTCCTATCGGCACGACGTAGTGTGCCGATAGAATCGTTCGCCTTCTACAAATATTTTTATTCTATCGGTAATGGATGTTTGTACCGTTAGAAGATATCAAAAATTTCTTAGAACTGTTCGTCTTCAAATAGTTTTATTCTATCGGTAATGTATGTTTATACCATTAGAAGAAAACACAAATATCTTAGAACTGTTCGCCTTCTACAACTAGTCTTATTCTATCGGTAATGTATGTCTATACCGACAGAATATGTACAAAAATTCCTATCGGTAGGATGTAGTGTGCCGATAGAACTGTTCTCCTCCTACAAATAGTTTTATTCTATCGGTAATGTATGTTTATACCGTTAGAATAGATCAAAAATTATTAACGGTAGGCTGTTGTGTACCGATAGAACTGATCTAGTACTATAAATACCCGGGTGTGTCTCTTTCATGCGTACAGTTCATCGGGAGCCCGTAGCCCTAACCCGTAAGCTCCATGGACGGCCGGCGCACCTCTATCAGTGACTGTTGCACCTCCGCACCTCCATCGACGCCCACTAGATTTCGGCATGGCAAGCAAGGTACGTAAAATTTTGGCAATATTGTTGGATTATTCTAATCCGATTATGGCAATTATTCTGCAATTTTTGTATCCTTCATTTTGATGTGTATTCTTTTCAATATGATTATGTACGGTGTCTTGTTCCTGTTTTTTATTAAAACAACTAAATAATATCACTATGGGACAGATAATGTTCAATTGCTTGCTGATCCTATCAAATGAAGAAAATTATCAGGATATATTTGCAATACAAATGCTATCTAACATAGTGAAATGCCAATAAGAGTATAAATGTAATATCTTCATCTCTCAGTAGGTTGCTCAATGCCAACTTGGACTTAGTAATAATTGAAATTGAAAGATCATGAAATTGAAAATGAAATTGAAAGATCATGAAATTGAAATTGAAATTGAAAGATATTGTAATTGAAATTGAAATTGGAAGATCATGAAATTGAAATTGAAAGATCATTAATGTCAAGATATTTACAAATATCATGAGATACACAAATATCTTGATCTTCTCTATAGGTTGTTCAATGCCAATAACATAGTCAAATGCCAACTAGCTTGCTCAATGATCAAGTGCATGTAAAAAGTTCATTAAATAATTAATATATGTATATTGGCAAGGTAATTTCTTCTGATGAAATAGAGTAGAAATGTAATATCTTGATCTCCAGTTGCAAGTTGATGTTACTGACGAGGATTGACACCCGAGTCAGTTCAAATAAATGCACTGTTGGCTCAAGACAGATTCGAGTCAGACACGTGCCCGGCGGTGTGAACTCAAGTCATTCTGAGAAGCATCAGCCTAAGGTCGCAGGCTTTGCGCGATCAAATCGCAAGCCTCGTGCGATCAGACCACAGGCTTTGCGCGGTCAGGAGTTCGTATGTTATACGCGAATAGAATGTCTAAGATGTCGCGCGGTCAGCCAACACCCTGCGGTCAGAACATTCTCGACCAAGGTACTTGGAATTTATCTGACCTATTATCCCTATAGTGGGAAGATTCCAAGTATCCCGAAGATTCCTCCACATAGAGGACTAACCGCCAGAAGGTTAATACAAGCAGTTATTTCACGAATAACACGTGCTTGATCTACTTGGAAGTTAAGGGCGGTTCAATAAACCGCATCCAACCGTCCAAACAACTGTTTGATGCAGTTAAGAAATGGCATCCTTTCGTCCAGTATAAAAGGGTGGCGAAATACATCAAAAGGGGGATCCGATCCATTTGGAAGAACAAGACTCCTGATGCAAGTGAGACATAATGCATCTCAACCACTAAAAACAGCTAAGTCTACGGCCTAAATTAGATAGTTCTTATAAGCCTCCTTGGCTTTACTCTGTACATTTACATAGGGAAAAACCCTTCGCCTGTGAAGGAGTTTTTCTACCATTTTGTAACCCTTTAACATTCATAGTGAAATCCTAACAGGACGTACGGCCATTACTCCTACCATCGAGGGCCCGAACCTGTATAAATCTCTCTGTGCTCCTGTTCACCATTGTTCTACATACCTTCCCGGAGGGTCATCTTGAAAGGTCTCACCATTACAAATTTTGCATAAGTTCGGCTGCGAACTCTGAGTGCGAATCGTCGACAGTTACTATGATGAAGCACAACCTAACCTTCAGTTGGTAGTCTTTCTCAGATAGGGAGTCATGTAGGAAACAGTAAACAATCTTAATTTACTCTAGAATGCCTATTTATGATCTTTGCAGGTCCTTGGATGATGCTCATGAGGGGCAACGTATTTCATGGTTCTTCATCGCAGTACGCTGTCTACGTTGGCTTGTTGGCGAAAGAAACGGTGAAGATCACCATCGAGAGCTGGAAAGAAATGGTGAAGATCACCATCGAGAGCTGGAAAGAAACGATGAAGATCACCGTCGAGAGCTGGAAGGACGTGAAGGGCGAAATCTTGGTTGGCTCGGTCGAGAAGATCCTTAAGCCCGACGTGTTTCTCAAATCGGGACCTATAGAAAGCATCTTACATTTGTATCGGTGTTTCAGCCATTTTTTTGCATGCACCAGCTTGTGGGCAGATGCTTACCTGCTTGGAGAAGAAGAATTGTTGTCATTTGCACAGCCATTCTACACCATCATTACACAGAACAACATCTTGCAAGGTAGGTTCTTTTTGTTAATGGAGTTGAGTTGAGTTGAGTTGATCGAGTCTGAGTCTGAGGAAATCACCAATACAAATGTAACTCGACGGCAATTCCAGCTCCTCGAGTGTCTTTGAACTGAACTCCTATTGTTAAGTCCAATGTGGTTCAAACATTTGCTGTTTTGGATGAATGGATTTGTGATGTATCAGGTCTAACTTGTAGTCGGTAGTTGCATTGTCGCAACTTGCAAAGGTTCTCTTTTATGTAAAATGTATGGGCCACTAGGTCCTCATGACGACATGTTGTTAATTTCAGACGTGACTTTTGTAATATACATCGAATGTGTGAATTGTTGTATTTGTATATTGTTGTATATTTGTGTATCATGTATTGCTATTTGGGACATGAACTTGAATGTGTACATGGGAGTATTTGTGTATTTAATTGTATTGGTAGGTAGGTGTGTATTTGTACTATTATTTCAGACATGCACTTGAATTTGTGAACTGGCATGTATATGTTTGTACCTAAATTGCTATGTCATACATCAATCCGCTTGCTTTTGTTTTCATCCATTAACTAGAATGAGTTTAAATAGTACTCATATTTTATGTTTCCTCTTGCATTTTCTTAAAGGAATGGAGGCAAACCAAGATCTCATGTAAGTATAGATTTTTAATTTCTTTGACAAGATGAAGTACTAAGTACCTAAGAAAAGTATTTTTGTGTCTCCTAGTTAATCTACAAATTAGCATCTCTTGAAATATTTCTTTATCTTCTAGTTAAGATCTGTTTGATGTTACATTGTGTTTAGATATGATTCTTTGGATGTGAGAATTGGTGTCATGTGTGTCATACATTACCCAGTTTGGTTTTGTTTCAGCCATGTACCAATACCTCTTCTAACGCTAAATACACATATTTACCGATAGAACAACACATGTATTTGCTGTGTCATGCATTACCCACATTGCTATGTCATGCATTACCCAGTTTGGTTTTGTTTCAGCCATGTACCAGTACCTCTTCTAATGATAAATACACATATTTACCGATAGAACAACACATGTATTTGCTTATGTGCCTTAGGCATGCACTTGGATGTGAGGACTGGTGTGCATCTGTGCACTTAGATTGCTGTGTCATGCATTACCCAGTTTGGTTTTGTTTCAGCCATGTACCAGTACCTCTTCTAACGGTAAGTACACATATTTACTGATAGAACAACACCTGTACCTGTTCAGCAGTGCACCAGTACCTGTGCTAACAGTATATTTGTGTTTGTACCGATAGAAGATGTCAGTACAAAATTACCAGCGATTAGTCTAACGAAATTTCATGTATTTACCGTTAGAAATAGGTCCAGTATAAGTAAAACCCCACTCGACCATTGCTGAGTTGCTGTTTTGTTCTATTGCACTCTGTGTCCCTCTGTTTGTGATGAAAGTTCCACGCTCGCAGCTACACTGCTAGGGTGATCAGGGCAAGCTAGAAGGAAGTTGATTGCACCCCTCTCTTTAAGGTAAGCTTCATTGTCATCACTTATCTCTCGCTCCCTCTAGATCTTCCTCCCTCTCTACTTGCAAGCTAGCTGTATTGTGTAGTTCCAAGCTTATAGCTCCAAGCTTGGGAGCTAGCTAGCTGGAAATGCCTCATGTTTTAGGAGCTCACTAGCTTGTATTGTGTAGTTAGCTAGGTTAATTAGTGTTAATTTCATCAGGCTAGGGTTTAGCACATCAGTTGTAAGAGGCTGTACATGTACATATACATAACTTAATCGGGCAGGTTTCATGCATGGTTGACTCGTTAAATTTTGTTAATTGTAGATGGACAGGAAATATTGAATGTATTGAATAAAACATACTACTCTTGAATATTTGGATGGTGTGAATGAGTTTATTAAATTTGCTGAGCAACAAAAGGAGAGGAAGGGAGAGAAAGATATGCTTTGTCCTTGTACAGATTGTATGAACTTGAAGAGGTTTAGCAACTCTGATCAAATTAAGAGTCATTTGATTCGTCGTGGTTTTAACGCGCGATACACCCATTGGATATGGAATGGCGAAGATCTTGAGAAAACAAGCACCACTACTACCAATCAGCAGGACTCGGATGTGGATTGCAATAATATCGATGATCATCTGAATTTTGATAATGTTCATTCTGATGTGCACGTAGATGATGATGGCAATCTAGATGAGATGTTACGTGATGTAGAAGAAGATTACAAAGAAAACGACTTCTGTGAATTTGAGAAACTGATTGCTGACTCTGAGAGGCCTCTGTTCCCTGGATGTGCAAAATTTACAAAACAGTCTTCTATGCTGAGATTATATAACTTGAAGGCAGGCAACGGTTGGAGCGATAAGAGTTTCATGGCACTATTAGATCTTCTAGCGGCCATGCTTCCAGAGGGAAATGAGTTGCCAAGATCTACTTACCAAGCCAAAAAACTGTTGGGTCCGTTGGGAATGGAAATCGAAAGAATACACGCATGCCCAAATGATTGTGTGTTGTACCGTAATGAGTACTCCAGTTT
This sequence comes from Pharus latifolius, assembly GCA_019359835.1. Taxonomy (NCBI): domain Eukaryota; kingdom Viridiplantae; phylum Streptophyta; class Magnoliopsida; order Poales; family Poaceae; genus Pharus; species Pharus latifolius. The sequence continues at coordinate 63,756,166 of CM033322.1, forward strand.
GCATGTTTGTCCAAGATGCGGCGCATCGAGGTATACACGTAGGGACCGGATTGACAATGAATGTCACGAGGTAAAGAAAGGACCTCCGGCGAAAACTGTGTGGTACTTGCCTGTGATACCTAGATTGAAGCGGCTGTTTGCAAATCTGAAAGTCGCGAAGCACTTGCATTGGCATGCTGAAGCGCGAAAACAAGACGGAAAACTGAGACGCCTAGCTGATTCTATTCAATGGAAAAACATCAACAGAACATTTGCTGAGTTCTGCGGCGAAGTTAGGAATATAAGGTTCGGGCTGAGTATAGATGGTATGAACCCACATGGTAATATGAGCAGTCGGCATAGCTCTTGGCCGGTTCTTTTATGCATCTACAATCTTTCTCCTTGGTTATGCATGAAGCGCAAGTACATCATGATGGCGTTACTAATCTCAGGACCCAGACAACAAGGAAATGATATTGATATGTTTCTAGCGCCTTTAATCGAGGACTTACAGAAATTGTGGAGCGAGGGGATGCAGGTGTGGGATGCATACAAGAAAGAGAATTTCATCTTGCGGGCCCTGATATTTTGCACCATAAATGATTTTTTGGCCTACGGCAATTTGTTAGGGTATAGTACTGTTGGGGGAAAATACTAGCCAACGCCAGAAACGTCACCATGGTTCTTTCTTCGGGGTCGGGAGAAACTTCTCCCGGAGCGCCCTTCTCCGGGCCGGGGAAGACGTCCCCCGGAGCCCTCCCCCGGGCTCGGGAGAGACTTCCCCCGGCGCACCTCCTCCGGGTTAGGGAGAGCCCCCTCTCCCGGACCCCCCTTCTCCGGGCCGGGGAAGACGTCTCCCGGAGCCCTCCCCCGGGCTCGGGAGAGACTTCCCCCGGCGCACCTCCTCCGGGTTAGGGAGAGCTCCTCTCCCGGAGCCCCCCTTCTCCGGGCCGGGGAAGACGTCTCCCGGAGCCCTCCCCCGGGCTCGGGAGAGACTTCCCCCGGCGCACCTCCTCCGGGTGAGGGAGAGCCCCCTCTCCCGGACCCCCCTTCTCCGGGCCGGGGAAGACGTCTCCCAGAGCCCTCCCCCGGGCTCGGGAGAGACTTCCCCCGGGCTCGGGAGAGACTTCCCCCGGCGCACCTCCTCCGGGTGAGGGAGAGCCCCCTCTCCCGGACCCCCCTTTTCCGGGCCGGGGAAGACGTCTCCCGGAGCCCTCCCCCGGGCTCGGGAGAGACTTCCCCCGGCGCTCCTCCTTCGGGTCAGGGAGAGCCCCCTCTCCCGAAGCTCCCTTCTCTGGGCCGGGGAAGACGTCTCCCGGAGGCCCTTCTCCGGGCTCGGGAGCCTTCCCCCGGCGCTCCTCTAGTGGGCACTGATTTCAAAGGGCCGCCACGTGTCAGAAATCGGTGCCCTGGACCTCGTCAAAAGACCGTTTTGCCCCCGATCCTACGGTGGCAAGAGGGGTAGTTCAGTAATTTGCATCTTTTGGGGTCTATATATACCCTTGTAACCCTCTTTTGTAACCTAAGACATTCATTGTACTTAATCCAAAAAAACAGAAAGGCGTGTTCTGGAGCCCTCTCCCCGGGAGAGAGCCCCCTAGCCGACGCTCGTCGGGAGCACGTCGACAGGACTAGGGCCTCCACTGAGGCCCGAACCTGTATAAACCCCTGTGTCAATCTCTGGGATTGTCCAACGCGGGGTGACCCGTCGCACGGTCAGCTCGCGTTGAGGAACACGTGTTACGCACGTCATCAAATCTGCCGAGGTATTTTTTATACCACGACAAGTACGAAAGGAGCCAAGGCTTGCCCTATTTGCCTAGATGAAACTGAGAGCATGTGGTTGCGAAACTGCCAGAAAACAGTGTACATGGGTCACCGCAGGTTTCTTCCGGTGCATCACACGTACCGTAAGAAGAGGAAATCATTTAACGGGAAGACTAAGAAGGGATCAGCTCCAGTGTTTCTGACCGGTAAGGAGATTTACTCACGCGTGAAGGACATCAAAGCTGAGTTTGGTAAGTATTCTAAACCTCGAGAAAAAAATGTTTGGAAGAAGAGATCGATTCTTTGGGATCTACCGTACTAGGAGCACTTACAAGTTCGACATTGCATTGACATCATGCATGTAGAGAAAAATATCTGTGACAGTTTGATTGGTTTGTTGTTGAACATTCTAGGAAAGACAAAGGATGGTGTGAAAGCTCGTCGTGACATGGTGGAAATGGGGATAAGAACTGAGCTTGCACCTTTGGAGAAGGGAAAGCGTACATAGCTCCCCCCGGCCTGCTATACGTTGTCCAAAAGCGAAAAAATAGAACTCTCTCGGTGCCTGCACGGCGTTAAAGTTCCATGTGGGTATTCCGCGAACTTGAAAAACTTGTCTCCATGAAGGACGTAAAACTGGTTGGTACGAAGTCCCACGACTGTCCTATGCTGATGTCACAAATGCTTCCCATTGCTATCAGAGGTATTCTCCTAGTTAAAGTCTGAGAGACAATCACAAACCTATGTTATTTCTTCAACGCAATATCTTGCAAGGTAAGTACATGCACTCGTACTATAAGTTAATTAGCTCCATTTGTGGAGCTTAATTAGAAGATTTTTCTGATATGAATATTTGGCACAACTATGTCCTCGTAGGTAATTGATCCGGATGGACTGGACGCTTTGCAACCCGACGTGGTTACAACTCTTTGTCAGCTCGAGATGTATTTCTCTCCATCCTTTTTTGATGTTATGTTCCATCTGATTGTTCACCTTATTAGAGAAATTAAGTTTTGTGGACCCGTATGCCTGCACTACATGTATCCATTTGAGAGATTTATGGGTGTATTGAAGGGATACGTAAGGACTCATCGTCGACCCGAGGGGAATATTATGGAAGGTTATGCCGCCGAGGAGGTGATTGAATTTTGCACAGATTATATGGCCGGGGTTGACCCAATTGGCGTTCCTAGGTCCCGACACGAGGGTAGGCTTCAGGGCATCAGAATGATTGGATTCAAGGCTATCGTCCCCGCCCGTGATGTGTACGTAAAATCACATTTTTGGGTCTTACAACACATGATGGAGGTCGAGCCATACATACACGAGCACAAGGTAATGTTACGGTCACAGAATCCTTATAAGTCAGAGATTTGGGTCACCAGAGAACATAACAGGAAATTTGCTGGGTGGATCCAGGAAAGAGTCACTCAAGCTGCCGAGGGCTCCATAAGTGAAACTGTGACATGGTTGGCTAGAGGCCCAAGATTCACTGTAGGGACTTGGCAGGGGTACAACATCAATGGGTATTCATTTTACACAAGAGCTCAAGACGCCAAGAGTAGCACGCAATGTAGCGGAGTGACACTGTTTGCTATTTTTGAGGATGCCAGGTCAGTAAGGGCGCTGAACTCATATTACGGTGCTATTGATGAAATAAGGGAGCTCAATTACTGATTATTTAAGATTCTCTTGTTTCGATGCCAATGGGTCAAAATCCCTCGAGGTGTTCAAGTTGACAGTTACGGGTTTACTCTCGTCGATCTTGATAGAGTGGGACACCAAGACGATCCATTCATACTTGCAAAGCAAGCCACACAGGTTGATATGCCCATGATAACCATCCATGGTAAAATCAGAATACAACAAGCATGTCGCCATAGAGATATGGTTTGTGTGAGAAAATATAAGGGATATCAATCTTGGAGCGATGGCATTCAACCAAGGTTCGAACAACCAAAGGCTGATCGTTCAAAGAGCAATCAAAGGATGAGAAATCCATGTCTCATTGCTAATGTTCAGAGGTATTTTAGTGCTGCAGAAGAATGGAATCACGGTGTAGCACAACAAAGGAGGTAGACATCATATTGGCGCCCAAAGAAAAGGGGATCATGTGACTATGATTCATCCAATTCTGTCCGTCCTTTTGCAGGACATTTCAGGCCAGATTCTGACGTTCCACCTAGGCATAGGCCACATGGTTGGAAAGCTAATGAAGTCTAGTTTCCAACGCATCAAACCATGCATCATTTCGACTTCCGAGTCAAAAGTGATGGTCATTTTAGTGGAAGCTGCACAACCAGTCCAACCTGCACGAGAATTGAAGCAACTCTTTTCCAAACGAATTGGTCTATTGGATATCCAAGGAAACTCTTCATCTAATGGGTGCCCTCACACCTTAATTTGGAGGGTTGGTTGTTCAAGAAAACTTTTCATCTAATGGTTGCTTTCACACCTAAACTAGGAGGGTTGTTCCTAGTATAAATACATATGTAATCCTCTCATTCCAGAGGACTTTTAATCATGAGATAGATGAATAGAAATTCAGAAAAAGGCTCTTCGAGCGCTATAGCTTTGGCAATGTTGAAGTTGTGAGTTATCATGAGAGTTAGAAATCATATGATCTCTGTGTAAACTGAGAATACCCAATTCTTAGGTTATACGAGACACTATCTACTTGCAATTCGATCAACTCCGATCGGTTTGCAAGTCCCCATTTGAGGTACCGTGAAAGATCGGTCAATCCACGCACCATTCGGTGTTAGTCACTGGTTGGTCCTTATCACAGGTATTCTACATCGTTGACCCAGCCAATCCAAACTTGCACGTTGTCCTCCACAGCAAGAGACGTATTGTTGGGGTCGAAGACGTTATCGACAAAGAGGAGTATAACCAATTCGATGAAATACCTCCATTTTTAGAGGACATTCAATCTATCCCTACAGAAGATATCGGCAAAATAACGTATCTGCGAGATGATCACGAAGAAGGATTATGGGTTGAGAACCATTGATGATTATTTTCTATTTCAGGGAAAAATACCAAGCAAACAGCCCACAAGCTGTGCATCAAGGTGAGGAACTTATCATTAATACATCAGGCAATACATTTTTCCTTAGAACTTAATGATAATCTAGTTCATAGCATTAATATATCTCAATTTTACTCCACAGCATGAGTTCTAACATGTACAGTACCTTTATCTGGAAGAACTAAATTCTTCCCTTCAAATTTTCTTGCCAAAATCTCATCGCAGCCTCTTGCTTCTTCAAAAATTAAGCTCTTCAAAAATCCCATTCCCTGAAACATCATTTTCCAATGCCCTGCCCACTTCAAATATTAACTCTGCGAAAAATTTACTTTTTCTATCGGTATTATTTTATTGTACCGTTAGAATAAATCCATTGGTCTGACGGTATTTTGTTGTTTGTACCGATAGTACAAGGGCATCCACTACTCTGGGAAAAATTTACTTGTTCTATCAGTATTATTTTGTTGTACCGTTAGAATAAATCCATTAGTCTGATGGTATTTTGTTGTTTTTACCGATAGAAAAGGGCATCCACTACTTTATTACACATGGCCCTTGAGTTTCCCTCTAGTCGAACCGTTCCAACTTATAGCACTGCGTCTCTTCGAGAGCGAGGAAAACCACAACCTCTGCAGTGACCACTTACTTCTTCACTCCCACACGATGATCGTTGGCTGGATACTAGTTCGCCACTGCCACCGGTTCATATTTTCGTCCTTCGCCGGCCACCGCTGCGTTCTACACCGCCTCTCCATCACCACAACTAATCACCGCAAAATACCCTAATTCGTCGTTCTTTTTCCAGCATCTTCCTCATTTGGTCTTAGTGTTTTGTACGTACTAATTCTTCAAGTTTTGGAATTAAACTAGGGTTCCCTATTGTGTTGGATTATGTAAATTCCGCAGGCAATGTTGATTTAAATTAGGGTTGACATAATATGTTCCATTGCTGTAATGAACCTATTTGAGATTTTAACTTATCTATACTACTGTATGTGTGATCAATTGTATCCAACTGTCATGTAATGCACTTTATATGTTAGAGGTTCTCTTACACATCTTCTATCGGTATCTCCTGTATTTGCTGATAGAAAAAATTGTTATGTTCTATCGACAGCTCATGTGTTTACCGATAGAAAAGATTGTTATGTGTGAAATGTGACATGATGGCCCATGAATATTAGTATAGCAAATCATGGAGAATGTTGACTTAAACCAAGATTATGTAATGCCAGTGAATGGCGGCAACAATATTCCATAACACATAGAACATTGTTATGTTCTATCGGTATCTCGTATCTTTGCCGATAGAAAACATTGTTATGGTCTATCGGTATCTCATGGGTTTACCGATAGAAAACATTGCTGAACACTTCAGCAATTAATTTTTGCATGTCTTTTACTATTATTTTCTTCGGACATCCCTTTTGCAGCCCTAATTAGTTTCCAATCCTGAACTGAGTTATGGAACTCCAAGAAGAATTAATTACCATATGTTGCCTGCTTCCTATATGAAATGTGTAGATGAAAATGCTCACAAATAGAATCTTATCTTCTATTGGTAGTTTCTATGTTTACCGATAAAAAAATATTTAAAATAGGTCCTTTTGCTTTGTAAAATGATATGGTTTGTGTTTCCATTAAATTTTTGATGGTTTGTTGATGGTTTTGTAGGGAAAGACATGTCATCGTCTTCATCAGATGGTACTAGTGATTCGACTAGGGCCAAACCGAACGTAACTGAAGATGCAGCCGGTTCATCCCAGTGCAAGAGGATGGGACGAGGCGCGACGACATTGGGCCATTTGGCCAAACACACGGATCTTTCTTGTGAGTTCAACCAATTTGGGAGGCCGATCGGAAAGAATGCTGGGAAGTACGTGGCCTACGTTGGGCTGTTGGCGAAAGAAAGGGTGAAGATCACCGTCCAGAGCTAGAAGGACGTGACGGCGGACAAGAGGGAAAGGTTGTGGGCGGAAGTGAAGGTTAAATTAACTGAAATCGCTGAGCTCTTTCGTAATCACGTTCTCTTGGGTTATACTAAAGTTTCACTAACTCTTGATTAATTGTATGCATTGTTTGAAAACAGGCTAAGTGGAACATCCCCGACGATAAACCTAGGAAGGCCTGCTTGAAGGACATGAACGGAACATGGAAAACCTTTAAGAGCTGGCTCGTCAGTAACTTCCACGCTGTGGGGAAATCTCCTTGCGAAAAGTACCCCTTCATATCGGAGGAGGTATGGGAGGAATTCACCAAGCAGAAGGGGATCGAGGAGTTCAAGGCCCTTTGCGAGAAGAATAAGGCGATCCAGAAGAGGAACGACCACCCGCATCGGCTCGGAGTCCGGGGCTATGCGGGGAAGGAGGAGCAGTAGAAGAAGGAAGACCAGCAAAATTCTGTCATCGACTCCCCTGAGTTGCCGCTCTCTGAGATCCGGGATGCGAGGTGCAAGCGATGGTGGAGGGGGAGAGGGTCCGTGTCGTCCATGGGGTCTGTGCAGTTCGCAAACCCTTGGGACGCCGACGTTGTGAGGCGAATGGTAAGTTGGCTAACCTCATAAACTGTGTGCACACAAGTGTATATATGTATTTGTCTCACAAGGTACCTTTAAATGTAACAGATCTCTTTTGAGAAGGAGGAAATGGAGGGATTGTTTACCCTGCAGAGGGAGAATGACATCCTCACCCGGGCTCTAGGAAATAAGGAGCATCCCGGGCAGACACGAACCGTGGGAGCCATTGTGTCGTGGAAGGCCAGTTTAACAGATCCGGCTCCACCAAGGAAGAAGGCCCGCTCCTGGAAGGAAAAGGAAGCGGAGCTCTCCGATAAGATACGGGCTGAGGTACGGGTGGAGATACGGGCTAAGGTGCAGTCTGAGGTGTAGTTTAAGGTCGCACAAATGAGGGAAGAGTTTGCACAGTTGAGAGAAGCATTGCTGGCCAAGAGTGCAGATGCGGATCCCCAGGACGACGGTACCCCGTGGGGTCAGATAAGCAATTGCTCTTCGAAGGTCCTCGCGGATCCAGTGGATCTACTTGAGGTATTGCAAGCCTTCACTTGTGCACTTAAGTTGATGCCACTCCCATTCTGTTAGAGTTGTTTCACTAACCTATTTTAATTGTTACAAATTTGCAGAAGTCGGAGAGCTGCATCCTACTGACTCACCTAGGCGACGGCAGGAAGTGGTTGCACACGGCTTCATATATCCATCTGGGGAGGATGTCTGGATCCATTGCGTACCTCTGTAGTTGGGGTTCGCAAAGGTACAGGTGGACATGGCCATGCCGGGCTACAACGATTCTCCATTGCCAGTCCCAACAGAGGAAATGCAGACACTTGCTGAGGCAGTGGGCTCCTACGTACAGTGGCCCAAGAAGTGTGTTCTAATACAACAGGTAAATCTTACACATTTCAGATTACATCCTACTCAGTACACTCAGCTTGCAAAATCTAACATACGTGCTCATTAATTGAAGTGGCATGCCGGTGTCCTACCAGGGGACTGCGCCCCTAGCTCGGGGCATGAGGCCGGATCTCGTGCGAACCTGAACACAGCAAAGATGGCCTCGACCCCAGCCAGCGCATCCACGCCTTCACCTCGGAAGAAAGCCGCCATCACCTCTCCCTTGCCTTTGAAGGTACGCACTCAGTCCTCGGCAAAAGGCAAGGGCAAAGGGCGAAAGGGACAGCCGGAGAGGTTCAGGAACGGGTTCCCACTCGTGTCGGAGGCAGCTTTGTGCAAATTGGATCGATCAACCAGAGACCTCCATGAGTGGTACCTACACTGAGCTCGGCTCAATCAAAACTTCTTAGTTCCCTATAGGCCTAGGCCATTCCACCGTGAGCCCGGGAGTATATCCGTGGCACACGAGGATCTGTTCGACCTCTACAACAGGCGGGAGCTCGATATGTCCATCATACGGACTGGAGTACTGTGAGTTTGATGATGCTATGTATTGCTGTTTTCTAACTCTGTTTGCTAACTCTGCATTGTTGTAGTTCATTTGAAATGTAGTAACTTTCTGTGCAATACTAATGTCGTCCTTTTCATGCAGGTGCTTGTACAGGCTAGCATCGGAGGCTGCGTGTGACACGGTGGGTTTCCTCAACCCAGAGAAAATAAGCCTCATGATGCTAGAGCACGACACCGCGCATGCTGAGCAGTACATATCCAAGGCGCTGATGGTGCAGTAGGACAGGAAGTTCATTCTGGTGCTGTACCATCAAAGGTTAGTGCATTTCGTACTAATTTAACTCAATCTTATATGTTATACCTGAGATATACTTTGAGCTAGCGGTCCTCTTTTACGTACAATGTAGGGGCCACTGGATCCTCATCGTGATCTATCCGTCGAGGAACGAGGTGTACTACCTCGATTCGATGCGTGACAGATTATCGAACGAATATGTGGTCAAGGGGAATATGGAGGCGTAAGTAACATATATGTTTGATTTAAATTTTGACCTCACTAGCTAATGATAATACATTAACCGGAAATGCTAACTGAAATGCAGGGCTTTTGAGAAATATGTGTCCGCTGGGGGGAGGCATGCCACACCGCTGGGCTCCCTACTATCTTGGAAAGAATATGAGGAACTCACGAGACTTTTTGCTTATGCTTAATTAGTTTATGGAAACAATAGCTAACATGTCTTCGCATATGCAATTATATCAGTGCCATTAGCAGCCGCAATCGTGGGAATGCGGGTTTTATGTGCTGCGCTACATGTACGACCTAGTGCAGACAAACTTTGCCCAATTCCCCAGGTAAGCATCGATAACTAACTCAAATTTGAAAACTGGGTGTCACGTTCAAAATTAGGAAGTTAGTTACTCAATATTCACACATGCTTGCAGATCACCATGTCCAAAGACCAATACAAAAATGCAAAGATTAGAGATCTCCGACAAATATGGGCTCAATATGTTATGGAGGAAGTTGCGCCCAACCAACCGCCATGACAAGCTTTTCATTGACTTGTTGTCAATTTTGTCTTTTTCGTGTACTCTGTGCATAGACTGTTTATATATATGTCTCCATATTGGATTGCAATTTGTATTTGTCCATATATATGTGAATAAATGTGAATAACTATCTAATGTGTCAATCTGTTCAATGTATATGTGAATTTACCCTTCTTTGCATCTGTACTGTATTGTGTATCCAATCTATACTGTATTGCATCTGTACTATATATGTGAATGTACTGTATTGTGAATGTAAAGAATGTACTGTATATGTGAATGTACTGTATTATAAATGTAAAGAATGTACTGTATATGTGAATGTACTATATTGCATCTATACTGTATTTCTATCAGTAAATTTATTCACAACCGAGAGAGCACTATCATTTTTTCTATCGGTAAACTCATCCACAATCGAGAGAGTACTATACTTTCTTCTATCGGTACACTCGTAATTTACCATTAGAAGAGTGTAACTTTTCCTGCCGGTAAACTCATACACAACCGAGAGAGTACTATCGTTTTTTCTATCAGTAAACTCATTTCCAACCAAGAGAGTACTAAGGTTTTTTCTATTGGTACACTCGTAATTGACCGTTAGAAGAGTGTGACTTTTCCTGCCAGTAAAGTTATACACAACCGAGAGAGTACTATCCGTTTTTCTATCGGTAAACTCTTTCACAACCGATAGAGTACTAAGGTTTTTTCTATCGGTACACTAGTAATTAACCGTTAGAAGAGTGTGACTTTTCCTGCCTATAAACTCATTCACAACCGAGAGAGTACTATCCTTTTTCTATCGGTAAACTCTTTCACAACCGTCAGACTAGAACGGGTTTTCTACCGGTTATCGCCTAAAATGCCGTTAGAATAGTGTAGTTCTTCTATCGGTTATTTACCGATAGAAAATGACCTGTCTTGTTCTATCGTGTCTATCTCTAACGGTATAAAAACCGATAGTAGAAGGGTGTTTTTTACCGATATAAGAAAGCTTTTCTGTATTAGTGTACAGCTCTCACTTGCAACCGCATTTCCTTGGAATCGGTTGATCAGCTTCCCCTCAGGGATGTTAAGGCTGCAACCAAAGGTTAAAGAGAGAGATTCGGTCAAGGTAACTCCTCGACCAGATGAAAACCTTAAACAAGTTTCCTTATTCCTAGATGATCCAACCAGAACTGTTCAGATTGGGTCAAAACTTGAGAGCAAATAGGAACTTGCGCTCATCGCTTTCCTCTAGGCTAACACAATTTATTTGTGTGGAAACCATCCGATATGTATGGAGTCCCAAGGGAAGTGATTAAGCACAGGCTAGCAATTCAGCCTAGACAGTGACCAATAAAGCAAAAGATAACTTTGCCTCTGATCAAAGAGAAGCCATCCATTCATAGTAAGATAAACTCTAGAAGGCTGGCTTTATTTGCGAAGTTAACCATTCTGAATGGCTCACAAACCCGGTCATGGTCCTGAAATCTAATGGTAAGTAGTACATGTACATCGATTTTACCAATCTCAACAGTCCCTGCTCAAAGGATGATTTTCCCCTTACCCGTATCTATCAATTGGTTGATTTAACAGTGGGTTGTGAACTGATGAGCTTTCTGGATGCCTACTCAGGGTACCATCAAATTAGCATGGCAGAGGAAGATGAAGAGAAAACTGCCTTCATCACACCCTTTGGCACGTACTGTTATGTCAAAATGCCAGTTGGGCCCAAGAATGCTGGTTCAACGTATCAACGCTAGATGCAGAAGTCCTTTCAATCTCAATTAGGGCATAACTTAGAAGCTTATGTTGATGATCTAGTTGTAAAGAGTGTTAAAAGCTCCAACCATGTAGGTGATTTGGATGAAAAATTCTGTAATATGAATAAGTATGGAATAAAGTTGAATCCTGAAAAGTGCTCCTTTGGGGTTTTTTCCAATAACCTTTTAGATTTCCTTGTTTGTTCATGGGGCATTAAGGTTAATCCTAACAAAATTCGGGCCATTGAGCAAATGTGATCTCCTTCAACCGTGAAGGATGTACAAAGCTTAACTAGTCGAATGGCAGCTTTAAGTCATTTTATTTCGTCGTTGGGCAAATGTGGATTGCCTTTCTTTAAGGTTTTGCGTAAGCACAATGGTTGCCAGTGGTCGGATGAAGCCAAAAAAGCCTTTCAGGAAGTGAAGGCATATTTAGCCAGTGCTCCGATAGTGGTTTCCCAATTTTGGGAGAATCATTACTCATTTATTTGGCTGCTACTCTTCATGGGGTCAGCGTTGTTCTGGTTGTATAGAGGGAGGGAGTGCAACGACAAGTTTATTATGTTAGAAAAATGCTAAATGGACCAAATAAGAGGTACCCTGAGGTCCAAAAGTTACTTTATGCTCTCTTAATGGCTTCAAGAAAGCTGTGACATTATTTTGAAGCGCACGAGATCACTGTGCCCTCGTCCTTTCCCTAGTGGGACATTCTCCATAATACAAAAGTAACGAGTCGATTTGCGAAATGGGCAACATAACTTGGAGCATTTAATCTCAACTTCATAACCCAAGTAGCAATCAAATCCCAAATTCTTGTAGATTCCGTGGTTGAATGGACTAATCCTGAACCACCTGCACAAGAATGTGCAGATTCAAAAAATGCCGACCATTGGATGTTGTATTTCGATGGCTCTCAGAGTTTCAAAAACTCGGGGGCTGGAGCGGTCTTAATTACACCCCAGGGCAATTGATCGCACCTAAAACGTAATTCTATCCAAGATCCAAGGATTCCAAGTTAATTTTAATCGTTTTCCAAGACAGATTAATTTTGCTAGTACGATCACTGGTACAAAGGTCAGAGGGTCGCTTCCACTGTTACATTTCGCGAGAGCCTACCTACTGCTCAGGATCCCACGTCAAAGTTCTAAGGACTCAAGAATTCCCCTAAATTCTTGCTAAGGCTTAACTGTTACGTCTATTGTTGAAACGAGAATTTATGATTTAGAGGAAGAAAATATTAGGAAATAACTCAAAAACTTGAGATCAAGACTGAGGAAGAATCACGCCTTCCTAATTAGGTCATCTCTAACCATAATAATGCAGAAATAATAATAAGAATTAAATAAAAACTCCCTTGATTGCTTGAGAATTGAATTGGTTGTCCTTGCCAGCTTACAAAAGCAAGAAAAATAGAGAAAGGGCTCTACTAAGAAACAATATCTAAAAAGAATCTAAAAGAGATTAGAAAGCATTCCTAATTTGAGCCCAAAGCTTCTCTATTTATAGTACATGGGTTAACGTGCCCAAAAATAATTCCTTGATGTGCACGTCATTTGAAGTCTGACTTCAAATGACGTGAGAACGGATATATCTGAGTCAAAACTGACCAGATTCGATCAGTTCTAATCAAATCTGAGTAAAACCGACCAAATCTGGCAAATATAAACCAAATTTGACTAGCTCTGGTCAAACCCAACCAAAACCGACGAAATCTGACTAGTTCTCATCAAAACTGATTAAAATTGACCAAATTCGACCAGTAAAAGCCACCGAAACTGAGTCGAAGATGACCAAGACACGTGGTGTGTTTCTAGCCAAAGACGTGTCTGACCGAATTTGATCAGGACTCACTTTCAACAAGGTGTTCGTATTCAACAGGATTCTTTTGGACCACATGCTCGTGCTCGATCAGGTCTCTTTTCCTTGTCCAGCCGTGTTTGATTAAGTCTCTTTCTTGCGTAGTTGTGTTCGACCAGTTGTTTTGTCTGAAGAATAATTGACTGGGACCTTTTTGCTGTCCAGTTTAGGTTTCTTAGTCTACTTTGAGCCAAACGAAGTCGAAATCTTCTCAAATTTGGTATGTTTGGTCCCTAAACATGGAAAACACAGTCATGAAAGCATTTTGTAAAAATAATACAAAATTACACATAAAATGTTGCATCAAAGGAGTTTTTAGCTTGTTTTGGCACGTTTTCAGTAGCAAACTTAGGGTAAAAATGTTACCAATTTAACACTTATCAGTTACCAGCTCTAGTATGTCATGCAATTACACTTTGTTGCTATAAATCGCAGCAAAGTATGAAGGTCTTCTAGCCGGGCTTCGAGCAACCAAATCCCTTTTAGTCCATCGATTAGTAGTGAAGGGTGACTTACAATTTGTCGGAAACTAGGTGAATAAGGAATACCAATGTTCTGATGAGACAATGGATCTATACCTAGACAAAGTGAGGAAATAAGGAATACCAATTCGTTCCACGAAGAGACAACATTTTCGCGGACCAATTGTAAAAAAATTGGTTCCTCACATATATCCGCCCGGGCAAGAGTGTTTGTCGAGCACCTAAAAAGCCCTCAATCGCGACCATCACAGAGGCACCAATGGTGATAACTAATGTCGTCACCCTCGAGCATGATGCAGATTGGATCCTACCATTGAGGAATTATCTTGCACATGGGACCATGCCCGAGGATGAAACCGAGAGTGACTGGTTAGTTAGAAAAGCACGAATCTACAAGTTGGTGGAAGAACCTTGTACAAAAAAGGTGCTCAAGGAGTACCGATGTATTGCATCTCCCAAGAAGATGGTAAATCCCTTATAAAGAGATTCATGGAGGCATGTGTGGAGCACAGCATCCTATTGAACGTTGATCGAAAAATCTTTCCAGTAGGGCTATTACTGGCCAACCGCACATAATGACGCCTTGCAATTGGTCAAGACTTGCCCACAGTGTCAATTTTATGCTCAGCAGGTCCACCAGCTAGCATAAGCAATACAAACTGTTCCCTTAACATGGCCATTTGCCACATGGGGAATAGAAATTGTGGGTCCTATGCCCCAAGCGATCAATGGATAGAGGTTCTTGGTCGTAGCCATTGATACGTTTACCAAATAGATTGAGGCTAAACCAATCCAACATATTACCGTAGTGGCTACCAAAAGGTACTTTCAACAGAACATTGTGACACGATTTGGAGTTCCAACTCGTCTTATAACTGACAATGGATCCCAATTTGTCAATGGTCTTTTTTTGGACTATTGCGACCATATTGGGACTAAAATATGTTTTTCATCCGTTGCTCATCCACAGAGTAATGGTGCAATGGAATGTGCCAACGGGCAGATAATACAAGGTGTTAAGAAACATGTTTTCGACTGCCTTAAGTTACACTCTGGGGCTTAGGTAAAAGAAATCTACCTCGTTCTATGGGCAGTACACACTACATCCAGTAGAGCCACAAATGAAACACCTTTCCAACTGGTTTGTGGTGCAGAAGCCATGTTGCCAATTGAAATCAAAATTGGCTTTGCTCGAATGGATCACTTAGATGTCATAAATCAAACTGAAAGATGTGAAGATGATATTACTTTTCTTGAAGAAAAACGCGATCAGACACAAATCCGTTCAGCAGCTTATTTACAAGCTCTACATAAATATGATAGTAAAAGGGTGAGACCACGTACATAAACGTGAGGGACTTGGATTAAAAAAAATTCAAAACCAGTCTGGTCACAATAAATTCTCTCAGTGGGAAGGTCCCTACACTGTGGTCTCTATGCCGCGACTAGGATCGTCTTGATTGACAATGGAAGACAGAAGAATATTATCAAACGCCTGGAACATAGACCAGTTGCATAAATTTTATGTGTAAGTTCTATCCATTCCCATTATAAATTGCTTATCAATAAGTACGTTTATCACTATATGTTATGGATGCATTCTGATTTTCAGCCTTATTTTCTATCGGGTCATGCCCTGGGGCTAGCTCACGGTCGCATTTAGCTAAGACATCTCTTTCTAAGCTGATTCTTATCTCCTAAGGGACTTACTAATATATTATGATCATTCGAGTGGCTGTGAGTTAGCAAAAAACTAACGCACTTCTATGAAGTCAATTATCTACGCGACCTCATGATTGCATCTAGCTACGACATCACTTTTTAAGCCGGTTCTTACCGCCTAAAGGACTTACTACCATGCTCTGATCATTCAAAGCCGTGGTCTCCTTAGTCCAGGAGAATTATGCTGTGACCACTTTACTATGTCTTCAGTATCACTGGTCGCAAGAGGGGGCTAGGGGAATATAACTATAGCGTTGAGTTAAAAACTAAGTATTTTGTACTTTTCATCATTCATTTTTTCTAGTGATCATATATACTTGTAAGATATAAAACAAAGACTCCAATAATAATGTAAGAATTTTCATTTCATTCCTGTTCCATTGTTACAAAAAATTTCAATGAGAGGAGATACATCAAGAGGCAGAGGTCGCGCAATAGTTTCTCTATTAAAGGTCTGACCTCCACCATGTTTGCGGTCAATTGGTCTTGGCTATCAAAGGTCGCATCTTCCACTACTGGATTTAGATCTAAATTCGGACCATGGCGATGCCTATGTTTGCAGAGGATGGTAGAGGCTACAGTTGCAACATGGCTCTTCAGTGCCTCCTCACAATTTCAGGGATACTTGTGATCAGAAGATCAATTTCAGCCGTGACCATCTTCCAGGACTCACCAAGGGAAAGAGAACATCCGCCTTTAGTGAGTCCACGACCTCCTATAGTTTTGCAAAGGTATCTCTTTCTGTGAGACCACAACTTTTGATGATTCCTTCCAAGGCACCATTTTCATCAAGGCCAAGCTTTGTGGTCTCTTTGGCCTTCTCTGAGGCCGGCTTGTAGGGGCCAACGATGTTCTAAAGCTTCTCGAGATCATTTCCACGCTCGATAAACTTCTGCTCAAATTGATTTTTCTCTTCAGCTAGCTTGCTATTCTCCTCTCTTTGCTCTGAGCATAGGAAGAAATGGAGCCGACTGAGTTTATCAAATTCATAAAGTTCATAAAGGTAATAAAAGTTTATGTGAAAAGGAACTTACCGTCTACCCTGGTCTGTAGTTGGTTGCAAACCATTTGAAGGCACTCGACCTTTCCTTGGAGAGAGTTAGATAGCATGACTCTCTGCTCCAAGGTCATTGTTTTTTATTCAGCAGCATTCAGTTTGTCCTCAAGCACCAGAGTTTCAGCAAGCTTTTCACTGCTTACCCTCTGGGCTTGAACCAATTCCTTTTCCAAGGAGGAGTGCTCAATGGACGCAACTTCTTTGCTATTGTGCTCATTGACAACTACCTCTATTAAAGCAGAGTTTTCCCTATGACAATAGAAATTATTATTCCAATTCATAAAAGACTGAGTTTAAACCAAGGTGCTTCCTACTTTAATTTTTCGCACTCCGCTTGTGTGACCTCAAACTGCTCCACCAGTAGGCCAAACGTGGCCGCACTGCGAGCAGTGTTCTGAATAGAACAAAAGAAGAAGTGTTTGAAGAAAATTCTCAGAGAAGCACTTAAACTTATGAGGTAAAGATTTATTACTTCTCTCCTAAAACTCCTCAAGGTACCTCTCCGGGAGGTCCCCGAGCTCAATTGCTTCGCTGGTAGAAGCCAAGCTATCCCATGCCTGCCCAACTCTTTCTAAGAATTGGGACTGAAGGCTCAAGTCTAAGGTAGAGCTCTGAATTTCAATGGGCTGTAGTACCATTTCTTCTATCCTCTCCTCTACTTGTTCTCCCAAACAGGAGGGTGGAACAATATCTTCAACCAGAGGGGGAGTAGAAGTTCTTCCCTGTTCACTGGTCACCATGGTCGAGGTTGCAGCTGCGAACTCAGCCTCTCCATCATTGACAGGTTCAATATACTGGATGTCTTGAATGACCTCATCAATGTTGGTCGCAGGGTTCTCTTCAACACCCTACGGAAGCACAACCTCAGTAGTTGCAGCAGCCTCTTCTGCAGCCGCTAGTTCTGCTGCTGCCTCGCTTATGGCAAGCAACTCCGCCATAATAGTCTCCACCACCTCAGCCACATATGGTGTAGTTTCGACCATTGGAGTAGGTTTCATAGTGGTCGAGGGAGCTCTGTACATCAAGTTCCAAGTTTGATAAATTATTCCTAACCAAGTACTATAACTTAGTTAGAGAGAAAACAAATATTTACTTGATGCTGAGTCCCAAGAGATTTTGCGAACTCGAAGCCCCGCCTTTGGGATACAAAAGCGAGGATAGTGCCATGGGGGAGGATTGATCTGAGGTAATTGATAGCCTCCTCCTCAAAACAAACATAGAAGCTTCCTATTCCTCCTCCACATCACTGCCCACTCCCTGTACGACCATGAGGTAATTTCTAGTCGTATTTAATAAAGTTTGGGAAGCTGAAACCCTTACCATAACAACCCTTATAGTTGAGACCAGAGGGTCGGTTGTGGGGTCATGACCACAGCGGGGCCTGGTTGGTTCACTACAGCCATCACCCCTGCAGTTGCAGGAAATCCCATGGACGCCACAATTGTCGCGGTCATGGGGAGACTCATGGTCGCAACTGAGGACAAGGCCACTATAGTTGATGTAGTCACAGGGACACTTGTGGCCACGGTTACCGTTGTGGTCGCTCACTACCATAGAAACGGACATCCAGGACGGCACATCAAAGACGGTTTTGAACTTGTTACCTCAATGGTATTTTGGATCTGGTTCTTTTTGGTGGAGGGATGTTCTTCTTCATCTCTCTTTGCTTCAAGGGTTATTCCATTGTGCACTTGGCAATGGTTCTACTTGTAGCTTCTGGACATACTTGTGGACATCTAAGATTTTTTTCTCAAGATTGGGCAGAATTATACTCTTTTGCTATTAAGGAGATTTCAGTTTTCAATTTCATAAGCCAGGAAGTGTTAGTGAAGTTTTTTTTCTCTTCCTTTGTCACCTTTAGTGTATCAACAATTCCTTGTTTTGACTAATCTTCAGCAGGAGCTTCAGAATAAGAGTCATATCAAAGATAATTGGCTTTTCTTGGGTTCTAAGAATGGAAACTTCGTCACAAATAAAGTTTATTTGGCTCTGTCGGGTCAAAGATGGGTGCATGAAATTTTCTCTAGGTGTTGGATTAATAGTTGTCTTCTCAAGCAAAAAAGTCTTTTTCTGGATTTTTCTTCAGTGCAAATTGCATACAAAAGACTTACTTGCTAGAAAGCAATGTGTCTTGGACAATTATGACTGTGACTGTTGTATGAATGGGGTCCTGGAAACTCAAATCCACCTCTTTTTCCTTTTCCATTTGCTATTTCTTGTTGGAGGCGCATTGGCATCATTTGGAATTACAATGATAATATTTGGGACATGCTATTCGAGGGTCAAAAATTCTACAAGGCCATTCAGAACTTTTACTGGGAAGTGGTGATTACAGGTCTGTGGTCTTTATGGAAATTTAGGAATAAAGTCATTTTTTAGAATGTATTAGGAAACTCGGAAGAGTGGTTTAAGATCTTCATCTCTCATATTGAGCTTATTGTCCTTAGAACTAAACCAGGTGTTAAGGTGGTGTCGACGATTCGGACTCAGGGTCCTCAGCCGAACTTATGCAGAATTTGTAATTGTGAAACCTTTCAAGATGACCCTCCGGGAAGGTATGCTGAACAATGGTGAACAGGAGCACAGAGAGGTTATACAGGTTCGGGCCCTCGATGGTGGGAGTAAAAGCCCTACGTCCTGTTAGGATTTCACTATATGAGATAAAGCTTTACAAACTAGCTGAGAGAAAAACTTTCACAGACGAAAGTTTTCCCTATATAAATGTACAGAAAGAAGCTATAGGAGACTTGTAAGTGTTGTCTAATCTAAGCCGTAGTCTTGGCTGTTTGAGTGATCGAGAGCTCTCGTATCTCGCTTATCTTAGGTGTTTTATTCTTCCCAAAAAATGTCTTGGATCCCCCGTTTGATGTACTTTGCCCCCTTTTTATATTGGTCGAAAGGGTGCCATATGAAGAAAACTGCATCAAACGGTTGGATGCGGTTGTTGAAGAACCGCTATTAACTTCCACGGAGGTTATTAACACGTGTTAATCATGAATAACCGCATATAATAACCTCTGACGGTTGGTCTTCAACGTGGAGGAATCTTCGGGATGCTTGGAATATCCTGGTATGAAGATAACCGAATAAATTCCATGCACCTTGGTCGAGAATGTGTTGACCGCGGAGTGTGGGCTGACCGCGCAGCATCTTAGATATTCCGTATAGTCCGTGTATAGCATACGAACTTCTGACCGCACAAGGTTGTCGGCCTGATCGCACAAAACCCGCGACCTGATCGCGTAAAGCTTGCGACCTCATGGTGATGCCCCTCAGAAGTAACTTGAGTTTGCATCGCCAGACACATGTCTGGTTCGAACCTGTCTTGAACCAAAAGTTTATTAGAAGTGACCCGGGTGTCAATCCTCGTCAGCTAGCCCCCAAAATTCGAAGAAAACGAAGAGACGTGTTTATTTCGAATTTTAAAATCATGCATTGGATTTTTAACCTGACTCTTCAATTTTTCCACTTAGTGGCGCACTAAGTGCAAACGGTTGGTTTCCCAAGACGGGTTCTGACATTACGTGACGAGCAATGATAGCGCCGTAGAATTGTTTTTATCTCGAGGTAAAATTGTAAATGCTTTGACGAAACCCGAGGCGCCTGGAATGCAAACCGTCACCTAGCCGGCTATAAATACCAGGTTCTTGGATTTGTAAAGCTCCACAATTTCCCTCCACACCTAAAGTCCTTTTCTTGTTATCCTGCCTCCTTCCTTTTCACATACTCCTCCCAATGGCAGATCATGAAATCATCGAGATTGAGAGCGATGAAGGGGAAATTGTCGAACAAAGGCCTCAAACGATTGAAGCCTTGTCTCCCTTAAGGAAGAAACCCAAGGTCGACGAAGGATCTTCTAGTGGAACAAAGGTGAAGAATGTAGCAAGTTTCTTTCTTCCTTCAGTTCCTTTGACCCTCCCTGTTCATGCCTCTCGGCAAGTTAGGTCTTTATCTTTAGAGAAAGATCCCATCACATTCAATTCTCCCATTCTTTCGGGTGATCAATATCCTGGTCGGCAAGCGGTGACTATCCCTCGATCAAATGATCGCCATATTGGGTTGGCGAAACAATCTTCTGATGGGAAAGTTGCTCTTCCACCATATGATGATCTTCCTCCCAAGATGGGTGTATTAACGGGTTATGCACCGGGACAGGTAACAATTCTTCTCCCCTTTTGCTGATAATTTTTTATTAGTATGACTAACTTTTGCAAAAATGCAGGAGGTAGGAGGCTCTAGCGATCAGCCTTCTGCTGCTCCATCTCTTCCTTCCGGACAGACTCTTCTGGAAGAGAAGAATGCCCTGGAGAAGAAAACCGAGGAGATGGCCTCGAAGATTCTGCGTTTAGCAGAATGTTTTGATCGATCCCGAGAAGAGGCGCACCATTTCCATCGAGAGAGGGACTTCGCTCAGCAACAGCGAGAACTCTCTGACTTGATTAGGGACAATAGTGCGTCTGTTGTTAGGGATGATATAGATAGACTTAGGGTAGTTGCTAGTTCCCTGGGAGTTGCCAGTGTAAATCCTACTGACAATAACATGTCCCTTGGGGAACTTTGTAAACTTCTTTCGGAGCAAGTCGATGTTTTGATCGACTGCATCCCTTTTGTATGTAAAGAATGTAAGAAATAAAAGTTCTTTATTTCTCATGAAATATTCTCCACATCTTCTGTGCGAAAATAGCCATGAACTTTATGTTCGCGACCATTCATACACAGGAAACTTTAGTTCTGCGATCAAAATCACTTTTAAGAAAAAAGCACAGCGACCTGCCCTGATTCCGCGATCAGTTTCAGAGCCGCGGTCAGAACTAAAGTTCGACCAGAGTTGGGACTCGGTCAGGTTGTCACTTCGATTAGAATCGAAGTTTTAGCCTAAAACATGATTTCGATAAAACCATAACCTAATTAGAAACACTCCAGTACGTTAAAAATTGAGTTACATGATTTTTTCGAATAAAATGTTCAAAGTATAAAAAGGAAAAACGTCCTCTGAAAAGTACTGAAAATTTTTTCAGTCCTTTTACACTTTCAGTTTCCAAAACAAAGAAGTCTTTTTGTTTCAGATCCGACGCTTGAGTACTTCATCGGGTCCATTAGAGACAGTATCCATTATGGGAAATGAATAAAGCATTTAATGGAACGTTTGAAATGAGCCGTTTACTCATTAATGCGTCACCTTGGGTCTATAAAAAGAGCAGATGTCTTCTCAAAGAAGCCACACAGCTAAAACCCTCATTATTTCCGCCGCTCAAAACCCTCATTTTCTTCAGCCTTCATCTTCCCCAAATCGCCACCTTCCCCTTTGATTCTACACCAAAGATGGCGTCCTGGAGCAGATCCATCCACCATTCTGAGGAGAGCCTGATGGCGTTAGAGAAGGAGGAGATCCTTTCTCCGCGGCTGCTCATTAACTGGCGACCTGCGGAGAAGGACCAAGAAACCCCAACTATCCAAGAAGGCGAGTTGGTGGTTTTTGAGGAGTATCTGCGTTGCGGGTTCTGATTCCCTGAGAGTCGGTTCCTCAAGGATGTCCTTGAGCATTACGGGTGGGAACTGATCAACCTCCACCCCAACGCGATGCTGATCCTTGCAGTATTCCAGCATCTTTGTGAAGCCTTCGTCGGAATATATCCCAGCGTGGATCTTTTCCGAGGATTCTACTTTTCGGCGTGGTCGAAGAGCACCAACGCTGCCGGATGCATCTACTTCCGGCTGAGGGATAAAAAGGAGTATCCCTCTCCACCCCTGCGAGATTCTGTGCATGGGTGGCACCAAAGGTAGTTTTACTGCTCTCCACCATCCGAAAGCAGTTTATGGTTTGAAAACTCGCGACCAGAGAAGTCGAGCGAGTTAGACATTCCCCCGGCGATGAACTCGGAGCTTTCGAAGCATGCCGAGGTGATTCTTCACTTGGTCAATCAAGGATTGACGGCTCGAGACATCATTCGAGACTTCGTGAAGAACCGGGTGAGTCCTCTGCGTGAAAGGGCTCATCCAGCGTGGGAGATTAGGTCCATGGCTGATAGCACCCTGGACTACAGTCAAGGTATTTATTTCTTTGGTGCTGAACTTTCTTCTTTTTGAATTGTACAAATTCTGACTTGAGTTTGGGAACAGTCCTGCCTTCATCCGAGATTGAAAGGCGGACCAACTCCCTCCTTAGGGCCTACAACTCCGATGTAGAGGGCCCTAAGGGATCACCTCGTCCCCAAAGTCTGATTCACGCCGGCGACGACCTTAAACAGGAGCGTCGAAAGGTACATTCTCTATCTGGCCTCTATTTAAGATCTTATGCATGTCCTGCGTTAAACATTTTCATCGAAAATGTGAATCAGCCCCTAGGAAGGTTTGCCGAGACGACTTTCCCAAGTGAGAACGTAGGTTCTCATGGGAAGCCGACGGTAAAAAACGTGAAGAAGGTCTCCCAAAGACCCAGGACAAAGAGTCCTGCCTCCAAAAAAGCCAGACTGAATCCTGGGGAAGGGTCTTCATGGAACATTCCTTCTACCACAAGAAAGACAGCGGTAAGATATCGCATCCCTTCTGTTTTACCAAGCACAGATTGGGATCACTTCTTCGTCGTACAGGGAGAGGGGAGCGAGGAGGAAGAGGATGACGTTCCTCTGATCCTTCGAAGGAGGAATATTGCGGATTTCCCATCCAGCGATGCCCCAAGCTGCCCCGCAGAGACCACTACTACCGAAGAGGTGGTCGTGGAAGATCCTGCGACCACCGAAAATCTTGTGGTCGCGGCTGACCCTCCAATTCCTGAAGCCCCCGAGACTTCAGGACTAGTTGTTTCCGTCCCTCTGGTCGAAAGGATGACCATGGTAAGGATTCCTCTCTGTCATTCTTTATATGGTTCCTTCTGTATGTTTGACAAATCAATGTTCATACAGGGAGAAAAGCTTCTCCCTGTGACTACTGTAAGTCCCAGGGGGGAAAATCCTCCTCTGCAGGCGGAGGAGGAGGTAATTGAGCAAAGGCCGGTTGTGGTGGCTCCAGCGACCCAGGAGTTGCCAAGGCCTTTGGATGTAGCTCCACCAGCCAGTATGGTAGCCCAGGTAAAGACCTTGCTTTTTGTCTCTATCTGCTCTTTAGAAATATGCTCATAGCTAAACATATCCAGGGGGGAGCTACCTTGTTTGCCATGAGGAAGGCAAGAACTGATGATGGTTCTTCTTCCCAAGGGGATCCTTCCCAGAAATCCCAGGAGCGAATGGGATTTCAAATAAGGTAAGAACCTTAAATTTGGCAATAATCTCAAATAAAAACTGCTCAAATTGTCCTTCATGTCAGGCAAAGAAAGACGGCGCCCAGCTCTTCAATCGCCTCCGGAGAGGTTGAAGCCGCAGCTGGTGCAGGAGCTTCCAACGAAGAACGCTCCACCCCTGTGGTCCCGGAAGTCGTCCAGACCGTAGGGGAAAGAATAAATGTAGGGACCCAGTCACCACCGATGACAACTGGGGGTGGCGCCCAGCCGGTACTCCCACCAACTGTCCCTGTAGTGAGCGCGTCGGGGGCTCTAGCGAGGATTCCCGCTGAACTGAATGACGCTGTCTTACAAAAGTTTATGAAGGTATGGAAAACCTCTATTCTCGTGCCTGAATTGTACTTAGGACATCTTTGATCTTCTTCTTTGGCATCACAGGGATTATCCTGGCTAATAAGCCATTCGCATGTTGTGATGGACAGTACAGAAGCCATTCAAAAAGAACGCGACAGCTTGCGCAGGTGAGTATCATTACCCTTTGGTTAGTAGGGGTGCATTTTGGTTGTAACTGCCTTGATTTTGCTGCAGAGAGGTTACATTTTTGAAGAAAGAGGTGGCCAGTTCAGTTTCAATGTTTAAGAAACAAGAAACTGAACTTAACAAACTTCGATCAGAAAATGCTGGTAAGCCAATTCCTGATTAAGAAGACTTGAATCCATGATATGCAAATAACCTCCTTTCTCTGTACAGCGCAAGCAGGTCGAATTACGTAGCTCAGTCGAGACAAGGTGAACCTGGAATCCTCGATTCGCCACACCGATCGGGCAATCAAAGAGCTGAGCCTCCGGATCTTCGAAAAACTGAAGGCCGTGGCTGATCTTTTGAAGACCGACGTGGCAGAACCGAAGAAAGACAACCTCAGCATAAGTGACTGGACATCGCTACTCACTGCCCAGGAGGATTCACTGCTCAAGTATCTCCCTGGAGATTCACGGCGACGCGAAGAGGTGATCAGAACTAGGGTTCGATCAGCCGCAGTAGCCGTACTCAGCCGGGTTCGACTTCACCATGGCCCAGATGCAGATCTGAGCGCATTGGTGGGTCCGGTTGAGGTCGAGAGTGAAGAGCTGCTCAATGCAGTCATAGAGGAAGTCAAGCCCCTAGTAGATAGACTCCTGACTGAGCTGGGGATCGAATGATCCTTATTTTTGTACTTAGAAACTTGTGTATAATGCAATGTATGTAAAAAATTATTTTTGACAAGAAAATATATATTTCGTATTTTCGTAATATGAATTCCGTATTATGAGCACATCCCCCCTAGCCCCCGCCTTTGCTTATGAACACTAAAGCCTTAGTGTTATAAGCAGAGGAGAAAATATAAGCGCAACGACCAGGGATATGAATATTAAACCAACGACCAGGATCAATATAACATCTAATCTTATTGCGAACTGGTAGCCACTCGGATGACCAAGGACTTATCAGATAACCCCGTATGCGTTGAGAAACGGCTTATTTAGGAAATGACTTATCTGTAAGTGATCATGAGATCGACCAGTGAATCCGATTAGATTGTTGTAATGATCTGGCGATCAGCCCCCAGGTCGAATGCATATGATACGGGCTTAAAGAGAAAAACTCATTGTATGAAAGCAAAACATTTTTTGTTTTGGCTAAAGATGCTAATTGAACAGGAAAAAAGTGATTGGAATACTTACACGTAAAACTTGCGAAGTTGATCGATGTTCCAAGTATTGGACAAAATCCGACCATCCTCCATAGCTAACAGCACCGATCCTGTCCGCGGCACTGAGACAACAGTATAAGGACCTTCCCATTTTGGGGAGAATTTGTTGCGATTAGACTGGTCTTGAATTTTCCGTAAAACCAAGTCGCCCACGTTGAGATTGCGTGGTCGCACCTTTTTACTGTGATAACTGCGTAAAGCTTGCAAGTATGCCGCGGACTTAACCAGGGTGCGATCACGTCGTTCTTCTAAGAGGATGAGATCTTGTGCCCGTTGTTCGGACTGATTAATCTGTTCGAACTGATCTGTCCGAATAGAACAAATACTTACTTCCATGGGCAATACCGCCTCGGCCCCATAGACCAAATGGAAGGGCGTCTCACCGGTGGTGCGACTAGAAGTAGTTCGTAATGCCCATAGAACAGTATAGAGCTCATCTGCCCAAGCCCCCGAGCGGGTCCTAAGGCGATCAAAAACGCGCTTTTTAATGCCTTGCAGTATTTGCCCATTGGCTCGTTCTACGGCACCATTGCTTTGTGGATGGGCCACAGAAGCAAAGCACACCTTGGTCCCAACCTGATCGCAGTAGTCCAGAAAAAGACCGCTGGCGAACTGAGAACCATTGTCTGTGATGAGACGGTTTGGAACACCAAATCGTGCCACAATGTTCTTATGGAAGAACTTTTGTGCGGCTGATGCAGTAATATTTCGTACCGGTTCGGCCTCAATCCACTTTGTAAATGTGTCAATGGCTACGAACAGAAACTTATACCCATTGACCGCTTGTGGCATAGGACCGACGATATCCATTCCCCAGATCGCGAATGGCCATGCAAGAGGAATGGTTTGCAACGTATAGGCAGGTTGATGAACTTGCCTTGCGTGGAACTGACACTGGGGACACTTCTTGACCATATGTTTGGCATCATCAAGTGCCGAAGGCCAGTAGAATCCTTGTTGAAAAGCCTTTCCGACCAGTGTACGATATGACGAGTGCGCACCGCATACACGGTCATGTATTTCTCTCAAGAGGGACTTTCCTTCCTCCTGAGATATACAACGCATGAATACTCCTTGAGTACCCTTTCTGTACAAAATCCCATCTATGAGTTTGTACAGACGCGCTTTTCGAATTAACCGATCACTTTCGGTTTCGTCCTCGGGTAGGGTCCCATGTTCAAGATAGACTCTCAATGGATGAGCCCAATCTTGTTCCTGACCGAGGTTGGTAACGAAGGCTATTACCGGATCATCCTCGACCGAAGTCATGATCGAAGGATGGTCCAAGTGTTCAATGAACACTCCTGCCGGAGCGGATGAGCGTGAGGACCCAATTTTGGATAATTGGTCTGCGAGAATGTTGTCCTTTCGCGGGATGTATTGGACTTCGAAATGACTGAAGTGTTTTTCCAATCTCCTCACTTCCCCCAGATAATGAGCCATTGTCTCATCGGAGGTGCTGTACTCCTTGTTTACCTGGTTTACGACCAGTTGTGAGTCTCCCCTCACCACTAATCGATGGACTCCGAGGGATTTTGCTGCCCGGAGCCCTGCAAGAAGACCTTCATACTCTGCTGCGTTGTTGGTTGCAACAAAGTGTAGTTGAATAACATACTTAAGCTGTTTGCCCTGGGGCGTAACTAAGACTATTCCAGCCCCCGAGTGTTGAAAACTACGGGAGCCGTCAAAGTACATTGTCCAATAATCGGGGCACTCCAGTTCCTCTGCCAACTGCACGGGTGGCTCAGGGTTGGTACATTCGACCACAAAGTCGGCCAAAACCTGAGACTTAACCGCCGTGCGAGGGGTGAAATGGATCTCGAAGGCACCGAATTCGACCGCCCATTTGGCGATTCGACCAGATTTTTCTGGATTTCGGACAATATCCCCTAAAGGAAAAGAGGAGGGTACTGTGATCTTGTGTGCTTGAAAGTAATGTCGTAGCTTACGGGAAGCCATCAGTAGCGCGTAAAGTATCTTCTGGACCTCAGGGTAGCGCTCCTTAGGACCATGAAGTACTTCGCTCACATAGTAGACGGGTCTATGTATTCCTCCTCTATCCGCGATCAGAACGGCGCTGACCGCGTGTGGTGTGGCCGCCAGGTAAAGAAGCAATGGTGCTCCTTTGTCAGGAGACACCAATACTGGCGGACTGGATAGATATGTTTTTACCTCCTGGAATGCTTTTTCGGCCTCATCCGACCATGTAAAGTTATGATGGTTTCGCAGGGCTTTGAAGAAAGGTAATCCCCTTTCGCCTAATCGTGATATAAAGCGACTTAAAGCCGCCATGCGACCAGCCAGGCGTTGAACATCCTTCATGGTCGAGGGTGACCTCATTTGTTCAGTAGCCCTGATTTTCTCAGGATTAACTTCAATGCCCCTAGAACACACAAGGAAACCAAGGAGTTTTCCTGAAGAAACCCCGAAAGAGCATTTCTCCGGGTTTAATTTTATTCCAAAGTGATTCAAATTACAGAAGGTTTCAGCGAGATCGTCCAAATGAGACAATCTCTTGGCACTTTTTACAACCAAATCGTCTACATATGCTTCAAGATTACGCCCTATCTGGGAAAGAAAGGTCTTTTGCATCAAGCGCTGGTACGTGGAACCTGCGTTCTTGAGACCGAACGGCATTCTGACGTAGCAGTATGTGCCGAACGGGGTGATGAAGGTAGTTTTCTCTTCATCGTCTTCTGCCATGCTAATTTGATGATATCCTGACTAGGCATCCAGAAAACTCATCAGTTCGCAACCCGTAGTGGAGTCGACCAGCTGATCGATGCGGGGAAAGGGAAAGTCATCCTTCGGACAGGCACTGTTGAGGCTAGTGTAGTCGACGCACATGCGCCACTTGCCATTTGACTTGCGGACCATGACCGGATTGGCGAGCCAGTCCGGGTGATCCACTTCGCGGATAAACCCGGCTTGTAAGAGTTTGTCTAACTCCTCTCGGATGGCTTCCTGTCGGTCGGTGGAAAAACGCCTGAGCTTTTGCTTTATTCGTCGTTGTCCAGGTCGAATTGCTAACCTGTGCTCAATTACTTCCCTTGGGACACCGGGCATGTCGGACGGTTTCCACGCAAACACGTCTGCGTTAGCCCGGAGGAAAGCAACGAGGTCGAGTTCCTATTTGTCATCCAGGGCTGACCCAACCCGATTTGTCTTGGATGGGTCATCTGGGTACAAAGCAACTTGTTTGAGTTTCTCATCTGGTCGAGGAGCAGCCCTGATCGCATCGGTGGCAACGGTGGCGACCTGAGCGTCCCGGAGGGGAAGTTGATCGACCATCTCCAAAGATAGCCGGTCGCACGTGAGCGCCACGTTGCGACTACCTCGGACCGAAATGACACCTTTGGGGCCAGGCAATTTCCCGCACTGATAAGCATAGTGCGTTGCCATCATGAACTTAGCAAGAGTCGGCCTGCCAAAGATTGCATTATAAGCTGAATCACAATCGATTACATCGAAAGTAACCAATTCTGTTCGGAAGTTATCTGGTTCTCCCAGAGTGACCGGGAGGACCACTTGTCCCAATGGCATGATGGAGGGGCCTGGGATTATCCCATAAAACGGATGGATTATGGGCTTGATCTTCGAACGAGGAATTTGCATCTCGTCGAGTGTCTTGACCAATAAAAGATCAAGGGAACTTCCCCCATCAATCAGGACCCTTTCGACTCTCGCGTTACTGATGATTGGGGTAATGACCAGAGGTAGCCTCAATGGTCGGGTTAGCCCCACAAGACAGTCAGCGCGATCGAACGTCAAAGGCATATCCGACAAACGGGGATATTGAGGTTCGCCAAGGGATGTCTCCGTTTGGTTAACCTCTCGACAAAAGGTTTTAAACTGCCTTTTGGAAGCGAAAGAGGAGGAACCTCCGAAAATGACATTAACATGATTTTGAGGTACCTGGTAAGCCATTTCTTCGTCTCCGTCGACGTCTCTAATCCCGCACGCCTGCTCTTTAGGCGGTAAGGTTGGCATTGGCCCGGCTCCTTGGTAGAAATCATCCAGTTGTTTCAACCAACTCCTGCAGTTTTTGAGGTCGTGGCCTGTGGAGTTGTGGAGTGGACACCACCTCTTGCCCTCCTGCGGATTAGTTGATTTTTCTGGCTGGTCGGAATCCCGGCCACCAGAGGCAGTTTTACTTTTAAAAGAAGACTTATTACCTTTGGTCGAAGGTGGTTTCTCTGCGACTGCGACCTCACGGTACTGTCCAGAGTGGTTCCTCTTCGACTTCTTTGACTTCCCACCCGGTGAAGACTCCGGCTTTTTGCTTGAATCTTCTTTCCTGGCGTCCTTGAAGCCTGGTTGGGGCGGTAGGTCCCCCTTGTCAAACATTCGGTTCCATTCGACTGCCTCGGCTGCATCGGAATATCGATCAGCCATATCGAACAGATCGGCCACTGATTGAGGAGGGTGGATAAGCAAGTCTTCAGTGAATCTTCGGTATCGAACGGCATGCTTAAATGCCCTGATTACGGAGCCATCAGATATGTTCGGGATGGTATTCCTTACCCCGACAAGCCTCTTGACAAACTGCCGAAGTGTTTCGGTCGAAGTTTGCCGCAGCCTATGCAGGTCGTCCTCCTTACCCGGCTTTTGGTAACAATTTTGGAAATTGCTGAGGATGGCATCGCATAGCATTTCCCAATTATAGATGGAACCCTCAGGCTGATTAAACAACCAGGTTCTAGCCGGTCCTGCGAGGACTGTTGGCAGGTAGTTAGCCATGACCTTGTCGTCGCCTCCTGCTGCTTGGATGGCAGTAATATAGATCTGAAGGAACTCGGATGGGTTCTGAGTTCCATCAAACCTCTCAATGGCCCCTGGTCGAAACTTATTGGGCCAAACGACTGCTCGTAGGCCAGGCGAGAAAGCTTTGCAACCAACGTAAGGACCGTGAACCGTCCTGTGACTTTCGGTTGGGTTTCGAGCAAACTCACGTAATGGCGAGGTTACTCGTGGTCCCAAACGAGAGTGAACGGGAACTCGATCCCTACTACGAGAGTCCTGCATTCACCGGTATTTGTCCTGTCGGGACGGTACAGGTGGCGGGTAACTCCGCCGGCCAGAGCCAGAATGAGGACCATCCCGTTCACGGGAATGTGTTACTGAGCGGGAAGAGGCTGTTGGGGTCGCTTCGGATGCGACATCGTCCAGTCTTTCCGCCAGGATCCTGAAAAAGGCCGGTCTCTACGCATCCGTGACCGTAGGAGGAAAATTGCGCATGACTTCCGCGATAGATCGCAGTCGACCATGGGTACTTCTCCTAGGGGCACCAGGTGTTATTGTTTCTTCGTCCACTGGGAAATGCTCCGGTGGTAAAGAAGGAGTCTAGTCACGTCTACGACCACGCGACCGTCGAGAAGAACTCAGGGCAGCATCGTAACGAGCCTGCGCATCTTGAAGAGCCTCTAGGGCAGTTCTCCGTAGTTCGTTGTTCTGTTGCTCGAGATCTTGATCCTCCTTCTGTTTGCGATCTTGTTCTTCCCTGGCAGCCTGTTGATCGGGAGTTTCTTCCGACAACGCAGCAAACTGCCTAGGGAGAGAGGTCGCCGATGGGGAAAACATCTCGGTTTGTTCCGAGTCGGACTCGAAATCAAAGAGACGGTGGAGGTTATCAGGGTCGAACCTTCCTGGGCTAATTTCAGGGTCACCATCATATTTTCCCTCAGCGGGGTCGCATGACGGGCCGGATCCATCACCTAGCACATTAAGAACCTCTATGGGTTCTGACCTTGTGCCAGTTACCTCCTGGTCGATTGACATGACTTGGAGAGATGATTCAACCTGTGGAAGATTCTGGCCTTCGACCTCTTCCATCGGAACAGGATCGCTTGGAGAAGGCATTGGTATATGGGCATAATCCTCAAGATCAAAATCATTCTCCGAATCATATGCTCCAGCCATGTTTCGGCGAACCTCCGAATTTCAATTAGGACGCCTTGAGAAAGGCCCCACGGTGGGCGCCAGCTGTCGACGATTCGGACTCAGGGTCCTCAGCCGAACTTATGCAGAATTTGTAATTGTGAAACCTTTCAAGATGACCCTCCGGGAAGGTATGCTGAACAATGGTGAACAGGAGCACAGAGAGATTTATACAGGTTCGGGCCCTCGATGGTGGGAGTAAAAGCCCTACATCCTGTTAGGATTTCACTATATGAGATAAAGCTTTACAAACTAGCCGAGAGAAAAACTTTCACAGACGAAAGTTTTCCCTATATAAATGTACAGAAAGAAGCTATAGGAAACTTGTAAGTGTTGTCTAATCTAAGCCGTAGTCTTGGCTGTTTGAGTGATCGAGAGCTCTCGTATCTCGCTTATCTTAGGAGTTTTATTCTTCCCAAAAAATGTCTTGGATCCCCCGTTTGATGTACTTTGCCCCCTTTTTATATTGGTCGAAAGGGTGTCATATGAAGAAAACTGCATCAAACGATTGGATGCGGTTGTTGAAGAACCGCTATTAACTTCCACGGAGGTTATTAACACGTGTTAATCATGAATAACCGCATATAATAACCTCTGACGGTTGGTCTTCAACGTGGAGGAATCTTCGGGATGCTTGGAATATCCTGGTATGAAGATAACCGAATAAATTCCATGCACCTTGGTCGAGAATGTGCTGACTGCGGAGTGTGGGCTGACCGCGCAACATCTTAGATATTCCGTACAGTCCGTGTATAGCATACGAACTTCTGACCGCACAAGGTTGTCGGCCTGATCGCACGAAACCCGCGACCTGATCGCGTAAAGCTTGCGACCTCATGGTGATGCCCCTCAGAAGTAACTTGAGTTCGCATCGCCAGACACATGTCTGGTTCGAACCTGTCTTGAACCAAAAGTTTATTAGAAGTGACCCGGGTGTCAATCCTCGTCAGGTGGGTTTTTCCAGATGGATTGACCTTTTGTAATTTTCTTTAATTGTTTTTTCTTGACTTTGTATTATCTTCTTGATAATATATTTATTTTGCAGTAGGTTCTCCTACTGTTTCCCTAAAAAAAAATGGTTATGAACTTTTCAATGGAACACCGTTTGGGAAGGCCTGTCAGGGGAATATGTTAAGTTATCACAGTCGAATCTGAGGTCAAAACCAACTATGATAGTCAAGCAGACGGTTTTGACCACAGAACCATTTGTGATATTCTACTTGTCACAGACGGTTCTTAGTTCAAAACTGTCTATGATAGTTCTGGCATATCACAGTCGGTTCTAAACTGAGAACCGTATGTGATAACTAGAACATCACAAACGGTTTCGTGGTCAAAACCGTCTGTGACTATCATAGTCGGTCTGAACTTAGAGCCGTATGTGATAGTATGGTATTATAGACTGTTCTGATATCAAAACTGACTACGATAGTTCTGGCTCTTCGAATTCTCGGGTTCCGATGTTCGCGCAGAGCCCTAGGTTGGGAACACAAAGCGTCACCTTGGAAATTCTATAAATAGCTTGGCAGTGAAATTACCAACTACTCTACAAGTTTTTCTAATTACCAAACTCTTTGACTCCTTAGCTTCTCTGTGCCAATGGCATCCTCAAATGCATCCTCAGCCTTGCCCTCCCCACTAAGAACTCTAAATCTTTTTGACTTACCCTTGTATTGTTAATTCCTATTCAGCAGATTCTTGACCTGTTGATTTGCACAGGGAGCCGGTGAAGACTTGGACAAGGTTAAGGTAGAGCTGACGGCCCTCCAGGAGCAGCACAATCTCCTTATGGAGATGCACACTCAGCTAAGGCTTGACCTGGACGATCTCTTCCAGCGCATTCAGCGTTTGACAACGGATGGTGACAAGGCTAGGGAAAGGACGTGGCGTCTTCACGAGGAGAAGCAAGCCACAGATATAACCATCGCTGGCTGCAGTTTCACTATCAAGGATACCCTAGCGAAGCTGAGTGAGGTCGCAAGCCATCTCGATGCGTACGTAGTTGATCCTAAGACGGACAACTTGTCGATGGAGGAGTCCTGCGTCCTGTCTGCAAGACAAACTGACTTTATTCTAGATGCAACCAGGGATAAGACCACTCCTTAACCTAGCCTTTTGTATTTTTACTTTTTTGTTTTTGTATGTGATGAAAACAATTAATGAAAAATGTGTTCTTATGTCAATCTTCCAATTTTCCAGTACGTTCTTGGACTCCTATCTTCTCCCTTTCTTTAGCTTTTGGCGACCATTCGACCATAGAAAGGTATGTGCACTGTGTGCGATTACGGAACGACTATCGCGATCGCGGGGTGATTAAGTGTGATCTTGGGAGCAGCAACTTTTGGAGGGAGAACATGTTATCCCATTTGGTTCCGTGGTCAAAACCGAGTGTGACTATCACAGTCGGTTCTGAACACAGAGCCGTCTGTGATAGTATGGTATTATAAACGGTTCTTATGTCAGAACCGATTGTGATAGTACAAATAGTGTCCGACACATGGAATTCTCAACAGTGTGTTGCATCATTTTGGGTTCCGATGATCGCACGGCGCCCTAGCCTAGGAACACGAAGTGTAGCCTTGGAAATTCTATAAATAGCTTGACAGTGGAATTAACAACTGCTTTACAAGTACATGCTTGGACTATCACAGATGGTTCTGATGTCAAAACCGACTATGGTAGTGAGTTATCACAGTCGGTTTTGAGGTTAGAACCGACTGTGATAGTGAAGCGGACAATTTTGACTTCGGAACCGTCGGTGATATTTTTGTGATAGTCACCAATTCACACATTCAAGTATATGTCCGAAACAGCAATACAAATACTAAAATATACACCAATTCACACATTCAAGTACATGTCAGAAACAGCAATACAAATACACAAATGCACCAATTCACACATTCAAGTACATGTCCGAAACATCAATACAAATACTAAAATATACACCAACACAAATAGACAAACACACCAATTCACACATTCTATTACAAAAGTCATGTCTGAAATAGTAGATCATGACGAGGACCCAGTGGCCCCTACATTGCACATAAAAGAGAACCGTTACATAAAAGAGAACCAATCATGGCGCATTGCTATAGCAATGCAACTACGACTACAAGTTAGACCTAATAAATCATAAATCCATTAATCTGAAATAGCAAACATACAACTGAGCCACGTTTGACTTAACCATAGGAGTTCAGTTCAGAGAGGCTCGAGGAAAGCACCAGCGAGTGTGGCGAGGAGCTGCAACTGTTGAGTTGAGTTCAGTTAAGCTCCAGGAAATACACCAATACAAACAGCTTAATACACTCAACTCAACTCAACTCAACTATGTTATTAAAAGCTGAGTTGAGTTGAGCTCCAGGAAGTATTTTCTTGACCCTTTCTTTTGCCAACAAGCCAATGTAGGTAGCGTACTTCCAAGTGTTCTTTCTGATCGGTCTCCTAAGTTGGTTGAACTCACAGGAAACATTAGTGCGTTCGGCCAAACGGCACAACTTCGTCGTACCTCGTGCCTTCCTCTTGCACTGGGACAAAAAACCGTCAACTACGTTGACCCTCATGAACATCATCCAAGGACCTGCAAAGAATTAATCAAAGCAAATTCTATGATTAATAATGGTATTTGATTGTCATTCAACCACAAATCCTCTTAACCAATCAACGCTTCATTACTCACTCGAAATTTAGTCAAGGGAGTTCAAGCTGCGAGGACCTTGGACTTCATTCAACAAAAACCCTCCAGTCCGGTAGCGATGGAGAAAGGTGCGGCGGCCCACGATAGCGCAATGAACCACAGTGAAGTGCCTTGCGGTGGAGAAAGTGGCTTGTCGCACTCGAGGAGAAAAAGAATTTGAACAGTTGGACTTCAAGAAAAATTCCAGGGCATATTTATTTTTAGAGGGCAGACTTTTCGTAACAGTTCGGAGCTCAGAATAGTCTGTGATAGTAAGTTATCACAGTCGGTTATGGAATCAAAACTAACTGTGATAGTGAAGCAGACGGTTTTGACCTCGGAACCGTATGTGATATTCTAATTATCACCGACGGTTCATATCTCAAAACCGTCTGTGATATTTCTGTGATAGTTCTACACAAATACACTGATATTATCGATGTTTTTTAAGTCAAAACAGTGAGTGATAGTTTGTTATTACAACCGATATGATGCTAGAACTGTATGTATTGAGCCCGCAGGGTATGAAAGGTCTTTTAGCGGTTGATTCGAGCTAGTCATACATTCTTGCTTGACATACTGTCCAGTTGGAAGAGATGAAGGGCAAGGAAGAGAAATATCTCAAAAAGGGAGCATTAGGGGACAACAATTTGAAGATTCAAGGTTGGTATTTGCTCCTAAGACATACACATTACTTAATTTCATCATCAACATCGATCTCCATTGATTGATCAAATTAGAGGGAGAGGGAGGGGAAGCTAGAGTAGCAAATCCTAGCTATAACTCTCATTTTTCCCACTTGTAGCTATTTAATTGCTTTATCATGTGTATTATCCACGCCCCCAATTAGTTACTAACTAATTGCTTGCAGTTGAAGTCGTAGTCACACTCGCAAACTCCACAAACACTAGCTAGCTAGATTTATAATTTATTGCGTGTCGACTGTATGTAGAGCATTACTTAGCATGTGTATGAATTTAATTGCAGATGGTCCATCGAGACTGGATGTATAATGACAACTAAGTGAGTGAAGAATACATGAAAGGTGTTTTAGATTTCCAAAAAGTTGCTAAGCAAGACATGGTGAAGAAGCGTTTACGATATATGTACTATCCTTGCGTAGACTGCCAGAATTTTAAGATGTTCACCCACTCATCCCAAATTGTCGCCCACTTGATT
Source organism: Pharus latifolius (assembly GCA_019359835.1). Classification (NCBI taxonomy): domain Eukaryota; kingdom Viridiplantae; phylum Streptophyta; class Magnoliopsida; order Poales; family Poaceae; genus Pharus; species Pharus latifolius. Next base: position 63,792,539 of record CM033322.1, read on the forward strand.
CGACGTGGTTTCAAAAAGGGGAACACGTGTTGGGTCCACCAAGGCAAAGAGCAAACTGTAGAAACAAGTGCCACTCAGGTTGACGAACAGGACATGTCGGATCCCAGCAATGATTTCAATGAGGATATGCCAGAGGATGACAATTTAGATGATATGTTGCGTGATGTAGAAGGAAATTACAGTGAAAGGGAGTTTGGTAAATTCAAGAGCTTGATTGAGGACTCAGAAAAGCCGTAGTTCCCTGGTTGTTAGTTGAAGTACACAGAGTTGGCCTCCATGCTTGAACTGTTAAAATTGAAGGCAAGTAACAGCTGGACCGACAAGAGTTTAACGACACTATTAGATCTTTTAGCGGACATGCTTTCGGAAGGAAATGAGTTGTCAAAAAACACCTACCAAGCGAAAAGTTTTTGTGTCCCTTGGGAATGGAAGTAGAAAGGATACACGGATGCCCTAATGATTGCATCCTTTATCGTAACGACTACAAGGATATGCATGTTTGTCTGGTGTGTGGTGCATCCCGCTATAAGTGTAAGGACCAAACCGACGATGGCGACTGCACTGAGATAAAGCAAGGACCTCTTGCTAAGGTGTTGTGGTATTTGCCCGTCATTCCCCGCTTGAAGCGTTTGTTTGCAAATCGTAAAGAGGAAAAATTATTGCGTTGGCATTCCGAAGACCGGAAGAGGATGGAAAGCTGAGACACCCCACCGATTTTGTGCAGTGGAGAAACATCGAACAGGGAATATGTTAACTTTCGAGCGGAATTGGGGAATATAAGGTTCGGGTTGAGTACTGATGGAATTAATTCTTTTAGTAACATGAGCAGTCGGCATAGCACTTGGCCAGTTCTTTTGTGTATCTACAACCTTCCTCCTTGGTTTTGTATGAAGCGCAAGTACATCATGATGTTGCTACTTATCTCAGGACCAAAACAACCCAGAAACGATATTGATGTGTACCTAGTACCATTGATAGAGGATTTGCTAACAATGTGGAACGAAGGGGTGGAGGTATGGGACGCATACAAATAAGAGAACTTCGTCCTATGTGCTATGATATTCTGCACCATCAACGATTTCCCTGCCCTTGGAAATTTGTCGAGCCTTAGTACAAAAGGAGCCAAAGCTTCTCCCCACTACCAAGATGAGACCGATCAGAGCGTGTAGCTAAAGAATTGCAGAAAAATAGTGTACATGCATCACCGTAGGTTTCTTCTGAAGAATGACGCTTATCGTAAGAGGAATAGGGAATTTGACGGCCACAAGGAAGATGGTTCAGCCTCAAAGCCTATGAGCGGGAAAGAAGTTTACTCACCGGTGAAGGACATAGATGTTGAGTTTGGAAAGAGTCATAAATTGAAACCCCACACGAAGAACATTTGGAAGAAGAGATCGATATTTTGGGACTTACCGTATTGGGAGCATTTAGAGGTTCGTCATTGCATTGATGTCATGCATGTAGAAAAAAATGTTTGCGACGGTTTAATCGGCCTATTGCTGAGCATTCCGGGGAAGACAAAGGATGGCGTCAATGTGCAGCATGACATGATCAAAATGAAAATCAGGCCCGAGATAGCACCGAGAGAGGACGAGAAAGGCCATATAAACCTCCCCCTGCTTGCTATACTTTGTGCAAGGCTGAGAGGACAGAACTTTGTAGGTGTCTCTATGGTGTTAAAATTCCATTACTCTGCAAATATCAAAAAGCTTGTGTCCATGGGTGATTTGAAATTGGTTGGTATGAAGTCTCACGATTGTTACGTGTTGATGACAAAAATGCTTCCTATTGCCATCCGGAGTATTCTGCCGCATAAGGTCAGAGAGACGATCACAAGGTTGTGTTATTTCTTCAATGCAATTTCTTGCAAGGTCATTGATCCCGAGGGACTAGATTCTCTGCAAAGAGAGGTGGTTCGAACTCTCTGTCAGCTTGAGATGTATTTTCCTCTGTCATTTTTTGATATCATGGTCCGTCTCGCTATCCACCTTGTCAGAGAAATCAAGATATGTGGACCCGTGTTCGTACGTTATATGTATCCATTCGAGAGGTACATGGGTGTCCTTAAGGCCTACGTGAGGAATCACTCTCGGCCTGAGGGTAGCATTGTTGAAGGTTATGTAGTGGAAGAGATTGTTGAGTTCTGCGTCGATTACATGGCCGAGGTAGAAGCAATAGGAGTTCCTGTGTCTCGTCAAGAGAACATAACAGTCGATTCAACGCGTGGATGAAAGTACGAATCACCAGGTAGTCCGCAAGTGAGAATCTGAAATGGTTGGCAAGCCAACATTTACTGTACAGACATGGCAGGGATATTGATGTGGACATCACAAGCTCCAACGACAAAGATGTTCACCCCGATGACCAAGATGGTTCCATACAAGACTCTTCGACCAAATTTCAAGGACCGATCACTAGATCTCGTGCCAAGCAAATTCATGACCAGGTGAATGCTAAGTTGAGTCTCATTTCAGATTTAAACAACTTAATGGTGCTTCCAACGTCCACTTCTTTGGTTGAACTTAGGTGCATTGGAAGGGACAACGAAGATTGGTCGCACGAATGAGGGTGGTGCAAGGCACACACTGTCTGTCATTTTACGAGAAATTCTGGAGACAATCTGAGCATGAAACATGGTTATGGGCCACATCATTAGAAAGATAATGAAGTCTAGTTTCCAATCCATCAAACCATGCATCATTTCGACTTCCGAGTCAAAAGTTATGGTCATTTTAGTGGAAGCTGCACAACCAGTCCAACCTGCGTGAAAATTGAAGCAACTCTTTTCCAAACGAATTGGTCTCTTGGATATCCAAGGAAACTCTTCATCTAATGGGTGCCTTCACACCTTAATTAGGAGGGTTGGTTGTTCAAGAAAGCTTTTCATCTAATGGTTGCTTTCACACCTAAACTAGGAAGGTTGTTCCTAGTATAAATACCCCATGTATTCCAACTATGGGAAGCACTTTTGATCAAACCATTTCAGCTATATGCTAGTGCAGCAAGACTGCTTGAGTGTTCCTCTACCTTTGCTCTTGTGAGTTCTCTTGGATTCGTGAGAAGGATCTTTACTGGTCCCCCTAGTTCATGCTCTACAGTTCCGGCCGTTTTGTGTGGATTAGTCCCGGATTGTGGTTCTGCAATTGTTCAAACAGCGGGTCGGAGTTCTTGTAGCTTCGTATCGTCTTCCCCATCGTACGGGTTGCAACCAACCTTGGCACGTATAAAGCCAATTACTCCGGCTGTTGGCAGCTAGTTATCTTTGTTCTATCCTACGCCGTGAAGATCGGGCCACCCTTGTGGAGAAACTGATATGCGTTGGCGCAACAGTGATCCATCCCCACACCATATTATCCATATTACTTGTGGAGCCTCCGTTGACACGGTAGAATCTGCTATCTATTTACCATCCATATGATCCATATTACTTGTGTTCTTCGTGTTCTTATTCTTATCCTAGAGTCCAAAAGCCATAAAAAAAAACCAAACCTTTGTTGTGGTACTGAAATTTAGTGTTGCACGTTGCAAGCTGTTATCTTATTCTCATCAAAGTTAGCTTGTGCTACATCCTTATCATCGCCAATCATCTTTAGTTTGTGCTAAAAATAAGAAAAGAAAAAAAACAGAGAAGAGAAGAGTTAAAAAAAAAGAGTGAGTGAAAAAAAAATCAGTAGAAAAGGAGTGTGTTGCAGCTAGTGGATGATGTGAAGTTTCTTTTACTTGCTTTGTTGCATTTCGTCCACTTTATTTTAGTACTACAAAGCCTTCCTTTGATTAGCCCTCCGAACTCCATTATAAACCGAGGCTAAAGTTCTTTGATCCCTATTATTCAATCGCTTAATCACTTCCGGTAACTACCACATTACACAATCGCTGTTTGACGAGAACGCACAAGAACATTGGTAAGTAGGAGGTGAGGTTGTGTGATTCCATAAAGATATTCCTATTCCACTATATTGCCTCTCCTTAACATGGCAGGTTCTCAGTCAAGTGTGCATGGAGGAAATAATGGTGAAGAAGACGTTCCAGTGAGACGTGGTGAGCTGCAACAACTGCAGGATACTTTGCTTGAAGCAATGCAAAGGGTGCTCCGTGAGAATCTTCCAGCCGTCGGTGGTGGAGTGCCACCTCCACTGAACCCTGCTGCTCCAATAGCCAAAGACGGTGATGAGAACTCCGTTGCATCCCATGCTGGAGATGAGCACAACAATCTGAACCATCGAGCTGATCATGGAGCAAATGCACGGGCTGCAGCTGCTGTTCATGGTCGTTGTGGTTGAAATGACCCTGATAATGCCGCTAGTATCAAGTTAAGAATTCCAAAATTCACTGGAAAGGAAGACCCCGATGCTTATCTTGAGTGGGAAGAGCAATGTGATCAGATTTTCCGCATACACAACTTCTCCGATGCAAAGAGGGTAAATCTTGCTTGTGTTGAATTCTCTGGTTAGGCGCTAACATGGTGGAACCAAGTGCAGAAAAACCAACGTCAATTGGGCTTAGATCACATCAATGCGTGGGAGGACATGAAGCGTGTGATGAGACATTGTTTTGTTTCATCTCAATATCAACGAGATCTCCGTAATAGGCTGCAGCGCCTTACCCAAGGATCATGCACCGTGGATGAATGTTATAAAGAGATGGAGACTCTCTTAATTCGTGCAAGGATTCAAGAAGATGAAGAATCTAAAATGGCTAGATTTTTGCATGGTCTTAATGCTGAAATTTCAGATTTTGTTGAGATGTTCCCTTACAATAATCTGCAGGATCTAGTGGATCAAGCAAAGAGAACCGAGAGAAAGGTTCGGCACCCTGCAACTTCTCGCCCTTCAGCAAGTCGTTCAGCTGTGACACCTTGGCGTCGTTTTCAGCCAAGTCAATCCCACGGTGGCTCTGAATTCCAAAACACAACTAATGGTCCATCAGTTCGTGCTACTAGTGGTAAGCCATCAGCTTCCTCGGCATCATCACCGGCTGACCGCAACAGCGATAAGCGTCCTGCTGCATCCATAGGAGCCTCATCCGCTACACCAGTTCCCAAGCGGAACCGAGACATCGAGTGTTTCAAGTGCAAGGGACGAGGGCATATTTCTTCAGAGTGTCCTAGCAGGAGGGTGATGATTGTGAATGAACAAGGAGAGTGGGAATCTGAAAGTGATAAAAATGAACATAAATCACAAGGTGAAGACGAAGAAAATGATGACGAGAATGTATGTGATATGCAAGCTGATGAGGGAGATAATAATTGCTTTATTTCTCGTCGTGTGCTCAGCGTTAGCGTTGCAAAAGAGGACAAAGGACAACGGCATAACATCTTCCACACTTGTGGTACAATCAAGGAGAAGGTATGTCGTATCATCGTTGATAATGGCAGTTGCAATAACATTGCTAGTTCAGATTTGGTAGAGAGATTGAAGCAGAAGCAAAGGCGGCATCCTAGACCCTACAAGATGCAATGGCTCAATGATTGTGGTTCGCTGAAAGTTAGCAATATTGTGACAACTCCGTTCTCCATTGGGAAGTTCCAAGATCAAGTGGAGTGCGACGTAGTTCCGATGAAAGCTTGTCAATTGTTGTTGGGACGTCCATGGTTGTTTGATCATGATGTTCAGATTAGTAGTCGAGCCAACCGACTTCCATTCATGTATAAAGGAGAGCGCATCTCTTTGCTCCCTTTAACACCGGAGGAAATCTTGATGGATGATCAAAAAAGAAAGGAGAGAGAGAGCAAGAAACACTTAAGAGAAAACCACCAACATAGTGAGCAAGTGATTCCAAAGCCAAACAAAACTCCACAGCTGAAATTAACCAAGCCACGGGAAAAAGGGGGTTTAGTAATGATGGCTAGGAAGGGGGACATGAGGAAATTGAGAGAACCCAATTGCACTTTCTTTGTACTCATGTACAAGGAGAATTTTCTATCCACTAACGACTTCCCCTCTACTTTGCCAAGTGTTATTTTTGATCTTTTGCAGAGCTATAAGGATGTGTTTCCAGACGAAGTACCACACGGGTTGCCACCCAAGAGAGGCATTGAGCACCAAATTGACTTGGTACCGGGAGCACCACTGCCCAATCAGCCACCATACTGCACCAATCCGGAGGAAACTAAGGAGATACAACGTCAAGTTCAAGACCTTCTCGACAAAGGTCATGTAAAGAAAAGTCTTTCTCCATGTGCTGTCCCTGTTTTTCTAGTTCCAAAGAAAGATGGATCTTGGAGAATGTGTGTTGATTGTAGAGCTATTAACAACAGAACTGTTAGGTATAGGCTTCCAATACCTAGACTTGACGATATGCTTGATGAACTAAGTGGCTCCGTCATTTTCTCCAAAATTGATTTGCGAAGTGGCTATCACCAAATTAGAATGAAAGGAACACTATCCATGATGTTGAGAGCCATTTTAAAGAAAAACTTCAAAATGTGGGAGGACTGCATACCTCATGTAGAATTTGCATATAATAGGGCCACACATTCGACCACAAATTTTTGTCCATTTGAAATTGTATATGGTTTCAAACCTATTGCTCCCATAGATCTTTTGGCTTTGCCTTTACAGGAACAAACCAATCTTGATGAACGCAAGCGAGCTCAAATTGTGAAGCAACTTCACTTGAAGACTAAGCAAAATATTGAGAAGATGACAACACTAGTACAGAAATGCAGTCTACTAACCCCTATCTTCTATCGGTTATTAGCGAAACAGCACAAAACCGATAGAAAATGTGCCTCGCGGTCATAAAAGCCCGACGGATGTATTTTCCCTATCGGTTTCTAAGAAACTTACCGATAGAATAAATAGTATGATTTACTCTAGCGGTGATGAACATATTTGCCGTTAGAAGAGATGCATAAGTACTGACGGAAGAATGTTGTGCGCCGATAGGACTGGTCGACTTCAACAACTAGACTTATTCTATCGCTACTGTATGAATATACCGACAGAGTATATTAAAAATTCCTATCGGCAATATGTAGTTCGCCGATAGAATAGTTAACCTTCTACAAATATTTTTATTCTATCGGTAATGGATTCTTTTACCGTTAGAATATATAGAAAATTGCTTAGAACTGTTCGTCTTCAAATAGTTTTATTCTATCGGTAATGAATGTTTATACCGGTAGAATATTGCAAAAATAACTTAGAACTGTTGGCCTTCTACAACTAGTAATATTCTATCGGCAATGTACGTACACACCGATAGAATATGTACAAAAATTCCTATCGGTAATATTTATTGTGCCGATAGAACCATTCGGCTTCTACAGATGTTTTTATTACTAACGGTATTCTATTTTCGTACCGATAGAAAATATATATTGGTATAAATACACGGGTATGTCTCTTTCATTCTCACAGTTCATCTGGGGCTCGTAGTCCTCACCCGTAAGCTCCATGGACGGCCGGCACACCTCTACAGGGGACCGCTGCACCTCCGCACCTCCATCGACGCCCTCTAGACGTCGGCATCCGAAGGAAGGTACGTAAAATTTCTGCAATATTGTTAGATTATTCTAATCCGATTATGGCAATAATTCTGCTTTTTTTGTATCCTTCATTTTGATGTGTCTTCTTTTCAATATAATTATGATCTGTTCAGGTCCTTGGATGATGCTCGTGAGGGGCAACATATTTCACGGTTCTTCATCGCAGTACGCTGCCTACGTTGGCTTGTTGGCGAAAGAAATGGTGAAGATCACCGTCGAGAGCTGGAAGGACGTGAAGGGCGAGATCTTGGTTGGCTCGGTCGAGAAGATGCTTAAGCCTGGCGTGTTTCTCAAATCAGGACCTATAGAAAGCATCTTACATTTTTTTGCATGCACCAGCTTGTGGCCAGATGCTTACCTGCTTGGAGAAGAAGAATTGTTGTTATTTGCACAGCCATTCTACACCATCACTACACAGAACAACATCTTGGAAGGTAGGTTCTTTTTGTTAATGGAGTTGAGTTGAGTTGAGTTGAGTTGATCGAGTTTGAGTCCGAGGAAATCACCAATATGTACAAATGTATGTCGACGGCAGTTCCAGCTCCTCGGGCATCTTCGAACTGAACTCCTATGGTTAAGTCCAATGTGGTTCAGACATTTGCTGTTTTGGATGAATGGATTTGTGATGTATCAGGTCTAACTTGTAGTCGGTAGTTGCATTGTGGCAACCTGCAAAGGTTCCCTTTTATGTAAAATGCATGTATGGGCCACTGGGTCCTCGTCGTGATCTGTTGTTAATTTCAGACGTGGCTTTTGTAATATACATCGAATGTGTGAATTGTTGTATTTGTATATTGTTGTATATTTGTGTATCATGTATTGCTAATTGGGACATGAACTTGAATGTGCAGGGAGCATTTGTGTATTTAATTTTATTGGTAGGTAGGTGTGTATTTGTACTGCTGTTTCAGACATGCACTTCAATTTGTGAACTGGCATGTGTATGTTTGTACCTGAATTTGTATTGGTGAACTGGCATGTGTATGTTTGTCCCAGTTTGGTACCAGTACCTCCTCTAACGTTAAGTACACATATTTACCGATAGAAAAACACATATATTTGTTCAGTCATGCATATTCTAACGGTAAATACACATATTTACCGATAGGAAGCAAATATATTTGTTCAGTCATGCATATTCTAACGGTAAATATGTGTATTTACCGATAGAAAAAGACATATATTTGCTCAGTCATGCAAAGTCTAACGGTAAATGCACATATTTACCGATAGAAAAACTAATGGTCGAGTGTCATGCATCATCTAACGGTAAGTACACATATATACCGATAGAAAAACTCATGTGCGTGCTGTGTCATGCATGATCTAACGGTAAGTACACATATTTACCGATAGGAAAACACATATATTTGCTCAGTATATTCTCTAACGGTATGTGTGTGTTTTTACCGATAGAATATGTGAGCGGCAAATTACCTAAGTTAGTCTGACGGTTATTTCATGTATTTACCGTTAGAAAAATGTCCATTATAAGGAAAACCCCACTCGACCATTGCTGAGCTGCTCTTTAATTTGTTCTGTTGCACTCTGTGTCCCTCTGTTTGTGACGAAAGTTCCAGCTACACTGCTAGGGTGATCAGCGCAGGCTGGAGGGAAGTTGATTGCGCCCCTCTCTTTAAGGTACGCTTAATCGTCGACACTTATCTCTCTCTCCCTCTAGATCTCCCTTCCTCTCTACTTGCAAGCTAGCTGTATTGTGTAGTTCCAAGTTTGTAGCTCTAAGCTTGGGAGCTTGGTAGCTGGAAATGCGTCATGTTTTTGGAGCTAACTAGCTTGTATTGTGTAGTTAGCTAGGTTAATTAGTGTTAATTTCGTCAGGCTAGGGTTCAACACATGTATCTGTTGTAAGAGGCTGTACATTGTAACACCCTGAGTTAGGGGTGAAAATTTCCTTTTTCTTCAATAGTATGCATGCATGTATCAGTAGTAATAGCCAGATCAGTATCTATCCTAAGCCCTAAAATCTCCAAAATCTATCCTGTGACCTCAAATCAAGATCAGATTGTTCAGATGTGATCTATTAGTTATCCTGAATCTAAAAGTCTTTAGAACCTAGATCCAATTCTATCTCTAACTCCCAGAATTATCAACTTCTTCTGTTTTCGAAAACAGAAATACCTTATATTACCCAAATACTCTAAGTTTCAGAATTACAGATTTAATCAAAATCTTGACCAAGTTCAGACCAGATTATTCCTGGAATATGATCATGGGTATGTCAATACCTTAATATAAAAAGTTGACAGCCAGATTCTGCTATCTAGACTCTTTTCACAAATCAGTCCAAGAGTTATCGCAAATTAGTCCTTATCTGATATATGAAAACCCAAAAAAGGCTAAAATCTCCAGATTAACTCCAAATTCAGAATTTCTTTGGCAAATCTTCTCAAAATGCTATTTGCCACAAGTTTCTCTTCTGTGCAGATATCAAAATCGAACCCTAAATGCCAGAATTCGAAATCGACAAAACTTAAATCTTGTTTTACCCTAAATTACCCTATTTTCAGTTGTATCAAAAGCTATCCAAATGTGTCAAATTTTATCTTCAATCTCTGCCAAATCATCTGTTGAATAAAGATTACCAAAACAGCAGAATCAATTTCAGTTTAAACCTCCCAAAATTCTAGATTTACATTTCAGTCCAAAACTCAAAGAATTGAAATTGCAGTTCAGTCCTTTTTCGACCAGGCCGTATACTGTTGTGCGCACGACCAGAGATCGCCGTGTTTTGCTTCCTTGCGCCGTGCACGTTCGCCGCCGGTGAGGCTTCGCCGCACTTGTGACCGTGCATGCCAGTACGCACGTGTCCTCGCTCCAGCTGGTGCCGTGGCAAGGCCGCTGCTACGTCGACGACCAGCGCTTGCTCCCGCGCGCGACCAGTAGCGACTTTGTCAGCAATCCATCGCCATGTAGCCTCGCCGTGCCAGTACTTGTCGCCACCGCTTGCTACAAGCTTTGCCAGGTCCCGATGAGGCGACATTGTGATCAGTTGAAAGCTTGTCGCCGTCGCATCACCGCTTTTGCTGTTTCTTCGCCGCTACTGCTCCAGCACGCAAGCAATCTCATCACAGCAGCAAATCACTTCATTGTTCCCCTTCGCCATCTTCGCCTGGTCTATTTAAACCCTACTGTGTGCAGCAGCTTCTCCATACTTCACCAGAAACCAGCTAAATTTCCAACTCTCGCTGTTTCAGTCATCTTCTCCGGCGAGCCGTCGAGGAAGCTCACGGTGCCAGCTCACTTCACTGCATCTCCTGCCAAATTGAAGCTAGCAGTGAGTACCTCTCATCCTCCTGATTGTACTGTAGCATCTAATTGCTCTCCGGTGGACCCTAACGCCGATGATCGCCGAAAATGGCTGAAATTCGAAGAATGCCCTGTTCCGGCAATGTAGCTCGAATTACTCCAAATTAGCTCTCGATTCTGTAATAAAAATTGATCAGTAAACTAAATCAAGCATGCCTGTGAACTTAGAACAATCAATTGAGCCCAATTTGAAGCTATTCCCAATTTTACAATTTATCAGTTGCTGGCTCTCGTCGCCAAGCCACACCGGCGAACCTCCGGCCAAATTGACGTCGCCAGTAGCTTACTCATACCCTTCCATCACTCCTAGAGCAAGGAATCGAGTTCAAACGGCTTGTGTTGGAAATGCCCAAATCCAGTGATTCTTCTCCGGCGCCAATGACCGGAAAAGTGTTCCCGGCCATTTCAGCCCTCGAAACCTTGTCATTTAGATGTGCCTTAGCCTCCTGAGCATTTTTGTCTTCTAGCTCGACACCTAGATCAGCCTAGATTAGAAGTTATAGCCATGCCAAGTTTGTGTCCAGAACTGCTCCAGTGCAGCCAGTTCATCTCTGTTCATCATCAAATTTCTTGCTTTCCAGCCATTTCTTGCCCTAGATTCTGTTGACTTAATTGTTCCTGTTACTCAAGCCTACCTCCCAGACAAAGTGGTGCATCATTTGGAGCTCCAGATCAAAAGTTATGCTAAGCCCTAGTTTTTGGCATTGTCAGCTCTATGCCAGAGCTTGTCAGCCAGTGGCATTGACCTTATTTACCCACTTCTGGTTGTGCAATTTGAAATCCACTTTGTCCACTGAATTTGTAGAGTTGTGATCTACATTTTCTTCTACTACCACAATTTGAGATAAGCACTCTAGCTTTTCTTAAAGCTATGTCCAAGCTTTGATCCGAATGTCGATCTGTTGACATTCGCTGTTTTGATTAAACCAGTCACAAAATTGTTATCCCTATTGAAATCCTGAAACCCTAAGATTATCTAATCACCATCCTTAGCCCAAATTCCTTGAAACCCTAGAATCTCGACTCAGTTCAGTTTGCAGTTCAAATTATCACCAGTTTAGTTCAATCATTCTTGTTGTGCATTTCTGCATATAAGTCATAAAACATTTTAAATATTATAAGTAATTATTGTGTGATTGTTTGTCGTCGAGCAGATTCAGAAGCTAACTTTGAAGATTTTGCTGTTGACCCGTCATCGACTGCTGTATTTTACGACGCGGAAGGCAAGTCATATCCTTGGTCAACTTGAACCTATATTTTAAATGTTGCTATAATATAACCTTGAATATAGGCAATATTGCATGTGAATGATTGAGAATGGTTGATTTATCAATTGGCAGTACTAGACTGGCTATCTGTGAAATGTGAAATAAACAAGTTTTGAGCCATGAACTATTATATGTATTTATATACTTATATTCATTAAATAAAACCCCTAGCCGTGACCAGAAAAATGGTATGGATGGCTGTAGCACTGGAGGTGCTAGACTGCAAAGGAATGCAGGCACTGAAGGTGCAGGGTTGTGGATGGTCTGGTCATTGGCATATAAGGACTAGAACCTTGTGTTGTGCGTCTAGTGGCATGAACAACGTGCTAACCGCAAGCCTGGTATGGGACAGGCCTGAACAAGTAATTATGTGGATCGCACATGAAACCCCTGCATGAGATGTGTAGTGATGCACGATAAACACGGAGCGCGGCTCCCACACATATCACTGAAGGTGATCAAGCACGCTGACCCAGTAATGGGAATAAGCAAAGGGGTGGAGGTTTGGATACAACCTGCCACAACTGTGCCTCGTTGAGAGCCACAGGGTCGGGGGTGAATTGTGAGTAAAACATAACAAAAGTTCTTGTTATTTCCACCTTGCCGCTCACAGTATGAAGTGAGTCAGGGGTCCAATCATTTTGTTATGATAGGAAAGGTTTGAAAGTGGAATATCTTGCGGGTAAATTGGTACCTCTCTGCAGAGTTAAAAACGTATTCGAATACTCCGAGCTCCCGGGTTTATAGGAGTCTGCTGCGGTGGATTAAATCCACGGGGTGTGACACAAGTACTATTTTCTAAATAAAATATGTTTAAATCAAGATTACCCAAATGACATGTGTTGTCATGATAAGGAGTGCTGCTGTGGGCTGTCGTGTGTCGACGTGTCGCGGTAGTGCTATAATCTAGTGAACATGATTGATGATGTTATATTATAAAAAGTGCTGCCATAAGATGAGATGAGAAAGGAAAAGATTATTTTACAAATATCCATAATTCTTGACTAGTCTAGGTTCATATCATCACTACTATATGTATCTACTCTTACCTATGACTTGCTGAGTACGTAAGTGCTCACCCTTGCAACATTCAACTCAATAGATGGAGCCTACTTTGATCAAGATGATGGTACGGAGTACTACGTGGATCCAGAAGGAGGAGAATCAGTTCCGCCAGAACCCTGAAGTGTGTTGTTCTGCCGTCAACTTCTTTTGTGGGAGGGTCACCTATCTTCTGCTGCGTAGTTAAATATTTTGTTAAACCCTGAATGCCTTGTAGGCATTGTAATCCTCTTTATGTAATATTAAGGCCAGCAGGCCACACTGCTTAATATTTTGTGAGTACTCTGTTGCAATGTAATATACTCCTGTGTTTGACTCATCCTGGGAAGTCAAAGGTTTGTGAGAATGGGACTAGCCGCAGCGAGCTAGGTCTCTACAGGAGTAGTCGTTGTCCCAGTCTCGGGGCGCGACATACATGTACATATACATAACTTTATCGGGCAGGTTTCATGCATGGCTTACTCGTTAAATTTTGTTAATTGTAGATGGACAGGAAATATTGGATGTATGGAATAAAACGTACTACTCTTGAATATTTGAATGGTGTGAATGAGTTTATTAAATTTGCTGAGCAACAAAAGGAGAGGAAGGGAGAGAAAAATATGCTCTGTCCTTGTACAGATTGTATGAACTTGAAGAGGTTTAGCAACTCTGATCAAATTAAGAGTCATTTGATTCGTCGTGGTTTTAACGTGCGATACACCCGTTGGATATGGCATGGCGAAGATCTTGAGGAAACAAGCACCACTACTACCAATCAGCACGACTCGGATGTGGATTGCAATAATATCGATGATCATCCCAATTTTGGTAATGTTCATTCCGATGTGCACGTAGATGATGATGATGACAATCTAGATGAGATGTTACGTGATGTAGAGGAAGATTACAACGAAAATGACTTCTGTGAATTTGAGAAGCCTCTGTTCCCTGGATGTGCAACATTTACAAAACTGTCTTCTGTGCTGAGATTATATAACTTGAAGGCAGGAAACGGTTCAAGTGATAAGAGTTTCACGGCACTATTAGATCTTCTAGCGGACATGCTTCCAGAGGGAAATGAGTTGCCAAGATCTACTTACCAAGCCAAAAAACTGTTGTGTCCGTTGGGAATGGAAATCGAAAGAATACACGCATGCCCAAATGACTGTGTGTTGTACCGTAACGAGTACTCCAGTTTGCATGTTTGTCCAAGATGCGGCGCATCGAGGTATACGCGTAGGGACCGGATTGACAGTGAATGTCACGAGGTAAGGAAAGGGCCCCCGGCAAAAACTGTGTGGTACTTGCCTGTGATACCTAGATTGAAGCGGCTGTTTGCAAATCCGAAAGTCGCGAAGCACTTGCGTTGGCATGCTGAAGCCCGGAAACAAGACGGAAAACTGAGACACCCAGCTGATTCTATTCAATGGAGAAACATCAACAGAACATTTGCTGAGTTCGGCGGTGAACTTAGGAATGTAAGGTTCGGGCTGAGTACAGATGGTATGAACCCACATGGTAATATGAGCAGCCGGCACAGCACTTGACCGGTTCTTTTATGCATCTACAATCTTCCTCCTTGGTTATGCATGAAGCACAAGTACATCATGATGGCGTTACTAATCTCAGGACCCAGACAACCCGAAAATGATATTGACGTGTTTCTAGCGCCTTTAATCGAGGACTTACAGAAATTGTGGAGCGAGGGTGTGCAGGTGTGGGATGCATACAAGAAAGAGAATTTCATCTTGCGGGCCCTGATATTTTGCACCATAAATGATTTTCCTGCCTACGGCAATTTGTCGGGGTATAGTACGAAAGGAGCCAAGGCTTGCCCTATTTGCCTAGATGAAACTGAGAGCATGTGGCTGCGAAACTGCCGGAAAACAATGTACATGGGTCACCGCAGGTTTCTTCCGGTGCATCACACGTACCGTAAGAAGAGGAAATCATTTAATGGGAAGCCTGAGAAGGGATCAGCTCCAGTGTTTCTGACCGGTAAGGAGATTTACTCACGCGTGAACGACATCAAAGTTGAGTTCGGTAAGCATTCTAAACCTCGAGAAAAAAATGTTTGGAAGAAGAGATCGATTCTCTGGGATCTACCGTACTGGGAGCACTTACAAGTTCGACATTGCATTGACGTCATGCATGTAGAGAAAAATGTCTGTGACAGTTTGATTGGTTTGTTGTTGAACATTCCGGGAAAGACAAAGGATGGTGTGAAAGCTCGTCGTGACATGGTGGAAATGGGGATAAGGACTGAGCTTGCACCTTTAGAGAATGGAGAGCGTACATACCTCCCCCGGCCTGCTACACGTTGTCCAAGAGCGAAAAAACAGAACTCTGTCGGTGCCTGCACGGTGTTAAAGTTCCATGTGGGTACTCCGCGAATATGAAAAAACTTGTGTCTATGAAGGACCTAAGACTGGTTGGCATGAAGTCCCACGACTGTCATGTCTTGATGTCACAGATGCTTCCCATTGCTATCAGAGGCATTCTCCCAGTTAAAGTCAGAGAGACAATCACAAACCTATGTTATTTCTTCAACGCAATATCTTGCAAGGTAAGTACGTGCACTCGTACTATAAGTTCACTACCTCCATTTGTGGAGCTTAATTAGAAGATTTTTCTGATATGAATATTTGGCGCAACTGTGTCCTCGTAGATAATTGATCTCGATGGACTGGACGCTTTGCAACGCGACGTGGTTACAACTCTTTGTCAGCTCGAGATGTATTTCCCTCCATCCTTTTTTGATGTTATGGTCCATCTGATTGTTCACCTTATCAGAGAAATTAAGTTTTGTGGACCCGTGTGCCTGCGCTACATGTATCCATTTGAGAGATTTATGGGTGTATTGAAGGGATACGTAAGGACTCGTCGTCGACCCGAGGGGAGTATCATGGAAGGTTATGCCGCCGAGGAGGTGATTGAATTTTGCACAGATTATATGGCCGGGGTTGACCCAATTGGTGTTCCTAAGTCCCGACACGAGGGTAGACTTGAGGGAATTGGAACGATTGGATTCAAAGCTATCGTCCCCGCTCGTGATGTGTACGCAAAATCACATTTTTGGGTCTTACAACACATGACGGAGGTCGAGCCATACATACACGAGCACAAGGTAATGTTACGGTCACAGAATCCTTCGAAGTCAGACGTTTGGGTAAGCAGAGAACATAACAGGAAATTTGCTGAGTGGATCCAAGAAAGAGTCACGCGAGCTGCCGAGGGCTCCGTAAGTGAAACTGTGACATGGTTGGCTAGAGGCCCAAGATTCACTGCAGGGACTTGGCAGGCGTACGACATCAATGGGTATTCATTTTACACAAGAGCTCAAGACGCCAGGAGTAGCACGCAATGTAGCGGAGTGACACTGTTTGCTATTTCCGAGGATGCCAGGTCAGTAAGGGCGCTGAACTCATATTACAGTGTTATTGAAGAAATATGGGAGCTCGATTACGGATTACTTAAGATTCCCCTGTTTCGATGCCAATGGGTTGAAATCCCTCGAGGTGTTCAAGTTGACAGTTACGGGTTTACTCTCGTCGATCTTGGTAGAGTCGGACACCAAGACGATCCATTCATACTTGCAAAGCAAGCCACACAGGTGTTCTACATCGTTGACCCGGCCAATCCAAACTTGCATGTTGTCCTCCACAGCAAGAGACGTATTGTTGGGGTCGAAGATGTTGTCGACGAAGAGGAGTATAACCAATTCGATGAAATACCTCCATTTTTAGAGGACATTCAATCTATCCGTACTGAAGATATCGACGAAACAACGTATCTGCGAGATGACCACGAAGAAGGATTATGGGTTGAGAACCATTGATGATTAATTTCTATTTCAGGGATAAATGCCAAGCAAACAGCCCACAAGTTCTGCAGCAAGGTGAGGAACTTGTCATTAATACATCAGGCAGTACATTTTTCTTTAGAATTTAATGATAAGCTAGTTCACAGCATTAATACATCTCAATTTTACTCCACAGCATGAGTTCTAACATGTACAGTACCTTTATCCTGTAAATACTTAATTCTTCCCTTCAAATAGCACTTGCAAAAATCTCATCGCAGCCTCTTGCTTCTTCAAATTAAGTTCTGCAAAAATCCCTTTTTTCTGACGGTATTTTGTTATTTATACCGATAGAGAAGGACATCTTTTCTCAGGCACTTCAAAACGTTTTCTATCGGTATTGTTCTATTTTACCGTTAGAATAAATTCGTTAGTCTCACGGTATTTGTTGTCTGATGGTTTTTTCCTGTTTTTACCGATAGAAGAAGACTCTGCCGCTTTGAATTCTCAAACGTGTCGCCATGCGTCGCCTTGGAAACTCTATAAGTACCTCGCCATGCGTCGCGGTATTTTGTTGTTTTTCTAATTCTCGAACGGTTCGACTCCTCATCTTCTCTTTCACAATGGCAACCTCCATGGGATCGTCATCCACGCCCTCCCCGGTAAGAACTCTAAATCTTCTCGGTTTACCCCTGTATTGTTAATCCATGTTCAGTTCATTCTTGACCTGTTGATTTGCACAGGGAATGGTAGCCGTGGAAGACACTGCCAAAGTGAAGGCTGACCTGAGGGCCCTCCTGGAGGAGCACAAGCTCCTTACAGACAAGCACACTCAGCTACGGCTTGACCTTGACGATCTCTTCCAGCGCATTAAGCGCATGAAGACGGATGGTGACAATGCTAGGGCGAGGACGAGGCGTCTTCGCGAGGAGAAGAAAGCCGCGAATATGACCATCGCTGGCTGCGGTTTGACTATGAAGGATACCATAGCGAAGCTGAGGGAGGTCGCAGGCCTTCTCGACGCGGTAGTAGTTGATCCTACGGACAACTTGTCGCTAGAGGAGTCCTGCGTCCTGGCTGCAAGTCTAACTGACTCTATTCTACATGCAGCCAGGGTTAAGACCACCCCTTGACCTAGCATTTTGGGTTTTATTTTTGTTTGTAAGTGATAAAACAACAATGAATGAACAATTTCTTTTTATGTCAATTTTCCAATTTTCCGGCTATCTTCCCTCTTTCTCTACATTCTGCAGCTTTCAACCACAGTCTGTTTGATGTTAAATTGTGTACCTTTTCATTACTCTGACGGTATTTTGTTGTTTTTACCGATAGAAAAAGGGCACACAATACTATAATCTCAAGCACTTAATCAAAAAAATTTTCTGGGGAAAATTGGGCTCACGGGATTTTTTTTATTTATACCGATAGAAAAGGGCCCCTTTTCATTACTCTCACGGTATTTTGTTGTTTTTACCGATAGAAAAATGGCACCCAATCTCAAACACTTTAAAAAATTTTTCTGTGGAAAATTGGTCTCACGGGATTTTATTGTTTATACCGATAGAAAAATGCATCCACTAATTCAAATATTTTTCCGGGAAATTTACTTTTTCTATCGGTATTATTTTGTTGTTTCGATAGAAAATTACATAAGTCTATCGGTATCATTTTGTTTACCGATAGAAAAGTTCCTCCGCTACTTTAGTACTCGTACACGGCCCTTTAGTTTCCCTCCACTCGAACAGTTCCACCTTAGAGCACTGCGTCTCTTCGAGAGCGAAGAAAACCCCAGCCTCCACCGTGACCACTCACTTCCTCTCTCCCACACGATGATCGCCGGTTGGACACTGGTTCGTCACTGCCACCGGTTCTTATTTTCGTCCTTCGCCGGCCGCTGCTGCGTTCTACACCGCCTCTCCATCACCAGAACTGATCGCCGCCGTAAATACCCTAATTCGTCGTTCTATTTCCAGCATCTTCTTTATTTGATCCTAGTGTTTTGCACGTACTAATTCTTCGAGTTTTGCAATTACACTAGGGTTCCCTATTGTGTTGGCTTATGTACATTCCGCAGGCAATGTTGATTTTAATTAGGGTTTACATAATATGTTCCAGTGCTGTAATGAACCTGTTTTGAGATTTTAACTTCTCTATACTGGTGTATGTGTGATCAATTGTATCCAACTGCCATGTAATGCAGATTATATGTTGGAGGTGTTCTTACACATATTCTATCGGCAGCTCATGTGTTTACCGATAGAAAATGTTTCTGCACAAGTAGTAAAACTTAATTTGGATCTGGAAGGACATGAGCCATGCAATGTACTAGTTTGGTTGGGAATTTTTACTCACTTCGTATGAATATATGGCAATGTGGATGGGTCTTCGATGTATATGTTTCAAATGCCTATATACATGACTTTTCCCAACCTAATAGCTGTGAAGTCCTGATGACTCACATACAGGCTAGGCTAAAGATTATGCACAGTGGCACTTAGATGCTTGTGTGCATATTTACGTGTGAAATAATAATGCTGGCCCATGAATATTAGTGTAGCAAATCATCGAGAATGTTATGTGATAACAGTGAATGGTGGCTTGTCAACAAAATTCCATATGTAGAGAACATTGTTATGTTCTATCGGTATCTCACGTGTTTGCCGATAGAAAAATTGTCTTGTGTGGAGGTAATTGTTATGGTCTATCGGCAGCTCATGTGTTTACCGATAGAAAATATTTCTGAAGAGTTCAGTAAGTAATTTATGCATGTCTTTCTTTTGTATTATTTTCCCTTTTGCCGCCCTAGTTAGTCTCCAGTCCTGGGCTGAGTTATGGAACTCCAAGGCGAATTAATTGCCATATATATGGTTTGTTGAAGGTTTTGTAGGGGAAGACATATCGTCGTCTTCATCGGATGGTACTAGTGGTTCGACTAGGGCCTACCCCATCGTAACTACTGAAGATGGGGCTGTTACATCCCAGCGCAAGAGGGTGGGGCGAGGCGCGACGACGTTGGGGCGTTTGGCCAAACGCACGGATCTTTCTTGTGAGTTCAACCAATTTGGGAGGCCGATTGGAAAGAATGCTGGGAGGTACGCGGCCTACGTTGGGCTGTTGGCGAAAGAAAGGGTGAAGATCACCGTCCAGAGTTGGAAGGACGTGACGGCGGACGAGAGGGATAGGTTGTGGGCGGAAGTGAAGGTTAAATGAACTGAAATCGCTGAACTCTTTCGTAATCACGTTCTCTTGGCTTATACTAAAGTTTAACTAACTCGTGATTAATTGTATGCATTTTTCGGAAACAGGCTAAGTGGAACATCCCCGACGATACACCTAGGACTGCATGCTTGAAGGACATGAACGGAACATGGAAAACCTTTAAGAGCAGGCTCGTCAGTAACTTCCTCTCTGTGGGGAAATCTCCTTGCGAGAAGTACCCCTTCATATCGGAGGAGGTATGGGAGGAATTCACCAAGCAGAAGGGGACTGAGGAGTTCAAGGCCCTTAGCGAGAAGAATAGGGCGATCCAGAAGAGGAACGACCACCCGCATCGGCTCGGATCCCGGGGCTATGCGGGGAAGGAGGAACAGTGGAAGAAGGAAGACGAACAAAATCCTGTCATCGACACCCCTGAGTTGCAGCTCTCCGAGATCCGGGATGAGAGGTGCAAGCGATGGTGGAGGGGGAGGGGGTCCGTGTCGTCCACGGGATCTGTGCAGTTCGCAACCCCTGGGGACGCCGACGTTGTGAGGCGAATGGTAAGTTGGCTAACCTCGTAAACTGTGTGCGCACAAGTGTATATAAGGCAATTTGTCTCACAAGGTACCTTCAAATGTAGCAGATCTCTTTTGAGAAGGAGGCAGCGGAGGGATTGTTTACCCCGCAGAGGGAGAACGACATCCTCACCCGGGCTCTAGGAAATAAGGAGCATCCCGGGCGGACACGGGCCGTGGGAGCCATTGTGTCGTGGAAGGCCGGTTTCGTAGATCCGGCTCCACCGAGGAAGAAGGCCCACACCTGGAAGGAAAAGGAAGCTGACCTCTCTGATAAGATATGGGCTGAGGTACGGGAGGAGATACGGGCGGAGATGCGGGCTGAGATACGGGCTGAGGTACAGTGTGAGGTGCAGACCGAGGTCGCACAAATGAGGGAAGAGTTTGCACAGTTGAGAGAAGCATTGCTGGCCAAGAGTGCAGATGCGGATCCCCAGGACGACGGTACCCCGCGGGGTCGGATAAGCAGTTGCGCTTCGAAGGTACTCGCAGATCCAGTGGATCTACTTGAGGTACTGCAAGCCTTCATCTGTGCACTTAAGTTGATGCAAGCCTTCATCTGTGCACTTAATTGTTACAAATTTGCAGGGGCCGGAGGGCTGCATCCTACAGAATCACGTAGGCGCCGGGCAGGAAGTGGTTGGACACGGCTTCGTATATCCGTCTGGGCTGGATGTCCGAGTCCACTGTGTACCTCTGCGGTTGGGTTTCGCAAAGGTACAGGTGGACATGGCCATGCCGGGCTACAACGATTCTCCGTTGCCAGTCCCAACAGAGGAACTGCAGACACTTGCTGAGGCAGTGGGCTCCTACGTACAGTGGCCCAAGAAGTGTCTTGTAATACAACCGGTAAATCCTACACATTTTAGATTACATCCTACTCAGTACACCCAACTTGCATAATCTAACATACGTGCTCATTAATTGAAGTGGCCTGCCGCGGGGCTACCAGGGGACTGCGCCCCCAGCTCGGGGCATGAGGGCCGATCTCGTGCGAACCTGGACACATCAAAGACGGCCTCGACCCCACCCAGCGCATCCACGCCTCCACCTCGGAAGAAAGCCGCCATCACCTCGCCCTTGCCTTCGAAGGTACGCGCTCAGTCCCCGGCAAAAGGCAAGGGCGGCAAAGGCAAGGGCAAAGGGCAACAGGGACTGCCGCGGACGTTCACGAACGCGCTCCCACTCATGTCGGAGGCATCTTTGCGGAAATTGGATCGATCAACCAGAGACCTCCACGACTGGTACCTACATCGAGCTCGGCGCAGCCTGAACTTCTTAGTTCCCTACAGTCCTGGGCAGTTCCACCGTGAGCCTGGGACTATATCCGTGGCACACGAGGATCTGTTCGACCTCTACAACTGGCGGGAGCTCGATATGTCCATCATACGGACTGGAGTCCTGTGAGTTTGCTGATGCTATGTATTGCTGTTTTCTAACTCTGTTTGCTAACTATGCATTAATGTTGCAGTTCATTTGAATACTGAGTAACTTTCTGTGAAATTAATATTAATCTCGTCCTTCGCATGCAGGTGCATGTACAGGCTAGCATCGAAGGCTGCGTGTGACAAGGTGGGTTTCCTCGACCTAGAGAAAATAAGCCTCACGATGCTAGAGCAGGACGCCGCGCACGCTGAGCAGTACATATCCAGCGCGCTGATGGCGCAGCAGGACAGGGACTTCATTCTGGTGCCGTACCACCAAAGGTTAGTGCATTTCGTACTAATTTAACTCAATCTTGTATGTTACACCTGAGATGTACTTTGAGCTAGCGGTCCTCTTTTACGTACAATGCAGGGGCCACTGGATCCTCATCGTGATCTGTCCGCCAAGGAACGAGGTGTACTACCTCGATTCGATGTGTGACAGATTATCGATGGAATATGTGCTCAAGGGGAATATGGAGGCGTAAGTAACTTATATGTTTGATTTAAATTTTGACCTCACTAGCTAATGATAATACATTAACTAGCAATACTAACTGAAATGCAGGGCTTTTGATAAATATGTGTCCGCTGGAGGGAGGCATGCCACACCGCAAGGCTCCGTACTAGCTTGGAAAGAATATGAGGTACTCACGAGACTTTTTGTTTATGCTTAATTAGTTTATGGAAACAATATATAGCTAACATGTCTTCGCATATGCAATTATCTCAGTGCCATCAGCAGCCGCAATCATGGGAATGCGGGTTTTATGTGCTGCGCTACATGTACGACCTAGTGCGGACAAACTTTTCCCGATTCCCCCAGGTAAGCATCGATAGCTAACTCAAATTTCAAAAATGGGTGTCACGTTCTAAATTAGGATCGAAGTTAGTTACTGTCATGTCTGCCACGACAGTGACATCACCTGTGAGGAGCCCAGCTCGGTGCAGCTGGTCCCTTAAACCAGTTGACTTCCCAGGATGAGTCAATCACAGGGATACTTTGAAGCAGCAAAATAATACAGTAGTCATAAATGTATGACCATCAGGCCTTAGTACAAAACGAGGTACAGTGCCTTACAAGGCACAAGGGTCTAACAAAATAACACATCTAGTCGGCGGAAGCTAGGCCCAAAAGCAATCCACAGGAAACAGAGGTTGACAGCAGACAGCACCACATCAGGGCTCCGAAGGGAACTGCTCATCTTCTCCTGGGTCTGCAGCATCTTCAGGGTATCCTCCAAGGTCGTAGAACGCTCCATCTATGGATGAGTTGTTGCAAGGGTGAGTACTTACGTACTCAGCAAGTCATAGGGGAGGTAGAGATATAGTTACAGTATAAATGACATGAGCCTATGCTATTGGGGAAAGAGTGAAGGGTTTTTCCCAAAATACATTTCTTTCTCAATTCTTACTCAACTTCTGATCATACCCATGGCAGTAAATAAATCATATTGATGGTGATACATATATCCCATATCCAAGGCGATATAACCTCATATCACATTATTTTTATTCAAGCCTTTCAATCTCATACTCATAACAGTATTTCGTATACTTTAGGGCATAAATCCACATGCCTCTTAGTTATCACATGCTTACTAGATTATGGTATTACCGCGACACGTCAACACATGACAGTCCACGGCAACGCCCCTTATGTGACAACACATGCCACTTGGGTAATCTTGAACTAGCAAATTTTAGTTTATAAAACAATACTTGTGTCACACCCCATGGATTTAATCCACCGCGGCATACTCCTAAAACTCGGGAGCACGAAGTATTCGAATACATTTTTAAACTCTGCAGAGATGTACCTTTTTTTTTTAATCCACTTTTTCACTCGACTTCCAAGTCGGGCCAACTCCATGCGACTTATACGCATGTGACAAGGCCGAGATCACACAACGTTTTTGCAGTCTAGTATTAACAGTATTCCTGCCCGGTAAATGGACAATACTGTCCCAAGTACCGTTGTGGGTCCTCCCCACTGCCTTACTTGCTAGCCTGGGTCTATGTTCCCGCAGGACACATAACCTCTTTTGATTACAGTCGCGCACGACTTAATCTGGCGTAGGGCGTCTTCCTTCTTTACACCTTATCCTCTCATAATTTTTCTGATCTCACATCACTCATGGACGAACTGCGTCCCACCAGTTTCCACGCGAGAAACCGGATCGACAAGCCATGCAGGGAACTGATAATACTAAGAAAGCTACTAGGTTGCGCCTGTCCCATACCAGGTAAGTGGTTGGTACGTTTTTCATGCCACTAGACGCATAACACAAGGTTCTAGTCCTTACATGCCAGTGACCAGATCATACCACAACCATGCACCTTCAGTGCCTGCACATTCAGTGCAGCCAAGCACCTCCAGTGCTACCACCATTCCATACCAAAGTACTGGTCACGGCTAGGGGTTCTATTTCATGAATATAAATGTACATGTTTATACTTTTATTAGTTCGTGGCTTGCTATCTTATCAAGTTCACATTTCTCAAGTATTCAATCTACCACTGCCATAATATCATTGATCTCAACACATGCAATATTAATGAGATATCTACTCATGGAATAGCATAGCAATTCATAAAATATGGGTTTCAATATGATCAAAGTATGACTTGCCTTCCGCGTCGTCAGTATCAGCAGTCGATGACGGTTCAGCGACAAGATCTTCAACCCCGGACTCTTGCTCTGAACAAGATCAAACAAGCAAACAGGCATTACAATCAATCCTATTCTCACTAATCTACTACATGCAAAGATGCAAGGAGAAAATACTCTGGTGATACAAGGTTTTGAAAGCGATTTGAGTTTAACTACGGTAACTAGGGTTAAGATTAGTTGTTAAGGTTTACAAGGTTCCAAAATATCAGGGTGATATCAAGGTGGTGACTGGTTCGCCCAAAAACAGCGAATGTCTTTAGGTTGGCATTCGGTTCAAGGCATCGACATAAGGTCGATGGGTGATAGAGGGCTCAACTCAAGTTGTGACAGTAGAGAAAAGTGTAGATCACAACATCAGGAGTCTAAGGGACAAAGTTATTTCCAAAGTTCATGGCTGGAAGTGGGTAAAAAGGCTCAATGCCACTGGCTGACATAGGCTGACAGTGCTCTAGAATGGCATTGACATGGTTTGAACAGTTTCCAGTGGCCAAAGTAGGTTTTGATTCAAGCATATGGTGCACAAGGTAGTGAGGCAGCTATTTGACAAAGCAATTTCTGTTTTACATGACCAGAGGTGGGTGAACAGGGCTAATGCCACTGGCTGACATAGCCTGGCATAGGCTTGACACTGCCAGGAACTAGGGTTAGCCATATCTTTTGACTCAGGGCTCCAAATGATGCACCACTTTGTCTGGTGGTTAGGCATTTGTAACAGGAACAAAGGTCTCAACAGGACCTAGGGTAGGAGATGGTCGGAAAGTGATGAAAACCGGCGAAGAACACGGTGGCCGAGCTGTTCTCAACCGTTTCTGGACCAAACTTTGGCATGGTGATACCTCTTCATCTGGGCCGATCCAGGTGTCGAGCTAGAAGGCAAAAATACTCATGGGGTCGAGGCACATCTACTAGACAAGGTGGTTGGGGTTGAAACGGCCGGAAACAAAATCCAGCGACCGGAGCTAGGGAAGAAGACACCAAAATTGGGCATTTCTGCTCTAGGGCAAACGAACTCGAATCCTTGCTTGAGGATGGTCTCTGGGGCATAACAGAGCTAGGTGTGAAGTCAATTTAACTGGAAAATCACCACAGAAGCTTAACGGCGAGTTCCAGTGTGCATGCAAGGTGTAAACTTGGGGTTTTTCATATTTTAGCGAAATTGGTGATTCTGGTTGCTTAGATGTGTTCTAAATAGTCCACTGATCATGTTTGATTACAGGCTCGAGAGCTAATTTGACTTAGTTAAGGATTAATTGCTCGCCGGAGTTGTCGGGGAAAAACAGCAATTCCCGGCGATGAGGTGCAATAGAACTCAATTGGCTGCTACTACACAGGTAAGTGGTTGAGAGTAACTTATTGGTAGCTTCAATTTGGAGTTTGGTGCAGTGGTTTGGCCTGGCACCGTGAGCCTCTTCTCGAGCTCGCCGAAGAAGACGAAGACGACGGCGAGTTGAGAATTTGAGTGGTTCTGGCGTGTGAGTGCGTTTGAGCTGGGCTGGGGTGGCTTTTATAGGCGCAGCAAGGAGCTCGCAACGACTGGAATTGCCTGGAGAATTGAAGCGGGCTGGAGGTGACAACACGGCTGCATCCCGGCGAAGTGACGCGCTCCAGCGGCCGTGCCGGCTTTTGCAGCTTGGCGCACAGTCCTGGTTGATGCAACGGCGAGTTGATGCTTCCCCCAGGCATGCTTGCAACGTGGCGCAACTGTGCTGTCGTTGTCGGGCGCGCGCGCGGGAGAACGAAGGCGCTGCTGGCGGGCGAGGCGATTCCACGGTGGCGAACACAGTGCGCACACGCGGCAGGAAGACAGTGGCGGAGGTGGCGACGCTGAAGACCGCCGGCGACGAAGCCACGGCAGCGGCAACGGCGACGACCAAAATCCGGCGCTCGTGGTCGATTGAACGCCCTGGTCGTGCACAGTAGCCTGGTCGAACCAGGGACTGATTTGCGATGATTTTTGGTTTGGTTTTGGACTAAACCGCAAATCCGGTCTTTGAGAGGTTTAATTTGAGATTTGATTTCATGGCTGAGTATAATATTTCTGTTAATACCCATTTAGCTCAATTTTGGAGAAGGTTTGATAAGATTTGAGGGATTTCACCTATTTTCGAAAATAGGGTAAAATTAGGGTAAACTAAATCTGGATTTTGTCGATCTCGAATTCTGGTGATTGGAGAGAGATTTTGAAGTCTGATCAAACAGGAGATCTGTATCAAATAGCATTTGGGAGGTGTTCCCTGAAGAAATTCTGGAGTTGGAATTGATTTGCAAATTTTAGCCTTTTCAGGCTTCCAGGTAAACAGAAAAGGACATATTCACAGTAAATTTGGACTAATCTGCGAAAAGTGTTTAGAGGAATTAATCTGGCTCCCTACTTTTTGAAGTGAGTTGAGGGTGAACCTAGGAACATATTCCAGGGGTTACTTGAGTCTGGATAAGGTTAAATCAAGATAACTCAATTATCTGGAAACTGGGGTACTTAGGGTAAATCTGAGTTTTCCTGTTTTCGAAAACAGAGAGAGGCTTAGGTACTGAGAGTTAGGGTCCGAATCTGATCTGGCTCCTGAAGACTTTTATCTTCAGGGTAACTGGTAGGTTAAATCTGGATGGTCAGATCTTGATCTGGATCTAGAGAATAGATTTGGAGATTTTTAGGGTTTGGGAGAGATTAGAGTTCAACTGATCTGGCTACTACTACAGAGATACATGCATGCAGGGTTTTTATGCAAAACTTTTCACCCCCAAAACTAGGGTGTTACAGTTACTCAGTATGCACACATGCTTGCAGATCGCCATGTCGAAAGACCAATATGAAAATGCAAAGATTATATATCTTCGACAAATCTGGGCACAATATGTCATGGAGGAAGTAGCGCCCAACCATCCAGCATGACAATTTTCTCCTTTTCGTGTACTCTGCATAGACTGTTTATATACATGTGAATAAATATATATATGTGAATAAATGTCCACATTGGATTGCAATCTGTATTTGTCCATACATATGTGAATAAATGTGAATAACTGCCTAATGTGTCAATTTGTTCTATGAATTTACCTTGCATCTGTACTGTATTGTGTATCCAATCTATACTGTATTGCATCTGTACTGTATATGTGAATGTACTGTATTGTGAATGCAAATAAAGTACTGTATCTGTGAATGCTCTATCGGTAAATTCATCAACAACCGAGAGACTACTTTACTTTTTTCTATCGGTACAATCAAAATTAACCGTTAGAAGAATGTGACCTTTCCTGCCGGTGAACTCATACATATCCGATAGAGTACTAAGCTTTTTTCTGTCGGTAATATTGTAATTAACCGTTAGAATAGTGGTACTTTTCCAACCACTGACGACGAGTTTTCTATCGGTACACTCCTAATTTGCCGATAGAATATTATGATTTTTTCTGTCGGTAATCTTGTAGTTAACCGTTAGAATAGTGGTACTTTTCAAACCGCTAGCGACGAGTTTTCTATCGGTAAACTTGTAAGATGCCGATAGAATAGTATGATTTTTTCTGTCGGTAATCTTGTAATTAACCGTTAGAATAGTGGTACTTTCCTTGCCGCTGGACGTAAGACTACGACGGGTTTTCTATCGGTAGATTCATAATATGCCGATAGAATAGCGAACTTCTTCTGTCGGTTATTTACAGATAGAAAATGTCCAGTCTTGTTCTATCGTGTCTATCTCTATCGATACAAAAACCGATAGTAGAAGGGTGTTTTTTACCGATAGAAGACTGCATTTCTGTACTAGTGCAAGGTAATATGAGAAACGAGCAAACAAGGGAAGAAAGAAGATCCTATTTGAACCAGGTGACTTGGTATGGGCACATTTTCGAAAGGAGCACTTTCCAGAACAATGTAAAAGCAAATTGCAACCAAGAGCAGATGGCCCATTCAAAGTGCTCAAAAAGATTAATGACAACGCATACAAGATTGATCTTCCAGAGGAGTATGGTGTTAGTCCAACATTCAACGTATCTGATCTCTCTCCCTACATTGGACCATCAGAGTCGAGGACGACTCCTTTTCAAGAGGGGGAGGATGATGCGGACATCACAAGCTCCAACGACCAAAATGTTCGCCCCGATGACCAACATGGTTGCATACAAGACTCTTCGACCAAATTTCAAGGACCGATCACTTGATCTCGTGCCAAGCAAATTCGTGACCAGGTGAATGCTAACTTGAGTCTCATTTCAGATTTAAACAACTTAATGGTGCTTCCAACATCCACTTCTTTGCTTGAACTTAGGTGCATTGGAAGGGACGACGAAGATTGGTCGCACGAATGAGGGTGGTGCAAGGCACACACTGTCTGTCATTTTACAAGCAATTCTGGAGACACTCTGAGCGTCCAACATGGTCATGGGCCACATCCTTAGAAATATAATGAAGTCTAGTTTCGAACGAATGAAACCATGCATCATTTCGACTTCCGAGTCAAAAGTTATGGTCATTTTAGTGGAAGATGCACAACCAGTCCAACCTGCGCGAAAATTGAAGCAACTCTTTTCCAAACGAATTGGTCTCTTGGATATCCAAGGAAACTCTTCATCTAATGGGTGCCTTCACACCTTAATTAGGAGGGTTGGTTGTTCAAGAAAACTTTTCATCTAATGGTTGCTTTCACACCTAAACTAGGAAGGTTGTTCCTAGTATAAATACCCCATGTATTCCAACTATTGGAAGCACTTTTGATCAAACCATTTCAGCTATATGATAGTGCAGCAAGACTACTTGAGTGTTCCTCTACCTTTGCTCTTGTGAGTTCTCTTGGATTCGCGAGAAGGATCTTTACGGGTCCCCCTAGTTCGTGCTCTACGGTTCCGGCCGTTTTGTGTGGATTAGTCCCGGATTGTGGTTCTGCGATTGTTCGGACAGTGGGTCGGAGTTCTTGTAGCTTCGTATCGTCTTCCCCAACGTACGGGTTGCAACCAACCTTGGCAGGTATAAAGCCAGTTACCCCGGCTGTTCGCAGCTAGTTATCTTTGTTCTATGCTACGCCGTGAAGATCGGGCCACCCTTGTGGAGAAACTGATATGCGTTGGCACAGTAGTGATCCATCCGCGCACCAGATATGACATTAATGGGTACACAATTACACAAACACTCAAGTTCAAAAGAGCACTGTGCAAAATAGTGGAGTGAGCGTAGAAGCTTTTCATGAGGACTTCAGTGAAACAGGCCCAACAAGGGTAGTACGTGGATTGAACTCGTACTACGGGTTTATAGAAGAATTTGGGAGCTCTATTACATACTATTCAAGATTCTCCTGTTTCGATACCAATGGGTCTAAATCCCACAGGGTATGAAGGTTGACAGTTACGGTTTCACTTATGTGGATCTCGATAGAGTTGCTTATAAAAATGAGCCATTCATACTTGCAAAGCAGGCCATTCAAGTCATTTATGTCACTGATCCGGCCAATAAGAAGTGGCACGTCGTCTTTCATGGCAAGAGAAGGACTGTTGGAGTTGAAAATGTCATAGTCGAGGAAGAATACAATCAATTTGATGAGATGCCTCCATTTGGAGATGGCGTATAGGTCAATACTGAAGACACCGACTAGGAAGGGTTATACTTTAAAGATAATCAACCGTCCTTATCTCTCTGTTTCCATCGGTATAGCTTATCCTCTAATTCTTGCCTTTTTAGTGCTGTGGCAAGTGGAAAGTTGAGGATAATATGGGTGTGTACGTATGTATGTGCAAACTATCGGTCAAAGTCCCATTTCATATGTATAATTTATTTGAGCATGCTCCACATGGGACTTTTAAGGTTGTAACCTATTTTCGGAGCATTTGGACTTCATTTGCAATATCTGAGTGTTCAAGTGCCTGTCTCCCGATATTATGAAATGTACAGCACAAAATTGCTTCAAACCTAAAATTTCTTCACCAAAATCTTTCAAACTTGATTTCGCTACGCTCTAAATATGTCTATTGAGGTTTCCACCAAGTTTTTGAGCATTTGGACATCATTTGCATACATTTGAGGCTTTTTGGATATTGAAATTTCAGTATTCAGAGTTATAGACTTTCAGATTGTAAAGCACTACATCATTTGCATAGAAGAAATTTTGGAGCATTTGGATAGGCGACTATCGCAAACGGTTCTGAGTTCAGAACCATCTGTGATAGTTGCCTATTAGATGGTTATGAACTCAGAATCATCTGTGATAGCTGCCAGACGGTTCTTTACACAGAACCGTCTGTGATAATCACTCTACATAGTTTAGGGCGGGCTTTGTCACGCTCATTTCCACACTTCGCGACTCTTCACTTCACTTGCCCTAGCTCTCCAGCGATTGCACGCACTGTCTCTCTCCGGCCTCCCATCGTTCGGCACGATCATCTCCATTGCCTCCCCACCGTCCGGCACGATCACCTCCATCGCCTCCCCACCGTCCGATGCGATCACCTGAGTCTCCTCCCCACCATTTCTGCCATTCTTGGTCAATTTTAAGTATATGGGTTTTGTTAGTAATTTGTCTTTCTATTTTATGATAATCTTAGTCAATTTCAAATTACAAACAGTTAATGTTGATTTTCTGAACTATGCTCATCAGTTGTGCTAGTCTAGGTCAATTTACGAATAGTTTCGAGGTCTTGATTTGATATTTGTTTTGGATTTAGTTATACATGTTTGGTAGTTTCAAATTTAGTTGTAGGATTATTAGTTTCAGATTTACTTACACTGTTCTCTATTTCACTTATGTTAGCAATTGATATGTCCGGTGACGAAGTGAACCGGTCGGGGAGTCAGAGTGACCTCTCTGGTGATGAGACGCCTGGGTTGGAGGTCGCCCCGTCCATCGTGGCCTAGCGGCAGAAGAGAAAGGGGCGAGGCTGGATGACATGCATGCGTCTCGACAGGAGGGAAAAGCAGCACATACAGTTCAACGACAACGGGGTGCCGGAAGCTCTGGAGAAACTAGTCGGTCAATACTGCTCACTATGAGGCAAAGTGGCAAGGGAGCGGGTGCCCATCACCACCTCCTAGTGGGGTCAAGTGCCACGAGAGTGCAAGGATGAGCTATGGACAGGGAAGTGATCGACCGGCTGGTAAGATCTCTAACTTAGTGGGATCACTTACTATCCTCGTAACACGCATGCAATGGGTTGTATTGCTAAGTTCTCCTGTTGCAGGCAGCGCTGAGTGCGCAGGCGGCATCTGGAGAGTTCAACCCTAGCAGGGATAGGGATATCCTAATGATGGCGCTGGGAAATAAGGAGCATACGGGCCACGTGCACAGCCTCAGTGCCACTGTGCCGTGGAGGGCAGGTTTCCCTGAGGATGAGGATGGCTAAGAGGACAAAAAGATCCCAGAAAGCCCGCGATGAATGGATCAAGGAGGAGATGCGGTTGGAGTTTTACTAGCGGGACACAGAACTCATGTAGGAGTTGGCGGAGATGCGAGCAATGTATCATGAGCTAAGACAATCGACCAGGGGCATCCCCCCTACAATAGCGCAATTATCAAGCCTCGTTCTTGGCCGCCGTAGCAGCTGCGCGTCCGCACTGGGGTCTTCACATCTAGAGCCCTCTCGAGAGTATCCAGTGGACTTTCTGTAGGTAATGACCGCTTTTCTTTGTTAATTCATTCGAAAGTGAAATTCAATACGTACCCTGATGTCATCTTAATGTGCACTATTTGTAGGAACCCGCCTCCTACAAGCTTATGGTGCTGGCCTGTCTCTTCCAGGTCAAAGTTGGCCGTGGGATGGCGCAACCATGCACGGTGGGGGCGACAATCCACGGTGTCCCTCTATCTGAGGGTTTTGTACGGGTCTAGGTGGACACTGTCTCTGACCATTGCTAGGGATTTTCGTTGGACAAGCCGACAAACGACGAGATTACCACTCTCGGGGCTGCAGTGCACATGTTCGTGCAATGGCCCAAGAAGGACATTGTAACACCCTAGTTTTGGGGGTGAAAAGTTTTTGTATAAAAATCCGGCATGCATGTATCTCTGTAGTAGTAGCCAAATCAGCTGAACTCTAAATTCTCTCAAACCCTAAAAATCTCCAAATCTATCCTCTAGATCCAGATTAAGATTTGCCCATCCAGATTTAACCTACCAGTTACCCTGAAGATAAAAGTCTTCAGGAGCCAGATCGAATTCTGACCCTAACTCCCAGTATCTAAGTCTCTTTCTGTTTTCGAAAACAGAAAATTCAGATTTACCCTAAGTACCCCAGTTTCCAGATAACTGAGTTATCATGATTTACCCCTATCCAGACTCAAGTATCCTTTGGAATATGTTCCTAGGTATATCCTCAACTTACTCCAAAAAGTTGGGAACCATATTGTTCCATCTAAACACTTTTCGCAGATTAGTCCCAATTTTACTGCGAATAAGTCCTTTTCTATTTACCTCGAAGCCTGAAAAGGCTAAATCTACAAATCAACTCCAACTCCAGAATTTCTTCTGGCAACACCTCCCAAATGCTATTTGATGCAGATTCCCCTTCTGATCAGACTTCAAAATCTCACTCCAATTACCAGAATCCGAGATCGACAAAATTCAGATCTATTTTACCCTAATTTTACCCTATTTTAAAAAATAGGTGAAACCCCTCAGATTTTATCAAACTTTCTCCAAATTTGTGCTAAATGAGTATTAATAGAAATATTATACTCAGCCATGAAATCAAATTACAAATTAAACCTCTCTAAACCCAGATTTGCAATTCAGTCCAAAGCTAATAAAAAACCATCGCAATTCAGTCCCTGATTCGACCACAGGTTGCTGTTCACGACCAGGCTTCACAAACCGACCAGATTGCTATTTCAACTTCGACTAGGCCTGTTCAATCGACCACATCTTCAGGATTCGACCGCAGCAACCGATTTCGACCACGAGCTGTTGCCTTGGACTTCGACCACGACCTGGATCCAGCACGCGAGCACGGGAGATTCGACTTAGGGCACGCGCTGCTGCTGTTTTGCTTCGACCTGCAGCTACAGTACACGGTCAGTTGATTTCTTCGACCGTTGCTACGCCCGTGAACTCCTAGCCGTTGATCACCAGCATAGCCATCTTAGCCGCGGCCTCGTCGCCACGTGGTAGGATCTTGTTCGCCACTGTGGAGTACCTCCTCCAGCACCGGCCAGATCTTCACTCTCCCGCGTGTGCCCGACAGCCACAGCAAAACCGTGCCACGTTGTAGCCATGCCACGATCGGGTTTCACTTCACCATCCCTTCACCGCAGAGACAGCAGCGCGCCGACGCGACCGGTGAGGACGTCGTTTCGCCGCCTGTCATCGCCGCCGGTCACTTTCCAGTCAACTCAAACCGGATTCAACTCCCTGTGCAATTGTAGACGTTGGGAGCCTCCCCAGCCACGCCTATTTCAACCCCCTGGTCTTAGCAACCCTCTCACACTCCTTCACACCAGCAACCAGTAAAACTCGCCGTGTTTCTTTTCTTCCCCGGTGAGCAGCAAGAAGGGGCTTCAGTGCCAAGCTTCCCCACTGCCTCCTCCTTCAATCCAGCACTCCCAGTGAGCTTCTCTCATCTCCCTCATACTTCTCAAGCTTGGAATTTAGTTTAAATGCTCTCTGTCACCGGCAATCGCCGTGTTTCATCTAGAACTCCGATGAGCAATTAATCCTCAACCAGATCGATTCAACCTGGGTTTAGAGAGGAGAAAACTGCATTTAAACGCCCATGCAAAAAATGCACTCTTCGCCGGTTTATCCTTGAATGAGTTCAACCGTGTGAGCAATCTCATGACTGCTCATAAGGTTTGGACCACCCTCGAAGAAATTTATGAGGGCACAACAAAGGTTAAAGAGGCAAAGTTGCTAATGGTGAGGCAAAAATATGAGACATTCACCATGTCATCAACTGAGTCCGTGGATTCCATGTTTACTCGGTTGAATAACATTGTGAACGAACTCAAGGGTCTTGGTGTTGTTTTTACTGACATTGAGATTGTGAGAAAGATGCTTAGGGTCTTACCGGAAAGCTTCGACACTTTGGTCATGGTTCTCACAAACTCCGATTTATCGACCACAACACCAATCGATCTTTATGGGAACCTCATCACCCATGAGATGCACAAGAAGGAGAAGAAAGAAGCAGCTGAACCCTCGGAGACAAAGAAGAAAGCTTTGGCCTTCAAAGCCAACGCAAGGAACGATTCAAGCGATGGCTCCTCCGATGAAGACCTCTCATGGTAAAGAACACTCAAAAACTTCTTCGCATGTTGCATAAGAAGGGTGTCAACCTTGACACACGACCAAAGGGACCAAAGCAAAACAACTTCAAGGACATCATTTGCTATGGATGTCATGAGAAGGGACACATAGCATCAAGATGTCCAAACAAGAACAAGGTGTGGAACAAGAAGAAGAAGTTCTTCAAGAAGAAGAATGAAGAAATCAAAGAAGCCTGCTTTGGAGAGTGGATGTCCGGAGGCGAGAGCTCCGACTCCGACTCGGACAACGAAAGAAGTTGCTCCAAGAAGATGGCCGGATTAGCTCTCGGCAACATCAACACTTCAACTAGTTCATCCATTTGCCTTATGGCCAAAGGCGATGAAATGGTACACTCTAACGATCCATCATATGATGATTTAGTTGAAATGATAACTGAATTAAATGAAGTTTTTGGAAAAACTAAAAAGAAATATAAGGCGCTTAAGGAAGAACATTCTTCCCTACACGCTCAATACTCCGAGCTTACAGATTCTTATGAAAGCATGCTCATAAAAGATGTTACAAATACCTCATCTAAGGTAGATGCTTCAACTTCATGTAATTTGGATGATTCTCCCTCTAGTAGTCATCACATTCCATGTGTTTCTAATGATAACATATTAAATGCAAATAATGAACTTAAGGCTCAAGTCGAAAGACTTGGAAAAGGCTTAGAAAACTACTACAAGGAAAAATATCTCTTGATCTAATCCTTAGTAAACAAAAATGTTCATTTAGAAAAAAAGGATTAGGATATTTTCAAAAGAAAGGGAAGAAACCAAATTCTATAACTATATTTGTTAAAGCATGCAACACATTTTGTCATAAATGCCATGAAACTGGTCATTCGCATGAAGCATGTCCCTTAATGACTCCAAATTATTTTGATACTTGCTACATGCTTCAAAAGTCGAGGAAAGGTTATTCTATAGCAAAGTATGTTGGTGCACCCATGTTAAATAAAAAGAAGAAATCTATTTGGGTGCCCAAAGCTTTGATTGCTAACATGGAAGGACCCAAAAAGGTTTGGGTACCTAAAAGAACTTAATTCTTTATATGCAGGTGAACTACAAGACCGGTGGGAGGCATTGGGTGCTAGATAGCGGATGCTCCGAACACATGACCGGTAACAAGAAGTTGTTCACCTCACTCAAAGACAACTCAAGCGAGAACCAAAAGATTACCTTTGGCGACAATCGTCAAGGAAATGTGGTAGGCTTGGGTAAAATCGCAATCTCTAATGATCTATCTATTTCGAATGTTTTGTTGGTCGAATCTCTGAACTTCAATTTACTTTCCGTTGCACAAATTTGCGATTTTGATTTTAGTTGCATATTTTTCCCAAAAGAAGTTTTGGTTGAAAGTTTAAAAGATAAAACCTTGATCTTTAAAGGTTTTAGTTTTGGAAATCTTTATTTGGTTGATTTTCACTCAAAAGATGCATCTCTGTCAACACGTCTTGTCTCTCAAAACTCAAAAGGTTGGCTATGGCATAGACGACTTGCACATGTTGGAATGCATCAATTGAGAAAACTTTTAAAACGTGATTTAGTTGTTGGCTTAAAGGATGTGAATTTTGAAAAGGACAAACCTTGTAGCGCTTGTCAAGCTGGCAAGCAGGTAGCTACTTCACATCCAACTAAGCGCATTCTTTCTACTTGTAAACCTTTGGAACTCCTTCCCATGGATATATTTGGACCTTCCGAGTTCCAAAGTATCGGGGGTAGCAATTATGGTTTTGTAATTGTTGACGATTTTACTCGCTATACTTGGGTCTTCTTTATTTCTTAAAAATCTGAAACTCCCGATGTTTTCAAAAGTTTTGCAAAACGTGTTTCTACTAAATTCGAATTATCCATCAAGAAAATCAATAGCGATCATGGTGGAGAGTTCGTTAATTCAACGCTATTTGATTTTTCTGACTCTCTTGGAATCAAACACGAGTTTTCCACATCCTACACTCCACAGCAAAATGGAGTTGTTGAAAGGAAAAATCGAACACTTATAGAAATGGCAAGGACTATGCTAAGTGAGTATGATACTCCTACTCGCTTCTGGGCTGAAGCCGTGCATACCGCTTGCTATTCTATAAACCGACTTTATTTGCATCGTCTTCTGAATTTGACTCCTTATGAGCTTCTTGTTGGGCGCAAGCCAAATATTTCTTATTTTTGAGTGTTTGGTTGCAAATGTTATATTCTTAAGAAAAGAAATTTTGGTGGTAAATTTCAAAGAAGAGTAGATGAAGGCTTTCTAGTCGGATACTCCACCACTAGTAAAGCTTATCGGGTTTTCAATAAAAATACTAGTTGTATTGAAGAATCTGGTGATGTCGAATTTGATGAAACTAACGGCTCGCAAAAGGAGCAAGTCACTCATGAAGTTTCAGGTGAAGATCTTCAAGAAGCCATGAAGAACATAACCATTGGAGACATCAAGCCAAGAGATGAAGATCAAGAAGATGATGTTAACATTGAGAATGTTGATCAAGATGTATCATCACCTCATGTTGATCCTCCAGACCAAGATCAAGATGAAGCAGTACAAGATGAAGCACCAAGACAGCATCAAACAATCACCAAGGATCACCCTCTAAACCAAATATTGGGTGACGTCAGTAAGGGTGTTCAAACTCAATCTCGTATTGCTGCATTTTGTGAACATCATTCTTTTGTATCTTCTTTAGAACCCAAACATGTTAATGAAGCTTTAAATGATCCTGATTGGGTTAATTCCATGCATGAGGAACTTAATAACTTTGCTAGAAATGAAGTTTGGACTCTAGTTAAAAGACCCAAGGATCGTAATGTTATTGGAACAAAATGGGTTTTTAGAAATAAGCAAGATGAAAATGGTGTTGTAATTAGGAACAAAGCTCGTCTTGTTGCTCAAGGCTTCACTCAAGTCGAAGGTTTAGACTTTGCTGAAACTTTTGCACCTGTAGCAAGACTTGAAGCTATTCGTATTCTTCTTCCTTATGCATCATGTTTTAATATCAAACTTTTTCAAATGGATGTTAAAAGCGCTTTCTTAAATAGTGAAATTTCTGAACTTGTGTTCGTTGAACAACCTCCCGGTTTTGAAGATTCTAAATTTCCAAACCATGTGTTTAAATTGTCCAAAGCTATCTATGGTCTCAGATAAGCTCCTCGAGCTTGGTATGAACGACTTAGAGACTTTCTTTTATCAAAAGGTTTTAAAATTGGGAAGGTTGATACAACTCTCTTTACAAAGAAAATTGAAAAGGATTTGTTCATTTGTCAGATTTATGTTGATGATATTATGTTTGGATCTACTAATGAACATTTCTGTCATGAGTTTGGAGAGATGATGTCTAGGGAGTTCGAGATGTCCATGATTGGTGAGCTGAGCTTCTTCCTCGGTCTGCAAATCAAGCAACTCAAGAACGGCACATTCGTGAGTCAAACAAAATACGTGAAGGACCTGCTCAAGCGCATTGGGATGGAAGACGCTAAGGCAATCAAAACTCCCATGGCAACCAATGGACATCTGGACATGGACAAAAGCGGCAAATCGGTCGATTCTAAATTGTATAGGTCTATGATTGGTAGTCTTTTATACCTTACTGCATCTAGGCCTGATATCATGTTTAGTGTGTGCTTATGTGCTAGATTTCAGTCAGATCCTAAGGAATGTCATTTAATTGCTCTTAAAAGAATCCTTAGGTATTTAAAATACTATCCCAGCTGAAGCTGAATATGTGTTTGCTGGCAGTTGTTGTGCTCAATTATTATGGATGAAGCAGACATTTTTGGATTATGGAATCATTTTTGATAAAGTGCCACTATTGTGTGATAATGAAGTGCCATTAAAATTGCAAATAATCCTGTTCAACATTCTAGAACTAAGCATATTGAAATACGGCACCATTTTATTAGAGATCATGTGGAAAAAGGAGATATTGATGTAAATTATGTTAGAACTGATATGCAACTAGCTGATATCTTCACTAAACCCCTAGATGATTTAAGATTTTGCTTCTTAAGGGGTGAACTGAACATTATTGATATATCAAATGCTAGTTTATGTGCTAAAAGTGTTGTTTGTATAAAAATATTATTATTTTATTCCCTCTCTGGTCTTAGACTGCTTCTGGTCGAAATTGACCAAACTGACAGTCAGTTCCTATAACTGACAGTCAGTTTAGTGCTTAGGAGCCTAGTCTTAGTCTCTGGTCGAAGTCATTGTACTAACTGACAGTCAGTTATGTACACTTGATTTTGGTCGTAGCTCCTGGTCGAGTTCGAGTCTCAAACTGACTGTCAGTCTCATACACTGACTGTCAGTTTCAAAACTCAGCTCTGTGAACTGACTGTCAGTGTGGTACACTGATTGTCAGTTCCAAGTTTCTGAGTTTGGAACTGACTGTCAGTTTGGGTCTCCAGAACCCTTAAAACCCTCAATCTGTTTTTTTGTCTCTTCGATTCTTCTCGCCGCCGTTTCCTCTTCTTTCCTCCTCCTCCTTGCTCCCTCTACCCACCACTCATCACCGGTGATCTCTTCACCGCCGACGAGCCACGCCGCCACACTTTGCCGTACCTCCTCATCGTTCGCCGCTGCCGTCCTTGCTCGGATCGACCACTTCGGCCCCCTTTCCTCTGTTCACCGGTTTTGTTCTTCGGCGCCACTTTTCCTCGACGAGTGCAGACTTTTGTGGTCCTCCTCGTCATGTTCTGCAGCTGATTTGGTCGTCTGCTCCGCATTGGCTTCAACGACCACTTCAGTTCAGTCTCTGCCTTCTTTGTTCAGGTCGATTCCTTTCCTTCTCTGTTTCTCTTAGCCATGTCTGATCTGCCGGGTCCGTCTCGACTCGTGGCCCGACGGAAGAACGCGGCAAACAGCCAGCGTTCATCAGGTCAAACATCTGAGAACCGGCCTTCGCCTCCGCCTGAACGCGTGCCCGTGGATTATTCCCGGTGGCACGCGAGCCGTCTTCGCACACTCCGCTCCACAAACCCGTATCTGTCGCCGCGTCCCACTGGTCGCGACGCGTGCAACGTCCTCACCTATTTCACAAACCTCCACCTAGACCTGTTCACCAGCGTCTATAGCCGTGCACCCATCTTCGCCCACCGCTCTCTGTCATGGGGTACGATCGCCTCTCGCACAGGCATCGCCACCCTCGCAGAGCTCTTTGGCACTGTAGGGATCCGCGACCTTGTCGCCGATTCCTCTTTGCACTGGGCTGAGGGGCCCATTCGCCAGTTCTATTCTACCGTTTTTATCTCCCCTCAGCGCGACTTCATGACCTTCATGACAGGCCTCCAGGTCTACACTGTCACGAAGGAGCAGTTGGAGTCCGCATTTGGACTGGTGCGCCCTTCTTCTGGCCTCCAGCTCCATAGCCTTCCAGATCTGGAGCATTGGGAGGTGGCCATGCTTTACTCCAGCCCGTTCCAGCTCCATCACATTGCCGGCCTGCGCCGCGATGTAGACCTAGCTCTACGGATCCTCCGTCTCACTCTGGTCCCCATGAGCGGAGATAGGGCTAGGGTCACCTATCTGGCCCTCCACATCCTGATTTCCATCTTCCAGGAGGAGCCCTTCGATGTTGCTGATCTCATCATTAGTGAGATTCAGCACGTTCTTCTTTCTCCGCGCCGTCAGCTGATATACGCTCCGTATATCATGGCGGTGCTTCTTCACATCCGGGCTATGGATTCTGAGCTGCCACGGCCCCATCATCCGCTTCTCTTCTATACTCCAGGCCAGGCTGATCGCAGGCTCGGTGCTCGCCCTGCTGCGGCTGTGGACCCTGGTTCTCCCGCATCAGATGATGATGCTGCGGGGGAGTCAGAGGACGATGCTCCTGCTCAGGAGACTGCTCCAGCTCCAGCAGCGGAGACAGGCACCGGATCAGCATCTTCCTCTCAGCTTCAGGCGATTCTCCAGGTGCAGCAGCAGATCCTCAGCACCCAGGCGGAGCATCATCAGATGTTGCTTCGGTTGATTGCTCAGCAGGAGGAGATATTGCGTCGCCTGCCTGCTTCCGGATCGTCGGTCCCTCGCAAGAGGGCCCGCCAGGCTTTGTCTTCTCCGAGCACACC
This sequence comes from Pharus latifolius, assembly GCA_019359835.1. Taxonomy (NCBI): domain Eukaryota; kingdom Viridiplantae; phylum Streptophyta; class Magnoliopsida; order Poales; family Poaceae; genus Pharus; species Pharus latifolius. The sequence goes on from CM033322.1 coordinate 63,833,628, forward strand.
ATCAGGACCTGCTGATCCAGCTCCTGCAGTACCTGCCTCGTTTCCAGCTGCTACTCCTCCGTCTTCTCCAGCCGTCGATCCGACTGCATCTCCAGCAGGCTCCAGAGATACAGCTGTTTTAGGAGTTTCTTCAGATGATGAGCATTAGGCTCCATCTTTTGTATTGCCTCCCTTTTTGTGCATGATGCCAAAGGGGGAGAAGTGTTTTTGGATATTATAGTATTTTGGAGATATTGGTTCATATGTCTTTAGTTTTTATACTATGGATGTCACTTGTAGTTATGGATGATTGGATATGGGCTTATTTGGTTTATGATATCTGTGTAGCTCTGATATCTTGATATATATATATGACATCTTGGTTTTGAGACTTGTATGCTTGTATGCTCTGATACTTATTTACATGACTTGGTGATATATGCATATCTGTGAGTGCCTGTATGTATGAGATACCCTGATGTATATGTGTTGGTTTATACTCTGATATGATGAGACGCATATACTCATGGGGAGTTATTTCCTTTATTTTATTATTGAACACTTGTTGTCATCAATCATCAAAAAGGGGGAGATTGTTGCATCTAGGCCTTTATGCCTAACCCTAATTTTGATGATTAATGAAAACAGAGTGTTTAGGACTAACTGTGCTTTTTTGAGAATGATTAATACAAGGCTCCGTTGGGAAGATTGTCGAAATGAACAAAACGAACCCAACGCAAAAGACGTAAAAGCACAAGTCGCAAAAATGAAGACAAGATGAAAATGTGAAAAAGGAAAAGACCTAAGGTAATCCGTAATTTATTTTAACCGATCTCGGCGTTTGGAGATGATCGGTTAGGAAAATTGTTTTTAGTTTTAACCGTACTATAAAGAGGGGTGGCGAAAGTCCTCTCTTTATCTCCAACATAAACCGAGAAACTTAGGTCATTGCATTGCATCATTTTTGGTTGGATTTGGTTTGAACTTAATTTGAAAAATCTGGTTTTTCAGTTCAGTTTTTGACAGCAGAAGAGTTTTTCGATTTTCTAAAAAGATCTAGGAAGATCTGATTTTTTCTTCTGTTGATAAAAATGTAGCCCTTGAAATTATCTTTCAAACGAGTTATTAAACACCACTTTTAGATTTCTGGATTTAAAGTTATCTCTGTTTTTGTTCAAGCTGACTGTCAGTTTGCTGAACTGACTGTCAGTTTGAATGTCAGTTTGTTTAAACTGACAATTGTCCAGAGAGGGTGTATTTTGGGCTAAAACTTTTTGTACTAAACTGACTGTCAGTTTGTCCATACTGACTGTCAGTTGGGGTTTCGACCACAGTGCTTTTAACTGAGTTTCTATTTGGTTTTGGTCGAGTATGTGGTCGAACTGACTGTCAGTTGTGGGTTTCAGTTTTCCTTAAACGACCACGAACGGCTAGCAAATTTTTATCAGTAAATTTTGTCAGCCGTTGTGCACTAAACTGACTGTCAGTTTGAGTTGCTGATTTTCAGCCCTAACTCCAACGGTTCATTTGATTCTTGAGGCTATAAAAAGGGGCTTTGGGCATGAGTTTTGAAACAACAAGCAGTAGCATTTCTTATACACTCTTGAGCTTTAGTTTTCCACTTAAAATCTTGGTATTTTGATCAAGTCGAGTGTTTTTCGATCCACCGAGAGTTTTAGTTCTTTTGCATTTACATTCACTTAGCTTCTCGGTGCATGTTTGGAGGTCTAGAGAAGACCTCGCTGCCTGTTACTCTTGGTGAGTGCCCTCACCTAGACGGTTCGGAGGCGTGGCTGTTGACCTCTCCAAAACGGAGATTGTTGGAGAGGCTCGGCAAGCTTGTACAAGGCATCGGTGCTCACCTTTCCAGAGTGGACAAGGAGCAACCTTAGTAGATAATACTCTTCGTGAGTATTGAGGCAAAACTCAAGTGACTTGAGTGCTTCAACGAGGACTAGTGGAGACTGGGCGAGTCTCCGATACCTCGGTAAAAACAGCTGTGTTCGTTCTCTATCTTCTCTCTTTAATATATTAAATTGCATTTGGTTCTTCTTGGTATTAAAACTTGTTTTTATTTGAAGTTTTTAAAAGCCTCCTATTCACTCCCCTCTAGTCGGCATCCTTGATCCAACAATATCACCCAAGGGGAAGTGTAGGGACCCACTAACTGAGTCTAGTATAGTAATAAATATCTAACATACTGACTTTAATTGTCAACTACATTTATTTGTTCAATCTCAATTGTACATATTTCTGAAATATTGCATGAAACTTACAATTTGATTGATTTTGAGCTGTATATATGAAATGCACGCTATTGTCCATGTTTCTAAGTTCTGTGCATGTATGAAATGAACTGTATATATTTCTGAGTTTTGTGCGTGTTTGAAATTAACTATATATATGCAATGCTATTGTACAGAGGGCATGGCTAGCATGATTCCTGAGGCTAGCCACAAAAAAAAGAAAAATATTTTTAATAAAATTAATATGCACAGACGGTTTTGAGATAAAAACAGTATGTCATAAATCGATCTATGTATGTATCACAGAGTATTACAGACGGTTTTAACCTCAAAACCGTCTGTGATACTCATACTACCACAGACGGCTATAATCTCATACTATCATAGAGTATCACAGAAGGTTTTGAGATTATAACCGTCTCTGATAAGGACACTATCCCAGATGGTTTTGACCTCAAAACTGTCTGTGATACTCAGCACATCACAAATGGTTCTGGGATTATAACCTCCCGTGGAAGTATGAGTATCACAGATAGTGTTGTGCTTATAACCGTCTCTGATAAGGACACTATCCCAGATGGTTTTGACCTTAAAACCGTCTGTGATACACATACTAGTACAGACGGTTCTGAGCTTGAAACCGTCTATGATAAGGACACTATCCCAGATGGCTTTGACCTCAAAACCGTCTTTGATACTCATACTACCACAGACGGTTTTGAGATTATAACCGTCTGTGGTAGTACGACTATTATAGACGGTGTTGCGCTTATAACTGTCTGTGGTAGTATGAGTATCACAGACGGTTTTGAAGTCAAAACTGCCTGTCATAGGAAAAATCACAGACGGTTCATAACTGTAACACCCTGGGTTTAGGGGTGAAAACTTCCTTTTTCATGAACATCATGCATGCATGAATCTGTAGTAGTAGCCAGATCAGTCAGACCCTAATCTATCTCAAGTCCTAAAATTTCCAAATCTATCATGTGAACCCAAATCAAGATCAGATTTTTCAGATGAGATCTATCAGTTACTCTGAGCATAAAAGCCTTCAGAAGCGAAATTCAATTCTATCTCTAACTCTCCGATCTTGCGATCCTTTTCTGTTTTCGAAAACAGAAATTTAATTAATATCCTAATTACGCTAAATACTCTGAACTTAGATTTAGGCAAATCTTGACCTAATCCAGACCAGATTATTGTTGGATTATGATCATGGGTATGCCAATGCCTTAATCCAGAAAGTTGGCAGCCAGATTTCATCATTTAAGCCTTTTTCACATATTAGTCCAATTGTATCACGAATCAGTCCTTTTTCTGATATCTGGAAACCCAAAAAGGCTAATATCCTCAAATCAACTCTAAATTCAAATCTGTTTCAAGGAACACCTCCCAAATGCTAATTAATACAAAATCTTCTTTTATCAGAATACCCAAACCTCTCTCCAATTACCTTGAATTTGAAAATAACCCAAACTCAGATCTTAATTACCCTAAAATACCCTATTTTCAGTTTATATCAAGGACCATTAAATCATGCTAGATTTTACCAAATTTCTTGCTGGATGAGTATAAGGTATAAGTTTATACTCATCTATGAAATAAGATTGCAAATTATCTCTCTCTAAGTCAGAAATTACAAATCAGTCTAGAAATCAAACAAAGATTCTTGCAAACAAGTCCCTGGCTCGACCACACCTGCAGTTCACGACCGGAGCAGCTATTTGCAACCAGAGCTCGCAGTCCCTTCGACCTCGATCACAGCCAGCAGTGCACAGTGTTCGACATCGACCACTTCGACCAGCGCCCTGCGACTGCGACCAGGTGCGCCTTGTCGCCCTGTCTTTGCCGCCGATCGAGCGCCGCTCTAGCCCGTGCTTTTTCACAACCGTGTTTGCATGCGCAAATGTGTTTGCACCTTAGCTATTGCCGTGGCAGTCCTTGTCCAGCACAACAGCAGCTCGCGCGCCAGAGACAAGCTACACCTTCTCGTTTGCTCGCCGTTGCTTCAACCCGAAGCCTCCACCGGTGCAAGCATCTTAGCCTCCAACCAGTGAGCTTCGCTTCACCTTGCCTTGCCTTTAAATAGCAGTCCAGAGCAGCTTCTTCATCTCCAGCACTGCCCTCCAGAAATTCTTAGCCAATTAAACAAATTTCCTTCGACTTTGTCTTCTTCTCTGGTGAGCCGCCGACGAGGTCGACGACGCCAGCTTCATCCACTACATCAATCTCCAAATTGAAGCCACCAGTGAGTTTCCCTCATCAAACTCTCTGTGCAGTATCATTTAATTGAACCCCCGTGGCCCACATCGCCGGTGATCGCTGGAATTGCCAAAACCCCTGTTCCAGCTTTACAACTCGATTCAATCCAAATTAACCTTCGATCCAGTAGAGTAAATTGATCAGTGATCTATGTTTAGTAAGCCAGTGCATCAAGATGTTGAAATTGAGCTCGAATCGAAGCTATCTCCAAGTTTGAGCTTCACCAGTCATCGACTCTCGCCGCCAGACTTCTTTGGTGATGCTCCGACCAAATTGATCGTGCCAATAGCTTTCTTATGCTTCCCTCTTACTCCTCGAGCAAGGAATTCAGTTCAAACCTTATGAGCAAAAACCCCCAAATCCAGTGTCTTCTTCTCCTGCGCCGGCCACCGGAAATCTGTTCCCGGCCGATCCAGCTCCAGCCACCTTGTCCCTTAGATGAATCTTGATCTCCTGAACAATTTTGTCTACTAACTCGACATCTAATTCGGTCTAAATCAAAAGTTATAGCTATGCCCTAATCTCTGTCCAATGCCATGACTGGTAATTCCAGCCACCGTGTTCTTCGCCGATTTTCACCACTTTTCGGCCATCTCCTGCCCTAGAGACTGTTGAGTGAATTGTTCTTGCTACAAAGGCCTATCTCCCAGACAAATTGGTGCATCAATTGGAGCCCTAGATCAAAAGATATGGTAAACCCTAGTTTCTGGCCATGTCAGCCCAATGCCAATCTATGTCAGCCAGTGGCATTGAACCTTTTTACCTACTTCCAGCCATGCATTTTGAGCATAACCATGTCCCTTAGATTGCTAATGTTGTGATCTACATTTTCTTCTTCTATCAAAACTTGAGTTGAGCCCTTTATCAACCATTGACCCTTTGTCGACGCCTTGAACCGAATGTCGACCTGAAGACATTCTTCGATTTTGGGCAAACCAGCCGCGGACTTGATGTCCATATTGCAGCCTTGAAGCCCTAAGAATTTCTAACACCATCCTGAGCTCATATTCTATAATTCCAGGGTCTTGACCCAGATCAGCTTGCAATCTCAGTCCGTTACATCATCGCCAAGATCTTTTCTCTTAAAAGCATGTTGCATACAGATTTTAAAGTATTTAAAATAGTTTGTGATCTTTGTGTGCTTGTTTGATTGGAGAGTAGATCAATAACCCGAGTACGAAGACTTCGTCGCAGACTCGACATCAACTGCTGTTTCTTACGACGCGGAAGACAAGTCATAGTCTTGATAATCTTGAACCTATATTTTATGAATTGCTATGATATGACATTGAATATAAATAATATTGCATGTGAAAGAATGGTTGAATTATGAATTGGCAGTTTTAGGCTGGATGCCTATGAAATGTGAAAAGATCAATTAGTGAGCCATGAATTATTATATGTACTTATATATATTCATGAAATAAAACCCCTAGCCGTGACCAGAATTTTGGTTTGGAATGGCGGTAGCACTGGAGGTGCTTAACTGCAAAGGATGAGCAGGCACTGAAGGTGCATGGTTTGTGGTATGATCTAGTCACTGGCATATAAGAACTAGAACCTTGTGTTGTGCGTTTAATGGCATGAACAACGTGCTAACCGCAAGCCTGGTATGGGACAGGCCTGAACAAGTACTTATGCAGATCGCACATGAAACCCTTGCATGAGATGGGAAGTGATGCACGATTTTACACGGAGTGCGGCTCCCACACATATCACTGAATGTGATTGCACGCTGACCCAGAAATGGGAAGAGGCATTCGGGGTGGGGGTTTACGTACAACCCACCACAACTGTGGTTCGCGAGAGATCCACAGGGTCAGGGGTGAATTGTGAGTGAAACATAACAAAAGTTCTTCTTATCTCCACCTTGCCACTCACAGTATGCAGTGAGCCAGGGGTCCATTCATTTTGATAGGAAGGGCATGAAAGTGGAATATCTTGCAGGTAAATTGGTACCTCTCTGCAGAGTTAAAAACATGTTCGAATACTCCGAGCTCCCAGGTTTATAGGAGTCTGTTGCGTTGGATTAAATCCACGAGGTGTGGCAGAAGTATGTTTTCTAAGTAAAATTTGATAAGTCAAGATTACCCAAATGACATGTGTTGTCATGATAAGGGGTGCTGCCGTGGGCTGTCGTGTGTCGACATGTGGTGGTAGTGCTATAATTTAGTGAACATGAATAGCGATGCTATGTTATGAAAAGTGCTGCCATGAGATGAGATATAAAAGAAAATATTATTTTACAAACATCCACACTTCTTTACTAGCATAGGTTCATATCATCACTACTACATGTATCTACTCTTACCTATGACTTGCTGAGTATGTAAGTACTCACCCTTGCAACCTACAAATCAGTAGATGGAGCGTTCCATGATCGAAAGGTATGGGGAACTTTGTGGATCCAGAAGAAGGAGAGTCAGTTCCGTCAAAGTCCTGATGTGTGTTGTTCTGCCGTCAACTTCTCTTTGTGGGAGGGTCACCTATCTTCTGCTGTGTAGAAGTTTTTATTTTGCTTTAACTAAACCTTGAATGCCGTGAAGGTATTGTAATCCTTTTATGTAATATTAAGGCCAGTAGGCCACACTGCTTAAATATTTTGTAAGTTTTTCTGCTGCAATGTGAATATACTCCTGTGCTTGACTTATCCTGGGAAGTCAAAGGTATGCATATATTGGTAGCTATAGCAAGCTAGGTCTCCACGGGAGTAGTCATAGTCCCAGTTTTGGGGCGCGACAATAACCGTCAGTGGTAGTACTCGAATATCACTAACGGTTTAGAGCCATCTGTGATGACTGTCTTGAACCAACTATGATAATGTATTCTGTAGTAGTAGTTGCGACTGGCCAAATTTTTAAGGTCCTATTCTTGCCTAAACCTTTGGTCGCAGGATGGGCGTTCTTGAGCTTCTTCGATGTAGAACCACTCGAGTGTATTACATCATCGCTGATTCACCTCTTCTGGCCCGTTTTGGTGCTCAAACAGCTAATGTGAATCAAAAAGAACTACTTTGGTAAACTGCTATTCAAAATCAAACATAAAAGATTATTCAAAAGAGCAATACCTTTCGACGCGCCTGACGGAGATTCAATTATACCTTTCAGTGGTCGAACGGGACTACAAGAAATAAAGAGCTAAGTAACTTTCCTTCCTGTGGTCATGGAACGTCATAGCAAGAGATAATAAGGAAGTCTAAGATATTCTAGACTTAGCCAACCCTTACAGATGTTTATCTTGTATTGTTAATAATTATGATCACAAATCCTTATGATCGTAACACTTATCATCAAAAGAGTTCATAGTTGAATGGACTCTCTTACCTATGATCACCCTAATCGTAGAGATAAGGTCATAGCCAATACACGACCAAATGTATACTATTTATCTGTACCTTGTCGGTGAACCAAAACCTAGAAATACCTATGAGACAAAGGGCTAGTTGAGAACCCATCTGCCGATCAGAGTCTAAAGGTCCAACAGTTATGTGGTTATGTTTATTTGACCATACCAAATGTTTATATTTATTCGACCATACCCGGTGGTTATGCTTATTCGACCATAACCTTTGGATACTATGACCCTTTATTTCCCTATGAATGTCATAACTCCCTAACATGGTAACTATCAAGAAGGTAAATGTGCAATCATTCATAAACGTGCAACCACTCATATTCACACATTCTGAAAAGTGCGCATCCGCCACCCGGTGACCTTCAATTCTTTAACTGACGACCTTCGACAAGCTATAAGAGGAGAGAGGTTCTAGATTTTTTGGGGGGTTTTTTTTGACAACCAAGAGAAGTGGATAGAGCATGGAAAGAGGTTTTTAGGCCATTCAAGAACAACTCTTGGTCTTCTCTGTAATCCTTTACACCCTTAGTGAAATCACAACAGAGTAGGACTATTACTCAGTTGCCGAGGACCCGAACCTGTATAATTGCTATGTCTCCGGTGTGTCTAAATTTACGGTATTTCCTCTGGGTCATTGTTAGAAGTGCTTCCCTACGGTACTATTAAATCTTGTGTAAGTTTGGATTGGAACCTTGTTCCAATCTTCGACATTTGGCGCCCACCGTGGGGCCCATCAAAGCATTCTTCTTCATCACCTGATGTTGTATCTATAGATCATCATGTCTTGTCTGCATGATTCCGAGAATGATTTTGATCTCAAGAATTGCATCGACATTGACGTGGATGATGATACTCTTCTAATGGAAGAAGACGATGTCGCCTAAGAGCCTTGTGCCGAGGAGAATCTTTCCCCGGACCTAATCATTGACCAGGAACTGGAGGAAACAATTTACTCATCTTCAGTGAGTCCTGCCATGCCACAACCCATGCAGGTGTTGAGGATCCTGATATTTCAATATCAAAGATGGTTAAATCCAATGATCATCGTGCGTTGGGTCTGGACGATTCTGCTCCAGATAACCTTTATCCTATCGTTGACTTCGAGCGTGACTCGAACGAAGAGGATATGCTTTCTCTGTCTAAGATCTCAGCTCCTCGGGAATTTGCTGGACTTTCTGAGGAAACTCCTCGATAACGTCTTGCAAGGGAGGAGGTAGACAGCAAATGACAACAAGATGAGGCTCACGAACATTGGTAGAAGAAGTTCGTAAGGCCATAGAGGAAACTTTACACCTTGCATGACTTCAACAAGACACCACTAGTCATGTCCTTGGCCCTGGGACATCTCGCCAACGACATTTTGGTGGACGTAAGCACGGTCAGAACCGCCTACAGATCTAGAATGTTCGCCAACAGCCGAGGTGATCATGGCTAGAACACCTTTGGCTCCCCGAAGGAGTACTCAAGATCGCATCCGTGTGATTGTCGAGGCACTCCGCAACCCTCCTACTGGTTTTACTAATGATGAGGAGGTGATATTCGCAAGAGTTCTTGCAGAAAACCTCAATGGAGTTGCATCAAATATAACTCCTACCGCATCATTGCGGTCGATATACTATTACTGGGAAGGGAGTAGTGCTCATCATAACCAGAGGGAGCATACTCATGCCCGATTGGCATCAGACCATCATGGCCACAATAGGATCTGTAGGACTGATTATTCTCGTGGTCATACTTGTGATCCGACGCGTTCATGTTTGGGTCCACGACAAGAAGACCCTCATGCCACTTCTTCTCGTGGCCACGTTGATGGTCATGACAATCGACAGCCACAGACTTCCTATGTAGGCTATAAATGTGGGGATCCTCATTTGAGGAATCCGGTGACAACCGCCCAGGTGGTGCACTTCAAAAGGTACATCACGAGCTCACAACAATACAGATAATTAAAATAGGTACAAGGTCACGAGGACCGATATTACAGTATCATAATGCCAAGGATGACGGTAATTAAAGTTGATACAAAAATAACAAGTTTCTCAATACAAGAGCCGGCATCGCAGTACCGAACACACAGAACAACACACAAAGCAACAACAAAAATCTTCACTTCCTTTGGTAGCGGCTCACCAAGGGCTACAACCACATCGGACTCCAGTGGGCGCATGACCCTCCTAGAAGGCTGAATCATCTGGAACGGTTCCTTCCTCTTCTTGTTGCTCGAAACCAAAAGAATCGGGGTCAACGAATCCTTCTTCTGGGTTTTGTGTGCAAAGGCAAGGGTGAGCACGTTTGTCCACACAGTGCTCAACAAGTCTGATTTTATGAATGCAGATACATAGATGTAGGGAGTTCTCAAGGAATGAGGTGTTTGGTTCATAGATAAGAATAGGATAGATTTTCACTCTAAAATTTTTAAGAAAGGTTTTCACTTTCAAAAGCGAGACTTTGAAAATCTTAAACTAGATTTTAGAAAATGTTATGTGTGGCGGTCTTTCATGCATCACCACTTTATTAACCAATATTATGAAAATCTTCCAAAATCTACTTGTGCTGAAACGACGTGGATAAAATCCACCGCGAGCAGACTCCAAAACCTGGGAGCTTAGAGTACTCGATATTTTTTGAAACTTTGCAAAGGTGTACCACTTTTAATCCACTTCCTCACTCAGCTTTCAAGTTGGTACCTCTCCATGCGCCTTTTACACATGTGACAAGGCTGAGATCACACAACAGTTTTGCAAACCTAGTATTAACAATTCCCTACCCGGTAAATACACAGTTAAGTCTAAGATACTGTTGTGGCTCCTCCCCACTACCAATTCTATCTAGCCTCAATCTATGGTCCCGCGAGACACATAGCCTGTGGATTCAGCCGTGCACTACTCAGAATCCAGGCGTAGAGCGACTTCCTTCTGACACCTGATCCTCTCATTACCTCACAGCACTCGTGGCCCTCAGTGGCCCACCAGTTTCTCTCGAGAAACTGGACTGACAAACCATGCAGGGAATAGCTAATACAGAGAAAGCTACTAAGTTGTGCCCATCTCATACCGGGCAAGTGGTTAGTATGTTTTTCATGCCACATGGAAGCACAACACAAGGTTCTTGTCCTTATGAACCGTTAGTGAGGAGCCATTCACATTTCCATTGCGCACATAGCACCAACCATATAAACCATCCTCACTATCGATTCTAACTCACATTTTCTTTCACAAAAGAGGTTTTATGTACATTTTTCACATAAATGACCATTTTGCATTTAACACATACATTCAATATAAGCCTAACTTAAGCATAACATCCTAGGGTGAAAAGGGTGCATGAGATATACGAACATGAAGGGCTTTACGGAAATTAGGTCATATCTATTCATATTATTCCAATATATCACTTAATTTGAAGATAAAGCATGCATATACTGAAAACAACAATTAATCTAATTTATTTTAAAGTACTGGGAGAAACATGGTCAAGGGGAGAGTGATTTCCCAAGCAACGAGGGGTCTGATTGCTCTGCTGGGTCTTCAAAGACTTCTTCACTCCTTCCACTTCAGGCTCTGCTCTCGCACGCAAACAATGAAAGAACACAACACACAAGCACACAGAAATTACTTGCTTTAGGGAAATTATATGTATAATATAAACATGCATTTAAGCGAGATGATCTGGTCGAAGACGATACAGCGGGTGAGAAGATAGTTGGGTCTGGCTCATGAGATTTGGCTTGGACGCGACGAATGTCTGCTGGCTGACATTCAGTTCAAGGCCTAACAATGTTGGAGAATGGCACAGGGTAAATTTAGAGTTTCTAAAAGGTCAAGATGAGCATGAAATGGGGCATTAGGTGCCAAACACAGTAAGGCAACTAATTGACAAATTGGATTTAGCAGAAAAGTCCAGAAAATCAAAGAATTTGTAACTAAGTCCCTGACACGGAGAAAAATGAATGCCAGTGTACTGCAACGCACTAGGGCTTGCGTGTCTGGACAATCCACGCATGCACTGCTTCACCAACTTTGTCAAATGTGTAGGCGAGATAGAAAGGGTGTTTCTGAAAAGGTTGATTGGAAAAAAGTGACTTGACGGTGGTGAATGGCAAGGTTAAAGTCGTCAGCCGCTAGAACCAAAGATGGGCTATTGTTGCAGAGAACTAGGGCTGATGATTTTTGAAATTAATCGAGGGGTCTTGCTATTGGGGTGTTACTGATAGTGTTGGAGCGAGGAATCGGACGACAAAGATGTTTGGAGGCTCGCTGGTGCTGACGTTGGGCCTGAAGACGACGGTGAGAGGAGGCGCCATTGATTCAAAACAATGCTGGTTAATTGGCTTTGGCTACACCACCTAGGGGACACAGGGAAGGTGTAGGTAGGTTCAGAAGGGTTGGAGAAACGGTGAGGCGTGTCGGTGACATGGACCATCCACGGCAGTGCGCGAAGAAACAGAAGACTCGTAATTCCAGCTTCAATTTGAATTCTGGATACACAGGCTTGTTTAGGATCTTCTGAGGATCGATTTGTTCTACATAAAGGGGTATTGAAATTGGTTGGAAAGAGTTCAATTGTTGAAACAGGGCATTTGGACTTTTTCGGCGATCACCGGCGATGAGGTTCACCAGAGTCAAATTCGTTACTAGGGAACACAGAGATGAACATGAAGAACATACCGGTGCAGTCGATTTGAGGTTTGATGTAGTGGATTGTTTTGGTGACCTTTGCCTCTTCGACGGCTCACCAGGGAAGAAGGAGAAAGGAGAAGAAGGTGAGGAAAAATAGGTTAACTTGGTTGCACTGCAATGGAACAGGTCGAGGGGGTTTAAATAGGCACGGAACGTAGATTGCGAGGGAAGCAAGCAACAAAAATTGAGCTGGGGACGTGACTGGCAGGTGAGGTTTTGACTAGGTTTTTAGCTGAAATGAAAATAGGGTAATTAGGGTCTAGATTTTTGTCGAGGCTAAAATCTAAGACATAGGATGATATTTGGGGATTCTCGCAGAAGAAGATTTCGCTCAGAATAGCACATGCAAGATGTTCCCTGAATCAGATTTAGATTTGGAGTTGATCTGTGGCCTACTTTTAGCCTTTTCGGGCTTCTGGAAAATCTGAAAAGGACCAATCTGCGATACTTTTGGACTGATTCAAGAAAAAGGTCTGAACGATGGAGTTTGCTGCCAATTTTTGGATTAAGGTATTGGCATACCCTTGATTATATTCTTGTGATAAAAGATCTAGAACAGGTCAAGATTTGGGGAAATCTGGGGTGTTACAACCTACCCTCCTTAAGAATAATCTCGTCCTCGAAATTCTGACTATTCCGAAAACAGGTAGGGAATGTCTTGACGCAATCCTTCTTCTCTTTCCCATGTCGATTCTTGCTCTGTGTGATTGTTCCACTGAAATCTGCAAAATCAGATGGTTCTTGACTTCAATCTCCTCTCGTTGACCTCTAATATCTTACAGGATATTCTAGGTATGATAAGTCTGGTTGCACTTCAATTTCCATAGGAGATATCTATTATGTTGGTTTCTTTAGGCATTTCCTTAATTGAGATATGTGAAAAACGTCGTTAACTCCTGCTAGTTCAAGTGGTAGTTCCAGCTTGTATGCTACCTCTCCTTGTTTTTCCAAAATCTTGTATGGTCAAACATATCTCGAACTCAATATTCCTTTCATCTGAAATCGACAGTCTCCTTTGTAGGGTGTCACTTTGAGGTACACATAATCGCCTTCCTCAAAAGATAACTCTCTTCTCCTATTGTCGGCATAGTCTTCTGTCGAGACTGGGTTGTCTTCAATCTTTCTTGTATAATCTTCACATGGGCAGTAGCATCTTCCACTAGTTGTGGTCCCAAACATTAATTTTGACCCACTTCAGTCCAATACAATGGTGTGCAGCATTTCCTTCCATAAAGTGCTTCATAAGGGGCCATATGAAAACTTGCCTGATAACTATTATTGTAAGTGAACTCAGCGTATGGCAGGAATTGTTCCCAAGAATTTCCATAATCCAACGCACACGCTCTCAACATGTCTTCCAGAATCTGAAATACTCTTTCGGTTTGGCCTCCAGTCTGTGGGTGGTAAGCGGTACTAAACTTCAACTTTGTACCTAAGGCCTTCTATAATTCTTCCCAAAATTTTGACACAAACTGCGCTCCTCTATCTGAGACAATTGCTTTTGGTACTCCATGCAGAACGACAACTTTGGTGAGGTACGGCTCTGCTAGCTGACTGGTTGTGTATTGGGTCTTTACTTGTAGAAAGTGAGCTACTTTCGTCAATCTGTCGACTATAACCCATATAGAATCATAACCTCTTTGGGTTCTTGGCAATCCAGTTATGACATCCATTCCAATTTCATCCCATTTCCATTCAAGGGTTAGTAGAGGTTGTAATGGTCCTGCAAGCTTTTGATGTTTTGCTTTTACTCTCTGACAAGTGTTACAAGATGCTACCAACTCAGCAACTTCTTTCTTCATTCCATTCCACAAAATTGGTTCTTCAAATCTTTATACATCTTTGTACTGCCTGGGTGGATTGAGTAAGGGGTATGGTGAGCATCATGCAATATTAGATTTTTGATTTCTTTGCTGTCTGGAACACAGATTTGATCATGATACCATAAAATTCCATGCTCATCTTCACTGAAGTTGATTGCACCTCCATACTTCACATCTTCCCTCAACTTTTGGACATTTGGGTCTATTCCTTGAGCCTTATGAATTTGATCCTTCAACTCACATTCTACCTTGAAAGAGGCAACGGTCCCTTGCTCAACGAATTCCAAGTGCAACTTCTCAAAATCCCTGAGTAATTGGGGCAGTACTCCCAGATTCTTTGCCTGATTACAGTAGGACTTTCTGCTCAAGGCGTCTGCTACTACATTTTCTTTGCTGGGGTGGTAGTGTATCCCAAGGTCATAATCTTTAATAAACCCTAACCACCTTCACTGTCTTATATTCAAGTCCAGTTGTGTGAAGATATACTTCAAACTCTTATGGTCAGTATAGATCTCACATCTATTTCCCAATAGGTAGTGTCTCCACATCTTCAATGCATGAACAACAATAGCTAATTCCAAATCATGGGTTGGGTAGTTCTCTTCGTGCGGTCGCAACTGTCTTGACGCATATGCCACAACTCTTCTTTCTTGCATAAGAACGCAGCCTAGTCCTTGCTTTGATGCATCACAATAAACTTCGATGTTCTTCTTATTGTCTGGCAATGTGAGAACAAGTGCAGTTGTCAATATCTTCTTTAGTTCCTCAAAAATCTTTTCACAGTCCTTAGTCCAGTCGAATGAGATGTTCTTCTTTACCAGTTGGGTGAGTGGTCATATCTATTCATATTCTTCCAAAATAGCACTTAATTTGAAGATAAAGCATGCATATACTGAAAACAGCAATTAGTCTAATTTATTTTGAAGTACTGGGAGAAACATGGTCAAGGGGGCTTGATTGTGGTGAACGGTGAGGTTAAAGTCGTCGGCCGCAAGAACCAAAGATGGGCTATGGTGGTAGAGAACTAGGGCTGATGATTCTTGAAATTAATCAAGGGGTTTTGCTACTAGGGTGTTACTGATAGTGCTAGAGCGAGTAATCGGACGGCAAAGATGTTTGGATGCTCGCCGGCGCTGACTCCAGGCTTGAAGATAATGGTGAGAAGAGGCGCCATTGATTCACAGCAATGCTGGTCAATTGGCTTTGGCTACACCATCTAGGGTACATAGGGAAGGTGTGGGACCCTCATTTGAGGAATCCGGTGGCAACCGCCCAGGTGGGTTGCACTCAGAAATGGCACATTGCAGCTTACAACAACAAGATGCATTATATAAAAATGCGAGTAATTAAAAACAAGTGCTGATCACAGGGACCAACATTACAATAACTTAGCGCCAAAATGACGCACTTAAATGTTGATACAAAATTAAGGAGTTTTCGACACAAAGGTCGGCACGAATGAAACAGTAATAAAAAGCAAAAGGACTTCATCAGTCTTCTTCTTCAGTAGCACCGGTGTTGTACGGGCCTTCTCCACATCGGACTCCACTTTGGTGCGTAACCCTCTAATAAGCTGGGTCTTCCGTTTCTTCTTCTTGTTCCAGATTGGGTTCAAGACCGTAAGATTCAGGGTCAATGAATACTTCTTCTAAATTTGTTTGTAAAAGCAAGGGTGAGTACATTGTCCTCATGGTGCTCAACAAGTCCCAAGTAAGAATGCATGTACATATAGATGAGGGGGCAATTTCTCAAAGAATAGCTCTTTGGCTTTATATATGTATATAGAATAGATTTTCACACACAGCTTTGAAGAAAAGGTCTTTATTTTCGAAAGCGAGGCTTTTGAAATTCTAAGCTAGGTTTTCAGAAAATGTTGTGTGTGGCGGTCTTTCATGAGTCACCACTTTACTCAGATTTTGTGAAAAACCTTCCAAAAGCTACTTGTGCTGCATCGACGTGGATAGAATCCACCGCGCGCAGACTCCATGACCTGGGAGCTCAGAGTATCCGATACTTTTTAAACTTTGCAAAGGTGTACCAACTTAATCCACCGATCATTCGGCTTTCAAGTCGGTACCTCTCCATGCGACTTTTACGCATGTGACAAGGCCGAGATGACACAACAGTTTACAGTCCTAGCATTAACTATTCCCTGCCCGGTAAATAGACAGTTAAGTCTCAAGTACCATTGTGGGTCCTCCCCACTGCCTTACTTCCTAGCTTGGGTCTATGTTCTCGCAAGACACATAGCCTCTCTTGATTACAGCTGCGCACGACTTAATCTGGCATAGGGCGTCTTCCTTCTTTCCACCTTTTTCTCTCATGATTTTTCTGAACTCACATCACTCATGGCCTTCTGCGGCCCACCAACCATTGCAGGGAAAAGCTAATACTAAAGAAAGCTACTAAGTTGCGCCCGTCCCATTCCGGGCAAGTGGTCGGTACGTTTTTCATGCCGCATGGAAGTACAACACATGGTTCTAGTCCTTATGAATCTCTAGTGAGGAGTCTTTCACATTCCCAGTGCGCACACAGCACCATCCAATCAAACCATCCTCACTATCGATTCCAATCACATTTTCTTTCACAAAAAGGGTTTTGAACATGCTTTCCTCACATGTGACCATTCAACGTTTACCATGTAATCTTGAGCATAGCATAGCCTAAGCATGATATTCTAGGGTGACAAGGGTGCAGGGATATTCAATGTCAACAGGGGCTTTACAGTTATTTAGGTCATATCTAATCATTTCATTGAAACATAGCTCTTATTTGAATCTAAGGCATGCATATACTTGAAAACAGTTATCATACTTTATTTCAAAATATTAGGCTAGATATGATCAAGGGTTTGAGACTTGCCTTGTAGTGATGGGTCTAGCTGCTCAAATGAATCCTCGAAGATCTCTTCTGTTCCTTCAACGTCTGGTTCCACGGCGGATACAAACAACACATACACACTATATAAGCATACAAGTACTAGAAAATAATATGTTAATATATCATGCATGCAGGGGAAAAGGTTTGGGCAAGGTCACTTGATGTTGATCGAAGAGATAGGCTCAAAAGGACTTGAATGTCGAAGGGCTGACATTTGGCTCATGGCTTGACATAGCCCTAAATTGGTTCTAGGTACGTTTTCTGGAGATGTGACAGTAGGGAATATTGTAGAACATGGCTCCAGGAGCTTAGTGGACAAAGTGGCATTTCAATAGCTCAAATGTGACAGGTCTAAATCATCCAATGCCACTGGTGGACATGCACTGACATAGTGCTGGACATGGCAAGAAACTAGGGCATTGCATAACTTTTGACCTAGGGCATCAATTGATGCACAACTTTGTCTGGGGGTTAGGCCTTGATAACAGGAACAAATTACTCAACAGGTTCAAGGGCAGAAAGTGGCCGGACGGCGATGAACGGCGTGGATGAACCACGGTGGCGACATGGCACAGACATGGTTCTGGACAAAACTTGGCATGATCATAACTTTTGATCCAAACCGATTCAGGGTTCGAGCCAGTGAAGTCAAATACTCAGGGGGTTGAGGCCTAGCTAAATGACAAGGTTGCATCAGCTGGTTCGGCCGAAAAACAAACTCCGGTGATCGGAGCCGAAGACGAAGGCACCGATTTGGGTATTTTTGATCCATGGCGTTTGAACTCAATTCTACGCTCAGGAAGCATCTAGGAGTCATCATGAAGCTACGGGTGTACTCAATTTTGCCAGGGAATGGCTGGAGAAGCACGACGGCGTTCTTCGGTGAACTGCCGAGGCTCGAATTTGGGGATTCAACGCTCGGGGCAAAATTGGGGGTTCTAATCTTGCAGGCTTACTCCTCCTAGCTCACTGATCGTTTTTCTCTACTAGCACGAGGATCAATTTGACTTGAATCACTCGGCATTAGGGGAACAGGGCAAAAGATGATTTCGGCGATCGCCGGCGCTAGGTCTCGCCGGGGTTCGATGAAAGGCCATGGCACAGAGAGGAAGGTGAGGGGAACTCACTGGTAGCTCTGGATTGAAGAGAGGTGTTGCGATTGAGGCTGGCACCGTGAGCTCCAGAAGCAGCTCGTCGGGGAAGAAGGCGAAGGCGTGCTCTGGTGCTAATGCTACGGTGTTTCTGGTGAGCTTTGGTGTGAAGTGAAGTACTGGCGAGAGGGGGCTTTATATAGCCGTGGGGTTGAGTCCTTGGGAGCAGCAGTAAATCGACGGGGGATGCTCTCTGGCGCCGGGGAAGTCAGCGAGGCGCATTGGGACACGGCGGGAGCTCTGCCAGAGACGGAGCATTGCGCAAAATCTGGATTCGTCAGGACGACGGGATAGCGAGCTTTGGCATGGCAACCATGTGGCAGTAAAGTTCTGACAATGGCAGGCACGCACGCGCGAACAATGAAGCTATGGCCTCCGGTCATCGCCACAGTGGAGCTTCTTGGCGCGACGCGAGCACCTGCGGCTAGTTGGGATTTGGTCATTGGCGGAGGCACAACTGGCTAGCGGTGAAGGCTACGGTGGCTCACGGTGAACGGTGGCAGCAACCACGGTCGAATGTCCTCAGGTCATGGTCGAGCGCACGTGCTCTGGTCGTGGTCGAAGAAAAGAAGCCAGGGACTAAACCGCGAGGCTTTGGATTGATTTGTGAGGGTTTGGACTGAACTGCGAAGATTCTTCTCGAGATTTAGGACCTAATTGCGAATTTGGGATTCTGAAGGGCTGATTTGCAATCTGATTTTGCTGATGGGTATTACCAAAGTGCTTGGACTCATCCAGCAGGGAAAATGGCAAAATCTGATAAGATCTGAGGGTTTCGACAAAAATCGAAAACAGGGTAATTAGGGTTTGACATTTTTTTGCCGGGGCTGAAACTAGGGATTCGGTTGAGATTCTTGAGTTCTTCCAGAAGGGAAAAACGTTCAGAAAAATGAAAGAAAGATAATCACTTGGTCAAATCTGAATTTGGAGATGATCTGGGACTTTTAGCCTTTTTGGGCTTCTTGAAAATTCTGAAAAGGACTAAACTAAAATACTTTTGGACTGAAATGTGAAAATGATCTGGGAGATGAAGTTTAGCTGCCAACTTTTTAGGTTAAGGTAGTGGCATACCTAAGATCAAAATAGGGTTGAGACATCAGGGATTCCAAAGAAGATATGCTGACTCGTGAGCAGAAAAGATAGTCAAAAACTGGGATGTTACAGAACGTGTAGGTAGGTTCAGAAGGGTTGGAGACACGAACCGTCCTCGGCAGTGCGCGAAGAAACATAAGACTCACAATTCGAGCTTCAATTTGAATTCTGGCTACACAGGCTTGTTTAGGATCTTCTGAGGATCCATTTGTTCTACAAAAAGGGGTATTGAAATTGGCTGGAAAGAGATCAATTGCCGAAACAGGGCATTTGGGCTTTTTCGGTGATCACCGGCGATGAGGTTCACCGGAATCAAATTGGTTACTAGGGAACAGAGTGATGAACACGAGGAACAGACCGGTGTAGTCGATTTGAGGTTTAATGTAGCGGATTGTTTATGGACATTTGCCTTTTCGGCGGCTCGCTGGGGAAGAAGGAGAAAGGAGAAGAAGACGAGGAAAAATAGGTTAACTTGGTTGCACAGCAATGGAACAGGTTGAGGGGGTTTAAATAGGTGCGGAACGGAGATTGCAAGGGAAGCAAGCAACAAAAATTAAGCAGGGGGCGTGACTGGCTAGGCGGGGGAGAAATAGCGGGGAAGATGATGCGACGGCGCGTAGGTGACTACCTAATTCTGCTAGCACTGGTCGGCATCGTTGGAACTTTTTCTAGGCCAGTACAGAGGCAGAGGCGACGATGCTGTCTCGGTGAGGATACGTTGTGCGAAGCCACTGACAAATTTGCTGGAGCGCGCGCGCGTGGGCTGCAGCACTGGTCGCTGGTGCTACCACAGCGATGGTTCTGGTGCGGACATGTGTGCACATGCACGATCAAACGATCATATGCACAGGTGACGGCGAACGCTGGCCCACGGCGAAGAAACATGACGGCGCTTCTGGTCAAAATCGGCTAGCCGGGTTCTTGTCGAAAACAGCTAGAAAAAGAGATTTAGAGCGAGTTGCAATTGCAGAAACTTGGTTTTTTGGACTGATTTGTAAATCTGGAAAAAGGCTTGGGTTAAACTGAAATTGATTCCACCAGATTGGCATACTAAACTCAACAAATAGTTTAGCAGCGACAGATGACAAAATTTGGGGGTTTTGATCAGGTTTTGAGCTGAAACGAAAACAGGGTAATTAGGGTCTAGATTTTTGTCGAGGCTAAAAAATATGACTTAGGATGATATTTTGAGATTCTCGCAGAAGGAGATTTTGCTCAGAATAGCGAATGGGAGATGTTCCCTAAATCAGATTAAGATTTGGAGTTGATCTGTGGCTTTTAGCCTTTTCGGGCTTGTGGAAAATTTGAAAAGGACCAATTTGCGATACTTTTTACTGATTCAAGAAAAAGGTCTGAGCGATGGAGTTCTGCTGCCAACTTTTTGGATTAAGGTATGAGCATACCCTGGATTATATTCCTGAGATAAAGGATCTAGAACAGGTCAAGATTTGGGGAAATCTGGGGTGTTACAGTAAAGCTCTTTCGCCTGGACTACGAGTAGTGGTCTGGCCGGACAAGTTTAAACCTGTCATGATCGAAAGATTTGATGGGACCCAAAATCCATCAGAATTCCTCCAGGTTTATGTTACAAGCATCCAGGCAGCTGGAGGAAACTGTAGGATCGAAGATGCCGACTAGAGGAGGGGTGAAAAGGAGGCTTTTAAAATTCCTTTCCACTAAACAATTTTTAACAAGATATTTTGGAAATCTAATATTAGCAAAAGGTTTAAGAACTATCTAATATCTAGTTGCATTCAACCATATAGAATATCCAATCCAACACACAACAAGTTTAATTTAAATAATTGTGTCAAGGTAAGTATGAAATGAATAAGAAAGAAACAATTGACACAATGATTTTTACCGAGGTCTCGGAGACTCGCCCGGTCTCCCCTACTCCTTGTTGAAGTGCTCACGCGTGAGCCTCGCTTCTATATCCATAAAGGATATCTCGACTCAGGTTGCTCCTTCTCCACACCGGATAGGCGAGCACCAAACCTTTCACACTTGTTTGTCGGCCTCTCCAACAAACTTCAATTGGAGAGATCGCGACTCTCCTCTAACACCGTCTAGGCAAAGGCATCACTAAGAGTAACAAGTCGGATGCAATCACTTGAATGAATCAAGTGTTAGAAGCTCAAATAATGAAAATGAATGCCCAACACTCTAGCACTAGCTTGCAAATGAAGAATGAAGTGCACTAAGCACTCTTAACCTCTCTCAAATGCTTCTCCTCTAATTCACTCAAGATCTTGGCTCAAATCTAGCCTCTAGATGCATTGGATCAAATGCAATGAACTTGGCTAGCTTATACCCTATGTTTTCAACCTCTTGAGCAACCTCAAATCAAAGCCAACATGAGGTATTTATAGCACCTCAAAGAAACTAGTCGTTTGCAACAAACCTAGCCAATTTTGTACAGGCCGGACATTGTCCGACCAGTGCAAGTCAATATGACCGTTACAAACGTGTCAGTTACTGTTGAGCCATAATTTGTGAAGGCCGGACAAATGATCTTTTGTTCGGACAAAAAAACCGGACAGATGCATTTGTCTCTAGGTATACTTAACAATTGAGGCTCACATGATTTGTACATGCCGAACAATGTTCATTTCAATTAAAACCTCATAACTTTTACAGAGGCTGGACAATGTTTGGCCATCACTGACAATGTCTGACCTTCCCCAGACAAAAGCTCCAGACAAAAGTATATGTCTCTGTTTACGTTTTGCAAAAGCCACTAGAGTTGTGTACTAGCCAGACACAGTCCGGCCATCACAGACAATGTCCGGCCTGTGCAAACCGAAAACAGGACTTTACTAATTTTACTCTAAACCAGAGTCTTGAGTTATTTGCACATGCAGATTGACTGTTTTCTCGTGGATAAGCCTGCTGACACTCAACAACGACCATGACCAATATAATTTAGGAACTTAAAGCCACAGGTCAAATATCCGATCGAAAATAGGTGGTCGAGTGGATTTGTTCTAGCGTACACAATCGAGCTGAAAGCTGGTACGACCAGCTTGAACTCCTACAGCCACGACCAAACTCCAAACAAAGATGCAGCCAATCTGGCAAACACGACCACGACCAAACTCCAAACATGGATACGATCAGAATGTGCAAATACGACCATGACCAACTCTAGTAAGAAAACAGAATGCTCTAGCTAGTAACCACGACTAAGTGCAGCTTTTAAAACATTTTCATTAATGTAACACAAACCATACTTATATTTTTTAGATATGCAGGAGGTGATTATGCAGTAGTGCAAGATGATATGAATGCATTTGAGCTTCCACACTAGATAGACTCAAGCTACTAGTTTTTGATCACTCTTAATAGTACGGTCAAACTAGTAAAAAGAATCCCTATCAAACCGGTCTATCTCCAAACACCGAGACCGATAAAATCCTATGAAAACAATCCTTAATCTTGGATCTTACCTTCGGTGAAGCTCGATCTTGTGAAGCTTGACCTCTCGAAGCTTGTCCTCCCAAAGCTTGACCACGCTAAGCTTGACCTCTCTTAAGATGGCTCATATCGACATTAACCTCCATACGCTCCTGCTTGCTTTCATCTCGCAACACACCTTGAGCCTACAACACATACACTCATTTCACAACGTTAGTCTCATATTTAGGTTGTCATTAATCACCAGAGAAATTACTCCACAAAGGAGTTAACTCAACAATTTCTCTTTTCGGTGTTTAATGATAGAACCATATTCGATAAACCACAACAGGATAAGAGATGAAATTACACAATCATATAGATCCATATATGACAAGAAATATGCACACGATCTATACTACTCATGTCATGATAGCAATCAGTACAGATGACTAATATGATAAACTCCCCCTCAACATATGTATCGATATCAAACCACACTAAAGGAGTCATCAATTTCAGGATTTAACACATGACATTTCATTTTACAATTAGGACAAGCTTGATGCAATCACAGAGCTCCCCCTCAACATATGCATTAATATTAAACAGCAGCAGGGCGTCATCAACTTCTATGGTTCAACAAATAACAATTTAATTTACTTGTGCACAACCAAGATTTATACAAGTTCTCATTTAATCATCAAAACTGTCATTATCCAAATCAACATTAATCATCAAGGGTTTATCCAAATCGTCATTAATCATCAAAACCTAGATCGACCTAGATCCAACAATCTCCCCCTTTTTGATGATTGATGGCAACAACCTCTATAAATCCAAAATAGATTCTTCAGCTCCCCCATAATATATGCAATAATATTTCAAAATTGAGCAAAGCATTTAATCATACAAGTCAAGAGATATGTATGACAATTGAGCACAAGTTCAATCAAGTCATCTTTCAAAACATCAACTATCTGGATTATCTTTTCCAAATGTCAATGATCTCAATTAATATCTCTTCTCTCCCAAATATCATTGATTTCTAATGTCAATATCAGATATCTCTCCCATCCAAATACCAACTAATCAAATATCTCTCCCAAATCTCTCTCCCCCTTTGTCATCAAGCACAAAAAGGAAGGGGAGAGAACTCAAATTGACAAGCAATGTTTTCGGAGTTAATGATTCATTCTCAAGTTTGCTAAGACATGTTGTAAGAGATTTTGCAAGAAAAATTGATTTTTACTTGAAATGGGTTTCATTCAAAAATAAGATCACAAGAAGAATGTTGCAAGTATTTTTGAAAATACACCCAAGATATATAAAAAGGAATCAAGACAATCACCACACAAAGGAAATATCGATGACATTTAATCCATTTCTAATCATTCAAAATCTAGATGCATCTAATAATTTGATATGAAAATATCCACTAGATGCATGTTTGTCATGACATGATTGATTTATAAATCTCTTTATGCCACAAGATCTCTTATATAGTGGTGCCGTATATCAATATACTCTAACCGAGAGTTTTGAATCAAATTGTTCACCATCTTTACAACACTTTCAATATTTCATAAGAGTGGCATCTATTCGAAAGCAATTCTATAATCCAACAAGCTTTGTTTCATCCCTAAAGATTAAGTACAACAACCACCGGATGTACTTGTTCGATTTATCTTGCAAGACAGACGATCCGAATCCAAATAATCAAGTAATTCAAGATTTGTACTTTTCGGATATCAAAGACTATCTAGGCTTGCATTTCAAATACCTAAGGATTCTTTAAAGACAATTAGATGACATTCCTTAGGAAATAATTGGAATCTAGCATATATGCAATCACTAAATATGATGACGGGTCAAAATGCCGTAAGGTAAAGTAAAACTACCAATCAAAGATATAGAGTTTAGAATTGACTTCTTTTTCATGTTCGACCATGTCGAGATGTCCATATGTAGCCTTGAGAGTCGTAATAACTTCATCGTATTCCTTCTCAAGGCTGTTGAGCGAAACCTTCACACACTTGATTTGACTCATGAACTTCCGTTCTTGAGTTGTTTGATTTGCCGTTCAAGGAAGTAACTTGGCTCTTCAATCATTTGCATCTCGATTTCTCTAAGCATCACCTCAAACAAAAGTCTTGATGGAAAGATTCATTAGTGGCACCGAGAGTAATGTCATCAATATACATTTGACACACAAGAAAATAATGTCTCAATTAATTTTTGATGATGATTGTGTCAACCTTCCCAGTTTTATAAATCTTTGATGTAAGAAAAGATTCGAAGCGATTTTATCAAAGACAATTGGAAACAAAAGTTTCAATCCTCAAAACAATTTCCCTTTTTTTTTGGCATCAAACACAAAAATCACACAAATGAAAGATATGCCAAAATGAAGTTTGATGAAAACAGCTTTAGGTCACAAGGTTAGGAGAAAAGCATATGACCTAGCAAAGAGTTCAAATTTCCAAAAGAGAACTTCAAATCTCAAATTCATTTGAATATGCTCCAAAATCATAAAAATCATATTTGTTTTGGATATGCAAAAACAGTCAACAACTTTCACAATCCCCATCATAACATTCATAATGAAATGCAAATATGGGAAATAAGAGCAGATATCTGACCAAAGCAAGGGAAGAAGAGAGAAAGCTAGCAAAATAAAGTAACCATCCAGTTTGCAGATAGGCCGGACAAAGTCCGCTAGGGCTGGAGAAAGTTCAGGTTGGGCAGACAGAGTCCGGCTTTGGGCGGACAATGTCCGGACGGTTTAGATAAGCGCCTGAAACTCTGAAATTTGAGATTTTTACAAATTTTGCTTCAAAAATTGATTCAAGTTCCAGAATAGATTTGAACATTAAGTAAGGAACTTAGATAGATAGCTTTTAGCAAAATTTGATTCGAAAAAGATCTTGATTTTAGATTCTCAAAAGTGATTTTGGGGTAAAACCAGTAAAACCAAAAGAGATTTTCACGAAAACTTCAATTCTTGATAAAACATGGGTTTTTCTCAAATCTTTGGATGTGGATGAATTTGAAATACCATTCCAAACCAAGACATGGAAGAAAGTCTGGTCCAAATAGTCAAATTCACAAAAATGGACATTTTGGGTATTTTTGGGTCGATAGTCGTTTTTGGGCGACCTAGGATATGTGATAACTTGAAAATCATAGGTCTTTTGAGAAAAACTTCAAAATGGACTATCTTCAGGTAAATGAGTTCTAAGAGTTTCATGTAGAAAGTTTTGGTCAAAACTCAACTCATCTTTTTTTTGTGGAAATAACTCGTTTTGGGCCAAAACAAGATTCCGAAGTCTTCAGTTTCGTCGAAATTTTGCATTTTAGCTCAAAACTCTTTTGTTTGACCTTCAAAATCTTTGAAAACATATTTGAAACCTATTTTTGAAGGTTTTGTGTTAGTTTTGAACATTTTGAAAGTTTTGATCCCTTTTTCACATTTTTGCTCAAAAATGACCCTTGTTACCAAAACACTTGCATACTTTGATACATGTGCACAATTAGGATATACAAGGATTCAATGACTTTGAAGTTGCTCCCCCTAAATGTGTTTACCAAGTTTTGTCATGAATTTTTTTAGGAGATGGAAATGATCTTGCCAACGATTGGGAGTCAAATCCTTAGTCGATCTTATGCAATTTAGTTGTGTAGGAAGTGGAGACCTTTCGAGATGCTCACTAGGTAAGTTAAGATAATTATGTACTGGAGACACGGAAGATTATATAGGTTTGGGTCCTCAAGGATTTGAGTAATAACCCTATGTCATGTGATGTTTTCACTATGTATATAAGTAGTTACAGAGAGGGGAGATTGTTAAAGGGAAGCTAACAATCTCTTTATCATGTTAAGGCTATTTGTTGCAGAGGAAGACTTTCTGTGTATGTTTGTCTATGTCTATATGTAGATCTTTGTTATCTCATCGATATCATTCTGGTATGCTTGTTGCCCTTTTATAGTGATCGAAAGGGTGCCAACATGGAGCAGTTTCGGGAGGTTAGATGGTTGCCAATATGCAGTTTCCAGATAACTACACATCTTAACTCCCCGGTGGTTATCTTCACAAATACAAGATGAAGTTATCTTATCCTGGAACCATGACTGAAAGACTCAGTCACTACTTAGGTTAGACATGACTCTCTCGGTGCTATGGTCACGTATAGTTTGCGACCATAGGTTGCCATGCGACCTTTTGGTTCATACGAAACTGAGCTCTGCGACCATGGAGTCATATATCATATCCATAAAATCTTAAACATGATATATTTAGTAAACAGATGACTAGTCAAAGTATTATTCATCGTCAGCTAGCTAGCCCCAAATTTGAAGCAAATAACAAGTTTATTGCTTCAAATTTCAAAATTCAAGAAAATATCATCCGACATTTCGCCCTCTTCTGTTGTTTTCATAATGTTGCTTCCAACGTGTGTCGGTTGGTTTCCCAAGAACTTTGAGGTTAATTCAACAAATCATCTTGAAGCCTTTTGCAATAAATTGAGGCAAAAAACTTAAGTGCATTTTTAAGAACTCGAGGCTTCTATGAATATGAACCAACTCCTCCGGGCCTTATAAATAGCGAGGTCCTTTGTTATAAGACTTACAAGCTTTCATTTGCTAAGTCTTTAGAACTTCTTCTAAACTTCTTACTTCAATGCTCCTTCTTTGTTCTCATCTCAATGGCGAACTGAGAGTCCAAAAAGATTGTTAAGAGTGATGAAGAAGAAAATGGCAATAGAAGATGAGATTGAACAGGAACTTCAGAAGGTAATTCTCTTCTGAAGAATCTGTGTGAATCTGTCTTTTTGGTTGGGTTTTTCCAAAGTAATACATTTCAGAATTCTTTAGATGTTCGAAGATTCGACATCTTCAAACAAGCGGTCTGGGGATGATGCAGGATCATCCAGTGGAACTTCATCAAAGAAGCTATTGGGAACTGAAGTATGGGTTGCCACATTACCCCAGGCTTCTGCTTTGCATCCAAAAAGATTACCCCTTCAACCTGCTGCGTGACTCTGTGCATGGATGGAACCAATGATGGTTCTATTGTGCTACGTTGATAGAGAGCACACTAGTACAGAAATACAGTCTACTAACCCTTATCTTCTATCCGTTATTAGCGTTTTAGTAGAAAACCGTTAGAAAATGTGCCTCGCGGTCATAAAAGGCCAATGGGATGTATTTTTCCTATCGGTTTGTAAGAAACTTACTGTTAGAAGAAGCAGTATGATTTACTCTAGCAGTGATGAACATATTTACCGTTAGAAGAGATGCATAAGTACTGACGGGAGAATATTGTGCGCCGATAGGTCTGGTTGACTTCTACAACTAGTCTTATTCTATCGGTAATATATGTATATACCGACAGAATATGTACAAAAATTCCTATCGGTAGTATGCAGTGTGCCAATAGAACTGTTCTCCTTGTATAAATAGTTTTATTCTATTGGTGAAGTATGTTTATATCGATAGAATATCTCAAAAATTCCTATCGGCAATATGTAGTGTGCTGATAGAACCGTTCGCCTTCTACAAATATTTTTATTCTATCGGTAATGGATGTTTGTACCGTTAGAATATATCAAAAATTGCTTAGAACTGTTCGTCTTCAAATAGTTTTATTCTATCGGTAATGTATGTTTATACCGTTAGAATATAGCGTAAATATCTTAGAACTGTTCGCCTTCTACAACTAGTCTTATTCTATCGGTAATGTATGTCTATACCGACAGAATATGTACAAAAATTCCTATCGGTAGGATGTAGTGTGCCGATAGACCTGTTCTCCTTCTACAAATAGTTTTATTCTATCGGTAATTTATGTTTATACCATTAGAAGAGATATAGAATTACTAACAGTATGAGGTTATGTACCGATAGAACTTATCTAGTAATATAAATACCCGGGTATGTCTCTTTCATTCTCACAGTTCATCGGGTGCTCGTAGCCCTAACCCATAAGCTCCATGGACGGCTGGCGCACCTCTACCAGCGACTGCTGCACCTGCGCACCTCCAGTGACGCCCACTAGATTTCGGCATCGCAAACAAGGTACGTAAAATTTTGGCAACATTGTTAGATTATTCTAATCCGATTATGGCAATTATTCTGCAATTTTTGTATCCTTCATTTTGATGTGTCTTCTTTTCAATATGATTATGGACGGTGTCTTGTTCCTGTTTTTTATTAAAACAACTACATAATATTACTGTGGGACAGATAATGTTCAATTGCTTGCTGATCCTATCAAATGAAGAAAATTATCAGGATATATTTGCAATACAAACTCTATCTAACATAGTGAAATGCCAATAAGAGTATAAATGTAACATCTTCATCTCTCAGTAGGTTGCTCAATGCCAACTTGGAGTTAGTAATAATTGAAATTGAAAGATCATGAAATTGAAATTGAAATTGAAAGATATTTGTAATTGAAATTGAAAATGAAAGATCATGAAATTGAAATTGAAATTGAAGTTGAAATTGAAAGATCATGAAATTGAAAGATCATTAATGTCAAGATATTTACCAATATCATGAGATACACAAATATCTTGATCTTCTCTGTAGGTTGTTCAATGCCAATAACATAGTCAAATGCCAACTAGCTTGCTCAATGATCAAGTGCATGTAAAAAGTTCATTACATAATTAATATATGTATATTGGCAAGGTAATTTCTTCTGATGAAATAGAGTAGAAATGTAATATCTTGATCTCCAGTTGCAAGTTGATGTTACTATGACGAAGCACAACCTAACCTTCAGTTGGCAGTCTTCTCAGATAGGGAGTCATGTAGGAAACAGTTAACAATCTTAATTTGCTCTACAATGCCTATTTATGATCTGTGCAGGTCCTTGGATGATACTCATGAGGGGCAACGTATTTCACGGTTCTTCATCGCAGTACGCTGCCTACGTTGGCTTGTTGGCGAAATAAACGGTGAAGATCACCATCGAGAGCTGGAAAGAAACAGTGAAGATCACCGTTGAGAGCTGGAAGGACGTGAAGGGCGAAGTCTTGGTTGGCTCGGTCGAGAAGATCCTTAAGCCCTGCGTGTTTCTCAAATCAGGACCTATAGAAAGCATCTTACATTTTTTTATATGCACCAGCTTGCGGCCAAATGCTTACCTGATTGGAGAAGAAGAATTGTTGTCATCTGCATAGCCATTCTACACCATCACTACACAGAACAACATCTTGGAAGGTAGGTTCTTTTTGTTAATGGAGTTGAGTTGAGTTGAGTTGAGTTGATCGAGTTTGAGTCCGAGAAAATCACCAATACAAATGTAACTCGACGGCAGTTCTAGCTCCTCGGGCGTCTTCGAACTGAACTCCTATGGTTAAGTGCAATGTGGTTCAGACATTTGCTATTTTGGATGAATGGATTTGTGATGTATCAGGTCTAACTTGTAGTCGGTAGTTGCATTGTCGCAACTTGCAAAGGTTCTCTTTTATGTAAAATGTATGGGCCACTGGGTCCTCGTCGTGATCTGTTGTTAATTTCAGATGTGGCTTTTCTAATATACATCGAATGTGTGAATTGTTGTATTTGTATATTGTTATATATTTGTGTATCATGTATTGCTATTTGGGACATGAACTTGAATGTGTAGGGAGTATTTGTGTATTTAATTGTATTGGTAGGTAGGTTTGTATTTGTACTGCTGTTTAAGACATGCACTTGAATTTGTGAACTGGCATGTGTATGTTTGTACCTGAATTTGTGAACTGGCATGTGTAATTTCTTTGGCAAGATGAAGTACCAAGTACCTAAGAAAAGTATTTTTATGTCTCCTAGTTAATCTACAAATTAGCATTTCTTGAAATATTTCATTATCTTCTAGTTAAGATCTGTTTGATGTTACATTGTGTTTAGATATGATTCTTTGGATGTGAGAACTGGTGTCATGTGTGTCATGCATTACCCAGTTTGGTACCAGTACCTCCTCTAACGGTAAATACACATATTTACCGATAGAACAACACATGTATTTGCTCAGTCATGCATCATCTAATGGTAAATACACATATTTACCGATAGAAAAACACATGTATTTGCTGTGTGATGCATTACCCAGTTTGATTTTGTTTCAGTCATGTACCCGTACCTTTTCTAACGGTAAATACACATATTTACCGATAGAAAAACTCATGTATTTGATGTGTCATGCATCATCTAACGGTAAATACACATATTTACCGATAGAACTAGACCTGTACCTGCTCAGCAATGCACCAGTACATTCTCTAACGGTATATGTGTGTTTTTACCGATAGAATATGTGAGTGCAAAATTACCCGCACTTAGTCTAACGGGTATTTCATGTATTTACCGTTAGAAAAAGGTCGAGTATAAGTAAAACCCCACTCGACCATTGCTGAGTTGCTCTTTTGTTCTATTGCACTCTGTGTCCCTTTGTTTGTGATGAAAGTTCCACGCTCGCAGCTACACTGCTAGGATGATCAGGACAAGCTGGAGGGAAGTTGATTGCACCCCTCTCTTTAAGGTATGCTTAATTGTCATCACTTATCTCTCTCTCCCTCCAGATCTCCCTCCCTCTCTACTTGCAAGCTAGCTGTATTGTGTAGTTCCAATCTTGTAGCTCCAAGCTTGGAAGCTAGCTAGCTAGAAATGCTTCATGTTTTAGGAGTTCACTAGCTTGTATTTTGTAGTTAGCTAGGTTAATTAGTGTTAATTTCTTCAGGCTAGGGTTTAACACATCAGTTGTAAGAGACTGTACATGTACATATACATAACTTAATTGGGCAGGTTTCATGCATGGCTGACTCGTTAAATTTGTTAATTGTAGATGGACAGGAAATATTGGATGTATGGAGTAAAATGTACTACTCTTGAATATTTGGATGGTGTGAATGAGTATATTAAATTTGCTGAGCAACAAAAAGAGAGGAAGAGAGAGAAAAATATGCTTTGTCCTTGTACAGATTGTATGAACTTGAAGAGGTTTAGCAACTCTGATCAAATTAAGAGTCATTTGATTCGTCGTGGTTTTAACGCGCGATACACCCGTTGGATATGGCATGGCGAAGATCTTGAGGAAACAAGCACCACTACTACCAATCAGCAGGACTCAGTGTGGATTGCAATTATATCGATGATCATCTGATTTTTGATAATGTTCATTCCGATGTGCACGTAGATGATGATGATGACAATCTAGATGAGATGTTATGTGATGTAGAGGAAGATTACAATGAAAACGACTTCTGTGAATTCGAGAAATTGATTGCTGACTCTGAGAAGCCTCTGTTCCCTGGATGTGCAACATTTACAAAACTGTCTTCTGTGCTGAGATTATATAACTTGAAGGCAGGCAATGGTTCGAGTGATAAGAGTTTCACGGCACTATTAGATCTTCTAGCGGAAAAATTGGTCTCACGGTATTTTATTGTTTGTACCGATAGAAAAGGGCATCGACTATCGGTATTATTTTGTTGTACCGTTAGAATAAATGAATTGGTCTGACGGTATTTTGTTGTTTGTACCGATAGAACAATACTCTGGAGCTTTGAATTCTCAACTGTGTGGCCATGCGTCGCCTTGGAAATTCTATAAGTACCTCAGCAATGAAATTGCCAACTACTTTACATATTTTTCTAATTCTCAAACTCTTCGACTCCTTATCTTCTCTTTGACAATCGCATCCTAAATGGGATCGTCAGCCTTGCCCTCCCCGATAAGAACTCTAAATCTCCTAGGTTTACCCCTGTATTGTTAACCCATGTTCAGTACATTCTTGACCTGTTGATTTGCACAGGGAAGGGGAGCCGTGGAAGACACTGGCAAAGTCAAGGATGAGCTGAGGGCCCTCCAGGAGGAGCACAATCTCCTTACGGACAAGCACACTCAGCTACAGCTTGAACTGGACGATCTCCTCCAGCGCATTCAGCGCATGAAGATGGATGGTGACAATTCCAGGGCGAGGACGAGGCGTCTTCACGAGGAGAAGCAAGCCGCAGATATTACCATCGCTGGCTGCGGTTTGACTATGAAGGATACCATAGCGAAGCTGAGGGAGGTCACAGGCCTTCTCGACGCGGTAATAGTTGATCCTAGGACAACTTGTCGCTAGAGGAATCCTACGCCCTGGCTGCAAGTCAAACTGACTTTATTCTATATGCTTCCAGGGCTAAGACCACCCCTTGACCTAGCATTTTGGATTTTTATTTTTTTTTATAAGTGATAAAACAACAATGAATGAACAATTTGTTTTTATGTCAATTTTCCAATTTTCCGGCTATCTTCCCTCTTTCTTTATCATTCTGCAGCTTTCAAGCACGGTCTGTTTGATGTTACATTGTGTGTACATATGATTCTTTGAAGGTGAGAACTGGTGTTATGTGTGTCATGCATTACCCAATTTGCTTTGTTTCAGCCACGTAACATCACATGTTCTAACGGTAAATACAGATGTGTCATGTGTGTCCACTACTTTAATGTGTCTTAGGCACTTCAAAAATTTCTCTGCGAAAAATTTACTTATTCTATCGGTATTATTATGTTCTACCGTTAGAATAAATTCATTAGTCTCACGGTATTTTATTGTTTGTACCGATAGAAAAGGGAATCCACTACTTCAAATATTGCTCTGGGAAAAATTTACTTGTTCTATCGATATTATTTTGTTGTACTGATAGAAAAGGGCATCCACTACTTTATTACACGTACATGGCCCTTGAGTTTCCCTCCAGTCCAACAGTTCCAACTTATAGCACTGCATCTCTTCGAGAGCGAAGAAAACCAGAACCTTTGCAATGACCACTCACTTCCTCTCTCCCACACGACGATCGCCGGCTGGATACTGGTTCGCCACTGCCACTAGTTCATATTTTTGTCATTCGCTGGCCGCCGCTGCATTCTACACCTCCTCTCCATCACCACAACTGATCGCCATAAATACCCTAATTCGTCGTTCGTTTTCCAGCATCTTCCTTATTTGATCTTTGTGTTTTGTACGTACTAATTCTTCGAGTTTTGCAATTACACTAGGGTTCCCTATTCTGTTGGATTATGAACATTCCACAGGCAATGTTGATTTAAATTAGGGTTGACATAATATGTTCTAGTGCTGTAATGAACCTATTTTGATATTTTAACTATATATTCTGCTGTATGTGTGATCAATTGTATCCAACTGCCATGTAATGCACATTATAGGTTGGAGGTGTCTTACACATCTTCTATCGGTATCTCCTGTATTTGCCGATAGAAAAAATTGTTCTGTTCTATTGGCAGCTCATGTGTTTACTAATAGAAAACATTGTTATGTGTGAAATAATAATGCTGGCCCATGAATATTAGTATAGAAAATCATGGAGAATGTTGACTTAAACCAAGACTATGTGATGCCAGTGAATGATGGCTTATCAACAATATTCCATAACAATATGTTCTATCGGTATCTCGTATCTTTGCCGATGGAAAACATTGTTATGTTCTATCGGCAGCTCATGTGTTTACCGATAGAAAAAATTTCTGAACAGTTCAGCAATTAATTTTTGCATGTCTTTTAGTATTATTTTCTTCGGACATCCCTTTTGCAACCCTAATTAGTCTCCAGTCCTGAGCAGAGTTATGGAACTCCAAGAAGAATTAATTGCCATATGTTGCCTGCTTCCTATATGAAAATGTGTAGATGAAAATGCTCAGAAATAGAATCCTATCTTCTATTGGTAGTTTCTGCGTTTACCGATAGAAAAATATTTAAAATAGGTCCTTTTGCTTTTAAAATGATTTGGTTTGTGTTTCCATTAAATTTTGGATGGTTTGTTGATGGTTTTGTAGGGAAAGACATGTCGTCGTCTTCATCGGATGGTACTAGTGGTTCGACTAGGGCCAACCTCAACGTAACTGAAGATGCAGCTGGTTCATCCCAGCGCAAGAGGGTGGGGCGAGGCGCGACGATGTTGGGCCGTTTGGCCAAACGCACGGATCTTTCTTGTGAGTTCAACCAATTTGGGAGGCCGATCAGAAAGAATGCTGGGAAGTACGCGGCCTACGTTGGGCTGTTGGCGAAAGAAAGGGTGAAGATCACTGTCCAGAGCTAAAAGGATGTGACGGCGGACGAGAGGGATAGGTTGTGGGCAGAAGTGAAGGTTAAATTAACTGAAATCGCTGAACTCTTTCGTAATCACGTTCTCTTGGCTTATACTAAAGTTTAACTAACTCGTGATTAATTGTATGCATTGTTTGAAAACAGGCTAAGTGGAACATCCCCGACGATACACCTAGGACAGCCTGCTTGAAGGACATGAATGGAACATGGAAAACCTTTAAGAGCTGGCTCGTCAGTAACTTCCTTGCTACGGTGAAATCTCCTTGCGAGAAGTACCCCTTCATATCGGAGGAGGTATGGGAGGAATTCACCAAGCAGAAGGGGACAGAGGAGTTCAAGGCCCTTAGCAAGAAGAATAAGGCGATCCAGAAGAGGAACGACCACCCGCATCGGCTCGGATCCCGAGGCTATACGGGGAAGGAGGAGCAGTGGAAGAAGGAAGACGAGCAAAATCCTATCATCGACTCCCCTAAGTTGCCACTCTCCGAGATCCGGGATGAGAGGTGCAAGCGATGGTGGAGGGGGAGGGGGTCCATGTCGTCCACAGGGTCTGTGCAGTTCACAAACCCTGGGGACGCCGACGTTGTGAGGTGAATGGTAAGTTGGCTAACCTCATAAACTGTGTGCGCACAAGTGTATATAAGGCAATTTGTCTCACAAGGTACCTTTAACTGTAACCGATCTCTTTTGAGAAGGAGGCAGTGGAGGGATTGTTTACCCCACAGAGGGAGAATGACATCCTCACCCGTGCTCTAGGAAATAAGGAGCATCCCGGGCGGACACCGGCCGTGGGAGCCATTGTGTCATGGAAGGCCGGTTTCGCAGATCCGGCTCCACCGAGGAAGAAGGCCCGCTCCTATAAGGAAAAGGAAGTAGAGCTCTCCGATAAGATACGGGCTGAGGTACGAGCGGAGATACGGGCTGAGGTGCAGTCTGAGGTTGCACAAATTAGGGAAGAGTTTGGACGGTTGATAGAAGCATTGCTGGCCAAGAGTGCAGATGCGGATCCCCAGGGCGACGGTACCCCGGGGGGTCGGATAAGCAGTTGTGCTTCGAAGGTCCTCGCGGATCCAGTAGATCTACTTGAGGTATTGCAAGCCTTCATCTGTGCACTTAAGTTGATGCCACTCCCATTCTGTTAGAGTTGTTTCGCTAACCAGTTTTAATTGTTACAAATTTGCAGAAGCCGGAGGGCTGCATCCTACTGAATCACCTAGGCGACGGGCAGGAAGTGGTTGGACATGGCTTCGTATATCCGTCTGGGCCGGATGTCCGGGTCCACTGCGTACCTCTGCGGTTGGGGTTCGCAAAGGTACAGGTGGACATGGCCATGCCGGGCTAAAACGATTCTCCATTGCCAGTCCCAACAGAGGAAATGCAGACACTTGCTGAGGCAGTGGGCTCCTACGTACAGTGGCCCAAGAAGTGTGTTCTAGTACAACAAGTAAATCTAACACATTTTAGATTACATCCTACTCAGTACACTCAACTTGCAAAATCTAACATACGTGCTCATTAATTGAAGTGGCCTACCGGCGTGCTACTAGGGGACTGCGCCCCCAGCTCGGGGCATGAGGCCGGATCTTGTGCGAACCTGAACACATCAAAGGTGGCCTCGACCCCATCCAGCGCATCCATGCCTTCACCTCGGAAGAAAGCCACCATCACCTCGCCCTTGCCATCGAAGGTACGCGCTCAGTCCCCTGCAAAAGGCAAGGGCAAAGGCAAGGGCAAAGGGCGAAAGGGATAGCCGGAGAGGTTCAGGAACGGGTTCCCACTCGTGTCGGAGGCAGTTTGCGCAAATTGGATTGATCAACCAGAGACCTCCACGAGTGGTACCTACACCAAGCTCGGCGCAATCTGAACTTCTTAGTTCCCTACTGGCCTGGGCAGTTCCACCATAAGCCCGGGAGTATATCCGTGGCACACGAGGATCTGTTCGACCTCTACAACTGGCGGGAGCTCGATATGTCCGTCATACGGACTGGAGTCCTGTGAGTTTGCCGATCCTATGTATTGCTATTTTCTAACTTTGTTTGCTAACTCTGCATTGTTGTAGTTCATTTGAAATGTAGTAACTTTCTGTGCAATACTAATGTCGTCCTTTGCAGGCAGGTGCATGTACAGGATAGCATCGGAGGCTGCGTGTGACAAGGTGGGTTTCCTCGACCCAGAGAAAATAAGCATCACAATGCTAGAGCATGACGCCGCGCATGCTGAGCAGTACATATCCAAGGTGCTAATGGCGCAACAGGACAGGGAGTTCATTCTGGTGCCGTACCACCAAAGGTTAGTGCATTTCGTACTAATTTAACTCAATCTTGTATGTTACACCTGAGATATACTTTGAGCTAGCGGTCCTCTTTTACGTACAATGTAGGGGCCACTGGATCCTCATCGTGATCTGTCCGCCGAGGAACGAGGTGTACTACCTCGATTCGATGCATGACAGATTATCGAACGAATATGTGGTCAAGGGGAATATGGAGGCGTAAGTAACTTATATGTTTGATTTAAATTTTGACCTCACTAGCTAATGATAATACATTAACCGGCAATGCTAACTGAAATGTAGGGCTTTTGATAAATATGTGTCCGCTGGAGGGAGGCATGCCGCACTGCAGGGCTCCCTACTGGCTTGGAAAGAATATGAGGTACTCACGAGACTTTTTGTTTATGCTTAATTAGTTTATGGAAACAATAGCTAACATGTCTTCGCATATGCAATTATCTTAGTGCCATCAGCAGCCGCAATCATGGGAATGCGGGTTTTATGTGCTACACTACATGTACGACCTAGTGTAGACAAACTTTGCCCAATTCTCCCAGGTAAGCATCGATAGCTAACTCAAATTTGAAAATTGGGTGTCACATTCAAAATTAGGAAGTTAGTTACTCAATATTCACACATGCTTGTAGATCGCCATGTTGAAAGACCAATACGAAAATGCAAAGATTAGAGATCTTTGACAAATCTGGGCTCAATATGTCATGGAGGAAGTTGCGCCCAACCAACCGCCATGACAATTTTCTCTTTTTCGTGTACTCTGTGCATAGACTGTTTATATATATGTAAATAAATATATATGTGAATAAATGTCCACATTGGATTACAATTTGTATTTGTCCATATATATGTGAATAAATGTGAATAACTGTCTAATGTGTCAATCTGTTCAATGTATATGTGAATTTACCCTTCTTTGCATCTGTACTGTATTGTGTATCCAATCTATACTGTATTGCATCTGTACTGTATATGTGAATGTACTGTATTGCATCTGTACTGTATTTCTATCAGTAAATTCATTCCCAACCGAGAGACTACTATCATTTTTTATATCGGTAAACTCATCCACAACCGAGAGACTACTATCGTTTTTTCTATCGGTACACTCGTAATTAACCGTTAGAAGAGTGTGACTTTTCCTGCCGGTGAACTCATACACAACCGAAAGAGTACTATGATTTTTTCTATCGATAATCTCTTTCACAACCGAGAGAGTACTATACTTTATTCTATCGGTACACACGTAATTCACCGTTAGAAGAGTTTAACTTTTCCTGCCGGTAAACTCATACACAACCGAGAGAGTACAATCATTTTTCTATCGGTAAACTCATTTCCAACCGAGAGAGTACTAAGGTTTTCTCTATTGGTATACTCTAAATTAACCGTTAGAAGAGTGTTACTTTTCCTGTCGTTAAACTCATTCACAACCAAGAGAGTACTATATTTCTTCAATCGGTAAACTCTTTCACAAACGTCAGACTACAACGGGTTTTCTACCGGTGTTCGGCTAAGATGCCGTTAGAATAGTGAAGTTCTTCTATCGGTTATTTACCGATAGAAAATGACCTGTCTTCTTCTATCGTGTCTATCTCTAACGGTACAAAAACCAATAGTAGAAGGGTGTTTTTTACCGATAGAAGAAAGCTTTTCTATACTAGTGGCAGTCTCTGGCTTAAGAACCGGTGACCAATGAAGAGCAGTGAAATGGACGCTGCTCCCATTTTAAGCCAAGACTTACAGAAGTAGTCTCAGCTGATTCTTCACTTAGTATAGCGGGGACTGACCGCACGAGATATCATTCGTGACTTTGTGAAGAACAGGATGAGTCCCTTGAAGGAAAGGGAACATCCAGTCTGGGAGGTGTGTTCTATGATGGACAACATCTTGGACTATAACCAGGGTAAGTTTGCTGACTTAAAATATGTGAAATTGTTGACAATCTGATGTTTATACTAAATGATTGCCATGATAAGCAGCCCTGTCCCCATCTGAGATAGATAGGAGGACAAACAACCATCTGAAGCCATACAGCGCGGCAACGGAACATCAAAAGGTAAATCTTCTTTCGAGAAACTTGTTCATCTATGTCCGTTGACATTAATCATAAAAGAGTAAACTGTTGAATGACATAGCTGTTGGAAGGGAAGTTATCAGGACAAAACATCCTGTGGATGATGTTGGACCTTCTGGGAGGCCAGCATTGAAGAGAGTAAAAACTATCTCTTCCAAAGAAAAAAAGATGAAGGAGCCGACCCCTGGAGCTGCCAAGGAGAAGACCATAAGAGGGGCTTCATCGAAGGCAAAGAAAACCGAAGCAAAAAATGATGTGGTAAGGTTTTCTCTTCGCCCTGTTATACCATGTATGAATAGGAGTCACTTCTTAATCATACAGGGTGACGGGAGCGAGGAAGAGGAAGATGAAGTTCCTCCGATCCTTTGAAGGAGAAGAACGATAAACCCTATGGAGATTTCCATTCCAGAGATACCATCCTCCCCCAACACCGCAAACATACTAACCTCAATAGCAGAGACAGCTATTGAGGCAGTGAATCCTATGGCCGCGGGAGAGTTCGCGGTCACGAGGGAGGTTGCCAGCCCTGAGGCCAGAACTTCTACAACCATGGTACAGGGTGAGGGGAGTGAGGAAGAGGAAGATGAAGTTCCTCTGATCCTTCGAAGGAGAAGAACGATAAACCCTATGGAGATTTCCATTCCAGAGATACCATCCTCCCCCAACACCGCAAACATACTAACCTCAATAGCAGGGACAGCTATTGAGGTAGTGAATCCTGTGGCCGCGGGAGAGTTCGCGGTCACGAGGGAGGTTGCCAGCCCTGAGGCCAGAACTTCTACAACCATGGTCGCGGAGGACTCTGCAGCCATAGTTTCAACGAGCCCAGACCTGGTGACACCCCTGCAAACATAGAAGGAGCTGTTGCAGTATGAATATCATGCTCTGCGAAGTTTACTTCATTGCAAATATGTGTTGGGGGAAATCTCCACGCGGTCAAGTCCAGGTAAGTTCATGACTGCCCGGGGACAGTGGCCTCCGGTGCCTGCCCCGGGCGCTGCCTTTTAGGCGCCCGGGACCGTGCCTCTGGGGCATGTCCCGGGCGCCGCCATTTGGCCCCCGGGACCGTGCCCCCCGGGCATGTCCCGGGCGCCGCCATTTGGCCCCCGAGGCCGTGTCCCCCGGGCATGTCCCGGGCGCCGCCATTCGCCCGGGGATAGTGGCCTCCGGTGCCGGCCCCGGGCGCCGCCATTTGGCCCCTGGGACCGTGCCCCCCGGGCATGTCCCGGGCGCCGCCATTTGACCCCCGGGACCGTGCCCCCCGGGCATGTCCCGGGCGCCGCCATTTGGCCCCCGGGGCCGTGTCCCCCGGGCATGTCCCGGGCGCCGCCATTCGCCCGGGGATAGTGGCCTCCGGTGCCGGCCCCGGGCGCCGCCATTTGGCCCCCGGGACCGTGCCCCCCGGGCATGTCCCGGGCGCCGCCATTTGACCCCCGGGACCGTGCCCCCCGGGCATGTCCCGGGCGCCGCCATTTGGCCCCCGGGACCGTGCCCCTCGGGCATGTCCCGGGCGCCGCCATTTGGCCCCCGGGGCCGTGTCCCCCGGGCATGTCCCGGGCGCCGCCATTCGCCCGGGGATAGTGGCCTCCAGTGCCGGCCCCGGGCGCCGCCATTCGCCCGGGGATAGTGGCCTCCGGTGCCGGCCCCGGGCGCCGCCATTTGGCCCCCGGGACCGTGCCCCCCGGGCATGGCCCGGGCGCCGCCATTTGACCCCCGGGACCGTGCCCCCCGGGCATGTCCCGGGTGCCGCCATTTGGCCCCCGAAACCGTGCCCCCCGGGCATGGCCCGGGCGCCGCCATTTGACCCCCGGGACCGTGCCCCCCGGGCATGTCCCGGGTGCCGCCATTTGGCCCCCGAAACCGTGTCCCCCGGGCATGTCCCGGGCGCCGCCGTTCGCCCGGGGATAGTGGCCTCCGGCGCCTGCCACGGGCGCCGCCATTTGGCCCCCGGGACCGTGCCCCCCGGCCATGTCCCGGGCGCCGCCATTTGCCCGGGGAGAGTGGCCTCCGGTGCCTGCCCCGGGCGCCGCCTTTTGGGCTCCCGGGACCCTGCTCTCCGGAAGAGGTCCCGGACGTCACCGCCCTCCTAAAAGGTAAAATCCCTGTTTGTTTATCACGTGCAGGTCACGCGAGGGACGCCTCGGGAATCAGCGACCACCTGTCAAGCATCCAAGACGTTTGACCGGGAGAAGGACGGTCCTACCCTTCAATCCGACGGTGGCTCCCGGGGTAGTTTAGGTTTTTTGCTTCTTTTTGGGGCTATAAATAGCCCTTGTACCCCTCTGTTGTAAAGGATCACTTCATTATTATTTGGAATAGCTAATCTCAGAGACGTGCTCCGGAAGCCTCTCCCCCGGAGAGAGCTCCCCCAGCCGACTCCGGTCGGGAGCGCGTCGACAGGACTAGGGCCCCCACTGGGACCCGAACCTGTATAAATCCTCGTGTCTTTTCTTGTGTTTGTCCGGCGGGGGAGGACCGATCACCCGGTCAACCCGCGCTGTGTAATCTCCGCTAGGATCGTCTTCAAAACCTGCCGGGGTATTCTTAATACCACGACAGTTGGCGCCGACCGTGGGGACCCGTGACGAATCGCCATGGCTCCCCCGAGAACAAGGGCCCGCGCCCTTCCCGGTGACGCCGGTCCCGGTGACCTGGCGCCACCCGTCCGGGACGCTGCTGTTCCGGCGCCTCCGTCCGGAGGCGACCATTCCCAGGTACCGCCTCCCACCTTTCCTCCCAATCTAGGAGCCTCCACCTCCGGGTCGCTCCCGGCGGCCGCGGGGACCTCGGCCGGGACGAGTTTCCCCCCGACGGCTCCCCCGGCTCCCCGGGATGCCCTGCTGGAGGCTCTCGTGGAGGGCCAGCTCCGTGCCCAGCGCTCTATGGACGAGCTCCTTAGTGTGTTGGCGCGGCCCTCGGCTCCCACATTCTCGCCGCACCCGTATCCGGGGATCATGCCCCCGTTTACGGGATACCCAGCGGCCCCTCTGGCGTCAGGGGGGCTGTCTACCCCGTATAATCCCGCTGGGGGGTTCCCTCCCCCCGCGGGATATACTTCCGGACACTTCTCGGCACCCGGGCCTGTCCCGGTGCCGGGAGGCTATTTCATGCCCGGGCCCTTCGTGGCACCAGGGGGGTACCCCGTCCCCGGCTCGCTTCCGGGGCTGGGGGGTCATTTCATGACGGGGGCTATTCCTACGCCGGGAGCCAGTCCCGCCCCCCGCGTTGCGTTTACCGCACCGGGGCAGGTCGACAGAGCAGCTCCCGTGCCTCAGCGAATTTCCCCCCGCATTGGCTCCCCAACCCAGGACGTCGCCGAGGGGGCTCACCCCCCACTGGTTCCGGATGTCACAGGGGTTTCCCCCTTCCCGGTCCCGGTCGTTGCCACGGGGGCCCCCTCTTCGGATCCTAACGCCGCCCCGGGCGCCCCCTCCCCGGTTCCGGATGGTGCAGGGGCTCCCCCCTTTCCGGTCCCGGGGGCCGTCCCAGGGGGCTCCCCCCAGCAGGCCCCGGTAGCTTCCAGGCCGGCTGCTACAGTGCAGGAGCTCCCTCCCCCGGCGAAGCAGGTCCGCCTCTCCCGGGGGGAGGTTGAGCGAATGTATTCTCCCAGCCACGGGGAAGAGCTTCCCCCCGGTCGTTGTCACAGGGAGCCTCGCTCTCGCACCGGTCGGGGGAAGAGACCCGCCGAAGAACCATCCTCCCCGGAGGGAAGCCCGGACGTCCGGGAAATCAGTCCCAGCCCGGAAGAGAAGCGTCGTCACCACCACTCTGGCGGCCCTCTTGGGCCGCTACCTGACTCAGATAACGAGGGGGCGTCCCCCGTTAAAGAAGACAGTGACTGGGGCTTCCCCCGGGAAGTGCAGGGGGCGAACCAGCCTCTATGTCGAAGACTCCGCAGCATCCGATGGCCGCGGCCCTACCGTCCCCCGCACATCGAGCATTATAATGGCGAGGCGGATCCCTACGAGTTCGTGCAGATTTACTCCACAGCCATCTCCGCGGCGGGGGGGGACGAGAGCGTCCAATGCAACGTCTTCCCCCTCTACCTCACCGGCGTTGCCCGCTCCTGGTTTTACAATCTGAAGGCGGGCTCCATCAAGTCTTTCTCGCAGCTGAAGCGGGAGTTCTGCGCCAACTTTCAGGGGAATTACGTACGTCCCCTGGATTCTTCACAGCTATACACAGTGCGCCAGAGGACCGGGGAGACCATCAGAAGCTTCTTCAAGCGCTTTGCCCAAGTGAAAAGCAAAGTGGCCCACGTCCCGGACTCCACAGTCATCGAAGCCTGCAAAAGTGGCATCCTCCCGGGGGAGCTCCACCGAAGGCTCTCCCGGAGCTGCCCCTCTTCCGCCGACGAGCTCTTCAACGTGCTCGAAAAGTACGCTCGGGCGGAGGAAGATGACATCTGGAAGAAGACCCAGGGGGCTCCTGCCCCCGCCGAGCGGGGGGCCCGGGATCCCCCCAGACGCCCCAGGCACGGGGGCCGTAGCGAACCACGGCCTCGGGACACTTTTGTCCTCGAGGGCGGAGGCGGCTCGCGCGACCCCCCAAAGGGCAACCGCCCCTTTCCCAAGCCGAGAGGCCATGGGGGAGGACAGTCTTCGCGCGGCCGCGAAGGCCCCGCGGGGAGAAGCCGGGAAGGACCGTGGTGCAGCTTCCACGGGTCCAGTACCCACGCCACCTGAGATTGCCACCAGCTGCTGCAGC
Source organism: Pharus latifolius (assembly GCA_019359835.1). NCBI lineage: Eukaryota > Viridiplantae > Streptophyta > Magnoliopsida > Poales > Poaceae > Pharus > Pharus latifolius. Next base: position 63,877,667 of record CM033322.1, read on the forward strand.
ACTTCGCGGCGTTCCTCGACCAGCGCGGGCAGGGGGGGGGGACTCCGGCCTCCTTGCCCCCTCGGCCAGCTGTCCCGGCCCTTCCTGCTCCCGCGGGGGGGCAACAGGTGCAGGAGGGGGAGCCTTCAGACGCTCTCCCCTTTCAAACTTCTCAGCGCCGCATCAATGTCATCGTAGGGGGCTCCGCCTCCGGGCGGGACTCCAAGCGCCAGCGCAAGGAGTACGCGCGAGAAGTTAAGGTAGTGGGGGTGCTACACGCGTCCGTGCCGCCCAAGTGGTCGGACGTCCCCCTCACCTTTACGGCGGAAGACGCGCGAGGGGTTCGCTTCCCCCATGACGACGCGCTTATTGTCTCCGCGACAATCTACAACTGCCACTTAGCCCGCATCCTCGTGGACGGCGGAAGCTCCGCCGACGTCCTGTTCCTCAAAACATTCAAGGAAATGCAGGTGGATGAGAGGCTCCTGCAACCAGCGGCAGGGCCTCTGCAAGGGTTTGTCCCAGGGAAGGCGATCCACCCCGTGGGCAAGGTAGATCTCCCGATCACCTTCGGCACCCGGGAGAACTACCGGACCGAGCTAGTACGCTTCGACGTAGTGGACCTCCCCTCCTCCTACAATGTAATTATGGGGAGGACTACGATCAATCGGCTGGGGGCTGTCACCCACCAAAACTATTTGTGCATGAAGATCCCCGGGCCGCATGGTGTGATCAACGTCCGGGGGGACCAAGACATGGCCCGTGCCCTATACGAGCGGGCTGCTGTCACAATAGGAAGCGTCAACCTGATCAAGGTACCCGGGGGGGAGGCTCCCCCCCCGAACGTAGACGTCGCTGCGCCATCCCCTGGGAGGCCCCTCCTCAAGCCGCGTCCGGAAGGGGGCCTCCGGAAGGTCCCGCTGTCCCCGGGCAGCGGAGACAAAACCGTCCAAATCGGGGCAGAGCTCCCCCAAGACCATGCAGCGCAACTCGCAGCCTTTCTGCGCGAAAACTCCGATGTTTTTGCGTGGAAACCTTCGGACATGCGGGGCGTCGCCCGGGGGTTATTGAGCACAAGCTCGCGGTAACCCCCGGTCACCCCCCTATCAAGCAGAAGTTGCGGAAGCTCTCCCTCGAACGTCAAGAAGCCATCAAGGCGGAGATAGCCCGGCTCCGAGAGGCGGGGTTCATCCGGGAAGTGTTGCACCCCGAGTGGCTCGCAAACCCCGTCCTCGTCAAGAAATCAACTGGCAAGTGGCGCATGTGCGTGGACTTCACCGACCTTAACCGCGCTTGCCCCAAAGACAACTTCCCGCTCCCGCGGATCGACCAGCTCGTTGACTCCACCGCGGGGTGCGAGCTGATGAGCTTCTTAGACGCCTACTCGGGATACCATCAAGTCCGGATGGCGGAGGGGGACGAGGAAAAGATGAGTTTCATAACTCCCCTCGGAACCTTCTGCTACCGCCACATGCCCTTCGGGCTCAAGAATGCGGGAGCCACCTTCCAGCGCCTGATGACGCTGGTCTTCAAAGATCAAGTCGGCCGCAACGTCGAAGTCTACGTAGACGACGCGGTCGTCAAGAGTCCCCGTGCAGCCTCCCACATCGACGACCTCACATAGACCTTCCGCAACCTCCGCGCGTTCGGGCTTAAGCTCAACCCGGAGAAGTGCGCCTTCGGGGTGCGCGGGGGAAAGCTCCTGGGTTTCCTCGTGTCCCAGCGGGGCATTGAGGCAAACCCCGAGAAGATCCGGGCCTTCCTAGACATGCCCCCGCCGCGCTCCGTCAAAGATGTCCAGCGCCTCTCCGGCCACCTGGCCGCACTCAGTCGCTTCGTCTCCCGTTCGGGGGAGCGGGGCCTCCAGTTCTTCAAGATCCTCCGAGGGCTTGAGGGGTTCCGCTGGACCCCCGAGGCCCAGGAAGCCTTCAACGACCTCAAGAAGTACCTCTCGAGCCCTCCAATGCTCGTGAGCCCGTCTCCGGAAGAGCCCTTGCTCCTCTACCTCGCCGCGACCCCCGTCGCCGTCAGCGCGGTTTTGGTGAAGGAGCAAGGGGGGCAGCAACACCCCGTGTACTACGTCAGTGAAGCCCTCCAGGGGGCCAAGACTCGGTACACGGAGATGGAGAAGATTTGCTACGCTCTCCTCATGGCGTCCCGGAAGCTCCGGCACTACTTCCTAGGGCACCCCATCACCGTTCCGTCGTCCCTCCCCCTGGGGGAGGTACTGCGGAATAAAGAAGCCACCGGCCGGATTGGGAAGTGGGGGGCCGAGCTTGCCCCCTTCTCCCTGTCCCTTACCGGCCGCTCCGCAATCAAGTCGCAGGTCCTCGCCGACTTCGTCGCGGAGTGGACTCCCGCCTCTAGGTCCGGGGACGAAGATCTCCCTGTGCCGCCCCGACGCAGTGACCATTGGACCCTGCTGTTTGATGGGTCGCTGTGTCTCGCCGGGGCTGGCGCGGGGGTAGTCCTCCGGAGCCCCGAGGGGAAGGAGCTCGAGTACGCCGCGCGGCTCGAGTTCCCCGCCACCAACAACGTCGCCGAATATGAGGCTCTGCTCCTCGGGATGCGCCTCGCGCGCTCCCTGGGGATCCGGCGCCTCCTAGTAAAGGGAGACTCTCAGCTCATTGTCTGCCAAATGGACAAATCTTACCTGTGCCATGACGCAAATTTAAGTCTTTACTTGCAGGAAGTACGAAAAATGGAGAAACACTTCGACGGCCTTGAGGCCCGGCATATCCCGCGAAGGGAAAATGACCGGGCTGATGCTTTGGCCCGGGCGGCAAGCGCCCGGGGAAACGCTCCCCAAGGGGGCCTTCTTGGAAACAATCACGAAGCCCTCGGTGGCCTCCCCGGACGCAGGCCCCGAGCCTCCGGTCCCGGAGGTCGCCGAGATCGTCCGGCCGTCGTCATGGATGGATCCCCTCATCTCCTTCATCAAGGGGGAGGGGGACCCTCCCAGCAAGACCGAGGTTAAGCACCTCCGGGCCAAAGCCCGGGCATATCTCCTGCTCGAGGGAAGGCTCTACAAGCGGGGGGCTTCAGCCCTCCTGCGCTGCCTCCCCCGGTCGGAGGGACTTCAACTCCTGGAAGACATTCACGCGGGGAGCTGTGGTTCTCACCTAGCCCCGCGTGCCATCGCCGCCAAGGCCCTTCGGCAGGGCTTTTACTGGACTACAGTCATGCGCGACGCGCGAGACCTTGTCTCCACGTGCGAAGCATGCCAGAAGATGGCCAAGGGCTCGAATCTCCCCCCTGTAGCGCTGCGGACTATCCCCATCACTTGGCCCTTCGTGCGCTGGGGGATGGACCTCTTAGGACCTTTCCCCCCAGCGCCCGGAGGATACAAGTATGCGGTGGTCGCGGTCGACTACTTTACAAAGTGGGTCGAGGCGGAGCCCTTGGCTAGCATCACCTCCCGGGCCGTTCAGCGGTTTTTCTGGAAAAACGTCGTTTGTCGTTTTGGTGTCCCCCGGGAAATCACCGTGGACAACGGGACCCAATTCGACTCGGCATATTTCCGGGAATTCTGCGAAGGTCTGGGGGTCGTCATCCACTTCGCCTCAGTGGCCCATCCCCAAAGCAACGGGGCCGTCGAGAGGGTCAACGGCGTAATCCTACAGGGGTTACGCCGGAGACTCGAACAAACCGCTTCCAAGCGGGGCGCGTGGGCAGAGGAGCTCCCTAGCATCCTCTGCTCCATGCGCACGACCCCGTCCCGGGCCACAGGGCGTGCTCCCTTCTCCCTAGTCTACGGGGCGGAGGCAGTCCTCCCCCCGGAGATTGGCTTCCGGTCGCTGCGGGTCGAGCTCCTGAACGGAGCCACGACCGCGGCCTACCGGGCCAACGAAGACAACCGGCGGCTGGAAATCGACCTCGTGGAGGAGGAACGCGACCGAGCGCTCCTCCGCCACGCCATCTACGAGCGCAAGATGTCGCGCGCATACAACCAGCACGTGCGCGAGAGAGCTTTCCGCCTTGGGGACCTTGTCCTCAAGCGCGTCACAGACCCCCAAGCCCAGGGTAAGCTCTCCCCCAAGTGGGAGGGCCCCTACAGGATCTCCGCTGTCCTAGGCTCGGGGGCCTACAAGCTCTCCAACCTTGAAGAGCAGGAGCTGAAGCACACCTGGAACTTGCGTTTACTTCGCAAGTTCTACGTTTAGCCTTACGGGCCTGTCCCCTCCCCCGGGGCGGTCACGCCGAAGGGGGAGGGGGGACACTGTAGCTTCCCTTTTTCCCCCTTCGCGGCATCGCAGGGGGGCTTTGTATATTTCGTTAATAAATGCATAGCCTTTGTTCTTTAACTGTCTCACTGCAGGTTGTTTTTGTTTACCGCCCCTAGTGGTGATGCCCTCCCCGCGAGGATGCCTTCCCCGTGAAGATGCCCTCCCCGCGAGGAAGTGGGCCAGTCCCAACAAGTCCCTACAACGGAGCCTGCACTCCCGTAGGGCGGCTTACGATCAGCCCTCGTGGACTGAGGGTGTAAGCGGCAACCCGGTCCCCAGCGGCCGTGGTAACGAGTCACTTTGGGAGACTAGTCCCCTGCCCAAACACTCAAGTCCCGTCTTCGGGCACTTCCTCCTCCGGGAGTAGACGCTCTCCTCAGCGAGACGTCTAATGGCTTTCTGGATTATCTTCCTCCTCTGGGAGTCGACGATATTCCCGGCTCCCCGTTCTCACGGCGACCGGAAGATCGGCCCCTTGCGGCTTGATTGGATCTATCTTCCTCCTCCGGGAGTCGACGTTATTCCCGGCTCTCTGTTCTCACGGCGACCGGATGATTATCTCTCGAAGACATTATTCCCGGTTCCCCGTTCTCACGGCGACCGGACGAACCCTCCCGGGAAGCTCCCCTCCGGAGGTCATTGGCTTTTCATGAGCCCCTTCCGCGCCTTGTTCCCGGTTCCCCGCTCCCCCGGCGGCCGGATGAATCTCTCCCAGTGGCCCCGGCCACCCCGGAAGGTCCCTCCCTCGGAAATCCTGTTTTCACAATTTTCTAACTTAGAAAATATTTCTACAGGTTATGCTCCCCCCGGGGACCCTGTTTCCCCCACAGCACGCGGAGGCTTCCTCCCGCCCGCTGTGGGCGGGGGGGGGGACAGGGGGTCCCCGGGTCACCCACGAAGGAACTTAGCTCATCCTTGTTAAGATGAGTCGTCCAGACCATCCAAGAAGAAGAAAATAAAGAGGCAGTAAAAAGTTTAACAATGCTTTATTGATCGACAAACCCGGAGGATATCTTCCCCCTCCGGTGGGTTTCGGAAATGATACAACCCGGGTCCTAACCCGGGGGATTTTCTACGAGCCTAAGGCCCCTACGCCTAAAGCTCCCGGAGGCGCTCCCTTAGCTCCCGGGCCAGGTCCCGGTACAGCGCCCGGACGCGACGCTGAGAATCCCGAAGTACGTCTTCGGGCCAAAACTCGTACCCAGCCGGCGGAAGTATCCGGAGAGGAGGTATCATCTGGGCCTCGGGCGCGGGGGAGTTAGTTCAGCACGGCTGTTGTCAAAATTATCCAAGTGCCATTCCGGGCGCCACCTCAACCGGACGGGCTCCCGGGCAGTACCGCCGTCGCGCCTCCCGGAGACAAGGCTCAGCAAAATCAAAGCCGCTTGGGCGTCCCCCGGAGAGTTTCTCCCGGACCGTTGCTCGAGAGCAACCCCCCGGGAAACCTGGTAACATTTTATTGCAAAGACTTAGAAAAATTTCTAATATATTTCATTGCAAAATGTTTGTGTACAAGTGCCCGGGGCTTCTCCTAAGAAGCTACCGGAATCAAAATGCCTAACAAAATAAAAAGGGGTCCTAGCTAAAGACCCGGGGGAGGCTCATACTTTGGCATTGGGGTCCTCCCCCCGTGAAGCTTCCTCCGTGGCCGGGGCAGGGACATCCGCGGCCGGAGGCGCCGGTGTCGGGAACCACGTCCGGATGATCCGGTCGTAGAACCCCTCCGCCAGCAGCTCTACCTCCCGGCGCGTTGGCTCGAAGGCCTCCGGGAAGCCCCGGGGGATGCGCCCCCCGATCGCCCGGGCGCCGACCCCACGGTAGTCAACGAGCCCCGCGGCGGCCGCGATGACGGGGATCGCTCGGCCCCGTGCCCGGACGTCCGCAGCCTCCGGGATGGCGGAGACTTGTGCGTTAAGAAAACGCACAGCCTCCGCGAGGGTCGCCGGGGGCACCTCCGGGCCGCTCCCGGAGCCCAGGCTAACGCCGAGGCTTTCCAAGGCCGAGCGGACGGAGCGGCCCGCGTCCGAAAGTGCCCGGACGCTGGAGCTCTCGAGCTCCCGGAGCGCCTTCTCCCGCACCTTGGCCTCCTCGCGGAGACGGATGTAGGCGCCCTCCGAAAGGTGCACCTGCGCCCGGGCCCGGGACAGCTCGTCAAGAGCTTCGTCCCGCTCCCGGATGGCCGCCTCCCGCTGCTCGACGCAGGCCGAGGCCCGGCTCTCCGCCTCCTTGAGCAGCCGGGTGACCCGCTGCTCAAGGCCCCAGGTAACAGTCGCTACCTACAAAATGCATAAAGAGTTAGAAAAATCTTAAGTGCAGAAAAAAAACCGAAGTGTGGAGAGCTCGAGTTACCTGGGCTCCGAGGGACTCGAGCCCCTCAAAACACTCGTGGAGCGTCCCTCCTGCCACGAGGGCCTGCACCTTCTGGTTGTGCAGGCCCTCCGCGTAGCGGGCCACCTCCCCCGCTGGAAATAGGGAGGTGTCTTGCCCGGCCCTCCTATCGCGGCCGGGAGAGGGCCCCCGGACCTCTGAATCCGGGAGCACGGCCGGCGTCGCCGGCGTCTTCGTCGACGAAGTTTCCTCCGAAGACGAAGACGAAGGTTGGACGGGGATCTCCGCCCGGGGGGGGATCATTGGGCCTTTCCCCGCCCCAGGCCGGAGGGCCCTCGGAGCCTCCTGCTCCGGGGGGACCTCGAAGACTGAGGGGCTCCCCCCCTCCTCATCCACCGGCCAGAGGCGCACGATGCGAAAACCGCACTTCTAGCCTCTCCGGCGCCAATGCCGCCGGGAGAGGCGAGAGGAGCGTCACGCGAACTGGCGACGGGGCGTAGTCCGCCGAATCGGACCCCGCCCCATCGACAACCACCTCCTTCCCCCGGGCCTCGACGGGGGCCTCCGGGGGCGGAGGCGTTGCATCTGCCCGGGGCGCCGCGCGGGCATGTTCGGCTCCGGGAGCTGCGTCCCGGGCCCTCACCGGCGTCGTCGCCGGCGCCGTCGCCGGAGCCGGGGTCTTCTGGACCCGGGGCTTTTTGGGCTCCGAGCCCCCGGCCGCGTCCTTCCCCCGTTTATGAGACCCGGGGGTGGGAAGGGGCTTCCTCTCCGGAAGCCTGAGCCCGTAGGCCTCGGCCACCAAGTTCCGGGGAGGCCCCTCCCCCACGAGGCGCACGATGCGCTCGTGTTCGTCGGCGAAGTACCTCCCCAGGAGGTGCTCCGCCTTGTCCCTCGCCGCCGGGTACGTGCGCACTGCAAGAGGTAAAAAGTTAGTCGATTTTTCATAAAAAACCGCAAGTACAAAAATGCAGGGGACTTACGCCGCGTCACCGGCTTGACCGGAGGCCGCTGCTCCGGGCCCATGCCGATCCCCCTTCCCCCGCGTGAGAAGGGGGAAAGCCGCAGGAGCGCCAGCTCCTCCGCGGCGTCCCGCATTGAGCGGGCCTTCTTCGCCAGCACCACCTTCCCGAGGAGCTCGAACTCCTCGTCCGTCCACACCGGCGGCTTCGGTGCGGATGATCGGCTGTAGGTGGGAGGCTCCGGGGCATAGACCACCGCCTCGTCCCGGACCCGGAGGTAGAACCACCTTCTGAGCCAGTCCCCCCAGTGGTCCCGGGAGGCCGCCGCCGGGTAGTCCGCCACCCGGGAGGGCAGCATTTGGACCATCACCGAGCCGAAGGGGGACTTCGGTCCTCCCTTCACCAGGTGGGAGCTCCGCGCCGCCGGTTCATAGAAGTACCGGAAGGCGCGGAGGGTGGGCTCCCGCCCGGTCGCTGTCTCGTAGAGCCATATAAAGAGGCCCATACGGACGAGCGCGTTCGGGGTGAGGTGGTTGAGAGCCACCCCGTACTCTTTGAGAAACTCCCGGAGCATCGGATGCACCGGGAGCCGGAGCCCCGCCTCGAGGAAGGCCTCGAAGGCCACGACCTCTCCGGGCCTGGGGCGGGGGGCTCCGTCCTTCTTTAGGGGGACCCGGATGTCCCCCTCTTCGACGACGCCCTTCTTGACCAAGGACTCCGCGTCCGAGGCCGAGAACTCGGAGGCCCAAAGGAAATCCACGGGGATTTCCTCCGGGGGCACCTCCGTGGTCTTTGCTCGAGCTTTGGGCGCCATTAGGTGAGTTCTTTGTTTTTCGGTGGCTAAGTTTTCAGGTGGCTATCAACGACTACCGGAAGAGCGCTACCGGGAGAGCTGAAGCTGGAGTTGAAGATTTGGAATGAGCTTCCGGGGCCCCCTAAGGCCCTATTTATAGAGGCTGGCCGTGATCTAGATGCGCGCCACGTGGCCCCCTCGGATCAATCTGGACCACTGATTCAAACCGTGCGCGGGAAACGAAGGGACAGGCGCGTAAATCGAGACGCCGGTTCAAACCGCGCGTGCATTTATTGCGAAAACGGCGCGGCCATAAAGTGCCCGGCACAGAAACCGAAGCGTCGTCGGGGCTCCGGTGATTTTCGTCCGGAGTTTGCGTCCGGAGATTTTCCCGATACCGTAACCATTCCCCTCCGGGGGCTCAGGCTTCGTCCCCGGAGGGCATGGGGGGCTGCTGTTGGGGGAAATCTCCACGCGGTCAAGTCCAGGTAAGTTCATGACTGCCCGGGGACAGTGGCCTCCGGTGCCAGCCCCGGGCGCCGCCTTTTAGGCGCCCGGGACCGTGCCTCCGGGGCATGTCCCGGGCGCCGCCATTTGGCCCCCAGGACCGTGCCCCCCGGGCATGTCCCGGGCGCCGCCATTTGGCCCCCGAGGCCGTGTCCCCCGGGCATGTCCCGGGCGCCGCCATTCGCCCGGGGATAGTGGCCTCCGGTGCCGGCCCCGGGCGCCGCCATTTGGCCCCCGGGACCGTGCCCCCCGGGCATGTCCCGGGCGCCGCCATTTGACCCCCGGGACCGTGCCCCCCGGGCATGTCCCGGGCGCCGCCATTCGCCCGGGGATAGTGGCCTCCGGTGCCGGCCCCGGGCGCCGCCATTTGGCCCCCGGGACCGTGCCCCCCGGGCATGTCCCGGGCGCCGCCATTTGACCCCCGGGACCGTGCCCCCCGGGCATGTCCCGGGCGCCGCCATTTGGCCCCCGGGACCGTGCCCCCCGGGCATGTCCCGGGCGCTGCCATTTGGCCCCCGAGGCCATGTCCCCCGGGCATGTCCCGGGCGCCGCCATTCGCCCGGGGATAGTGGCCTCCGGTGCCGGCCCCGGGCGCCGCCATTTGGCCCCCGGGACCGTGCCCCCCGGGCATGGCCCGGGCGCCGCCATTTGACCCCCGGGACCGTGCCCCCCGGGCATGTCCCGGGTGCCGCCATTTGGCCCCCGAAACCGTGCCCCCCGGGCATGGCCCGGGCGCCGCCATTTGACCCCCGGGACCGTGCCCCCCGGGCATGTCCCGGGTGCCGCCATTTGGCCCCCGAAACCGTGTCCCCCGGGCATGTCCCGGGCGCCGCCGTTCGCCCGGGGATAGTGGCCTCCGACGCCTGCCCCGGGCGCCGCCATTTGCCCGGGGAGAGTGGCCTCCGGTGCCTGCCCCGGGCGCCGCCTTTTGGGCTCCCGGGACCCTGCTCTCCGGAAGAGGTCCCGGACGTCACCGCCCTCCTAAAAGGTAAAATCCCTGTTTGTTTATCACGTACAGGTCACGCGAGGGACGCCTCGGGAATTAGCGACCACCTGTCAAGCATCCAAGACGTTTGACCGGGAGAAGGACGGTCCTACCCTTCAATCCGACGGTGGCTCCCGGGGTAGTTTAGGTTTTTTGCTTCTTTTTGGGGCTATAAATAGCCCTTGTACCCCTCTGTTGTAAAGGATCACTTCATTATTATTTGGAATAGCTAATCTCACAGACGTGCTCCGGAAGCCTCTCCCCCGGAGAGAGCTCCCCCAGCCGACTCCGGTCGGGAGCGCGTCGACAGGACTAGGGCCCCCACTGGGACCCGAACCTGTATAAATCCTCGTGTCTTTTCTTGTGTTTGTCCGGCGGGGGAGGACCGGTCACCCGGTCAACCCGCGCTGTGTAATCTCCGCTAGGATCGTCTTCAAAACCTGTCGGGGTATTCTTAATACCACGACAATATGAATCATATTTTGAATATGCAGGAAGAGGAGACTATTGTCCTAATTAAGAAGAGGAAAACAAGGACAAGCTCCAGTGACGTCGTGACGACATTGCTGGTTGCACTTTTTTCGCCCAGAAGCGCAACATCGAGCCCCCAAAGCTTGATGGAACTTCGAATCAGGTAAAGGCATCTTTTCCTACTAACTTTTAATTTGGCGCAAGATTGGATTCACATTTTTGTAAATTGCAATCTTCTCAGAAATCTTGTGCCCATCACTTTGTTGACTCCACCTGTACCAAGCAATTTACCTACAAGGGAGGTCTTAAAGGATGCGGACACGAACTAAATGGCTGTGGGAAATCCCCAGACATCATTGAAGAAATAATTGCAGACATTCAATCCGAAAGGGTTGAATCTATATCTATTGACCCGACCATAGGAGTGTTGCCACAAGGAACAACATCTTCCCTTGGTGGAGGAAACGACTTCTCTTGAGGTTCAGCCAACTGATGAACCTGAGCCTCTAGAGAAAACACTTAGCAAATTCTTAGAGGTTAGTAAAGAAAAAATCTTTACCTTACTTTTAATGCCAATCCTTAGGAAATTTCAAGCTTTCACAACAGAATCTGCTTTGTTTCAGGGCCTGACTCAGGTGTCGACCATATCCAAAATGATAACGGATAATGTCAAGGTTGCACAAGAGGAGGTCAGCCATCTGAAGCAGTAAATGCTGAAACATTGTTAATACTCACCTGAGTTTCATCCAAGGATTGCATTTACCTCTATGTGTTGCAGGAAAAATTCTTCATTAATGAAAACCATAGCTGACCAACAAAGTCGGAGGGATACCAACACCATGGAGCTTTCTCTGCTTAGGAAAGAACTAAACGAAGCTCAGAAAAAACTAACCTGTAAGTCCACTTATAGGCAGAAAGTGTCATTTCTCTACATGAACTTTTGTAACTGTGTTACCTTGTTCATGCAGCACAAGAGAAACAAATCAAGAGGCCGTCCAAAGAGAAATATGACTTCGAGGAGAAATGTGTCCAAAAAGAAGCTCATATTGGACAACTCCGCGCAACCATTGAGCGCCAGCATGCAACTAGTGAAGAACTCAAGAAGGTTGCTGAACTTGCCTGTAAAGAAAAGAAAGCCCTAGAAGAGACAATCCCAAGCTGCACCAACGTTCAGTTAGAATCCTTCAAAAGGCTAAAAACGGTTGCAGATCTACTGAAGGCCGACGTAGTTTATGCCCAAAAGGAAAACCTGAGCCTCAGTGAATCCTGCAAACTAGTTGACGTCCAAGTCAAATGACTCCTGGAATACCTTCCTAAGGACACAAATAGGCAGAAAGAGGCACTGAAGACCAACGTGTGTTCTGTAACCTGTACCATTTTGTGCAAATTAAGGCATCACCATGGCCCAAATTTGGATTTGAATCCAGTGGTGGGAGATGCTATATTCAAGAGTGAAGATCAGCTTGAAGCTATAATGGACGAAGTCAAGCCCTTGATCGAAAATCTTTTGAAAGAACTTGGCTTATCATGATCACATTGTAATGAACAATGAACCTTATTTTTGAATTTTTCCAATTTGTGTACCTGCACACATAAAATTATGATAAAAAATATGTAGATGCATGATTTTTTGAGACATAAAATACTTCCATCTAAATGTTAGTTGTATTCTCATAGCCGCCTCCTAATATTACTAATACTGAGAACTTAGTATAGTAATTGCAAGACAATAAATATGCCCAGAAAAACCTCTTATGTGTTGAGAAACGGCTTATAAAGAAATTTTCAAACTACAGCTTATTATAAAATCACAAGTATAGACAGCTCAGCGTGAGTGCTTCAAGTTTTTTGTGAACTAACAGCCACTCGAATGATCAGAAATATGTTAGTAAGTCTCGTGTGTGTTAAAAAATGGCTTATTTACAGATATCTTATCTAGATGCGACCATGAGATCGATTAGCGAATCCACTTTAAACATTGTGATGAGATGACCATCTGTGATCAAATCTATGGTCACAGACTGTACATGACCATAGTTTTGAACCTCAACCATGGCTTGAATAGATCCAAAGGACATCAATTGAGAATACTCTTATAACATAAAATGAAAGTTTTATTTAAAAAATATGCTAATTAAACAAAAAAATGGAAATGGAAAACTTACACGTAGAACTTGCGCAGTTGATCTATATTCCAAATATTGGATAAGATCCTTCCATCATCCATCGCTAATCGAGCTGACCCTGGCCGCGGCACTGAGACCACTGTATAGGGGCTTCCCACTGAGAGGAGAATTTGTTGTGATTGGACTGGTTTTGAATTTTTCGTAAAACCAGGTCGCCCATGTGAAGACTATGAGGTCGCACCCGTTTACTACGATATTTACGCAAATCATGTAAATATGCTACAGACTTAATCAACGCCCGTTCACGTTTCTCCTCAAGGAGAATAGTGTCTTGTACACGTTGTTCATGTTGATTAGAATGATCAAATTGATCCACACGAACAGACCCAATACAAATTTCGGTAGGTAATACAGCTTCAGCACCGTATGCCAATTGAAATGGCATCTCACCTGTAGCTCGACTGCATGTAGTGCGTAGTGCCCATAAAAAAGAGTAGAGTTCGTCTACCCAAGCCCCCGAGTGTAACTTAAGGTGATCGAAAACTCATTTTTTAATGGTTTGCAATATCTACCCGTTGGCACGTTCAACAGCGCCATTGCTCTTTGGATGAGCAACGGATGAAAAACCCGATATCGTCGTAATAGTCCAAAAAAAGACCACTAACGAATTGGGACCCATTGTCGGTAATGAGACAAATTGGAGCACCAAATCATGTTACAATATTCTTATGAAAGAATTTCTTCGCCACAGCGGCGGTTATATTGCGGAATGGTTCAGCTTCAATCTACTTAGTAAATGTGTCAATGGCTACGAATAAAAACTTGTACCCATTAACTGCTTGAGGCATAGGACCTATTATGTAGTCTCCATAGCATGAACGACCAGGTTAAAGGAATAGTTTGTAAGGCATATGCAGGCTGGTGAACTTGCCATGCATGAAATTGACACTGTGGGCATGTCTTGACCAAGTGCTTGGCATCATCAAGTGCTGAAGGCCAATAATAATCCTGTCAAAAAGCTTTTCCGATCGGCGTCCAATAAGATGCATGTGCACCACATAAACCACCATGAATGTCCTTCAAGAGGGATTTACCTTCCTCTTGAGATATACAGTGCATGAACACTCCTTGAGTACCCTTTCTATACAAAACCCCATCGATTATTTTGTATAGATGAGCCTTTCGTATTAATGATCACTTTCGGTTTCATCCTCGGGGAAGGTCCCATGTTCGAGATAGATCCACAATGGTCGGGTCCAATCTCCTTCATGCTGGAGGTCGGCGATGTGAACTATCACCTCATCATTCTCGACTGGAAACTATCGCCAAGGATATTTCAAGTGTTCGACGAACACTCCTGCCGGAGCGGTTGCACGTGAGGACCCAATTTTTTATAATTGGTTTTGGAGAACATTATTTCTTCGCAGAACAAATTGGACTTCAAAATGACTGAAGTGTTTTTCTGATTTCCTTATCTCATCTAGGTAATGAGCCATTGTCTCATTGGAGGTGTTGTATTCCTTGTTTACCTGGTTGATGACTAGCTGCGAGTCTCCCCTTGCCACTAATCGAAGGTCGCAACAAAGTGTAATTGTATGACATACTGGAGTTGGTCACCCTGAGGTGTGATTAAGACAACTCCAGCCCCTGAGTGTTCAAAACTACAAGAGCCATCAAAGTACATCGTCCAATGGTCGGTGTGTTGTAAATCCACAAATTCTTACTAGGTGGGTCAAGATTAGTCCATTCAACCACAAAATTTGCAAGAATTTGAGATTTAAGTGCTACGCGAGGAGTGAAATGGATGTCAAATGCTCCAAGTTCCACCACCCATTTCGCCACACGACAAGACGCTACCGGATTATGGAGGATGTCCCCTAAAGGAAAGGACGATTGCACAGTAATCTTATGTGCTTGAAAGTAATGTCGTAGTTTTCGTGAAGCCATCAGAGGAGCGTAAAGTAATTTATGGACTACAGGGTAGCGCTCCTTTGGTCCATGAAGTACTTCACTTATATAATAAACTGGTTTTTACACACCTTCCCTTTCCACGACTAGAACTGCGTTGACCGCGTGAGGGGTGGCCGCCAAGTAAAGAAGTAACGATTCCACCGATATTGGAGAAACCAATATTGGCGGACTAGACAAATATGCTATGACCTCTTGAATGGCTTTCTGGCTTCATCCAACCAGGCAAAACCATTGTGCTTACGTAGAACCTTAAAGAAAGGTAACCCATTTTAGCTTAGCTGCGATATAAAATGGCTTAAGGCCACCATGCAACCTGTTAGGCTTTGGACATCCTTAATGGTCGAAGGAGATCATATTTGCTCAATGGCCCTGATTTTCTCAGGATTAACCTCAATTCCTCCCAAACAAGCAAGGAAACCTAATAGTTTACCAGAAGAAACTCCAAAAAAGCATTTCTCAGGATTCAACTTTATTCCATATTTATTCAAGTTACAAAAGGTTTCAGCAAGATCATCTATGTGAAAGGAGCTTTTAAAACTCTTTACAACCAAGCCATCCACATAAGCTTCTAGATTAAGCCCTAACTAGGAAAGAAAGGTCTTTTGCATCAAGCGCTGGTATGTGGAACCATCATTCTTGAGTCCTAATGATATTCTGACGTAGCATTAAGTACCAAATGGTTTGATGAAGGAAGTTTTCTCTTCTTCTTCTTCTGCCATGCTAATCTGATGGTACCCTGAGTAAGCATCCAAGAAGCTCATCAGTTCACAACACGCTGTAGAATCGACCAACTGATCGATACGAGGAGGGGGAAATGATCCTTCGAACAGGCACTATTTAGGCTGGTGTAATTGACGCACATGCGCCATTACCATTTGACTTTAGGACCATAACCGGGTTTGCAAACCATTCAGGATGATCGACTTCTCGAATAAATCCTACTTTCTAGAGCTTATCTAACTCCATACGGATGGCTTCTTGTTGGCTAGTAGCAAAACGTCTAAGCTTTTGCTTTATTGGTCGTTGTCCAGGCCGAATTGCTAGCCTGTGCTCGATCACTTCTCTTGGGACTCCAAGCATGTCGGATGGTTTCCACGCAAACACATCTGCGTTAACCCGGAGGAAAGTAATGAGCTCGAGTTCCTATTTGTTATCCAAACCTGATCCAATCTGAATTGTTCTAGACGGATCTTCTGGGTACAAAGGAATCAACTTCAATTTCTCATCTGGTCGTAGGGTGACTTTGATCGCATCTGGTGACGTGGTCATAACCTGTACATCCCAAAAGGAAGTTCATCGACCAACTCTAGAGAAACGATCACAAGTGAGAGCTGTATTGCAACTGCCTCGGACCGAAATCACACCCTTTGGGCCTGGAATATTGATGCACTAATAAGCATAATATGTTGCCACCTTGAACTTAGCAAGCATTGGCCTACCAAAAATAGTGTTATATGCTGAATCATAATCAATTACATCGAATGTAATCAATTCTGTTCGAAAATTGTCTGCTTCTCCCAATGTTACAGGTAAAACATTTTGTCCGATCGGCATCATTAAGGGACTAGGGATTACACCATAAAATGGATGAATTATGGGTTTGATCTTTGAGCGAGAAATTTGCATCTAGTCAAGAGTTTTGACCAATAACAGATCCAGAGAACTACCGCCATCGATCAATACCCTCTCGACCTTGTCGTTGCTAATGATAGGGGTAATGACCAGATGTAGTCTCAACGGTTGTGTTAGACCCCTGGGACAATCGTCTCGGTCGAAAGTTAAGGGAGTTTCCGACCAGCGGGGGAATTGAGGCCCCCCAATTGGAGCTTCAACTTTATTTACCTCACGGTTAATAGATTTGAATTGACGCTTAGAAAAATAAGAACAAGTGCCACCAAAAATAATGTTACATGATTTTGGGGTACCTCATAGGCCATAACATCATCTTCATCAACGTCCCTAACCTCTCAAGATTGTTCTTTCTCTAGTATGGTCGGCATGGGTCTAGTTCCCTGGTAAAAGTCATCCAGACGCTTGAACCAGCTACGACAGTTCTTGAGATCATGTCCAGAAGTGTTGTGGAACGGACACCATTTCTTGTTTTCCTGTGGGTTAGTCTGTTTTCTTGAATGGTCATTCTTGCGACCACCAGAACCAGGCTTATTTTTGAATGTAAATTTATTGCCTTTTTCCTGTGGTGGTTTATCGACAATGGCCACGTTTCGATAGTGTCTAGCCCCATTCTTCTTGGGCTTCTTGGATTTCCCGCCTGATGATTCCGACTTCTTATTAGGATCATCCTTCTTGACATTCTTAAGACCTGGTTGAGGCGGCAAATTCCCTTTGTCCACCATTATATTCCATTCCACGGCCTCAGCTGCGTCAGAATAATGGTCTACCATATCGAATAGATCTGATACTGACTTTAGTGGATGTATGAGCAAATCCTCAGTGAATCTTCGGTATGGAACAGCATGTTTGAAAGCCCTAATAACCAAAGTATCTGATATGTTGGGAATGGTATTCCTCACTCAGATATGGTCGCGGGCGACATTACCTTGAGGAGATACACCGTGTGGTCCCAAGCGAGAATGAACTAGCTTTGTCATGCCGAATTGGCATTGCTGGCAATCGCTTGTGCCTCCCATGGCTGGAGTAAGAATAATCCCACTCATGGGAACGAATCGTGGAATGGGACGACACCATTGGAGTCGCCTCGGATGCAACTTTGTCGAGTGTGTCTGCTAGGACTCTAGCGAAGGTCGTTCTATTCGCATCTTCCAAACCAGGAGGAGGATTATAACATGAATTCGGTCTTGTGTACTCCTTTTGGGTACCATAGGAGTTATTGTCTCCTAGACCGGCGAGGAATACTCCAGGGCCGAAGATGATGTCTGGTTGCTCCTGCGACCATGCGGATGATGAGAGGCACTAGAACAAGGGTCTCGAACAACGGCATCTTGGAGAGATTGTGCAAGACGTAAGGCTTCCTTAGTGGCCCTGCGAATCTCATTCTCCCGCTTTTCGTGAGCTTGATCTTCTTCCTGCTTGCATTCTTGTTCTTCCCTGGCAATTCAATGTTCAGGAGTTTCCTCCAAAAGCGCAGCAAATTCCCATGGAACTAAGGTTGCAGACGGGGAAAACATCTCTCCTTGTTCCGAGTTAGACTCGAAATGAAAAGGAGATTGGAGATTGTCCGGAGCAAACTTTTCGGAACTAAACTCCAAGTCATTATCCTCCACATCTTCTGGGACGATATGATGTCATGCAAGAGAATATTAATTGGCATAAACTTCATTCATTTTCATTTTTGAAGTTTTTTACCAAATAGTATATGGATTAAATGAATGACTTCTAAAGATAAGCAAAAAGATCCAAATGAACTCAAATCAAGAAACCATCAAAATGAACATCAAAACTCATGAAAAGTTTCATAGAGATAAACAACATCAACAGAAACACTTTCATGAAGTTCCAAGAATTAAATATTATAGTCATTTGAAAGAATTGAGAGATTAACATCCAATTTGAATTAAAGTTTTCTTAAACGTTGTGGCTTCTTTTTAATCATCGAAACACATGTAAACAAGTTCCAAAAATTCCAAAATAAGTTTTGGAGATAAATGATGCAATGAGGAACTAGATTGCTTTTTATAGTGCACCCAAGATTTGATCCAAAAAATAAGAAGATATGAAAAAGACAAATGTTGGTCAGATTTAAAGTTGCAGATGTCAGGTTTGAGAAAATTATTTTACACTTGTAAAAGAAGCTGAAAATCTATGCAAATGACTTCCAATAATTTTGAAAATGAAAATAGCCAACCAATTAAAAGATATGAAAATGAAAAATCAGCCCAAAACCACGAGAAATCTAAATTTTACAAATTTCATATTTGATTTGTGAAAACAATCAATTATAGCTCAAATCAAATCCATTTGAAATGAAAATTTTCAGAAATGATTCTTAACACATTAAATACATTTTTCAGAAAGAATTTTCTAAAAAGGATTTTTTTAATAAAGAGTTATGGTCAAATGATCTTTGTGTTAAGTAAGAAAATTGAAATTTGACAAACTTTTGCAAATTGAGTTCAAATTTGATTCTCATGGGATTTTTGACATGAAAGAGCTTACATGAGTTTATCTAAATCATTTTGAGCCGAAGCTCACAAATAAAGACCGTTCAAATAGCCAAACTCATGTTTTGCATATTTCAGGTCAAAGCAAGTTTTCTGATGAGATTCAAATACCCATAACTTTCAAATTAAAACTCTTTTGAAAATATTTTCAATTTCAAACTTTTTTGGAGTAAGAGTATCTAGGAATTTTGTAAAGCAAGTTTTGTCAAAAATCAAATAGATTTAGATTTGCGTTTGAAAATGATTTTGTTGAAAAACAAGATACTTGAAGATCCTTTTGAGGCTAGTTTTTGATAAACGGAACTTTTTGACATCATTTTTCATCCAAAGCCTCTAAAAGCCTTTTAAATAAGTTTTGAAGACCATTTTGATAGGAATTGATGATTTTTGGCCTTTTGAATGAAAATTTGACATTTTGACAAACAAGAGTTCATTTTAAAAACTTATGCTTGCAATTTTGAAATATCCCACATATAGGGGTGTGATGAGCAATGGAAACATTTTTGAATTACAACCCCAAATATTGTAACATCATAAGTTTTAAAATTTTCACTGTTTTACAAAATTTTCCATGATGATTTAAAACAATAAAGAATAAAGGGAGAAAATGCATTTCAAATATTTTTATCAAACACATCGAAAAGATTTAACCCCTTTTTGGTACCCAAACCATATGAGGCCCTCTAGCCTTGTCGCATAAATTTTTTGGTACCCAAATAGCTCTATCTTTAGGTTTTTGAAAATGGAAATTAATAGGTTTTGCAGTTAAACCCTTTTTAGAGCAAGAAATCAAATAAGAGTCAAAAGAATCAACCTCAAAAGAGTCAGATGCACAGTCATGCGAATGTTGCCCTTTTAAGTGACATGAGGAACATGAAGTTCGAGAGGGCTTTTTGAATGAAATGGTATGAGTTTGATGAAATATATGATGCCTCTTATTAGATGAGTGTGCATGATTTAATTTTCCCTTTTTAAATGAATATTTATGTTCTAAAGGGGGTTTAACAAGCATAGCACTACTCATATGATTTCTAGTAAGGTTTTTTTCTCAATCTATTTGCTTTAGTCTTAAGTTCATCATTTTCAATTTTAGATACTTGAGATAATTCCGTTTCAACATATGAAATATGATAAGAACATGACGGCATATCATCACAAGTAGATGAACTAGAAGGCATAGCACTAAAATCAGTAGATGAGCTAGGCATATCAAATGAGGAGCGACTAGAACTAGCACTAGGGCATAAGGATGAGTTACTAGATGAATCATGGTATGAGTTACTAGTATCAACTGTATATTCATGTGAATTAATAAGTGAATCATTAGACAAATTATGACGTGAAGTATTAGTGTCCACAAAGCTAGTATTTGAATCTAACCATGAATCAGTGATTGAGTTATTGCTATCATATGAAGTAGAATTATGTGACTCTGAAGTGGATCAATAGGGGAGTCACAAGCAACTCTATCATCTAATACACGTGTGGAGCTAATAGCATTCTTGGAAAGCAAGGAATCATAAGAGCTTTTCAACTCTTGATGATGCACTTTCAAGGATGAGTAATTATTCTTTAAAGTGCTAAAGCTTTTATTCATATTGCCAAGCAAGTCTTTTAACTCTACAATTATATCCATAAGCTCATTATTAGAGAGGTTAGAATTTGATACCATCGAGTCACATGCCATAGGGAATATAGAATTGTCATGAGATGAAGACTTTGACTTTGGCGCTTTCTTTGTAGCTTTCCTTGAGCTCTTCTTGCAAGGTTTCGCCTTTGTCTTGCTTAGGCAAACCAAATAGTTTACGTCTTTGAGCTTTCTAGAAAGCTCACGATCCTCTGCAATGAGATCATCATCCTTGATATGCTTGGAGGTGGAACAAATGTCCTTTTCCTTGGACATAGCCTCATTTGACATAAGCATGTCAATGAGCTCACTTGGTGAAGTGTCGGAAAGATCACCGTTCGCAAGAGTAGTTGTGAAGTCATCGTAGTGATCCTCCGGCAACACCTGGAGTAATTTCCTACAAATGTCTGGATTTGAAATATTAGCGCCAAATGCTTTGAGCTCATTTGTGATGTTGATGAAATGATCATACATGGTGGAGAGTATATTATGCTCCAACATCACAAATGCCTCATTGTGCCGCATTAACAATCGCATCTTAGCATGCTCAAGGCTATATGTGCCCACAAATAAAGACTCAAGAGTGATCCAAACATTGTGAGCAATCGAACACTCACTCACTAGTTCGAGCACATCATGCCAAAGAGAATTAAGGAGCAATTCTTTAGCTTTTGTGTTTAAGAGGTGAATATCCTTATCCAAAATCAATGAATAAGTCATACCCTTTTGCACTAACCTTTATAGATTTAAATTCAATGCCTCAAAATAAGTACTAATAATAATTTTCCAACGATGATAATTTGAGCCATCAAATTGAGGAGCAATCAAACCAAAATCCTCTATAGAGTTCATCCTTTCTCTCTAGGCGGTAAGCCAATAAATGAGAGACCTTGCTCTGATAGCACGTGTAGGATTGAGGATGCCGACTAGAGGGGGGTGAATCGGAGGCTTTTAAAATTCTTTTCCACTAAACAATTTTAAACAAGATATTTAGGAAATCTAGTATTAGCAAAAAGTTTAAGAACTATCTAATATCTAGTTGCATTCAACCATATAGAATATGCAATTCAACATGCAACAACATAAATTTAAACAATTGTGTCAAGGTAAGTACGAAATGAATAAGAAAGAAACAATTGACATAATGATTTTTACCGAGGTCTCGGAAAGTCGCTCGGTCTCCCCTACTCCTCATTGAATATCAACAAAGGATATCTCTGTCGGGGGAAATCTCCGCGGGACTAAGTCCAGGTAAGATGTGTCACGATTGCCCGGGGACCTGGCCTCCGGCCCCTCCCCGGGCGCCGCCTTTTGGCCCCCGGGACGTGGCCTCCGGTGCCCTCCCGGGCGCCACCGTTTGGCTCCCGGGACGCGGCCTCCGGTGCCGTCCCGGGCGCCGCCATTTGCCCGTGGACGTGGCCTCCGGCCCCTCCCCGGGCGCCGCCTTTTGGCCCCCGGGACGTGGTCTCTGGTGCCCTCCCGGGCACCGTCGTTTGGCTCCCGGGACGCGGCCTCCGGTGCCGTCCCGGGCGCCGCCATTTGCCCGGGGACGTGGCCTCCGGCCCCTCCCCGGGCGCCGCCTTTTGGCCCCCGGGACGTGGCCTCCGGTGCCCTCCCGGGCGCCGCCGTTTGGCTCCCGGGATGCGGCCTCCGGTGGCGTCCCGGGCGCCGCCATTTGCCCGGGGACGTGGCCTCCGGCCCCTCCCCGAGCGCCGCCTTTTGGCCCCCGGGACGTGGCCTCCGGTGCCCTCCCGGGCGCCGCCGTTTGGCTCCCGGGACGCGGCCTCCGGTGCCGTCCCGGGCGCCGCCTTTTGGCCCCCGGGACGTGGCCTCCGGTGCCCTCCCGGGCGCCGCCGTTTGGCTCCCGGGACGCGGCCTCCGGTGCTGTCCCGGGCGCCGCCATTTGCCCGGGGACGTGGCCTCCGGCCCCTCCCCGGGCGCCGCCTTTTGGCCCCCGGGACGCGGCCTCCGGTGCCCTCCCGGGCGCCGCCATTTGGCTCCCGGGACGCGGCCTCCGGTGCCGTCTCGGGCACCGCCATTGACCCGGGGACGTGGCCTCCGGGACCTCCCCGGGCGCCCCCTTTTGGCCCCCGGGACCTGGCCTCCGGCGCCGTCCCGGGCCTCATCGCCCTCCTAAAGGTAAAGTCTTGAACTGTTTATCACGTGCAGGTCACGCGAGGAGCGCCTCGGGAACTAGCGACCACCTGTCAAGCATCCAAGGCGTTTGACCGGGAGAAGGACGGTCCTACCCTTCAATCCGACGGTGGCTTCCGGGGTAGTTTAGGTTTTTTGCTTCTTTTTGGGGCTGTAAATAGCCCTTGTACCCCTCTGTTGTAGAGGATCGGTTCTTTTATTGGAATAGCTAAACTCAGAGGCTGCTGCGGAAGCCTCTCCCCCGGAGAGAGCCTCCCCAGCCGACTCCGGTCGGGAGTGCGTCAACAGGACTGGGGCCCCCACCGGGACCCGAACCTGTATAAACCCGTGTGTCATTCTTTGTGCTTGTCCGGCGGGGGAGGACCGGTCATCCGGTCAACCCGCGCCACGTAATCTTCGCTAGGATCACTCTCAAAACCTGCCGGGGTATTCGCAATACCACGACAATCTCCACTCAGGTTGCTCCTTCTCCACAACGGGTAGATGAGTACCAAACCTTTCACACTTGTTTGTCGGCATCTCCAACAAACTTCAACCGGAGGGATCGCCACTCTCCTCCAACACCGTCTAAGCGAAGGCGATCGCCAAGAGTAACAAGTTGGATGCGCTCACTTGAATGAATCAAGTGCTAGAAGCTCAAATGATGCAAATGAATGCCCAACACTCAAACACTAGCTTCCAAATGAAGAATAAAGTGCACTAAGCACTCTTAACCTCTATCCAATGCTTCTCTAATTCACTGAAGATTTTGGCTAAAATCTAGCATCTAGATGCAATTGATCAAATGCAATGAACATGGCTAGCTTATACACTGTGTTTTCAACTTATTGTTCAACCTCAAATGGAAGCCAATACGAGGTATTTATAGCCCCTCAAAGAAACTAGCAGTTTGCAACAAACCGAGCCAATTTTGTACAGGCCGAACATGCCGGACACTGTCCAGCCAGTGCAAGTCAATATGACCATTGCAAACGTGTCAGTTATTGTTGGGCCATTTTTGTGAAGGCCGGACAAATGATCGTTTGTCTGGACAAAAATATTGGATAGATGCATTTGTCTATGGTTACACTTAACAATTGAGGCTCACATGATTTGTATAGGCCAGACAATGTCCGGCCTGTCCCAGACAAAAGCCCTCGGACAGATATAAATATCTCTGGTTTCATTTCAATTAAAACCTCACAACTTTTTTACAGGCTGGAGAATGTCTGGCCATCACTAACAATGTTTGGCTTTCCCCGGAGAAAAGCTGTGGACAAAAGTATATGTCACTATTTACATTTTGCAAAAGCCACAAGAGTTGTGTACTGTCCTGACATTATCAGGACATTGCAGACAATGTCCAACCTATGCAAACCAAAAATAGGACTGTACCAGTTTTACTCTGAACCAAAGTCTGAGTTATTTGTAGAAGCAGATTGACTGTTTTCTCGTAGATAAGCCTACTAACACTCAGCAACAACCATGACCAATATGATTTAGGAACTTAAAGCCACAGGTCAAATATCTGGTCGAAAACAGGTGGTCGAGTGGATTTGGTCGAGCGTGCACAATCGAGCTGAAAGCTAGTATGACCAGCTTGAATTCCTACAACCATGACCAAACTCCAAACAAAGATAGAGCCAATCTAGCAAACATGACCACAACCAAACTTCAAACATGGATATGATCAGAATGTATAAATACGACCATGACCAGCTCTAGTAAGAAAGCAGAATGCTCTCGCTGGCGACCACAACTAAGTGTAGTTTTCAAAAAATTTTCATTAATGCAACACAAACCACACTTAGATTTTCTTAGCAATGCAGGAGGTGATTAAGCACTAGTGCAAGATGATATAAATGCATTTGATCTTCCACACTAGATAGACTTAAGCTACTAGTTTCTGACCCCTCTTAATAGTATGGTCAAACTAGTAAAAAGAATCCCTATCAAACAGGTCTATCTCCAAACACCGAGATCGATAAAATACTGAGAAAACAATCCTTAATCTTGGATCTTACCTTCGGTGAAGCTCAACCTTGTGAAGCTTGACCACTCGAAGGTTGTCCTCACAAATCTTGACCTCACTAAGTTTGACCTCACTTAAGATGGCTCATATCGACATTAACCTCCACACACTCTTGCTTGCTTTCATCTCTCAATACACCTTGAGACTACAATAGATACACTCAATACACAACGTTAGTCTCATATTTAGGTTGTCATTAATCACCAGAGAAATTACTCCACAAAGGAGTTAACTCAACAATTTCTCTTTTCGGTGTTTAATGATAGAACCATATTCGATAAACCACAATAGGATAAGAGATGAAATTACACAATCATATAGATCCATATATGACAAGAAATATGCACACGATCGATACTACTCATGTCATGATAGCAATCAGTACAGATGACTAATATGATAAACTCCCCCTCAACATATGTATCGATATCAAACCACACTAAAGGAGTCATCAATTTCAGGATTTAGCACATGACATTTCAATTTACAATTAGCACAAGCTTGATGCAACCACAGAGCTCCCCCTCAACATATGCATTGATATTAAACCGCAACAGGGAGTCATCAACTTCTAGGGTTCAACAAATAACAATTCAATTTATTTGTTCTAAAGCAAGATTTATACAAGTTGTCATTTCATCATCAAAGCTATCATTATCCAAATCAACATTAATCATCAAGTGTTTATCAAAATCGTCATTAATCATCAGAACCTAGATCAACCTAGATCCCACAGAAATGAACGAGTAATGGCAAATTATTTGCCTACAGTCCTTGAAGGTCCAGCCCAGACCTAGCTGTTCAACCAGCCAAAAGGATCAATCTACAATTGGGAAATGTCGCGTGATGCCATCCTCAACAATTTCCGGAATTGTTATGAGAAGCCCGACAAGGAGGATGATCTTCATCGTCTTCGCCAAATTTTGACTCAAACCATTCAGCAATTCATCAAGAGATTCGTGGGAGTAAGAAATACTATTCTCAATATCTCTGACAGTTCGGTTATGAGAACACGGGGCGCTACTGCCCATCTTGCTCCTTTACCAGCACCGCGCTTACAGCGACTGGGGTCGCAGCGAGGTAAAGGAGCAGGGGTTCTTCTGGAGATGGGCTCACGAGCATTGGAGAGCTCGTGAGGTACTTCTCCAGGTCGTCGAAGGCCACCTAGGCCTCGGGAGTCCACCTGAACCCCTTGAGAACCCGGAGGATCTTGAAGAACTGGAAGCCACGTTCCCCTGACCGCGAGACGAAGCAGCTTAACGCGGCCAAGCGGCCGGTAAGCCGCTATACGTCTTTCACAGAGCGCGGAGGGGGCATGTCCAGCAAGGCCCGAATTTTTTCGGGGTTGGCCCCTATGCCCGCCTGGGACACGAGGAAGCCTAGGAGCTTCCCCTGCGTACGCTGAAGGTGCATTTTTCTGGGTTGAGCTTCAACCCGTACTCACGGAGGTTGCGGAAGGTCTTTGCTAAGTCGTCGATATGAGTGGGCGCACGGAGACTTGTGACAACCGCGTCGTCGACGTAGACTTTGACGTTGCGGCCGATTTGGTCCTTAAGGACCAATGACATGAGTCGCTGGAATGTTGCTCCAAAATTCTTTAGCCCGAAGGGCATAGGGACGTAGTAGAAGGTGCCGAGGAGGGTTATAAAACTCGCCTTTTCCTCGTCCCTTTCTGCCATATGGACCTGGTGATTGCCCGAATACGCGTCCAAGAAGCTCATAAGCTCACACCCCGCAGTCGAATCAACCAGCTGGTCGATCCGCGGGAGTGGGAAGTTGTCTTCCGGACAAGCCTTGTTGAGGTCAGTCAAGTCAACACACATCCTCCCCTTGCCGTTCGACTTCTTCACGAGGACAGGGTTTGCCAGCCATACGGGGTGCAAGACCTTCCGAATGAACCCTGCCTCTCAGAGCTTGGTGATTTCTGCCTTGATGGCCTCTTGGCGCTCAAGGGAGAGCTTCCTCAGCTTTTGCTTGACCGGGGGGGGGCGGTCGGGTGTTACAGTGAGCTTATGCTCGATAATGTCCCGGGCGACGCCCCTCATGTCGGCGGGCTTCCACGCAAAGACGTCAGAGTTTTGTAGAGAAAGGCCGTGAGTTGCTCCGCGTCCTCTTTGGGGAGATCTGCCCCAATCTTGACGGTCCTGCCTCCATCCTCAGGGGACAGCAGAATCTTCCAGATGTCCCCCTCCGGGCACGGTTTGGGGGGAGACCTCCCGGAAGGGACAGCCGGGGCATCCGGCGTTGGGGGAGAACTCACCCCCCCCCCCGGGCCGCCTTGATCAAGTTGATGCTCCCGATTGTTGGGGTAGGGTGCTCGTAGAGAGCGCGAGCCACGTCCTGGTCGCCTCGGGTGGTGATCATGCCACGAGGCCCAGGGATCTTCTCACAGAGGTAGCTTTAGTGGATTGCCGCCCCCAGATAGTTGATCGTGGTCCTCCCCATAATCGCGTTGTACGAAGAGGGGAGGTCCACTACGTCAAACTAGACTAACTCGGTACGGTAGTTGTCCGAGGAGCCGAAAGTCATGGGGAGATCAACCTTCCCCACCGGGTGGATGGTCTTTTCAGGGTCAAAGCCTTGCAAGGGCTCGGCTGTGGGTTGCAGCAGTTTTTCGTCGACCTACATTTCCCTGAATGCCTTCAGGTACAGGATGCGGAACTCCTGCCGTCGACGAGGATGCGTGCCAGCTTGCAATTATAGACGGTAGCGGAGATGATGAGCGCGTCATCATGGGGGAAGTGAACCCCGTGCGCGTCTTCCACTGTGAAGGTTAGGGGGACATCCGACCACTTTGGTGGTCGGGACGTGTCTAGCACCCCCACCAACTTTACCTCTCGTGCGCACTCCTTATGCTGGCGATTGGAGTCTCGCCCTGAGGTAGATCCCCCGTAATGATGTTCACATGCCTTTGGGAGGTTTGGATGGGGAGCTCTTCAATTGAGCCCCCTTCTCGTGCCTGTCGCTGCTCCCCCGAGGGAGCAGGGAGAGCCGGCAAGACCGGCAGATGGGGCAAGGAGGCAGGGCTCCCTCACCCCTGCCCACGCTGATCGAGGAATGCAGTGAAGTGTTGGAGAAGCTCGTGGCATTCCCGGGTAGCGTGGGTATTGGACTTGTGGAAGGTACACTACAAATTGGCTGTGCCCTCCTTGCCTCCTATCGCAAGGCCTTCTCGGCCGCCGACGACTGTCCCCACCCCCATGGCCTTTCGGCTTGGGGAAGGGGCGGTTGCCCTTGTGGCCATCGTGCGAGCCGCCTCTGCCCTCGAGGACAAAGGTGTCCCTAGACTGTGGCTCACCGCGGTTGCCCCTCTTGGGACGCTTGAGGGGGTCCCTAACCTTCCAATCAGTGGCGGTGGGGGCCCCCTGGTTCTTCTTCCAGAGGTCGTCCTCCCCCGCCTGAGCATACTTCTCAAGTACGGTGAATAGCTCGTCGGCGGAGGTGAGGCAGCTCCGGGAGAGCCTCCGTGGAGCTCCCCGGGAGGATCCCGCTCTTGCATGCCTCGATGACTGTGGAGTCAGGGACGTGATCCACTTTGCTCTTGACCTGAGCGAAGTGCTTGAAGAAGGTGCGGATGGTCTCCGCCATCCTCTGCCCGACAGTGTAGAGTTGGGACGAGTCTATGGGATGCACGTAGTTCCCTTGGAAATTCGCACAAACTCGTGCTTGAGCTGCGCGAAGGACTTGATGGAACCATCCCTCAGGTTGTAAAACCATGAACGGGCGATCCCAGTGAGGTAGAGGGGGAAGACGTTGCACTACACCGTCTCATCCCCCCAGCCGCTGAAATGGCCGTAGAGTACACCTGTACGAACTCATAAGGATCGGCCTCACCATTGTATTGCTCGATGTGTGGTTGGCGGTAGGGTCGTAGCCAGCGGAGGCATCAGAGTCGGTGACACAGCGGTTGGTTGGCCCCTTCCACCTCCCAGGGGGGTCCCAGTCACTCTCCCCTTTAATGGGGGACGCGCATTCGTTGTCGAAGTCGGGGAGGGGTCCAAGTGGTCCACTGGTGCAACGGTAGCACCTTTTCTACTCTAGATTAGTCAAACTAACCTCCTGGACGTCTGGGTATCCCCCGGAGGTGGTGGTCACTTCGTCGGTGGGTCTTTTCCCCTAGTCGGGCCGGGAGTGAGGCTCTCCAAGGCTACGAGCTGGGGGGAGCGGTGATCGATAGAGGGAGGGAGCCTCGCCGGGCTTTGTGGTACGCATTCGCTTGACCTCCTCCCGAGTAAAGCGGGTATGGTCCGCCGGGGGCCGCGCAAGACGCGGAGCAGCTCCTCCATAGTGCGCTGGGCACGGAATTGGCTCTCGACAAGAGCTTCGGGCAGCGTATCCCTGGGAAATTGGGGCGCAATCAGGGGGACTCTAGTCCCCGCTGAGGAGGCCGCGGTCACTGGGCCGGACCTGAAAACCTGTCAACCAGAAGTAACTGGGAGGGTAGGAGGTGATATCTCGGTGTGGCCTCATCCAATCGAAAGCGCCAGGGCAGCAGTCTCTCGAGGGGGTGGTGCCGGGTCACTGGGACCGGCATCACCGGCTAGGGCGCGAGCCCTCATTCTTGGGGGAGCCATGGTGACTCGTCAGGAGATCCCCACGGACGGCGCCAACTGTCGTGGTATTGCGAATACCCCGATAGGTTTTATGGAAGTTCCTAGCGGATGAATCATGAAACGAGTTGACCGCGTTATCTGTCCTCTCCCGTCGGGCAAGCACAAAGAATGACACGAGGGTTTATACAGGTTCAGGTCTCAGTGGAGACCCTAGTCTTGTCGATGTGCCCACAACGTGACTCGGTTGGGGGGAGCTCTCTTGTGGGGAGAGTGCTCCTAAGCACACATGTTGGTTTTTGGTGTATTGATGATAATGAATTGTGCTCTGTTACAAAAGTGGGGTACAAAGGCATATATAGGCCCAAAAGATGTAAATTAATAAACTATCCTGGTCGCAGCCGTTGGATCGGAGGGCACCACCGTCATTCCACTCAGTAGGGTACGCGGATGGTCGACAAGTGTCCCATGCGTGACCATGCGTGGGGGTCCTTCTCGGGTTTTCCCGGACTGCCCCCGGGGCCTTGACCACTGGGCCGGTGGCAGCTCCTGGGATGAGGGTCCCCGGGACACTTCTCACCGGGCCCGTTGCGGCGCCTGGGACACGGGTCCCCGGGCCAGTAGCAGCGCCTGGGGCACGGGTCCCCGGGACGCTTCTCACCGGGCGGGTGGTGGCGCCCGGGACATGGGTCCCCGGGACGCCTTCTTACCGAGCCAGTGGCAGCGCCTGGGACGGGTCAGTGGCGGTGCCCGGGACACTGGTCCCCGGGGCACTCCTCACCAGGCCAGTGGTGGCGACCGAGACACAGGTCCCCGGGGCGCTCCTCATCGGCCAGTGGTGGCGCCCGGGACGCTTGTCCCCGGGATGCTTCTCATCGGGCCGGCGGCGGCTCCCGGGATAGGGGTCCCTAGGGGCCTTCTCACCAGGCCCGTGGCGGCGTCCGGGACTGGGGTCCCCAGTGCACTTCTCCCCGGGCCCGTGGCGACGCCCGGGACATGGATCCCTGGGACACACCTTACCGGGCCCGTGGTGGCCCCCGGGACTGGGGTCCCTAAGGCGCTTCTCCCCAGGCCCGTGGCTGCTCCCGGGACATGGCTCCCTAGGCCAGTGGCAGCACCCGGGACACAGGTCCCAGGTCTAGTGGCGGCGTCCGGGGCACGGGTGTCGCGCCCCGCCTTCATAGGGACTACGACTACTCCCGTGGGGACCCAGTTCGCTATAGCTGATCCCATACTTTTTGACCCAGGATGAGTCAAACACAGGAGTACATTGCATCAGTTTAACTTACATTACATTGAGCAGTATGGCCAACTAGCCTCATTACAACATAATAAATTAAAAAGCCATCAGAGCATAAATAAGTTTAGTTGCAGAAGAACAACTACTCATCAGAAGCTAAGCGAACCCCCACAGAAAGAAGTTGAAAGCAGAGCAACACTTTTCAGGACTTGGGTGGAACTGACTCTCTTCCTTGTAAGATCCAAGAAGTTCTCCAGGCCTTCGTCTTGATCAAGGGACATTCCATCTATGGGATAGTGAATTGCAAGGGTGAGCACTTACATACTCAGCAAGTCATAGGTAAGAGTATGTACATATAGTAGAAATGATATGAACCTATGCTATTAGGGAAGGAGGGAAGGTTGCAAAATACTTTTTCTCTTTCTAAACTTATGGCAGTGCTCATCATGACATACCATTAATATCTTTTATAGACTATTAGAAGTACTACCATAGCACGACAACACATGTCTGCCCATGTTAGCACCTCATTTCATGAAACACATGTGAAGCACACATGAGCTAAGTCTAGCCAATTTTATTTAGAAACATACTTGTGTCACATTGACGTGGATAGAATCCACCGCGCGCAGGCTCCTATAGACCCGGGAGCTCAGAGTATTCGAACATGTTTTTACCTTTGCAAAGGTGTACCACTTTAATCCACTGATCACTCAGCTTTCAAGTCGGGACCTCTCCATGTGACTTTTACGCATGTGACAAGGCTGAGATCACACAACAGTTTGCAATCCTAGCATTAACAATTCCCTCCCCGGTAAATAGACATTTCAGTGCTCATTACCATTGTGGGTACTCCCCACAGCCAATTCTACCTAGCCTTGGTCTATGGTCCCGGCAGACAAATAGCTTGTGGATTCAGCCACGCACGGCTCATAATCCAGGCGTAGGGCCCCTTCCTTCTCACACCTTATCCTCTCATTATTTTTCTGATCTCACACCACTCATGGCCCTCTGTGGCCCACCAGTTT
Source organism: Pharus latifolius (assembly GCA_019359835.1). NCBI lineage: Eukaryota > Viridiplantae > Streptophyta > Magnoliopsida > Poales > Poaceae > Pharus > Pharus latifolius. Next base: position 63,908,761 of record CM033322.1, read on the forward strand.
CCTCTCGAGAAACCGGACTGACAACCATTGTAGGGAAAAGCTAATACCGGGAAAACTACTTTGTTGCGCCCGTCCCATACCGGGCAAGTGGTTGGTACGTTTTTCATGCCTCATAGAAGTATAACACAAGGTTCTAGTCCTTACATGCCTGTGATCAGTGCATTCCACAAACCCTGCACTCGTCAGTGCCACCACCATTCCATACCAAACTCTGGCCACAACAAGGGTTTTATTTCGTGAATATACATCTATACATATATATTAGTAATGGCTCACAGTTTGATCATTTTATAAAGAATCTTCTCATCTTTTGTCGGCATATAGCCTAGTATTGCCATATCACACTTTTCTTATTTCATCACATGCAATACTGCTTATAGTCAAGGAAATATCTTAGCAATTCATAAAATATAGGTTCAAGATGTTCAAGAATATGACTTGCCTTCCGTGTCGTAACGTACAGCAATCGATGTCGGGTTGGTGATGAAATCTTTGTACTCAGGCTCTTGCTCTAATCAAAGATCAAACAGGAAAATAGGAATCACAACCCATTTTAAATACATTAATAATCTATATGCAACATGCAAAGGAGAAATACTCTCGGCGATACTGGAACAGGTAAGCTTGAAAGCTGGATTTGAGTTAATCTTGGTGATTCATGGAATCAGGGTTGGGGACGAATGCTAGAGACTCTCGGGGTTTCAAGGCTGCAATATGGACATCAAGTCCGCGGCTGTTTTGCTCAAAAACGACAAACGTCAAAAGGTCGACATTCGGTTCAGGGCTCTGACATAGCTTCAGAGAATGCTAGAGAGCTTATCTCAAGGTGTGGTAATTGAATAAAATGTAGAACATAGCTCTACAAGTTTAGTGGACAAGGTGGTTTTCATAGAAAAATCCAGAAACTCCAAAAGTTTTGCAAAGAGGCCCCTGGACATAGTGAACTAAATGTCTGTGCACCGTCAAGAACTAGGGCACAGCTGTGGAAGTGATTCAAGGCTTTAATTGCTTCGCCAACTATGTCTAGGAGATAGGCGAAGATAACAGGAATCCAATGGTCGTGGTTTCAGGAGCTAAGATGGTCGGACGATGATGAACGGCGACGAGAAACCACGGTGGCGACACGGCAAGACACAGGTATTGGACAGATCTTGGCATAGGGATTACTTGAGATCTGGCACAGCATCTGTCGCACCCTGAAACTGGGACTACGACTACTCCCGTGGAGACCTAGCTTGCTATAGCTAGTCCAATACAAGTATACCCTTGACTTCGCAGGATAAGTCAAGCATAGGAGTATATTCACATTGCAGCAGAAAAACTTACAAAATATTAAGCAGTGCGGCTTGCTGGCCTAATATTACATAAAAAGATTACAATACCTTCGCGGCATTCAAGGTTTAGTTAAAGCAAAATAAAAACTTCTACACAGCGGATGATGGGTGTCCCTTCCACAGTAAGATGTTGACGGCAGAACAACACATCAGGGACTTGGCGGATCTGGCTCTCCTTCTTCTTGGTCCAAGAAGTTCTCCACAACTTGGCGGATCTGGCTCTCCTTCTTCTTGGTCCAAGAAGTTCTCCACGCCTTCCTCTTGATCATGGTACGCTCCATCTTCTGGGTTGTAAGTTGCAAGGGTGAGTACTTACATACTCAGCAAGTCATAGGGAAGAGTAGATACTTATAGTAGTATTGTTATGAACCTAGACTAGTCAAGAATTATGGATGTTGGTAAAATAATCTTTTCTTTCATATCTCATCTCATGGCAGCACTTTTCATAACATAGCATCGCTATTTATGTTCACTAGATTATAGCACTACCGCGACACGTCGACACACGACAGCCCAAGGCAGCACTCCTTATCATGACAACACATGTCATTTGGGTAATCTTCACTTATCAAATTTTATTTAGAAAACATACTTGTGTCACACCCCATGGATTTAATCCACCGCAGCAGACTCCTATAACCCAGGAGCTCGGAGTATTCGAATACGTTTTTAACTCTGAAGAGAGGTACTAATTTACCCGCAAGATATTCCACTTTCAAGCCTTTCCTATCACAAGGATTGGACTCCTGACTCACTTCATACTGTGAGTGGCAAGGTGGAGATAATAAGAACTTTTGTTATGTATCACTCACATTTCACCCCTGACCCTGCAGTTTTCTTCACACAAACCGCAGTTGTGGCGGGATATACCCCCACACCCCAAGTCTCTTCCCATTATTGAGTCAACGTGCATGATTATAAACGTGGAGGAGCTGAACCCCGTGAAATTAGTGTATTGTTTTCCATCTCATGCAGGGGTTTCATGTGCGATCCACATAAGTACTTGTTCAGGCCTGTCCCATACCAGGCTTGCGGTTAGCACGTGTTTCATGCCACTAAACGCACAACACAAGGTTCTAGTCCTTATATGCCAGTGACCAGACCATCCACAACCCTGCACCTTCAGTGCCTGCTATGCAGTTTAGCACCTCCAGTGCTACAGCCATTCATACCAATATTCTGGTCACGGCTAGGGGTTTTATTTCATGAATATACATAAGTACATATATAAGAGTTCATGGTTCACTATTTGATCTTTTCACATTTCACAAGCATCCAGCTTAGTACTGCCAAAATATATCTCAACCATTCTTTCACATGCAATAGTAGTTATATTCAAGGTCATATCATAGCAACTCATAAAATATAGGTTCAAGATGATCAAAACTATGACTTGCCTTCCGCGTCGTAAGAAACAGCAGTTGATGTAGGATCAGCAGTGAAGTTCTCGAGCTCTGGCTCTTGAGCTACTCTCCAATCAAATAAGTAACCAAGAATCACAAACCTTTTCAATACATTAATATACTATATGCAATAATGTGTCTCCATGATTCTGAAATGATTGGATGATTATGAAATGATTGGGTTTAGAGGCTGATTAGGGTTAAGTTATGGAAACCAAGGTTAATATTAGTTGTCAAAGGTTTACAAGGTTCCAAATGTCTCAAAGTATCAGGATGATATCAAGGTTACGACTGGTTCGCTCAAAAATAGCGAACGTCTTTAGGTCGACATTCGGTTCAAGACATCGACATAGGGTCGACGGATGATAGAAGGACTATCTCAACTTGTGGCAGTAGAATAAAATGTAGATTACAACTCCACAAGTCTAAGGGACAAGGTTATTTTCAATTTGCACAATTGGAAAGAGGTGAAAAGGGCTAATGCCACTGGCTGGCATAGCCTGGCATTGAACTGACATGGCCAGAAACTAGGGCTTGCCATAACTTTTGATCTAGGGCTCCAATTGATTCACCACTTTGTTTGGGAGGTAGGCCTCAGTAACAGGAACAAATCACTCAACAGGATCTAGGGCAGGAGATGGTCGAAAAGTGATGAAAACCGGCGAAGAAGTTGACTAGCCTGGAGCACATGCAATATAAACAGTACAGCAACTAGGGAATAGCTATAACTTCTGTTCTAGGCCGAATTAGAAATCATCATAGTAGACAAAAATGTGCAGGAGGGTGAAAAACATCTAGATGGCAAAGTTTCTGGAGCTGGATCGACTGGATTTTTAAGTTACTGGCTGGAGAAGAGATGAACTCAAATCTGATTTTGGCATTTCTAATTTAAAGTGATTGAGCTTAATTCCTTGCTTGTATATGGTCCTCAGGGTACTAGAAATGCACTGGTGAAGTTGGATTAACAGATTACCCAACATAGAAGCTTAATCAGCAAGCACAGTGAACATACAAAGTTGCAAATTGTGGTTTTTTATTATACACGATTTGAACTCAATTCCTTGCTCAGGGAGTATCTAAGAGATATAAGGAAGCTGTTGACATGATTAGATTGGCTGGAGGATCACCGGAGAAGCCTGGCGATGGTCGCCAGCAACTTGTGAAGTTTCAATTTGGGAACAGCTTCGATTCGAGTTTAATTTTGAAATCAGGATTCATAGGCTTGCTAAATAATGCTCACTGATCAATTTGTTCTACAGAATCAAAAGCTAATTCGGATTAATTTGAATTGTGTAACTAGAACAGGGCATTTTGGCATTTCCGGCGATCACCGGCAATGAGATGCATGAGAGTTCAATTAAATGATACAGCACGATAAGGGTGATGAGAGAAACTCACTGATGCTGTCAATTTGGGTGAAGAGGCTGCGGTTGAAGCTGTCACCGTGAGCCTCCTTTTGTGCTCGCCGGAGAAGACGACTGCAGCGAGGAGGATTTTGTTAATTGCCTGAGGACTTTGGAGAGGAGAGCACTGCTAAAGATGAAAAAGCTGCTCTGGGGTTGCTATTTATAGGCAAAGCAAAGTGTACAAAGCTTAAGCACACTACTTGCTTGCGCCGGTGAAGAAGAAGGCTTCGGGTTGAAGCAACGGCGAGCAACAAGCTTCTCTCTAGCGTGCAGTTGCTGGTGAGCTGGATGGGAATTGCCATGGCAATGACTGAGGTGGAAACACGTGTGCGCATGCAAACACGGTTGTGAGAAGCATGGGCTAGAGCGGCACTGATCGGCGGCGACGATCATGACAACGAGGTGCTCCTAGTCGCGGTTGCAAAGGCACTAATAAAAAAAATAGCAAACACTGTGCGCTGTGGTCGAGATTGCCGTGCACTGCTCATTTGGTCGCAAATGATTGGTGAGGTCGAAGAAGCCGATTCCTGGTCGTGAGCAGCTACTCCGATTGTGAACTGCTGCTGAGGTCGAACTAGGGACCTTATTGCAAGATTCTTTGTTTGAATTCTGGACTGATTTGTAATTTCTGATTTAGAGATAGTTGAATTGCAATCTGATTTCACAGATGAGTATAAACTTATACCTTACACTCATCTAATAAGAGATTTGCTAAAATCTGGCATGATTTGATAGTTTCTGATATAGACTGAAAATAGGGTACTTTAGGGTAAAATAAGATCTGAGTTTTGTCGATTTCGAATTCTGGCCTTTAAGATGTGATTTATTAATCTGGACAGATGGGAAAATTGTATCAAATAGCATTTGGGAGGTGTTCCCTGAAACAGATTTGGATTTGGATATGATTTGAAGATTTTAGCCTTTTTGAGTTTCCAGATATCAGATAAAGGACTAATTTGCGATATAATTTGGACTGATATGTGAAAAAGACTTAGATGAAGAAATCTGACTGTCAACTTGCTGGGTTAAGGTATTGGCATACCCATGATCATAGTTCAAGAGTAATCTGGTCTGAATTAGGTCAAGACTTGACTAAATCTGAGTTCTGAGTATTTAGGGTAGTTAGGATAGTAATTAGAATTTCTGTTTTCGAAAACAGAAAAGAATTGATAGATCTGGGAGTTAAAGATGGAATTAAATCTGGCTTCTGAAGACTTTTACGCTCAGGGTAACTGATAGATCTCATCTGAAAAATCTGATCTTGATTTGGGTTCACAGGATAGATTTTGAGATTTTAGGGTTGGAGAAGATACTGATCTGGCTATTACTACAGACACATGGTATCATGCATGCATGATGTTCATGAAAAAGAAAGTTTTTACCCCTAAACTCAGGGTGTTACAGCATCGAAGGGTGATGCAGTGAAGTAATATGCTTAGGAGGTCGAGGCTGATCTATTAGCGAGGTGGGTTGGACGATGGCGGTGAGATGACGGCGAACGGCGAGGTCGAACTCGTCGGTTACAGAAACAAAGGTGAGCTACATTGATAACGAGATAGGGTGAATGAATCAAGAAATTGGATGAGGGCTTTTACTCCTAGAGTGGTGCTAATCGTTCTCCAGCGAGGAATTGGGTTGCAATCAAGTATTGGAGCTCGTCGGCGTTGATGCCGGACTCGAAGAAGACGGTGAGGCAGGCGCATTTGCTACAAGGATCACGTTGATACGGTCAATTTGGTCAGAGGTGAAGTGGCACAGGCCGGCGGCGTGAGCTGCTCATGGCAGCGCGCGAAAACAGGGAAAGGCTCCAATCGGAGCTCCAATCCAAATTCTAGCTAAATAGGCTTGCTAAGAGCACTCTAATGATCAATTGGTTCTACTAAAAGGAGTACTGAAATCAGCTGGAAAGGGTTGAATTGCCAAAACAGGGCAAATCCAAAATCCGGCGATCATCGGTGTTGAGGCTCACCGGAGTTCGATTACATGGTATAGCATAAAGAGGTGAGGTAGAGACACTCACTGGTGAAGTTGATTTGGAGGTTGATGCAGCGGAGCTCCCTGTCGTCATTCTCCCCCTCGGCGGCTTGCCGGAGAAGAAGACGAAGACGAGAAGAAACAAGACTTTGCTGGTTCTGGAGTGGGGTGAAGTTGCTGCTAGCTACGGGGGAGCTTAAATAGCAGAAGATGGGAGCTCTCGAGACTTGGAGCAATCGGGAGGATATCAATTTGGTTGGCTACGGTGGCGGTTTGCAGCGGCCTCGACAGCTTTACAGCACGGTCGATGCATGCTCTGGATGGTGCAGTGGCAAAGCGACTGGCGGCTCCGGCATGGAGGCAATGTGGCGTAAAATTTCTGACATAGCTGCAAGCGAGCGCGCGCGTGTGCGGGGGAAAGATTCGGGCGATGCTGGTGCTGCTGCAGCGCTGCCACGGCGGCCAATCGGGTGCACGCATGTGGCAACGAGGTTGTGGCGAAGCTGGCAACGGTGGAGCTCCACCGGTGGTAAAGTTCGCGGTGCAGTTGTGCTCCTGGTCGCGGCTGGGCCTGAGGTCGATACAGTAGCTGGATCTAGTCGAAAAGGCTCAGGGACTGAAATGCAAGGATTTGGTTTTGAATTTGGACCTGTTCGATATTTCTGAGAATTTGGTAGTTTGGGCTAATTTTGACTTCACAGATTTGAAGAACTTTATTCAACGGATGATTTGAGAGAAGATCTGATAAAATCTGGGAACTTTTGATCAAATTTGAACTGAAGTGAAAACAGGGTAATTTAGGGTATCTCAAATCTAAGTTTTGTTGAGATCTGGAAATTTGAGACTTAGAGTAAGATTTTGATGTTCTAACAAAAGGAGATTTTGTAATGAATAGAATTTGGGAGGTATTCCCTGAATCAAATTGAGATTTGGAGCTGATTTGTGGCTTTTAGCCTTTTCGAGCTTTGGGAAATCAGAAAAGGACTAATCTGCGATACAACCTGGACTGACTTGTGAAAAGGGCTTAAATGATGGAATCTGGTTGCCAACTTTTTGGATTAAAGTATTGGCACACCCATGATTGCAATACACGATTAATCTGGTCTACATTAGGTTAAGATTTGGTTAATTCTGAATTCTGAAACTCAGTGTATTTAGGGTAATTAGGATATTCAATTAATTCTGTTTTCGAAAACAGAAAGAGATTGATAATTCTGGGAGTTAGAGATTGAATTTGATCTGGCTTCTGAAGGCTTTTATACTCAGGATAGATAGTAGATTATATCTTGATAATCTGACCTTGAATTGGATCTTCAGGATAGATTTTGGGATTTTTGGGGCTTAGGATAGATTAGAATTGAACTGATCTTGCAACTTCTAAAGAGACATATGCATGCATGATTTTCATGAAAAGAAATTTTCACCGCCAAAACCAGGGTGTTACAACGGGTCCTCGGGGCGCTCCTCACCAGGCCAGTTGACGAGGATTGTTACCCGAGCTAGTTTGGAGAAAGTGCATGTCTGGTTCGAGATAGATTCGAACCAGACAAGTTCCGTTGCCATGATCTCTGATGACCTGAGAAGCGTGGACACATGGTCGCAGGCTTTGCGCGGTCATTAGGCCGCAGATAGTACACGGTCAGAAGGCTGTAGGCAATGCGCTGACAGGGGATCGCAGATGTTGCGCGGTCAGGAGGCTGTAGGCAATGCACGGTCAGAAGGTTGTTGACCACTTTCGACCAGGATAACTGGGGATTACTTAAGCTCTACAACAGGCATATCCCAAGAATCACGAAGATCCTTCCACGTATGAAGACAACTGCCAGGAGGTTAACTAGTGCGGTTATCCCTTAATTGCACGTGTTAAGTCTACGTGGAATTTAAGTGCAGTTATCAAAATTGCACCCAAGCAACCGTTCAAAGCCGTTGTGCGTTGGCGCCCTTTCGACCAGTATAAAAGGGTAAGTGGATGCATGAGGAGAGGACGGATTCAAGAGACATCAAGATCTGACAGATCGAATAAATCCCAGAGATCCACACCAACAAGCTTCCATAGGCTAGTTTAGTCATTTTCTAGACAATCACACGAAAAAGATCTTCGCCTGTGATGATCTTTTCCACAACTTTGTAATCTTTTTCCCATACATAGTGAAATCACAATAGGATGTAGGGCTATTACTCCCACCATCGAGGGCCCGAACCTGTATAAATCTCTCTCTGTGTTCTATCTGACATTGCCCATCATCCCTTCCCGGAGGGACACTGTCGACGATTCGGACTCGGGGTCCTTAGCCGAACTTTTGCAGAATTTGTAGTTCGTAAGACCTTTCAGGGTGTTCCTCCGGGAAGGTATGTAGAATTATGGAGAACTGGAGCACAGAGAAGTTTATACAAGTTCGGGCCCTCGATGGTGGGAGTAATAGCCCTACGTCCTATTGGGATTTCACTATGCGTAGTAAGGAGTTACAAAGTGACCGGAAAAGACCTTCACAGGCGAAGGTTTTCCCTATATGATTGTACAAAATGAAGCCTGAAGGGCTTATGGAAGCTATCTAATCTAGGCTATTGTCTTGATTGTTTGATTCTTTGGGTGAGATGTGTTGTATCTCATGATCCTTCGATCTCTCGATCCCCTGTTTGATACACCATGTCACCCTTTTATACTGGTCGAAAGGGCGCCAAGTCGTAACGGTATCAAACGGTTGGTCAGATGCGGTTTAGAGAACCGCTCTTAACCTCCACGCAGGTTTAACACGTTTTATTTGTGGATAACTGCACGTATTAACCTCCTGACGGTTGTCCCTCTACGTGGAAGAATCTTCGGGATACTCGGGATATTCCTGTAGCAGGAACAGATGAATCCCACGTTCCCTGGTCGAAAGAGTTCAGACCGCGCGATGTTGGCTGACGGCGCAAACATCTTCAACCTTCTGTTCGCTCACAGCATACGAACTTCTGACCGCGCACTAGCTGTGATCTGATCGCGTAAAGCCTGCGACCTCGGGCTGAATGACTTGAGTTCTCACCGCCAGGCACGCGTCTGGCTCGAATCTATCCTGAACCAGTCGTACACTTATTTGAACTGACTCGGGTGTCAATCCTCGTCAGACACCCTGAAAGGCCTCACAACTAACAAATTCTGCATAAGTTCGACTAAGGACCCCAAGTCCGAATCGTCGACAGCTGGCGCCCACCGTGGGGCCTTTCTCAAGGCGTTCTTATTTCTATCTGGAGGTTCAGTGTGCCATGTCTGGAGCATATGATTCCGAGAACGACTTCGATCTTGAGGATTATGCCCACATCCAGATGCCTTCACCTAGTGATTCTGTTCCAATGGAGGAAACCGGAGGCGAAGATGTCCCAGATGTCGATTCGACCACTCAGGTCATGTCTATCAACCAGGAGACGACCGACGCAGAACCAGAGCCCAATGTGGTTTCTACTGCGTTAGAGCTTGAATCCGGTCCATCGCACGACCCTGCTGAGGGTAAAGGCGATGTTCACCAGGAATTTAGCCCGGGGAGGTTTGATCCTGATAACCTCCACCGTCTCTTTGATTTCGAATCCGACTTGGAACAAACAGAGATGTTTTCCACATCGGTGACCTCGATACCTAGGCAGTTCGCTGCCTTATCGGAAGAAGCTCCCGATCAGCGGGCCGCTAGGGAAGGACAGGAATGCAAACAGAAGGAGGATCAAGATCGTGAGCAACAAGATAACGAACTTCGAATAACAGCCCTAGAGGCTCTTCAAAATGCGCAAGCTCGTTACGACGCTGCTCCTAGTTCCTCCCGTCGACTACGTGGTCGCAGATGCGACCAGACACCATCATTACCCCCGAAACATTTACAGGCGGACAAGGAGACGTGACACCTGGCGCGCCTAGGAGGAGCACGCATGACCGTCTTCGATCCATCGCAGAGGTCCTGCATAATTTTCCTCCTACAGTCACAGATGCGCAGAAACCCACTTTCGCCAGGATCTTGGCAGAAAGGTGAGACGAGGTCGCGTCCTAGGCGACCCCAACAGCCTCTTCCCGATCAGCGACACGTTCCCATGACCGAGAATACTCTAACTCTGGTTCTGGTAGACGGAATCATCCACCACCAGTGCCGTCTCGGCATGACAAAGCCAGACGGCGGGGAATTCTCATGATGAGGAATGAATTCCTGTCCACTCTCGCCTGGGACCACGCGTGGCCTCTCCTTCACGTGAGGTCGCCTGAGATCAGGTCGAGAGTCGCAGATCCATCCATGGTCCCTATGTTGGTTGTAAAGCTTTCTCGCCCGGCCTTCGTGCGGTCATTTGGCCAGACAAGTTTAAACCAGGGGCCAGAGAAATTTTTGATGGAACTCAGAACCCATCCGAGTTCCTTCAAATTTACATCTCTGCTATTCAGGCAGTAGGTGGCGATGACCGGGTCATGGCCAACTATTTGCCTACACTCCTCGATGGACCGGCAAGAACTAGTTGTTCAACCAACCTGAGGGTTCAATCTATAACTGGGAAATGTTGTGCGATGCCATCCTCAACAATTTCCAAAATTGTTATCCGAAGTCGGGAAAAGATGACGACCTTCATCAACTACGACAAACATCGACCAAACTCTTCATCAGTTTCTTAAGAGATTTGTCAGGGTGAGGAATACCATCCCGAACATATCTGATAATTCCGTTATCAGGGCATTTAAACACGCCGTTCGATATCGGAGGTTCACGGAGGATTTGCTCATCCATCCTCCTCGATCAGTAGCCGATCTTTTTGATATGGCTGATCGATATTCCGACACGGCGAAAGCCATTGAGTGGAATCAGATGGTGGATAAAGGTAACTTATCCCCTCAACCAGGTCTCAATGACATGAAGAGGGAGGATTCGAACAAGAAGCCAGAATCTTCATCAGGTGGGAAGTCAAAAAAATTGAAAAGGAGTCGATCTGGACAGTACCGAGAGGTCGCGATCGCAGAGAAACCTCCACCGAGCAAAGGTAACAAACCTTCGTTAAAAAATAAAACTGCTTCTGGTGGTCGTAGTGCCGACTAGCCAGAGAAGTCGACTAACCCGCAGGAAAGCAAGAGATAGTGTCCACTCCACAACTCCACATGTCACAACCTCAAGAATTGCTGGAGTTGGTTGAAGCAGTTGGATGACTTCTACCAGGGGATCGGACCTATGCCGACGTTGCCACCAAAAGAACAGATTTGCGGGCTAAGAGACGCCAACGGGGATGAAGAGATGTCCTACCAAGTACCTCGTAATCATGTCAATGTTATTTTCAGAGGTTCCTCCTCTTTTGTTTCTAAACGGCAATTTAAAGCTTTCTATCCAGAGGTGAACCAAACGGAGACTCCCCTTGGTGAACCTCAGTACCCCTGTTGGTCGTATACCCCTTTGACGATTGATCGCTCTGATTGCCCTGTGGGGCTTACTCGACCATTGAGGCTACCTTTGGTCATAACCCCAATTATCAGTAATGCGAGAGTCGAAAGGGTCCTGATCAACGAAGGTAGTTCCTTGGACATTTTATTGGTCAAGGCACTCGACGAGATGCAAATCCCTCGTTTGAAAATTAAACCCATAATTCATCTGTTTTATGGGATAATTCCTGGTCCCTCTATGATGCCATTGGGACAGGTGGTGCTCCCGGTCACGCTGGGTGAACCAGATAACTTTTGAACAGAATTAGTTACTTTTGATGTAATTGATTGTGATTCAACTTATAACGCAATCTTTGGCAGTCCAGCTCTTGCTATGTTCATGATGGCTACGCACTATGCTTACCAGTGCGGCAAGTTGCCTGGCCCCAAGGGTGTTATTTCGGTCCGAGGTAGTCACAACGTGGCATTGACATGTGATCGGTTATCCCTGGAGATGGTAGATCAGCTTCCCCTCCATGAAGCCCAGATCGCCACAATGTCTACTGATATGATCAAAGCCGCTCCTTGACCAGATGAAACATTAAAACTGGTTCCATTGTACACAGATGATCTGTCCAAGACAATTCGGGTTGGATTAGGCCTGGATGACAAATAGGAACTTGAGCTCATTACTTTCCTCCGAGCTAACGCAGATGTGTTTGCGTGGAAACCATCCGACATGCTCGGTGTCCCAAGGGAGATAATTGAGCACAGGTTAGCAATTCGACCTGGACAGCGACCAATAAAGCAAAGGCTCAGGCGTTTTACTGTTGATCGGCAGGAAGCCATCCGAGTGGAGTTAGATACACTCCAAAAGGCCGGATTTATTCGAGAAATCGATCATATGGAATGGCTTGCAAATCCGGTCATGGTCAGCAAGTCAAATGGCAAGTGGCATATGTGCGTCGACTACACCAGCCTAAATAGTGCCTGTCCGAAGGATGACTTTCCCCTTCCCCGCATCAATCAGCTGATTGATTCTACTGTGGGTTGCGAACTGATGAGTTTCCTGGACACTTACTCAAGATATTATCAAATTAGTATGGCGGAAGAAGATGAAGAGAAGACTACCTTCATCACACCATTCGGCACCTACTGCTACGTCAGAATGCCATTTGATCTCAAGAACGCTGGTTCCACGTACTAGCGCTTGATGCAAAAGACCTTTCTTTCCCAGATGGGGCGTAATCTGGAAGCTTATGTAGATGACTTGGTTGTAAAAAGTTTGAAAAGTTTGTCTCATTTAGACGATCTTGCTGAAACCATATGTAATTTGAATTGATTTGGAATAAAATTAAACCCAGAGAAATGTTCTTTCGGGGTTTCATTTGGAAAACTTCTAGGTTTTCTTGTTTGTTCCAGAGGAATCGAGGTCAATCCTGAAAAGATCAGGGCTATTGAACAAATGAGGTCTCCCTCGACCATCAAAGATGTTCAGTGCCTAGCAGGTCGCATGGCGGCGTTTAGTCGGTTCATATCACGACTAGGAGAGAAGGGATTACCTTTCTTCAAAGCTCTGCACAAACACCATAATTTTACATGGTTCGATGAGGCCGGAAAGGCATTTCAGGAGATTAAAGCATATTTATCTAGCCCGCCAGTCTTGGTTTCTCCCGACAAAGAGGAACCATTACTCCTTTACTTGGCGGCCACACCTTACGCGGTCAGCGCTGTGCTGATCGCAGAAAGAGAAGGTGTGCACAAACCCATCTACTACGTAAGTGAAGTGCTTCATGGTCCTAAGGAGCGATACCCTGAGGTCCAGAAGATACTTTACGCGCTACTGATGGCTTCCTGTAAGCCAGGACATTACTTTCAAGCACATAAGATCACAGTGCCCTCATCTTTTCCTTTGAGGGACATTGTCTGGAATCCGGAGAAATCTGGTCGGATCGTGAAGTGGGTCGTCGAACTCGGAGCATTCGACATCCATTTCACGCCTCGCACCACAGTCAAGTCTCAGGTCCTGGCCGACTTCGTGGTCGAATGGACTAATCCTGAGCCGCCCGTACAGGCGCCTGAAGAATTGGAATGCCCCGATCACTGAACAATGTACTTTGATGGCTCTCGCAGTTTTGAACACTCGGGGGCTGGTGTGGTCTTAGTGACGCCTCAGGGCGACCAACTGAAGTTTGTCATTCAACTACACTTTGTTGCGACCAACAACGCAGCAGAGTATGAAGGTCTTATTGCAGGGCTCCAGGCAGCAAAATTCCTCGGAGTCCATCGATTAGTGGTGAGGGGAGACTCACAGCTGGTCGTAAACCGGGTAAACAAGTAGTACAGCACCTCCGATGAGACAATGGCTCATTACCTGGGGGAAGTGAGGAGATTGGAAAAACACTTCAGTCATTTCGAAGTCCAATACATCCCGCGAAAGGACAACATTCTCGCAGACCAATTATCCAAAATTGTGTCCTCACGCACATCCGCTCCGGCAGGAGTGTTCGTCGAACACTTGGAACATCCCTCGATCATGACTACCGTCGAAGATGATCCGATAACAGTCTGCATTAGCAACCTCGAGCAAGAAGGAGATTGGATCCATCCATTGAGGGTCTATCTCAAACGCGGGACCTTGCCGGAGGACGAAATCGAGAGCTATCGGTTTGTTCGAAAAGCGCGTCTATGCAAACTTATAGATGGAGTTTTGTATAGAAAAGGTACTCCAGGAGTATTCATGTGATGTGTGTCCCAAGAGGAAGGTAAATCCCTCTAGAAAGAAATTCATGACGGTGTATGCGGTGCGCACGCGTCATTCTGAAACTGGTCGGGAAGGTTTTCAGACAAGGATTTTACTGGCCTTCAGTACTTGATAATGCCAAGAATATGGTCAAGACATGTGCTCAGTGTCAATTTCATGCGAGACAGGTCCATCAGCCGGCCTACGCTCTACAAACTATCCCTCTATCATGGCCCTTCGTGGTTTGGGGGATGGATATTGTTGGTCCTATGCCACAAGAGGTCAATGGATACAAGTTCTTGTTCGTAGCTATTGACATGTTTACAAAGTGGATTGAGGCCGAACCAGTACGCAATATTACTGCTGCTGCTACACAAAAGTTCTTTCATAAGAACATTGTGACTCGATTCAGTGTTCCAAATCGTCTCATCACCAAGAATGGTTCCCAATTCGCTAGCGGTCTCTTTCTGGACTATTGTGACACCATTGGAACCAAGGTGTGCTTTTCCTTTGTAGCTCATCCGCAGAGCAATGGTGCCGTTGAACGTGCCAACGGGCAAATATTGCAGGGCATCAAAAAGTGCATCTTTGATCGCCTTAAGACACTCTCGGGGGCTTTGGTAGACAAGCTCTATACCGTTCTGTGGGCACTACGCACTACTTCTAGTAGAGCCACCGGTGAGACACCTTTCCATCTGGTATACGGAGCCGAGGCTGTGTTACCTATGGAAATGAGTATTGGTTCTGTCCGAACGGATCAATTCGAACAAGTTGATCAGAACGGACAACGATTACAAGATCTCATGCTCCTAGAGGAAAAATGTGATCGAGCCTTGGTTAAGTCCGCAGCGTATTTGCAAGCCCTGCGCAAATACCATAACAAAAGGGTGCGACCACGTAGCCTTCACGTGGGTGATCTGGTTTTACATAAAATACAAAACCAATCTAATCACAATAAATTCTCCCCACAATGGGAAGGTCCCTACACTGTTGTCTCGGTGCCGCGACCAGGATCAGCTCGGTTAGCAATGGAGGATGGTCGGATCTTATCCAATACATAGAACATCGATCAACTACACAAGTTCTATGTGTAAGTTTCCTAACCCTTTTCCTTTTCAATTTAGCATGATTTAACAAAATCAGTACTTTTAGTTGTTTCATGTGATAATTATTCCTTGTGCCCGTATGTTACGAGTCTGACTCGGGGGTTGGTCTCCGATAATTGTAATACTATAATACCTTGATCGGATTTGCTGGCTGATCTCGTGATCACTTCCAGGCAAGGCACCCCTCAATAAGCCGTTTCTCAAAGCACACGGGGCTTGTTGGCATGTCCTTGGACATCCGAGTGGCTGCCGGTTTGCAATAAGGTCGGGTGTTGTATCGAACATGATTATCGGTCTGGTTGGATATTCCTGGTCGTCGTTACACCCATATTTTTCTTGTGCTTATAATACTAAGTCTTCTGTATGCATAATCCCAGGAGGGGGCTAGGGGAATATGGTCGCAACATGAAACAAAAAGAAGTGCTTTCACTACTACAGAATTCATTATCACAGTCGGGTCAAAACAGTCATCACAGATGGTTCTTACCCGTCAGTGATATTCGAGTCAGTGATAATCATGTACTATCACAGACGGTTTTGAACCGTCTGTGATCTTCCCCTTCACAGACTGTTATAAGATCAAAATTGTCTGTGATACTCATACTACACAGACTGTTATAACATCAGAACCGTCTGCGATACTCACACTACACAGACTGTTATAACCTCAGAACCGTCTGCGATACTCATACTACACAGACTGTTATAACATCAGAACCATCAGTAATAATAAGAGTATCGCAGACGGTTCTGATGTCAAAACCATCTGAGATTCTCACATTATTACTGACGGTTCTGAGATCAAAACTGTCTGTGATACTGAAATTATCAGAGATGGTTATGACCTCAGAACCGTCTGTGATACTCATACTACCACAGACAGTTTTGATCTCAGAACCGTCAGTAATAATGTGAGTATCGCAGACAGTTCTGAGGTCAAAACCATCTGTGGTAGTATGAGTATCACAGACGGTTTTGAGGTCATAACCGTCTCTGATAATTTGAGTATCGCAGACGGTTCTGATGCCAAAACCATCTGGGATTCTCACATTATTACTGATGGTTCTGAGATCAAAACCGTCTGTGATACTCAACTTATCAGAGACGGTTATGACCTCAGAACCGTCTGCGATTGCTTCCTTATCACAGACGGTTGTTTCAGAACCGTCTGTTTTTTAGAGTATCACAGACGGCTTTGAGGTCAAAACCATCTGTGAAATTGTCATTATCAGCGACGGTGGTAATCTTGGAACCGTCTGTGATTGTTTCCTTATCATTGACGGTTTATACCCTCAGAACCGTTTTGGATAGTGAGATATCACAGACGGTTTTTTGGTCGAAGCCATCTGTGATAGTGTTATAATCTCAGAACTG
Source organism: Pharus latifolius (assembly GCA_019359835.1). NCBI lineage: Eukaryota > Viridiplantae > Streptophyta > Magnoliopsida > Poales > Poaceae > Pharus > Pharus latifolius. Next base: position 63,925,457 of record CM033322.1, read on the forward strand.
TCTGTGATAGTGTGATATCACAGACGGTTCTGAGGTCAAAACCATCTGTGATAGTGATAGTGTGATATCACAGACGGTTTTTAGGTCAAAACCATCTGTGATAGTGTCATTATGCACAGACGGTTTTGATCTTACAAACCGTCTGAGATTGTAACAGTCACCGATGTCCTCTGTACAATAGCATTTCAAATATACAGTTCATGAATTTCATACATGATTGCACAGTACTTAAATATATACAGTCTCATATATACATGCACACAACTTAGAAACATGTACAAGCATTTCATATATACAGCACAGAACTCAGAAATATGTACAATTGAGATTGAACCAACAAATTAATGTAATCGACAATTAAAGTCAGTGTGTTAGATGTACAAATAAATGTAAGGCCGCACTAATACGAACCTTGCGGGTCCCTAAACTTCCCCTTGGTTGATATGACCTCTGCAAGGAAAAACTCAGCGAGCATCCCTCGGACAATACCAATCTCCCGAGGGTCAAAGCTTTCCGAAGGGAAGACGATCCCCTACAGCAAGAGTTGGTACAGAAAAAATTAGCTCAATGCAATTGTAAATTCTGCCAAATCGATACAAAGGGGAGCAGTTGTATACCTCGGGGAAATCTGGGTGGTGAGGGGTGATGATCAGGTCATACATGTGGCGCATCACGTAGAACCCACATGTATTGTCATCCGGCTGCTGATGGCACTGACAATTTACAGACCGAGAGTTAGCTGGGGACATGTTATAAAGTAAAACAGATGCCAGTTGAAATTTGTACCGAAAATTGTAACCACTGAAACTTATCGGCTCGCCGCTCGTGTTGTCGCCCTCCCTCGGCAAAGTAGTTCGTGAAAGCCCTGTAGATAGTCAAAATTGCAGTTTGAGGATAGTCGAAATTGACAATTTGAGGATAGTAAATCTAGATGCATGCAAGACAGGTCCACATTAATATCATCACCTTTCGAATACATCTCGTGCGCCGCAATACGAGTACCCTTTCCTCTGCAATGAATCAAGGTAGAACACCTTGTTCCTTTTCGGAATAAGTAGCAGCAGGATCCAATGGTAGCTACATGTTACACGTAAAGAATTATAAATTTAATCTAAGTTTGGGGGTGTGCACATGGAGACACTAATCTACGGGTGAAGTACTGATGTAAGCACTCACCTCTGGTTGTAAGGTACAAGTATGTACTCCCTGTCGACCTGAGCAAGCAACCCTCTTTTGATGTAGTCGACAACAAAGTCTGCGTCGGTCCTGAACATCACCTCGGTGACCATCTGGGGGTCCAAGAAACCAACAGGTATTCCCTTAGATTTGGCATTGTTGGTCATGAAGCTGCACGGAAGTAACCAATTAATAAATGACATATATCCGTATATGCACGGATAGTAGGATACTTACAGCACCCAAGACTGTAGGATTGACAAGTCGAGCGCATCTTTGTTTAGTAAATTGTGCAGGTCTTCGAAGGTCACCGAGTAGGTCCCAACGTCGTTATGGAACTCTGCCACGGTGTACTTGACCATGATGTGCGTCGGACACTGCGTCCTGGTCTGGTTTGTCCTCGTCATGTACCATGCATGCAGGCTCTGGCATGCTAACCCCATGCTAGAAATTGCGGTATCGGAGGCCATGGGCATCCCCAGAGCGAACGGCATGAGAGCTGGCGCCCTCTTCTCTCTCTCCTTCGCCGGGCTCTTCTTTGCTTTTCCCCTACTAGCCAACTTCTTCAATGGTTGCCTCCTAGTCGGAGTCAGCTTCATCTTCGAAGGGGTCGGCTGGCTAGTAGGCCGTGTGTCGGTCTGTGATGTTTGTGATGTAAGAACCTACGTATTAGGACACTAACTCTGAGGGCTATTATTACAGTACGAATTATGAAACTGGTGGGCGAATTACCTCATCCAGGACGATATCTTTCTTGGGCCATTGCACGAACGTGTGCACCGCATCCCCGAGAGTGGTAATCTCGTCGTTCGGCGGCTTCTCCAACGGAAAACTCTTGCAATGGTCAAAGACATTGTCCACCTGGACCCATGCAAAACCCTCACATACAAGGGCACCGTGGATTGTGGCCCCCGCCGTGCATGGTTGCGCCATCCCACAGCCAGCCTCGATCGGGAAGAGACCGGCTAGCACCATAAGCTTGCAGGTGGCGGGTTCCTACAAACAGTGCGCATTAACATATTGAATTTCACCGCTTTTCACTTTCGAATGAATTAACATAGACAAACCGTCATTACCTGCAGAAAGTCCACCGGATACTTTGGAGAGGGCTCCATCTGCGAAGACCCCGGCGCAGACGCGCAGCTACTACGGTGGCCAAGAATGGGGGTCGGTACTTCCGCTGCTGCTAGAAGGGGGGTGCCCTGGGTCGCCTTTCTTAGCTCTTCATACATGGACCGCATCTCCGACAACTGCTGCAGGAGTGCTTTGTCCCGATCAGCAAACTCCGATCGCATCTCCTCCTTGAGCCGTTCATCGCGGGCTTGGTGGGATCTCTTTCTCCTCTTAGCCGCCTCCTCATCATTAGGGAAACCATGCCTCCAAGGCACAGTGGAACCGAGGCCGCGCACGCGGCCTGGATGCTCCTTGTTTCCTAGCGCCGCTGTGAGGATATCCCTATCCCTCCTCGGGTTAAACTCTCCAGATGTCGCCTGCGCACTCAGCGTCACCTGCAACAGGAGAACTTAGCAATACAACCCATTGCATGCGTGTTACGAGGATAGTACGTTATAGGACAATCTTACCAACCGGTCGATCACTTCCCTGTCGCAGGGTTATTAACAGAGACGCTTCCGGAGGAGGTCATTGTCGATCTTGCTCGGCACCAATTGCGGGCGCGCACGTCCGTTATGCTCGCATAAGGACTGCCGGCCGAAGACTGGGAAGCCTCCTCGTCCTGCTTCCTCCACAACGCCTTCTTCCCCACATACCCACCACTGCCGAGTCTGTGTGGGTGGGTATTCTTGTCCTGGTTAGCCTGGCCCTTCGCACTAAGCTCCTGGAACTCTGGCTTGGCCTTCATCTCGACGAACTGCGGCCATGCCTCGGGAGTCATGAATGGGAAGTCATCGAAGGGGGTCTTCGACTCCTTCACATAGAGCCTGACAAGGTGGCTCTTGAAGTTCGTCCACGCCTTGTTTATTGACATCAATGTCCTCCGGCGGATGGTGAAGTGGCGATCCTCGGGAATGTGAAACGCCGCCTGCATTTCTTCCCACAGCGCATCCTTGCACTCTGGGGGCACTTGACCCCAATCAGAGGTGGTGATGGGCACCCGCTCCCTTGCCACTTTGCCGCATAGTGAGCGGTACTGACCGACAAGTTTGTCCGGAGCTTCCGGCACACCATTGTCGTCGAACTGGACGTGCTGCTTCTCCCACTTCTCCAGACGCGCGCATGTCGTCCGGCCTCGCCCCTTTCTCTTCTGCGGCTGGGTCACGGCGGACGCGGCGACCTCCGACCCAGGCGTCTCATCGCCAGCGAGGTCACTCTAACTCCCCGAGTGGTGCATTTCGTCACTAGACATAGTTCCTAACATTAGTGAAAGAGAGAACAGTTTAAGTAAATCTGCAACTAATAATTCTATAACAAAACCCATATACTTATAATTAACCAAGAATGACATAAACGGTGGGGAGGCGATGGAGGTGATCGCGCCTGACGGTGGAAAGGCGATGCAGGTGATCGCGATGGACGGAGAGGAGGAGAAGGTGGGAGGCGATGGAGGTGATCGCGACGGACGGTGCGAGGGCAGAGAGAGCTAGGGAAAGCAGTTGCGAAGTCTGGAATGAGCGGGATAAAGCCCGCCTTGAACTATGTACAGCGTAGAGATTATCACAGTCGGTCCAACATTCACAACCGTCTGTGATAATATTATCACAGTCGGTTCTCACATCAGAACCGTATGTGATAAACAAATCTATACCTCGTGGAGATTATCACAGTCGGTCCAACATTCACAACCGTCTGTGATACTATTATCACAGTCGGTTATCACATGATAACCGACTGTGATAATCTCCATAGTGATAATCTCCAGAGAGATTATCACAGACGGTTTTGAGTTGAGAGCCGACTGTGACTGAGATTATCACAGACGGTCTGGACTTGAGAACCTACGGTGCACACAGGAACTCGAAGAGTCGGACACTGTTGTGAATATCACAGTCGGTTCTATATTCATAACCGTCTGTGATAATCTACATATTGAGAGATTATCACAGACGGTTTTGAGTTGAGAACCGACTATGACTGAGATTATCACAGACGGTTTCGACTTGAGAACCGACTGTGCACGTGAAGACTTGAAGCGTCGGAGACGCTGTTGGGAATATCACAGTCGGTTCTATATTCATACCCGTCTGTGATAATTCAACCGTCCGTGATAATCTCTCTATTGAACGTTAGTTTTACAACTTGAAACTGATCTGTACCTTTCAACTCTGAATGCTCGAAAACTTGTTTTAAATGAACACTCAGATATTTCAAATGCTGTCCAAATGCTTTGTAAATTTGTTCTCAACTTGTACGTAGATCCAAAAATTGGTTACAATGTGGAGCATGCTCAAATAAATTTAACATACAATGTGGAGCATGCTCAAGTTAATGTTACATACAAATGGGGACTTTCACCGACAGTTTTCACGTACACGGCCATGTTATCCTCAACTTTCCACTTGCCGCGGCCCTGCAAAGACGAGAATTACAGGAGATATAAGGTATACCGATGGAAACAGAGAGATAAGGACGTACGGTTGATTACCTTTAAAGTATAACCCTTCCTGGTGATCCATACGCATGTAACTGTTTTCGTCGGTGTCTTCAGTATCGACCTGTACGCCATCTCCAAATGGAGGAATCTCATCAAATTGATTGTATTCCTCCTCATCTACGACATTTTCAACTCCAACAATCCTTCTCTTGCCTTGAAGGATGATGTGCCACTTCTTATTGGCCGGGTCAGTGACATAAATGACCTGAATGGCTTGATTTGCAAGTATGAATGGCTCATCTTTATAAGCAACTCGATCGAGATCCACAGAAGTGAAACCGTAACTGTGAACCTTCACACCCTGTGGGATTTGGACCCATCGGCATTGAAACAGGGGAATCTTGAACAGTACGTAATCGAGCTCCCAAATTTCTTCAATGAACCCGTAGTACGAGTTCAATCCACGTACTACCCTTGTTGGGCCTATCTTGGTGAACTCCTCATGGAAAGCTTCTACGCTCACTCCACTATTTTGCACAGTGCTCTTTCGATCTTGAGCTTTCGTGTAAAATGTGTACCCATTGAAGTCGTATCCCTGCCATGTCTGTACAGTAAACGTGGGCCCTTTTGCCAACCATTTAAGGTTCTCACTTGCGGACTCTCCGGTGATTCGCACTTTCATCCACGCGTTCAATTGACTATTATGTTGTCCCGTCATCCAAACCTCGGATCGGCGAGGATTGTCTTGTCGTAGCATCTCCTTGTGCTCATCGATGTATGGAGACACCTCCATCATGTGTTGCAAGACCCAAAAATGAGCTTTCGAGTACATATCGAAATCAGGAGTGATGGCTCTCTGTCCAATAGTGCCAACACCATCAAGCCTCCCCTCGTGACGAGACATAGGAACTCCTATTGCTTCTACCTCGGCCATGTAATCAACGCAGAACTCAACAACCTCTTCCGCTGCATAACCTTCGACAATGCTACCCTCGAATGGATACATATAACGTAGCAAAACGGGTCCACATATCTTGATTTCTTGACAAGGTGGACGGTGAGATGGACCATGATATCAAAAAACGATGGAGGAAAATACATCTCAAGCTGACAGAGAGTTCGAACCACCTCGCTCTACAGAGAATCCAGTCCATCGGGATCAATGACCTTGCAAGAAATTGCATTGAAGAAAAAACACAGCCTCGTGATCGTCTCTCTGACCTTATGCGGCAGAATACTCCGGATGGCAACAGGAAGCATTTGTGTCATCAGCACGTGACAATCATGACACTTCATACCCAGCAATTTCAAATCGCCCATGGACACAAGCTTTTTCATATTTGCGGAGTAACTCGATGGAACTTTAACACCATAGAGATACTTACAGAGTTCTGTCCTCTCAGCCTTGCACAAAGTGTAGCATGCAGGGGGGAGGTATATACGGCCTTTATCGTCCTCTCTCGGTGCTAGCTCGGGACTGATTCTCATTTCGATCATGTCACGCTGCACATTGATGCCATCCTTTGTCTTCCCTGGAATGTTCAGCAATAGGCCGATTAAACTGTCGCAAACATTCTTCTCTACATGCATGACATCAATGCAATGACGAACCTCTAAATGCTCCCAATACGGTAAGTCCCAAAATATCGATCTCTTCTTCCAAGAGTTCTTCGTGCGGGGTTTCAATTTATGACCCTTTCCAAACACAACGTCTATGTCCTTCACCCGTGAGTAAACATCTTTCCCGCGCGTAGGCTTCGGGGCTGAACCATCTTCCTTGTGGCCGTCAAATTCCCTCTTCCTCTTACGATACGCGTCATTCTTCGGAAGAAACCTACGGTGACGCATGTACACTGTTTTCCTGCAATTCTTCAGCCACACGCTCTTAGTCTCATCTTCGTAGTGGGGGCAGGCTTTGGCTCCTTTCGTACTACGGCCCGATAAATTTCCAAGGGCAGGGAAATCGTTGATGGTGCAGAATATCATAGCACGTAAGATGAAGTTCTCTCGTTTGTATGCGTCCCATACCTGCACCCCTTCGTTCCACATTGTTAGGAGATCCTCTATCAATGGTGCTAGGTACACATCAATATCATTTCCGGGTTGTTTTGGTCCTGATATAAGTAGAGACATCATGATGTACTTGCGCTTCACACACAACCAAGGAGGAAGGTAGTAGATACACAAAAGAACCGGCCAAGTGCTATGCCGACTGCTCATGTTACCAAAACGATTAATTCCATCGGTACTCAACCCAAACCTTATATTCCTCAATTCTGCTCCGAAGTTAACAAATTCCCTGTCGATGTTTCTCCACTGCGAAGAATCAGCGGGGTGTCTCAGCTTTCCATCCTTCTTCCGGTCTTCCGAGTGCTAACGCAGTAATTTTGCCTCTTTACGGTTTGCAAACAAACGCTGCAAGCGGGGAATGACTGGCAAATACCACAACACCTTAGCAGGAGGTCCTTGCTTTATCTCAGCGCAGTCGCCGTCGTCGGTTCGGTCCTTACGCTTATAGCGGGATGCGCCGCACACTGGACAAACATGCATATCCTTGTAGTCGTTACGGTAAAGGATGCAATCATTAGGGCATGCATGTATCCTTTCTACTTCCATTCCCAAAGGACACAACAGCTTTTTCGCTTGGTAGGTGTTTTTTGGCAACTCGTTTCCTTCCTGGAGCATGTCCGCCAAAAGATCTAACAATGCTGTGAAACTCTTGTCGGTCCAGCTGTTGCTTGCCTTCAATTTTAACAGTTCAAGCACAGAGGCCAACTTTGTGTACTTCGACTTGCAACCAGGGAACAACGGCTTTTCTGAGTCCTCAATCAAACGCTTGAATTTGCCAAACTCCCTTTCACTGTAATTTCCTTCACATCACGCAACATGTCATCTAAATTGTCATCCTCTGGCATATCCTCGTCGAAGTCGTTGTTCGGATCTGACATGTCCTGTTCCTCATCCTGAGTGGCACTTGTTTCTGCAGTTGGCTCTTCTCCATGGTGGTCCCAACACGTGTACCCCTTTTTGAAACCACGTCGGATCAAGTGGGCAACAATTTGAGATGAGTTGGTGAACATCTTAATATTCTGGCAGTCTACACAAGGACAGTACATATATGGTAAACCCTTCTTCACCATGTCTTACTCCACAACCTTTTTGAAATCAAAAACACCTTTCATGTATTCCTCACCCACTCGGTTGTCATTATACATCCAGTCTCGGACCATCTACAATTAATCAAATTCATACACATGCTAATTAGTAATACTACTCTATGTACGGTCGACACACAATAAATTATATAAATCTAGCTAGCTAGTGTTTGATGCAGAGTTTGCGGTATAAATAGTTAATTACTACTTGAAGTGCAAGCAATTAGTTGGGGGCGTGGATAACACACATCATAAAGCAAATAAATAGCTACAGTACAGGTCGAAAATGAGTTACAACCAGGATTTGCTACTGTAGCTTCCCCTCCCTCTCACTCTAATTTGATCAATCAATGGAGATTGATATTGATGATGAAATCAAGTAATGTGTATGCCTTGGGAGCAAGTACAAACCTTGGATCGATCCTCAAATTGTTGCCCCAAATGCTCCCCCGGCCTTTTGAGACTTCACTCTTCCTTGCCCCAAATCTCTTCGAACTGGACAGTGTATGTCGAGCAAGAATGTACAACTAGCTCAAAACATTCGCCAAAAGACCTTTTATACCAGGTTCAATACAGACGGTTCTATATAATACAGTCGGTAATATCAGTGCATTTTTGAAGAACAGAATATCACTGACGGGTTTCACTTTATTAAACCGTCGGTAATATCGGTGCATTTTGTGTAGAATTATCACAGACGGTTATGAGCTCAAAACCGTCCGTGATAATTAGAATATCACAGACGGTTCTGAGTTCAAAACCGTCAGCTTTACTATCACAGTCGGTTTTTACTTCAGAACTGTCTGTGATTATCACTGTCGGTTTTTACTTGAGAACCGTATGTGATTATTACAGTCGGTTTTTACCTCAGAACCGTCTGTGATAATTATAAAATTAACACTTTGCACTACTATCACAGACGGTGATAAGGTCTGAACCGTCTATAATATCCTAGATTGTTTGCAGTCCAACCGTTTGACTAGTGGTCAGTTGTTCCACTTGTTTTTCATATTTGTTTCTATCTTATTTCAATGTTAATATTTAAAAAAATGAACGTTGAGACTATTTGGTTTTATCTTGTTTTCCATATTTTTTGTATATATATGTTTGTGGATCTTCAAAGAACTTTGAGACTATTACAGTCGGTCCTGAAATTAAAACCGTCTGTAATGTTACTATCAGAGACGGTTTAAGTTAAAAACGTCTTGATCGCAGCAGTATTTTCTTGTTAACATTTTACACAAAACATCATTTGGTGAGTATCAGTTACATAATCAATCGAAAAGCCAGATATACAAGGAAAAGAAATTTCTTATTTCTTACAATCTTTGCATACATAAGAGATACAATTAAGCGACCAATTAATTAGCGTCAACCTGTTTCGAAAGTAATTTACAAAGTTCTCCTAGGGACGTATTGGCATCAGTAGGATCTACACTGGCCGCCCCAGGAGAACTACCAATGGCTCTAAGACTATCAACATCATCTCTCAGCAAAGGAGTGGATTTGGCATCAGTAGGATCATCCAAGAAATTAAAATTGATACAACAAAGGTGGAGATGAATCTGCAACTCAAAGCACTCTGCCAAGTGCAGAATGGCAAAAGACATCCCCTCAGAATGCTTCTCCAGCGCCTCTTTTTTTTTTTGGAGAGTTCTGCACAAGGCAGCTTTCTCCTCCTGCACATATGCTTCTCCAGCTTCTCCTAGGGACGTATGCTGGGAGGGTGAAGATGATTGCCAAGCTTCGGAGTGGATTTGGACGTGGAAGTGTGAGCCTTACCCCAGAAAGTTGATCATCCAAGAAAAGCTGATGATACAAAGGTGTTGAAGAGGGGATATTGGAAGGATTGTTGTGGATCTCCAAAGGTGGAGTCGATGCAACTGGAGGGGTTGCAAGGGGCAATGTGGCAACACAGGCCTCAGCACCCTCTAGAGTCTTCGCTGCAGCTCCACTGGAGGATCTTTCATCATTTCTAAGTCTCTTCTTTGGAGGGAGCATTTCCTCAGGCACTTGTGGATTTCGAAATGCATTTGTTTCGAGGTAATCAAGTCATAAAAGAAAGATCTGCATTAGAGTTTCAGAGAGGACTTACTTTCTGAAGATCCTGATCGAGTTCATTCCTTATCACTTCCTCATCACTCTCAATTTCAATAACCTCATTGGAATCTCGGCTCGCCATCAAGGTGGGAGTTGAGAAGGGAATAAAGACAGGGATTTAGGAGCCTCGCTATTTATAGAACCAGAAGGTGACGGTTCATATGCGCGGGTGCCTCGAGTTTTAAAAAGCGCACTACTGGTTTTCAAGGTCAATAAATTCATGATAACTTCTCGGGAGATAAACTGCAACACGGCAAAGGAAGTTGAAGAGTCAGATTAGATAATTCGATGCAAATTAAATTTGAAGTAAATATTTAAGTCTCTTCATCTTCTCGGTTATTATGTGCGGTTATCAACAATTGCATGTAGATAATTCAAAGCGTGGGCACTGTTGGGACTATCACAGACAGTTGGGATATCAAACCGTCTGCTTTAATATTACAAACGGTTCTCATGTCCAAACCGTCTGTAATATGACTATTACAGACGGTTCTGATGTCTGAACCGTCTTTACTATGCCTGGAATATTGAACTGTTCGACTTCTTCAAATACTTGTTCCCTCCCTGGAGTGTTTTGCTTCCATTCGAACCGCTCCACTTCTCTTTCTCCAAGAACGTGAGGGAAAATTGTAAAATTTACATAAGAACAAATTTGTAGTTCATTTTTTTAACATTAATGAAAAACAATTTCCAAGTCGACACTTCGTGTTCCCAGGTTAGTGCGCCGCGCAAACATCAGAAATGGAAAAGGCATAACAAACTGTTGAGAATTTGAAGTGGAGCGCACTACTTTGTTTTCAAGATCAATACCGTCCTGATAAATATTCTCGGGAGATAAACTGGAACACGGCAAAACAGTAGTGCCCACTTTGGAAGTTGAAGCGTCAGATTACATAATTCGATACAAATTAAATTTTAAGTAAATAAATAAGTCTCTTCATCTGCGCAGTTATTATGTGCGGTTATCAACAATTGCATGTAGAGAATTGCACTATTGGGACTATCACAGACGGTTCGGAGATCAAAACCGTCTACTTTAATATTACAGACGGTTCTGATGTCTGAACCGTCTTTAATATGTCTGTTGAATATTGAACTGTTCGACTTCTACAAATACTTGTTCCCTCCCTGGAGTTTTGCTTCCAGTTGAACCGCTGAGTATTTGAAAGAAGTTGAGAATTTGAAGCGTCGATCACTGTTCGACTATCACAGTCGGTCCTTACATAAAATCCGTCTGTAATATTACTTTCACAGACGGTTTGGAGTTAAAAACCGTCTGTGATATTGAAAGAAGGTGAGAATTCGAGGCGGCGGACACTGTTGGGACTATCACAGTCGGGCCTTACATAAAAACCGTCTCTAATGTGACTATCACAGACGTTTTTTACCTCAGAGCCGTTTGTGATATTCAAAGCACGTTGATATATAACTTGTATATTCTTTTTATATTATTTGCATGGGACCTGCGACTTCTATAATGTTTCTATATTATTTGAAGTGCTCCGATGGACTGCCCTCACAAGCCAAAGATCGCTACAGTCGTTCCTTGATCGCACATAACGCACATACCTTTGTATGGTCGAATGTTCGACAAAAGCTAAAGAAAGATAAAGAAAGAGGGAAGATTGCATGCAGTCCAAGAATGTGCTGGAAAATTGGAAAGTTGACAAAGAACAAAGTTTTCAATAATTTTTTCATCACTCACAAAAAATAGTAAAAATACAGAATGCTAGGTCAAGGAGTGGTCTTAGCCCTGGCTGCATCTAGAATAAAGTCAGTTTGACTTGCAGCCAGGACGCGGGACTCCTCCAGCGACAAGTTGTCCTTCTTAGGATCAACTACTACCGCGTCGAGAAGGACTGCGAACTCCCTCAGCTTTGCGATGGTATCCTTCATAGTCAAACCGCAGCCAGCGATGGTCATATCCACGGCTTTCTTCTCCTCGCGAAGACGCCTTGTCCTCGCCCTAGCATTGTCACCATCCGTCTTCATGCGCTGAATGCGCTAGAAGAGATCGTCAAGGTCAAGCCGTAGCCGAGTGTGATTCTCCGTGAGGAGCTTGTGCTCCTCTTGGAGGGCCCTCAGCTCGGCCTTGACTTTGCCAGTGTCTTCCACGGCTCCCCTTCCCTGTGCAAATCAACAGGTCAAGAATGTATTGAACAGGGATTAACAATACAGGGGTAAGTCCAAAAGATTGAGAGTTCTTACCGGGGAGGGCGAGGCTGACGACTCACACACCTATGATGTTTCGCCCAGTTTTCTCTTACCCTTACGCTTCTGCTTTGCTGCATCCCGCCCTTCCGGTCGTGGAAGCTCGACGGGTCATCGTCGTTGCTCGATGGGGTCATCGTCGTTGCTCGACGACGACATGTGGGCACCTTCTTCGCTGAGGCGAGCTCTTTTTGAAGAATCCAAGTAGCTTCGGCCCTACTTCGGTTGACCACATACGGCACTCCACCAGTGCTCCAGGATGAAGGCCTGACCCACCTCCTACTTGTACATGTCGCGTCCTTGCGACATCAACTGGTCGTCCGAACGACCATTAGTGTAGGCATTGCGCAACCTGAAGTATATGCCATTGAACTGAACAATTTTCTTATTGCTCTTTTGCCAATTGGCTTTGCAGTGCCTGAGTCTCGTCTGCGATCGAGCAGACTGCTTGCGTTGTACAACACAGTGACCTTCGACCAATACTCGTCAAATTTTTGGTTGTTCCCATCGACCAGGTCGAGAGAGTTATTCAACCATGCACTAATCTATAACACACAAAATCCAAATTTAATAACAAAGTCTGCGATAACAAAATTTAATATTTAGATGTGTAGGATCGAGGATGCCGACTGGGGGGGGGGGTGAATAGGAGGCTTTAAAATTTTTCGACTAAAAACAATTTTTGCAAGGAAGAGACAAAGAACAAATAAAATGAAACAAATTAATAATATTTTGCACTAATAAAGTCTAAGAAAATCAAACACGGTGATTTATCCCGAGGTCTCGGAGACTCACCCGGTCTCCCCTACTCCTCGTTGAAGCACTCAAATGAATGAGTCTTGCTTCAATATCCACAAAGGATATTTTTCACTAAGGTTGCTCCTTCTCCACTCCGGATAGGTGAGCACTGATGCCTGTCACAAAATATGCCGAGTCTCACCGACAGCCTCCATTAATGGAGAGGTCAACGGCCACGCCTCCAAACCGTCTAGGTGAGGGCGTTCACCAAGAGTAACAGTTGCAAGATCTTCTCTTGACCTCCAACAAATACCGAGAAACTTCTAAAGATGCAAATAATGCAAAAGAATGCTCTCAGAAGATCTCTCTCAATCACAATGAATGTGTCGTGGTATTACGGATACCCCGGTAGGTTTCTTCGGACGTGTGTAGCACGTGTATAGCGGCGCGAGCTGACCGAGTGACCGGTCACCTCTCGCCGGGCAACGCAGCAATTGACACGGCGATTTTTATACAGGTTCGGGTCCCGGTGGGGGCCCTAGTCCTGTCGACACCCTCTGGACACGAGTCCACTGGGGAGGAGCTCTCTCGGGGAGAGAGGTCTCCAAGGGAGCCTATTGTTTGAGTGTGTGCATTGGAGTCTCTTTACAAATGAGGTACAAGGGGGTATTTATAGGCCCCAAAACATGCAAAAGACCAAAAAGCCCTAGCTATGGCTGTTGGATCGAGGGGCACTGGCGTCATTTCACTGGCCGAAGGGCTTGGATGCTTGACAAGTGTCCTCGTTGGTTCCCGAGGGACCCGAGGCTCGGAGGCCCAGGGACCCGCAGGTGACCTTCTCTACACGAAGACCCGAGGCGCTCCGGAAGTCCCCCGGGACCTGGGGCTCGGATGCCCGGGGACCCGCCAAGGACCTTCTCCGCATGAAGACCCGAGGCGCTGCCACGAAGGGCCGAGGCGCTCTGGAAGTTCCCCGGGACCTAGGGCCCGGAGGCCGCGGAACCCGCCAGGGACCTTCTCCACATGAAGGGCCGAGGCACTCCGGAGGCCCCGCGGGACCCAGGGACCAGAGGCCCAGGGACCCACCGGTACCTTCTCCGCACAAGAGCCCAAGGTGCTCCTGAAGTCCCGTGGGACCCGAGGCCCGGAGGCCCAGGGACCCACCAGGGACCTTCTCCGCACGAAGGCCCGAGGCTCTCCGGAGACCCCACGGGACCCAGGGCCCGAAGGCCCAAGGACCCGCCAGGACCTTCTCCGCACGAAGGGCCGAGGCCCTCCGGAAGTTCTCCGGGACCCACTGGGGACCTTCTCCGCACCAAGGCCCGAGGCCCGCCGGAGATGCCGCGGGACCCGGGGCGGAGAGGCCCAGCGACCCCCCGGGACCTTCTCCGCACGATGCCCCTCCTTGAGAGGTTTGTGGGGTGAGTCCCCAACATCCCTCTTTGTGGGGGGGGGGGGACCCCTTGGTCTTCCTTCCAGAGGTCATCCTCCTCTGCCCTTGCGTACTTTTCAAGTACATTGAAGAGCTCGTCGGCGGAGGAGGGGCAGCTCCGGGAGAGCCTCTGATGGAGCTCCCCGGGGAGGATCCCTCTCTTGCACGCCTCGATGACTGTGGAGTCAGGGACATGCGCCACCTTTCTCTTGACTTGAGCAAAGCGCTTAAAAAAGCTCCGGATAGTCTCACCCATCTTCTGCCGAATGGTGTAGAGTTGCAACGAGTCCAAGGGATGCACATAGTTCCCCTGGAAGTTTGTGCAGAACTCGTGCTTGAGCTGCGCGAAGGACTTGATGGAACCGGCCCTCAGGTTGTAAAACCATGAGCGGGTGATCCCAGTGAGGTAGAGGGGGAAGTCGTTGCATTGCACCGTCCTGTCCCCCCTCGGCCGCTGAGATGGCTGTGGAGTACACCTGCACAAATTCATAAGGATCGGCCTCACCATTGTAGTGCTCGATGCGGGGCGGGCGATATGGCTTTGGCCATTGGACGCGTCGGAGCCGGCGGCACAAGGGTTGGTTGGCCCCCTCAACTCCTCGGGAAAGTTCCCAGTCGTTGTCCCCCCTTGCAGGGGAGACGCACTCGTTATCGGAGTCAGGGAGAGGCCCCAGCGGTCCGCCCGAATGGTGGTAGAGCCTCTTCTCCTCAGGGTTGAAGCTAGCTTCGTGAACCTCCAGGTGTCCCCCAGAGGTGGTGGTGGCTTCGTCGACTAGTCTCCCTCCCCGGCTGGTCTGGCGGCGTGTCCAAGGCCTGTGTCGAGAGGGAGCTTTGCTAGGTTTCATGGCAAGCATGCGCTCCACCTCCTCCCGGGGAGCCCTCAGGGGCGGCCCTGGGGGAGGAGGGAGCTGATGCGCGTCGGCCGCCGGTCCAGACGACGCCGCTGGCACGCGGGCAAGGCCCGATGTCGGGCGTGTCTCCGGGGCCGTCTCGAGCGCGGTGGAAACCGCCGGCCCAGGAGCCGCTTCGGACTCACTGGCAACCATCCGCAGTGCGGAGCCAGGGAGAGCCACCGGCGTGGGGAAGGCTCCCGGTGCGAGGTAAGGCCCCGGCGTGGGGTAAGGCCCCGGCGTGGGGAAGGCTCCCAGCGTGGGGTAAGGCCCCGGTGCGGGGACAGCTCCCTACGCAGGGTAAGTCTCCGGTGTGGGGTAAGTCCTCGGTGCGGGGTAAGGCCCCTGCGCGGGGAAGGCTCCCTGCACTGGGTAAGTCTCCGGTGCGGGGTAAGTCCCCTGCGCGGGGATAGCTCCTGGTGCAGGATCAGTCCCCCGCGTGGGGAGAGCTCCCGGTGCGGGGTAAGGCCCCAGCGCGGTGAACATGCCCGGCGCGAGGAAGGCCGCCGGGTGTCCCACAAAAAACAGAGGCGACGGCCCCATAAATGGGAATGAGGCGGATAGACGGGAGCCGGAGGCTGCGCTAAGGCGCGTAACAACTCCTCCAAGGTGCGCCGGGCATGGAGTTGGCCTTCGACCAAAGCTTCGAGCAAGGTGTTTTGGGGAGCTGGGTGTGCCATCGGGGGGAGACTAGTCCCCACCGAGGCGGCCGCGGTCACCGGGGTTGACCAGGAGGTCGACCAACGAAAGTAATTGGAAAGGTGAGAGGCAGTACCTGGGTCTAGCCGCCTCCGGCCAGAAGCACCGGGGCGGTCGTGTCTCGAGGGGGTGGCGCCGGGTCACCGGGTAGGGCGCGAGGTCCCACAATCGCGGTCGCAGTCGCCGAGCTGGAAACGGGAACATCGCTACCGAAGATTTCGGGTGAAGAAGGTGGCACCTCTCTCTGGGTGTTCCCGAACGGTAGCGTCGCGACGACGACGCCTTGCTGGGGCGGCGCCGGGTGGCTGGGACCGTCACCACCGGAAAGGGAGAGAGCTTGAGCTCTTGTTGTTGGGCGAGCCATGGTGATTCGTCACGAGTCCCCACAGTCGGCGCCAACTGTCGTGGTATTATGGATACCCCGGTAGGTTTCTTCGGACGTGCGTAGCACGTGTACAGCGCGCGCGAGCTGACCGAGTGACCGGTCACCTCCCGCAGGGCAACGCAACAATTGGCACGGCGATTTTTATATAGGTTCGGGTCCCGGTGGGGGCCCTAGTCCTGTCGGCACCCTCCGGACACGAGTCCGCTTGGGAGGAGCTCTCTCGGGGAGAGAGGTCCCAAGGGAGACTATTGTTTGAGTGTGTTGAAATGAATTGGAGTATCTTTACAAATGAGGTACAAGGGGTTATTTATAGGCCCCAAAACACACAAAAGACCAAAAAGCCCTAGCTATGGCCGTTGGATTGAGGGGCATTGGCGTCATTTCACTGGCCGAAGGGCTTGGATGCTTGACAAGTGTCCTCGCTGGTTCCCTAGGGACCCGGGGACCTTCTCCGCACGAACGATGGAGGCCCTCCAGAGACCCTGTGGGACCCGGGGCCTGGAGGCCCAGAACTCGCAGAGACCTTGTACGCACGAAGGACCGAGGCAGCTCGGGAGGTCCTAGTGACCAGGGGCCTGGAGGCCCAGGACCCGCGGGGACCTTCTACGCAAGAAGGCCCGAGGTGCTCCGGAGACCCCATGGGACCCAGGCCAGGAGGCCCAAGGACTCGCTGGGGATCTTCTCCGCACGAAGGATCGAGGCGCTCCGGAGACCCTGCTGGACCCAGGGCCCAGAGGCCCAGGACCCACCAGGGACCTTTTCCGCACGAAGGAGCGAGGCGCTCCAGAGACCCCACGGGACCCAGGGCCCAGAGGCCCAGGACCTGCCGGGGACCTTCTCCGCCCGAAGGACTGAGGCGCTCCGGAGACCCCGCGGGACCCGGGGCCCAGAGGCCAAGATCCGCCAAGGACCTTCTCCGCAAGAAGGACAGAGGGCGCTCGGGAGGTCCCCGCGACTTGGGGCCCAGAGGCCCAGGGACCCACCGGGGACCTTCTCCGCACGAAGGCCCGAGGCGCTCCGGAGACCCGACGGGACCCAGGGCCCAGAGGCCTAGGGAGCCGCCGGGGATCTTCTCCGCCGGAAGGACCGCGGTGTCCCGGAGACCCCATGGGACCAGGGCCCGGAGGCCCAGGACCCGCCAGGGACCTTCTCCGCACGAAGGACCGAGGGCGCTCGGGAGGTCCCCCGGGACTTGGGGCCCGGAGACCCGGGGACCCACCGGGGACCTTCTCCGCACGAAGGCCCGAGGAGCTCCGGAGACCCCACGGGACCCAGGGCCCAGAGGCCAGGGACTCGCCGGGGATCTTCTCCGCACGAAGGACCGAGGCGCTCCGGAGACCCCGTGGGTCCCGGGGCCCAGAGGCCCAGGACCCGCCAGGGACCTTCTCTGCACGAAGGACCGAGGGCGCTCAGGAGCCCACTTTGAAGACTGCCAGGAGTTATGGGATTTGCCCCAACAGAATGATACTTGATCAAAAGATCAAGGTTTTAGCACTTGGGCTCAAGTGTATATCAAAAAATATATCTCTTGGTTGTTTAGAAAAACTACTCAAAAAATGTTTATAAACACTTATCAAAATCTGCCCAAAAGTGTTTGTAAAACTAATAAAAAATGTGAACAGAAGCTTCTAAAAAATCTACTCAAAAAACTATTTAAAAACTGCTTAAAAATGTGAACAGAAACTGCTCAAAAATCTGCTCAAAAACTGTTTATAAAACTGTTCAAAAATGTCTGTAAAAACTGAACAAAAAACTGTTCGAAAAGGTTTGTAAAAACTGATCAAAAATATGTTTGAAAAGGTTTGTAAAAACTAATAAATAATGTGAACAGAAGCTTCTCAAAAAACTATTTTAAAACTACTCAAAAATGAACAGAAACTGCTCAACATTCTTCTAAAACTGCTCAAAACTTCTTTCAAAAACTGCTCAAAATGTATAGAAAAGATGCTCAAAGGTGTGTATGGAGACTGCTCAAAAATGTGTATGAGAATGTAGCTTGAGATGTGTGAAAATACAGCTCAAAACACCTGTATTTATAGCCCAACCTCTCAGTTAGCCGTTGTGGTCGAAAAGGAAAGAATCAGTACAGCTAACAGCCAGCTACGACCTCTAATGGCTAGTAAATAGCTGTTGGAATGTCTGGTCGAATGAATAGTGTTACTGGTCGAATGAATAGTATCTGGTCGTATGAACAGTGTCTAGTCAAATGAACAGTACTTGTGTGACCACTGGTCGAATGAACAGCACTCGTATGACTAGTTTCAGTTCCTCTTTGAGATTCTTGACCAAGATTATGAATGAATGTGAATGCAACATATGACCTAAGAGTTTCTTAGTTTTTGCCGGAACTAAAAGAGATTTTGCAACCCCTCTTAATAGTACGGTTTAAACTAAAAAAGAATTTCTTATAAAACCGGTCAAACTCTAAACTCCAAGACCGGTACAATAAACAAGCACTTACCTTAGGTCTTTGCGGCTTCCTTCTTGGCGACATTGCACTTGCGACTTTGGCTTGCGCCCTCGGATTGCGACCTCGGGCGACACTGCGACCTTGCGCTTGTGACCTTGGCTCGTGTCCTTGGACTGCGACCTCAGACGACATTGTGTACAAATAGCTCAAAGACACGATTAGTCCAAGACACTTAATGTCATCAATAATCAAAATCAAAACAAAAAGAGCCTAGATGCAACAAGATGAACACTCACTAGTCGCATGTCATCCTGTTGGGACCAGAGCATTTGTTTACGCCGTGGTCCAGTGGTTCCTTCGCCTTTGCTAGCGCTGCCGTCATCCTCGATCTCGACCGGGGCTGTGCTATGCGGACTACCGGTATCCGATACGGATGTAGAGTGGGAATTTTTTCTCGGTGGTTGGGGAGGTGATATTTTTGCAGAGATGGCCGGAACTCCGACGAAATGAGGATTTTGGCCGTAAGGGCCGTAGGGGGGTTGCGCGTATGGATGTGCATATGGATGTGCTTGGCCGTATGGAGGGGGTGGAGCGAATGGTGGATAGAACATTGGGTATGGTGGGGGAGGGGCTTGAAAACTTTGCGGATTTTGTCTGTTTGGTGCTTGGGAGTTCTTCTCATCTAAATTTGGTTTGCCGGGGGAATTGTGGGCCATCGAAATTTTTTTTGGAAAATACTTGGTGAAAAAGAGAGTGCAAAGTGTGTGGTTTTTGCTTTTGATTGAGTGCAAATGAGGTGAAACCTGGTCATATTTATAGGCAGAGGATCACCCAATTTTTTAGTAATTTTCTGTAATTTTTTTCAAAATTTTACGATTTTTAACCTCAGAAATGAATAAAATAATTCCAACAGCTAATTTTAAACGGCCATATTGCAACGGTTAATTTTTTGAGTCATTGACAGGTGGAACTGGCCGCAAAAGATATCCAACGGCTATTTCTTTTAACTCTTACTTGAATATGTCACTTACATGTGGGCCCTCTCTACAATCGGTCCACCTGTCAGTGATAGTGCACGAACACGCCTCGGGTGCATGCGGCACACGCACGAAACGCACTCACACCGCTTCACGCGTTTTGTGGGTCCCATCGTGTCTTGTCCCGCACCTCTACACCCGCCACCCTCTCACTGTCAAGTGGCCCATAGTTCATTTTGGGCCCACCTGTAAGGTTGCTTTAACGGGCGGGTACGAGCGCACGGTTTGTCGCAACGTGGGCCCCATAAAATGCGTGACGAGGTGTCTTCGACCACTCCAACGCTGCTGCTTCAACCAATTAGGCGTCAGTGGGCCCCACATGTCAGACCTTCGACCGGGGTGCTTCGCGTGGCGTCGTCTCTCTCCTCGCGTGGTTTGTTTAATATTTTTTTGCACGGCCCCACTTGTCAGTGCATGGATGCACCGGCGTTGGAGATAGCCTAACAGCTTAAACCGGCTACAAATCAGCTTATAATAATCTTAAATTGGTTTAAAAATCGGCTTACAAAAAGGGCATGCGACCCATGATGTAAGCCATCTGGTCATAGTACAAATGCTTATTTAACAAACATGATTTGTCTCTATATTGATCGAATGACTCAGAATACGGGTTATTATACTTTTATTTTAAAAGAAATTCTTAATAGATACACTCCTTGCTCTTGGTACACTCACACTTGACATCTTTTGTTTTTATTCATATCCAAGGTTGTTAGATAGCACATATTTTAATATTAATCTTCTAGGGTGCAAGTATCTTATGAGTTATAATTATCTATCTTATGATTGATTGTATTATTGATTAGTTACTTTTCTAATAAGGTTTTAGTACAATCTTTCAAAACATGATTTTGCATCACACTCACACAAATAAGTTTTAGCTGAAACTTTTAAATAACAAAACCATTCACTCAAAGCATTACACACAATAATAAAATTAGTGGAGTATTACAGCAGGTGGATTTGACTAAAACGCACATCATAATATGCCAAAAAAAAGGACCTATGGTTTGGTTCCCGGAGTTCACCCATGTGTTGTTCAATACACATGAGAGGAACATCACAGAGATTAAAATCCGAATGATGTAGTTTACAACAAATTTTTGATTTATAGAGTTTACAAGCACACAATAATGTGTTCTTTAATACAATCAATTAAAATATGAATTTCATAGTTTAAGAACAAATTTTCACAAAAAAAAAATATCATACAATCGATGACCATTTGATCTCCCAAATTTATTGTTTCTTGGGGTGTATATCTACATAATCTCCTGGACCACAAACCTGGATCAAGTCAGTGAAAAACCCTTTCTTCCTCCTCGGGTTGCACCCCATGTCGCGGCATAGTTGATCATTCTACCAAATGTTGAGGATTCCAATTCAAGATTTGCGAAAGTAACAGCAAGAATAGCGTTTCATGAACTTCTCCCATTCAAGAACACCCTTTTGCGTTGCTTGAACACTTGGCAACCTAAATCCACCATCCATGAAATGCACCAACCATTTTGTCCTAATTTCTGTTGTATAGAGATTTGGCAAGCTTTCTGAGTAAACAATTACTGCAAGTTGTGGGATTTCAGGATGTATGCACTCCTTGTGAGAATAGCAACAAATGTTTTAGGAGAGTCCTAGATAACAAGATACTCCATTAATTTTTTTACTTATCATTTGATATACTTGTAAGTAAAATTTTTAAAAATTTGGCAATATACAAAAAAACAAAATTCACCATATAAAAATTCATTTACCTTGTTTGAATCTCAAACAAAATGTACCTGTTTGAAATTCATAAGATCATTTTATTTCACATTCGATGGATATGGTACAGATAATTATATGAGAATTTTTTTAGGACTTAGTACCTTATGATTCCAAGGTAACCTCATGTTTTCGGCATTGTTACAATCTCAAAAGCAAAAATTCTTTTGTGATTCTTAGTACCATGTATGATCGCAATGCTATTCTGTGATCTCGGTATTGTCTGTGACCTCAGTGCTAAGCGCGGTCTCAAGGCTGTTCTGTGACCGCAATGTTCTTTATGGCCTCAATGCTATTTTGAGACCAAAGTCTAGAGTTGATTTCGGACAGAAGATGTACTACCTGTGTATGTTTTGATAGCAGAAGTGTTTTCCCGTAACCATTTTTCACATAGAGAATGTAAAGAACTCCGATTGGTGATTATAGGTTATACATAATCATTCAAAGAGTCAAATATGTAAGGAAAAGAAATTCTTTATTTCTTGCAGTCTTTACATACAAAAGGAATGTAGGTGACTAAAGCGTCGACCTGATCTGAAAGTAATTTACAAAGTTCTCCCAGGGACATGTTGGCATCAGCGGGATCAACATTGGCCGCCCCAAGAGAACTGGCGACATCTCTCAGTCTATCGACGTCATCCCTTATCAAGAGAGAGCAATTGTCCCTAATTGTGTAGGAGAGGTCTTGCTGCTCTCGAGCACGATCTCTCTCTAGTTGGAATTTGCGTGCCTCTTCATGGTATCCATCATAGCATTCTGCCAGGTGCAGAGTAGTTGAGGAGATGTCCTCAGAACGCTTCTCCAGCGCCTCCTGTTCTTTTTGGAGAGTTCTGCACAAGGAAGATTTCTCCCGCAGAAGAGCTTGGGTCTTAGCAAGCTGATGGCTAAGAACCCAAAGAGCTTTCTCATCCTGTAAATGCACGAGTTACTTCAAAAGCACGTGACGATCAGAGAGAATGAAAATACCAACCTTCATCGCAGGATGAGAGGAGAAAGCCAAGCTTTGAAGGGAACTTGGTCCCAAAGGTGCTGCAAGTGTAGTGAGACTTTCCCCAGACGAATGATGGTCAGAAGGATTGTTGTGGTGATGCAAAGAAGGTGATGAAGATGCAACTGGATGGGTTTCAAGGGCCGAGGAAGGGGGCAGTGTGGCAGCCCAGATGTCAGCACCCTTTAGCATTTTCGGTAAAACTCCACTGGAGGATCCTTCGTCGTTTCTGGATCTCTTCTTTGGAGGAATCATTTTCTCGATCACCTGAAAATTCCAAAATGCATTACTTTGGAAATATATAGACAGTAAGAGAAAAACTTGCATAGATGGTTCAGAAGAGAAATACCTTCTAAAGATCTTGTTCAATCTCGGTTCTTATTTCTATTTCTTCCTCATTACTCTCAACAATCTTCTTGGAGTTCTGGTTCGCCATTAAGATGAGAGTAGAAGAGGGAATGGGAGATAGGAAGATGACAATAGTTTCTATAAGACCTAGTCAAGAAAACTTCACTTGTGAGTCTT
This sequence comes from Pharus latifolius, assembly GCA_019359835.1. Classification (NCBI taxonomy): domain Eukaryota; kingdom Viridiplantae; phylum Streptophyta; class Magnoliopsida; order Poales; family Poaceae; genus Pharus; species Pharus latifolius. The sequence goes on from CM033322.1 coordinate 63,948,514, forward strand.
TGAACTGAAAAGCTCCTCTATTTATAGAGTCTGGAGGCGACGGTTCGCTTTTGGGGACGCCTCGAGTTTTTTAAAAAAACGCACTTATGGGTTTTTGCCTTGGTTAAATGGTCAACAACTTCATGATTATCCATCAAGAAAACCCTCGAGGTTGTCTTGAGAAAAAAACCGCCACACGGCGTACAGTGCCAACTAAAGTAGTTGAAGCGTCGGGTTACATATTCGATACTATTTAAATTTGAACTTATAATCTTTTTATCTATTCAAATTTGGGGGCTAGCTGACGAGGATTATCACTCGAGCTAGTTTATTTAACATATATTGTGTTCAAGTCAAGTTCGTATGTGATATATGTCTATGTGTCTTAGCAGCCACTATGGTCGCAGACGGACAGTTTCCTGTACATCGGAAGGTTGTGGACACAGAGTCAGTCTGTGATCGCAGTACTTGCGCGGTCATGAGGTCGCAGGCTATGCGCGACCAAGATAACCCAGGGGTGTTCAAGCCTTTACTAGACACGTTATCAGGATCAAGATAACTTCTCCCACGTATGAAGATAACCGTCAAGGAGTTAAGATGTGCGGTTATAACTGCACATATTAATCGGCGAAGAGATATGTGTAGTTACACAAACTGCACTACGGCAATCGTCTGAAACCGTTTTGCATTGCATCCTTTCATTCAGATATTGATCAAGACTTAGATATAGTTAATAGATAGAAGTGTAAAAGGGAGATTATCACCTATGGCATTCTCTTTTCCATGTAAACCCTTTTTCATACATGAAATCACAACAGGACGTAGGGCTATTACTCCCACCATCGAGGGCCCAAATCTGTATAAATCTTCGCGTCCCTATTTTATTGCTTATCTTAACTTACCTGAGGGAAACTTGAAAGGTCTAACATATAACTCACAAATCTGCATAAGATCGACAGAGGACCCCGAGTCCAAATCATCAACAACAAGGACTCAATCCCCGCTGATTGGAAGCCTTGAAACGCGAACGTCTCCGTTCCGCAAAGTAGAACCTATCAGAAGATCAGGCTGCTGTCACATCAGTCTGTGCACAATCACGGAATAAAAGAGTTATTAGAACTGGAAGTGCCTCTGAACCAAGAGGGTCTGGTCAAGACTTGCCGACCATGTCTAAGAGTTGTACAGTTGCTTTATAACTGCACTCTAGCCAATATCCCCAGGATAATGCTCTCTTCATTGTCAGGATAAGAATGATTACACGGTTATTAATGACTATGTACTTATTCATAAACCATCAATAAGATATGAATGGGTGTACAGTTATCCATAACCACACACTCTAGCGAGCAGCAACCGCTTGCAACCATTGTGCAGTTATCGCCAAACCGTCCTTTCAGTGAAGCAACTGGCGTCCTTTTCAACAACTATAAAAGGGGGTTAGAGCTTGAAGAGGAGGAGGAGAAGAAGAGAGATCAAGGAAGTCTAGTACAGGACTAGGAGATTAGACTCAAGACAAGACACATTGCAATTCCATTATTGTGATAGTGAGAATATAACAGGAGTAGAGCTATTACTCATATGGCGAGGGCCCAAAACTGTATAAACACAACATGTTCCTACGTCCATATTTACAATGATTCTCTTTGGTGATTGTTAGATACTACCTCCTTGCAAAACAAACTAAATACGTGTAGGTTCAGCTTGGGATCTTATCCCAATCGTCCACAGCTGGTGCCGACCGTGGGCATGCGACATGGCATTTTCTTCTTCACCAAAGTTAATTGTATCTATGGATCCTGTGCCTTGAGCATACGACTCCGAGAACAACTTTGATCTTGCCGACTACGTCAATGACATGGATGAAGACAACGTTCCCATGGAAGAGATCGGTGCCACTCTTGAGCCAAGTGCCAAGGAGAATTCTTCTCCGATTCTGGTCATGATTATTGACCAAGAACTTGAAAAAGCAGTTCATTCACCTTCTGTGAACCCTACTACATCCGAAGGTAAGTATGTACCACAATCCATTGCTTTGATCGATGAAGACAATGGGGATCCTGATACATCCACGTCTAATATGGATGATCCCGGTGATCACCGTTCATCTTGTCTGGAAGAGTCCGCACCAGATAATTAGCATTCCCTCTTTGATTTGAAGTGTGACTCGGACAAGGAGGAGATGTTCTCCCAGTCTATGGTCCCAACTTTGCGGGAAGTCGCAGTACTTTCTGAGGAAACTCTTGAGCAAAGGCTCTCCAAGAAGGAAGAAGACTGCAAACAGTTGGAAGATGAAGCTCATATGCGTTGAGAGGATGAGGTTCGCAAAACGACAAAGGAAACTCTGCGTCTTATGCAACTTCGCCATGATGCCGCGAACTTCGGCCCCGGAACATCCCGCCAACGACCCCCTGGTGGTCGTAGGCACAACCAATCGCCCCTCACAGATCCGGAGTGTTCCCCAGTGGGTGAGTCAATAATGGTGAAAACTCATTTGGCTCCTAGAAGGAGCACACAGGAGCGCATTCGCGTGATCACGGAAGCGCTCCATAACCCTCTTGTTGGTTTTACTAATGATGATGGTGTAACTTTCGCAAGAGTTCTTGCAGAAAATCTTGACGGACCTACATCAGGTGTTACTCCAACTGCCTCGCTGCGTTCAGTAACCAATTCTCAAGAGGGGGATAGTGCTCGACATAGCCAAGGATAGCGCGATCATGTCCGAGCCACACCAACTTGACATAGTTGAGGCAAGTTTCGGAGGATTGGCCGTTCTTGCAATCGTGACCGTGAGCCAATACACTCACGTTTGAGACCACATCGTGGTGTTCCACCTGCAAGCGTTTCCTGAGATTAGGAGGCTGGTAGTGATGATCGACAACCGCGTACTACATATGTTGGTTGCAAAGCTTTCTCACCAGGATTAAGGGCAGTAGTCTGGCCTGATAAATTCAAGCCAGGCATGATTGAGCGATTCAATGGTACACATAATCCATTTGAATTTCTCCAAATCTATGTTACTGCTATTTAGGCGGCAGGCGGGAACAAAAAAGTAATGGCAAATTATTTGCCAATGGTCCTTGAAGGTCCGACACGGACTTGGCTTGTCAACCAGCCAGAAGGATCCATTTACAATTGAGAAATGTTATGTGATGCTATCCTTAGCAATTTCCAAAACTGCTACGAGAAACCTGGTAAGGAAGACGATCTCCATCCTTTACTCCAGACCTCGAGTGAGACCCTTTGGCAGTTTGTGAAGAGATATGTTGGGGTAAGAAATACTATCCCTAATATCTCTGGCAATTCGGTAATCAAAATCTTCAAACACTGTGTTCAATACTGAAGATTCACAGAGGATCTTAGCATTCACCGGTCAAGATCAGTGTTAGATCTTTTTGACATGGCTGATCGTTATTCCGATGCTGCTGAGGCATTGGAATGGAATAGGATGGTTGATAAGGGTGATTTAGCACCACCACCTGGTCTATATTCTGAAGGAAGGATAGTTCTAACAAGAAGTATTGGCCATCCACTGGCGGGAAGTTCAAGAAGTCAAAAAAGGATGGAGCAATCCAATCCCGAGAGGTCACGAATATGGATAAGCGACCATAGGACAAAGGTAATAAAATTCCACTAAAAAATAATAAAACTTCTTCTAGTGGATGCAACAACGACTAAATAGAGAAATAGACTAACCCACAGGGAAGCAAGAAGTGTTGTCCATTGCATGAGATTCCAGGACACGACCTCAAGAATTGTCAAAACTGGTTAAAGCGCATGGAGGAATTTTACCAAGGTTAAGCCCCCTATGCCTACAATACCAGGGAAATGACAACCAGGTGGGAATAAAGATGCTGATGGAGATGAGGAAATGCCATAACAGGTACAAAATAATCATGCTAATGTCATTTTTTGTGGTTCTTCATCTTATTTTTCCAAGCGTTATTTTAAGTCTATTCACCGAAAGGTGAATAATGTTGAAGCTCCCCTAGGAGAGCCTCAATACCCGCTGGTTGGAGAGAACGCTAACCTTCAGCCAGGAAGATTGTCCCTAAGGACTATCGCGACCACGGTAACTTCCTCTGGTTATAACTCCCACGATTAGCAATGCTAAAATAGGTAGAGTCCTAATCGATGGAGGTAGTTCCCTCAACTTGCTCTTTGACAAAGTCATTGATGAGATGCAAATCTCTCGTTGAAGGATTAAAAATGTGGTCCAACCATTTTTTGGGATTATTTCTAGTCATTCATACACTCCTATTGGCCATATTGTACTGTCGGTAACTCTCGAAGAACTAGAGAACTTCTGAACGGAATTGGTTACTTTTGATGTAATTGGTTTTGATTCGGCATACAATGCAATTCTTGGTAGGCCCTCGCTTGCCAAATTCATGGTGGCAACGCACTATGCTTATTAGTGCATAAGGGTTCCGGGACCAAAAAGGCGCGATCACGGTGAGGGGCAGTCAAAATTCAGCCGTCACATGTGATAGCATTTCCATGGAATTGGTTGATCAGTTTCCCCTCGGGGATGTCTAGGCTGTGACCAAAGCAAAAGAGCCAGATGCGGTCAAGGAAACTTTGCGACCAGAAGAAAAGCTCAAACAATTATACCCAGATGACCCGTCCAAAACCATTTGGATTGGGTCAGAAGTAGAGAACAAATAGGAACTTGCACTCATCTATTTCCTCCAAGCTAATGTAGATATGTTTGCATGGAAACCTTTTGACATGCCCAGAGTCCCAAGGGAAGTCATCGAGTACAGGCTAGCAATCCATCCTGGACAGCGACCTATAAAGTAAAAGCTCAGGCATTTTGACCCTGACAGGATAGAAGCCATTCATTTGGAGTTGGATAAGCTCCAGGAAGCTGGCTTTATTCACGAGGTCAACCATTCTGAATGGCTCGCAAATCCGGTCATGGTCCTGAAATCAAATTGTAAGTGGCGCATGTGCATCAATTACACCAATCTAAATGCTTCCTACCCAAAGGATGATTTTTCCCTTCCCCATATCGATCGGTTGGTCGATTCAACAACGGGTTGTGAACTGATGAGCTTCTTGGATGCCTACTCAAGGTACCATCAAATTAGCATGGCAAAAGCAAATAAGGAGAAAACTGTCTTCATCACAACATTTGGCACGTACTACTATGTCAGAATGCCATTTGGGCTCAAGAATGCTGATTCCATGTATCATCGCTTGATGCAGAAGACCTTTCAATCACAATTAGGGCATAATTTAGAAACTTATGTAGATGACTTGGTTGTAAAGAGTGTAAAGAGCTCTAGTCATATAGATGACTTGGTTGAAACTTTTTGTAACTTAAATAAGCATGGAATAAAGTTGAATTCTGAAAAGTGCTCCTTTGGATTTTTTTTTGGTAAACTTTTGGGTTTCCTTGTTTGTTCACGAGGAATTGAGGTTATACCCATAAAAATTCGGGCCATTGAGCAAATGCCACTACTACAGAATACATTATCACAGTCGGGTCAAAACAGTCATCACAGACGGTTCTGAACCGTCAGTGATATTCGAGTCACTGATAATCGAGTACTATCCCTGACAGTTCTGAACCATCTGTGATTTTTCCCATCACAGACTGTTATAAGTTCAAAACTGTCTGTAATACTCTTACTACACAGACTGTTATAAGATCAAAACTGTCTGTGATACTCAACTACACAGATTGTTATAAGATCAAAACCGTCTGTGATACTCATACTATCACAAACGGTGTTAAGCTCATAACCGTGTGTGATAAGTAGAATATCACAGATGGTTTTGAGTTCAAAACAATCAGGGATAGTGTCGTATCACATACGGTTATAACATCTGAACCGTCTGCGATAGTGTCCTTTATCACAGACGGTTTTGAGGTCAAAACCATCTGGGATAGTGTCATTATCGGAGACGGTTGTCATCTCATAACCGTTTGCGATTGTGTGCTTATCACAATAGACAGTTTTGAGGTCAAAACCATCTGGGATAGTGTCATTATCGGAGACGGTTGTCATCTCATAACCGTCAGTGACAGTGTGAGTATCACAGAGGGTGCTGAGCTTATAACCGTCAGCGATAGTATGAGTATAACAAACAGTTTAGAGGTCAAAACCATCTGGGATAGTTTCATTATCAGAGAATGTTGTAATCTCTGAACTGTCAGTGATTGTATATGTATCACAGACGATTCTATGTTATAACCGTCTGTGGTAGTATGAGTATCACAGAGGGTGTTGAGCTTATAATCGTCTGTAATACTCTGTGACACATACACAGATCGATTTATCACAAATGGTTTTTATATCAAAACCGTCTGTGCATATTAATAATGTTGGGGGAAAAATACTAGCAATGTCAGAAGCGTCACCCAAGGACGGCAGGAGGATCCCCCTCATTCCTGGGCACCTTCTCCGGGCCGGGCGAGACCTCCCCCGGAGCCCCTTCTCCGTGCTCGGGGGAGACTTCCCCCGGCGCACCTTCTCCGGGCCGGGAGAGACCTCGCCCGGAGCCCCTCCTCCGGGCTGGGGAGAGACCTCTCCCGGAGCCCCTTCTCCGGGCTCGGGGGAGACTTCCCCCGGCGCACCTTCTCCGGGCTTGGGGAGAGACCTCTCCCGGAGCCCCTCCTCCGGGCTAGGGAGAGGCCTCTCCAGGGGCCCCTTTTCCGGGCTCAGGGGAGACTTCCCCCGGTGCACCTTCCTCGGGCTAGGGAGAGACTTCCCCCGAAGCCCCTTTTCCGAGAGGCACTGATTTCGAGGGTCGCCACGTGTCCGAGATCGGTGCCCTGGACCTCGCCAAAAGACCATCCTGCCCTCGATCCGACGATTGTAGCAGGGGTAGCTTGGTAATTTGCGTCTTTTCGGGTCTATATATACCCTTGTAACCCTCTCTTGTAACCTAAGACATTCATTTGTACTCAATCCAAAAAATGAAAAGACATGTTCTGGAGTGTCGTGGTATTGCGAATACCCCGGCAGGTTTTGTTAATGATCCTAGCAAAGATTACGCGGCGCGGGTTGACCGGATGACCGGTCCTCCCCCGCCAGACAAGCACAAGAAATGACACACGGGTTTATACAGGTTCGGGTCCCGGTGGGGACCCTAATCCTGTCGACGCGGTCCCGATCGGAGTCGGCTGGGGAGGCTCTCTCCGGGGGAGAGGCTTCCGGAGCACGTCTGTGAGTTTAGCTATTCCAATAAAAGAGAACCGATCCCTTACAACAGAGGGGTACAAGGGCTATTTATAGCCCCAAAAAGAAGAAAAAAACCTAAACTACCACGGAGGCCACCGTCGGATGGAAGGGTAGGACCGTCCTTCTCCCGGTCAAACGCCTTGGATGCATGACAGGTGGTCACTAGTTCCCGAGGCGCTCCTCGCGTGACCTGCATGTGACAAACAATTAGAGATTTTACCTTTAGGAGGGCGATGAGGCCCGGGACGGCGCCCGAGGCCACGTCTCGGGGGCCAAAAGGCGGCGCCCGGGGAGGGGCCGGAGGCCACGTCCCCGGGCAAATGGCGGCGCCCGGGACGGCACCGGAGGCCACGTCCCGGGAGCCAAATGGCGGCGCCTGGGGCGGAGCCGGCGGCCACGTCCCCGGGCAAATGGCGGCGCCCGGGACGGCACCGGAGGCCACGTCCCGGGAGCCAAATGGCGGAGCCCGGGGGAGAGCCGGCGGCCACGTCCTCGGGCAAATGGCGCCGACCGGGACGACGCCGGAGGCCACGTCCCGGGAGCCAAATGGCGGCGCCCGGGAGGGCACCGGGGGCCACGTCCCCGGGGCCAAATGGCGGCCCCCGGGGAGGGGCCGAAGGCCACGTCCCCGGGCAAATGGCGGCGTCCGGGACGGCACCGGAGGCCACGTCCCGGGAGCCAAATGGCGGCGCCCGGGGAGGAACCGGAGGCCACGTCCCCGGGCAAATGGCGGCGACCGGGACGACGCCGGAGGCCACGTCCCGGGAGCCAAATGGCGGCGCCCGGGAGGGCACCAGGGGCCACGTCCCCGGGCAAATGGCGGCGCCCGGGAGGGCACCGGCGGCTACGTCACCGGGCAATCGTGACGCAACTCACCTGGACTTAGTCCCACGGAGATTTCCCCCGACAGCAGCACCCCATGCACGCCGGGGACGATGCTCGAGTCCCCGGTGGGTATGGCACACGTCACCGGGAAGATCTCCGGGCCAAGTCACCGGAGCCCCGGCGCTTCGGTTTCCATGCCCCACTCTTAAGGCCGCGCCGTTTCGCCATAAATGCGCGAGCGGTTCGAACCGGTGCCTCGATTCACGCGCCCGTCCCCTCGTTTCCCGCGCACGGTTTGAACTTCGGCGGTCCAGATTGCTCCGTGGGTGCCACGTGGCGCGCATCTAGACCACGTCCCGCCCTTATAAATAGGGCCTTGGGGGGCCCGGGAGTTCATTCCAAACTTCCAGCCCTAGCAATCTTTGCTCTCCCGGTAGCCCTCTCCCGGTAGCTCTTTTCGGTAGCTTTTGCCCGGTAGCGGACGTCCGGAAATTTTAGCAGTAGCCTCCTGCAAGGTTAGCCACCGAAAAAGAAGAAGACTAACCTCATGGCACCCAAGGGTCGGGCGAAGACCACGGAAGTGCCCCCAGAGGAAATCCCTCCAGATTTCTTCTGGGCGTCGGAGTTCACGGCCGAGGACGCCGAGTCCTTGGTCGAGCGCTGCGTCGTAGCGGACGGGGACATCCGAGTCCCCGTGAAGAAAGACGGAGCCCCCCGCCCAAGCCCGGAGAGGTCGTGGCCTTCGAGGCCTTCCTGGAGGCGGGGCTCCAGCTCCCGGTGCATCCCATGCTCCGGGAGTTTCTCAAGGAGTACGGGGTGGCTCTCAACCACCTCACCCCGAACGCGCTCGTCCGGATGGGCCTCTTCATCTGGCTCTACGAGACAGCGACCGGGTTGGAGCCCACCCTTCGCGCCTTCCGGTACTTCTACGAACCGGCGGCGCGGACCTCCCACCTGGTGAAGGGGGGCCCCAAGTCCCCCTTCGATTCGGTGATGGTCCAAATGTTGCCGTCCCGGGTGATCGACTACCCGGGGGCGGCCTCCCGTGACCACTGGGGGGACTTGGTCCGGAGGTTGTTTTACCTCTGGGTCTGGGACGAGGCGATGGTGTACGCGCCGGAGCCCCCCACCTACAGCCGGTCATCCGCGCCGAAGCCTCCGGTGTGGACGGACGAGGAGTTCGAGCTCCTCGGCAAGGTGATCCTCTCCAAGAAGACCCGCTCGATGCGGGACGCCGCCGAGGAGATGGCTCTCCTCCAGATCTCCCCCTTCACCGGCGGGAAGAGGAGAATCGGCATGGGCCCCGAGCAGCGGCCCCCGGTGAAGCCGGTGACGCAACGTAAGCTCCGGGAACCTGCTGCATTATATTTACGAATTTTCAAAATTTTAACTAACTCTTTACCTCTTGCAGTCCGGCCGTACCCGGCGGCGCGGGAGAAGGCGGAGAACCTCCTGGGGAGGTACTTCGCCGATGAGCACGAGCGCGTCGTGCGCGCCGTGGGGGAGGGCCCTCCCAAGAACTTGGTAGCGGCGGCCTACGGGGTAAAGCTGCCGGAGAGGAAGCCTCTCCCTACCTACGGGTCGCACAAACGGGGGAAGGAGGCGGCCGGGGGCTCGGAGCCCAAGAAGGCCCGGGTCCAAAAGACCCCCGGCCCGTCGACGACGCCGGCGGCGACACCGGCGAAGCCCCGGGGCGAGACTCCCGGGAGCGAGCGTGCCCGGGCACCGGCCCGGAAGGAAGCAACACCTCCCCCGAAGGGCCCCGTCGAGGCCCGGGGGAAGGAGGCGACCGCGGGCGGGGCGGCGTCCGCCTCGGCGAACTACGCCCCGTCGCCGCTCTTGGTGGAGCCCCACCTGCCCCTTCCGGCTTCTTTGGAGCTGGAGAGGCTGGAGGTGAGATTTGCGGAGGCCTCGCCTCCGCGGGTTTGGCCGGTGGACGAGGGGGGGAGCCCCTCGGTCTACGAGGTTCCTCCGGAGGAGGAGGCCCCGAGGACCTTCAGGCCCGGGGCAGGGAAAGGCCTGATGGTTCCCCCTCGGGCGGGGGCTCCCGCCGGGAGCTCCTCGGCCACGTCTTCGGGGGGCACTTCCTCGTCGACGAAGACACCGGTGACGCCGGCCGCGTTATCGGACCTTGAGGTCTGGGGACCCCCCACCGGCCGCGCTGGCGGCGCCGGGCGGGAGACCCCTCTGCTTCCCGCGAGGGAGGTCGCCCGCTACTCGGAGGGCCTGTATACCCGGAAGGTGCAGGCCTTCGTCGCGGAAGGGACGCTCCATGAGCGTTTCGAGGGGCTTCAGTCCCTCGGGGCCCAGGTAACCCGAGTCGATAACGTCTTCATTCATCCCCTGCACTTTGAAATTTTTCTAACTCTATATATTTTGTAGGTGGCAGCTGTTACCTGGGGCCTTGAGCAGCGGGTCGCCCGGCTGCTTAAGGAGGCGGAGGGCTGGGCCGGGCCGCGGCCTCCGTAGGGCAGCGCGAGGAGGCTCTCCGAGAACGTGACGAAGCCCTCGCGGAATTGACCCGGGTCCGGGCCCAGGTCCATATTTCCGAGGCCGTCAACGGCCGCCTCCGGGAGGAGGCCAAGGCGAGGGAGGAGGCGCTCCGGGAGCTCGAGAGCTCGAGCATCCGGGCGGTGGCGGACGCGGGCCACTTCGTCCAGTCGGCCCTCGAGGGCCTTGGCGTAAGCCTAGTCTCCGGGAGCAGGGAGGTGCCGCCAGCGACCCTCGCGGAGGCTGTGCGTTTTCTCAACGCACAGGTCTCCGCCATCCCGGAGGCTGCGGACGTTTGGGCGCGGGGCCGGGCGATCCCCGTCGTCGCGGCCGCTGCGGGGCTCGTCGAGTTCCAGGGGGTCGGCGCCCGGGCGATCGGGGGCCGCATCCCCCGAAGCTTCACGGACTCCTTCGAGCCTTCGCGCCGGGAGGTCGAGCAGCTTGCCGGAGGGTTCTACGACCGGATCATCCGGGCGTGGTTCCCAGCTCCGGCGCCTCCGGCGGGAGACGTCCCAGCCCCGGCCTTGGAAGAAGCCCCCCTGGGGGAGGACGCCAACGAACATGTATGAGCCTCCCCCCGGGTCTTAGCTAGGGCCCTCTTTTGTTTTCTTAGGATTTTGATCCCGGTAGCTTCTTAGAAGAAGCCCCGGACACTTGACCCGGGAGCTAGTGGAGAGCCTCCGGGAGTACTAGGCGTAGGAACCTTAGGGCTTAGGGAATCCCCCGGGTTAGAACCCGGGTTGTATCGTTTTCGAAGCCCACCGGAGGGGGAAGATGTCCTTCGGGTTTGACAATCAATAAAGCTGTTGTTGTTTCCTTTCATTGCCTCTTTATTTTCTTCTTCTTGGATGGTCCGGACGACTCATCTTAACAAGGATGAGCTAAGTTTCCTCGTGGGCAGCGCGGTCGACACCCGGGGGTTCCTTATCCCCCCCGCCCCGCCCACAGCGGGCCGGAGAATAGCTCCGCGCGCTGTGGGGGTAACAAGGCCCCCGGGATGGAAGTCACCTGTAGCATAGGAAATTTTCTAAGTCAGAAAATTTTAAAACGAGGTTTTCAAGGAGAAGAACTTCCGGGAGACAATCGTCTGGTCACCGCGAGAACGGGGAGCCGGGAATAAAGCCTCATGCGGAAGAAATGTCCAAGAGAACCCGATGAGATTTCCGGAGGCGAGCTTCCTAGGAGACATTCGTCCGGTCGCCGTGAGAACGAGGGGCCGGGAATAGGGTCTTCGGGGAAGAAAATGCCCGAGAAATCCGTGACTTCTCCGAGAGACAATCGTCTGGTCACCGTGAGAACGGGGAGCTGGGAATAGGGACTCCGGGAGGCATTCATCCGGTCGCCGTGAGAACGGGGAGCCGGGAATAAGGTCGCCGGGGACCAATCGTCCGGTCACCGTGAAAACGGGGAGCCGGGAATAACGTCGACTCCCGGAGGAGGAAGATAGATCCAATGAAGCCGCAAGGGGCCGATCATCCGGTCGCCGTGAAAACGGGGAGCCAGGAATAACGTCGACTCCCGGAGGAGGAAGATAGATCCAATGAAGCCACAAGGGGCCAATCATCCGGTCGCCGTGAAAACGCGGAGCCGGGAATAACATCGACTCCCGGAGGAGGAAGATAGATCCAAAAAGGCCATTAGACGTCCCACTGGGGAGAGCGTCTACTCCCGGAGGAGGAAGTGCCCGAAGACGGGTCTTGAGTGTTTGGGCAGGGGACTAGTCTCCCAAAGTGACTCGTTACCACGGCCACTGTGACCGGGTTGCCGCTTACACCCTCAGTCCACGAGGGCTGATCGTAAGCCGCCCTACGGGAGTGGGACTCCCGTTGTAGGGACTTGTTGGGCCTAGACCACTTTCTCGTGGGGAGGGCATCCTTGCGGGGAGGGCTTCGCCGCTAGGGGCGGGCATCGCCGCTAGGGGCAGTAATGAGAGAGACCTGCAATGAGAGGTTAAAAAGCCAGACCTATGTATTGCTAATAAAATGAAGTACAAGGCCTCCCCCTGCGAAGCCGCGAAACGGGAGGAAAATACAGTGTCCCTCCTCTCCCTCCGGCGTGAATGCTCCGGGGGAGGGGACAGGCCCGTAAGGCTAAACATAGAACTTGCGAAGTAAACGCAAGTTCCACGTGTGCTTCAGCTCCTGCTCTTGAAGGTTACAGAGCTTGTAGGCCCCCGAGCCCAGGACCGCGGAGATCCTTAGGGGCCCTCCCACTTGGGGGAGAGCTTACCCTGGGCATGGGGTCCGTGACACGCTTGAGGACAAGGTCCCCAAGGCGGAAAGCCCTCTCGCGCACGCGCTGATTGTACGCGCGCGCCATTTCTTGCTCGTAGATAGCATGGCGGAGGAGCGCTCGGTCGCGTTCCTCCTCCACGAGGTCGATCCCCAGACGCTGGTTGGCCTCGTTGGCCTGGTACGCTGAGGGCGTGGCTCCCTCCAGGAGCTCGACCCGCAGCCACCGGAAGCCGATCTCCGGGGGGAGGACTGCCTCCGCCCCGTGGACCAGGGAGAAGGGAGTACGCCCCGTCGCCCGGGACGGGGTCGTGCGCATGGAGCAGAGGATGCTAGGGAGCTCCTCCGCCCATGCACCCCGCTTAGAAGCGGTTTGCTCGAGTCTCCGGCGCAACACCTGTAGGATCACGCCGTTGACCCTCTCGATAGCTCCATTGCTCCGGGGATGGGCCACCGAGGCGAAGTGGAGGACGAGCCCCAGGCCTTCGCAGAATTCCCGAAAATAAGCCGAGTCGAATTGAGTCCTGTTGTCCACGGTGATTTCCCGGGGGACCCCAAAACGACATACGACGTTTTTCCAGAAAAACCGCTGAACGGCCCGGGACGTGATGCTGGCCAAAGGCTCTGCCTCAACCCACTTTGTAAAATAGTCGACCGCGACTACTGCATACTTGTATCCCCCGGGCGCTGGGGGGAAGGGCCCTAAGAGGTCCATCCCCCAGCGCAGAAAGGGCCAAGTGATGGGGATCGTCTGCAGCGCTATAGGGGGGAGGTTCGAGCCCTTAGCCATCTTCTGGCATGCCTCGCACGCGGAGACAAGGTCTCGCGCGTCGCGCATGACCGTGGGCCAGTAGAAGCCCTGCCGGAGGGCCTTGGCCGCGATGGTACGCGGGGCTAGGTGAGAACCACAGCTCCCCGCGTGGATGTCTTCGAGAAGTTGAAGTCCCTCCGGCCGGGGGAGGCAGCGCAGGAGGGCGGAAGCCCCCTGCTGGTAGAGCCTCCCCTCCAGCAGGAGATATGCCTGGGCTTTAGCCCGGAGGCGTTTAGCCTCGGTCTCACTAGGAGGGTCCCCCTGCCCCTTAATGAAGGAGATGAGGGGGTCCATCCAGGACGGAGTCCGGATGATCTCGGCGACCTCCGGGACGTGAGGCTCATCGCCCGTGTCCGGGGAGGCCACCGAGGGCTTCATGATGACTTCCAGGAAATCCCCCTTGGGGAGCGATTCCCGGGCGCTGGCAGCCCGAGCCAGGGCGTCGGCCCGGTCATTGTCCCTCCGTGGGATATGCCGGGCCTCAAGGCCGTCGAAATGCCTCTCCATCTTTCGCACTTCCTGCAAATAAAGACTTAAGTTTGTGTCATGGCACAGGTAAAACTTGTCCATTTGGCAATCTACGAGCTGAGAATCTCCCTTGACTAGGAGGCGCCGGATCCACAGGGAGCGCGCAAGGCTCATCCCGAGGAGCAAAGCCTTGTATTCGGCGACGTTGTTGCTTGCGGGGAACTCGAGCCGCGCGGCGTACTCGAGTTCCTTCCCCTCGGGGCTCTAGAGGACTACTCCCGCACCAGCCCCGGCGAGACACAGCGAAGGGGCGGCACAGGGAGATCTTCGTCCCCGGACCTAGAGGCGGGAGTCCCCTCTGAGACGAAGTCGGCGAGGACCTGAGACTTGATGGGGGAGCGGCCGGTAAGGGACAGGGAGAAGGGGGCGAGCTCGGCCCCCCACTTCCCGATCCAGCCGGTGGCTTCTTTGTTCCGCAGTACCTCCCCATGGGGGAGGGACGACGGGACGGTGATGGGGTGCCCCAGGAAGTAATGTCAAAGCTTCCGGGACTCCATGAGGAGGGCGTAGCAGATTTTCTCCATCTCCGTGTACCGAGTTTTGGCCCCTTGGAGGGCCTCACTCACGTAGTACACCGGACGCTGCTGCCCCCCTTGCTCCTTCACCAAGACCGCGCTGATGGCGATGGGAGTCGCGGCGAGGTAGATGAGCAAGGGCTCTTCCGGAGACGGACTCACGAGCATTGGAGGGCTCGTGAGGTACTTCTTGAGGTCATCGAACGCTTCCTGGGCCTCGGGGGTCCAGTGGAACCCCTCAAGCCCTCGGAGAATCTTGAAGAACTGGAGGCCTCGCTCCCCCGACCGGGAGATGAAGCGGCAGAGCGCGGCTAGGCGGCCGGAGAGCCGCTGGACATCCTTGACGGAGCGGGGCGGGGGCATATCTAGGAACGCCCGGATCTTCTCGGGGTTTGCCTCAATGCCCCGCTGGGACACGAGGAAACCTAGGAGCCCCCCCCCCCCCCCCCCCCGCGCACTCCGAAGGCGCACTTCTCCGGGTTAAGTTTGAGCCCGAACGCGCGGAGGTTGCGGAAGGTTTCAGCCAGGTCGTCGATGTGGGAGGCTGCGCGGGGACTCTTGACAACCGCGTCGTGTACGTAGACTTCAACGTTGCGACCGACTTGCTCTTTGAAAACCAATGTCATGAGGCGCTGGAAGGTTGCCCCCGCGTTCTTGAGCCCGAAGGACATATGGACGTAGCAGAAGGTTCCAAGGGGAGTAATAAAACTCGTCTTTTCCTCGTCCCCTTCCGCTATCCGGACTTGATGGTAGCCAGAGTAGGCGTCTAGGAAGCTCATGAGCTCGCACCCCACAGTGGAGTCGACGAGCTGATCAATCCACGGGAGCGGGAAGTTGTCTTTGGGGTAGGCGCGGTTAAGATCGGTGAAGTCCACCCACATCCGCCACCTGCTGGTTGATTTCTTGACGAGGACGGGGTTCGCGAGCCACTCGGGGTGCAGGACCTCCCGAATGAACCCCGCCTCTCGGAGCCGGGTGATCTCCGCCCTGATTGCCTCTTGGCGCTCGAGGGAGAGTTTCCGCAACTTCTGTTTGACCGGGGGGTGACCTGGGGCCACTGCGAGCTTGTGTTCAATGACCTCCCGGGCGACGCCCCGCATGTCCGAAGGTTTCCACGCAAAAACATCAGAGTTTTCGCGCAGAAAAGCCGCAAGTTGCGCTGCGTGCTCCTCGGAGAGCTCCGCCCCGATCCGGACGGTTTTATCTTCGTTGCCCGGGGACAGCAGGACCTTCCGGAGGCCCCCTTCTGGACTCAGCTTGAGGAGGGACCTCCCGGGTGGTGGCGCAGCAGCGTCTAGTTCCGGGGGAGAAGCCTCCCCCCCCCGGCGTCTTTATGAGGTTGACGCTTCCGATTGTGGCCGCAGCGCGCTCGTATAGAGCACGGGCCATGTCTTGGTCTCCCCGGACTTGATCACACCATGCGGCCCGGGGATCTTCATGCAGAGATAGTTTTGATGGGTGGCAGCCCCCAGCTGGTTGATTGTCGTCCTCCCCATAATCGCGTTGTAGGAGGAGGGGAGGTCCACTACGTCGAAGCGGACCAGCTCGGTCCGGTAGTTCTTCGGGGTGCCGAAGGTCATTGGAAGATCTACCTTGCCCACGGGGTGGATCGCCTTCCCCGGGACAAAACCTTGCAGGGGCCCGACAGCGGGCTGCAGGAGCTTCTCATCCACTTGCATTTCTTTGAAGGCCTTCAGGAATAGGACATCGGCGGAGCTCCCGCCGTCCACCAGGATACGGGCCAGATGGCAGTTGTAGATGGTCGCGGAGACAATAAGCGCGTCGTCGTGGGGGAAGCGGACCCCCCGCGCGTCTTCTGCCGTGAAGGTGAGGGGGACGTCCGACCATTTTGGTGGCGGGGACGTGTGTAGCACCCCCACAACCTTGACCTCGCGCGCGTACTCCTTACGTTGGCGCTTTGAGTCCCGCCCGGAGGCAGATCCTCCCACGATGACGTTGATGTGCCGCTGCGAAGTTTGAAAGGGGAGAGCTTCTGAAGGCTCCCCCTCCTGCATCTGCTGACCCCCCGCGGGAGCGGGAAGGGCCGGAACAGCTGGCCGAGGGGGCAAGGAGGCCGGAGTCCCCCCCCCTGCCCGCGCTAGTCGAGGAAGTCCGCGAAGTGCTGCAGCAGCTGGCTACAATCTCGGGTAGCGTGGGTACTGGACCTGTGGAAGCTGCACCACGGTCCTTCCCGCCTTCTCCCCGCGGGGCCTTCCCGGCCGCGCGAAGACTGTCCTCCCCCATGGCCCTTCGGTTTGGGGAAGGGGCGGTTGCCCCTTGGGGGGTTGCGCGAGCCGCCTCCGCCCTCGAGGACAAAAGTGTCCCGAGGCCGTGGCTCGCTAGGGCCCCCCTGTCTGGGGCGTTTGGGGGGATCCCTGGCCCCCCGGTAGACGGGGGCGGGAGCCCCCTGGGTCTTCTTCCAGATGTCGTCTTCCTCCGCCCGAGCGTACTTTTCGAGCACGTTGAAGAGCTCGTCGGCGGAAGAGGGGCAGCTCCGGGAGAGCCTTCGGTGGAGCTCCCTCGGGAGGATGCCGCTTTTGCAGGCTTCGATGACCGTAGAGTCGGGGACATGGGCCACTTTGCTTTTTACCTGAGCAAAGCGCTTGAAGAAGCTTCTGATGGTTTCCCCAGTCCTCTGCCGGACAGTGTATAGCTGCGAGGAGTCCAGGGGACGCACGTAGTTCCCTTGGAAGTTGGCACAGAACTCCCGCTTGAGCTGTGAGAAAGACTTGATGGAGCCGGCCTTCAGGTTGTAGAACCAGGAGCGGGCAATGCCGGAGAGGTAGAGGGGGAAGACGTTGCACTGTACTGTCTCGTCCCCCCCGGCCGCGGAGATGGCAGTGAAGTAGACCTGCACAAACTCGTAAGGGTCTGCCTCACCGTTATAGTGTTCGATGTGAGGAGGGCGGTAAGGCCGCGGCCACCGGATGCTGCGAAGTCTTCAGCACAGGGGCTGGTTAGTCCCCCTGCACTTCCCGGGGAGAGCCCCGGTCGCTATCTTCTTTCACGGGACCTTCGTTGTCTGAGTCTGGAAGCGGTCCGAGAGGTCCGCCAGAATGGCGGTGGCGACGCTTTTCCTCCGGACAGGGACTGAGTTCCCGGACGTCCGGGCTCTCCGCCGGAGAGGTTGGCTCTTCAGCGGGTCTCTTCCCCCGGCCGGTACAAGAGCGAGGCCCCCCGCGCCCACGGCCGGGGGGAAGTTCTTCCCCGCGCTCTGGTGAACGCATTCGCTCGACCTCCCCCGGGGCGAAACGGACCTGTCCCGCCGAGGGAGGGAGCTCGTGCGCTGTAGCTGCCGGCCCGGAGGCCTCCGGAGCTGGTTGGGGGGAGCCCCCTGCGACGACTCCCGGGACCAGAAAGGGGGAGGCCCCTGTATTATCCGGAACCGGGGAGGGGGCGCCCGCGGCGACGCCTGGAATCGAAGTGGAGGGGGCCCCAGTGTCCACGACCGGAACCGGGAAGGGGGCAGGCCCTGTAACACTCGGAACCGGCGAAGGGGGGCCCCCGCGGCGACGTCCGGAACCGGGGAGCCCATGCGGGGGGAAGTCCGCTGCGGCACGGGGGCTGCTCTGTAAACCGCCCCCGGTGCGGTAAACGCGGGGGGAGGGATTGGCTCCCGGCATGAAGTGGGCTCCCGGCGTAGGGTAAATCCCGGGCATGAAGTGGGCTCCCGGCCCCGGGAATAGGCCGGGGACGGGATACCCCCCTGGTGCCACGAAGGGCCCCGGCATGAAATAACCTCCCGGCACCGGGACGGGCCTGGGTGCCGGGAAGGGTCCGGGTGTATATCCCGTAGGGGGAGGGAACCCCCCGGCAGGATCATACGGGGCAGACAAACCCCCGGAGGCCGGAGGGGCCGCCGGGTAACCCATAAACGGGGGCATGTTCCCCGGATACGGGTGTGACGCAAATGTGGGGGCCGGAGGCCGCGCCAACACGCTAAGGAGTTCGTCCATAGGCGCTGAGCGCGGAGCTGGCCTTCCACGAGAGCTTCGAGCAGGGCGTCCCGGGCAGCCGGGGGAGCCATCGGGGGGAGACTGGTCCCGGCCGAGGTCCCCGCGGTCACCGGGAACGACCTGGGGGTGGAAGCTCCTAAGTTAAGAGGAAAGGAGGGAGGCGGTACCTGGGCCAGGTCGCCTCCGGTAGGGACCGCCGGGACAGCAGTGTCCCGGGCGGACAGTGCCGGGTCTCTGAGACCCGGGTCACCGGGAAGGGTGAGAGCCCTTGTTCTTGGGGGAGCCATGGCGTCTTGTCACGAATCCCCACGGTCGGTGCCAACTGTCGTTGTATTGCGAATACCCCGGCAGGTTTTGTGAATGATCCTAGCAAAGATTACGCTGCGCGGGTTGACCGGATGACCGGTCCTCCCCCGCCGGACAAGCACAAGAAATGACACACAGGTTTATACAGGTTCGGGTCCCGGTGCGGACCCTAGTCCTATCGACGCGCACCCGACCGGAGTCGGCTAGGGAGGCTCTCTCCGGGGGAGAGGCTTCCGGAGCACGTCTGTGAGTTTATCTATTCCAATAAAAGAGAGCCGATCCCTTACAACAGAGGGGTACAAGGGCTATTTATAGCCCCAAAAAGAAGCAAAAAACCTAAACTACGCCGGAGGCCACCGTCGGATGGAAGGGTAAGACCGTCCTTCTCCCGGTCAAACGCCTTGGATGCTTGACAGGTGGTCGCTAGTTCCTGAGGCGCTCCTCGCGTGACCTGCACGTGACAAACAATTAGAGATTTTACCTTTAGGAGGGCGATGAGGCCCGGGACGGCGCCGGAGGCCACGTCCCTGGGCAAATGGCAGCGCCCGAGACGGCACCGGAGGCCACGTCCCGGGAGCCAAATGGCGGTGCCCGGGGCAGAGCCTACGGCCACGTCCCCGGGCAAATGGCGGCGCCCGGGACGGCACCGGAAGCCACGTCCCGGGAGCCAAATGGCGGCGCCCGGGGCGGAGCCGGCGGCCACGTCCCCGGGCAAATGGCGGCGACCGAGACGATGCCGGAGGCCACGTCCCGGGAGCCAAATGGCGGCGCCCGGGAGGGCACCGGGGGCCACGTCGCTGAGGCCCAAAGGCGGCGCCCGGGGAGGGGCCGGCGGCCACGTCCCCAGGCAAATGGCGGCGCCCGGGAGGGCATCGGCGGCCACGTCCCGGGGGCCAAAAGGCGGCGCCCTGGACGGCACCGGAGGCCACGTCCCGGGAGCCAGATGGCGGCGCCCGGGAGGGCACCGGCGGCCACGTCACCGGGCAATCGTGACGCAACTTACCTGGACTTAGTCCCGCGGAGATTTCCCCCGACATGGAACCCTCTCTCCGGGAGAGAGCCCCCTAACCGACGCTCGCCGGGAGCTCATCGACAGGACTAGGGCCTCCACTGAGGCCTGAACCTGTATGAACCAATGTGCCAATCTCTGAGATTGTCCAACGCGGGGTGACCCGTCACACGGTCAGCTCACGTTGAGGAACACGTGTTGCGCACGTCATCAAACCTGCCGAGGTATTTTTTATACCACGACAGTTGGCGCCATCCGTGGGGACGCGTGATAAATAGTCATGGCTCCGTGAAGAACAAGGCACTTGACCATCTCCGACGACGCTGGCCACAGCAATGCTGCACCGCCGACGCAAGGGGCCGTCATTGCCTCACCTCCTCCACAGGACGCTCGAGGGGAGGTAACACGCGTCTCTCCCGTCACCCTTGGTGGGATAAAACCTCCTGCGAGCCAGCGTGAGCATCCCGTTTTGGGGGGACCAAGTGTCCCCCGGGTGGTACCTTCGACTTCAGGGGATCCGCTGCTCGGGGCGCTTGTGGAGGGCCAACTTCGCGCGCAACATACTCTCTAGGAGTTGTTGCGCACCCTAGCGCGGCCTCCGGCCCCTGCGTACCAGCACCCGTTCCCGTTCGGGGGAATGCCACCCCCGTTCATGATGGGACACCCAGAGGGTTTCTTCGCACCGGGAGTTTTCCCCTTCACGGGAAATGCTCCCACCTCCGGAGGTCTTCCCCTCCCGGGGGGTAGTCTCATCTCCGGGGGCTATCCTTTCCCGGGAGGTGCTCCCACCTCCGGAGGACTTCCCCTCCCGGGGGGTACGCCCGTCTCCGGGGGCTATCCTTTCCCGGGAGGTGTTCCCACCTCCGGAGGACTTCCCCTCCCGTGGGGTACGCTAGTCTCCGGGGGCTATACCTTCCTGGGAGGTGTTCCCACCTCCGAAGGTCTTCCCCTCCAGGGGGCCGCGCCCGTCTCCAGGGGCTATCCCTTCCTGGTAGGTGTTCCCACCTCCGGAGGTCTTCCCCTCCCGGGGGGCGCGCCCGTCTCCGGGGGCTATCCCTTCCCGGTAGGTGTTCCTACCTCCGGAGAACTTCCTCTCCCGGGGAACATCCCCATTCCCAGTGAACACCCTCCCCCAGGAGGAGCTCTCTTCGGTGGACCTCCCCCATGGGGTGCTCCCGCCCCCAGAGGGCTTTCGTTCCCTGGGGGTCCTCCCATCCCCGAGTCATCCCTTGTCCCAGAAGGAATTCCCCTCCCTGGGACTGTGCCTGTCTCAAGAGGTGTCTCCGGGGCGACTCCCGCAATACAGGCCGTTCCCCCGCTGGGAAGTCTTCCCACGCCACGGGCCGTCTCCATAGCAGGAACCCTTCCGGCCCGCGACTCCTCTCCAGCGCCGGTAATGGGTGCACATCTGCTCCCTCCCCCTGGTCCCCCTCCTCGGGCTCCCCCGGTGAACCAAACGCGGCTCACCTGGGAGGAGGTGGAGCGCATGCGCGCGGCAAGTTCCGAAGGCGCCCCTTCCCGACACGGCCGGGAATCACTCGCACGTAGGCGTGGTGAGTTCCACCAACCCTGGAGGTCCCCCCGAGGTGCAAGAGGTAAGTTCCACCAACCCCGAAGAACGAAGACGATTCCGGAAGGCAGGCGGTCCATTGGGACCCCTATCCGATTCGGACAATGAACGCGCCTCCCCTGTGAAGGGGGATAACGATTCGAACTCCACAAAGGAAGTGGAAGGGGCCAACCAACCCCTTTGTCGCCGCCCCGGGCGTGTTCGGTGGCCGAAGACGTATCGGCCACCCCATATCGAGCACTACGATGGGGAGGCCGACCCCTATGAATTCGTGCAGGTATACTCCACGGCCATCTCGGCGGTCGGGGGGGACGAAACTGTCCAGTGCAACGTCTTCCCCCTCTACCTCTCGGGGATAGCTCGGTCGTGGTTCTATAACCTCAAGAGTGGGTCCATCAAGTCCTTCGCGCAGCTGAAGAGCGAGTTTTGCGTGAATTTCCAGGGGAATTACATCCATCCCCTGGATTCGTCGCAATTGTACACCGTTCGCCAACGGTCGGGGGAGATGATACGAAGTTTTTTCAAACGCTTCACCCAGATCAAGAGCAAGGTGGCTCATGTTCCCGACTCGACGGTGATTGAAGCGTGCAAGAGTGGCATTCTCCCTGGAGAGCTCCACCGAAGACTCTCCAGGAGTTGCCCGTCCTCTGCCGACGAGCTCTTCAATGTACTTGAGAAGTACGCAAGAGCTGAAGAAGACGACCTCTGGAAAAAGCATCAGGGGACCTCCGGCCCCGGGGAGAGGGACTCGAGGGACCCCTCCCACAAACGTCCCCGGAGAGGGCCTCGCAGTGAGCCAAGGCCTTGGGACACTTTCGTCCTCGAAGGCGGAGGCGGCTCCCGGGAGCCTAATAGGGGACATCACCCCTTTTCCAAGCCCAAAGGCGGCAGAGGAGGCCAATCCTCCCGTCCGCGAGAGGTGCCCAAGCCAGGGGGCAAGGAGGCTGGAGCCACTTTGTGGTGCGCTTTCCACAAGTCCAACTCCCATGCAACTCGAGAATGCCACGCGCTCCTTCAACACTTCGCGACATTTCTCGAGCAGCATGGGCCGGGGGGAGGAAGCCCTACCTCCTTACCCCTTCCATCGCCGGGCTTGGTGGCACTCCCCGCTCCCCTAGGGAGACGTCAGAAGCAAGGCCAGGAAAAGGGCTCGACCGACGAGCTCCTCTTCCAAACCTCCCAGAGACACATTAATGTCATTTTAGGGGATCTGCCTCTGGGCGAGATTCCAAACGCCAGCGCAAAGAGTATGCGCATGAAGTGAAGGTGATAGGGGCCGTCAACAAGTCCTGGCCATCAAAATGGTCAGACGTCCCATTGACATTCACCGTGGAAGACGGGTGTGGGGTGCGCTTCCCCCACAACGACGCGCTGATCGTCTCCGCCACCATGTTCAACTGTCGCCTCGCCCGAATCTTGGTCGATGGTGGAAGCGCGGCGGACGTCCTTTATCTGAAAGCGTTCAAAGAAATGCAAGTAGATGAGAAACTCCTGCAACCCGCAGCGGGGCCTTTGCAAGGCTTCGTCCCGGGAAAAACCATACACCCCGTGGGAAAAGTTGATCTCCCGATGACCTTCGGCGCCTCGGATAAGTACCGGACCGAAATGGTTCGGTTCGATGTGGTGGACCTCCCCTCGTCCTACAATTGCATAATGGGGAGAACCATCATCAACCGCCTGGGAGCAGCGGTCCACCACAATTACCTTTGTATGAAGATCCCCGGGCCAGGTGGGGTGATCTTCGTGCGTGGCGATCAGGATATGGCTCGCTCCCTCTACGAGCGTGCTACCACAATAATCGGAGACATCAACCTGGTCAAGGCCCCGGGGGGAGAAAGCTCCTCCCCGAACCCAGAAGTGCCAGTCACGCTCCCCGGGAAGTTCCTCCCAAAACCTCGCCCCGAAGGGGATCTCCAAGAAGTCTCTCTCTTCCAGGACAAGGGGAAGACTGTTAAAATCGGGGCTGACCTTCCTGTGGAGCACACGACGCAACTCGTCGACTTCCTTCGCGAAAATGCGGATGTTTTCACATGGAAGCCCACTGACATGGGGGGCGTGCCCATGGACGTTATCGAGCATAAGCTCGCGGTAATGCCTGGTCGCCCCCCGGTGAAACAAAATATGAGAAAGCTCTCCCTTGAACGGCAGGAGGCCATCAATTTAGAGATCACTAAACTCCGGGAGGCGGGGTTCATTCGGGAAGTCCTATACCCCGAGTGGCTAGCAAACCCCGTCCTCGTCAAAAAGGCGAGCGGCAAATGGAGGGTGCGTGTTGACTTCACCGACCTCAATAAAGCATGCCCAAAAGATGATTTCCCGCTCCCGCGGATCGACCAATTGGTGGATTCCACCGCGGGGTGCGAGCTGATGAGTTTCTTGGATGCCTATTCGGGCTATCACCAGGTTCGGATGGCGGTGGAAGACGAGGAAAAGACAAGTTTTATAACTCCCCTCAGCACCTTCTGCTATGTCCACATGCCCTTCGGGTTGAAAAACGCAGGGGCGACCTTCCAGCGCCTCATGTGTTTGGTCCTAAGGGACCAAATCGGACGCAACGTAGAAGTATACGTTGATGACGCGGTCGTGAAGAGCCCTCTCTCGACCGCTCACCTCGAAGATTTGGGGGAAACCTTCCGCAATCTCCGTAAGTACGGGTTAAGACTGAACCCAGAAAAGTGCGCGTTTGGGGTTGGCGGAGGGAAACTCCTCGGCTTCCTTGTGTCCCAGAGGGGCATTGAAGCCAATCCTGAAAAAATTCGGGCCCTCCTGGACATGCCGCCGCCGCATTCTGTCAAAGACGTACAGCGACTTACCGGCCGCTTAGCCGCGTTAAGTCACTTCGTCTCGCGCTCGGGAGAGCGCGGCCTCCAATTTTTCAAAATCCTCTGCGGACTCGCGAGGTTCCATTGGACCCCTGAGGCACAGGTAACGTTCGAAGACTTGAAGAGGTATCTCACGAGCCCCCCGATGCTTGTGAGCCCGCGTCAAGGGGAGCCCCTGCTCCTCTACCTCGTGGCCACCCCCGTTGTCGTCAGCGCGGTCCTAGTCAAGGAGGAAGATGGGCGTCAACGCCCCGTCTACTATGTGATTGAGGCTCTCCAAGGCGCCAAAACAAGATACACAAAGGTGGAGAAGGTTTGTTATGCCCTCCTGATGGCATCAAGGAAGCTCCGCCACTACTTCCTAGGCCACCCCATCACGGTGCCTTCCTCTCTCCCTTTGGGGGAAGTGCTTCGAAAGAAGGAAGCCATCGGCCGGATAGGGAAATGGGGGGCCGAGCTAGCCCCTTTCTCGCTATCCCTAATCGGACGAACCTCGATCAAGTCGCAGGTCCTTGCGGACTTTGTGGCCGAGTGGGCTCCGGTCCCCGGGCTAGAAGAAGAAGCGCGTGCCACCCCACCACCGCGCGACGACCATTGGACCCTCTTCTTCGACGGCTCCCTGTGCCTGGCAGGAGCCGGCGCGGGAATAGTCCACCGAAGCCCCGCGGGAAGTACCCTCGAATACGCAGCCAGGCTCGAGTTCCCCGCGACGAACAATGTCGCGGAATATGAGGCCCTTCTCCTGGGACTACACCTCGCCTGCTCTTTGGGCATCCGACGCCTCCTTCTCAAGGGAGATTCTCAACTCGTGGTGTGTCAAATGGACAAGTCCTACTTGTGCCATGACCCGAACCTGAGCCTCTACCTTAACGAGGTCCGGAAGATGGAAAACTATTTCGACGGCCTCGAGGCTCATCGTATCCCGCAAAGGGACAATGATCGTGCTGACACCCTCGCTAAGGCGGCGAGTGCCCGAGGGCCCCTCCCCGAGGGGGCCTTCCTAGAAGTCATCCCGAAACCTTCCGCGATGGCCCTCAATCCGGACTCCGAGTCCTGTGACCCCGGCATAACGGAAATCTCCCGGGTGACATCTTGGATGGCCCCCCTTATCTCTTGCATCAAGGGAGAGCGGGAGCCCTCCGACGAAGCCGAAGCCAAACGCCTTCACGCTAAGGCGCGAGCATATGTGCTGATAGAAGGGACGTTGTACAAGCGAGGAGCCTCCGCACTACTTCGCTACCTCCTGCGGAAGGAGGGAGTCCAGCTCCTTGAGGATATTCACCTCGGGTGTTGTGGCTCCCACCTCGGCCCACGGGCCATCGCGACCAAAGCCATTCGCCAGGGCTTCTACTGGCCAACAGTCGCCCGCGACGCGAGAGACCTTGTCTCTGCCTGCGGGGCTTGCCAAAAGATGGCACAGGGATCCACCATGCCCTCTTGCACCCTATAGGCCATCCCAATCACTTGGCCCTTCGCGCGGTGGGGGATGGACCTCCTAGGCCCATTCCCTCCGGCGCCCGGGGGATACAAGTACGCAGTCGTGGCCGTGGACTACTTCTCCAAGTGGGTGGAGGCCGAGCCCTTGGCCACCATCACGTCTCGTGCAAAGGTTCTTTTGGAAGAACATAGTGTGCAGATTTGGGGTCCCCCGTGAGATTACCGTGGATAACGGAACCCAGTTCGACTCCGCGATCTTTCACGAGTTCTGTCGGAACTTGGGCACGACCCCCCACTTTGCCTCGGTGGCTCACCCCAAGAGCAATGGGGCGGTCGAGCGCGTCAATGGGGTTATCCTTCAAGGACTCCGCCGCCGCCTGGAGCAAAGCGCCTCCAGGCGTGGGGCACGGGCAAATGATCTTCCGAGCATCCCCTGCTCCATGCGAACGACCCCGAGCCGAGCAACAGGGCATACCCCCTTCTCGCTCGTGTACGGGGCTGAGGCAGTACTCCCCTCGGAAATCAATTTCTGATCGCTGTGAGTCGAACTCCTCGAGGGAGTTTCGGCCGCCGCGTTTCAGGCTAACGAAGACAACCAGAGGCTAGAGGTGGACCTCATCGAAGAAGAGCGGGACAGGGCCCTCCTCCGCAACGCCATTTATGAACGTGAGATGGAGCGCGCTTACAACAAGCGTGTTCGGGGGAGAGCCTTCCGTTTGGGAGACCTCGTCCTCAAGCGCGTCACCGACCCTCAAGCTCAAGGGAAACTCAGCCCAAAGTGGGAAGGGCCATATAGGATCTCCACGATCCTTGGCTCGGGGGCTTACCAGCTCTCTACCCTCGAAGACCAAGAGTTGAAGCACACATGGAACGCGGACCTGCTCCGCAGATTCTACACATAGCCTCCGAGCCTCCCCCTTCCCCTTTTGGATGCCGTCACAAGGGGAAGGCATGGCGAGTTGTAACAATGGCCTCAAGGCCTTTTCCTCCCCTTTCTGTGATTCCGCAAAGGGTGGAGGAGTTGTACCAGCTTGTTTTAATCAATACGAATGGCTTTTCTCCCTGTTATGTGGTTTTGTGCAGACTTCTTTAAGCCCCTGAGGAAACGCCCTCGTCACAATGCCCTCCCCGTGAGGATGCCCCCTGAGGATGCCCTCATCGCGAGGAGGCTACAGGCTCCAGCTCAGCCTTAAAAGACCCGACGGTGGGAGCCCCGTTCCCCCTTGGGCGGCTTCAAATATCCCCTCGTGGACTGAGGGCGTAAGCGGCAACTTGGTTCCCAAGGAACCGAGGTAACGAGTCACTTTGGGGGACTAGTCCCCCCCCATACACTCTAGAGCTTGTTTTTATGCTCTTCCTCCTCCGGGAGCGATCTGGGTCGCGTTACCGATAGATCTTTTATCCATGCTCTCGCCGGGATTATTCTTACTGTTGGGGAAAATCTCCGCGAGACTAAGTCCAGGTAAGTAGCGTCACATTTGCCCGGGGACGTGACCTTCCGTGCCTGCCCCGGGCACCGCCTTTTGGCTCTCGGGATCGGGCCTCCAGCGCCGGTCCCGGGCGCCGCCATTATCCCGGGGACGTGGCCTCGGTGCCTGCCCCGGGCTCCGCCTTTTGGCTCCTGGGACCCGGCCTCCGGCGCCAGTCCTGGGCGCCACCATTTGCCCGAGGACGTGGCCACGGTGCCTGCCCCAGGCGCCGCCTTTTGGCTCTCGGGACCCGACCTCCGGTGCTGGTCCCGAGCGCCGCCATTTTCCCGGGGACGTGGCCTCCGTGCCTACCCCGGGCGCCGCATTTTCGCTCCCGAGGCCTGGCCTCCGGCGCCGGTCCCGGGCGCCGCCATTTGCCCGGGTACGTGGCCTCCGTGCCTGCCCCGGGCACCGCCGTTTGGCTCCCGGGACCTGGCCTCCGGCGCCGGTCCCGGGCGCCGCCATTTGCCCGGGGACGTGGCCTCCGTGCCCGCCCCAGGCGCCGCCTTTTGGCTCCCGGGACCTGGCCTCCGGCGCCGTTCCCGGGTGCCGCCATTTGCCCGGGGACCTGGCCTCCGGTGCGTGTCCCGGGCCTCGTCGTCCTTCTAAAGGTATAGTCTTTGGTGTTGATCACGTGCAGGTCACGTGAGGAGCGCCTCGAGAATCAGCGACCACCTGTCAAGCATCCAAGGCGTTTGACCGGGAGAAGGACGTTGCTACCCCTCAATCCGACGGTGGCTTCCTGGGTAGATAGGTCTTTCTGCTTCTTTTTGGGGCTATAAATAGCCCTTGTACCCCTCAGTTGTAACCAAGTGATTCATTTATTGGAATAGCCATAACTCACAGGTGTGCTTCGGAAGCCTCTCCCCCGGAGAGAGCCTCCCCAGCCGGCTCCGGCCGGGAGCACGCCGACAGGACTAGGGCCCCCACCGGGACCCGAACCAGTATAAAACCTCGTGTCAATTCTTGTGATTGTCCGGCGGGGGAGGACCGGTCACCCGGTCAGCCCGCGCCGCGAAATTTTCGCTAGGATCATTCACAAAACCTGCCGGGGTATTCGCAATACCACGACAGTTGGCACCGTCCGTGGGGACTCGTGACAAGACGCCATATCTCCCCCAAGAACAAGGGCTCGCACCCTTCCCGGTGACGCGGTCTCGGAGACCCGGCGCCGCCCGTCCGGGACACGGCTGTCCCGGCGCTTCCGCCCGGAGGTGGTCAGGCGCTGGTACCGCCTCCCGCCTTTCCTCTTAACTTAGGTGCTTCTACCTCTAGGTCTCTCTCGGTGACCTCGGGGACCTCGGCCGGGACCAGTCTAGCCCCGACGGCTCCCCCGGCTCCCCGGGACGCCCTGCTGGAAGGTCTCGTGGAGTGCCAGCTCCGCGCCCAGCGCTCTATGGATGAGCTGCTCAGCGCGTTGGCGCGGCCTCCGGCCCCCACATTCGAGTCACACCCATACCCGGGGGCTATGCCCCCGTTTATGGGTTACCCGGCGGCCCCTCCGGCCTCCGGAGGTTTGGCCGCCCCGTATGATCCCGCCGGGGGGTTCCCTCCCCCTGCGGGATATACGTCCGGGCCCTTCCCGGCGCCCGGGCCCGTCCCGGTGCCGGGGGGCTACTTCATGCCCGGGCCCTTCGTGGCACCAGGGGGGTACGCCGTTCCGGGCCCATTCCCGGGGCTGGGGGCCCATTTGATGTTGGGGGTTTTCCCTACGCCGGGAGCCAGTCCGACGCCTCGCGTCGCGTTTACCACACCAGGGGCGGTCAACAGAGCAGCTCCCGTGCCTCAGCGAACTTCCCCCCGCATCGGCTCCCCGGTCCTGGACGTCGCCGCGGGGGCTCCCCCCTCGCCGGTCCCTGATGTTATAGGGGCTTCGCCCTTTCCGGTTCCGGTCATTGCCTTGGGGGCTCCCTCTATTTCGGTTCCAAACGTCGCCGTGGGCGCCCCCTCCCCGGTTCCGGATAATACAGGGGCTTCCCCCTTTCCGGACCCGGGGGTCTTCGCCGGGGGCTCCCCCCAGCCGGCCCCAGAAGCATCCGGGCCGGTAGCTACAGTTCATAAGCTCCCTCCCTCGGCGGGACAGGTCCGTTTCGCCCAGGGGGAGGTCGAGCGAATGGATTCACCTGAGCGCGGGGAAGAACTTCCCCCTGGCCGTGGGCGTGGGGAGCCTCGCTCTCGCACCGGTCGGGGGAAGAGACCCGCTGAAGAGCCAGCCTCTCGAGAGGAGAGCCCGGACATCTGGGAACTTAGCCCCGGTCCTGAAGAGAAGCGTCGCCACCACCACTCCAGCGGACCCCTTGGACCGCTCCCAGACTCCGATAACGAGGGTGTGTCCCCTGTCGACGAAGAAGACAGAGACCGGGGCTCTCCCCGGGAAGTGCAGGGGGCTAACCAGCCCCTATGCCGGAGACTTCGTAGCATCCGGTGGCCGCGGCCCTACCGCCCCCCGCACATCGAGCACTATAACGGTGAGGCAGACCCTTACGAATTTGTGCAGGTATACTCCACAGCCATCTCCGCGGCCGGGGGGGACGAGACGGTACAATGCAACGTCTTCCCCCTCTACCTCACCGGCATTGCCCGCTCCTGGTTCTACAACCTGAAGGCCGGCTCCATCAAGTCTTTCACGCAGCTCAAGCGGGAGTTCTGCATGAACTTCCAGGGTAACTACGTGCGTCCCCTGGACTCCTCGCAGCTGTACACCATCCGGCAGAGGACTAGGGAAACCATCAGAAGCTTCTTCAAGCGCTTTGCTCAGGTGAATAGCAAAGTGGCCCACGTCCCCGACTCTACGGTCATCGGAGCATGCAAAAGCGGGATACTCCCGGGGGAGCTCCACTGAAGGCTCTCCCGGAGCTGCCCCTCCTCCGCCGATGAGCTCTTCAACGTACTTAAAAAGTACGCTCGGGCGGAGGAAGACGACATCTGGAAGAAGACCCAGGGGGCTCCCACCCCCACCGACCGGGGGGCCAGGGATCCCCTCAAACGCCCCAGGCAGGGGGGCGTAGCGAGCCACGGCCTCGGGACACCTTTGTCCTCGAGGGCGGAGGCGGCTCGCGCGACCCCCCGAGCGGCAGCCGCCCCTTTCCCAAGCCGAAAGGCCATGGGGGAGGACAGTCCTCGTGCTGCCGGGAGGGCGCCGCGGGGAGAAGCCGGGAAGGACCGTGGTGCAGCTTCCACGGGTCCAGTACCCACGCTACCCGAGATTGCCACCAGCTGCTCCAACACTTCGCGACGTTCCTCGATCAGCGCGGGCAGGGGGGGACTTCGGCCTCCTTGCTCCCTCGGCCAGCTGTTCCGGCCCTTCCCGCTCCCTCAGGGGGTCAGCAGACGCAGACGCAGGAGGGAGAGCCTTCAGAAGCTCTCCCCTTTCAAACTTGTCAGCACCGCATCAACGTCATCGTGGGAGGGTCCGCCTCCGGGTGGGACTCTAAGCGCCAGCGTAAGGAGTACGCGTGCGAGGTTAAGGTTGTGGGGGTGCTACACACGTCTCCGCCACCCAAGTGGTCGAACGTCCCCCTCACCTTCACGGCGGAGGACGCGCGATGATTCCCCCACAACGACGCGCTCATCGTCTCCGCGACCATCTACAACTGCCACCTGGCCCGCATCCTCGTGGACGGCGGGAGCTCCGCCAACGTCCTATTCCTGAAGGCCTTCAAAGAGATGCAGGTGGATGAGAAGCTCCTGCAGCCCGCAGCCGGGCCCCTGCAAGGTTTTGTCCCAGGGAAGGCGATTCACCCCGTGGGCAAGGTAGATCTTCCTATGACATTCAGCACCCCGGAGAACTACCGGACCAAGCTGGTTCGCTTCGATGTAGTGCACCTCCCCTCCTCCTACAACGCGATAATGCGGAGGACCACAATCAATCCACTGGGGGCTGCCACCCAGCAAAACTACCTCTGCATGAAGATCCCCGGGCCGCATGGCGTGATCAGCGTCCGGGGAGACCAAGACATGGCCCATGCTCTGTACAAGTGTGCTGCCACCACAATCGAAAGCGTCAACCTCATAAAGACGCCCGGGGGGGAGGCCTCTCCCCCGGATCCAGACGTCGCTGCGCCACCGCCCGGGAGGACCCTCCTCAAGCCGCATCCGGAAGGGGGCCTCCGGAAGGTCCTGCTGTCCCCGGGCGACGAATACAAAACCGTCCGGATCGGGGTGGAGCTCCCCGAGGAGCATGCAGCGCAACTTGCGGCTTTTCTGCTCGAAAACTCCGATGTTTTTGCGTGGAAGCCTTCGGACATGCGGGGCGTCGCCCGGGAGGTCATTGAGCACAAGCTCGCGGTGGCCCCCGGTCACCCCCCGATCAAACAAAAGCTGTGAAAACTCTCCCAAGAGCGCCAAGAGGCAATCAAGGTGGAGATCACCCGGCTCCGAGAGGCGGGGTTCATTCAGGAGGTCATGCACCCCGAGTGGCTCGTGAACCCCGTCCTCGTGAAGAAGTCAACCGGCAGGTGGCGGATGTGCGTGGACTTCACCAACCTTAACCGCGCCTGCCCCAAAGACAACTTCCCACTCCCGCGGATTGATCAGCTCGTCGAGTCCACCGCGGGGTGCGAGCTGATGAGCTACCATCAAGTCCGGATGGCGGAAGGGGACGAGGAAAAGACGAGTTTCATAACTCCCCTCGGAACCTTCTGCTACGTCCATATGCCCTTCGGGCTCAAGAATGAGGGGCGACCTTCCAGCACCTCATGAAGCTGGT
The DNA here is from genome assembly GCA_019359835.1 of Pharus latifolius. Taxonomy (NCBI): domain Eukaryota; kingdom Viridiplantae; phylum Streptophyta; class Magnoliopsida; order Poales; family Poaceae; genus Pharus; species Pharus latifolius. The sequence continues at coordinate 63,980,360 of CM033322.1, forward strand.
CTTCAAAGATCAAGTCGGCCGCAACGTCGAAGTCAACGTAGACGACGCGGTCGTCAAAAGTCCCCGCGCAGCCTCCCACATCGACGACCTGGCGGAGACCTTCCGCAACCTCCGCAGGTTTGGGCTCAAACTCAACCTGGAGAAGTGCGCCTTCGGGGTGTGCGGAGGGAAGCTCCTGGGTTTCCTCGTGTCCCAACGGGGCATTGAGGCAAACCCCGAGAAGATCCGGGCATTCCTCGACATGCCCCCGCCGCGCTCCGTGAAGGACGTCCAGCGGCTCTCCGGCCGTCTGGCCGCGCTAAGCCACTTCGTCTCCCGGTCGGGGGAGCGAGGCCTCCAGTTCTTCAAGATCCTCCGAGGGCTCGAGGGGTTCCACTGGACCCCCGAGGCCCAGGAGGCGTTCGACGACCACAAGAAGTACCTCACGAGCCCTGCAATGCTCGTGAGTCCGTCTCCAGAAGAGCCCTTGCTCCTCTGCCTCGCAGCGACCCCTGTCGCCGTCAGCGCGGTCTTGGTGAAGGAGCAAGGGGGCAGCAGCGTCCCGTGTACTACGTGAGTGAGGCCCTTCAAGGGGTCAAAACTCGGTACACGGAGATGGAGAAGATCTGCTACGCCCTCCTGATTGCGTCCCGGAAGCTTCGCCATTACTTCCTGGGGCACCCCATCACCGTCCCGTCGTCCCTCCCCCTGGGGGAGGTACTGCGGAACAAAGAAGCCACCGGCCGGATCGGGAAGTGGGGGGCCGAGCTCACCCCCTTCTCCCTGTCCCTTACCGGCTGCTCCGCCATCAAGTCGCAGGTCCTCGCCGACTTCATCGCAGAGTGGACTCCTGCCTCTGGGTCCGGGGACGAAGACCTCCCTGTGCCGCCCCGACGCAGTGATCATTGGACTCTCATGTTTGATGGGTCGCTGTGTCTCACCGGGGCTGGTGCGGGAGTAGTCCTCCGGAGCCCCGAGGGGAAGGAACTCGAGTACGCCGCACGGCTCGAGTTCCCCACAACCAACAACGTCGCCGAATATGAGGCTTTGCTCATCGGGATGCGCATTGCGCGCTCCCCGGGGATCCGGCGCCTCCTAGTCAAGGGAGATTCTCAGCTCGTAGTTTGCCAAATGGACAAGTCTTCCCTGTGCCATGACGCAAACTTAAATCTTTATTTGCAGGAGGTGCGAAAGATGGAGAGGCATTTCGACGGCCTCGAGGCCTGGCATATCCCGCGAAGGGACAATGGCCTGGCCGACGCCTTGGCCTAGGCCGCAAGCGCTCGGGAATCGCTCCCCAAGGGGGCTTTCTTGGAAATCATCACAAAGCCCTCGGTGGCCTCCCCGGACACGGGCGACGAGCCTCATGTCCCGGAGGTCGCCGAGATCACCCGGACTCCGTCTTGGATGGACCCCCTCATCTCCTTCATCAAGGGGGAGGGGGACCCTCCTAGTTAGACCGAGGCTAAACGCCTCCGCGCTAAAGCCCGGGCATATCTCCTGCTGGAGGGGAGGCTCTACAAGCGGGGGGCTTCCGCCCTCCTGCGCTGCCTCCCACGGTCGGAAGGACTTCAACTTCTTGAAGACATCCACGCGGGGAGCTGTGGTTCTCACCTAGCCCCGCGTGCCATCGCGGCCAAGGCTCTCCGGCAGGGCTTCTACTGGCCCACGGTCATGCGCAATGCGCGAGACCTTGTCTCCGCGTGCGAGGCATGCCAGAAGATGGCCAAGGGCTCGAACCTCCCCCCTATAGCGCTGCAGACAATCCCCATCACTTGGCCCTTCGTGCGCTGGGGGACGGACCTCTTGGGGCCCTTCCCCCTAGCGCCCGGAGGATACAAGTATGCGATAGCCGCGGTCGACTATTTTACAAAGTGGGTTGAGGCAGAGCCTTTGGCCAGCATCACGTCCCAGGCCGTCTAGCGCTTTTTCTGGAAAAACGTCGTATGTCGTTTTGGTGTCCCCCGGGAAATCACCGTGGACAACGGGACCCAATTCGACTCAGCTTATTTCTGGGAATTCTGCGAAGGCCTAGGGCTCGTCATCCACTTCGCCTCAGTGGCCCATCCACGAAGCAATGGGGCTATTGAGAGGGTCAACGGCGTAATCCTACAGGGGTTGCGCCGGAGACTAGAGCAAACCGCTTCTAAGCGGGGTGCATGGGCAGAGGAGATCCCTAACATCCTCTGCTCCATGCGCATGACCCCATCCCAGGCGATGAGACGTACTCCCTTCTCCCTGGTCTACGGGGCCGAGGCAGTCCTCCCCCAGGAGATTGGCCTCCGGTCGCTGCGGGTCGAGCTCTTGGAGGGAGCCACGCCCGCAGCGTACCAGGCTAACAAGGCCAACCAGGGCCTGGAGGTTGACCTCGGGGAGGAGGAACGCGACCGAGCGCTCCTCCGCCACGCCATCTACGAGCGCGAGATGGCGCGCGCATACAACCAGCGCATGCGCGAAAGATCCTTCCCCCTTGGGGACCTTGTCCTCAAGCGCGTCACAGACCCCCAAGCCCAGGGGAAGCTCTCCCCCAAGTGGGAGGGCCCCTACAGGATCTCCACGGTCCTGGGCTCGGGGGCTTATAAGCTCTCCAACCTTCAAGAGCAGGAGCTGAAGCACACGTGGAACTTGCGTTTCCTTCGCAAGTTCTATGTTTAGCCTTACGGGCCTGTCCCCTCCCCCGGAGGGATCACACCGGAGGGGGAGGAGGGACACTGTATTTACCTTTTCCCTCCCCATTCGCGGCTTCGCAGGGGGAGGCACTGTACATTTTATTAGCAATGCATAGGTCTTGCTCTTCAACTGTCTCATTGCAGGTTCTTCTCATTATCGCCCCTAGCGGCGATGCCCTCCCCGCGAGGATGCCCTCCCAGTGAGGACGCCCTCCCAGTGAGGATGCCCTCCCCGCGAGGAAGCCCTCCCCGTGAGGAAGTGGGCCCAGACCCAGCAAGTCCCTCCTGTAGGGCGGCTTACGGTCAGCCCTCGTGAACTGAGGGTGTAAGCGACAACCCGCTCCCCAGTGGCCGCGGTAACGAGTTACTTTGGGAGACTAGTCCCCTGCCCAAACACTCAAGACCCGTCATCGGGCACTTCCTCCTCCGGGAGTAGACGCTCTCCCCAGTGGGACGTCTAATGGCTTTCTTGGATATCTCTTCCTCCTCCGGGAGTAGACGCTCTCCCCAGTGGGACGTCTAATGGCTTTCTTGGATATCTGGTCCCCGGAGACCTTATTCCCGGCTCCCTGTTCTCACGGCGACCGGATGATTGCCTCCCGGCGACCTTATTCCCGGCTCCCCGTTCTCACGGCGACCGGACGATTGTCTCCCGGAGAAGTTACAGATTTCTCGGACGTTTCTTCCACGGAGACCTTATCCCCGGCTCCCCGTTCTCACGGCGACCGGACGATCATCTCCCAGGAAGCTGGCCTCCAGAAATCTCATCGGGTTTTCTTTGATGTTTCTTCTGCATGAGGCCTTATCCCCGGCTCCCCGTTCTCACGGCGACCGGACGATTGTCTCCCGGAAGGTCTTTCCATTGGAAACCTCGTTTTAAAATTTTCTAACTTAGAAAAATTCCTATGCTATAGGTCACATTCACCCTAGGGGCCTTGTTACCCCCACAGCGCGCGGAGCTACCCTCCGGCCCGCTGTGGGCGGGGGGAGAAGGAACCCCCGGGTGCCGGCGACACTGCCCACAAGCAAACTTAGCTCATCCTTGTCAAAAGGAGTCATCCAGACCATCCAAGAAGAAAAAATAAAAAGATGACAAAGAAGAAAAGCAACAACACAGCTTTATTGATTGTCAAACCCGGAGGACATCTTCCCCCCCCCCCCCCGGTGGGCTTTGGAAATGGTACAACCCGAGCTCTAACCCGGGGGATCCTCTACATCCTAAGGCTCCTACGCCTAATACTCTCGGAGGCTTTCCGCTAGCTCCTGGGCCAAGTCCCGATACAATGCGCGCACGCGGCGCCGAGTGTCCTGGAGCACATCTTCGGGGCCAGAACTCGTATCCCGCCGGCGGAAGTATCCGGAGAGGAGGTATCATCCGGAACACCGGACGCGGAGGGGACAATTCGGCGCGATGATTGTCAAAATTGTCCAAGTGCCACTCTGGATGCCACCTTAATCGGACGGGCTCCCGGACGGCGTCCCCGCTGTGCTCCCCGGAGATGAGGCATAGCAATATTAAAGCCGCTTGGGCGTCCCTCGGAGAGCCCCTCCCGGACCTTCGCTCGGGAGCAACCTCCCGGGAACTCTATTGCATTCAAAATATCTTTTTACAAGTGTCCGGGGCTTCTTCTAAGAAGCTACCGGGATCAAAAGTCCTAAGAAAACAAAAGGGTCCTATCTAAAGACCCGGGGGGAGGCTCATACTCTTTCATTGGCGTCCTCCCCCCGGGGGGCCTCCTCCGAGGCCGGGGCTGGAGCGTCCATTGCCGGAGGCACCCGTGCCGGGAATCTCACCTGGATGATCCGGTCGTAGAAACCCCCGGTGAGTTGCTCCACCTCCCGGCGCGAGGGCTCGAAGAACTCGGGGAAGCTCTGCGGGATGCGGCCCCCGATCGCCCGGGCGCCCACACCCCGGTGCTCGACGAGCCCGGCCGCGGCCGCAATAACGGGGATCGCCCGGCCTCGCGCCCGGGCATCCGCTGCCGCCGGGATCACGGAGACTTGCGCGTTAAGAAAACGCACAGCCTCCGCGAGCGTGGCCGGGGGCACCTCCGAGCCACCCCCGGAGCCTAGGCTTACGCCAAGGCTCTCGAGGGCCGAGCGGACGGAGTGGCCCGCATCCACCATCGCCCGGACGCTCGACCCCTCGAGCTCCCAGAAGGCGTCCTCCTTCGCCTTCGCCTCCTCCCGGAGACGGCCGTTGACAGTCTTCGAGATGAGGACCTGGGCTCGAAGCCGGGCCAGCTCTTGGAGAGCTTCGTCCCGCTGGCCCAGGAAGGAGGCGGCCCTGTCCTCCATGTCTTTGAGCAGCCAGATGACCCGCTGCTTGACGCCCCACGTAATTGCCGTCCCCTACAAATTCCAGAGTTAGAAAAATTTTGGATGCAGGGAGCCAAAAGAAAGAAACAACCGCTTCAGGTCAATACCTGGGCTTGAAGGGACCGAAGCTCCGTGAAGCGATCGTGGAGCGTCCCCCCCACGACGAAGGCCTGGACCTTCGGGGTCTGCAGGCCTTCCGCGTAACGTTCGACCTCCCCTGCGGAAAGCAGGGGGGTCTCCCGCCCGGAGTTTGTCCCGCCGCCGCCGTAACGGGCTCCCAGACCTGGGCGCCCGGTACGACCTCGGTCGGAGTGGCGGTCGTCGTCATCTTCGTCGCCGAAGTGCCCCCCGAGGAAGTGGCCGAGGAAGTCCCGGAAGGGGTCCCTCGCCGGGGGGGGGATCATCAACCCTTTCCCCTTCCCGGGCGGGAGGGCCCCCGGGGCCCCCACCTCCGGCGGGACCTCGTAGACCGAGGGGCTTCCCCCTTCGTCCACGGGCCACTCCATCCGCGGAGGCGAGGCCTCCACGAACCTCACCTCCAGCTTCTCCGGCTCCAAGGTGGCCAGGGGTGCTGGCGGGGCCGCTATCGAAGGCGGCGACGGAGCGTAGTTCGCCGAGTTGGAGGCCGCCCCGGCTGTAGCCAGCTCCTTCCCCCGGGCCTCGACGGGGCTCTTCGGGGGAGGGGGTATTGCTTCTTTCCGGGCCGGTGCCCGGGCGCGCTCGGTCCCGGGGGTCTCGTCCCGGGGCTTTGCCGGTGTCGTCGCCGGCGTCGTCGACGGGCCGGGGGCTTTCTGGACTCTGGCCTCTTTAGGCTCAGAGGCCCCGGCTGCGCCCTTCCCCCGCTTGTGCGACCTAGGGTGGGGAGGGGCTTCCTCTCCGGCAGCTTCAGCCCGTAGGCCTCAGCCACCAAGTTCTAGGGAGGACCCTCCCCTACGAGGCGCACGACGCACTCGTGCTCATCAGCGAAGTACCTCCCTAGGAGGTTCTCCGCCTTCTCCCACGCCGCCGGGTACGGCCAGACTACAAAGAGGTAAAGAGTTAGTCAAATTTTCAAAAATTTGTAAATGCAATGAAGCAGGTTACCGGGACTTACGTCGGGTCACCGGCTTGACCGGGGGCCGCTGCTCCGGGCCCATGCCGATCCCCCTTCTCCCGCATGAGAAGGGGGAGATCCTCAAGAGCATCGTCTCCTCGGCAGCGTCCCGCATAGAGCGGGTCTTCCGGGAGATGATCACCTTGACGAGGAGCTCGAGCACCACTTCCATCCACACCGGAGGCTTCGGCGCGGACGACCTGCTGTAGGAGGTGGGCTCCGTGGCGTACGTCACCTCGTCGTCCCGGACCCGGAGGTAGAACCACCTCTGGATCCAGTCGCCCGAATGGTCCCGGGAGGCTGCCGCCGGGTAATCGGCCACCCGGGACGGCAGCATCTGCACCATCATCGAGTCGAAGGGGGACTTGGGTGCCCCCTTCACCAGGTGGGAGCTCCTTGCCGCCGGTTCGTAGAGGTACCGGAAGGCGCGTAGGGTAGGCTCCCGCCCAGTCGCCGTCTCGTAGAGCCAAATGAAGAGGCCCATCCGGACGATCGCGTTCGGGGTGAGCTGGTTTAGAGCCACCCCATACTCCTTCAGAAATTCCCGGAGCAAGGGATGCACCGGGAGCAGGAGCCCCGCCTCCAGGAAGGCCTCGAAGGCAACGATCTCTCCTGGCCTGGGGAGGGGGGCTCCGTCCTTCTTCACGGGGACCCGGATGTCCCCATCCTCAACGACGCAGCGTTCGACGATGGAATCCGCGTCCTCGGCCGTGAACTCGGACGCCCAGAGGAAGTCCGGAGCGACCTCCTCCGGGGGCACCTCGGTCGTCTTCGCTCGGCCCTTCGGTGCCATCAGGTTAGTTTTTCCGGAGGCTAACTTTTCAGGAGGCACGTCTAAAGGATCCGGACGCTTGCTACCGGGCGCTAGCTACCGGGCGTTAGCTACCGGAAGAGAGCTACCGAGAGAGCTAAACTCGCTAAGGATGAGAAGTTTGGAATGAAGTTCCCGGGCCCCCAAGGCCCTATTTATAGGGGCGAGCCGTGGTCTAGATGGGCGCCACGTGGCACCCCGCGGAGCAATCTGGACCGTTGAAGTTCAAACCGCGCGCGGGAAACGAAGGGACTGGCACGCGAATCGAGGCAAAACGGCGCGGCCTTAAGTGCGGGGCACGGAAGCCAAAGCGTGATGGCTCCAATGGCTTGGTCCGGAGATTTTCCCGGTGACATGTACCACACCCACCGGGGACTCGAGCATCGTCCCCGGGGGGCATGGGGGGCTGCTGTTGGGGGAAATCTCCGCGGGACTAAGTCCAGGTAAGTTGCGTCACATGCACCAGGGGACATGGCCTCCGAGGCCTCCCCGGGCGCCGCCTTTTGGCCCCCGGGACCTGGCCTCCGGCGCCGGTCCGGGGCGCCACCATTTGCCCAGGCACGTGGCCTCCGGTGCCTCCCCGGGCGCCACCATTCTGGCTCACGGGACCTGGCCTCCGGCGCCGGTCCCGGACGCCGCCATTTCCCCGGGGACCTAGCCTCCGGTGCCTACCCCGGGCGCCGCCTTTTGGCCCCCGGGACCTGGCCTCCGGCTCCGGTCCCGGGCGCCGCCATTTGTCCGGGGACGTGGCCTCCGGTGCCTACCCCGGGCGCCGCCTTTTGGCTCCCGGGACCTGGCCTCCGGCCCCGGTCCCAGGCGCCGCCATTTGTCCGGGGACGTGGCCTCCGGTGCCTACCCCAGGCGCCGCCTTTTGGCCCCCGGGACATGGCCTCCGGCGCCGGTCCTGGATGCCGCCATTTGTCCGGGGACGTGGGCTCCGGTGCCTGCCCCGGGCGCCACCTTTTGTCCGGGGACGTGGCCTCCGGTGCCTACACCGGGCACTGCCTTTTGGCCCCCGGGACCTGGCCTCCGGCGCCAGTCCCGGGCGCCGCCATTTGTCTGGGGACGTGGATTCCGGTGCCTGCCCCAGGCGCTGCCTTTTGGCTCCCGGGACCTGGCCTCCGGCGCCGGTCCCGGGCGCCGCCATTTGTCCGGGGACGTGGCCTCCTGTGCCTGCCCCGGGCGCCGCCTTTTGACTCCCGGGACCTAGCCTCCGGCGCCGGTCCCGGGCGCCGCCATTTGTCAGGGGACGTGGCCTCCGGTGCCTGCCCCGGGCGCCGCCTTTTGGCTCTCGAGACCTGGCCTCCGGCGCCGGTCCCGGGCCTCGTCGCCCTTCTAAAGGTAAAGACTCGAGTTGTTTATCATGTGCAGGTCACGCGAGGAGCGCCTCGGGAATCAGCGACCACCTGTCAAGCATCCAAGGCGTTTGACCGGGAGAAGGACGTTCCTACCCCCCAATCCGACGGTGGCTTCCGGGGTAGTTTAGGCTTTTTGCTTCTTTTTGGTGCTATACATAGCCCTTGTACCCCTCAGTTGTAGGCAAGTGTTTCATTGTTATTGGAATAGCTAAACTCACAGGTGTGCTCCAGAAGCCTCTCCCCCAGAGAGAGCCTCCCCAGGTGACTCCAGTCGGGAGCGCACCGACAGGACTAGGGCCCCACCTGGACCCGAACCTGTATAAATCATCGTGTCATTTCGTGTGTTTGTCCGGCGGGGGAGGACCGGTCATCCGGTCAACCCGCGCCGCGTAATCTTCGCTAGGATCGTTCACAAAACCTGCCGGGGTATTCACAATACCACGACAGAACTCTTCGTCTCTCTGCGTTGAACATGTCCTCCGGCCGGTACTCATACCCTGCGGGAGGTTCGATTCGCAAGGGAATTGCTTCCCACACTCCCGGGGGAGGTCCAGGCAACTCCGCACGATGGTTGTCAAAATTTGCCAAGTGCCAATCTGGCAACCACCGGAGCAAGGCTTGTCCCCCCAGGGGGACACTAGGGGCGGGACCCCCGGTGATTGGAAGGAGTTCCACATCCTCTCCCGGGACCCCCGCCCCGGGCACCTGACCATAACAAGATAACTTAGCAAAAATTTTTCATTTCATTGTCAAATGATTTACAAGTCCGGGGTTCCCCCTACGGAACTACCGGGAACAAAAATCCTATACACAAAAGAATCCCCTAATCTATCCCGGGGGGGACAGGAGGCTCATACTTGCCCGGTGTCGTCCCCCCCGGAGGAGGCGTCGCCCGGAACTTCCCCTTCCGCTGCTTGGGGACGCCTTGTTCACGGGGCCTCAATCACTCGATCGTAGAAAGCCCCCGCCAACTCCTCCAGCGCCGCCCGGCGGGGCTCGTAGAACTCCCGGAAGCTCTGGGGGACAAGGCGCCCGATAGCTTGGGCCCCAACCCCCTGATACTCCACCAAGGAGGCTGCGAGCGCGGTGGTGGTAGACGGCAAGTCCCAGGCTCGAGCGTCCGTGGCCTCCAAGATCACCGCGATGTGCCGGGTGAGGAATCGACAAGCCTCCGCCAAAGATATCAGCGGGTTGCGAGGATTCTCCTCCTCCTGTAACTCGACCCCGAGCCCAATCAACGTGGCCCGGAGTCGATTCCCCGCCGATACAAGGGCTCGAGCCCCTGTGGCCTCCATCTCTTGAAGTGCCAAGGAGTGAGCCTGCTCGGAGGACGCCAGCTGCTCCCGGATGCCCTCCAGCTCTCGGATGGCGGTCTCCCGGGCAAGCTCCGCGGGGGCCAACAATTCCGCCCGGACGCGCTCCAACTCCCGGGTGGTCGCGTCCCTCTCCCGGAAGAACCTCTCCCGGGCCTGGACTGCCGCGTCCCTTTCCCGGATGGCAGCGTCGCGCTCCGCTTCCGCGGACTCCAAGGCCGACCGCATGTCCTCGTTCTCCCGGACGAGGTGAGTCCGGACAGCACGGGCTACGGCGGTGGTCTAAGAAAAAAGATAGGTCAGCGAATGCAAGTGGCGAAGTGGGAGGTCAAGTTTTTTACCTGTAAAGCCAAGGAGACGACCTCCCCGTAGCGCTCGTCGATGCCTCCCTCCCGGACATGAGCCCGCACCTTAGGGGTGACGACTCTCAAGGAGAGCTTGCGCGCCTCCTCCGAGGAGTAGAGAGATGCCCCCCTCACCGGGGAACGGGGGTCACCTCCCATCGGTAGGCCCCCGTCACCAACCTTGCTCCCGAAGCCTTGGAGAACGTCTCCCGGGGGAGGGGCTGGGGACCTCCCGTCTCCCGCGCGACGTGAGCTCTGTAGCATCCGGGGGGCTCCCCTCCCTGGCCGCGGTGTCGCCAAGGTGTCGCCCCCAGGGGGGACGTGATGGCTCGCTCCCCCAGGAGGTGGCGCTGGGGAAGATGCGTCGTCGGGAGCAAAGAGTGCGTCCAGGTGTGCAAAAGCGCCATTACCCCGAAAGTATACCCCCTGGGGATCCTCCCGGAGAGCTTGCTCCGGGGAAGGAGTGGCGTCGTAGTCCCCGGAGGTGGGCTCATCCTCCTCCACGACCACGTGGTCGTACACGCCCGATGCCCCCAAGGCATCAAGTTGCGCGACCAGCGTGGCCGTGTCCGTGGGGCTCTCCTCGAACCCCAGCTCCGGGGGCTGCGATCCCCCCGGGGGAGTCACTTGTGCCGGAGGTACAGCCTCCCCCGGCCCCCGGGGTTCTACCGTAGTTTGGGCCGGCAATGGCCTCACCTCCCACGGCGTCCGGGGCGTCCCCGAAGTCGCCTTGACCGGGGAGGACCTCACTTGCCCCGGAGGTCTTATCCTTCCCGGGGCACCGGGTGTCCCCGCTGGCCTCCGCACCGGCGCCGGTGATGGGGCGTGGGCTTGGTTGGAGCTCTCGCCCGGTGCCTGCGAGGTCTTAGCGCTTTTAGCCGCCGGGAGCGCCCCCGCATCCCGCCGCCTGTGGGAGCTCGGAGTCGGAAGTGGAACCCTGTCCGGGAGGGTCATCCCGAAGGCCTCGGTGACAATATTCCGGGGAGGACCCTCCCCGATGGCAGCGAGGCACCGGGAGTGCTCGTCCTCATAATACCTCCCGAGGAGGTGCTCCGCCTTCTCCCAGGTGGACTTGTAGGACCTAACTGCAAGAGGCGAACAATCAGGAAAACCAATTCCTACGAAACATATGAAATATTAGGAATTGGAAACTTACGTCGCGACACCGGAAACCTTGGAGGACGAAGCTCTGGGCCAAGTCCCAGACCCCTCTGACTCCGGCTGAAGGGCTAAGCTGGAGGAGAAGCAACTCCTCCGCTAAGTCCCGCATACTCCTCCGGGAGCGGGCCTCCGTCATCTTCGCGACGGAGGTTAGTTCCTCCATCGTCAAGGCCGGGGGACCGGAGGGACGACCGAGTGTTGCCGGCCTCGGGGAGTAAACCATCTCCGGGTCACCAGCCCGGAGGTAGAACCATCTCTGGCTCCATCCCACCCAAAGCTCTTGGGAGGCCGTCACCGGGTACTCTTCCGCCCGGGAAGGAGCATACTTCAGCATCACCGAGCCGCAAGTAGACTTCGGCCCATGCTTCACCACCGGGGAACTCTTCGCTGCCACTGGGTAGAAGTAGGAGAAGAGGCGGAGTGTCCCCTCCACTCCGGCGGTGGTCTCGCATAGCCGCAAAAACAACCCCATTCTCATGAGAACGTTGGGTGTTCAATGGTTTAAAGCGATCCCGTGCACCCGGAGAAAGTCCCGGAGAAGGGGGTGGATCGGGAGCTGCAGGCCTACCTGGATGAAGGCCATGAAGGCCACCACTTCTCCATCCCGGGGACTTGGGGTCGTCTCCCCCGCAGCTGGGACACGAATGTCTCCCTCCGCAAATATCCTCCGGGAGACGAGGGTATCCCGGTCCCCCGCGGAGAACCCCGTTGTCCCGAGGTAATCGGAAGTCGCGTCCTCTGGAATACCTGATGCCTTCCCGCGCCCTTTCGACGCCATCTCTTCGTCTCTCCCGGAGAGGTTTTTTGAAGCCGGGGAAGAAATTACTCCCGGGGAATGTGGTGGAACATGAGGGCTAAGGAGAAGGAAGTGAGCCTCACCTGAGGCGGGCCCCTCCTTATATAGGGGGCTGAGGTGCCCCCGATGGCTGCCACGTGTCAGCTCGAGGGATCCCCACTGTGAATACGAAGGGTCACACGGATATCGAGGCAACATATGCAAACTTAAATAGCACTCCTCTCGGAAAAGGATGAGTTGCGTCCAGAGTAGCTCTCTGGGAGAGGGCCATTTTCCCCTAAATAACGAATCGCACCCCCCGACGACAACAAATGTCCTCGGGTGTGCGGGGGGCTTCTGTTGGGGAAAAAATACTAGCAATGTCAGAAGCGTCACCCAAGGACGGGAGGAGGATCCCCCTCATTCCTGGGCACCTTCTCCGGGCCGGGGGAGATGATTCTGAGCTCAAAACCGTCTCTGATAATGATTATCACAGACGGTTCTGAGCTCAAAACCGTCTCTGATAATGATTATCACGAACGGTTCAAAACCGTCAGTGATAGTACTCAGACTATCACTGACTCGAATATCATTGACGGTTCAGAACTGTCTGTGATGACTGTTTTGAACCGACTGTGATGTTGTATTCTGTAGTAGTGCATGCTAGCCATGCCCTCTGTACAATAGCATGTACAATAGCATTTCATATATATAGTTTCATACATGCACAGTACTCAGAAATATATACAGTTCATCTCATACTTGCACAGAACTTGGAAACATGTACAATAGCATGCATTTCATATATACTGCACAAAACTCAGAAGTATGTACAATTGAGATTGAACAAATAAATGTAATAGACAATTAAAGTCAGTATGTTAGATGTACTATACTATCTGTACCTATTTCTTAGTTAGATGCCCTGCAGATAGTCTCAGTTAGTAGGGCTGCACTAATACGAACCTTGCGGGTCCCTAAACTTCCCCTTGGTTGATATGACCTCCGTAAGGAAAAACTCAACAAGCATCCCTCAGACTATACCAATCTGCCAAGGGCCGAGGGTCAAAGCTTTCTGAAGGGAAGTCGACCCCCTGCAGCAAGAGTTGGTACATAAAAAATTAGCTGAATGCAGTTGTAAATTCTGCCAAATCGATACAAAGGGCAGCAGTTGTATACGTAGGGGAAATCTTGCCAGTGAGGGGTGATGAGGTCATACATGTGGCGCATCACGTAGAACCCACATGTATTGTCGTCCGGCTGCCGATAGCACTCCCAATGTACAGACCGAGAGTTAGCTAGGGACACGTTATAAAGTAAAACAGATGCCAGTTGAAATTTTTAACGAAAATTGTAGCCACTGAAACTTATTTGCTCGCCACTCGTGCTGTCACCCTCCCTCGGCAAAGTAGTTCGTGAAAGCCCTGCAGATAGTCAAAATTGACAGTTTGAGGACAATAAATCTATATGCAAGACAGGTCCACATGAATATCATAAAACATGTTAACCTTTCGAATACATCTCGTGCGCTGCAATACTTGTACCCTTTCCTCTGCAATGAATCAAGGTAGAACACCTTGTTCCTTTTCAGAATAATTACTAGCAGGATCCAATGGTAGCTACATGTTACGCGTAAAGAATTAATAATTTAATCTAAGTCTGGGGGTGTGCATATGGAGACACTAATCTACGGGTGAAGTACTGATGAAAGCACTCACCTCTGGTTGTAGGGTACAAGTATGTACTCCTTGTCGACTTGAGCAAGAAACCCTCTTTTGATGTAGTCGACAACGAAGTCTGCGTCGGTTCTAAACATCATCTTGGCGACCATCTGCGGGTCCAAGAAACTGACAGGTTTGCGCTTAGCTTTGGCATATCTTGTCATGCAGCTTCATGGAACTAACCAATTGATAAATGACATATATCCGTATATGCACGAACAGGCGTAGGATAGTAGGATCTTACAGCACCCAAGACCGTAGGATTGACACGTCGAGCGCGTCTTTGTTCAATAAATTGTGCTGGTCTTCGAAGGTCACTGAGTAGGTCCCGACGTCGTTATGGAACTCTGCCACGGTGTACTTGACCATGATGTGCATCGGATGCTGCGTCCTAGTCTTGTTTGTCCTCTGCATGTACCATCCAAGCAGGCTCTTTCATGCTAACCCCATGCTAGAAATTGTGGCATCGGAGGCCATGGGCATCCCCAGAGTGAACGACATGAGAGATGGTGGCGCACTCTTCTCACTCTCCTTCGCCATGCTCTTCTTTGCTTTTCCCCTACTAGCTAGCTTCTTGATCGGTTGCCACCTAGTCGGAGTCAACTTCATCATCGGACCCGTTGGTTGGCTTCTCGGAGGGGTCGGCTGGCTAGTAGGCCGAGTGTCGGTGTCTGTCTGTGATGTAAGAACCTATGTATATTAATGCTCACTAACTCTGAGTGTTATTATTACAGTACGAATTATGAAACTGGTGGGGGAATTACCTCATCCAGGACAATGTCCTCCTTGGGCCATTGCACGAACGTGTGCACCGCATCCCCGAGAGTGGTGATCTCGTTGTTCGGCGGTTTGTCCAACAGAAATCCCTTGCAATGGTCGGAGACACTGTCCACTTGGACCCGTGCAAAACCCTCAAATAGAGGGACACCGTGGATTGTGACCCCTGCCGTGCATGGTTGCGCCATCCCACGGCCAGCCTCGATCAGGAAGAGACCGGCCAGCACCATAAGCTTGTAGGAGGCGGGTTCGTACAAACAGTGCGCATTAACATATTGAATTTCACCACTTTTCACTTTTGAATGAATTAACATAGAAAAGCGGTCATTACCTGCAGAAAGTCCACCGGATACTATCGAGAGGGCTTCGAATGCGAAGATTTCGGCACGGATGCGCAGCTACTACGGTGGCCAAGAATATTGGGCTCGGTAATTCCGCTGTTGCAAGGGCGTGCCCTGGGTCACCTGTTTTAGCTCTCCATACATGGCCCGCATCTCCAACAACTGCTGCAGGAGTGCTTTGTCCTGAGCAGCGAACTCCGATCGCAACTCTTCCTTGAGCTTAGCAATAAAACCCATTGCATGTGTGTTACGAGGATAGTAAGTGATCCTACAAAGTTAGAGATCTTACTAGCCGGTCGATCACTTCCCTATCTGCAGGGTTATTCACAGAGACGCTTCCGGAGGAGGTCATCATCGATCTTGTTCGGCAACAATTGCGGGCGCGCACGTCCGGTATGCCCGCATAAGGACTGGTGGCCGAAGACTGGGAAGCCTCCTCGTCCTGCTTCCTCCACAACCCCTTCTTCCCCACATACCTACTGGTGCCTAGTCTGTGTGGGTGGGTATTCTTGGGCTGGTTAGCCTTGCCCTTCGCACTAAGCTTCTAGAACTCAGGTGTGCCCTTCATCTCCATGAACTGCTGCCATGCCTTGGGAGTCACGAAAGGGTAGTCATTGAAGGGGGTCTTCGACTCCTTCAGATAGTGCCTGACATGATGGCTCTTGAAGTTCCTCCACGCCTTGTTTATTGACATCAGTGTCGTCCGATGGACAGTGAACTGGCGATTCTCGGGAATGTGAAATGCCACCTACACTTCTTCACACAACTCATCCTTGCACTCTTGGGGCACTTGACCCCAGTCGGAGGTGGTGATGGGCACCCGCTCCCTTGCCACTTTGCCGCATAGTGAGCGGTACTGACCGACAAGTTTGTCTGGAGCTTCCTGCACACCGTTGTCATCGAACTGTACGTGCTGCTTTTCCCGCTTGTCGAGACGCGTGCATGTCGTCTGGCCTCGCCCCTTTCTCATGTACGATTGGGTCACGTTGGACGCGGCGACCTCCGGCCCAGGTGTCTCATCACCAGCGAGGTCACTCTGACTCCCAACCGGTTCATTTCATCACCAGACATATCAGTTCCTAACATAAGTGAAAGAGAGAACAGTTTAAGTAAATCTGAAACTAATAAATGTATAACAAAACCCATGTACTTATAATTGACCAAGAATGGCAGAAACGGTGGGGAGGTGAAGGAGGTGATCGCGCCGGAAGGTGGGAGGGCGATGGAGGTGATCGCACCTGACGGTGCAAAGGCGATGGAGGTGATCGCAACGGACGGTGGGGTGGCAATGGAGGTGATCCCTCCGGACGGTGGGGAGGCGATGGAGGTGATCGTGCCGGACGGTGCGAGGTCGGAGAGTGGAAATGAGCGGGACAAAGCCCGCCTTGAACTATGTACCATGTAGAGAGATTATCACAGACGGCTTAAACTTCACAACCGTCTGTGATATTTTAACATCACAGACGGTTTTCACATAAGAACCGTCTGTGATAGTCTCTCTAGTTGTCATGGTATTGCAAATACCTTGGTAGGTTTTGTGGAGATTCCTAGCTAATCAAAGACGACGCGAGCTAACCGTGCGACCTGTCCTCTCCCGTCGGGCAAACATAGCAAGTGACACGAGGATTTATACAAGTTCAGGTCTCAGTGGAGACCCTAGTCCTGTCGACGTGCTCCCAACAAGGGTTGGCTAGGGGAGCTCTCTCGCAGGGAGAGTGCTCCTAAGCACTCCTATTCGTTTTTGTGTATTGCTACAAAATGAAGTGTCCGTTTCCTACAACAGAGGGATACAAGGGCATATATAGGCCGAAAAGATGCAAAAAGACTAAGCTACCCGGGTTGCAGCCGTTGGATCAGAGGGTACTAGCGTCCTTCTCCTAGCCGAGGGGGCTGGATGCTCGACAAGTGTCCTTGCCGGTTCCCGAGGCGCTCCTCGCGTGACCCTCACGTGACCCCCCCGGGATGGAGGCACCGGGGCCCTTGTCCCCAGGCGAGGGGTGGTACCCTGGACGGGGGTCATCGGGACCTTTATCCCTGGGCAAAAGGCAGCGCCCGGGACGGGGCTCACTGGGGCCCTTGTCCCCAGGCCAAAGGCAGCGCCCAGGTCGGCGATTATCGGGGCCCATGTCCCCAGGCCAAAGGCGGCGCCCAAGACGGGGGTCACGGGGCCCTTGTCCCCGGGAAAACGGCGGCGCTCGGGATGGGGTCATCAGGGCCCTTGTCCCCAGGCCGGGACGGTCACCGGGACCTTTGTCCCCGAGCTAATTCACCGGTATTGATTGGACGGACATTTCCCCCAACACTAGTGATAATCTCTAGAGAGATTATCACAGACAGTTTTGACTTCAGAACCGTCTGTGATAATCTCTTTAGCAGACGGTTTTTTCATTGGAACCGTCTGTGAAATTATCACAGACAGTTCTGATTTCAGAGTTGTCTGTGATAGAACGTTAGACGGGTTTTACAAACGGTTTTTAACTCAAAACCGTCTGTGTTGTTAATATATCATAGTCGGTTGTGAACTCTGAACCGTCTGCCAACCTGAACTCTGAACGTCTTCTACGCAATGATGTGGAGTTTTACAATCAGAAACTCTGTAGCTCTGTAACTCTGAATGCTCAAAAACTTGTTTTAAATGAACACTCAGATATTTCAAATGGAGTCCAAATGCTCTGAAAATAGGTTACAATGTGGAGCATGCTCAAATAAATGTTACATACAAATGGGGATTTTGACCGACAATTTCCACATACACAGCCATGTTATCCTCACCTTTCCACTTGCTGCGGCCCTGGAAAGACGAGAATTAGAGGATATATAAGCTATACCGATGGAAACAGATGTAGTACTAAGGACGGTTGATTACCTTTAAAATATAACCCTTCCTGGTGATCCATACGCATGTAACTGGTTTCATCGGTGTCTTTAGTATCAACCTGTATGCCATCTCCAAATCGAGGCATCTCATCAAATTGATTGTATTCCTCCTTGTCTACAACATTTTCAACTCCAACAATCCTTCTCTTGCCATGAAGGATGACGTGCCACTTCTTATTGGCCGGGTCAATGATATAAATGACCTGAATGGCTTGCTTTGCAAGTATGAATGGCTCATCTTTATAAGCAACTCGATCAAGATCCACAGAAGTGAAACCATAACTGTCAACCTTCGCACCCTGTGGGATTTGGACCCATCGGCATCGAAACAGGGGAATCTTGAACATTATGTAATCGAGCTCCCAAATTTCTTCTTTGAACCCGTAGTACGAGGTCAATCCATGTACTACCCTTGTTGGGCCTATCTCGCTGAACTCCTCATGAAAAGCTGCTACACTCACTCCACTATTTTGCACAGTGCTCTTTCGATTTTGAGCTTTCGTGTAAGATGTGTACCCATTGATTCGTATCCCTGCCATGTTTGTACAGTAAACGTGGGCCCTTTTGCCAACCATTTAAGGTTCTCACTTGCGGACTCCCCGGTGATTCGCACTTTCATCCACGCGTTGAATGGACTGTTATGTTCTCTCATGATCCAGACCTCGGAGTGGCGAGGATTGTCTTGTCGTAGCATCTCCTTGTGCTTGTCAATGTACGGATACACCTCCGTCATGTGTTGCAAGACCCAAAAATGAGCTTTTGAGTACATATCAAAATCGGGAGTGATTGCTCTCCGTCCAATAGTCCCAAGGCCATCAAGCCTCCCCTCGTGACGAGACACAGGAACTCCTATTGCTTCTTCCTCGGCGATGTAATCGACGCAGAACTCAACAACCTCTTCCACTGCATAACCTTCGACAATGCTACCCTTGGGCTGAGAGCGATTCCTCACGTAGGCCTTAAGTGCACCAATATACCTCTCGAATGGATACATATAACGTAGGAACACGGGTCCACATATCTTGATTTCTCTGACAAGGTGGACAATGAGATGGACCATGATATCAAAAAACGATGGAGGAAAATACATCTCAAGTTGACAGAGAGTTCGAACCACCTCGCTTTGCAGAGAATCTAGTCCCTCGGGATCAATGACCTTGCAAGAAATTGCATTGAATAAATAACACAGCCTCGTGATCATCTCTCTGACCTTATGCGGCAGAATACTCCGGATGGGAACAGGAAGAATTTGTGTCATCAACATGTGACAATCGTGAGACTTCATACCAAGCAATTTCAAATCACCCATGGACACAAACTTTTTCATATTTGCGGAGCAACCCGATGGAACTTTAACACCATAGAGACACTTACAGAGTTCTATCCTCTCAGCCTTGCACAAAGTGTAGCATGCAGGGGGGAGGTATATATGGCCTTTCCCGTCCTCTCTCGGTGCTAGCACGGACCTGATTTTCATTTCGATCATGTCATGCCGCACATTGACGCCATCCTTTGTCTACCCTGGAATGTTCAGCAATAGGCCGATTAAACTGTCGCAAACATTCTTCTCTACATTCATGACATCAATGTAATGACGAACCTCTAAATGCTCCCAATACGGTAAGTACCAAAATATCGATCTCTTCTTCCAAGTGTTCGTCGTGCGGGGTTTCAATTTATGACCCTTTCCAAACACAACGTCTATGTCCTTCACCCATGAGTAAACTTCTTTCCGGCGCATAGGCTTCGAGGCTGAACCATCTTCCTTATGGCCATCAAATTCCCTCTTCCTCTTACGATACGCATCATTCTTCGGAAGAAACGTATGGTGACGCATGTACACTGTTTTCCTGCAATTCTTCAGCCGCACGCTCTCAGTCTCATCTTCGTAGTGGGGACAAGCTTTGGCTCCTTTCGTACTACGGCCCGACAAACATCCAAGGGCAGGGAAAAAGTTGATGGTGCAAAATATCATAGCACGTAGGATGAAGGTCTCTCGTTTGTATGCGTCCAATACCTGCACCCCTTCGTTCCACATTGTTAGTAGATCCTCTATCAATGGTGCTAGGTACACGTCAATATCATTTCCGGGTTGTTTTGGTCCTGAGATAAGTAGAAACATTATGATGTACTTGCGCTTCATACACAACCAAGGAGGAAGGTTGTAGATATACAAAAGAACCGGCCAAGTGCTATGCCGACTACTCATGTTACCAAAAGGATTAATTCCATCGGTACTCAACCCGAACCTTATAGTCCTCAATTCCACTCCAAAGTTAACAAATTCCCTGTCGATGTTTCTCCACTGCGAAGAATCAGCGGGGTGTCTTAGCTTTCCATCCTTCTTCTGATCTTCTGAGTGCCAACGCAATAATTTTTCCTCTTTACAGTTTGCAAACAAACGATGCAAGCGGGGAATGACGGGCAAATACCACAACACCTTAGCAGGAGGTCCTTGCTTTATCTCAGCGCAGTCACCGTTGTTGGTTCGGTCCTTACACTTATAGCGGGATGCGCCGCACACCGGACAAACATGCATATCCTTGTAGTCGTTACGGTAAAGGATGCAATAATTAGGGCATGCGTGTATCCTTTCTACTTCCATTCCCAAAGGACACAACAACTTTTTTGCTTGGTAGGTGTTTTTTGGCAACTCGTTTCCTTCCGGAAGCATGTCCACCAAAAGATCTAACAGTGCCGTGAAACTCTTGTCAGTCCAGCTATTACTTGCCTTCAATTTTAACAGTTCAAGCACGGAAGCCAACTTTGTGTACTTCGACTTGCAACCAGGGAACAATGGCTTTTCTGAGTCCTCAATCAAGCGCTTGAATTTACCAAACTCTCTTTCACTGTAATTTCCTTCCACATCACACAACATGTCATCTAAATTGTCATCCTCTAGCATATCCTCATCGAAGTCATTGTTGGGATCCGACATGTCCTGTTCCTCAACCTGAGTGGCACTTGTTTCTGCAGTTGGCTCTTCTCCATGGTGGACCCAACACGTGTACCCCTTTTTGAAACTATGTCGGATCAAGTGGGAGACAATTTGAGATGAGTCGGTGAACATCTTAAGATTATGACAGTCTACGTAAGGACAGTACATATATGGTAAACCCTTCTTCGCTATGTCTTGCTCAACAACTTTTTGGAAATCTAAAACACCTTTGATGTACTCTTCACTCACTCGGTTGTCATTATACATCCAGTCTCGATGGACCGTCTGCAATTAAATTCATACACATGCTAAGTAATACTCTACGTATGGTCGACACGCAATAAATTATAAATCTAGCTAGCTAGTGTTTGATGTGGAGTTTGTGGTATAACTAGTTAACTACCACTTGAACTGCAAGCAATTAGTTAGTAACTAATTGGGGGCGTGGATAACACACATCATAAAAGTAATTAAATAGCTACAGGTCAATAAATGAGTTACAACCAGGATTTGCTACTCTACCTTCCCCTCCCTCTCCCTCTAATTTGATCACTCAACGGAGATCGATATTGATGATGAAATTAAGTAATGTCTATGCCTTAGGACCCAGTACCAACCTTGGATCTTCAAATTTGTTGCCCCCAAATGCTCCCCTTTTGAGATATTGCTCTTCCTTGCCCCAGATCTCTTCCAACTGGACAGTATGTCGAGCAAGAGTGTACGACTAGCTCGAAACATCCGCCAAAAGACCTTTTATACCATGTTCAATACAGACGGTTCTACATAATACCGTCTGTAATAGTAAAATATCACTGATGCTTTTCACTTAAAAACCATCGGTAATATCAGTGCATTTGTGTAGAACTATGACAGAATATCACAGACGATTTTGATATATCAACGGTCGGTGATAATTAGAATATCATAGAAACTATCACTGACAGTTTTCACTTTAAAACCATCGGTAATATTAGTGCATTTGTGTAGAACTATGGCAGAAATATCACCGACGGTTTTGACATCTGAACCGTCGGTGATAATTAGAATATCATAGACTGTTCTGAGGTCAAAACTGTCCGCTTTATTATCACAGTCGGTGTTTACTGCAGAACCGTCTGTGATAATTAGAAAGTTAACCGTTTGATCTACTATCACAAACGGTGATTAGGTTTGAACCATCTATAATATCCTGGAATTTTGTGAACCGTTCGACTTCTATAAATACTTCACTCTCTGGAGTTTTGCTTCCAGTTGAATTGTTCTACTTATTTTTCTCCTTGGGCACGACAAGCCCTAATCTGTAACCTCCATTGATGGCCGCCGCACCTCCATCGACGGCCACTAGTTTCTCTGGTGAATCAAGTCCAACATCGATCGTAGCTTCAACTCCCTCGGCTAGATTTCGGCATTGCAAGCAAGGCAAGTAAAATTTCAGCATTGTTGGATTATCCTAATCCTGTGATGGCAATTATCCTGCGATTCCTGTATCTTTCATTTTTATATTTCTTCTTTTCAATATGATTCTATGCAGGTCCTTGGACGATGTTCACGATGGGCAACGTAGTTCACGGTTCGTCGTCGCAGTATGCTGCCTACATTGGCTTGTTGGCGAAAGAAATGTTGAAGATCACCGTCGAGAGCGGGATGGATGTGAAGGTCGAGAAGATCCTCAAGCCTGGCGTGTTTCTCAAATCAAGACCTATAGAAAGCATCTTTCATTTGTCTTTGTGATTGCCTTGGGCTTTCTCATCTCAACTCAACTCAACTCTTGCATTGATGAGTTGAGTTGAGATGAGAAAGCCAGAAGAGATAACCAAGACAAATGTAACTCAACGTCAGTTCCAGCTCCTCGGGCATCTCTGAACTGAACTCCTACGGTTAAGTCAAACGTGGTTCATACATTTGCTGTTTCAGATGAATGGATTTGTGATGTATCAGGTCTAACTTGTAGACGGTAGTTACATTTGTTGTTTGATTGCAAAGGTTCTCTTTCAGATGTGACTTTTGTAATACATCGACTGTGTGAATTGGTGTATTTGTATTGGTGTTATGGTGTGTATTGGTATTGCTATTAAGAATTTGGACACATACTTGAATGTGTGAATTGGTGTATTTGTGTATTTGTATTGGTGTATATCTGTGTATTTGTATTGCTATTTTAGACATGTACTTAAATGTGCGAACTGGCTTATTTGTGTAGAACTATCGCAGAAATATCACAGACGGATTTTAAATCAGAATCGTCTGACTTCAAACGATGATATAACAGACAGTTTTTACCTCAAAACCATCTGTGATATTCAAAGAAGGATGATAATTCGAAGCTTCGGACACTGTTGGGACTATCACAGACGTTTTTTACCTCAAAATCGTCTGTGATTTTAAAAGAATGTTGACAACTCGAAGCGTCAGGTTGGGACTATCAGAGTGGTCCTGAAATAAAACCGTCTGTAATGTGACTATCAGAGACGGTTTTGGGTTAAAAACCGTCTTGATCGCAGAAGTATTTTCTTGTTATCATTTTTCACACAGAGAACATCATTTGGTGATTATCATTCGAATAGCCAAATATCTAAGGAAAAGATTTCTTATTTCTTACAATCTTTGCATACATAAGGGATACAAGCGACCAAAGCATCGACCTGATCCGAAAGTAATTTACAAAGTTCTCCTAGGGACGTATTGGCATCAGTAGGATCTACACTGGCCGCCCCAAGAGAACTAGCAATAGCTCTAAGCCTATCTACATCATCTCTCAGCAAAGGAGTGCAACTGTTCCTTATTGTATCAGGGAGTTCTCACTGCTGCCGAGCGTAATCTCTCTCCGATCGGAACCTGCACGCTTCTTCGTGAGAACCCTCAGTGCAGAATGGCAGAAGACAATCTCCTCAGAATGCTTCTCCAACGCCTATTTGTTTTGGAGAGTTCTGCACAAGGCAGCTCTCTCACCAAAAAGAGCCAGGACTTGAGAAAGCTGATCGCTGGGAGCTCCAGGAGCCTTCACCCCCTGCACATGCATGGGTTAGTTTTGAAAGATGTAATGACCAGGAGAGAGGGTGAAGATGATTGCCAAGCTTCAGAGTGGATTTGGACATGGAAGTGTGCGACTTCCCCCAGAAAGTTGATCACCCAACAAAAGCTGAGGACCACCTGGTTGCAGGGGTATGAGACTTCCCCTAGAAAGTTGATCATCCAATAAAAGCTGATGATCCCAAGAAGGTATTGAAGTGAGCAAATTAGAAGGATTATTGTGGATCTTCAAAGGTGGAGATGAAGATGCAACTGAAGGGGTTGCAAGGGGCAATGTGGCAACACAAGCCTCAGCACCCTCTAGAGTCTTCGCTGCATCTCCACTGGAGGATCTTTCATCATTTCTGAGTCTCTTCTTTGGAGGGAGCATTTCCTCAGGCACCTCTGGATTTAAAATGCATTTGTTTGGAGGTAATCAAGTCATAAAAGAAAGATCTGCATTAGAGTTTCAGAGAGGACTTACTTTCTGAAGATCTTGATCGAGTTCATTCCTTATCTCTTCCACATCACTCTCAATTTCAATAACCTCATTGGAATATCGGCTCGCCATCAAGGTGGGAGTTGAGGAGGAAATAAAGATAGGGATTTAGAAGCATAATTCCTGAAAGATTTAGCCAAGAATTTGTAAGTCTTAAAGATCGAAGAGCCTCGCTATTTATAGAACCAGAAGGTGACAGTTCGCATGCATTGGTGTCTCGAGTTTTAAAAAGTGCACTACTAGTTTTCAAGATCAATAAATTCATGATAAACTGCCACACGGCGGAATAGTGCCCACTTAAGAAGTTGAAGCGTCATATTACATAATTCGATGCAAATTAAATTTGAAATAAATAGGTCTCTTCATTTTCCTCATATTTGGGGGCTAGCTGTTGGAACTATCATAGTTGGTCCTGACATAAAAATCGTCTGTAATGTGACTATCACAGACGGTTTTGGTCTTAGAACCTACTGTGATATTCAAAGTGCTGAGAATTCGAAGCGTCGGACACTGTTGGGATTATCACAGTCGGTTCTGACATAAAAACCGTCTGCAATGTGACTATCAAAAACGGTTTTGATTTTAGAACCGACTGTGATCTATTCTCCCTCTTGCCAAACTCCCTCATGCGCCAAAGATTGCCGCTTCTATGTATATGATCGCGATAGTCGTTCCGTGATCGCACATAGTTCACATATCTTTGTATGGTCAAATGTTCGCCAAAAGCTAAAGAAAGATAAAGAAAGAGGGAAGATAGCATGCAATCCAAGAATGTGCTGGAAAATTGGAAAATTGACATAGGAACAAATTTTTCATTAATGTTTCATCACTTAAAAAAAAGTAAAAATACAAAATGCTAGGTCAAGGAGTAGTCTTAGCCCTGGCTGCATCTAGAATAAAGTCAGTTTGACTTGCAGCCAGGACGCAGGACTCCTCCAGTGACAAGTCGTTGTTCTTAGGATCAACTACTACCGCGTCGAGAAGGCCTGTGACCTCCCTCAGCTTCGCGATGGTATCCTTCATAGTCAAACCACAGCCAATGATGGTCATATCCGTGGCTTGCTTCTCCTCGCGAAGACACCTCGTCCACACCCTAGCATTGTCACCATCTGTCTTCATGCGCTGGAAGAGATCGTATTGGTCAAGCCGTAGCTGAGTGTGCTTCTCCGTAAGGAGCTTGTGCTCCTCCTGGAGGGCCCTCAGCTTGTGCTCCTCCACTTCTCCCCTTCCCTGTGCAAATCAACAGGTCAAGAATCTACTAAACAGGGATTAACAATATAGGGGTAAGTCCAAAAGATTGAGAGTTCTTACCGGGGAGGGCGAGGCTGACGATGCCATTCAGGATGCCATTGGCATAGAGAAGCCAAGGGGTCGAAGAGTTTGAGAAGTAGAAAACCTGTAATTATTCCACTGCCAAGCTATTTATAGAATTTCCAAGGTGACGCTTCATGTTCCCAGCATAGGGTGCCGCGCAAAGATTAGAAACCGAAATAACACACCATTGAGAATTCGAAGCACCGACACTGTTTATCACAGTCAGTTCTGATATTAGAACCGTCTCTAATACTACACTATCATAGTCGGTTCTGAGTTCAGAACCGATTGTATCTATCACAGTCTGTTTTAACAACAGAATCGTTTGTGATATTGTAGTTATCACATACGGTTCTCAGTTGAGAACCGATTGTATATATCACAATCGGTTTTGAGTTTAAAACCGTCTGTGATAAGTAGACTATTACAGACGATTTCGTGGTCAAAACTGTCTGGTTGACTATCACAGTTGGTTTTGACATCAGAACTGATTGTGATAACTTAACATATTCTCCGACAGGCCTTCGTAGTCTGTGATGTGCCATCCTGGATGTCTGTTTCTGTGGTAGTGTGCGATCTCCTTAGACCACGAATCAGGTACAAAGCCTAGCCGGCCGAATGGCATCTTTAAGTTCTTTCATTTCAAGGTTGGGTGAACATAGATTACCTTTTTTAAGGTTCTACGAAAGCACAATGGTTCCTAGTGGTCGGATGAAGCCAAAAGCCTTTCAGGAAGTAAAAACATATTTAGCCAGTACTCCTGCATTGGTTCCCCGACCTTGGGAGAGCCAATACTCATCTATTTGGCTGCTTCCCCTCGTGCAGTTAGCGCTGTCCTGGTCCCAAAGAGGGAGGGAGTGGAACAACCAATCTATTATGTAAGTGAGGTATTGAATGGACCAAAGGAGATATACCCTAGCATCCAGAAATTACTTTATGCTCTCTTAATGGCTTCAAGGAAGCTGCGACATTAAGTGCACAAGATTACTGTGCCCTGGTCTTTTTCCTTGGGGGCATATTCTTCGAAATCCGAAAGTAACGGGCCGAGTTGAGAAATGGGCCATAGAACTTGGAGCTTTTGATCTCCACTTTATAGCCCGCATAGCAATCAAATCCCAAATTCTTACAGATTTTGTGGTCAAATGGACTAATCCCGAACCACCTGCTCAAGAATATGAAGATTTAGAAGATACCGACCACTGGACGTTGTATTTCGATGGCTCTCAAAGTTTCACAAACTCGGGGGTTGCAATGGTCTTAATTATGCCTCAAGGCGACTAGCTCCAGTATGTCATACAATAACACTTTGTTGCTACCAATAATGCAGTAGAGTATGAAGGTCTTCTAGATGGACTTTGAGCAGCCAAATCCCTCAGATTCTATCGATTAGTGGTGGGAAATTCACAGCTAGTCATAAACCAGGTGAATAAGGAACATCAATGTTCTGACGAGACAATGGCTCTATATCTGAACGAAGTGAGGAAATTGAAAAAGTACTTCAGAAATTTTGAAGTCCAATTTGTTCCGCAAAGAGACAATATTCTCTTAGACCAATTGTAAAAAATTGGTTCCTCACACTCATCTGCCCCGACAGGAGTGTTCATCGAGCACTTAAAAAAACCCTCAATCACGACCACTATAGAGGCACCAGAGATGATGACTAACGTCACCGCCCTCGAGCATGAAGCAGATTGAATCCTACCATTGAGGAACTATTTTGCACATGGGACCATACCCAAAAAATGAAACTAAGAGTGACCGATTAGTTAGAAAAGTGCAAATATACAAATTGGTTGAAAGAACCGTGTATAGAAAAAGCACTCAAGGAGTGTTGAGGTACTATATTCCTCGAGAAGATGGAAAATCCCTTCTAGGAGAAATCCTTGGAGGCATGTGTGGTGCACAGTTATTACTAGCCTATGGCACTTAATGATGCCATGCAATTGGTCAAGACTAGCCCACAGTGTCGATTCAATGCTCGGTAGGTGTAACACCCTGAGTTAGGGGTGAAAATTTCCTTTTTCATCAATAGCATGCATGCATGTATCTGTAGTAATAGCCAGATCAGTATCTATCTCAAGCCCTAAAATCTCCAAAATCTATCCTGTGACCTCGAATCAAGATCAGATTGTTCAGATGTGATCTATTAGTTATCCTGAATCTAAAAGCCTTCAGAACCCAGATCCAATTCTATCTCTAACTCCCAGAATTATCAACTTCTTCTGTTTTCGAAAACAGAAATACCTTATATTACCCAAATACCCTAAGTTTCAGAAATACAGATTTAATCAAAATCTTGACCAAGTTCAGACCAGATTATTCCTGGAATATGATCATGGGTATGTCAATACCTTAATCTAAAAAGTTGACAGCCAGATTTCACCATCTAGACTCTTTTCACAAATCAGTCCAAGAGTTATTGCAAATTAGCCCTTATCTGATATCTGAAAACCCAAAAAGGCTAAAATCTCCAGATTAACTCCAAATTCAGAATTTCTTCGGCAAATCTTCTCAAAATGCTATTTGCCACAAGTTTCTCTTCTGTGCAGATATCAAAATCGAACCCTAAATGCCAGAATTCGAAATCGATAAAACTTAAATCTTATTTTACCCTAAATTACCCTATTTTCAGTTTGTATCAAAAACTATTCAAATGTGTCAAATTTTATCAACCATCTTTGCCAAATACCTTGTTGAATATAATCTACCAGATTAGTGAAATCAATTTCAGTTTAAACCTTCCAAATCTCCAGATTTACATTTCAGTCCAAATCAAGAAATCAAGTATTGCAATCAGGCCCCTAATTCGACCAGGACAGCAGCAAGCATTCGACCAGGTCAACTGCTGTACACGACCAGGGCTCGCCGTGGTTTCTTTGCGCCGTGGTTGCTCGCCGCCGGTGAAGCTTCGCCGCACTTGTGACCGTGCATGCCAGTGCGCACGTGTCCTCGCTCTAGCTGATGCCGTGGCAAGGCCGCTGTTACGTCGACGACCAGCGCTTGCTCCCGCGCGCGATCAACGGCTTTTGTCAGCAATCCATCGCCACGTAGCCTCGCCGCGCGAGTACTTGTCGCCACCGCTTGCTACAAGCTTTGCCAGGTCCCGATGAGGCGACATTGCGATCAGCTGAAAGCTTGTCGCCATCGCATCACCGCCCTTACTGTTTCTTCGCCGCTATTGCTCCTGCACGCAACCAGTCAAGTCACCGGCTGCCAATTACTTCACTGTCCCCTCTTCGCAATCTTCGCCTGGTCTATTTAAACCCTACTGTGTGCAGCAGCTTCTCCATACTTCACCAGAAACCAGCTAAATTCCAACTCTCGCTGTTCCAGTCATCTTCTCCGGCGAGCCGTCGAGGAAGCTCACGGTGCCAGCTCACTTCACTGCATCTCCTGCCAAATTGAAGCTAGCAGTGAGTACCTCTCATCCTCCTGATTGTACTGTAACATCTAATTGCTCTCCGGTGGACTCTAACACCGGTGATCGCCGGAAATGGCTGAAAGTCGAAGAATGCCCTGTTCCGGCAATGTAGCTCGAATTACTCCAAATTAGCTCTCGTATCTGTAATCAAATTTGATCAGTAAGCTAAATCAAGCATGGCTGTGAACTTAGAACAATCAATTGATCCCAATTTGAAGCTATCCCCGATTTTGCAATTTATCAGTTGCTGGCTCTCGTCGCCAAGCCACACCGGCGATCCTCCGGCCAAATTGACGTCGCCAGTAGCTTACTCATACCCTTCTATCACTCCTAGAGCAAGGAATCGAGTTCAATCGGCTTGTGTTGGAAATGCCCAAATCCAGTGTTTCTTCTCCGGCGCCGATCACCGGAAAAGTGTTCTCGGCCGTTTCAACCCAAATCACCTTGTCATTTAGATGTGCCCTAGCCTCCTGAGCATTTTTGTCTTCTAGCCCGACATCTAAATCAGCCTAGATCAAAAGTTATAGCTTTGCCAAGTTTTTGTCCAGAACTGATCTAGTGCAGCCAGTTCATCTCTGTTCATCATCAAATTTCTTGCTTTCCAGCCATTTCTTGCCCTAGATCCTGTTGACTTAATTGTTCCTGTTACTCAAGCCTACCTCCCAGACAAAGTGGTGCATCATTTGGAGCTCCAGATCAAAAGTTATACTAAGCCCTAGTTTTTGGCATTGTCAGCTCTATGCTAGAGCTTGTCAGCCAGTGGCATTGACCTTGTTTACCCACTTCTGGTTGTGTAATTTGAAAACCACTTTGTCCACTGAATTTGTAGAGTTGTGATCTACATTTTCTTCTACTACCACAACTTGAGATAAGCACTCTAGCTTCTCTTAAAGCTATGTCCAAACTTTGATCCGAATGTCGATCTGTTGACATTCGCTGTTTTGATTAAACCAGCCACAAAATTGTTATCCCTATTGCAATCCTGAAACCCTAAGATTATCTAATCACCATCCTTAGCCCAAATTCCATGAAACCCTAGAATCTCGACTCAGTTCAGTTTGCAGTTCAAATTATCACCAGTTTAGTTCAATCATTCTTGTTGAGCATTTCTACATATAAATCATAAAAACATTTTAAATGTTATAAGTAATCATTGTGTGTTTGTTTGTCGTCGAGCAGATTCAGAAGCTGACTTTGAAGATTTTGCTGTTGACCCGTCATCGACTGCTGTATTTTACGACGCGGAAGGCAAGTCATATCCTTGGTCATCTTGAACCTATATTTTAAATGTTGCTATAATATAACCTTGAATATAGGCAATATTGCATGTGAAAGATTGAGAATGGTTGATTTATGAATTGGCAGTACTAGACTGGTTATCTGTGAAATGTGAAATAAACAAGTTTTGAGCCATGAACTATTATATGTATGTATATACTTATATTCATGAAATAAAACCCCTAGCCGTGACCAGAAAAATGGTATGGATGGCTGTAGCACTGGAGGTGCTAGACTGCAAAGGAATGCAGGCACTGAAGGTGCAGGGTTGCGGATGGTCTGGTCATTGGCATATAAGGACTAGAACCTTGTGTTGTGCGTCTAGTGGCATGAATAACGTGCTAACCGCAAGCCTGGTATGGGACAGGCCTGAACAAGTAATTATGTGGATCGCACATGAAACCCCCGCATGAGATGTGTAGTGATGGACGATAAACACGGAGCGCGGCTCCCACACATATCACTGAAGGTGATCAAGCACGCTGACCCAGTAATGGGAATAAGCAATGGGGTGGAGGTTTGGATACAACCTGCCACAACTGTGCCTCGCTGAGAGCCACAGGGTCGGGGGTGAATTGTGAGTAAAACATAACAAAAGTTCTTGTTATTTCCACCTTGCCGCTCACAGTATGAAGTGAGTCAGGGGTCCAATCATTTTGTTATGATAGGAAAGGCTTGAAAGTGGAATATCTTGTGGGTAAATTGGTACCTCTCTGCAGAGTTAAAAACGTATTCGAATACTCTGAGCTCCCGGGTTTATAGGAGTCTGCTGCGGTGGATTAAATCCACGGGGTGTGACACAAGTACTATTTTCTAAATAAAATATGTTTAATCAAGATTACCCAAATGACATGTGTTGTCATGATAAGGAGTGCTGCCGTGGGCTGTCGTGTGTCGACGTGTCGCGGTAGTGCTATAATCTAGTGAACATGAATGATGATGTTATATTATGAAAAGTGCTGCCATAAGATGAGATGAGAAAGGAAAAGATTATTTTACAAATATCCATAATTCTTGACTAGTCTAGGTTCATATCATCACTACTATATGTATCTACTCTTACCTATGACTTGCTGAGTACGTAAGTGCTCACCCTTGCAATATTCAACTCAATAGATGGAGCTTACCTTGATCAAGATGATGGCACGGAGTACTACGTGGATCCAGAAGGAGGAGAATCAGTTCGGCCAGAACCCTGAAGTGTGTTGTTCTGCCGTCAACTTCTTTTGTGGGAGGGTCACCTATCTTCTGCTGCGTAGTTAAACATTTTGCTAAACCCTGAATGCCTTGTAGGCATTGTAATCCTCTTTATGTAATATTAAGGCCAGCAGGCCACACTGCTTAATATTTTGTAAGTACTCTGTTGCAATGTAATATACTCCTGTGTTTGACTCATCCTGGGAAGTCAAAGGGTTGTGGTTTGAGACTAGCTGCAGCGAGCTAGGTCTCTACAAGAGTAGTCGTTGTCCCAGTCTCGGGGCGCGACAGTAGGTCCACTAGCCAGCATATGCATTACAAACTATTCCCCTAACATGGCCATTTGCCACACGAGGAATAGATATTTTGGGACCTATGCCTCAAGCAGTCAATGGGTACAAGTTCCTGTTTGTAGTCATTGATACATTTACCAAGTGAATTGAGGCTGAACTAGTTCAAAACATTACCGCCGCAGTGGCGAAGAAGTTCTTTCAAAAGAACATAGTAACGCGATTTAGTGCTCCAAATCATCTTATAACAGATAATGGATCCCAGTTTGTCAGTGGTCTTTATATGATATTGCAAACATATTGGGACTAAAGTCTATTTTGCATTTATTGCTCATCCATAGAGTAATGGTGCAGTTGAATGGGCCAATAGGAAGATAATACATGGGGGTTAAGAAACGTGTTTTTGATCGTCTTAAGTTACACTTGGGGGGGCTTGGAAAGAAGAACTCTACTCTGTTCTATGGGCATTGCGCACCACAGCCAGTAGAGCTACAGGTGAAATGCCTTTCCAGCCAGTTTATGGTGCAGAAGCCATGTTGCCAAGTGAAATCAAAATTGGATCTACTCATGTGCATCACTTAGATATTATAAATCAAAGTGAGAAATGCGAAGATGAAATCATTTTTCTTGAAGAAAAACACAATTGAGCTCTGATCCGTTCGGCAGCATATTTACAAGCTCTACGTAAATAACATAGTAAAAGGGTGTGACCACGTACAATAAATGTGGGAGACTTGGTTTTAAGGAAAATCCAAAACCAGTCTGGTCGCAATAAATTACCTCCTCAATGGGAAGGTCCCTTTACTGTGGTTGCCATGCCGCAACTAGGATTGTCTCTATTGGCTATGGAAGATGGAAGGATATTATCAAACACCTGGAACATAGACCAGTTGCGTAAATTTTATGTGTAAGTTCTTTCCTCTCCCATTATGAGTTTCTCTAAGTGCTTTATCCCCTTATGTTGTGGTTGAATTCTCATATTCAACCTTGTTTTCTATCAAGCTATACCTGAGGGCAGGTCGCAATAAGTGCCTTACTATAATGTATAAGTAGATTCGCTGATCGATCTAATGGTCGCATCTAGTTAAGACTTTTCTTTCTAAGTCGGTCCTTACCACTTAAGGGACTTACTTGTATGTTCTGATCATTCGAGTGGCTATTGGTTAGCAAAAACTTATGCATTTATACTAAGTCAGTTATTTACGTGATCTTATGGTCACATCTAGATAAGATGACTCTTTTTAAACTGGTTCTTAGCGCATAAGGGACTTACTAGCATGTTCTGATCATTCGAGTCGTGGTCTTCTTAGGCGAAGAAAATTATCCTGTGACCAAGGTACTACGTCTTCAATATCACTGGTCGTAGGAGGGGGCTAGGGGAATAAAATCATAACATTCGGTCAGCAAATTATGTATTTTTCATTTTTTTGTTCGTTTCTTTGCTAATTATGTGTATTTATAAGGTGTAAAATGAAGATTCTGATAACAAGGTAAAATGTTTTTCATTTCATTACATTATTACCAAAATTATATCAAGAAAGGCCGAGGTCGCATAATAGTTTCTCTATTAAAGGCCTAACCTTGGCCATGGTCACATTTAATTGGTCTTCTCTATCTCCTTGCAATATCAGGGATGCTCACGACCAGAATATCAGCTTGAGGGTGACCAGCTTGCAGGACTCACTAAGGGTAGAATCATCATTCTTAGGATCAATAATGTCCGCCTTAAGTGAGTCTGCGACCTCCCACAGCTTTGCGAAGGTATCTTTCTCCACGAGACCATAGCTCTTAACAATTTCTTCCAAAGCTCCCTAATCACTAAAGGCGAGCATGGAGGTCTCTCTGGCCTTCTCTATGGCTATTTGGCAGCGGCTGACAACATTTTGAAGTGTATCGAGGTCAATTCCATGCTTGATATACTTCTGCTCGAAGTGTTTCTTCTCCTTAGCCGGCTTATTTTTCTCTTCTCTTTGGTTTGAACAGAGGAAGAAATGAACTTGGTTAAGTTCATAAAAATTTTAAAAGTTCATAAAGGCAATGAAGTTTTCTGCTAGAATGAACTTACCGGAGATCTTGATCTCCAATTGATTGCAAACCATATGAAGGTGTCGACGATTGGGAGTCGGATCCCTAGTCGATCTTATGCAATTTAGTTGTGTAGGAAGTGGAGGCCTTTCGAGATGCTCACTAGGTAAGTTGAGATAATTATGTACTGGAGACACAGAAGATTATATAGGTTCAGGCCCTCAAGGATTTGAGTAATAACCCTACGTCCTGTGATGTTTTCACTATGTATGTAAGTAATTACAAAGGGGGGATTGTTACAGAGGAAAGATGATGATCTCTTTAT
This sequence comes from Pharus latifolius, assembly GCA_019359835.1. Taxonomy (NCBI): domain Eukaryota; kingdom Viridiplantae; phylum Streptophyta; class Magnoliopsida; order Poales; family Poaceae; genus Pharus; species Pharus latifolius. Next base: position 64,014,194 of record CM033322.1, read on the forward strand.
CTATCTCTGTCTATGTCTTCTCTGTCATATCAGAAGTCTCTTTTGGTATGCTTGTTGCCCTTTTATAGTGATTGAAAGGGTGCCAACATGGAGCAGTTTCAGGAGGTTAGATGGTTGCTAATATGCAGCTTACAGGTAAATGCATATCTTAACTCCCTGGTGATTATCTTCATGAATAGGAGAGGAAGTTATCTTATCCTAGAAACGTGACTGGAAGACTCAGTCACTACTCAGGTTAGACATGACTCTCTCGGTGCTATGGTCGCGTACAGTATGCGACCATAGGTCAGTACTAAGGTCGTCACTAGTTATACGACCTTCTGGTTCACAGGAAACTGAGCTCTACGACCATGAAACCATATACCATATCCGAAATGTCTTAGACATGATATATTTAATGGACAGATGACTAGCCAAAGTAATATCGATCGTTAGCTAGCCCCCAAATTTGAAGCAATAAAAAGTTTATTACTTCGAATTTTAAAATTTCAAGAATATATCATCTGACATTTCACCTTCTTCTGTTGTTTTGAAGACGTTGCTTCCAACGTGTGCCGGTTTGTTTCCCAAGAAGAACTTTGAGATACCTTCAATAAGTCATCATGAAGCCTTTTGCAACAAATCGAGGCAAAAAACTTAAGTGCATTTTTAAGAACTCGAGGCTTCTGTGAATACGAACCGACGCCTCCGGGCCTTATAAATAGAGAAGTCCTTTGTTATAAGACTTACAATCTTTCATTTGCTAAGTCTTTAGAACTTCTTCTCAACTTCTTACTTCACTTATCTTTCTCTGTTCTCATCTCAATGGCGAACCGAGACTCCAAAAAGATTGTTGAGAGCAATGAAGAAGAAATGGAAATAGAAAATGAGACTGAACAAGGACTTTAGAAGGTAATTCTCTTCTAAAGAATCTGCATGAATATTTCCTTTTGGTTGGATGTTTCCAAAGTAACATATTTTGGAATTCTTTAGATGGTTGAGGATTCGATATCTTCGAAGAAGAGGTCTGGGGATGATGCAGGATCATCTAGTGGAACTTCATCCAAGAAGCTAATGGGAAATGAAGACTCGATTGCCACATTACCCCCAGCTTCTGTTTTGCATCCAACTTCTGTTCCCCCCTCAGCTTTTGCCACCCAGGTTATAATCCTCCACATCCTATGTCCTTGTTGCATAGTTCTGGAACTAACCCCTGTACATATAGGAGGATGAAACCCTGTGGGTCCTCAACGAACTGCTCGCGAAGATGGAGGTTCTTCTGAAGGAGAAGACTACCTTGTGCAGAACTCTCCAAGAAGAAAAAGAAAGGATTGAGGTAAATCTTTCCATAATAATATTCACATGTAAGATATGCTTTGTGTATTTACTGAGGTCACAGAATTGCACCGAGACCATAGGGAACACTGAGGTAACAGAGTTGCATTGAGACCATAGGTAGCACTGAGATCTTAGGATTACCCTGAGACCATAGAGTAGCACTAAGATCACAAAATCCCATTATAATATGATTTTGTGTACCATAGCCCCCGAATGTGAAATAAAATGACCTTTCAATTTGCAAAAAGATTCATTTTGTTTCAAATTCTATTAGGGTTAATGATATGGTTTCAGGTTCAATCCGTGAAAATCCGTTATGAGGAAACATTAAAATAATGAATGTAGCAGGTAGTGGCTTTGGGCATACAAAAGGAGTTACCTTCGTTGAGAAGCTTAAAAGAACCCTATTTTACATCTGCCACTCCGCCGCAAAAAACCCTTGTTGTTCACCTTTGCTCTAATCACCACCAAAAACCTTCATCTTTCCAAAGATCTTCACAATGATGGCGTCTTGGAGCCGATCGAGCCATTACGACACTGAGAGTTTAGCAACACTGGAGAAAGAGGAAATTCTTCCCCCTCAGCTACTAATTAATTGGCGGCCAGCGGGGAAACGAGAGGAAACCCCTAATGTCCAGGAGAACGAACTAGTGATTTTTGAAGACTTTCTATGGTGTGGATTCCATTTGCCAGAAAGCAAATTTCTACAAGATATTCTGGCACATTTTGATTTGGATCTGGTAAACCTCCATCCAAATGCTATTTTGATTTTGGCTATCTTCCAGCACCTTTGTGAAGCATTTGTTGGGGTGTTGCTGTGCGTAGATTTGTTCTGACGGTTCTACATCTCAGTATGGTCAAAGAGTTCCAGTGCAGCAAGGTGTGTATACTTCTGTCTGAGGGGGAAGAAAGATTACCACTCCTTCCCGCTACCTGACTCTGTGCACGGATGGAACCAATGATGGCTCTATTGTGCCACGCCGGCAAAGAGCAGTATCTGGTTTGAGAACCGGTGACCATTGAAGAGCAGTGAAATGGACCCCGCTCCCCTTTTAAGCCAAGACTTACGGAAGCAGTCCCAGGTGATTCTTTACTTAGTCCAACGAGATATCATTTGTGACTTTGTGAAGAACAGGATGAGTCCCTTGAAGAAAAGGGAACATCCAGCTTGGGAGGTGTGTTCGATGATGGACAACACCTTGGACTATATCCAAGGTAAGTTTTCTGACTTGAAATGTGTGAAGTTGTTGAAAATCTGATGTTCATACTAAATGATTGCCATGACAAGCAGCCCTGTCCCGATCTGAGATAGATAAGAGGACAAACAATCTTTTGAAGCCATACAGCGTGGCAATGGAAGGAGCACTAGGCTCACCCCGACCGCAGAGCCTGGTCAGTAGCAGCGACAATGTCAAACAAGAACGTCAAAAGGTAAATCTTCTTTCGAGAAAACTTGTTCACATGTGTCGACTGACATGGATCATCAAAGAGTAAACTTGTTGAATGACACAGCTGCTGGAAGGGCAAGTCATCAGGACAAAACATCTTGTGGATGATGTTGGGCCTTTTGGGAGGCTAGCATTGAAGAGAATAAAATTACCTCTTCTAAAGTCAAAAAGATGAAGGAGCCAAACTCTGGAGCAACCAAGGCGAAGACTATAAGAGGGGGTTCATCGAAGGCAAAGAAAATCGACGCAAAAACTGATGTGGTAAGGTGATCTCTTCCCCCTGTTATACCATGTATGAATAGAAGTCACTTCTTAATCGTACAGGGTGAGGGGAGCGAGGATGAGGAAGATGATAATCCTATCATCCATCAAAGGAGAAGAATGGTAAACCCTCTGGAGATTGCCATTCCAGAGAGACCATCCTCCCCCACCATCGCCAACATACTAACCTCAATAGCAGAAACAGCTATTGCGGCAGTGGATCCTGTGGCCGCCGGAGAACTTACAGTTACAAGGGAGGTTTCTAGCCTGAGGCCAAAACCCTGAGGCCAAAACTTGTACAACCATGGTTGTGGAGGACTCTGCATCCATAGTTTCAACAGCCCTAGACCTGGTGACACCTCCTGCAAACGCAGAAGGAGCTGTTGTGGTAATATTATCATACTTCACGAATTTTACTCCATTGCAAATATGAATCATCTTTTGAATATGCAGGAAGAGGAGTCTACTGTCTTGTTTAATAAAAGGAAAACAAGGACGAGCTCTGATGATACTGCAACAAAGTCTCTGACCGTGCTCCTATCTCCGAGAAGCACATCATCGAACCCCAAAAGTCTGATGGGGCTTCGAATCAGGTAAGGATACCACTTCTTACCAAATCCTGACTTTCACAAAATTGAAGTTATCAATATTGCAAATTGTGATTTTTTCGAGAACCCTGCACCTAGCACTCTGCTGACCCCACCGATATCCAGCGAAACACCTACCATGGAGGTCGCGAGAGATGCAAGCACAAGTACAATGGTTGATATGGATCCTCAGGCCATTGTGGAAGAAATAGTTGCGGACACCCAATCCAAACAGATTGAGACCGTACCATCTAACTTGACCACGGGAAGAAATCTACAATAAACAACATCTTCTGCACCCGTGGTCCAGGAAAGAACTGTTCTCGTAGTTCAACCTGTTAGGGAACCCGCGAACCAGCTAAAAACAACCTTCAGCAGTTTCTTAGAGGTAAGTAAAAAACATTTTACCCTCTCTGTAATTGAAGATCTCAGGAATGTCCAGGTTTAAACAGCTGGTTTTATTATGTTTCAGGGCCTGACCCCAATGTCGACCAATTCGAAAGCTATAGCACAGCTAATTGAGGTCGCACAAAAGGAGATAAGCCGTCTACAACAGTGAGTATCCATACATTGATTATACTAACCTGAACATCATCCAAGTATTATGATTACCTCTATGGTCGCAGGGAAAATTCTTCCTTAACGAAGAGCATGGCTGATTGACAAGGTCAGGAAGAAACTACGGCCATAAAATTTTCCTCTATGCAGAAAGAACTTGACGAGGCTCAGAAAAAACTTGCCTGTAAGTTTACTTTTAAGCAAGCGATGTTATTTCCTTACATGAACTGCTGTAATCTAATTACTTTGTTCATGTAGGACAAGAGGAACAAATAAAGGGCCTTTGCAAGGAAAGAGATGACTTCAAGCATAAGTGTGTCCAGACTGAAACTCAAGTCAGACAACTTCTCGCAACCATCAAGCACCAACATGCAACCATAGAATCGTTCAAAAAGACTACTGAAACTGTCTGTGAGGAGAAGAAAGCCCTAAGTGCGACAATCTCAGACTGCAGCAGTATTCAATCAGAATCTTTCAAAAAACCGAAGATGGTTGCGAATCTACTAAAGACTAATATAATTGATCCTCAAAAGGAAAATTTAAGCCTTAGTGAATCTTGTAAATTGGTCGCGGCTCAAACTGAGTCACTTCTAGAGTACCTTCCTGAAGACACAAACAAGCAGAAAGAGGCATTGAAGACCAATGTTGGATTTGTGGCCTCTGCCATTTTGTGCAAACTAAGGCATCATCATGGTCCAGACGTAAGTCTAAAACTAGTGGTGGAACATGCTGTATTCGAGAATGAAGATCAGCTTGCAGCTATAATGGAAGAAGTCAAGCCCTTAATTGAAAAGCTCTTAAAAGAACTCGGATTGTAATGATGTTACCCCTTATTCTTTCCTTGTAACAAACGATTGGAGAATCAAACTTTTTCATTTACTCAAGTTTGTGTACCTGCACATTTTGGTCATTAACAAAAAATATGCAGATGCATGCATTGTGGAAAAAATGTACTTAATTTTGTCTCATATTATGGCCGGATTCCCCTAACCCCCTCATGAGATCATACAAACTGAAGATATTGTATTATAATCTTAGGAAATAAAAATATGTCTTAAAGATGATCAAGAAATACCCAGCAGATCCACGCCTCACAACAAAGCCCCTTCACCTTTGAAGAAAGCCACCATCACCTCACCCTTGCCTTCGAAGGTACGCACTCAATCCCTGGCAAAAGGCAAGGGCAAAGGTCGAAAGGGATAGCCAGAGAGGTTCAGGAACGGGTTCCAACTCGTGTCGAAGGCAGTTTTGCGTAAATTGGATCGATCAACCAGAGACCTCCACGAGTGGTACCTACACCGAGTTCAGCGTAACTTGAACTTCTTAGTTCCCTTCAGGCCTGGGCAGTTCAACCATGAGCCCGGGACCATATCCATGGCACACAAGGATCTGTTCGACCTCTTCAACTGGTGGGAGCTCGATATGTCCATCATACGGACTGGACTCCTGTGAGTTTCCTAATCCTATATATTGCTGTAGTTCATTTGAAATGTGGTAACTTTTTGTGCAATACTAATGCCATCCTTTGCATGCAGGTGCATGTACAGGCTATCACCAGAGGCTGCGTGTGACAAGGTGGGTTTCCTCAACCCAGAGAAAATAAGCCTCATGATGCTAGAGCAAGACGCCGCGCACGCTGAGCACTACATATCCAGGGTGCTGATGGCGCAGCAGGACAGGGAATTCATTCTGGTGCCGTACCACCAAAGGTTAGTGCATTTCGTACTAATTTAACTTAATCTTGTATGTTACACCTGAGATATACTTTGAGCTAGCAGTTCTCTTTTACGTACAATATAGGGGCCACTGGGTCCTCCTCGTGATCTGTCCGTGGAGGAATGAGGTGTACTACCTCGATTTGATGCGCGATAGGTTACCGAACGAATATGTCATCAAGGGGAATATGGACACGTAAGTAACATGTTTGATTTAAATTTTGACCTCATTAGGTAATGATAACTGAAATGCAGGGCTTTCGAAAATTATGTGTCCACTGGAGGGAGGCATGTCGCACCGCAGGGCTCCCAAATTTCTTTGAAAGAATATGAGGTATTCACGAGATCTTTTAGTTTATGATTAATTAGTATATGGAAAGAATAGCTAACATGTCTTCGCATATGCAATTATCTCAGTGCCATTAGCAGCCAGACTCATGGGAATGCGGGTTTTATGTGTTGCGCTACATGTGTGACCTAGTGCGGACAAACTTTGCCCAATTCCCCCAGGTAAGCATCTTAGCTAACTTAAATTTGAAAATTGGGTGTCACATTCAAAACTAGGAAGTTAATTACTGAGTATTCACACATGCCTGCAGATCGCCATGTCCAAAGACAAATAGACAATGCAAAGATTAGACCTACCCATAGATGATCTAGATATCCGTCTTGGACTCCAACTCGACTTGGGCTTCTTGCTGGTCCTCGTGTCCTTGCTGGTCCTCTCCATGGTTCCTAAGTACAATATTATCACCATTAGATAGTAAACCATTCCCCAAACCATATATATATAAACTTAGGAACGAGTTCACCTGGCAATGTAACAATCGAGCTTGGCCGCACGTTATTGGTCCTTGTGTAACAAGCGGAGGATTATGGTTGGTGCGTGTATCCGAAGGAGTGATGTCCTCATCAGTTTGGTGCTCACCTTTCTGGAGTGGAGAAGGAGCAACCCTAGTGGATAATATCCTTTGTGGATATTGAAGCAAGACTCATTCATTTGAGTGCTTGAACGAGGAGTAGGGGAGACCAAGCAAGTCTCTGAGACCTGAGGATACATCATTGTGTTTGTTTATCTTTCTCTCATTCTTTTGAGAAATCTAAATTGTTGAATTGTTTTAGTTTTTATTTGCACTTAGTTTATTTAAGCTTTAATCTTGCAAAAGCTGATTTATTTGAAAATATTTTAAAGCCTCCTATTCACCCCCCCTTTAGTCGGCATCCTCGATCCTACACGTGGTATCAGAGCGTGGTCCCTCTTTTGAGTAGGCTTCACCGCCTAGAGAGAGGATGACTTCAAATGAGAGTTTTCATCTTGGTCACACCAGATGTGCGCCTATCTTTGACGGGTTTTCTAGGGGCCATGGGAATTGATGTTTGGGACATTGTTGAAATTGAGTTTACTCCTCCGATTGATCCGGCAAGTCACTCCGATGAAGATAGGAGAAAACTCCACTTAAATGCCCATGCCAAAAATGCTCTCTTTGCTGGCTTGTCCATAAATGAGTTCAATTGCGTGAGCAACCTTACCACCACTTGTCGACGATTGGGACTCGGGGTCTTTACTCGATCTTACGTAGATTTGTGAGTAGGGAGTGAGACCTTTTAGGGTGCTTATCAGGTAAGTTAAGGTAAGTACGAGTTGGTGACACATAGAATTATACAAGTTCGGGTCCTCAACGGATTGAGTAATAACCGTACGTCATGTGGTGTTTCTACTATGTATAAGAGTGTTTACAGGGAAGAGGAGATTGTTACAGGAATTGACAATCTCTCTTTATACTGTTGTCTATTGACTATTGCTTGATATATCTCTTGTTTCTTTATGACCGCCCCCCCTATCTTGTGCTTCCTTCCCTCCTTTTATACTGAATGAAGGGATGTCAACGTGAAGCAGTTTGGCCGGTTGATAATATGCAGTTGCATAACTGGACTGATCTCTTTGTCGGTTAACACATGTAGTTATAGATAATCGCATATCCTAACTCCTTGACGATTGTCTTCACACATGGGAGAAGAAGTTATCTTTATCCTGGGAACGTGTCCGATAAAGCTCAAACACAACTCAGGTCAAAGTTAACCCTTAGGTCACCTTGGTTGCACATAGCCTGCGACCTTATGGTTGCACAAGTTCTGCGATCATAGACTGGTACTATGACTGCGACCTTCTGGTATACAAGAAGTTGCTTCTGCGACCATATTGGCTGCTAATGCACAGGTTTATGTATCATATCTGAAATATCTTGAATCTGATATATTAAATAACTAGCTCAGGTAATAATCCTCGTTAGCTAGCCCCCAAATTTGAAGCGATTAAAAGATTATAACTTCAAATTTAAAAATCATTGGATATAGTACCCGACACTTCACCTTCTTCTGATGTACTATACATCGTGTGGCGGTTTATTTCCCAAGAAAATCTCTAGGTTTAACTTGATAGATAATCATGAAGTCTTTTTCCGCATACTCAAGGAAAAATGTAAGTGCGTTTAGGAGCTCGAGGCCTCTGTGAACGCGAACCGTCGCCTCCGGGCTCTATAAGTAACGAAGCTCTTCAGTTCTAAGACTCACAAGTTTTCTTTGGCTAAGTCTTTTAGAACTTCTTCTCATCTTCTTACTTTACTTTCCCTTCGTTGCTCTCATCTTAGTGGCGAACCGAGACTCCAAAAAGATTTTTGAGAGGAATGAGGAAGAAATAGAGATAGAAGACAAGATTGAATAGGCTCTTCAGAAGGTAATTCTCTTCTGAAACATCTGTGTGATCCTTTTCTTTGCAGTTTGAGTATTTCCAAATGCATTTTGGAATTCTCAGATGTTCGAGGACCCGACACCTTCGAAGAAGTGGTTTGGAGATGATGCAGAATCTTCTAGTGGAGCTTCATCCAAAAAGCTAATGGGAGCAGAGAATTGGGTTGCCACATTAGCCTCAGCTCTTTCTTTGCATCCAACTTCTGTTCTACCCTCAACTCTTTCTTTGCATCCATCTTCTGGGGTGTTAGGTCTCACTGCACCGGCAGTGCCTTGTCACCAAGTCCTCCGCCTTCCTCAGCTTTTGCCACCCAGCTTGTGACTCAGGTTATTGTCTTTACCCTCTCTGCTTGTTACATATTTTTGGGATTGACCCATGTATGCACATGAGGACAAGGCTCTTTCGGTCCTCAGCGAACAGCCTGCTGAGGTCTAGGTTCTTCTGAGGGAGAAGTCTACTTTATGCAGAACTCTCGAAGAAGAAAAAGACGAACTGCAGGAGCGCATCAACAGGCGAGGACACATCCTTGAGACTGTTCTCTCGGTTATGGAGCGTCTATCAGAGTGCTATGATGGAGCTGGTGAAGAGGTGCGGTCGGCCCGCATAGAGAGGGATCTTGCTCGAGATCAGAGGGACCTCTCTAATGCAATTAGGGACAACTGCTTCTTCGCAATAAAAGTCGATGTCGATAGACTGAGGGACATCACAAGTTCCCTTGGTGCAGCTAGTGTTGATCCCACTAATATCAACATGTCCCTTGGAGAACTTTGTAAATTACTTTTGGATCAGGTTGACGCTTTGGTCGTCTGCATCCCTTTTTTATGTAAAGAATGCAAGAAATAAAATTCCTTTTCTTTACATCTCGAATTCTTTTAATGATTACACATAATCTATAATCATCAGTTAGAATTCTTGAATAAATATCTCTGTGTGAAAAATGGTTACAGGTTAATGTCTCTGTGACCATAACATCCACAGGTAATAAGTACTTTGTCCATGATCAAACCAGGACCGTACTAAGGTCACAAAATAGCATTGAGACCATAAGGTGCACTGAGGTCACACAATAGCATTGCGATCAAATATTTCACCAAGACCATGCATAGTACTGAGACCACATAATTCACTTTCAGATCATAACAGTACTGGAATTACAAGATTATCCTGAAATCATAGGGTATTTAAACCACAAAAAATTCCCATATAATTACTTGTTCCGTAGCCCCCTGAATTTGAAATAAAATCACTTTTTAATTTCCAAAACGATGCATTTTGTTTCAAATTCCACCAGGCTAACGATGTGGTTTCGGGTTCAATCCGTGAAAGACCCGTTATGAGGAAATATTAAAATAATGGACGCAGAAGGTAGTGGACTTGGGTAGATAAAAGGAAGGTACCTTGCTTGAGAAGCCTCAGAAAACCCTCTTTCGCAGTAGCCGCTCCACCGCAAAAAAACCCTCGTTGTTCACTTTTGCTCTCATCACCACCAAAGCGTTCATCTTTCTAAAGATTCTCATAGCAATGGCGTCCTGGAGTCAATCAAGGCACTATAATGTTGAGAGTTTGATGTCGCTGGAAAAAGAGGAAATCCTCCCCCCACGACTATTGATCAACTGGCGACCGGCGGAGAAACAAGAAGAAACCCCCAATGTCCAGGAAAGTGAACTGGTGATTTTTGAAGACTTTTTGCGATTTGGATTGCGCTTGCCAGAAAGTAAATTTCTGTAAGATGTTTTGACGCACTTCGACTTAGGGTTGGTAAATCTCCACCCCAATGCTATCCTCATTTTGGCTATCTTCCAACACTTGTGTGAGGCTTCTATGGGAGTATTACTGTGTGTAGATCTGTTTCGACGGTTTTACTTCTCAGCATGGTGAAAAAGCCCCAGTGCGGTAGGGTGTGTATACTTCCGCCTGCGGGAGAAAAAGGATTACCCCTCCTTCCCGCTTCGTGATTCTATGCACGGTTGGAACCAGAGATGGTTGTGCTACTCGACACCGGTGGAAGGCAACCTCTGGTTTGAGAACCGGCGATAGGTGAAAAGCAGTGAAATGGACACCACCCCAATGTTAGGTGCTGACTTGCAAAAACAAATGCAAGTAATTCTTCACTTAGTCCGCCAGGGATTGACTGCGCGAGACATCATCTGCGACTTTGTGAAAAATAGGATAAGCCCTCTAAAAAAGAGGGAGCACCCTGCCTGGGAGGTGCAGTCCATGCTAGATAATACCTTGGACTATAATAACATTAAGTTTTACTTGTCCACAAAATACGCATTACTACTGATGATTAATGTCATACTGAGTAATTGCGATTGTGAAACAATCTTGTCAGTATCAGAAATTGATAGGAGGACAAACAGCCTTCTAAAGCCATATAATGCGATGACAGAAGGAGCTCTAGAATCACCCCGTCCTCAGAGCTTGATCAACAGCGGTGATGATTTGAGGCAAGAACATCAAAAGGTAAGACTTCTTTTGGAAAGCTTTCTCAATCATGCCTGTTGATATCGATCATCAGTTCACCAATTATGAATTGATATAGCTGCTGAAGGGGCAAGTTATCAGGACAAAATGTCTTGGGGAGGATGTTGGACCTTCTGGGAGGCCAGCATCGAAGAGAAGATGAAGGAGCCAACCCTTGGAGCGTCCAAAGTAAAGACCATAGGAGGGGCTTCATCGAAGGCAAAGAAAACCGCCGCAAAAACTGCTGCGGTAAGTTTTTCTCTTCCCCTGTTATACCATGTACGAATAGGAGTCACTTCTTAATTGTACAGGGTGAGGGGAGTGAAGATGAGGAAGACGACGTTCCTCTCATCCGCCGAAAGAGAAAGGCGGTGAACTCTCTAGAGATTGACATTCCAGAGAGGCCATCCTCCCCTAACATTGCCAACATATTGTCCTCAATGGAAGAGGCGGCTATTGATGTAGGGGATCTCATGGCTGCGGGAGACCTCGCGTTCACAAAGGAAGTTACCAGCCCTGAGGCCAGAATTTCCATAGCCGTGGACGCAGAAGACTCTGCGGCCATAGTTTCAACGGCCTCAGATCCGGTGACACCTCCTTCGAACACCGAAGGAGTTGTTGTGGTAAGAATATCACACTCCATGACTTTTACTCCATTGCATATATTAATCATCTTTTGAGTATGCAAGAAGAGGAGTCTACCATCCTGTTCAAAAAGAAAAGAACAAGGACAAGTCCTGATGATGCTACAACAGGGGTGCTCTGCGCGATCCTTTCACCAAGGAGTGCAACACTGAAACCCAAAAGTCGGATGGGGTTTCGAATCAGGTAAGGATACCATATTTTACCCAATCCTGATTTTGAAATCAGCAATGTTACCAATTGTGATTTTTCCGGGAATCCTGCGCCTAGAACCTTGTCGACGTCACCGAAAACTAGCGCAACACCTGCCCCGGAGGTCATGAGGAATGCAGGCATGAGCACAATTGCTGGGACGGCTCCTCAGACCATTGTGGAAGAAATAATTGTGGATCTCCAATCCAATCAGATGGAAACCGTACCATCAATCTCGACGGTGGGAGCAAATCAGCAAGAAACAATATTTGCTGCTCTCGTTGTCAAGGAAATGACTGGTCTCAAGGTTCAACCTTTGAATGAACCCGAGAGCATGCTGAAGACTACTTTAAGTAGTTTCTTAGAGGTAAGCAAAAGACTTTTTACCCTCTCTGAAATTCAAGATCTTAGGAATGTTCAAGTTTAAACAACAGGTTTTACTGTGTTTCAGCAGAACAAATTGAGGTCACACAAAAGGAGATTAGCCGTGTACAACAGTAAGTATCCATACGTTGCCTAAACTAACCTGAACTTCATCTAAGTATAACGATTACTTATATGGTCACAAGGAGAATTCTTCCTTGATGAAAAGCATGGCTGATCAGCGAGGTCAGGAAGAAAATGCAGCCATGAAATTTTCTCTCATGGAGAAAGAACTCAATGAGGCACAGTTAAAACTTGCCTGTAAGTTTATTTTCAACCAAAGGATGTTATTTCCTTACATGAACTGCTGTAATCTCATTGCTTTGTTCATGTAGTACAAGAGGAGCAGATAAGCATTCTTTCTAGGGAAAAGGATGACTTCCAGCAAAAGTATGCCCAGGCTGAGACTCAAAATGAGCAACTTCATGCAACCATTGAGTCATTCAAAAAGACGACCAACACTGTCTGCGAGGAGAGGAAAACCTTGAAGGAGACAATCTCAACCTGCAACAGCATTCAGCCAGAAGTCTTTGAAAAACTGAAGATGGTTGCAGATTTACTGAAGGCTGATGTCATTGATCCTCAAAAGGAACACTTAAGCCTCAGTGAATCGTGTAGATTGGTTGCAGCTCAAGCTGAATCACTTCTCGAGTATCTTCTTGAAGATACAAAGTGGCAGGAAGAGGCATTGAAGACCAATATAAGATCTGCGGCCTCGGCCATTTTGTGCAAATTAAGACATCAACATGGCCCAAATTTGGATTTGAATCCGATGGTGGGAGATGCTGAATTCGAGAGTGAAGATCAGCTTGAAGCCATAATGGAAGAAGTAAAGCCTTTAGTTGAAAATTTCTTAAAAGAACTTGGCTTATCCGGATCTCATTGTAATGAACAATGATACCCTTTTTGACTCATACTCACGCATATACAATTATAATAGAAAATATGCAGATGCATGCCTTTCATTTTGGAAAAATGTACTTAATCACGTCTCATATTATGGCCGTATTCCCCTAGCCCCCTCCTAAGATCATACATACTGAAGGCATTGTTTTATAATCTCAGGAAAAATATGGGTTAATGGTGATCAAGGAATATCTAGCTAGTTTCTTATACATTAAGAAAAGATTTAGAAAGAAATGTCTCAACTAGGTACGATCATCTAGTTGGACCAATACTGATCTTAACATAATACCAAAGTTTATTACGAACTGGCAGCCCCTTGAATGATCAGAAAGATGCTAGTAAGTCTCATATGTGTTGAGAAACAACTTATTTAGGGATGTCTTATCTAGATGTGACCATAAGATCGGCCAGCGAATCCAACTTGGTTACTATGATAAGATGATCATTGGTGGCCAGCCCCCGAGCATAGCTTGGCAAGGGGAGGACAAAAGAATTAAACCATAACGTAATGCGAAAAAAGGCACATGTTGTTTTTTACAAAATCATGCTAATTGAAAAGGAGAAAAGGAAATGGAAGAAATTACATGTAAAACTTGCGTAGCTAATCTATGTTCCAAGTGTTGGACAAGATCCTTCCATCTTCCATCGCCAATCGGACTGATCCCGGTAGCAGCACTGAGACCACAGTATAAGGACCTTCCCACTGAGGGGAGAATTTATTGCGATTAGATTTGTTTTGGATTTTTCATAAAACCAGGTCACCCACGTCAAGACTACGAGGTTGCACCCATTTACTGTGGTATTTACGCAAAGCTTGTAAATATGCTACAGACTTAATCAACGCTTGATCACGTTTCTCCTCAAGGAGGGTAGTATCTTGGACATGTTGTTCATGTTGATTAGAATGATCAAATTGATTTACACGAACAGAGCCAATACGAATTTCCATAGGTAAGACAGCCTCGGCACCATATACTAGTTAAAAAGGTGTCTCACCCATAGCTCGACTACAAGTAGTGCGTAGTGCCTATAGAACAGAGTAGAGTTCGTCTACCCAAGCCTCCGAGAGTAATTGAAGGCGATCAAAAATCCATTTCTTATTGCCTTGCAATATCTGCCCATTGGCACATTCAATGGCACCATTGCTATGTGGATGAGTCATAGATGCAAAACACACTTTGGTCCTGTCGAGGGAAAATCCCAGACGCTTCCCAGGATTTGTCCCGAACACCTCTCGGGGAAAGTCCCGGACGCCTCCCGTGGAAAGCCACGGACACCTCCCGTGGAAAGCGGACGCCTCCTGTGGGAAATCCTAGAGGGCTACTGGGGAAAGTCCCCGACGCCTCCCGTGGAAAGTCCCGAAGGGCTCCCGTGGAAAGCCACGGATGCCTCCTGTGGGAAATCCCGGAGGGCTGCCGGGCAAACCCCGGACACCTCCATGGGAAAGTCCCAGACACCTCCCGTGGAGAGCCATAGACACCTCCCATGGAAAGTCCCAGAGGGCTTCCGTGAAAAGCCACAGATGCCTCACGTGGGAAATCCCAGAGGGCTCCCGTGGCAAACCCTGGACGCCTCCCGTGAAATGTCACGGAGGCCTCCCAGGAAAAGCCACGGAGGGCTCCCGTCACGGGCACCTCTCCGAGCCTCGGACGCCTCCTGTGGCAAACCCCAGACACCTCCCATGAAATGTCACAAAGGCCTCCCGGGAAAAGCCACGGATGATTTCCGTGGAAGGCCACGGGCACCCCTCCGAGCCCGGACGCCTC
This sequence comes from Pharus latifolius, assembly GCA_019359835.1. Lineage (NCBI taxonomy): Eukaryota > Viridiplantae > Streptophyta > Magnoliopsida > Poales > Poaceae > Pharus > Pharus latifolius. The sequence goes on from CM033322.1 coordinate 64,029,224, forward strand.
CAGTGGCAAACCCCAGACACCTCCTATGAAATTTCACGGAGGCCTCCAGGAGAAGGCCGCGGGCTCCTCTTCGAGTCCCAGGCACCTCCCATGGCAAACCCCGGACGCCTCCCGTGGAATGTAACAGAGGCCTCCTAGGAAAAGCCACAGGGGTGACATTAGGGACGCCTTGGGAACTAGCGAGGACACTTGTCAAGCATCCAAACCCTTCGGCCAGTGGAATGGCGTCAATGCCCCTCGATCCAACGGCTGTAGTTAGGGTTTTTTGGTCTTTTTGCTTCTTTTGGGGCCTATATATACCCCCTTGTATCCCATTTGTAACAAATCCGAATTTCATTTTTACACACACAAACAACAGGTATCCTTTGGAGACCTCTCTCCCTGAGAGAGCACCTCCCTAGTGGACTCACATTCGGAGGGTGCCGATAGGACTAGTGATGGGAAACGGTGCTTGATCTTCTAACAGGTATAGTAAGTCGATTGGTGGAGAACTCGATGTTGATGATCCGGCTTTCTATCTAGAACCGATCCAAAACCTGCAACCGCTACACCACGGCTCCTTTGGTTATCAACCACGCACACGCACAGATTGACCTAGCCGCGAAGGCTTGTTCCTGCTGCAAATCGAGAACACAAGTAAGAACAAAGAAGAAGCAACTGAATTGCGAATTGTATTAAGCTCACGAGTTGGGATTTCACAAGCTGAGTTCGGCGAAATTGCTATGGCAGAATAATCTAAGAAAAATCCAAATCTAAATAGTGAAGACTACTGAGTATATGAAGAGGCGGCGTGGCTAGGGTTTCTCATGCCCTATTAGGGAATACATGAGCCGAAGGCCCAAAACAAGATGTCACAGCACCGACTTGGCCGAATCAGAATCTGGTCAAAAATTGTTTTGTTAATTTCCAGCGATCTAGAAGGAATTTGGACTTGCAGTCAGATCCATTGCAAATACCTCGTCGTGGGCTTCTCCGTGGACTATAAGAACGTCCCAATCAGACTTCGTATGGGGGAGTTATAGTCGTGTGAAGGCAAGCTGCTCCTGGATGACCGAACCGGACTCCAACTCAAATCCGTCTTGGACTCCAACTCGACTTGGGCTCCTTTCTGGTCCTCGCGTCCTTGCTGGTCCTCTCCATGGTTCCTAAGTACAATATTATCACCATTAGGTAGTAAACCATTCTCAAACCATATATATATATAAACTTAGGAACGAGTTCACCTGGCAATGCAACAATCGGGCTCGGCTGCGCGTTATTGGTCCTTATGTAACAAGCGGAGGATTATGGTTAGTGCATGCATCCGAAGGAGTGATGTCCTCACCATCCTCCCCCTCTTGAAGTGGATCTGTCCTCAACTCAAGCTCGTCTTCCTCTCCCAAGTACGGCTTCAAATCTGAAATGTTAAATGTGGGGCTAATCCCAAAATCTACAGGCAACTCAAGCTTATATGCATTATCATTAATCTTTGCAAGTATTTAAAAAGGACTATCAGCTCGAGGCATTAGTTTAGACTTTTATAGTTCTGGAAAGCTATCTTTTCTCAAGTGTAACCAAACAAAATCACCCGGTTCAAGTTTTACTTCTTTCCAACCTTGACTGCCCGCAATCCTATACTTTTCATTCATTCGCTCTATGTTTTTTTAGTTGTTTCATGCAGTTTGAGTACAAATTCAGTGCTCTTTTTAGCATCAAAATTCATTCTCTCAGATGTAGGCAAAGGCAAAAGATCAATTGGAGCATGAGGGTTAAAACCATACACTACCTGAAAAGGACTTACCTTGGTGGTGGAGTGTACCGATCTGTTATAAGCAAACTCAATGTGTGAAAAATACTCTTCCCACATCTTCAAATTCTTCTTTAGAACAGCCCGCAACATGGTGGACAATGTGCGGTTGACAACCTCAGTTTGTCCATCTGTTTGGGGATGACATGTAGTAGAAAACAACAGATTTGTACCCAATTTATTCCACAAGCTTCTCCAAAAATGACTCAAAAACTTCGCGTGATGATCTGAAACAATAGTGTTTGGCACTCCATGTATGCGTACAATCTCACGCAAAAACAATTCAGCAATATGTGTAGCATCATCACTCTTATGACAAGGTATGAAATGTGCCATTTTAGAAAAATGATCCACAACCACAAAAATACTATCCCTCCCCCTCTTGGTCCTAGGTAATCCTAAAACAAAGTCCATCGAAATGTCCTCCCAAGGAGTGCAAGGAACAGGAAGAGGCATATAAAGACCATGTGGATTTAAGCGAGACTTAGCTTTGTTGCAAGTAGTGCAGCGTGACCCATAGCGTTCGACGTCGTGTCTCATCTTGGGCCAAAAGAAGTGAGTGGACAGCACATCTTCAGTTTTCTTTACTCCAAAATGACCTATCAAACCACCTCCATGTGCTTCCTGCAAAAATAAAAGGCGAACGGAGCTAGCTGGAATGCATAGCTTGTTAGCACAATAAAGTAATCCATCATTCAGCACATATTTATTCCATGTTCTCCCTTCCTTATGATTTTCAAAAGCTTCTTTAAAATCCAAATCAGTGGCATATAACTCTTTGATCGTTTCTAGGCCAAAAAACTTGTGATCTAGTTGTGACAACATGGTATACGCCTAGACAAAGCATCAGCAATAACATTTTCTTTTCCTTTCTTATGTTTAATGACATATTGATCCGGGAGGATCTCCAAATCCTGATCGCATACGGATTCGCGACCAAGTCCTGATCGCATATGGATTCGCGACCAAGTCCTGATCGCATACGGCTTTGCGACTTTAACCGTGTTCGGAAAGGTTTCGCGACCATGGATTGGTCCGCGACCAGGAAAAGGAATTCGTTCCCTGTTCGGAATTGTAATCCGATCCGAATGTGTATAACTAAGCTTATTTGTTTAGGATTAGTTATATGAGTCTAATACATTTAGGTCTCTAAGTCTGATACGTACTCATACGATTGGACTATAAATAACTTGTAATAGGTCTAGTTTAGATCATGGAACTCAATCAAAGAGTCATAGAACTTATTTGAGTTTTAGACACTTATAGTTCCTTCGACGTGGACAAGTGTGTCTAACGTTCGACGTGTAAAGCCCTCTTTGAAATAAAGAGTTGTGCAATTACTTTGGGTTTCGGTATTTCCGAGTAAGATCCCGTTATTCCGCATATTAGAATCTGGGCGAGCCTAGTGCGAAAACCAAGGCTAGGTCTCAAACGGATCACATATGGAAACGACTATGAATTCAACCCATTTAGCGTGTCGTTTATTCAGTTTGCCTTGACTTCTAACGTGTTTCAAAGATTCATGATCAGAGTGAATAACAAATTCCTTAGGCCAAATATAATGTTGCCAATTTTCCAAAACTCGCACTAAAGCATACAATTCCTTATCATAAGTGGAGTAATTCAGAGATGGCCCATTCAACTTCTCACTAAAGTAGCCAACAGGCTTACCTTCTTGCAGCAGCACTCCTCCTATTCCAATTCCGCTAGCATCACATTCTATTTCAAAAGTCTTACCAAAATCTGGAAGTTGGAGTAGAGGTGCATGTGTAAGCTTCTCCTTAACCGTGTTGAAAGCTTGTTCTTGTGCTGGCCCCCATCAGAAAGGAACACCCTTCTTTGTCAACTCATTCAGCGGGGCGGCAATGGTGCTGAAATCTTTCACAAAGCATCTATAGAAACCTGCAAGACCGTGAAAACTACGCACCTGGGTGACCGTCTCAGGGGTCGGCCAGATCTTGATAGCTTCAATTTTTGTTTCATCCACCTCGATTCCCTGTGGAGTAACAACATATCCAAGAAAACAAACTCGATCCATGCAAAAGGTGCACTTCTCAAGATTACCAAACAAGCGTGCATCTCTCAAAGCGTTAAAAACAGCACGCAAATACTCAACATGTGCATCCAAAGACTTGCTATAGATCAAGATATCATCAAAGTAAACCACCACAAATTTTCCAATTAAAGCACGTAAAATCTCGTTCATCAAACGCATGAAAGTGCTCGGAGCATTAGTTAAACCAAAAAGCATTACTAACCACTCTTAAAGCCCGAACTTAGTTTTAAATGCAGTTTTCCATTCATCTCCTAATTTCATTCTTATTTGGTAGTATCCACTACACAAGTCAACCTTTGTGAAAACAATAGAACCACTTAACTCATCAAGCATGTCATCTAACCTAGGAATAGAATGACGATACCTTATTGTAATATTGTTAATGGCTCTACAGTCTACACACATACGCCAACTACCATCTTTATTTGGAACCAAAAGCACAGGAACAGCGCAAGGACTAAGGATTTCTCATACATACCCGCGGTCCAAAAGCTCTTGGACTTGTCGCTGAATTTCCTTTGACTCCTCTGGATTTGTCCTGTACGCAGCACGGTTTGGTAATGATGCTCCCGGAATCAAGTCGATTTGGTGCTCAATACCTCTAATTGGTGGCAGCCCCGGGGGTATCTCAGCGGGAAACACGTCATCATACTCCTGCAAAAGGTTAGTGATAGGAGGGGGCAAAGTGCTAGATATATCATCAAGTGAAAACAAAGCATCTTTGCATATCAAAGCATAGCACATCACATCATTCTCTTCAATTTCAGCAAGGTCAGATTTGGTTGCAAGGAGAACTCCACTCTTCAACTTAATTTCAGCGGCCTTAGAGCTAGATGGTGCAACATTTTTCGCTATTTGTTTACTTTCAGATTTCAAAGCATTCTCCTTTTTCTCCTTTTCAGTTCTTTCTCTATCAAAGTGCACAATTTCAGAAGGTTTCATAGGAAGTAAAGTAATTTTCTTTCTTTGTACACAAAAGTATATTTGTTACTTGTACCATGATGAGTTGCATCAGTATCATATTCCCATGGTCGGCCTAATAAAAGTGAACATGCTTGCATAGGTACTACATCAAAATCAGCAACATCATGGTATGATCCAATGAAAAATTGTAGTCTTGCAGTTTGTGTTACCTTTACTTTATCGCTGTTGTCAAACCGCTGAACATGGTATGGATGGGGATGTGCACGTGTGGTCAAGCCAAGCTTCTTGACCAGATCTAAACTCACCAAATTTTTGCAGCTCCCACCATCAATTATGGTTCTAACACGTCGGTCCTTGACAATGAGGTACATCTGAAGAAAATTGTGGCGTTGGGCTCTCTCTGCTAGCTCCATTTATGTGCTCAACACTCGCTGCACAATAAAGGTCCGGTAGTTATCCGTCGCCGCAGTGCCTAAAGTGTCCTCATCATCGTCGTCTGCATCATGTTCAAATTCATCATCACCTGCATGGTTAGCTGCAAGAACTGATTCATCTTCCACATCACTTGCACTGATGTACCCACCATCCTCAGTAGCACTGTATGTGCGCTGACTTGGGCATTCCTTCATGACATGTCCCATGCCCTTGCAGCGGTGGCACATAATCCCTGTCGTGCGACCCGTGGAAGAAACCGATGAAGAACTATTTGCTAGCGCCTGCACATTAGAAGTTTTGCTCACCTCAGAACTTCGTGGAGGTGGAGGTGATGCTGTTGATCGTGTCCTATTTGTTGAAGGTGCAGCAGACCGAAAAAGAAGAAGATGGGGCAGGTTTGGCTTGCCCCTGTGTCGGCCTTGATGCGGAGGTACCACCGAAATTGCTTCTTGTCCTTGGTTGTCCATGTCGTCCCTGCAATTCTTTTTCTGCCAACATAGCAAGCTGGAACAACCTATTGATATTATTATAATCTTTGTAATCAATAATGTCCTGAATTTCACATCGTAAACCCCCATAAAAATAAGCCATCTTTTCCTCCTGAGCCTCCACTACTCCACAACACAACATGCCTATTTGCAGCTCTTGGTAGTATTCCTCTACAGATTTATTCCCCTAATTCAAGCGTTGTAATTTCTTAAGTAAATCACGTTTATAAGGAGGAACAAATCTATTCCGCATAGCTCCCTTCAAGCTATCCCAAGTATCAGGCTCTACCCCAAGGTTCACTATTTCGTTTCACCAAATGATAGCAAAATCTTTAAACTCACTAGTGGCTTGCCTAACTCTATGAATTTTAGGAACCAGATGGGAATTAAATTTTTGTTCAACAGTCATCTCCCAATCTAAGTAAGCGTCTGCATCATATGCACCAGAAAAGGATGGGACGTTAAATTTTACCTTAGCAAACGGATCGTCATTCCCACGAAAATAATTACTGACGAGGATTATCACCCGAGCTAGTTCAAAATAATACATGTTTAGTTTAAGATAGAATCAGATTAGATGTGTGCCTATAAGTCCATCGCTTTGGTCTCAGATGACCTAAAGGGCGTGAACACAAAGATGATTTATGATCACAGCCCTTGCGCGATCATTGACTATTTGCGACCAGAGTTACTCGGGAAGGTCTAACCCTTTGAACAGGCATATCCCCGAGGATCACGAGGATCTTTCCACGTATGAAGACAACTGCCAGGAGGTTAACATGTGCGGTTATCTCTTGATTACACGTGTTAAGCCTGCGTGGAAGTTAAAGTGCGGTTAACAAAACTGCATCCAAGCAACCGTTCGAGGCCGTTTCGCATTGGCGCCCTTTTGGTCGATATAAAAGGGTGGTCAATGCACGTTCTAAAGGCGGTTACAAGCATTACCAGGAATCCAATTAACTTGAAGATTTAGACATAGTTTGTTAGATACTAATATAGAAGAGATCTTCGCCTGTGATCATCTCTTCCTCCCCTTTGTATAGTGAAATCATAACAGGACGTAGGGCTATTACTCCCACCATCAAGGACCCGAACCTGTATAACTTCTCTTGTGCCCGTACAGATATTACCCATCCAACCTTCCGGGAGGAGCGCCCTGAAAGGTCCTGCAACTCACAAATTTGCATAAGATCGACTGAGGACCCCGAGTCCAAATCGTCGACAGCTGGCGCCCACCGTGGGGCCTTTTCTCAAGGTGCTTTCCCTTCATCCGGAGGTTCGGTGAGCCATGTCTAGGGCATATAATTCCGAGAACGACTTCGATCTCAACGATTATGCCCATATACAAATGCCTTCGCTTAGCGATCCCGTTCCAATGGAAGAGAACTATTGCGAAGACATTCCGAAGGAACATCAGGAGGACATGTCTTCCCCTACCCGGGTCATGTCCATCGACCAGGGGGTGGAAGAGACATGTCCAGAACTTGATGTCAGTTCCACCGTATGCGAAATCGAGTCTTGGTCACCATGCGTCCCCGTCGGGGACCGGGATGGCAGTGACCAGGAACTCAGTCCAGGGAGGTTTGATCCTGACAACCTCCACTTTCTCTTTGATTTCGTGTCCGACTCGGAGCAAATAGAGATGTTCACACCTTCTGTAGCTTCGTACCCCACAGAATTCACTGCCTGGTCGGAGGAAAACCCCGATCAGCGGATTGCTAGGGAAGAACAGGAGCGCAGACAAAAGGAGGAACAAAGAACGCAAACAGAAGGAGGATCAAGACCGTGAGCGATGAGAGAATGAACTCCGCAAAACAGCCCTGGAGGCCCTGCAAAATGCGCAGTCTCGTTATGACGCCGCCCCTAGTTCCTCCCATCGCCCACATGGTCGCAGGCGCGACCAAACTCCTTTACCCCCAGAATATTTACCGGCGGATGAGGAAACGATTACAGCTGGCGCACCAAAGAGAAGTACGCATGGCCAACTTTGATCTATCGCAAAGGTCTTGCGTAATTTTCCTCCTACCCTCACAGATGCGGACAAACCGGCTTTTGCTAGGATCCTGGCGGAGAAGCTGGACGGCTTCCTCCCGGTCTACGATACGTTCCCATGAAAAGGAGTATTCCCACTCTAGTCATGGTAGACGTAATCGATTACCATCCGGATCACTTCGACATGACAAATCCAGGTGCGTGGGAAGTTCTCATGATCGAGATTGAATTCCCGTGCATTCTCGTCTGGGACCACGTGGCGCGTCTCCATCACGTGAAATCACTCATGGTTATGCTGGAAGCCGCGGAACTCTCCACAGTCCCTATGTGGGCTGGAAAGCTTTTTTGCCAGGCCTTCGTGCGGTCGTCTGGCTGGATAAGTTCAAGCCGGGGGCTATTGAGAGGTTTGATGGGACGCAGAATCCGTCGAAGTTCCTTCAAATTTACATCACCGCTATCCAAGCGGCGGGTGGAGATGATCGCGTCATGGCCAATTACTTGCCGACGGTCCTTGAGGGACCGGCAAGGATCTGGCTATTTAATCAGCCCGAAGGTTCGATATATAACTGGGAAATGTTGTGCGATGCTATCCTCAACAATTTCGAGAATTGTTATCAGAAACCCGGGAAAGAAGACGATCTTCATCGTCTACGACAAACCTCTACAGAGACTTTTCGACAATTTGTCAAAAGATTTGTCGGGGTGAGAAATACCGTCTCAAACATATCCGATAACTCCGTTATTAGGGCGTTTAAGCACACTGTTCGATATCGGAGGTTTACAGAAGATTTACTTATCCACCCTCCTCGGTGAGTAGCCGATCTCTTTGATATGGTTTATCGCTACTCAGACGCGGCCGAGGCCGTTAAATGGAATAGGATGGTGGATAAAGGGAATTTACCACCCCAACCAAGTCTCAAGGACATGAAAAAAGAGGATGCAAGCAAGAAGCCGGAGTCTTCATCGGGCGGGAAGTCGAAGAAGCCTAAAAAGAATCAAACCGGACAGTTCCGGGAGGTCGCAGTCGCGGAAAAACCTCCACCGGTGAAAGGTAATAAGTTTTCATTTAAAATAAAACTGCCACTAGTGGTCGCAACGCCGACTAGCCAGAAAAACCAACTAACTCGCAGGAAGGCAAGAAGTGGTGCCCGATCCACAACTCTCCGGGACACGACCTCAAGAACTGCCGGAGCTGGTTGAAGAAACTAGATGACTTCTACCAGAGAAGTGGGCCGATGCCAACTTTGCCATCGAAAGAGCAGACTTGTGGGCTTAGAGACGCCGATGGGGACGAAGAATTGTTCTTCCAGGTACCTCATAATGTGAGAGTCGAAAGTGTCCTGATCGATGGAGGTAGTTCCTTGGACATTTTATTGCTCAAGGCACTGGATGAGATGCAAATCCCTCGTTCGAAAATCAAACCCGTAATCCATCCATTTTATGGGTTAATCCCTGGTCCCTCGATGATACCGACGGGACAGGTGGTGCTCCCAGTAACACTAGGTGAACTGGATAATTTCCGAACAGAGTTAGTTACTTTCGATGTAAGTGATTGTGATTCGGCTTATAACGCCATTTTTGGCAGGCCAACTCTCGCTAAATTTATGATGGTGACGAACTATGCTTATCAGTGCAGTAGGTTACCTGGCCCCAAAGGTGTTATCTCAGTCCGACGCAGCCGCAATGTGGCATTGACTTGCGATCGGTTATCCCTGGAGCTCATAGATCAACTTCCCCTTCGGGATGTCAAGATCACCACCACAACTGTGGATACGATCAAGGTCACCCCTCGACCAGAGGAAAAGCTAAAACTGGTTCCATTATGCCTAGATGATCCATCTAGAACAATTCGGATTGACTCAAGTCTGGATGACAAATAGGAACTCGAACTCATTACTTTCCTCCGAGCTAATGCAGATGTGTTTGCGTGGAAACCATCCGACATGCCCGGTGTCCCAAGGGAGGTAATTGAGCACCTGGACAACGACCAATAAAGCAGAAGCTCAGATGCTTTGCTGTTGATCGGCATGAAGCTATCCGCGTGGAGTTAGACAAACTCCAAACGGCCGGGTTTATTCGATAAGTCGATCATCCAGAATGGCCTGTAAATCCGGTCATGGTCCGTAAGTCAAATGGTAAGTGGCGCATGTGCGTCGATTACACCAGCCTAAATAGTGCCTGCCCGAAGGTTGACTTTCCCTTTCCCCGCATCGATCCGTTGGTCGACTCTACTGCAGGTTGCGAACTGATGAGCTTCCTAGATGCTTACTCAGGGTATCATCAAATTAGCATGGCAGAAGAAGATGAAGAGAAGACTGCCTTCATCACACCATTCGGTACCTACTGCTACGTCAGAATGCCATTTGGTCTCAAGAACGCCGGTTCCACGTACCAACCCTTTATGCAAAAGACCTTTCTTTCCCAGATGGGGCGTAATCTTGAAGCTTACGTAGATGATTTGGTTGTAAAAAGCTTAAAAAGCTTGACTCATTTAGATGACCTTGCTGAAACCTTCTGTAACTTGAACCGATTTGGAATAAAGTTAAACCCAGAAAAGTGTTCTTTCAGGGTTTCATCTGGTAAAATTTTAGGCTTTCTCAATTGTTGTAACACCCTGGTTTTGGGGGTGAAAATTTCTTTTCATGAAAATCATGCATGCATATATCTCTTTAGAAGTAGCAAGATCAGTTCAATTCTAATCTATCCTAAGCCCCAAAAATCCCAAAATATATCCTGAAGATCCAAATAAAGATCAGGTTATCCAGATATAATCTACTATCTATCCTGAGTATAAAAGCCTTCAGAAGCCAGATCAAATTCAATCTCTAACTCCCAGAATTATCAACCACTCTGTTTTCGAAAACAGAATTAATTGAATATCCTAATTACCCTAAATACCCTGAGTTTCAGAATTCAGATTTAACCAAATCTTAACCTAATCTAGACCAGATTATTCTTGGATTGCAATAATGGGTATGCCAATACCTTAATCCAAAAAGTTGGCAACCAGATTCCTTCATTTAAGCCCTTTTAAGAAGTCAATCCAAATTGTATCGCAGATTAGTCCTTTTCTGATTTCCCAGAGCCCAAAAAGGCTAGAAGCCACAAATCAGCTCCAAATCTCAATTTGATTCAGGGAATACCTCCCAAATGCTATCCAATACAAAATCTCCTTTGTCAGAACATCAAAATCTCACCCTAAGTCTCAGATTTTCAGATCTCGACAAAACTTAGATTTGAGATACCTTAAATTACCTTGTTTTCACTTCAGTTCAAATTTGATCAAAAGTTCCCAGATTTTATCAGATCTTCTCTCAAATCATCTGTTGAATAAAGTTCTTGAAATCTGTGAAGTCAAAATTAGCCCAAACTATCAAATTCTTCAAAATTATGAACAGGTCCAAATTCAAAACCAAATCCTTGCATTTCAGTCCCTGAGCCTTTTTGACCAGATCCAGCTGCTATTTCGACCAGAGCACCCATGACCAGGAGCTGTGCCGTTTTTGACCTCAGGCCCAGCCGCCACCAGGAGCACAACTGCACCGCGAACTTTACCGCCGGTGGGGCTCCGCCGTTGCCAGCTTCGCCGCAACCTCATCGCCACATGCGCGCACCCGATTGGCCACCGTGGCAGCGCTGCAGCAACACCAGCATCGCCCGAATCTTCCCCGCACGAGCACGTGCTCGCCTGGAGCTATGTCAGAAACTATACGCCACATTGCCTCCATGCCGGAGCAGCCAGTCGCTTTGCCACTGCACCAGCCAGAGCACGCGTCGACCGTGCTATAAAGCCGTAGAGGCCGCTGCACACCTCCACCATAGCCAACCAAATTGATATCCTCCTGATTGCTTCAAGTCTCGAGAGCTCCCATCTTCCGCTATTTAAGCTCCCCCATAGCTAGCAGCAACTTCGCCCCACTCCAAAACCAGCAAAGTCTCATTTCTTCTCGACTTCGTCTTCTTCTTCGGCAAGCCGCTGAGGGGGAGAACGACGATAGGGGGCTCCGCTGGATCGACCTCCAAATCAACTTCACCAGTGAGCGTCTCTACCTCACCTCTTTATGCTGTACCAAGTAATTGAACTCCGGTGAGCCTCAACACCGGTGATCGCCAGATTTTGGATTTGCCCTGTTTCGGCAATTGAACCCTTTCCAGCTGATTTCAGTACTCCTTTTAGTAGAACCAATTGATCATTAGAGTGTTCTTAGAAAGCCCATGCTGTTAGATTTCAAATTGAAGCTCGGATTGGAGCCTTTCCCTGTTTTCGCGCGCCACTGTGAGCGGCTCACGTCGCCGACCCGTGCCACTTCACGTCCGACCAAATTGACTGTATCAACATGATCCTTGAACTCCGTAGACGGTGTAGCCAAGCTTAATTGACTAGCACTGCCTTGTAGCAGATGCGCCTGCCTCACCGTCTTCTTCGAGTCCGGCATCAACGCCAGCGAGCTCCAGTACTTGATTGCAACCCAATTCCTCGCTGGAGAACGATTAGCACCACTCCAGGAGTAAAAGCCCTCATCCAATTTCTTGATTCATTTACCCTAGCTCGTTATCAACGTAGCTCGCCTTTGTTTATGAAAACTAATGAGTTCGACCTCGCCGTTCGCCGTCGTCTCACCGCCATCATCCAACCCACCTCACCAGTAGATCAGCCTAGACCTCCTAAGCATATTACTCCACTGCATCTCCCTTCGATGCTCAGCTAAATCACAAGTTATCGCTGTGCCAAGATCTTGTCTAGTGGCTGTACATTGCCGTGTCGCCACCGTATTTCTTCGTCGCCGTTCATCACCATCCGGCCATCTCAGTTCCTGAAACCACCACCATTGGATTCCTGTTGTCTTCGCCTACCTTCCAGACATAGTTGGTGAAGCAAAGCTCAAGAAGATCGATCAAATACTCAAGCTCTAGGTTTTGACAGTGCAAAGACACCTAGCTCACTGTGTCCAGAGGCCTCTTTGCAAAACTTTTGGAGTTGCTGGACTTTCCTGTGAAAACCACCTTGTCAAATAGCTACCTTATTACATTTTGCATCTAATGCTTTGATCAAAACCCATTTTTCCCACTGGGAATTATCCAAACCTTGTCAATGCCATTTTGGGATGATGCCAGCCCTTGTCAGCCAGTGGCATTGGGACAGTTTAACCACTTCTGGTTATGCAACCTAAAAACCACTTTGTCCCCTAAGCTTGTAGAGCTATGTTCTACATTTTATTCAACTACCACACCTTGAGATAAGCTCTCTAGAATTCTCTGAGGCTATGTCAGAGCACTGAACCGAATGTCAACCTTTTGACGTTCATCATTTTTGAGCAAAACAGCCGCGGACTTGATGTCCATATTGCAGCCTTGAAACCCTGAGAGTCTCTAGCATTCGTCCTCAACCCTAATTCCATGAATCTCCAAGATTAACTCAAATCAAGCTTTCAAGCTTACCTGTTCCAGTATCACCGAGAGTATTTCTCCTTTGCATGTTTCATATAGATTATTAATGTATTTAAATGGATTGTGATTCTTGTTTGCTTGTTTGATCTTCGATTAGAGCAAGAGCCTGAGTACGAAGATTTCGTCACAAACCCGACATCGACTTCTGTACCTTACGACGCGGAAGGCAAATCATATTCTTGAACATCTTGAACCTTTATTTTATGAATTACTAAGATATTTCCTTGACTATAAGCAGTATTGCATGTGATGAAATAAGAAAAGTGTGATATGGCAGTACTAGGCTGTATGCCGACAAAAGATGAGGAGATTCTTTATAAAATGATCAAACTGTGAGCCATAACTAATATATAAGTACATATGTATATTCATGAAATAAAACCCTAGCAATTGCCAGAGTTTGGTATGGAATGGCGGTGGCACTAACGAGTGCAGGGTTTGTGGAATGCACTGGTCATAGGCATGTAAGGACTAGAACCTTGTGTTATACTTATATGCGGCATGAAAAATGTACCAACCACTTGCTCGGTATGGGACGGGCACAACATAGTAGCTTTCTCAGTATTAGCTTTTCCCTGCAATGGTTGTCGGTCTGGTTTCTCGAGAGGAAACTAGTGGGCCACAGAGGGCCATGAGTGATGTGAGATCAGAAAAATAATGAGAGGATAAGGTGTAACAAGGAAGGCGCCATACTCCTGGATTTTGAGTCGTGCGCGGCTGAATCCACAGGCTATGTGTCTCACGGGACCATAGACCAAGGCTAGGTAGAATTGGCTATGGGGAGTACCCACAACGGTAATGAGGACTGAAATGTCTATTTACCGGGTAGGGAATTGTTAATGCTAGGATTGCAAACTGTTGTGTGATCTCAGCCTTGTCACATGCGTAAAAGTCGCATGCAGAGGTCCCGACTTGAAAGCTAAGTGATCAGTGGATTAAAGTGGTACACCTTTGCAAAGTTAAAAACGTATTCGAATACTCCGAGCTTCCAGGTCTATAGGAGCCTGCGCGTGGTGGATCTTATCCACGTCAGTGTGACACAAGTATGTTTTCTAAATAAAATTGGCTAGACTTAGCTCATGTGTGCTTGACATGTGTTGTCATGAAATGAGGTGCTAACATGGGCAGACATGTGTTGTCGTGCTATGGTAGAACTTCTAAGAGTTTATACAAGATATTAATGGTATGTCATGATGAGCACTGCCATAAGTTTAGAAAGAGAAGAAGTATTTTGTAAACTTCCCTCCTTCCCTAATAGCATAGGTTCATATCATTTCTACTATATGTACATATTCTTATCTATGACTTGCGGAGTACGTAAGTGCTCACCCTTGCAATTCACTATCCAATAGATGGAATGTCCCTTTATCAAGACGAAGGCCTGGAGAACTTCTTGGATCTATCAAGGAATAGAGTCAATTCCACCCAAGTCCTGAAAAGTGTGGCTCTGCTTTCAACTTCTTGCTGTGGGGGTTCACTTAGCTTCTGACGAGTAGTTGTTCTTCTGCAACCAAACTAATTTATGCCGTGATGGCTTGTAATTTATTATGTTGTGATGAGGCCAGCTGGCCAGACTGCTCAATGCAATGTAAGTTAAACTGATGCAATATACTCATGTGTTTGACTCATCCTGGGAAGTCAAAAGGTATGGGATCAGCTATAGCGAGCTGGGTCCCCTACGGGAGTAGTCGTGGTCCCTTTGAAGGCGGGGAGTGACAAAATTGTGGTATCATAGCAGTACAAGAACTTGACTGTAGGGTGACACCATTAGGAATTGGCTGCGCCAGGATGGCGTAATTTATCTAAAAACTATTTCTCCAAAAACCCTATTTTTATAAAAGGGAACTTTGTAGCTTTTAGAAATTTTGATTTCAAAAAAATCTTATTTGGTTTTTCTAAAATTTTGGTGAGAGCACATTTTGCTTCCATCGAGAGCATTGGGGGTTGGGCTACGTTACTTCGGCACATAGTCCAGTTCTTGGGGATAGAACTTGTTCGAGTAGTTAGACGACCGTTAAGGGGGTTTAGCCGGGAGATGGTGTAGATAAGAGCTGGTGAATGCTCTTGGTAGCTTTTGTGCTTCGCCGTTGCTTTTCCAATGGTTAACCTGTGTATTATGGCTAGAAGCCTAAGTATTTTATGCATTAATATAGCTGCATTAATTTCTGCAATAGCGTCTTAGTTATCTCTTAGTTAGTTTAGATCTACCTGGATTCCCTTCAGAGCCACCATGGTCGACACAAGGAGAAGGTCCCAGAATAGCCAAGTAGAAAGAGAGCAAAGTCCGCAAGAAGAAGATCCTATGAGGAGAGGATCCTTATTTCGACAAGGAGCCCAGAGTTCCAACCCGTCTCAAGAAGAGCAGCCAAGTTTGCAAGAAATCCTTTTGTCTATGGAGTAAAACCATCAGGAAGCCCAGACAGCCAATACCCAGCTGCTAGCCCAAATAGTTCAGAGACTGCCTCCCAGAGCCACAGAAAGAACTACCATAGGCGCCAGAATGACAGACTCCCAGAAAACTTGTTCCCCGACATTTTCAAGCGCGATCGACCACATGATCACCAATGATTGATTAAGGGATATAAAGAGGAAACTAGACACAGTCCGATGTAGCAACCGAGAGATGGTTCTGTTTGGATCCCATCAGTTAGCAGGAGCTGTAGCCGTATGGTGGATGAATTACCAAGAGACTCACCTGGACAAAGATAACATTTCTTGAATGGAATTCAAGGAACAATTCCAGAAGTTTCACATACCCACCGATGTCATAGCTACCAAACGCCGGGAATTTTGAAACCTGATTCAAGAAAACAAGACCATCACAGAGTGTCTGCACTAATCCAACCATCTAACTCGATCTGTCAAGATTTAACCTTCAGTATAGAAGAGGTAGAATTCGCAGCAAGTTTGTTGGTATTAGAGCTACAAGGTCTAGACGTTATATTGGGCATAGATTGGTTGTCCCAACATAAAGGTCTAGTAGACTGTAAGGAGAAAACCATAAGCCTTGTCAGAAACCAAGGGGAGAAAGTTTTATTCTATGCGGAAAGATCGTCAGCCAAGCAACCGCTAGGATCTATTCAAGCACTACAGAAGTTATGCCTGGAAGAAGTACCCATAGTGCAACTATACCCCGATGTGTTTCCAGAAGAACTTCCGAGAATGATACCCGATAGGAATATCGAGTTTCTCTATTGAGCTTAAATCAGGAGCGGCACCCATAGCAAAATGACCTTATCTGATGCCAGTCACAAATTGGAAAGAGCTCAAGAGTCAATTGGAAGATTTAGAAAACAAAGGATTCATCAGACCCAGTGCTTCATCATGGGGAGCCCAGTATTGTTTGTGAGAAAGAAGGATGGAGCTCTACTGATGTGCGTGGATTATCGAGCCTTAAATGAGGTGACCATAAAGAACAAGTGTCCATTGCCGAGGATCGATGACTTGTTTGACCAACTTCAAGGGGCTAAGGTATTTTCCAAAATAGACTTGAAGTCTGGATGCCATCAATTGAACATCAAGGAAGAAGATATACCAAAGGCCGCCTTCACTACCAGATATGGATTGTATGAGTTTACAGTAGTACCACTTGGCTTGACCAATGCCCCAGCCGCTTTCATGAACGTCATGAACAGCACGTTTATGGATTTTCTAGACCAGTTTGTCATGGTGTTCATAGATGACATTCTGATATACTCCAAGAGCCTGGAGGAGCATGAGCAACATCTGCACCTAGTCTTAGGAAGACTACAATTTTATGCCAAGTTTGACAAATGTGAATTTTGGATAACGAGAATTGCATTTCTTGGACATGTCTTAACGGAAGAAGGAATTTCGGTGGATTCAAGCTAAGATTACTGCAATCAAAGAGTGGAAACAGCCCACTACCGTTCTAGAAATTAGAAGTTTTTTGGGTTTAAGAGACTACTATAGGAGATTCATTGAAGGATTCTGCCAAATTGCCAAACTTCTCACTAACCTGCTAAAGAAGGACGTTGAATTTGAATGGACCGCCAAGTGCGAAGAAAGCTTTCAGAAGCTAAAACAGAAATTGGCAAAACACCAGTCCTCACCTTGCCAGATAGCAAGGAAGACTTTGTAGTTTATCGTGATGCTTCGAAGCAAGGGATAGGCTGTGTGTTGATGCAGAAAGGCCAAGTAGTGACTTATGCTTCATGTCAACTGAAGCCACATGAGGAGAATTATCCCACGCATGACTTGGAATTAGCAGCAGTAGTTCATGCGTTGAAAATATGTCGACACCATTTAATTGGAAACAAGTGTGAAATCTACACTGGTCATAAGAGCCTCAAGGACATTCTCACAAAAGCATAGCTCAACATGCGTCAACAACGATAACTAGAATTGATCAAGGACTATGATCTCATTATTCATTGCCATCTAGGAAAGGCTGACATAGTAGCGGACGCCTTGAGCAGGAAGGCTTAAAGCTTACAGGGAAGAGTCATGCCAAGTAATCCATACTTCCAGCAAGAGATACAAGATCTTTAGGTGGAAATGATATCGCAAGGGACGTTAACCACCTTGGTAATAGAACCCCAACTCGAAAAATAGATAAGGAATGCCCAGAAAGAGGATAAAGAGATTTGCAACATTAAGAGCCGAATCAAGTTGGGAAGGGCCCAGGATTTACTAAAATCAACAAGCAGGAAATTTTATGGTATCGAGGAAGGATCTGTGTTCCCCAAAGCGCAGACCTTAAGGAATCAATTCTCCATGAGGCACATAAAACCCCATGCTCAATACACCTGGGTAGCACTAAAATGTACCAGAACTTGAAAAATCAGTTTTGGTGAGATAATATGAAGAAAGAGATCGGAGAATACATTGCAAACTACGATACTTGTCAGCGAATTAAAGCAAAACATTAGAAGATAGCCGGGAAGTTACAACTTTTGTCAGTACCACTATGGAAATGAGAAGAGATCAGAATGGATTTATCACAGGACTCCCAAAAACTCAAGAAGGATATGACTCCATATGGGTCATCATTGACAGACTCACCAAAGTAGCACACTTCATCCTAGTTAAAAAGAACTATGACGGGAGTAAATTAACTGAGTTGTATGTGCAAAGAATGGTGACACTGCATGGTACCCCTGAGAAGATCGTTTCAGATAGTGGAGCACAGTTTAGATCAAAATTTTGGAGCACTAAGAACTCAATTGAATTTTTGCACTGCATATCACCCTCCGACAGGAGGATAGACAGAAACAGTAAATCAGATTTTGGAAGATTTTCTAAGAGCTTGCATGCTAGATTATGGAACATCATGGGATAAATGCTTGCCACTTGCAGAATTTGCTTACAACAATGGCTATCAGTCTAGTTTACACATGGCACCGTTTGCAGCTGTATAGGAGTGAAGAAGATTAAGTTATGCAAGTTTCAGTGCGGAAACCATTCAGAATGAAAAGCCACTTGAGAGAAAGAAGAAGGTCGTCAACGAGAGTACCCCCCCCCCATTATCTTTTCTTGTCTTAGGTAAATCTCGGGACGAGATTTCTTTAAGGAGGGTAGATTTGTAACACCCTAGTTTTGGGGGTGAAAATTTCTTTTCATGAAAATCATGCATGCATGTATCTCTTTAGAAGTTGCAAGATCAGTTCAATTCTAATCTATCCTAAGCCCCAAAAATACCAAAATCTATCCTGAAGATCCAAATCAAGATCAGGTTATCCAGATATAATGTACTATCTATCCTGAGTATAAAAGCCTTCAGAAGTTAGATCAAATTCAATCTCTAACTCCCAGAATTATCAACCTCTTTCTGTTTTCAAAAACAGAATCAATTCAATATCCTAATTACCCTAAATACCCTGAGTTTCAGAATTCAGATTTAACCAAATCTTAACCTAATCTAGACCAGATTATTCTTGGATTGCAATCATGGGTGAGCCAATACCTTAATCCAAAAAGTTGGCAACCAGATTCCATCATTTAAGCCCTTTTCACAAGTCAGTCCAAATTGTATCGCAGATTAGTCCTTTTCTGATTTCCCAGAGCCCAAAAAGGCTAAAAGCCACAAATCAGCTCCAAATCTCAATTTGATTCAGGGAATACCTCCCAAATGCTATTCAATACAAGATCTCATTTTGTCAGAACATCAAAATCTCACCCTAAGTCTCAGATTTTCAGATCTCGACAAAACTTAGATTTGAGATACCCTAAATACATCAAATTTGATCAAAAGTTCCCAGATTTTATCAGATCTTCTCTCAAATCATCCTTTGAATAAAGTTCTTCAAATCTGTGAAGTCAAAATTAGCCCAAACTACTAAATTCTCAGAAATTACGAATAGGTCCAAATTCAAAACCAAATCCTTGCATTTCAGTCCCTGAGCCTTTTCGACCAGGTCCGGCTGCTGTTTCGACCAGAGCAGCCACGACCAGGAGCGGTGCCATTTTTGACCTCAGGCCCAGCCGCGACTAGGAGCACAACTGCACCGCGAACTTTACCGCCGGTGGAGCTCCGCCATTGTCAGCTTCGGCACAACCTCATCGCAACCTCACCCTTGGAATTCACTATCCAATAGATGGAATGCCCCTTGATCAAGACGAAGGCCTGGAGAACTTCATGGATCTATCAAGGAAGAGAGTCAATTCCACCCAAGTCCTGAAAAGTGTTGCTATGCTTTCAATTTCTTGGTGTGGGCGTTCACTTAGCTTCTGACGAGTAGTTGTTCTTCTGCAACCAAACTTATTTATGCCGTGATGGCTTGTAATTTATTATGTTGTAATGAGGTCAGCTGGCCATACTGCTCAATGTAATGTAAGTTAAACTGATGCAATATACTCCTGTGTTTGACTCATCCTGGGAAGTCAAAAGGTATGGGATCAGCTATAGTGAGCTAGGTCCCCCACGGGAGTAGTCGTGGTCCCTTTGAAGGCGGAGTGTGACATCTGTTCTAGAGGAATCAAGGCTAATCCCAAAAAAATCAGGGCCATTGAGCAAATGAGGTCTGCTTCGACCTTGAAGGATGTCCAGTGTCTGGCGGGTCGCATGGCGGCTTTAAGTCGATTTATATCGCAACTAGGCGAGAGGGGATTACCATTTTTGAAAGCTCTTCAAAAACACCATGGTTTTACCTGGTTGGATGAAGCCGAGAAAGCATTCTAGGAGGTTAAAGCATACTTATCCAGTCCGCCAGTTTTGGTTTCTCTGATCACAGGGGAACTACTACTTCTTTACTTGGCGGCCACACCTCATGCGGTCAGCGCGGTTCTGATCTCAAGAAGAGAAGGTGTGGAACAGCCCGTCTATTACGTAAGCGAGGTACTTCATGGCCCTAAGGAACTTTACCTTGAGGTCCAGAAGATACTTTACGCGCTACTGATGGCTTCCCGCAAGCTACGACATTACTTTCAGGCACATAAAATTACAGTGCCCTCGTCCTTCCCTTTGGGAGATATTATCCGAAACCCAGAGAAATCTGGTCGAATCGCGAAGTGGACTATGAAACTTGGAGCATTTGACATCCATTTCACCCCTCGCACGGCGGTGAAGTCTCAAATCCTTGCAGACTTTGTGGTCGAGTGGACTAACCCTGACCCACCTATGCAGGAATCTAAAGACTTATCATGCACCAACCACTGGATGATGTATGTTGACGTCTCTCGCAGTTTTCAACACTTGAGGGCTGGAGTGGTCTTAGTCACACCATAGGGCGACCAACTCAAGTATGTCATTCAATTGCATTTTGTTGCGACTAACAACGTAGCAGACTATGAAGGTCTTATTGCAGGGCTCCGGGCAGCAAAATTCCTCGGAGTCCATCGATTAGTGGTGAGGGGAGACTCACAGCTGGTCGTAAACCAGGTAAACAAGTAGTACAGCACCTCTGATGAGACAATGGCTCATTACCTGAGGGAAGTGAGGAGATTAGAAAAACACTTCAGTCACTTTGAAGTCCAATTCATCCCGCAAAAGGACAATATTCTCACAGACCAATTACTTAAAATTGGATCCTCACATACATCTGCTCCGGCAGGAGTGTTCGTTGAACACTTAGAACATCCTTCAATCATGACTACAATCGAAGATGACCAGGTGACAATCTTCGTTACCAACCTTGGACAAGAAGTAGATTGGACCCATCCATTGAGGATCTATCTCAAACATGGGACCTTGCCCAAGGATGAAACCGAAAGCGATCGGTTGATTCGAAAAGCGCGCCTATACAAACTTATAGAAGGGGTTTTGTATAGGATGGGTACTCAAGGAGTATTCATGTGTTGTATTTCTCAAGAGGAAGGTTGTCGCGCCCCGAGAGTGGGACAACGACTACTCCTGTAGAGACCTAGCTCGCTGCAGCTAGTCTCAAACCACAACCCTTTGACTTCCCAGGATGAGTCAAACACAGGAGTATATTACATTGCAACAGAGTACTTACAAAATATTAAGCAGTGTGGCCTGCTGGCCTTAATATTACATAAAGAGGATTACAATGCCTACAAGGCATTCAGGGTTTAGCAAAATGTTTAACTACGCAGCAGAAGATAGGTGACCCTCCCACAAAAGAAGTTGACGGCAGAACAACACACTTCAGGGTTCTGGCCGAACTGATTCTCCTCCTTCTGGATCCACGTAGTACTCCGTGCCATCATCTTGATCAAGGTAAGCTCCATCTATTGAGTTGAATATTGCAAGGGTGAGCACTTACGTACTCAGCAAGTCATAGGTAAGAGTAGATACATATAGTAGTGATGATATGAACCTAGACTAGTCAAGAATTATGGATATTTGTAAAATAATCTTTTCCTTTCTCATCTCATCTTATGGCAGCACTTTTCATAATATAACAGCATCATTCATGTTCACTAGATTATAGCACTACCGCGACACGTCGACACACGACAGCCCACGGCAGCACTCCTTATCATGACAACACATGTCATTTGGGTAATCTTGATTAAACATATTTTATTTAGAAAATAGTACTTGTGTCACACCCCGTGGATTTAATCCACCGCAGCAGACTCCTATAAACCCGGGAGCTCGGAGTATTCGAATACGTTTTTAACTCTGCAGAGAGGTACCAATTTACCCACAAGATATTCCACTTTCAAGCCTTTCCTATCATAACAAAATGATTGGACCCCTGACTCACTTCATACTGTGAGCGGCAAGGTGGAAATAACAAGAACTTTTGTTATGTTTTACTCACAATTCACCCCCGACCCTGTGGCTCTCAGCGAGGCACAGTTGTGGCAGGTTGTATCCAAACCTCCACCCCATTGCTTATTCCCATTACTGGGTCAGCGTGCTTGATCACCTTCAGTGATATGTGTGGGAGCCGCGCTCCGTGTTTATCGTGCATCACTACACATATCATGCGGGGGTTTCATGTGCGATCCACATAATTACTTGTTCAGGCCTGTCCCATACCAGGCTTGCGGTTAGCACGTTATTCATGCCACTAGACGCACAACACAAGGTTCTAGTCCTTATATGCCAATGACCAGACCATCCGCAACCCTGCACCTTCAGTGCCTGCATTCCTTTGCAGTCTAGCACCTCCAGTGCTACAGCCATCCATACCATTTTTCTGGTCACGGCTAGGGGTTTTATTTCATGAATATAAGTATATACATACATATAATAGTTCATGGCTCAAAACTTGTTTATTTCACATTTCACAGATAACCAGTCTAGTACTGCCAATTCATAAATCAACCATTCTCAATCTTTCACATGCAATATTGCCTATATTCAAGGTTATATTATAGCAACATTTAAAATATAGGTTCAAGATGACCAAGGATATGACTTGCCTTCCGCGTCGTAAAATACAGCAGTCGATGACGGGTCAACAGCAAAATCTTCAAAGTCAGCTTCTGAATCTGCTCGACGACAAACAAACACACAATGATTACTTATAACATTTAAAATGTTTTTATGATTTATATGTAGAAATGCTCAACAAGAATGATTGAACTAAACTGGTGATAATTTGAACTGCAAACTGAACTGAGTCGAGATTCTAGGGTTTCAAGGAATTTGGGCTAAGGATGGTGATTAGATAATCTTAGGGTTTCAGGATTGCAATAGGGATAACAATTTTGTGGCTGGTTTAATCAAAACAGCGAATGTCAACAGATCGACATTCGGATCAAAGTTTGGACATAGCTTTAAGAGAAGCTAGAGTGCTTATCTCAAGTTGTGGTAGTAGAAGAAAATGTAGATCACAACTCTACAAATTCAGTGGACAAAGTGGTTTTCAAATTACACAACCAGAAGTGGGTAAACAAGGTCAATGCCACTGGCTGACAA
This sequence comes from Pharus latifolius, assembly GCA_019359835.1. NCBI lineage: Eukaryota > Viridiplantae > Streptophyta > Magnoliopsida > Poales > Poaceae > Pharus > Pharus latifolius. The sequence goes on from CM033322.1 coordinate 64,052,647, forward strand.
GCTCTGGCATAGAGCTGACAATGCCAAAAACTAGGGCTTAGCATAACTTTTGATCTGGAGCTCCAAATGATGCACCACTTTGTGTGGGAGGTAGGCTTGAGTAACAGGAACAATTAAGTCAACAGGATCTAGGGCAAGAAATGGCTGGAAAGCAAGAAATTTGATGATGAACAGAGATGAACTGGCTGCACTAGATCAGTTCTGGACAAAAACTTGGCAAAGCTATAACTTTTGATCTAGGCTGATTTAGATGTCGGGCTAGAAGACAAAAATGCTCAGGAGGCTAGGGCACATCTAAATGACAAGGTGATTTGGGTTGAAACGGCCGAGAACACTTTTCCGGTGATCGGCGCCAGAGAAGAAACACTGGATTTGGGCATTTCCAACACAAGCCGATTGAACTCGATTCCTTGCTCTAGGAGTGATAGAAGGGTATGAGTAAGCTACTGGCGACGTCAATTTGGCCGGAGGATCGCCGGTGTGGCTTGGCGACGAGAGCCAGCAACTGATAAATTGCAAAATCGGGGATAGCTTCAAATTGGGATCAATTGATTGTTCTAAGTTCACAGCCATGCTTGATTTAGCTTACTGATCAAATTTGATTACAGATACGAGAGCTAATTTGGAGTAATTCGAGCTACATTGCCGGAACAGGGCATTCTTCGACTTTCAGCCATTTCCGGCGATCACCGGTGTTAGAGTCCACCGGAGAGCAATTAGATGTTACAGTACAATCAGGAGGATGAGAGGTACTCACTGCTAGCTTCAATTTGGCAGGAGATGCAGTGAAGTGAGCTGGCACCGTGAGCTTCCTCGACGGCTCGCCGGAGAAGATGACTGGAACAGCGAGAGTTGGAATTTAGCTGGTTTCTGGTGAAGTATGGAGAAGCTGCTGCACACAGTAGGGTTTAAATAGACCAGGCGAAGATTGCGAAGAGGGGACAGTGAAGTAATTGGCAGCCGGTGACTTGACTGGTTGCGTGCAGGAGCAATAGCGGCGAAGAAACAGTAAGGGCGGTGATGCGACGGCGACAAGCTTTCAGCTGATCGCAATGTCGCCTCATCGGGACCTGGCAAAGCTTGTAGCAAGCGGTGGCGACAAGTACTGGCGCGGCGAGGCTACGTGGCGATGGATTGCTGACAAAAGCCGTTGATCGCGTGCGGGAGCAAGCGCTGGTCGTCGACGTAGCAGCGGCCTTGCCACGGCATCAGCTGGAGCGAGGACACGTGCGCACTGGCATGCACGGTCACAAGTGCGGCGAAGCTTCACCGGCGGCGAGCAACCACGGCGCAAAGAAACCACGGCGAGCCCTGGTCGTGTACAGCAGTTGACCTGGTCGAATGCTTGCTGCTGTCCTGGTCGAATTAGGGGCCTGATTGCAATACTTGATTTCTTGATTTGGACTAAAATGTAAATCTGGAGATTTGGAAGGTTTAAACTGAAATTGATTTCACTAATCTGGTAGATTATATTCAACAAGGTATTTGGCAAAGATGGTTGATAAAATTTGACACATTTGAATAGTTTTTGATACAAACTGAAAATAGGGTAATTTAGGGTAAAATAAGATTTAAGTTTTATCGATTTCGAATTCTGGCATTTAGGGTTCGATTTTGATATCTGCACAGAAGAGAAACTTGTGGCAAATAGCATTTTGAGAAGATTTGCCAAAGAAATTCTGAATTTGGAGTTAATCTGGAGATTTTATCCTTTTTGGGTTTTCAGATATCAGATAAGGGCTAATTTGCAATAACTCTTAGACTGATTTGTGAAAAGAGTCTAGATGGTGAAATTTGGCTGTCAACTTTTTAGATTAAGGTATTGACATACCCATGATCATATTCCAGGAATAATCTGGTCTGAACTTGGTCAAGATTTTGATTAAATCTGTATTTCTGAAACTTAGGGTATTTGGGTAATATAAGGTATTTCTGTTTTCGAAAACAGAAGAAGTTGATAATTCTGGGAGTTAGAGATAGAATTGGATCTGGGTTCTGAAGGCTTTTAGATTCAGGATAACTAATAGATCACATCTGAACAATCTGATCTTGATTCGAACTCACAGGATAGATTTTGAAGATTTTAGGGCTTGAGATAGATACTGATCTGGCTATTACTACAGATACATGCATGCATGCTATTGATGAAAAAGGAAATTTTCACCCCTAACTCAGGGTGTTACAAAGGTATGTCCCTCTTGAAAGAAATTCATGACGGTGTGTGTGGTGTGCACACGTCATTTCGCACACTAGTCGGGAAAGCTTTCCGACAGGGTTTTTATTGGCCTTCGGCACTCGATGATGCCAAATACTTGGTCAAGACATGCCCCCAGTGTCAATTTCGTGCAATACAGGTTCATCGGCCCGCATATGCCTTGCAAACTATCCCTTTAACGTGGCCCTTTGCGGTCTGGGGGATAGACATTGTGGGACCTATGCCAGAGGTGGTCAATGGTTACAAATCCCTGTTCGTAGCAATTGACACGTTTACAAAGTGGATCAAGGCTGAACCAGTCTGTAATATCACCACTGCTGTGGCACAGAAGTTCTTTCATAAGAACATCATCACTCGATTTGGTGTTCCAAGTCGACTGACAACGGTTCCTAGTTCGCTAGCGGTCTCTTTCTAGACTATTGCGACAATATTGGAACCAAGATGTGCTTTGCTTTTGTAGCTCATCGACAAAGCAATGGTGCCGTCGAACGCGCCAATGGGCAGATACTACAAGGCATCAAGAAACGTGTTTTCGATTACCTTAAGGTGCGTCCGAAGGCATGGGTAGATGAACTCTACTCCGTTCTGTGGGCACTACGTACTACCTGTAGTCGAGCTACTGGTGAGACACCTTTCCAATTGGTATACGGCGCCGAGGCTGTGTTACTTAAGAAAATTGGTGTTGGTTCTGTCTAAACAGATCAATTCGACCAGATTGATTAGATCGAACAACGAACTCAGGATTTAACCTTCCTCGGAGAAAAGAGTGATCAAGCACTGATAAGGTCGGCAGTATATTTGCAAGCTTTGCGAAAATATCACAGCAAGAGGGTGCGGCCGCGTAGTCTTCACGTGGGTGACTTGGTTTTAAGAAAAATACAAAACCAGTCTAACCGCAATAAGTTCTCTCCTCAGTGGGAAGGCCCTTACATTGTTGTTTCAGTACCGCGACCAGGATCGGCTCGGTTAGCAATGGAGGACGGCAGAATCTTGTCCAATACTTGGAACATCGATCAACTACACAAGTTCTACGTGTGAGTTCTCCAATCTTTTTTCCTGTTCAACTAGCATGGTTTAGCAAAAATCTTGTGTACTTTCATTTCACTCGTGTTATGTTCGTTTCTTTGCCATACCTATAACGAACCTTGCTCGTGGGCTGATCGCCGATGACCATCTTGCTACAATATCCTAACCGGATTCGTTGGCCGATCTCATGGTCGCATCCAAATAAGACATCCTTCAATAAGCTATTTCTCAACGCACACGGGACTTACTGGCATGTTCCTGATCATTCGAGTGCCAGCCATTTCGTAATAAGGCTGGGTGTTGTATTAAGGTCAGTATCGGTATGATCAAATGATTATGTCTAAGTTAAAGCAGTTCTTAGATATTCATAACGCTCATATTTTTTCCTGAGATTACAATACTAGGTCTTCAGTACTTATGATCTCAGGAGGGGGCTAAGGGAATATGCTCATAACATGAAGTGAAGGGAAGTACTTTTTTTTTTTTCAAAATTTAAGGCATGCATTTGCATTGTATAATTACATGATTGTAGGTACAAAAATTTGGTACATTAACAATTAAGATAAGCTGAGTTCTTTCAAGAGGTTTTCGATCAAAGGCCGGACCTCCTCCATGATGGCCTCAAGTTGATCTTCACTCTCGATTCCTGCATCTCCGACCACTGGTTTCAAATCAAGATCAGGGCCGTGGTGAAAACGGAGTCTGCAAAGAATGGCGGAGGCTATAGATTGTACTTTTTTCCTCATCACCTCTTCCTGTCGCCTCGTATCTTCATGAAGATATTCGAGAAGTGATTCAGCCTGAGTCGCAACCAAAGTGGCTAACTCGCCAAAGCTAGGATTGATCTTTTGAGATTCGACCACATCAGCTTTGAGCAGAGTTGCCACCGTCTTCAGCTTTTCAAAGACAAAAGATTGAACATTGCTACCGGATGCAATTGTTGCTCTCAAACTTTCGTTCTCTGTGCAGACAATATCAATCTTCGAGCTTTGAGCTCGATGGTCACCTGAAGATCGTTCTTTTCTCTTGAAAGAAGGTTTATTTGATCCTCTTATGCTGCATGAACACGGCAGATGATTCTTTCAGCAGTTCATGTAACGAAATAATGCTTTATGGTCGAAAGTAGACTTTCAAGAGAGCTTTAGCTGCACTTCGCGAAGTTCCCTCTCTAGAGAAGAACATCTTGCGACTATAACTTCTTGATTCTCTCGATCAACCATGCTCTTATTCATAAAGGCATTTTCTTTGTAACAAGAAGGACGATCAGCTACGCTTAAATACGGATTCAAGTTAACACGAATAAAGAGCACCACACTTACTGTTGTAGCCGGCTAATCTCCCGTTGTGCGACCTCGACATGCTTTGCTATAGCCACCGACTTGGTTGCCACTCGGGTCAAGTCCAGAAACATGATAAGGAATTGCTCTTAAAACTTGGATATTCCTAAATTTTTGCGAGCTCGAGAATAATAAAAAGAGTTTTTTCTGTACCTCTACGTAATCGCTGAATGAGCTGCTCTCAACATCAGCGTGGGGTCGAGCCTCAAGACTTGCCGTGTCCACGGCAGGGGAAGTAGATGATCTTTCCTGTTGATCCCCCTATGGGACCCTCATTTGAGGAATCACGTGGCAACCGCCCAGGTGGATTGCGCACAGATAGGTTCATCACAACAAGCTCACAACAAGCGGAAAGCAGTAATTGCATAAAACATAAGTAAACAGGTACGAGGTCACAGGGACCAATATTACATTAACATAGCACCCAGAATGACGCTACTTAGAGTTGCTATGAAAATAACAAGTTTATCCATACAAGAGTCGGTATTGAGATACCGAACACACAAAACAAAGCATACAGCAACAACGAAGATCTTCACTTCTGGTGGCAACGGTTCTGGTAGGGCTTTCTCCACATCGGACTCAACTCGGCGTGAGACCCTCCTAGAACTCTGAATCATCTAGGGTGTTCCCATCTTTTGCTTCATCCTCATAACCAAATGAATCGGGATCGGCAAATCCCTCTTCTGAATTGCTTGTAAAGGGAAGGGTGAGCGTGCTTTGACACAATGCTCAGCAAGTCTTTTACTTAGAAATGCAATTATATAGATGAGGAGTGATCAAGAAAAGGGGTTAAGTCTTATAATCATAAATAGTATAGATTTCAATTATTTGATCTCTCAAATAAGGGTTTTATTTTCAACAGCGGGGTTTTGGAAATCTTATATAGGCTTTAAGAAAACATTGTGGATGGCGGTCCTCCATGATCCACCATTTTGAATTAAACATATTATGAAAGCCTTTCCCAAATTTTACTTGTGTTGAACCACATGGATAAATCCACCGCGAACATACTCCATGACCTGGGAGTACAGAGTATCTGATACTTTTCTTACGCTTTGCAAAGGTGTACCTCTTTTTAAATCCACTTCTTCACTTCACTTTCAAGTCGGGCCAACTCCATGCGACTTATACGCATGTGACAAGGCCGAGATCACACAACGCTTTTGCAGTCTAGCATTAACAGTATCCCTACCCGGTAAATAGACAATTAAGTCTCAAGTACCGTTGTGGGTCCTCCCCACTACCTTACTTCCTAGCCTTGGCCTATGTTCCCGCAGGACACATAGCCTTTCTTGATTACAGTCGCGCACGACTTAATCAGGCGTAGGGTGACTTCCTTCTTTCCACCTTTTCCTCTCATAATTTTTCTGAACTCACATCACTTATGGACGAACTGCGCCCAACTAGTTTCCACGCGAGAAACCAGACCGACAAACCATGTAGGGAACTGCTAATACCAAAAAGCTACTAAATCGTGCCTGTCCCATACCAGGCAAGTGGTTGGTACATTTTTCATGCCGCATAGAGGCACAACACAAGGTTCTAGTCCTTATGAATTAATAGTGAGGAGACTTTCACATTCCCTGGTGCGCACCGCACCCTCACCATACAAACCATCCTCACTATTAATACTAATTTCACATTTTCTTTCAGAAAAGGGGTTTCAAATTCATTTCTCACATATTAGCCATTTCACACCCAACATGTACATTTAAATAAGAGTAGAGTTTAAACATAGCATCCTAGGGTGACAAGGTTGCATGATGATTCAATCTCAAAAAGGGGGTTTCCACATGAGACTTGGGTCATATCTATTCACATGTTTCTAAACATAGTTTTTATCAAATACTCAGCATGCATATATCTTTAAAACAGTTAATCTACTTTATATCAAAATACTAGGTGAGATATGATCAAGGGTGGTGACTTGCCTTGCCAAGTTGGGTCTAAGAAATCTGTTGGGTCTTCGAATGTTCCTTCCAAATCTTCTGACATCTCTCTTTCTTTCATCTGTTTTCGTTTCTTATTCATTCAATTTAGTCTAGTTCTTCACGTTTTGCTTCTCTAGTCCCTGTGGAAAGAATGACTAGAATACTCGCCTACTGCATCGTCCTCGTTCTATTGCGAGACGGTCTAGGCCGGTATCAATTTTTGGCGCCGTTGCCGGGGACTAGATGAAAGTGAATGTGTTTAACTAGATTAAATCATTTTGTTTTTGTTTTTGTTTTTGGTTTTTGTTTGCATCTTTTCCCGCCCCCTTTTCCCTCCCAGTTCTTTTATTTCTAGCACTTCCTCTTGTCCTTTTCTCGTTGATTGATTTTTGTTGATTGAGGATATGGATGGTTCGCAGTCTTTTTGTGATGCATGTGACAATCTCAGTGCTAAACTAGATGATTTGCCTCGTCAGATGGATAAAGCCCTTCGTGGATTATTTTCTCATATTAGTGTTGCTCCTATATGTTCTATTTGCGGTTTTCGAGGTCATTCGCCCGCCGCTTGTCGGCGTGGTCGAGCATCCACTATATATCATCCTGGATGGCCTGCATACCCAAATTCATCATATAGGAACAACCACCCTGTTATCTCATCATTTTCTCCTAGTCATCTTTCGCAGGGTTTTAGGTACGGAGTGCAGCTTCCATGTACATCACATCAGGCTCCGTACTTGTCACATCAGCAGTGCTCACCACAGCCTCCTGCATACGAGGACACATCTAGGCTTGAGGAGATGTTTGAGCGTCATTTGGAAAAGATGAGCGAGTTTCTACATCCGCCACCACAGTCGCCTCCCGAAGTTGAGGATACATCTAGACTTGAGGCACTGATGGAGGGCTTGGTTAAGCAATCTGAGCGACTCATGACCCAGCATTCAAGGGATGTGGAATTATTGCGGACTGAGATGCAAGGTGTGCGATCTTGCATAGCTGAGTTCAGAGGATATCGAGATCCAGTCCACATCTTGCCATCTCAAGTACCCGCATTTGAGGCCATCACATCTCCGTCGAGTGTCCCTGAGCCCACCCATGAGATGTATCTTGGAGACCCTCGCGGAGAGACCACAGTATTGAACGACGAGCTTCGACCCGATCTTCTTTCTTCGACGTCGCATCAATCACCTCCGCCTCCTATTGATTTGATCATGTTTGATGATGATGATGGAGAGCTTATTTTCCAGACACCTCTGCGTCCATTCGGGCCATTTTCTTTTGATGATCCATTGGCAGACGGACCAGAGATGGAGAGTGTCAGTTTCGATGTTGCAGACCTTCTGGACTACTCCCTGAGCCACGAGATCGAGAGGGAGACATTCTCATTTGCTGATGAGGGACTTCTTTCTGACATAGGGGAGTCCATTCATCCTGATCTACCAGACCCGACCCCCATGGAGGTCCTTCCTACCCCAGACTTCACGCCATCCACTATTCAGGTAGACTCAAAACCCCTCTCGTATCATTATGAGTTGTCTAGTTCTGACGAGGTTATTCATATTCCTTTGAGTTGTCATTCATCCTGCATCGATATATGCCATCCTCATGATATGTATAGTCAGTCGATCTACGAGAAAGGATTTTCGTCAGCTGACCTTCTGGAGGGCCTTGTCCCTACCATACACACGTGCTTGTTTGTTCTCGATCTTATTTGCAGGTTAGCACGTGTGGCTTCTCGACCGCGAGCAAACTTGCTCCGAGTCGACATTCCTTGGGATCCTGGTGGATTCCCAGGTATGCTGCTTTCGACAGTATGCTGCTTTCGACAGGAGGGTGGACGTGGAGCTTCTACTATGTCCCATGCTTGCCTCTCCACTCGCGCTTCAACGCTATATCCTTTGAGGGTCGAGCTTCCGACCAAAAAGAAGCGCTTTTCGGGAGGCAACCCGAGTGTTTTCTCTCTTTCTTTATTTTTGTTATTTATTTTCCTTTATTTTGTAGGATTGTTCTTAGTTTCTTCTTTGGTTGTTCTTTCAGGGCATCATCCTCATATGGCGGCTTGGCACATTTGGGATACTTTGGATGGCTCATCGCAGCGTCATCGTCTTCATCCTTGACCCGGTGAGCTATTGTGGACCTCTCATATGACCCTTGTGCATGAAATTTATTTTGTGTTCCCATCTCCATGTGTTCATCTCATGTTGTTGCATTGTGGATTATGCAACCATTTAAGCTTGGGGGGGGAATGCATTTTTTTGTTGTGCTGTAATTCTGAAAATCTGGGTCAAATTTTTCAAAATTGAGCTTCTATGCCCAAGTTTGTGCTTATGTATGAGATCTGTGGTATGTAATTGTTTATCTTATGTTGTGAATGATCTCTATCCAGCCTTGTGGGCTTGTTTATGTTGTGATATGACCTGTTGTTGTATACTTGTGTTGTTTGGATTGCAAGAAAAATCTAGAAAGGTCATGTCAAAATTTTCTGGAAATTCTAGACTTGTGCAGATTTGTATATATATGTGATTGTTGTGGTTATGACTAAATGTGCTTTTCATTTTGCGTTTCATTGTTCTCATTTGGCTTCTGGAGCCCTTTTGCATGTTGTGTTGAGTTGTATGCATGCATTAGTGGCTCGACAATCTATTGTAGGTTGAATTGTGATTAATCATCTTGTAATGGTACTAAAACTGCTTGTACTTAGTTTCGTTGTGGATATTGTGGAAATTCGAATGCTTACTAATATCTTTATTACCGCATTCTATCTTGTATACTGAAATGTCAATTGTGAACCTAATCTCTACACACATGTTTAGAACACGAGTCTCCTAAACAATCATATAACTTGTGTAAACCAGATTTGAAAAAAAAAAAAAAATCTTGCTAATAAGGTCGCAATTGTTCGTTTTCTACCTTGTAGACACTGCCAAATTTTCTTTTCTTTTGAATAAAAGCTCTTCTGCTTTGTTGCTCCTCTGAGTATTTGGTATGTAAGCATGGTTTGCACATTTTCAAATTTAATAGTGCACAAGCCTTCCTGCTACATTTTTTGACTCATGAGCATGTTTATAAACACTCTAGTGGACTACCTACCCTAGAGCGAAGTACGGAGAGATCCGCCTAAATAAGTCGAAGGGTAGAGACTTACATGTGCACCAGATTTTGTTTTTCAAATAAAGAGAGCTCAAAAATTAATAAGGTTGAACCTGCTTATTTGATATCTATGGAGACCGTAGTTCTTCGATGCCTGTGTATTGTTTATGCTCACTTTGAATTTCTATATACACGTTTGGATGTAGGTGGTATGAGTAGAATTAAGCATTCTTATTTCCTCCGTATCTAGAACTAAACTAGTTACTTGCAATTTCAGTGCAATTATTAGATGGTTGACCACTTGATACATATATTAGTTTGCCGAGCTTACTATACTCTGCATTTCACTCTTTCATGACATCTGTTTGCTTGCTTGACTCCTTGGATTTATTTCATGTCACATTGCTTAAGGACAAGCAAAGAATTAAGCTTGGGGGGATGATATTTACTCGATTTGCCTCATTGTTGTGTACATTTTCCCCATGCTTTTGCACATATTAGTCATATACCTCGGCATATATACCTAGATTATTCCAGATTAATTGCCAAATCGACCGGATTACTCGTTTTTCCAACTTTTATCACAGGTCGGCGAGGATTGAATGGATTTTCGGCTAGCGGACGTGCGTCCTCGACTTAATCTGGCCATCGGACGATTCCTGATGCAAGTGCGTGTTCTCGCGGACGCGTGGGAACTGACCGCACTGAAATCGGAGTCACCGGGAGCCCGGAATCCCAAACCCTAGCCACCAGGTCTATTCTGCAATTTCTGATAAATCCAGGGACCTAAGTGTAAAAGTGCCAAATTTCCCTTTCTTTTCCTTGCCGCCGGCCACTGAAGCATTCTTGAGCCCGGCATTTATTTTTTTTACTTCGTTCTTCTTCTTCCCCAAACCCCATCTCCACACCTCCGTCCACCTCGCCGCCGCCGGCCGGGCCATACGCCGGCGGTTCTCCATTCCCCTTCCTCCCCTTCTTCTTCCTTTTTCTTGTTTTCATCTTCTCCATTTCATCACTACAACTCCACCAAATCCACCACTTCAAGCCCCAAAGCCACTGGATCTACACCGGGCCGCCACACCGCCATCTTCCTCGGCCGGATCTGGCCGGATCCGAGTCCTGAGCCGGCGCCGCCCAAGCCGCCGGTCTCCTCTTCGTGCCGGCGCCTCCCCAAATCGCGCCCGATCCAGCCGCCCCTGCCGCCGATCTCGTCTCCTCTCACCGCGCCGCTCCTCCCTTCTCGGCCATCTCCACCATCCGGCGCCGGTCACTGATCCTCGTCCCCGTCACCAATTCGCCGCGCCACCACCTCTCCCTCGGCCTTCTTCGCGCCGCCGCAGCATCTCCTCTACACCGGGCATCCACACCGCCATCTCCCTCGAGCCGCAGCGCCGCCGCACGCCAAATCCGGCCGGATCTGGCCGATCTCGCTCCCGCGCGCCACCGCCCGTGCCGCACCTCCACACCGCTGCCGTCGATCTGCGCCTCCACTGCGCGCCACCGCCAACCCATCCCGACGCCGCAACCTCCACAGATCCGCACCTCCCGTCGCAATTTGGCTGCACCACCGCCTCGGATCCGGCGCCTCCCTCGAAGCCGCCGCACCAGAGCCGGCCCACTCCTGCGTCGCTCCCGCGCCGTCCACGAGCCGTGCGCCCTTGATCTCCACGGCGCCATCTTCACCTCCTCTACCGAGCCACGGCAACCAGTTCCTCTTCCTCCGAAGCCAAGAACTGCGACCTCAACAACTGCTTCGACTTCCTTCTTCTTCATCGACTTCTTCGGTGACAACCTTCTTCCCTCCATTTCTCTTCTTTCTCTCCTCTGTTTCCTGAGATGCTGTAAAGAACTGAATTCTTCTGTTATGTGATTGCTGTGAGTTGATGCAGATGAACAATTCATGTGTGAACCGATGAATGCATTTAAAGAATTGAATTGTTATTATCCATGCATGTTTGAGAGGAACTACTGCTCTTCTAAATTGATGAATTGGATTGTCTCGTGGGTTAACAACTGGTTTTAGATTGAACAGAAATGCATTTCGTTTTCATCTATCTGTGATGTAATGTGATATCTGTTGGGATGAATTGTTCCAATTGTGGATGAAGTTACATATCTGATTGAGTTGTACTGTTTTCTTTGAAATGTTGGATGGCTCAATTCTGTGGTAAACCTGCAGGACTCGACATGTTATAGTTTGTAAACTCTGCTGTGTTGTTTCAAAGGAACGGAATGCATGTATGTAGCAACTGCATTGAAACATAATTAGGAATCAGTCTCTAGTGTTCAGATGAGTTCAAACTTTCAATGATCAATTGTTAGTGTGAGTGTGATGGTTAAATGTTATGTTTGATGTGTCTGTCATGCTCAAATCTGTACAAACCTGTTGTTCAAAGTGGTTGTTTTGCATTGAATTGATGTGTTGAGAAATGAATTGCTAAATGCTTCTGGAGATTCATGTTGGAGATTCATGTTCTGATGAATTCCATTGCTGAGTGTCAATTCTAAACTTTAATAAACATATATTCAAACTGAGTATTGTTGAGTTGTTGCTTGTACTCCTTGATGGTTGTTAGGGGATTAATTGGTGTTAATTCTTTACGCACTCATTCGTTGATATCGTTGATGGACGTATTCCTTCTAGTCATATTCGCCTCCCCCTCGTGAGACTACTAGATGATTACGATTCCATCACTTGTACTCACGGATATGCGTACAGACTTAGCATTGATTGATAGTCGTGGTGCGATCACCTCTGTCTTTCTCTCTCTTTCTTCTGACATCTCTCTTTCTTTCATCTGTTTTCGTTTCTTATTCATTCAATTTAGTCTAGTTCTTCACGTTTTGCTTCTCTAGTCCCTGTGGAAAGAACGACTGGAATACTCGCCTACTGCATCGTCCTCGTTCTATTGCGAGACGGTCTAGGCCGGTATCAGATGTCCCTCCTTGAGACATTTGCAGGGTGAGTCCCCAACATCCCTCTTTGCGGGGGGGGGGGGACCCCTTGGTCTTCCTTCCAAAGGTCGTCCTCCTCTGCCCTTGCGTACTTTTCAAGTACGTTGAAGAGCTCGTCGGCGGAGGCGGGGCAGCTCCGGGAGAGCCTCCAATGGAGCTCCTCGGGGAGGTCCTGCTCTTGCACGCGTCGATGACTGTGGAGTCGGGGACGTGCGCCACCTTGCTCTTGACCTGAGCAAAGCACTTGAAGAAGCTTTGGATGGTCTCCCCCATCTTCTACCGAATGGTGTAGAGCTGCGACGAGTCCAGGGGACGCACATAGTTCCCCTGAAAGTTCACGCAGAACTCGCGCTTGAGCTGCGCGAAGGACTTGATGGAATCGGCCCTCAAGTTGTAAAACCATGAGCGGACGATCCCGGTGAGGTAGAGGGGGAAGACGTTGCATTGCACCGTCTCGTCCCCCCCGGCCGCTGAGATGGCTGTTGAGTACACCTGCACAAATTCATAAGGATCGGCCTCACCATTGTAGTTCTCGATGCGGGGCGGGCGATATGGCTTTGGCCACCGGACGCGTCGGAGCCGGCGGCACAAGGGCTGGTTGGCCCCCTCAACTCTCCGGGAAGGTTCCCAGTCGCTGTCCCCCCTTGCAGGGGAGACACGCTCGTTATCGGAGTTGGGGAGAGGCCCCAGCGGTCCGCCCGGATGGTGGCACGCGGGCAAGGCCCGGCGTCGGGCGTGTCTCCGGGGCCGTCCCGAGCGCGGTGGAGACCGCCGGCCCAGGAGCCGCTCCGGACGCACTGGCAACCATCCGCGGCGCGGAGCCAGGGAGAGCCACCGGTGCAGGGAAGGCACCCGGTGCGAGGTAAGGCCCTGGCGCAGGGAAGGCTCCTGGCGCGGCGACAACTCCCTGCGCGGGGTAAGGCCCCGGGGCGAGGAAGGCTCCAGGCGCGGGGACAGCTCCCGGCACAGGGTCAGCCCCCGGTGCGGTGAACATGCCCGGCGCCAGGAAGGCCGCCGGGTGTCCCACGAAAAATGGAGGCGGCAACCCCATAAATGGGAACGAGGGCGGATAAACGGGACTCGGAGGCCGCGCTAAGGCGCGCAACAACTCCTCCAAGGTGCGCTAGGCACGCAGTTGGCCTTCGACCAAAGCTTCGAGCAAGGTGTCCTAGGGAGCCAGGTGTGCCATCGGGGGGAGACTAGTCCCCACCGAGGCGGCCGTGGTCACCGGGATTGACCCGGAGGTCGGCCCACCGAAAGTAATTGGAAAGGTGAGAGGCGGTACCTAGGTCTGGCTGCCTCCGGCCGGAAGCGCCGGGGTAGTCGTGTCTCGAGGGGGTGGTAGCGGGTCACTGGGACCGGCGTCACCGGGTAGGGTGCGAGGTCCCGCAATCGCGGTCGCGGTCGCCGAGCTAGAAACGGGAACACCTCTGCCGAAGATTTCGGGAGAAGGTGGCACCTCTCTCCGGGTGTTCCCGGATGGTAGCGTCGCGATGGTGACGTCTTGCTAGGGCGGCGCCGGGTCGCTGGGATCGTAACCACCTGAAAGGGAGATAGCTTGAGCTCTCGTTCTTCGGGGAGCCATGGCGATTCATCACGAGTCCCCATGGACGACGCCAACTGTCGTGGTATAAAATATACCACCGGCAGATTTCACGGAGAGACTTGACACGTGAACAGCGGCACGAGCTGACTGAGTGACCGGTCACCACCTGCCGGGCAACGCAGCAATTGACACAGCAATTTTTATACACGTTCGGGTCCCGGTGGGGGCCCTAGTCCTGTCGGCACCCTCCGGACACAAGTCCGCTGGGGAGGAGCTCTCTCGGGGAGAGAGGTCTCCAGGGGAGCCTATTTTTTGAGTGTGTTGAAAATGATTGGAGTCTCCCTACAAATGACGTACAAGGGGGTATTTATAGGCCCCAAAACACGCAAAAGACCAAAAAGCCCTAGCTATGGCCGTTGGATCGAGGGGCGCTAGCGTCATTTCACCGGCCGAAGGGCTTAGATGCCTGACAAGTGTCCTCGCTGGTTCCTGAGGGACCCGGGGCCCGGAGGCCCAGGGACCCACCGGGGACCTTCTCCGCACGAAAGGCCAAGACTCTCCGGAGATGCCGCGGGACCCCGAGGCCAGCAGCCCAGGGACCCACCGGGACCTTCTCCGCACGAAGGCCCGAGGCGCTCCGGAAGTCCCTAGGACCCAGGGACCTCCCCTGGGACCATGAGACCCAGCGGGGACCTTCTCCGCACGAAGGGCTGAAGAGCTCTGGAACTTCCCCGGGACCCGCCAGGGACCTGCTCCGCACGAAGGGCCGAGCGGCTCTAGAAGTCCCCCGGAACCCGTGGCCCGAAGGCCCAGCAACCCACCGGGGACCTTCTCCGCACGAAGGGCCGAGGGGCTCTGGAATTCCCCAGGACCCGGGGCCTGGATGGTCCGGAACCCACCTGGGACCTTCTCCGCATAAAGGGCCGAGCGACTACAGAAGTTCCCCGGGACCCAGGGCCTGGAGGCCCCGGGACCCGCCGGGGACCTTCTTCGCACGAACAACCGAGGGGCTCCGAAAGTTCCGGGGGACCCGGGCCTAGAGGGCCCGGGACCCGGCGGGGACCTTCTCCGCATGAAGGGCCGAGGGGCTCTGAAAGTTCCCGGCGACAAGGGGCCCATAGGTCCCGGGACCCGTTAGGGACCATCTCAGCACGAATGGCCAAGGGGCTCCGGAAGTCCCCTGGGACCCAGGGAGCTCCCCCGGGACCCTGGGACCCACGAGGGACCTTCTCCGCACGAAGGGCCGAGGGGCTCCAGAACTTCCCCAGGACCCACGGCCCGGAGGGCTCGGGACCCACTGGGCACCTTCTCCGCACGAAGGGCCGAGCGGCTCTGGAAGTTCCCCGGGACCCAGGGCCCGGAGGCCCAGGGACCCACCGGGGACCTTCTCCGCACGAAGGGCCGAGGGGCTTTGGAACTTCCCCGGGACCTGGGGCCCGGGGGGCCTGGGACCCACCACGGACTTTCTCCGCACGAAGGCCCGAGGCGCTTCGGAGACCCCACGGGACCCGGGGCAAGGAGCCCCAAGGACCCGCCGAGGATCTCCTCACGAAGGACCGAGGCGCTCCGGAGAGCTCACTTCGAAGACTGTCCGGAGGTACGGGATTTGCCCCAACAGGCACAATTCAAATAGATTTTGATTAGCACTCGAAACTGATTTGGTTAAAAAACAAGATAGTCGAAAGCCTCTAAAAATCTTTTAAATACATTTTGAAGACAATGTTGATAGGAATTGATGATTTTTGGCCTTCTGAATGAAAATTTGACATTTTAACAAAAAGAGGTGGTTCATCATTGCCATTCCATTTTAGTTATGAACTTTGTCAGGTAGCTTTCTTCATATCAATTGATGGTTTGTTCATGGAATTTTAGGTAAAGCCATGTCGGCATATTCCTCGTCTGATAGTAGTGATTCGAGGAGGGCCAACGAAGATGACACTGCTTCATCCCAGCGCAAGAGGAAGGCGCGAGGCGCAATGATGTTGTGCCGTTTGGCCAAACGCACGGATCTTTCATGTCAGTTCAACCAGTTCAGGAGACCGATCGGGAAGAACACCGGCCAGTACGCTGCCTATGTTGGTTTGTTGGCAAAGCAAAGGGTGAAGATCACCGTCCAGAGAGGGAAGGACGTTAAGGCCTACGAGAGGGATAGGCTATGGGAGGAAGTGAAGGTAAAATTAATCAAAATCCCTGAACTCTTGAGTAATCACATTCCCTTGGTTTATCCCGGAGATTAACTAAGTCCTGCTTATATGCACCATTTGAAACAGGCCAAGTGGAACATCCCCGACGATGGTCCCAAGATAGCTTGCTTGAAGGAAATGAACAACACGTGGAAAACCTTCAAGAGCGTCCTCGTCAGTACCATCCTCCCTAAAGGCAAATCTCCATGCAAGAAGTACCCCTTCATAACGGAGGAGGTATGGGAGCAATTCACCCAACAGAAGGGGAACCCTGAGTTCAAGATATGTATGCTTCCTTTGCTTGGTTACACTGTTGTATGGAGTAACCAACGGTGCATTAATTTTCTTGTTTCTGGTATGAAGGCCCTTAGCGAGAAGAACAAGGCAATCCAGAGGAGGAACGACCACCTGCACCGGCTCGGCTCACGTGGCTATGTGGGGAAGGAGGAGCAGTGGAAGAAGGCTGAAGACGAGGCGTTGAATTTCGTCGACTCCCCTGACCTGCCGCTCTTCGAGATCCGTGATGCAAGCGCTGGTGGCTGGCCAGAGGGACCGTGTCGTCCACATGGACTGTGGACTTCCCAAACCCTAGGGACGTCGAGGTCGTGCAGTGAATCGTAAGTTGGCTAACTTCCTGGTTGGAATCATAAAGTGTGGTAGAAAAAACTATCATCACTCGTGTGTGCACAAGTTTGTATATATTTTTTCCTCACAATGTAGAGCTTTGAATATAATAGATCTCTTGCTCAAAGGAGGCGACCCAGGGATTGTTCACTCCCCATAGGGAGAACGACATCCTAACCCGGGCTCTAGGGAACAAGGAGCATCCTGGGCGGACACGAACCGTGGGGGGTGTGGTGCCATGGAAGGAAGGCTTCTCAGAGCCCTGGCAAAAGGTGAAGAAGGCTCACAGCTGGAAGGAAAGGGAATCGAAGCTGTCTAAGAAGATACGGTCAGATGTGACTACACAATTCATGGACATGTTCTCTCAACTGAATGAGAAGTATGAACGCCTCAGCCGAATTGTGCAGTCCAAGGGTTTAGATCCAGCCACCGAGGTTGACGCTGGTAGGCCGAGTAGTTGCGGCTCGAAGGTTCACGTGGATCCGGTGGACCTGATTGAGGTGTTGCAACTCTTGAGCTATATATGCAGTTTGGTCGATGCCACTCCCGTTACGTTAGAACTATTTCGCTAACCTGTTATAATTGTTGCAATTTGCAGAAGCCGGAGAGTTGTAGCCTATTGATCAACATAGGCGACCACCCTGTAGTGGTTGCACACGGGGTCGTATATCCGTCTTGGGAGGATGTCCGGATCCACTGCGTACCTTTGAAGCCTGGATTTGCAAAGGTACAAGTGGACATGGCCCTCCCGGGCTATAGCACTTTTCCGTTGCCCGTCCCAACGGATGAAATGCGGACAATTGACGAGGCATTGGGCTCGTACATACAGTGGCCCAAGAAGGGTTGACGAGGATTGACACCGGGGTCATTTCTAATAAACTTTTTGGTTCAAGACAAGTTCGAACCAGACATGTACTTGGTGATGCGAACTCAAGCTATTCTGAGGGGCATCACCATGAGGTCGCAAGCTTTACGCGATCAGGTCGCAGCTTTACGCGGTCAGACCGTAAGCCTTGCGCGGTCAGAAGTTCGTAAGCTATACGCGAACTACACATTCGGGATATTGCGCGATCAGCCAATATCCCGCGGTCAGAACATCTGTCGATCAGGATACTTGGGATCTATCTATTTCGGTTGCCCGTACAACAGGATATTCTAAGTATCCCGAAGATTCCTACACGTGGAGAATCAACCGTCAGAAGGTTAACACATACAGTTATCCATGAATAACACGTGTTTAACCTGCGTGGAGGTTAAGAGCAGTTCCAAAAAACCGCATCCAACCGTCCATGCAACTGTTTGATGCAGTTTCCTCTACATGGCACCCTTTCAAACAATATAAAAGGATAGCATGGAGCATCAAGGAAAAACGGAGAGATCGGAAGATCAAGAAACCCAAAAATCATCCAAGTTAGCCAAGTCTACGGCACACCTCATATAGCATTTTTAATAAGCCTTCTTTGGCTTATCTTTGTACACTCTTACAGGAAAAATCCTCGCCTGTGAGGACTTTTTCCTCCATTTGTAAACCTTTTACCACACTTAGTGAAATCTCAACAGGACATAAGGCTTTTACTCCCACCATCGAGGGCCCGAACCTATCGAAACTCTCTGTGCTCCTGTTCACTATTGTTCAGCATACCTTCCCGAAGGGTCATCTTGAAAGGTCTCACAATTATAAATTCTGCATAAGTTCGGCTGAGGACTCCGAGTCCGAATCGTCGACAGCTGGCGCCCACCGTGGGGCCTTTCTCAAGGCGTCCTAATTAAAATTCGGAGGTTCGCCGAAACATGGCTGGAGCATATGATTCCGAGAACGATTTCGATCTCGAGGATTATGCCCATATACCCATGCCTTCTCCAAGCGATCCTGTTCCGATGGAAGAGGTCGAAGGCCGGAATCTTCCACAGGTTGAATCATCTCCCCAAGTCATGTTAATCGACCAGGAGGTAACTGGCACAAGGTCAGAACCCGCAGAGGTTCTTAATGTGCTAGGGGATGAATCCGGCCCGTCATACGATCCCGCTGAGGGAAAATATGATGGTGACCCTGAAGTTAGCCCAGGAAGGTTCGACCCTGATAACCTCCACCGTCTCTTTGATTTCGAGTCTGACTCGGAACAAACCGAGATGTTCTCCCCATCGACGACCTCTCTCCCTAGGCAGTTTGCTGCGTTGTCGGAGGAAACTCCCGATCAACAGGTTGCCAGGGAAGAACAAGATCGCAAACAGAAGGAGGAGCAAGATCTCGAGCAACAGAACAACGAACTACGCAGAACTACCCTAGAGGCTCTTCAAGATGCGCAGGCTCGTTACGATGCTGCCCCGAGTTCTTCTCGACGGTCGCGTGGTCGTAGACGTGACCAGACTCCTTCCTTACCACCGGAGCATTTCCCAGTGGACGAAGAAACAGTAACACCTGGTGCCCCTAGGAGAAGTACCCATGGTCGACTGCAATCTATCACGGAGGTCATGCGTAATTTTCCTCCTACGGTCACGGATGCGCAGAGACCGACCTTTTTCAGGATCCTGGCGGAAAGACTGGACGAGGTCGCATCCGAGGCGACCCCAACAGCTTCTTCCCGCTCAGTGACACACCCCCATGAACGAGATGGTCCTCATTTTGGCTCTGGCCGACGAAGTTACCCGCCACCTTTACCGTCCCGACAGGACAAATATCGGCGAATGCAGGACTCTCGTAGTAGGGATCGAGTTCCCGTTCACTCTCGTTTGGGACCCCGAGTAACCTCGCCATTAAGTGAGTTTGCTCGAAACCCGACCGAAAGTCGCAGGACGGTTAACGGTCCTTACGTTGGTTGCAAAGCTTTCTCGCCTGGCCTACGAGCAGTCGTTTGGCCCGATAAGTTTCGACCAGGGGCCATTGAGAGGTTTGATGGAACTCAAAACCCATCTGAGTTCCTTCAGATCTATATTACTGCCATCCAAGCAGCAGGAGGCGATGACAAGGTCATGGCCAACTACCTGCCAACAGTCCTCGCAGGACCGGCTAGAACCTGGTTGTTCAATCAGCCTGAGGGTTCTATCTATAATTGGGAAATGTTATGCGATGCCATCCTCAGCAATTTCCAAAACTGTTACCAAAAGCCGGGTAAGGAGGATGACTTGCATAGACTGTGGCAAACTTCGACCGAAACACTTCGGTAGTTTGTCAAGAGGTTTGTCGGGGTAAGAAATACCATCCCGAACATATCTGATGGCTCCGTAATCAGGGCATTTAAGCATGCCGTTCGATACCGGAGATTCACTGAAGACTTGCTCATCCACCCTCCTCGATCAGTGGCCGATCTGTTCGATATGGCTGATCGATACTCCGATGCAGCCGAGGCAGTCGAATGGAACCGAATGGTTGACAAGGGGAACCTACCGCCCCAACCAAGCTTCAAGGATGCCAGGAAAGAAGATTCAAGCAAAAAGCCGGAGTCTTCACCGGGTGGGAAGTCAAAAAAGTCGAAGAGGAACCGCTCTGGACAGTACCGTGAGGTCGCGGTCGCGGAGAAACCACCTTCGACCAAAGGTAATAAGTCTTCTTTTAAAAGTAAAACTGCTTCTGGTGGCCGGGATTCCGACCAGCCAGAAAAATCAACTAATCCGCAGGAAGGCAAAAGGTGGTGTCCACTCCACAATTCCGCAGGCCACGATCTCAAAAACTGCAGGAGTTGGTTGAAACAGCTGCATGATTTCTACCAAGGAGCTGGGCCAATGCCAACCTTACCGCCTAAAGAGCAGGCGTGCGGGTTAGAGACGTCGATGGAGACGAAGAAATGGCTTACCAGGTACCTCAAAATCATGTTAATGTCATTTTCGGAGGTTCCTCCTCTTTCGTTTCCAAAAGGCAGTTTAAAACTTTTTGCCGAGAGGTTAACCAAATGGAGACATCCCTTGGTGAACCTCAATATCCCCGTTGGTCGGATATACCTTTGACGTTCGATCGCGCTGACTGTCCTGTGGGGCTAACTCGACCATTGAGGCTACCTCTGGTTATTACCCCAATCATCAGTAACGCGAGAGTCGAAAGGGTCCTGATTGACGGGGGAAGTTCCCTTGATCTTTTATTGGTCAAGACACTCGAGGAGATGCAAATTCCTCGTTCGAAGATCAAGCCCATAATCCATCCGTTTTATGGGATAATCCCAGGCCCCTCGATGATGCCATTGGGACAAGTGGTCCTCCCGGTCACTCTGGGAGAACCAGATAATTTTCGAACAGAATTGGTTACTTTCGATGTAATCAATTGTGATTCAGCTTATAATGCAATCTTTGGCAGGCCGACTCTTGCTAAGTTCATGATGGCAACGCACTATGCTTATCAGTGCGGGAAATTGCCTGGCCCCAAAGGTGTCATTTCGGTCCGAGGTAGTCGCAACGTGGCGCTCACGTGCGACCGGCTATCTTTGGAGATGGTCGATCAACTTCCCCTCCGGGACGCTCAGGTCGCCACTGTCGCCACCGATGCGATCAGGGCTGCACCTCGACCAGATGAGAAACTCAAACAAGTTCCCTTGTACCCAGATGACCCATCCAAGACAATTCGGGTTGGGTCAGCCCTGGATGACAAATAGGAACTCGACCTCGTTGTTTTCCTCCGGGCTAACGCAGACGTGTTTGCGTGGAAACCGTCCGACATGCCCGGTGTCCCAAGGGAAGTAATTGAGCACAAGTTAGCAATTCGACCTGGACAACGACCAATAAAGCAAAAGCTCATGCGTTTTGCCACCGACCGACAGGAAGCCATCCGAGAAGAGTTAGACAAACTCTTACAAGCCGGGTTTATCCGCGAAGTGAATCACCCGGACTGGCTCGCCAATCCGGTCATGGTCCGCAAGTCAAATGGCAAGTGGCGCATGTGCGTCGACTATACTAGCCTCAACAGTGCCTGTCCGAAGGATGACTTTCCCCTTCTCCGCATCGACCAGTTGGTTGACTCCACTGCGGGT
Source organism: Pharus latifolius (assembly GCA_019359835.1). Classification (NCBI taxonomy): domain Eukaryota; kingdom Viridiplantae; phylum Streptophyta; class Magnoliopsida; order Poales; family Poaceae; genus Pharus; species Pharus latifolius. The sequence continues at coordinate 64,074,509 of CM033322.1, forward strand.
TGCGAACTGATGAGTTTTTTGGATGCCTATTCAGGATATCATCAAATTAGCATGGCAGAAGACGATGAAGAGAAAACTGCCTTCATCACCCCGTTCGGCACATACTGCTACGTCAGAATGCCGTTCGGTCTCAAGAACGCTGGTTCCACGTACCAGCGCTTGATGCAAAAGACCTTTCTTTCCCAGATAGGGCGTAATCTCGAAGCATATGTAGACGATTTGGTTGTAAAAAGCACCAAAAGATTGTCTCATTTGGACGATCTTGCTGAAACCTTCTGTAACTTGAATCGCTTTGGAATAAAATTGAACCCAGTGAAATGTTCTTTCGGGGTTTCTTCAGGAAAGCTTCTTGGTTTTCTTGTGTGTTCCAGGGGTATTGAGGTTAATCCTGAGAAAATCAGAGCTATTGAACAAATGAGGTCGCCCTCGACCATGAAGGATGTTCAACGCCTGGCTGGTCGCATGGCGGCTTTAAGTCGCTTCATATCGCGATTAGGCGAAAGGGGACTACCTTTCTTTAAAGCCTTGCGTAAACATCATAACTTCACGTGGTCCGACGAAGCCGAAAAAGCGTTTCAGGAGGTAAAAACATACCTTTCCAGTCCGCCGGTATTGGTGTCTCCTGAAAAGGAAGAACCATTACTTCTGTATTTGGCGGCCACCCCGCACGCGGTCAGCGCAGTTCTAATCGTGGAAAGAGAAGGAGTACACAGACCCGTCTACTATGTGAGCGAAGTACTTCATGGTCCTAAGGAGCGCTACCCTGAGGTCCAGAAGATACTTTACGCACTACTGATGGCTTCCCGTAAGCTACGACATTACTTTCAAGCACACAAGATCACAGTACCCTCCTCTTTTCCTTTAGGGGATATTGTCCAAAATCCAGAAAAATCTGGTCGAATCGCCAAATGGGCGGTCGAATTCGGTGCCTTCGAGATCCATTTCACCCCTCGCACGGCGGTTAAGTCTCAGGTTTTGGCCGACTTTGTGGTCGAATGGACCAACCCTGAGCCACCCGTGCAGTTGGCAAAGGAACTGGAGTACCCCGATTATTGGACAATGTACTTTGACGGCTCCCGTAGTATTCAACACTCGGGGGCTGGAGTGGTCTTAGTTACGCCTCAGGGCGAACAGCTTAAGTATGTTATTCAACTACACTTTGTTGCCACCAACAATGCAGCAGAGTATGAAGGTCTTCTTGCAGGGCTCCGGGCAGCAAAATTCCTCGGAGTCCGTCGATTAGTGGTGAGGGGGGACTCACAGCTAGTCGTAAACCAGGTAAACAAGGAGTACAGCACCTCCGATGAGACAATGGCTCATTACCTGGGGGAAGTGAGGAGATTGGAAAAACACTTCAGTCACTTCGAAGTCCAATACGTCCCACGAAAGGACAATATTCTCGCAGACCAATTATCCAAAATTGGATCCTCACGCTCATCCACTCCGGCAGGAGTGTTCATTGAACACTTGGACCATCCTTCGATCATGACTTCGGTCGAGGATGATCCGGCAATAGCCTTCGTTGCCAACCTCGGTCAGGAACAAGATTGGACTCATCCATTGAGGGTCTATCTTGAACATGGGACCCTTCCCGAGGACGAAACCAAAAGCGATCGATTAATTCGAAAGGCGCGTCTGTACAAACTCATAGATGGGGTTATGTACAGAAAGGGTACTCAAGGAGTATTCATGCGCTGCATATCTCAGGAGGAAGGAAAATCCCTCTTGAAAGAAATACATGACGGTGTATGCGGTGCACACGCGTCATACCGAACACTGGTCGGAAAAATTTTTCGACAGGGATTTTACTGGCCTTCGGCACTCGATGATGCCAAGTTTATGGTCAAGATGTGTCCACAGTGTCAGTTTCATGCAAGACAGGTTCATCAACCTGCTTATGCATTGCAAACTATTCCTCTCGCATGGCCCTTCGCGATCTGGGGAATGGACATCGTCGGTCCTATGCCACAAGCGGTCAATGGGTACAAGTTTCTGTTCGTAGCCATTGACACGTTCACAAAGTGGATTGAGGCCGAACCAGTACGAAATATTACTGCATCAGCTGCACAAAAGTTCTTTCACAAGAACATTGTGGCACGATTTGATGTTCCAAACCGTCTCATCACAGACAACGGTTCTCAGTTCGCTAGCGGTCTCTTCCTAGACTACTGCGATCAGATTGGGACCAAGGTGTGCTTTGCTTCCGTGGCACATCCACAAAGCAATGGTGCCGTAGAACGGGCCAATGGGCAAGTATTGCAAGGCATCAAAAAACGTGTTTTTGATCGCCTCAAGACCCGCTCGGGGGCTTGGGCAGACGAGCTCTATACTGTTCTATGGGCACTACGGACTACCTCTAGTCGAGCCACCGGTGAGACACCCTTCCATTTGGTCTATGGGGCCGAGGCTGTGTTGCCTATGGAAGTCAGTATTGGATCTGTTCGCACGAATCAATTCGAACAGGTCAACCAATCCGAACAGCGATCGCAAGATCTCATCCTCCTGGAAGAACGGCGTGATCGCGCCCTGATCAAGTCCGCGGTATACTTGCAGGCTCTACGCAAGTATCACAGTAAAAAGGTGCGACCACGTGATCTCAACGTGGGCGACTTGGTTTTACGAAAAATTCAAGACCAGTCTAACCGCAATAAATTCTCCCCAAAGTGGGAAGGACCATACACTGTAGTCTCAGTGCCGCGGCCAGGATCTGCGCGGTTAGCCATGGAGGATGGTCGGATTTTGTCCAATACTTGGAACATCGATCAACTTCGCAAGTTTTACATGTAAGTATTCCAATCACTTTTTCCCTGTTCAATTAGCATCTTTTCATAAAAAGCATGTCTTGTTTTCATACAATGAGTGTTTTCTTTAAGCCCAAATTATACAAATTCGACCTGGGGCTGATCGCTGGCGGTTAGATTACTACAGCATTTTTTAACCGGATTCGCTGGTCGATCTCATGATCACTTCCAGATAAGTCGCTCCTAAATAAGCCGTTTCTCAACGCACACGGGACTATCTGGCTAGTCTTCGGTCATCTGGGTGGCTACCAGTTTGCAATAAGGTTAAAAATGTTACTTTAATCTTGACCATCGGCTTGAAGCACATATCCCTGGTCATCATACTTATGTTTTCCCCTCTGCTTAAAATACTAAGGCTCCAGTATTCACAAAACAGAGGCGGGGGCTAGAGGAATATACTTATAGTATGAAACTTATGATGTGAATATGCACTTTCTTTTGAAAATATAGTTTTACATATATTGCATTGTAATTACAATTGTTTGGTTACAAAAATAAGGATCATTCGATCCCCAGCTCAGTCAGGAGTTTATCTACTAGGGGCTGGACTTCCTCTATGACTGCATCGAGCAGCTCTTCACTCTCGACCTCAACCGGACCCACCAATGCGTTCAGATCTGCATCTGGGCCATGGTGAAGTCGAACCCGGCTGAGTACGGCTGCTGCGGCTGATCGAACCCTGGTTCTGATCGCCTCTTCGCGTCGCCGTGTATCTCCAGGGAGATACTCAAGTAGTGAATCCGCCTGAGTAGTAAGCAGCGATGTCCAGTCATTTATACTGAGATTGTCTTGCCTCAGTTCTACCACATCGGTCTTCAAAAGATCAGCCACGGCCTTTAGTTTTTCAAAGATCCGGAGGCTCAGTTCTTTGATTGCCCGATCGCTGTGGCGAATCGAGGATTCAAGAATCTCCTTGTCTCGACTGAGCTGCGTAATTTGACCTGCTCGCGCTGTACAGAGAGAGAAGATTATTCGCATATTATGGATTTAAGTCTTCCTAGTCAGGAATCGGCTTACCAGCATTCTCTGATCGAAGTCTGTTGAGTTCAGTTTCTTGTTTCTTAAGCATTGAGACTGAACCGGCCACCTCCTTCTTCAAGAATGCAACCTCTCTGCAACAAAATCAAGGCAGTCATAACCAAGATATACCCATGTTAACCAGAGGGTAATGGTACTCACCTGCGCAAGCTATCGCGTTCTTTTTGAATGGCTTCTGTACTAGCCATCACAACACGCGAATGGCTTGTTAGCCAGGACAATCCCTGTGGTGCAAAAGAAGAAGGTCAAAGGTGTCCTAAGTATAATTCAGGCACGGAAGCAAAGTCTTATTATACCTTCATAAACTTTTGTAAAACGGCATCATTCAGTTCAGCGGGAATCCTCACTAGAGCCTCCGACGTGCTCACTACAGGGATAGTTGGCGGGAGTGCCGGCCGGACGCCACCCCCAGAGACTACTGGTTGTGACCCGATCCCTGTACTTGTTTCACCTCCCGCGGTCCGGACGACTTCCTGAACCGCGGGAGCAGAGCGCTCTTCATTAGAGGCTCCCTCATCAGCCCTAATTTCAACCTCCCCAGTGGCGGTTGAAGGGTTAGGCGCTGTCTTCTTTTGCCTAACAGGAAGAATGGGTCAGGCAACTTTTATTTAAGATTACTGTCAAGTAAGAGCTCTTACCTTATTTGAAATCCCATTCGTTCCTGGGACTTCTGGGAAAATTCCCCTTGCGAAGGAGAGCCGTCTCCGGTTCTCGCCTTCCTTATGGTAAACAAGGCAGCACCCCCCTGGAAATGTCATGTTATAGGCATATTCTTAGGGAACAGGTAAAAACACATGAAAAGATCTTTACCTGGGCCACCGGGCTAACTGATGGGGCTGCATCTGAAGGCCTTGGCGATTCCAGAGTTGCTGGAACCATCATAGCTGGCCTTTGTTCATCCACCTCCTCCTCTGTCCGCAGAGGAGGAGGATTTTCCTCCCTGGAACCCCCAGTGGTCCCAGGGGGAAGCTCTCCTCCCTGTATATACATTAACTTGACAAATGTGCAGAAAGAGTCATAGAAGGAACGGCCGAAAAAGATTCCTTACCTTGGTTGTCCCTTCGACCAGGGAAGTAGAGATAATTGACCCTGAAACCTCGGGGGCTTCAGGAATTGGAGGGTTACCCGCAACCACAAGATTTTCGGTGGTCGCAGGATCTTCCACGACCACCTCCTCGGTAGTAGTGGTCTCTGCTGGGCAGCTTGGGGCATCGCTGGATGGAAGATCCGCGATCTTCCTCCTTCGAAGGATCAGAGGAACGTCATCCTCTTCCTCCTCGCTCCCCTCTCCCTGTACGACGAAGAAGTGATTCCATGTCGCGCCTGAAAAAGTAGCAGGAATGCGATATCTTACCGCAGTCTTTCTTGCGGGACGAGGAATGCTTCGTTAAGACCCCTCCCCAGGGTTTAGCTTGGTCTTCTTAGGGGCAGGACTTTTTGTCCTGGGTCTCTGAGAGACCTTCTTCACATTCCTCGCCGTCGGCTTCTTCGGAGAACCGACATTTTCACTTGGGAACGTCGCATCCGCAAACCTCCCTAGGAGCTGGTTCGCAGTCCATTACAAGGGATTAGCACTGGACACACACAAGACCTGCAGAGCCAAAGCTGGACAAGGAAATTACCTTTCGGCGCTCCTGTCTGAGGTCATCACCAGCGTGAATCAAGCTCTGCGGGCGAGGTGATTCCTTAGGGCCCTCTACATCGGAATTGTAGGTCCTAAGGAGGGAGTTGGTCCGCCTTTCAATCTCGGATGAAGGCAGGACTGTTCCCAAACTCAAGTCAGAATTTGTACAATTCAAAAAGGAGAAAGTTCAGCACCAAAGAAATAAATACCTTGACTGTAGTCCAGGGTGCTATCACCCATGGACTTAATCTCCCACGCCGAATGAGCCCTTTCACACAGAGGACTCACCCGGTTCTTCACGAAGTCTCGAATGATATCTCGAGCCGTCAATCCTTCATTGACCAAGTGAAGAATCACCTCGGCATGCTTCGAAAGCTCCGAGTTCATCGCCGGAGGAATGTCTAACTCGCTCGACTTCTCCGGTCGCGAGTTTTCGAACCATAAACTGCTTTCGGATGGTGGAGAGCAGTAAAACCACCTTTGGTGCCACCCATGCACAGAATCTCGTAGGGGTGGGGAGGGATACTCCTTTTTATCCCTCAGCCGGAAGTAGATGCATCCGGCGGCGTTGGTACTCTTCGACCACGCCGAAAAGTAAAATCGTCGGAAAAGATCCACGCTGGGATATATTCCGACGAAGGCTTCACAAAGATGCTGGAATACTGCAAGAATCAGCATCGCGTTGGGGTGGAGGTTGATCAGTTCCCACCCGTAATGTTCAAGGACATCCTTAAGGAACCGACTCTCAGGGAATCGGAACCCGCAACGCAAATACTCCTCAAAAACCACCAACTCGCCTTCTTGGACAGTTGGGGTTTCTTGGTCCTTCTCCGCAGGTCGCCAGTTAATGAGCAGCCGCGGAGAAAGGATCTCCTCCTTCTCTAATGCCATCAGGCTCTCCTCAGAATGGTGAATGGATCTGCTCCAGGACACCATCTTTGGTGTAGAATCAAAGGGGAAGCTGGCGATTTGGGGAAGATGAAGGCTGAAGAAAATGAGGGTTTTGAGCGGCGGGAATAATAAGGGTTTTTAGCTGTGTGGCTTCTTTGAGAAGACATCTGCTCTTTTTATAGACCCAAGGTGACGCATTAATGAGTAAACGGCTCATTTCAAACGTTCCATTGAATGCTTTATTCATTTCCCATAATGGATACTGTCTCTGATGGACCCGATAAAGTACTCAGGCGTCGGATCTGAAACAAAAAGGCTTCTTTGTTTTGGAAACTGAAAGCGTAGAAGGACTGAAAAATTTTCAGTACTTTTCAGAGGACGTTTTTTCCTTTTTATACTTTGAACATTTTATTCGAAAAAATCATGTAACCCAATTTTTAACGTACTGAAGTGTTTCTAATTGGGTTATGGTTTTATCGAAATCGTGTTTTAGGCTGAAACTTCGATTCTAATCGAAGTGACATCCTGACCGAGTCCCAACTCTGGTCGAACTTTAGTTCTGACCGCGGCTTTGAAACTGATCGCAGAATCAGGGCAGGTCGCGGTGCTTTTTTCTTAAAAGTGATTTTGATCGCAGAACTAAAATTTCCTGTGTATGAATGGTCGCGAACGTAAAGTTCATGGCTATATTTTTGCACAGAAGATGTGGAGAACATTTCATGAGAAATAAAGAACTTTTTATTTCTTACATTCTTTACATACAAAAGGGATGCAGTCGATCAAAATATCGACTTGCTCCGAAAGAAGTTTACAAAGTTCCCCAAGGGACATGTTGTTGTCAGTAGGATCTACACTGACAACCCCCAGGGAACTAGCAACTACCCTAAGTCTATCTATATCGTCCCTAACAACAGACGCACTATTGTCCCTAATCAAGTCAGAGAGTTCTCGCTGTTGCTGAGCGAAGTCCCTCTCTCGACGGAAATGGTGCGCCTCTTCTCGGGATCGATCAAAACATTCTGCTAAACGCAGAATCTTCGAGGCCATCTCCTCGGTTTTCTTCTCCAGGGCATTCTTCTCTTCCAGAAGGGTCTGTCCGGAAGGAAGAGATGGAGCAGCAGAAGGCTGATCGCTGGGGCCTCCTACCTCCTACATTTTTGCAAAAGTTAGTCATACTAACTAAAATTATCAGCAAAAAAGGGAGAAGAATTGTTACCTGTCCCGGGGCATAACCCGTTGATACACCCATCTTGGGAGGAAGATCATCATATGGTGGAAGAGCAACCTCCCCAGAAGAAGATTGCTTGGCCAACCCAATATGGCAATCATCTGATCGAGGGATAGTCACCGCTTGCCGACCAGGATGTTGATCACCCAAAAGGATGGGGGAATTGGATGTGAAGGGATCTTTTCCTAAGGATAAAGGCCTAACTTGCCGAGAGGCATGAACGGGGAGGGTCAAAGGAACTGAAGGAAGAAAGAAACTCGCTACGTTCTTTACCTTTGTTCCACTAGAAGATCCTTCGTCAACCTTGGGTTTTTTCCTTAAGGGAGACAGGACTTCATTCGTTTGAGACCCTTGTTCGACAATTTCCCCTTCATCACTCTCAATCTCGATGATTTCATGATCTGCCATTGGGAGGGGTATGTGAAAAGGAAGGAGGCAGGATAACAAGAAAAAGACTTAGACGTGAGAGGGAAATTGTAGATTTTTACATGTCCAGGGGTCTGGTATTTATAGCCGCCTGGGTGACGGTTTGCATTTCAGACGCCTCGGGTTTTGCTAAAACATTTACAATTTTACCTCGACATAAAAACAATTCTACGGCGCTATCATTGCCCGTCACGTAATGTCAGAACTCGTCTTGAAAAACCAACCGTTTTCACTTAGTGCGCCACTAAGTGGAGAAGTTAAAGGGCCGGGTTAAAAATCCAATGCACGGTTTTTAAATTCGAAATAAACACGTCTCTTCGTTTTCTTCGAATTTGGGGGCTAGCTGACGAGGATTGACACCCGGGTCATTTCTAATAAACTTTTTGGTTCAAGACAAGTTCGAACCAGACATGTACCTGGTGATGCGAACTCAAGCTATTCTGAGGGGCATCACCATGAGGTCGCAAGCTTTACGCGATCAGGTCGCAGCTTTACGCGGTCAGACCGTAAGCCTTGCGCGGTCAGAAGTTCGTAAGCTCTACGCGAACTACACATTCGGGATATTGCGCGGTCAGCCAATATCCCGCGGTCAGAACATCTGTCGATCAGGATACTTGGGATCCATCTATTTCGGTTGCCCGTACAACAGGATATTCTAAGTATCCAGAAGATTCCTACACGTGGAGAATCAACCGTCAGAAGGTTAACACATACAGTTATCCATGAATAACACGTGTTCAACCTGCATGGAGGTTAAGAGCAGTTCCAAAAAACCGCATCCAACCGTCCATGCAACCGTTTGATGCAGTTTCCTCTACATGGCACCCTTTCAAACAATATAAAAGGATAGCATGGAGCATCAAGGAAAAATGGAGAGATCGGAAGATCAAGAAACCCAAAAATCATCCAAGTTAGCCAAGTCTACGGCACACCTCATATAGCATTTTTAATAAGCCTTCTTTGGCTTATCTTTGTACACTCTTACAGGAAAAATCCTCGCCTGTGAGGACTTTTTCCTCCATTTGTAAACCTTTTACCACACTTAGTGAAATCTCAACAGGACGTAGGGCTTTTACTCCCACCATCGAGGGCCCGAACCTGTCTAAACTCTCTGTGCTCCTGTTCACTATTGTTCAGCATACCTTCCCGAAGGGTCATCTTGAAAGGTCTCACAATTATAAATTCTGCATAAGTTCGGCTGAGGACTCCGAGTCCGAATCGTCGACAAGGGTGTTAGACTACAGGAGGTAAACCCTAACCATTCTAGCTTACAACTCAGTTAATATACTCAATTTGCAAAATCTAACTTACACTTTCGTAACTTAAAGTGGAAGATTGATGCCAACGCACTTCCTGAGGACCCCAACCTGATGAGGACATCGCTGACAAAGTTGCGACCGCCGCTCCTTCCCCTACTACTTCTTCGACGCATAGAGGCCTCAATCCACAAGCTGTGCCTTTCAAGCCTTCATCAGTAGTCCAAAGCCTCATGCCAGAACCCTCAATGCCCCAAGGAAGGTCCAACTCCAAGCCCAAGTCACCGTCGAAGCCCAAGTTGCAAAAAAGCCCGTTTCGGCAGTCCAGTAGCAGTCCAACTTCAAACGGCCGTAACTTTCGCGTCTGAAGTCCGTTTTCGACGATCCACCACTCCACGGAAAGCTTATCTCCTAAGATTTCCAATGGTTCTGGTCCCACTGCCAGATTTGACCAGGAACGACAGAAATCGTAAAATACACCATGGGACAGAAACTACCAGGTGCTGCGTCACCTCTTCTTTGGGCCAAAAGCCCATGTATTCCTAGGGTTGCGTGTGTGTGGGTACCATCGTGGCCAGCGCCCCTCCTCTGGCCACCGCTCTATTTATGGCCGCCGCTACCCTTCTTCTTGCTCGGGTTTTGTTTTGTTTAGTTATCCACTGCGCATGTGAGACTTCCTCGATTCCTTTTGTATCAGCTAGATCATCAGGAACGAGCTCGGAACCCCAAACTGTGTGAGCTTAGTCTAATTCCAGCAAATTTAGTTGCTTTTATCTTGTTCTTGCTGTGTTTCTTTGGTTGCATCGTAGGAATTGACCTTCGTGGTCAGGTCAGCCGTGTTTGGCATGGTTGATAACAAATTGTGATCGTGGTTTGACGATTGCCGGCGTCCACGCCTGTCTGGATTGGTAGCCTCTTCGCCTAGGTCACGTTCCACCCAACCAAACGTACCCTCTCACCAGAAGATCGGCAGCCGTTGGTGCATCAGTTGGTATCAGAGCTTCCGGTTGACTGGTGAGAATTTATCTTAGTTTAGTAGATTGATTTCATACCTAGAGTCCAGAAAATTGCCCTCCAAAAAGATTTATTTTCTACTGTCCAAACCATTGTCATTAGCCTTGCGTCATTCTTGTCAGTTTGCATCTTTGAATTTTAGTTCATCGTTGTCGAGTGCTGGTTTTTAGTTTTAGTCTTGGTCTAGTTTTAGTCTTGCATCTAGTCGCGGAGTCAAATTGCACGTCGATCTCCTCGTCGTTTCATCCAATTCGAATCTGCCGCTATCCAGTTCATTTTTTTCATCATATCTTCTTCATACGAACTCAGATTTTCACGTTCTTATACTTTATGGAAACATCAGATCATTGTCTACAACTTTCCTGTTGGGGATGAAGTCAGATTCGGCTTCCATCTATGAGATATTGGGCCGTTAATGATGACGGTGTAGAGTTCGAATCTAATACGTCTGTTTCGGTATTTTCATCATAACTCTTTAATCTGAACTCGGATTGGGATAAACTTATAGTTTCTGGAATCATTGTGAGAAATCTCACAAAAAGTTTGTTGGCGTAATCTTCAAATTCGGCTATTTTTATCACGCTAAAATTTGGGCAAAGTTAGTTGTGTAATCTTCAAACTCTAGTCCATCTCGGATTCAAATTGCTCAATCTGAGATAGCTTCGGTAAAATTACCATATTTTTTGATTCCCAACTCCGTTTTTGACATTCTTGTACTTTTTGGAAAGATAAAAAGATCCTCTACAACTTTTCTGTTAGGTAGAGCTTCAGATTCGGAGCTTTTGGAGTCCGAAATTGCTAAACAACGTTTCTGTCCTAGTTGTGCAGCCCAAAAGAAAAAGGCAAAGTGCAACAAAAGCCGCACTATTCATAAAAAGAAAAGAAGTAAGAAAAAGGCAAGTGCACAAAAAAAAATTAGAGTAGAAAAAAGTGTGTAGCAAAAGAGGAGAATTTTTTGTGGTGCATCGTTTGGTTCTAATCCTTTGTGTTGCTAGTTGCTTGCTTGAGCTAGGTCTACGTCTAGGCTAGTTCCAGCACATTGACTATTACTTTGGACTAATTTTCAATCTTGCATTATTGATCTTGAATTGTTACTACACATATAATAGCCTATCCAAGCTCCACCTTCTACTAACCAGCCAGGAACAGGGCCTTGCAATCGTTGAACTCACGTCTCAATTGGCTTATCATGAACCAGCCACCGGTTGAATCCTTCCTCGTTGCGGCTTGTAAGAACGAGTAAGAACTTGGTACAAGCATTAGCGTGTGAGCACTCCACATCCTAGTAGTTGGTAGGACGCACATATATTCTGTGTTTTCCTTTGTCTCCTATTAACAATGGCAGGATCTAATACCAAAGGGGATGACGAGTGCATCTTAAGATCAGAATTCAACAAGTACATGGCGGACAATCATAATGCGCTGAATAGCATCAGCACAAACCTCACCAAGCTTGCCCAAGACAGCGAGCAAACGATGGAGTGCATTGAGCGGAGCATCTCCAACCTCGTCAATAGAATGGATCAGTTTGAGGGGGCACTGCACGCTGCTACCCCAAGACATTCGCCTCCTGTTGATGCTACTGGACTTGCGGCCAACGCCGCATCCAAGGCGGTTCCCGTTTAGCATAACCGCCACTCCTGGGCAGACGAGGTCGAAGAGTATGAGAACGCTTACATTGCTGATACTGAGGCAGATGATGGTTTCAATGTCCACAATGACCGTGCCCATCGTCGTCTTTGACACAACCGCCAAGGTATGGCTAGAAATCCCAATCGAAATCCAAGAGAGGTAAATGATGATCCACTAGCTAAAGTCAAGTTTTCCATACCTCCTTTTGCTGGTCGATATGATCCTGATGTTTACGTGAGTTGGGAATTATCTGTAGATCAAAAATTTGCATGCTTTAATTTCTCTGAGGATAGGAAAGTTAGTGCTGCTACTAGTGAATTCACTGATTTTGCATCCATTTGGTGGCATGAAACTTGTAAAAAATCAAATATACCTAGAACTTGGGAAGCACTAAAACGAGCTATGCGATCTAGATTTGTCCCTTCTTATTATGCTCGAGATTTACTTAATAAGCTGCAACGTTTGAACCAAGGTGAAAAATCTGTGGAGGAATATTATCAAGAATTGCAAACTGGCATGTTGCGTTGTGGCTTAGAAGAAAATAATGATGCTAAGATGGCTAGGTTCTTGGGAGGGCTCAATCGTGAGATACAGGATATTCTTGATTATAAGGATTACACTACTATCACTCGTTTGTTTCATCTTGCCTGTAAAGCTGAAAGGGAAGTACATGGACGCCATCCCAAGAAAAGAGGACACTTTGGAGGCTCTTCTTCCTCAGGCCAGACCCCGGTGGTGCATTCCAAGGCACCATCCACTGCTTCCGGTCGTGCACCTCCGCCTGCTGCCACTACATCCGCTCCTTCACGTGCTATCGAGGCAGCCGCACCCGTGAAGGGCGCTTCTTCTGTTGCTTCCACAGGACGTACTCGCGACACACAATGTTATCGTTGGAAGGGATTTGGGCATGTGTCGCGTAATTGTCCAAGTCAGCGTGCTCTCCTTGTGAGAGAGGATGGTGAGTATACTAGTGCTAGTGACATTGATGAAGAAGAGTATGCCCTTGTTGCAACTAACAATGCAGGCAACACTGAACCACAAGAAGAGATCTTGAGTTCTGCATTGGTGGAGAAATACCCGGCCCTTGTTGTCACGCTTGTCCTTAGTGCACAATCAGTGCGTGCTGAACATAATCAACGCCACAACATCTTTCAGACAAGGTTTGTTGTCAAAGAGCGTGCTGTGCACGTCATTGTTGATGGAGGTAGCTGCAACAATCTCGCTAGTGTGGACATGGTCGAGAAGCTTGGCTTGACCACGAGTTCACATCCACACCCGTACTCGATTGAATGGTTAAATTCATGTGGTAAGCTCAAGGTAACTAAAACTGCGCGCGTACACTTCTCCATTGGTTCTTACCATGATCACGTTGACTGCGATGTTGTACCTATGGATGCATGTTCACTGCTATTAGGTAGAACGTAGTTATATGATAGAGATTCCATTCACCATGGTCGGACCAATCACTATAGTTTTATGGTCAAGGGTAAGAAAATTGTTTTGGATCCTATGACCCCTGCAGAGCTGCTAAACATTGATAAAGCGAGAGCCAAAAGAGAGAAACAGGAGTGTCATAAAACTAAAAATCAATGTGTAGCTCAACAACACAACCCACCAAACGAACTTAGAGTTAAACAATCTGAGATTAAATTGAAGGGTGCTGTTTTGTTACCTACACAAATTCCTTCGCTTGATCCATTGACTAACAAGGCTTCATTGCAAGCAGCTATTTCTTTGCCTCCTGTTGTTGCCACTAACCTTTTGCAGGGGCATGAGATGGAGTCAAGGACAACTCCAATTCAACAAGGGGAGGATGATGAGGACATCGCTGACAAAGTTGCGACCGCCGCTCCTTCCCCTACTACTTCTTCGACGCATAGAGGCCTCAATCCACAAGCCGTGCCTTTCAAGCCTTCATCAGTAGTCCAAAGCCTCATGCCAGAAGCCTCAATGCCCCAAGGAAGGTCCAACTCCAAGCCCAAGTCACCATCGAAGCCCAAGTCGAAGAAAAGCCCGTTTCGGCAGTCCAGTAGCAGTCCAACCTCAAACGGCTGTAACTTTCGCGTCTGAAGTCCGTTTTCGACGATCCACCACTCCACGGAAAGCTTATCTCCTAAGCTTTCCAATGGTTCTGATCCCACTGCCAGATTTGGCCAGGAACGACCGAAATCGCAAAATACACCACGGGACAGAAACTACCATGTGCTGCGTCACCTCTTCTTTGGGCCAAAAGCCCATGTATTCCTAGGGTTGCGTGTGTGTGGGTACCATCATGGCCAGCGCCCCTCCTCTGGCCACCACTCTATTTATGGCCACCACTACCCTTCTTCTTGCTCGGGTTTTGTTTTGTTTAGTTATCCACTGCGCGTGTGAGACTTCCTCGATTCCTTTTGTATCGGCTAGATCATCAGGAACGAGCTCAGAACCCCAAACTGTGTGAGCTTAGTCTAATTCTAGCAAATTTAGTTGCTTTTATCTTGTTCTTGCTGTGTTTCTTTGGTTGCATCGTAGGAATCGACCTTCGTGGTCAGGTCAGCCGTGTTTGGCATGGTTGATAACAAATTGTGATCGTGGTTTGACGATTGCCGGCGTCCACGCCTGTCTGGATTGGTAGCTGCTTCGCCTAGGTCACATTCCACCCCAACCAAACGTACCCTCTCACTAGAAGATCGGCATCCGTTGGCGCATCACAACCCCAGCACAACGCATGACCGAGCTCCTTCGGCCCCCACGCCTCCTCCGACAGCCTCGAACCCACCCAAAGGATGCATGCCTCCTCGGAAAGCCCCTTCGCCATCAAATGAGGCCGGCGGCATCGCGCCCCAACCTTCGAAGGTATACACTCGCTCCCCGGCCAAAGGCAAGGCGAAACAAAGCCAGCCGGGTCAAGAATGGGTTCCCACTCATGTCAGAGTACCTTCTGCGCAATATGGATCAGACAACCAGAAGTCTCCACAAGTGGTACTTGACCCGGTCTAGGCGCCACATCAACTTCTTAGTTCACTTCAGGCCAAGTCATTTTCATCATGAGGCCAGGAGCATATCGGTGGCCCACGAGGATATGTTCGACCTCTTCAACTGGCAGGAGCTTGATATGTCCATCATACGAACTGGACTCCTGTGGGTTTGCTGATCCTATATGTTGTCGTAGTTCATTTCATAAATCTAATCACTTTGTATGCACTATTTACTAATGTCTACTTTGCATCCAGGTGCATGTATAGGCTGGCATCGATGAGGGCATGTGACAGGGTGGGTTTCCTCGACCCAGACAAAATAAGCACTAGAGCACGACCAAGCACATGCGGAGGAATACATATCAAGGGCACTACTGGCGCAGCAGGACTGGGAGTTCATTCGTGCGCCGAACCACCAAAGGTTGGTGCATTTCCTACTAATTTAACTCATTCTTTGTCGACGATTCAGACTCGGGGTCCTTAGTTGAACTTATGCATAATTTGTAGGTTGTGAGACCTTTCAGGGTGTCCCTCCGGGAAGGTATGATGAATCAAAGATAACTAGAGCACAGAGAAATTTATACAGGTTCGGGCCCTCGATGGTGGGAGTAATAGCCTTACGTCCTGTTGGGATTTCACTATGTATAGTAGAAAGAGTTACAAAATTGTGGAAAAGATCTTCACAGGCGAAGATTTTTCCTATGTGTTTGTACAAGACAATGCCTGGAAGGCTTGTGAAAGCTATCTAACTTAGACTATTGCCTTCTGATCCTTTGAGTATTTTAATTGCTTGATCTCTCGATCTGATCGTCTAATTATCTGATGCCCCGTTTGATTCATTGGGTTACCCCTTTATACTGATCGAAAGGGTGCCAAGTCATAATGACATCGAACAATTGCTTGGATGTAGTTTTGGCAACTGCCCCTAACTCCCATGCAGGTTTAACACGTGTTACTCATGGATAACCGCACGTATTAACCTCCTGACGGTTGTCTCCATACGTGGAAGGATCTTTGGGATACTCGGGATATCCCTGTTGTGGGGATAGAACAATCCCACGTTCCCTGGTCGAAGGTGTTCTGACCACGTTGTTTGTTATTACCTGACTGCGCACCATCTGTAGTCTTCTGTTCGCATATGGCATACGAACTCCTGACTGCACATCGTTTATGGTCTGATCGCGTAAAGCTTGCGATCACATGCTTGCGCTTCTTGAAGTAACTTGAGTTCGCACCAACAGACACTTTGTCTGGTTCGAATATGTCTTTGAACCAATCGTGCATTTATTTGATCTAGCTCGGGTATCAATCCTCGTCAGCTAGCCCCTAAAATTTGAAGAGAACGAAGGGACGTGTTTGCTTCAAATTTCAAGACTTACATCGGATACTTAACATGATGCTTCAAATCCTCCACTTAGTGGCGCACTAAGTGCGGCGGTTGGTTCCCCGAGACGGACTCTGGGTAATACATTGTGGGACCCTCATTTGTGGAATCTGGTGGCAACCGCCCAGGTGGGTTGCACTCAGAAAAGGTACATTGCAGCTCACAACAACAGGATGCATTATATAAAAATGCGAGTAATTAAAAACAAGTGCTGATCACAAGGACCAACATTACAATAACTTAGCGCCAAAATGACGCATTTAAATGTTGATACAAATTAAGGAGTTTTCGACACAAAGGTCGGCACAAAATAAAACAGTAATGATAAACAAAAGGACTTCATTGGTCTTCTTTTTCAGCAGCAGCGGTGTTGCACGGGCCTTCTCCACATCGAACTCCACCTTGGTGCATAACCCTTTAACCAGATGGGTCTCCAGTTTCTTCTTCTTGTTCCACATTGGGTTCAAGACCATAAGATTCGGGGTCGATGAATCCTTCTTCTAAATTTGTTTGTAAAAGCAAGGGTGAGCACATTGTCCACATGGTGCTCAACAAGTCCCAAATAAGAATGCAGGTGTATATATAGATGAGGGGGAAATCTCTCACAGAATAGCTCTTTGGCTTTGTATATGTATATAGGATAGATTTTCACTTGGTTTTTGGAGAAAAGACTTTTATTTTCAAAAGCAGTGCTTTTAAAATCCTAAGCTAAATTCTTAGAAAATGTTGTGTGTGGCGGTCTTTCATGAGTCACTACTTTATCCTGATTTTGTGAAAACTTTCCAAAAGCTACTTGTGCTGCATCGACGTGAATAGAATCCACAGCACGCAGACTCCATAACCTGGGAGCTCAGAGTATCCGATACTTTTTAAACTTTGCAAAGGTGTACCACCTTAATCCACCAATCACTCAGCTTTCAAGTCAGGCCAACTTCACGCGACTTTTACGCGTGTGACAAGGCCGAAGTGACACAACAGTTTAGTCCTAGCATTAACTATTCCCTGCCCGGTAAATAGACAGTCAAGTCTCAAGTACCGTTGTGGGTCCTCCCCACTGCCTTACTTCCTAGCCTGGGTATATGTTCTCGCAAGACACATAGCCTCTCTTGATTACAGAAGCGCACGACTTAATCTGGCATAGGGCGTCTTCCTTCTTTCCACCTTTTCCTCTCATGATTTTTCTGGACTCACATCACTCATGGCCTTCTGCGGCCCACCAGTTCTCGCAAGACACTGGATCGACAACCATTGCAGGGAAAAGCTAACACTAAAGAAAGCTACTAAGTTGCGCCCGTCCCATAAACAGGCAAGTGGTTGGTACGTTTCTCATGCCGCATAGAAGCACAGCACAAGGTTCTAGTCCTTATGAATCTCTAGTGAGGAGTCTTTCACATTCCCAGTGCGCACACAGCACCATCCACTCAAACCATCCTCACTATCGATTCCAATCACATTCTCTTTCACAAAAAGGGTTTTAAACATGCTTTTCTCATATGTGACCATTCAACATTTATCATATGATCTTGGGCATAGCATAACCTAAGCATGATATTCTAGGGTAACAAGGGTGCAGGGGTATTCAATGTCAAAAGGGGCTTTACAATCGTTCAGGTCATACCTAATCATTTTATTGAAACATAGTTCTTATTTGAACCTAAGGCATGCATATACTTGAAAACAGATAAAATACTTCATTTCAAAATAATAGGCTAGACATGATCAAGGGTTTGAGACTTGCCTTGCAGTGATGGGTCTAGCTGCTCAAATGAATCCTCGAAGATCTCCTCGGTTCCTTCAACGTCTGGTTCCACGGCGGATACAAACAACACATACACACTATATAAGCATTAAAGTACTAGAAAATAATACGTAAATACATCATTCATGCAGGGGTAAGGGTTTGGACAAGGTCACTTGACATTGGTCGAAGAGATGGCCTCAAAGGGCTTGAATGTCGAAGGGCTGACATTCGACTCATGGCTTGACATTGCTCTAAATCGGTTCTAGGTCTGATTTCTGGAGATGTGATAGTAGGGAATGTTGTAGATCATGGCTCAAAGGACTTACTGGACAAAGTGGCATTTCAATTGCTCAAATGAAACAAGTCTAAATCATCCAATGCCACTGGTGGTCATGCACTGACATAGTGCTAGACATGGCCAGAAACTAGGGCATTGCATAACTTTTGACTCAGGACTCCAATTGATGCAAAACTTTGTCTGGGGTTTAGGCATTGATAACAGCTACAAAACTCTCAACATGCTCAAAGGCAGAAGGTCGCCGGAAGGTGGCCAAATCCGGTGAGCAATCACGGTGGCCTGAACATGAACTGAACCACTGGACAGCAACCTTGGCATGGCCATAACTTTTGATTCAGGTCGATTCAGAAGTCGGGCTAGTAGACAAAATTTCTCAGGGGGTTGAGATCTATCTAAAGGACAAGGTGTACGGGGCTAGATCGGCCGGGGAAAAATTCCGGCGACCGGCGCTGGAGAAGACGACTCCTGAATTGGGCGTTTCTGATTTAAAAGGTTTGAGGTCGATTCACTACTCAGGGAGTGAGAGGGTGAGGTGAGGGGTCTAATTGCAAGGTTAATTCGGCCGGAGATGGCCGGAGAAGCTTGGCGACGAGGACCAGTTCACTGGTGGTGCGCAAACTTCGGAAAGGCTATGATCGCTGCTCAATTTTGAAATCTAACTTTGCAGGCTTGCTCAATTGGGTGCACTGGTCAATTCTTATCACTGGCACGAGGATTAATTCGGACTAAATCACTCGGCATTACGGGAACAGGGGATTTCGGTTTTCCGATGATTGCGGACGTTGAGGTGCGCCGGGAACCAATTAATGACCATGAAACACACAAGGGGATGAAAGGAGCTTACTGGCGGCGTTGGTTTGGAGGGGAAAGCTTCGGGCGAAGCTGGCGCCGTAAGCTTCAAAGGTTGCTCGCCGGGGAAGAAGGCCTTCGCGGCGGCGCTGAAGAACTGGACTACTCTCTGGTGGAGGAAGCTAAGGCTTAAAGATGCAGGTGGTGTGTGAAGAAACGCTGGGCAAGGGGGCTTATA
The DNA here is from genome assembly GCA_019359835.1 of Pharus latifolius. NCBI lineage: Eukaryota > Viridiplantae > Streptophyta > Magnoliopsida > Poales > Poaceae > Pharus > Pharus latifolius. Next base: position 64,093,826 of record CM033322.1, read on the forward strand.
TAGCCGCGGGTGAAGCTCTCGGGAGCAGCAGCAATCTCCGGGGATTTTTCTTCTGGCACTGGAGCGGTCAACGAGGTGCTTGGGGACACGGCGGGGCTCTGCCAGAGACGATGAATCGCGGGAAATCAGGATTCCGTCAGGGTGGTGTGGCGACGATCTCCGGGATGGCAGCCATGTGGCGTGAAGCTCCTGACAACAGCGGGCACGCGCGCGCGCGGGCAAGAACACGGCACGGTGTGGTTGAGGCGTTCCACGGTGGCGGTACAGTTGTGCAAGGTTGGTGGCTACGTGGCCGTGAAGGTGGCAGCGCGTGGGACTTCGCCGGCGGCGAGCTCAACGGCGCGGCAAAGCGGCAGGGCGCTGGTCGAATGAGCAATGGTCGCGGTCGTGCACGTGGTCTCCTGGTCGTGGTCGAACAAAAGGCCAGGGGCTTGTTTGCAACGTTTTGGACTGAAATGTGAAGGTTTTGGCTCGGGAATCTGGGCCTATTTGCAAATTCAGAGATCTGAAGGGCTGATTTGAACTTTGACTCTGCAGCTAAGTGCTACAAAATGTCTTAGACTCATCCAGCAAGAAAAATGGTAAAATTCGATAAGATTTGGCGGTTTTGACAAAAATCGAAAACAGGGTAATTAGGGTAAACAGGGTAATTAGGGTCTGAAACTTCTGTCGAGGCTGAAACTAGGGTTTCGGTCGAGATTCTGGAATTCTTCCAGAAGGGAAAAATGTTCAGAAAAACGAAGGAAAGGTAATCACTTGATCAGATATGGGTTTGGAGATGATCTGGGACTTTTAGCCTTTTTGGGTTTTCTAAAAGGACTAAACTAAAGTACTTTTGGACTGAATTGTAAAAACGATCTGGGAGATGAAGTTTAGCAGCCAACTTTTTAGGTTAAGGTAGTGGCATACCTAAGATCAAGATAGGGTTGAGACAACAGGGATTCCAAAGAATATATGCTGACTCGTAAGCAGAAAAGATAACCAAAAATAGGGATGTTACAACCTACCCTCCTTAGGAATAATCTCGTCCTCGAGATTCCAATGAGTCTGAGAATAGGTAGGGAAAATTCTGACACAGCTCTTCTTCTCTTTCCCAAGTCGACTCTTCTTCGGTGTGGTTATTCCATTGGACTCTGCAGAATTTTATGGTCCTTGATTTTAACCTCCTTTCGCTGACCTCTAACACCTTGACTGGGTATTCTTGATATGTCAGATCTGGTTGAACCTCCGTTTCTGTGGGAGACACTTGCTCCGTTGGTTCTCTCAAGCATTTCCTCAGTTGGGATACGTGAAAGACATCATGAACTCCTGCTAATTCAGGCGGTAGCTCCAGTTTGTATGCTACTTCTCCTCGTCTTTCCAAAATCTTGTATGGCCCTACGTATCTCGGACTTAGCTTTCCTTTTATTTGGAATCGTCGAACTCCCTTGTAGGGTGTCACTTTGAGATATACGTAATCGCCTATCTCGAAGGATAGTTCTCTCCTTCTTCTGTTGGCGTAACTTTTCTGTCGAGACTGGGCCGTTTTCAATCTCTCTTGTATGATCTTCACGTGGGTTGTGGCATCCGCCACTAATTGCGGTCCTAAAAATTGTTTCTGTCCCACTTCGGTCCAATATAGTGGCGTGCGGCACTTTCTTCCATAAAGCGCTTCATAAGGAGCCATCTATAGACTCACTTGATAACTGTTGTTGTAGGTAAATTCCGCGTACGGTAGAAATTGTTCCCAAGAATTTCCATAGTCCAAAGCACACTCTCTCAACATGTCCTCCAAAATCTGGTTCACTCTTTCCGTTTGACCTCCAGTTTGCGGGTGGTAAGCTGTACTGAACTTCAACTTCGTTCCTAGGGACTTCTGTAACTCTCCCCAAAATCTTGATATAAATTGTGCTCCTCTGTCTGAGACGATTGTTTTTGGCACTCCATGCAGCGTGACAATTCTGGTAAGATATAGTTCTGCAAGCTTTTTCGTCGTGTACTGCACCCTTACTGGTAGAAAATGAGCCACTTTCGTCAATCTATCGACTATGACCCATATAGAATCGTATCCTTGCTGGGTTCTTGGTAAACCAACTATGAAATCCATTCCAATCTCATCCCATTTCCACTCCGGGGTTGGTAGGGGTTGTAGCGGTCCTGCAGGTTTCTAGTGTTCTGCTTTCACTCTTTGACAGGTATCACAAGAAGCTATACACTCGGCAATTTCCTTTTTCATTCCCTTCCACCAAAACTGATCCTTTAGATCTTGGTACATCTTTGTACTACCTGGGTGAATAGAGTACGGGGTACAATGGGCTTCTTGCAGTATCATATTCTTGATTTCTTTGTCCTCTGGGATACAGATTCGGTTATGATACCACAAAATTCCTTCCTCGTCTTCACGAAAGTCAATTGCATCTTCGTGTTTCATGTCCTCTTTCATCTTTTGAATACTCAGATCTACTTCCTGGGCCCTTCGGATTTGGTCCTTCAGCTCGCAATTCATTGTTAATGCGGCGACGGTTCCTTGTTCAACAAACTCTAAATTCAACCTCTCGAAATCTCTAAGCAATTGGGGTGGTATTCCTAATGTCTTCTCTTGATTGCAGTAGGATTTTCTGCTCAAGGCGTCTGCTACTACATTTGCTTTTCAGGGTGGTAGTGTATTCCAAGGTCATAATCTTTAATCAGCTCTAGCCATCTTCGCTGTCTCATGTTCAAGTCTTGTTGGGTGAAGATGTATTTCAAACTCTTGTGGTCCATGTAGATTTCACATCTATTTCCAAGTAGATAGTGTCGCCAAATCTTTAGCGCATGAACAACGGCGGCTAATTCCAAATCATAAGTTGGATAATTCTCCTCATGTGGTCGCAATTGTCTTGATGCGTAAGCCACGACTCTCCCTTCTTGCATAAGGACACAACCTAGTCCTTGCTTTGATGCATCGCAGTAGACTTCAAAATCCTTTTTGTTATCTGGTAACGTAAGGACAGGTGCAATTGTCAATATCTTCTTCAATTCCTCAAAGCTCTTTTCACATCCTTCTGTCCAGTCGAATGGAACATCTTTCTTTAGTAGTCTGGTGAGTGGCTTTGTAATCTTGGAGAATCCTTTGACAAATCTCCGGTAATATCCGGCTAATCCTAGGAAACTTCTTACTTCAGTTACGGTTTCCGGTTGTTTCCATTCCATGATAGCCTGAATTTTTTATGGATCCATTGAGATTCCTTTGCCAGAGATAATGTGCCCTAAGAATGAGATTTCTTTTAACCAAAAGGCACACTTATCGAATTTGGCATACAGTCGATGTTCTACTAACTTCTCCAACACCATCCTAAGATGTTGTGCGTGTTTTTCCTCTGACTCCGAAAAGATGAGGATGTCGTCGACAAACACAATGACAAATTTGTCCAGAAATTCCATGAGAACCTTGTTCATTAAATTCATGAACACTGCTGGTGCATTCGTTAAACCAAATGGCACCACGGTAAACTCATGCAATCCATATCTCGTTATGAATGCAGTTTTTGGAATATCTTGTTCTCGAATCTTCAGTTGGTGGTATCCGGACCTCAGGTCGATCCTTGAGAATATCCTCGCTCCTCTTAGTTGATCAAAGAGATCATTGATCCTTGGCAAAGGGTACTTGTTCTTGATCGTCATATCGTTCAGTTTCCGGTAGTCGACACAAAGTCGCAGACTGCCGTCCTTCTTCTTAGCGAAAAGTACAGGGGCTCCCCAAGGTGAGGAGCTTGTTCTAACAAATCCCTTCCTTTCCAATTCTTCCACTTGCTTTCTTAATTCTTCTTGTTCTTCACTTGTCATACGCGCAAGCTTTCTTGCATAAGGGGCAGATCCGGGTTTTAATTCGATTGAGAATTCAATGTCCCGATCTGGTGGCATTCCAGGAAGCTCTTCAGGAAAAACTTCTGGATACTCATTTACTATTTGAACTCCTTCAAACTCAACTCCTTCCAAGCTGTTCAAACTACACACTCGGTTGTTCACTATTAATCTCTCTACGTGGAACGTGACTTGTTTTCCTTCAGCATTCGTCAGGGTTATTGCTTTCTTTTCACAGTCCATCTGACCTTTATGCTTGGCTAACCAATCCATTCCAAGGATGACATCTAATCCTTGAAGGTCCAAAACTAGTAGGTTTGCTAGGAATCCTAGATTGCCAATACTAAAGGCGATATTTCTACAGATAGAGTTGACAGGCATTCGAGCTCCAGGGGATTGAATTAAGATAGGGAACTCTAATGCAGATACTGGCAACTTATTTCTGAGCACGAAAGGTCTTGACACAAATGAATGAGTAGCACCAGGGTCAAATAATGCAACTGAAAGTTCAGAGTGGATAAAGATCGTACCGATCACGACGTCTGATGCTTCTCCTGCTTCAACAGCAGATGCGTAGTTGAGTCTTCCGCGACCTGCAGCAGGCATTCCTCTTCCTCGGCCATTCTGGAACCTTCCTCCTCTGGAGGGTGGAGCATTTTTAGCGAAGCCTTGGGCTGGAACAGGGGATCTTGCAGCTTGTGCTCGAGCAACATTGGATGGCAAGTGTTGTAGCGGACAAGTGTTCCTGCGATGTCCCTTTCTTCCACAATGAAAGCATTCTTCATTCTTCAGGGGACAATCTTTCAAGAAGTGGTTTCCTCTACATCCGGTACATTGAGCTATTGCAGTAGGCGCAGGCCTTTGGGGTCTTTGAGGTGGTCTGAAGGCTAGTCGGAAAGTAGGCATTGGTCTCCCTCGACTAGCACTTCCTTGGTAAGAGTTGGGCAAAGCCTTCCTCTTTCGGTCTTCTTCAATTATTCCTCTTTTCTCCTCCATCTTAAGCAGCCGGTTTATCAGGACGTGGAAGTCCGTGAATTCATGAGATGATAGCTGGTATTGCAAGGAGTTTTGTAGTCCTTCGCAAAACCTGTTGATCTTCCTTTCCTCTGTCGCAATATCTTCAGGTGCGTATCTTGCCAGTTGAATAAATTCATGCAGGTACTGTTTCACGGTCTTATTCCCTTGTCGCAGATTTACGAATTCTCGGCGCTTTGCCTGGACAACGCCTTTTGGGACGTGGTATCTATGGAATTCCTCCTTGAACTCATTCCAGGTGATCGAATCTCTGTTGGTGTGCACAGTCTGGTAATTCTCCCACCAAGCAGCAGTGGGTCCAGCTAATTGATTTGATCCATACAGAAGCTTCTCTTCATCGCTGCACCTAACAGTATTCAATTTCCTCTCCACGTCTCTCAGCCAATCGTCGGCTACTATAGGGTCTTCTGTGCTCAAGAAGGTTGGGGGCCGTGTTTTCTGGAAGTCAGTTAACTTTGCACCCGTTGCGGATCCTTCAGTTTGTCCGGATGCGATATGTTGCATCAACTGTCCCAAAATTTGGTTCTGTATAGTAGCTGATTCCTGTCGGTTTTGCTCCATCCATAGCAGTTCATCATTGATATTGCCTCCCTGTGGCATCGTCGAAGATCCTGGTCTATCTGGGTTGGTGCGGCTCCTTGCTCCGGGTGTGGCCCTTGCATTTCTAGGGTTTCCCTCTAGCTCTCCTTCCTGGGGTCTTGCTTGCGTGTTAACCATCCTACTCAAACAGGAGGTTAAGAACAAAGACATTGATTCGGAAAGAATCATTTACACAGGTGCTAGCAGAATGCTGGCATTAGCTCAAGAAGTAAGAGTAAGGATATGCAAAATGACCTCTTCATAAATTAGCTTTTCAAAAGATACAAAGCTTCTAGCCTCATCGGCTTACAGAGCTTATCTAACATCCAGCATACATCAACCATACTAAAATAACTACTACAACAGAAGGAAATCTAGCGTCTGCTGGACTAGGCACAAAAGGTCAAAGGAAGTCTGCAGTCACTCCTCAGCATCATCAGAAGAATCACAAGGCTCTACCTCCTCGGGATCCTCCTCCTCATCGTCATCTGCATCCATCGGATCATCTTCATTGTCGTCGTTGATGTTGACAATCTCCTTCCCTTTTCCCTCAGGGGTCTTCTCCTTCTTTGCAGTGCAGGGAAGCTCGATCGTCTGACCGTTGATGACTATGCCACGCGACGCAAGCATGAAACCGCTGAGATACTCCTTCAAATTTCCTACCTTCTTGCGAGCGGTGATCTTCAACTTTGGGTGACTCTTCTTGGTTACTGACTCTGCAGCTTCGAGGTCCTTCTCTCCACTTGATTCAGCCATTTCTTGAATTTGTCTTTCTTTCTCTTGGAGACTCGCACGAGCCCTAATAAGCATGCCCACAAGGTAGTGGCGATCATCGCGAACACGCTCGTAGTCTCGAAGTTGGCGGGTGTATCCGATCTCCGAAGCACGAACGACGTCTCGAGTCTTCATCAGAATAGCGTTCTCCTGGTCGCTGGACGGAAGAACAACTCGGTACTCTGATCCGGGGACCTGGTAAGGTACGAAGCGGTAGGGGGAATCAGAAATGTAGTCGCTGTACATCTGCCGGACGGAACCCACAGCACGACGGGCAGCGTCTAAGATAGCATCCTCCTCTTCTTCTCTGCGGGCTTGACGTCTCACTGAGCCTCTCCCGTGCTCGGGAATCTCATAGACAATCACTGAAGCCCGACAACCTATGGGTCGTCCGTTGATCTCATCTTGCCAGACACAATACACTGGCCTCTGGCTGTCTCGTGCTCCAAGAAATTGCAACATCATCCACAGCAACAGTGCCCACGATCCAAGCTCGTCTCCATGAAGGTATCTCCTGTCGGAAGCCATCTGAAGACAGAACGAAAGGCATCTATGAGTTTAAAGAGAAGTCTAAAGCCTTTTTCCAAAAATCGAAAATAACATTTTTCTTAAGGAAAATAGGTTTTCGTAAACAAATTTTTGACAAAGAACTAGCAAATTTTCTTCTAGGGACGCCAAAGTCTATCTAAGGGTTACGACCTACAGTCGAGCCTTTTGCTCTGATACCAAGTTCTGTGGGACCCTCATTTGAGGAATCCGGTGGCAACCTCCCAGGTGGGTTGCACTCAGAAAAGGTACATTGCAGCTCACAACAACAGGATGCATTATATAAAAATGCGAGTAATTAAAAACAAGTGCTGATCACAAGGACCAACATTACAATAACTTAGCGCCAAAATGACGCATTTAAATGTTGATACAAATTAAGGAGTTTTCGACACAAAGGTCGGCACAAAATAAAACAGTAATGATAAACAAAAGGACTTCATTGGTATTCTTTTTCAGCAGCAGCGGTGTTGCACGGGCCTTCTCCACATCGAACTCCACCTTGGTGCATAATCCTTTAACCAGATGGGTCTCCAGTTTCTTCTTCTTGTTCCACATTGGGTTCAAGACCATAAGATTCGGGGTCGACGAATCCTTCTTCTAAATTTGTTTGTAAAAGCAAGGGTGAGCACATTGTCCACATGGTGCTCAACAAGTCCCAAATAAGAATGCAAGTGTATATATAGATGAGGGGGAAATCTCTCACAGAATAGCTCTTTGGCTTTGTATATGTATATAGGATAGATTTTCACTTGGTTTTTGGAGAAAAGACATTTATTTTCAAAAGCAGTGCTTTTAAAATCCTAAGCTAAATTTTTAGAAAATGTTGTGTGTGGCGGTCTTTCATGAGTCACTACTTTATCCTGATTTTGTGAAAACTTTCCAAAAGCTACTTGTGCTGCATCGACGTGAATAGAATCCACAGCGCGCAGACTCCATAACCTGGGAGCTCAGAGTATCCGATACTTTTTAAACTTTGCAAAGGTGTACCACCTTAATCCACCAATCACTCAGCTTTCAAGTCAGGCCAACTCCACGCGACTTTTACGCATGTGACAAGGACGAAGTGACACAACAGTTTACAGTCCTAGCATTAACTATTCCCTGCCCGGTAAATAGACAGTCAAGTCTCAAGTACCGTTGTGGGTCCTCCCCACTGCCTTACTTCCTAGCCTGGGTCTATGTTCTCACAAGACACATAGCCTCTCTTGATTACAGTCGCGCATGACTTAATCTGGCATAGGGCGTCTTCCTTCTTTCCACCTTTTCCTCTCATGATTTTTCTGAACTCACATCACTCATGGCCTTCTGCGGCCCACCAGTTCTCGCAAGACACTGGATCGACAACCATTGCAGGGAAAAGCTAACACTAAAGAAAGCTACTAAGTTGCGCCCGTCCCATAAACAGGCAAGTGGTTGGTACGTTTTTCATGCCGCATAGAAGCACAGCACAAGGTTCTAGTCCTTATGAATCTCTAGTGAGGAGTCTTTCACATTCCCAGTGCGCACACAGCACCATCTACTCAAACCATCCTCACTATTGATTCCAATCACATTCTCTTTCACAAAAAGGGTTTTAAACATGCTTTTCCCATATGTGACCATTCAACATTTATCATATGATCTTGGGCATAGCATAACCTAAGCATGATATTCTAGGGTAACAAGGGTGCAGGGGTATTCAATGTCAAAAGGGGCTTTACAATCGTTCAGGTCATACCTAATCATTTTATTGAAACATAGTTCTTATTTGAACCTAAGGCATGCATATACTTGAAAACAGATAACATACTTCATTTCAAAATAATAGGCTAGACATGATCAAGGGTTTGAGACTTGCCTTGCAGTGATGGGTCTAGCTGCTCAAATGAATCCTCGAAGATCTCCTCAGTTCCTTCAACGTCTGGTTCCACGGCGGATACAAACAACACATACACACTATATAAGCATACAAGTACTAGAAAATAATACGTAAATACATCATGCATGCAGGGGTAAGGGTTTGGACAAGGTCACTTGACATTGGTCGAAGAGATGGCCTCAAAGGGCTTGAATGTCGAAGGGCTGACATTCGACTCATGGCTTGACATTGCTCTAAATCGGTTCTAGGTCTGATTTCTGGAGATGTGATAGTAGGGAATGTTGTAGATCATGGCTCAAAGGACTTACTGGACAAAGTGGCATTTCAATTGCTCAAATGAAACAAGTCTAAATCATCCAATGCCACTGGTGGTCATGCACTGACATAGTGCTAGACATGGCCAGAAATTAGGGCATTGCATAACTTTTGACTCAGGACTCCAATTGATACAAAACTTTGTCTGGGGTTTAGGCATTGATAACAGCTACAAAACTCTCAACATGCTCAAAGGCAGAAGGTCGCTGGAAGGTGGCTAAATCCGGTGAGCAATCACGGTGGCCTGAACACGAACTGAACCATTGGACAGCAACCTTGGCATGGCCATAACTTTTGATTCAGGTCGATTCAGAAGTCGGGCTAGTAGACAAAATTTCTCAGGGGGTTGAGATCTATCTAAAGGACAAGGTGTACGGGGCTAGATCGGCCGGGGAAAAATTCCGGCGACCGGCGCTGGAGAAGACGACTCCTGAATTGGGCGTTTCTGATTTAAAAGGTTTGAGGTCGATTCACTACTCAGGGAGTGAGAGGGTGAGGTGAGGGGTCTAATTGCAAGGTTAATTCGGCCGGAGATGGCCGGAGAAGCTTGGCGACGAGGACCAGTTCACTGGTGGCGCGCAAACTTCGGAAAGGCTATGATCGCTGCTCAATTTTGAAATCTAACTTTGCAGGCTTGCTCAATTGGGTGCACTGGTCAATTCTTATCACTGGCACGAGGATTAATTCGGACTAAATCACTCGGCATTACGGGAACAGGGGATTTCGGTTTTCCGATGATTGCCGACGTTGAGGTGCGCCGAGAACCAATTAATGACCATGAAACACACAGGGGGATGAAAGGAGCTTACTGGCGGCGTTGGTTTGGAGGGGAAAGCTTCGGGCGAAGCTGGCGCCGTAAGCTTCAAAGGTTGCTCGCCGGGGAAGAAGGCCTTCGCGGCGGCGCTGAAGAACTGGACTACTCTCTGGTGGAGGAAGCTAAGGCTTAAAGATGCAGGTGGTGTGTGAAGAAACGCTGGGCAAGGGGGCTTATATAGCCGCGGGTGAAGCTCTCGGGAGCAGCAGCAATCTCCGGGGATTTTTCTTCTGGCGCTGGAGCGGTCAACGAGGTGCTTGGGGACACGGCGGGGCTCTGCCAGAGACGATGAATCGCGGGAAATCAGGATTCCGTCAGGGTGGTGTGGCGACGATCTCCGGGATGGCAGCCATGTGGCGTGAAGCTCCTGACAACAGCGGGCACGCGCGCGCGCGGGCAAGAACACGGCACGGTGTGGTTGAGGCGTTCCACGGTGGCGGTACAGTTGTGCAAGGTTGGTGGCTACGTGGCCGTGAAGGTGGCAGCGCGAGGGACTTCGCCGGCGGCGAGCTCAACGGCGCGGCAAAGCGGCAGGGCGCTGGTCGAACGAGCAATGGTCGCGGTCGTGCACGCGGTCTCCTGGTCGTGGTCGAACAAAAGGCCAGGGGCTTGTTTGCAACGTTTTGGACTGAAATGTGAAGGTTTTGGCTCGGGAATCTGGGCCTATTTGCAAATTCGGAGATCTGAAGGGCTGATTTGAACTTTGACTCTGCAGCTAAGTGCTACAAAATGTCTTAGACTCATCCAGCGGGAAAAATGGTAAAATTCGATAAGATTTGGTGGTTTTGACAAAAATCGAAAACAGGGTATTTAGGGTAAACAGGGTAATTAGGGTCTGAAACTTCTGTCGAGGCTGAAACTAGGGTTTCGGTCGAGATTCTGGAATTCTTCCAGAAGGGAAAAATGTTTAGAAAAACGAAGGAAAGACAATCACTTGATCAGATCTGGGTTTGGAGATGATCTGGGACTTTTAGCCTTTTTGGGTTTTCTAAAAGGACTAAACTAAAGTACTTTTGGACTGAATTGTAAAAACGATCTGGGAGATGAAGTTTAGCAGCCAACTTTTTAAGTTGAGGTAGTGGCATACCTAAGATCAAAATAGGGTTGAGACAACAGGGATTCCAAAGAATATATGCTGACTCGTAAGCAGAAAAGATAACCAAAAATAGGGATGTTACATACATGACGGGTAATGATGGCGCTGTAGAAATGTTTTTTAACCCGAGCTAAATTGTAAATGCTTTAAAAACTCAAGGCGTTCGGAAACTGAACCGTCACCCCGGCGGCTATAAATACCGAAGCCTCTGGACTTCAACGCTCCACAATTCTTCTTCTCGGCTAAATCTCTTCCAAAGCCATCTTCCCTTCCTTACACCTCTCGATGGCAGACCAAAACATTATCGAGATTGAGAGTGATGAAGAAGAAGTTTCACTTGAATTCGAGCAGAATTCACAGATGTCCAAAGATCTGTCTTCTTCAAGGAAGAAACCCAAGATTGTCAAGGGATCCTCCAGTAGAACAAAGGTGAAAGACGCATCATTGCTCTCTCTTCCTTTGGTTCCCGTAGTTCTTCCTATTCATGCATCTCGGCAGGTCGAACCTTCATCTCCACCTTTGGAGGGACGTTCTTCTCAGCTTTCTCCATTTCATCCCAATGATCCTCATTTTTGTTCGGGTGATCAATTTTCTGGTTGGCAAGTTGTACCTCCACAACCAGATGATCCTCAAGTTGTGTTGGGGAAGCAATCTTCTGGTGGGAAGGTTGCACTTCCACCATCTGATGATCCTCAACCTTTATCGGGTGACCTACTTTCTGGGGGAAGTACATCAACCTGTCACTTGCAAGGATTGGTAATTACTTCCATCTCCCTTTGCTTGTTGTTATAGTTAGTAAAACTAACATCTGCAAATGCAGGAGACAAAAATTGTTGGAGCCCCCAACGACTAGCGTGCTGAAGTTCAACCTCCTCCCTTCGAACAGACTCTCCAAGGGGAAAAAGAGGCCCTGGAGAAGAAGACCGAAGAGATGTCTTCGGTAATTCTGCACCTGGCAGATTGTTTTGAAAGATCCCGCGAAGAGGCGCACCAATTCCGCCTGGAGAGGGACTATGCTCGACAGCAGCGAGAACTCTCCGATTCGATCAGGAATGGTAGTGCGTCTCTTATTAGGGACGATGTAGATAGACTTAAGATTAGTTGCTAGTTCCCTTGGGTCGTCAGTGCAGATCTTACTGACGACAACATGTCCCTTGGAGAACTTTGTAAACTCCTCTCAGATCAGGTCGACGCTCTGGTCGCCAACATCCCTTTTGTATGGAAAGATTGTCAAAAATAAAGATTTCTTTTACCTTACATAACATGAAGATTCTTCATAACTTCTGTGTGAAAATGTGGCCATAAGTAGTGTTTTTACGACCACTCGTTCACAGATAAGTTCCGGTATTATGACCAGAAACGCATTTAATATGTTATACCGCGGCTAGTGCTGATACTGCGATCAGACTTAAAGCCGCGGTTAGAAATGAAGTTCGATCTGAATGATTACCGTGATCAAAACTGAAATTCGATCTGACCACCACTTCGACTAGAATTGTAGTCCGATCAAAAACATAGTTCCGATAATACAGCAATCTGATCGAAAAACAACTGTATACCCAGCAGTTGAATCATAGAATATCTTTATGATCAACTCGTGAAAGTTTACAAGAAACAAGAAGGAAAACGTCCTCTGAAAATCCTTTGTAGAACTTTTCACGTTTTTGTGCCCATTTTTAATCCTCAAATTCGAAACCAAGAAGACCTTTCATTTCGGATTCGGTGCAGGAAATGCATAACAGGTTTACCAGAGAAAACATCCATTATGGGAAATGAATAGAATATTCAATGGAACATTACCCTCAGTGGAGCATCTCCTCGGGCCTATAAAAGGAGCAAGTAGCTTCTTGAGAAAGCCACACATCCAGCCTCCAGCCCTAGAACTTCTGCCGCTCAAAACCCTCATTCCTCATCTTCCATCGCCCCCAAAGCCACCAGCTTTTCTCTCACAAAAAATGACATCTTGGAGCTGATCATTCACCATATGGAGGAGAGCCTGATGGCGTTGGAGAAGGAAGAGATCCTTCCCCCGAGATTTCTGATCAACTGGCGACCCGCAGGGAAAGATCAAGAAACCCCAATCATCCAAGAGGGCGAGTTGGTGGTTTTTGAAGAATACCTGAGGTGTGGGTTCCGATTCCCTGAGAGTCGGTTCTTGAAGGGGATCTTGGAGCACTATGGGTTGGAGTTGGTAAATCTCCACCCAAATGCTGTCCTGATCCTAGCGATCTTCCAGCACCTGTGCGAAGCCTTCGTCGGAGTGTATCCCAGTGTGGATCTCTTCCGACGCTTCTATTATTCGGCTTGGTCGAAGAGCGCCAACGCCGCCGAATGTATTTATTTCAGAATAAGGGAGAAGAAAGAGTATCCCTTCCCACCCCTGTGAGACTCCGTGCATGGGTGGTACAACAAATGGTTCTACTGCACCCCTCCGTCCGAGAGCGGGTTGTGGTTTGTAAACTCGCGGCCAGAGAAGTCCAGCGAGTTGGATTCCCTCCCTGCTCTGAATGCAGAGCAGAAGAAGCAAGCTGAGGTGATTCTTCACTTAGTCCAGCAGGGACTAACAGCTCGCGATGTCATTCGTGACTTTGTGAAGAATTGGGTGAGCCCCCTGTGCGAAAGGGCTCATCCGGCTTGGGAGATACAGTCCATGGCGGACAGGACCTTGGACAATAACAATGGTATGTGACTTAGCCAACAAAGTCTTATGCTTTTCTTTCATGTTCGCTAACTGGTCTGCTGGTGACACAGTTTTGCCTTTGTCAGAAGTCGAGAAGCGGACAAACTACCTCCTCAAGGCATATAGTGCCGAAGTGGAGGTAACCAAGGGATCGCCTCGCCCCCAAAGCTTGATCGATGCCGGTGACAACCTTAGACAAGAACATCAAAAGGTATGTCGTCTCTCATTATGTTATGTCTGTAAGTCATATGTGTGTCTTGTACTAACAAGGGCACTGGGACGGCATAGCTTTTGGGGAAATTTGCCGAGGCGACGTATCCAGGTGAAAGCGTCGATTTCCTGGGAAAGCCGACAATGAAGAGAGTAAAGAAAGTTTCTTCAAGACCTGGAGCGAGGGAACCTGCCCCCAAGAAATCCAAGAAACTTCTCGGGGAAGGCTCCTCACATAGGACGCCCCTTACCATGAAGAAGACTGCGGTAAGATATCATGTGCCTCCTGTTTCCCCAGGTGCGAACTGGAATTAGTTCTTCGTCGTACAAGGTGAAGGAAGCGAGGAGGAGGAAGATGACATTCCTCTGGTTTGCCGAAAGAGGAAGGCGATCACTTCTCAAGCCGGCGAAGAGCTGCCTCGGCCCGCAGAGACAGCTACTGCAGACCCCGCGGCCACCGAGAACCTTGTGGTCGCGGGTGAGACCTCTTCTCCTGAAGCCCTGGAGGCTTCAGGGTCTGTAACTTCCCCCTCCTTGGTCGAAGGGACGTCCGCGGTAAGATTCCTCGCAATCTTGAGTGTTACAATTTCATCTGTGTGCGTGTTCATCTAGCCACGCTTGCACAGGAAGAAGAAATTCCTCCTATGACTCCTGTTAGTCCTAGGAAGGCGATTACTCCGCTCCTGGCGATAGGGGCGGGTATAACAAAGCAAGATCCCACGACCACTCCCAATCTTATGGTCGCGGATGAGGTGCCAGCACCGGTGGTTCACGAGACATCTAGACCATCGGGTGCATCCCTGCCAACCGTGCAGGTTACCCCGGTAAGAATTCTTACTACTCAGATCTCCATCATTCCTCATGTACATGCTTACAGACTGGTATACATAGGGAGAAAAAGAGAAGGTCTTGTTCACAAAGAGGAAGACCAGAACGGACGATGGTTGTCCTCTTTTTCTTGGGGAATCATCTTCGAAATCCCAGAAGTTGATGGGATTTCAGTTAAGATAAGAATTCCCCTCTGTTTATACCGGATTGGGCTATGGTAACCATCCGTGAAACTGACTGTTTCTTCTTGCTTAGGAGTAGAGATTCAGCGCCAAACCTCCCAACAGCCTCGGCGAGGGTCGAAGTTCCCTCTGGCGCTGAAGCCTCTGGTGAAGAAAGCTCTATCCCTCCGATCCAGGAAGTCGTCCAAGCCGTTGTGGACGAGTTAGATGCGGAGGCCCAATCGCAGGTATTGAAAACTGCGACCGAGGCTCAGCAGGGACATTCATCTGTTGCTCCCGCCGGGGATGAGGCGAGTCCATCGACTCGGCCTCCAACCATCATAAAGAACAGGTCATTTCGGGAATACACTGAGGTATGTCGAACACCCCTCATGGTATCTGAGTTTTGCATAGAATTACTCAGATTTTGGAACTGATTCGCTTCCATGACAGAGGAATTGACTCGCATGGCGACCAGATCGATGGTTATGGCGGATAGCATCGAGGCCATGCAAGAGGAAAAGGATTACTTGCAGGAGTAAGAAAGATGTTCTTTGGTTTGCCTGATCATAGACCCGTCATAACAATCATCTCTTTTGTTACAGAGAGAATGCCTTTCTGATGAAGAGCCTCGCTGACCATGATCTCAAGGCGGCCACCACAATTTCATATCTAGAGGCCGAACTGAGCAAACTGCGATCGCAGCTCTCATGTAAGTCAATTTTCGACCAGAGCGAATTAGTTTTGTTGTTCGGATTGCTTATAACGACCTTCTTACTGCAGCGCAAGTCGATCAAATAAGCCAGCTTGGTCAAGAGAAAGAAGACCTCCAGGCAACCATCGATTCTGTCCGCAGGGAGAACCAAGACTTAAGCACATCCCTCTCGACCTGCGGCAGGGCTCATCAAGACATTTTTGTAAAACTAAAGATGGTGGCCGGTCTACAAAGGGCTGATGTGGTCAAAATTGCGGCGGACGACCTCAGCCTTAGTGACTGGTCCAAATTTGTCGCAGCTCAAGCGGAAACACTTCTCGAGTATCTTCCTGAAGATACTAGGCGACAACAAGAGGTGATCAAAACAAGAGTTCGATCAGCAGCCTCTGCCATTCTCTGCCGGTTTCGTCTCCACCATGGCCCAGACCTGGATCTAAACCCATTGGTAGGAGAGGTAGAGATCGAGAGTGAAGACCAACTTGAGGTTATCATGGAGGAAGTCAGACCTCTTGTAGATAAACTCTTGATCGAGCTCGGCATTATGTAAACCTTTATACCTGTAGAAATACAGTTCATAGAATGCAATGCATGCATTTTTTGGTTTTGTTTCGAAAGAAGACACTTCTTTTTGTTTCATATTGTAACCATATTCCCCTAGCCCCCCCCACCCCCCCCCCCCCCCCCGCGCCTGTGATTATATATACTGAAGACTTAGTATTATAAGCACAAGAAAAATATGGGTGTAACGACCAAGGACATTCGACCAGTCCAGCAATTATATTCGATGCAATGCCTAACCTTGTTGCAAACCGGCTGCCACTCTGATGACCAAGGACATACCAGTAAGCCCCATGTGCGTTAAGAAACGGCTTATTAAGGAGTGTCTTATCTGGAAGTGGTCATGAGATCGGCCAGCGAATCCGATTAGGGCATTGTGGTGATATAACCACCGGCGACCAACCCCCGAGCCAAATTCGTTACACATGGGCATAAAAGGAAATATTCAACATATGAAACAATAAAAAAGCACTCGTTTTATTAAACCATGCTAATTGAAAAGGAAAAGGGATTGGATACTTACACGTAAAACTTGCGTAGTTGATCGATGTTCCAAGTATTGGATAAGATTTGACCATCCACCATCGCTAGCCGAGCTGATCCTGGTCGCGGCACTGAAACAACAGTATAAGGGCCTTCCCACTTCGGGAAGAATTTGTTGCGATTGGATTGGTCTTGTATTTTACGTAAAACCAGATCGCCCACGTGAAGACTACGTGGTCGTACCCTTTTGTTATGGTACTTGCGCAAAGCTTGCAAATATACCGCGGACTTGATCAAAGCACGATCACGCATTTCTTCTAGCAGGATGAAATCTTGCGATCGCTGTTCGCCCTGATCAACTCGTTCGAATTGAGCTGTCCGAACAGATCCAATACTAACTTCCATAGGTAGTACGGCCTCAGCCCCGTAGACCAGATGGAAGGGCGTCTCACCGGTGGCTCGACTAGAGGTAGTTTGTAGTGCCCATAGAACGGTGTAGAGCTCATCCACCCAAGCCCCCGAGCGAGTCTTAAGGCGGTCAAAAACATGTTTCTTGATACCTTGCAATATCTGCCCATTGGCATGTTCCACGGCACCATTGCTCTGTGGATGAGCCACAGAAGGAAAGCACACCTTGGTTCCAATCTGATCGCAGTAATCCAGAAAAAGACCACTAGCGAACTAAGAACCGTTATCCGTAATGAGACGATTCAGAACACCAAATCGAGCAACAATGTTCTTATGGAAGAACTTTTGTGCTGCAGTAGCGGTAATATTGCATACCGGTTCAGCCTCTATCTACTTCGTAAATGTGTCAATAGCTACGAACAGGAACTTGTATCCATTGACCGCTTGTGGCATAGGACCGACAATATCCATTCCCCAGACCGCGAAAGGCCATGTAAGGGGAATGGTCTGCAACGCATAGGGAGGCTGGTGAACCTGTCTTGCATGAAACTGACACTGAGGACACATCTTGACCATATTCTTGGCATCATCAAGTGCCGAAGGCCAGTAGAATCCTTGTCGAAAAGCTTTTCCAACCAGTGTTTGATATGACGCGTGCGCACCGCATACACTGTCATGAATTTCTCTCAAGAGGGATTTACCTTCCTCCTGAGATACGCAGCGTATGAATACTCCGGAGTACCCTTTCTATACAAAACTCCTTCTATGAGTTTGTATAAACGCGCTTTTCGAATCAACCGATCACTTTCAGTTTCGTCCTCGGGCAAGGTCCCATGTTCAAGATAGACTCTCAATGGATGAGTCCAATCCTGTTCCTGTCCGAGGTTGGTAACGCAGACTGTTACCAGATCATCCTCAACCGAAGTCATAATCGAAGGATGTTCCAAGTGTTTGACGAACACTCATGCCGGAGCAGATGTGCATGAGGACCCAATTTTGGATAATTGGTCTGCGAGAATGTTGTCCTTTCACGGGATGTATTGGACATCGAAATGACTGAAGTGTTTTTCCAACCTCCTCACTTCCCCCAGGTAATGAGCCATTGTCTCATCGGAGGTGCTGTACTCCTTGTTTATCTGGTTTTCGACCAGCTGTGAGTCTCCCCTCACCACTAATTGACGGACTCCGAGGAATTTTTTTGCCCAGAGCCCTGCAAAAAAACCTTCATACTCTGTTGCGTTATTGGTCACAACAAAGTGTAGTTGAAAGACAAACTTAAGCTGTTCGCCCTGAGGCATAACTAAGACCACTCCAGCCCCCGAGTGTTGAAAACTACGAGAGCCGTCGAAGTACATTGTCCAGTAATCGAGGCATTCCAATTCCTCGGGTACCCGCACAGGTGGCTCAGGATTGGTCCATTCGACCACAAAGTTGGCCAACACCTGAGACTTAACCGCAGTGCAGGGCGTGAAATGGATATCGAAGGCACCGAGCTCGACAGCCCATTTTGTGATCCGACCAGATTTCTCTGGATTGTGGACAATATCCCCCAATGGAAAAGATGAGGGTACTGTGATCTTATGTGCTTGAAAGTAATGTCATAGCTTACGGGAAGCCATCAGTAGTGCGTAAAGTATCTTCTGGACCTCAGGGTATCGCTCCTTAGGGCCATGAAGTACCTTGCTTACATAGTAGACGGGTGTGTGTATTCCTTCTCTATCCGCTATCAGGACAGCGCTGACCGCATGCGGCGTGGCCGCCAAATAGAGAAGTAATGATTCTCCTTTGTCGGGAGAGACACCAAAACTGGTGGACTGGATAAATATGCCTTCACCTCCTGAAACGCTTTTTCGGCCTCATCGGACCATGCGAAATTGTGATGTTTTCACAGGGCTTTGAAGAAAGGTAGTCCCCTCTCGCCTAGGCACAATATGAACAGACTTAAGGCCGCCATGCGACCTGCTAGGCGTTGAACATTCTTCATGGTCGATAGCCCTGATTTTTTCAGGATTGACTTCAATGCCTCTGGAACAAACAAGGAAACCAAGAAGTTTTCCTGAAGAAACCGCGAAAGAACATTTTTCCGGGTTTAATTTTATTCCAAAGCGATTCAAATTACAGAAGGTTTCAGCGAGATCGTCTAAATGAGACAATCTTTTAATGTTTTTTACAACCAAGTCGTCTACATATGCTTCGAGATTACGCCCTACCTGGGAAAGAAAGGTCTTTTGCATCAAGCACTGGTACGTGGAACCTGAGTTCTTGAGACCGAACGGCATTCTGACATAGCAGTAGGTGCCGAACGGGGTGATGAAGGTGCCGAACGGGGTGATGAAGGCAGTCTTCTCCTCATCTTCTTCTGCCATGCTAATTTGATGATAACCTGAGTAAGCGTCCAGGAAACTCATCAGTTCGCAACCCGCGGTTGAGTCGACCAGCTGGTCAATGCGGGAAAGAGGAAAGTCGTCCATCGGACAGGCACTGTTGAGGCTGGTGTAGTCGACACACATGCGCCACTTACCATTTGACTTGCGGACCATGACCGGATTTGCAAGCCATTCCGGGTGATCGACCTAGCGAATAAACCCGGCCTTTAGGAGTTTATCCAACTCCTCTCGGATGGCCTCCTGCCGGTCAACAGCAAAACGCCTAAGATTTTGCTTTGTTGGTCGCTGTCCAGGTCGAATTGCTAACCTGTACTCGATTACCTCCCTTGGGACACCGAGCATGTCGGATGGTTTCCACGCAAACACATATGCGTTAGCCCAGAGAAAAGTAATGAGCTCGAGTTCCTATTTGTCATCCAGGCCTGATCCAACCCGAACTATCTTGGATGGATCATCTGGGTAAAATGGAACTAGTTTGAGTTTCTCATCTGGTCGAGGAGCAGCCTTGATCGCGTCAGCAGCAACTGTGGCGACATGAGCATCCCAGAGGGGAAGTTGGTCCACCATCTCCAAAGATAGCCAGTCACACGTCAGTGCCACGTTGCGACTGCCTCGGATCGAGATGACACCTTTGGGGCCAGGCAACTTGCTGCACTGATAAGCATAGTGCGTTGCCATCATGATCTTAGCAAGAGTTGTCCTGCCAAAAATTGCATTGTAAACAGAATCACATTCAATTACATCAAAAGTAACTAATTCTGTTCGGAAGTTATCCGGTTCTCCCAGTGTGACTGGGAGGACCACATGTCCCAACGGCATCATGGAGGAGCCAGGAATTATCCCATAAAATGGATGGAATCTGCATCTCGTCGAGGAATCTGCATCTCATCAAGCGCCTTGACCAATAGGTTATCCAAGGAGCTTCCTCCGTCGATCAGGACCCTTTCGACTCTCGCATTACTGATGATTGGGGTAATGACCAGAGGAAGCCTCAATGGTCGAGTAAGCCCCGCAGGACAATCAGAACGATCAAACGTCAAAGGTGTATCCGACCAACCGGGGTATTGAGGTTCACCAAGGGATGTCTCCGTTTGGTTAACCTCTCGATAAAAGGCCTTAAATTGCCTTTTGGAAACAAAAGAGGAGGAACCTCCAAAAATAACATTAACATGATTATGAGGTACCTGGTAAGACATCTCTTCGTCCCCGTCGGCGTCTCTTAACCCGCATGCTTGTTCCTTCGTTGGTAAGGTCGGCATCGGTCCAACCCCCTGGTAGAAGTCATCTAACTACTTCAACCAACTCCTGCAGTTCTTGAGGTCGTGGCCTGCGGAGTTGTGGAGTGGACACCATTTCTTGCCTTCCTGCGGGTTAGTCGATTTCTCTGGCTGGTCGGCACTACGACCACCAGAAGCAGTTTTATTTTTAAACGAAGGCTTGTTACCTTTGGTCGAAGGAGGCTTCTCCGCAACTACGACCTCCCGGTACTGTCCAGAGCAATTCCTTTTCGACTTCTTTGATTTCCCGCCTGATGAAGATTCTGGCTTCTTGCTTGGATCTTCCTTCCTAGTGTCCTTGAGACCTGGTTGAGGCTGTAGGTTACCTTTGTCGACCATTCGGTTCCATTCGACAGCCTCGGCTGCGTCGGAATATCGATCAGCCATATCAAAGAGATCGGCTACTGATCGAGGAGGATGGATGAGCAAATCTTCGATGAATCTCTGATATCGAACGGTATGTTTAAATGCCCTAATAACAGAGCTATCAGATATGTTTGGGATGGAATTCCTCATCCCAACAAATCTCTTGAAAAACTGACGAAGGGTTTCGGTCGAAGTTTGCCGTAGTCGATGGAGGTCATCCTCTTTACCTGGCTTTTGATAACAATTTTGGAAATTGCTGAGGATAGCATCACACAGCATTTCCCACTTATAGATCGAACCTTCGGGTTGGTTAAACAACCAGTTTCTTGCCAGTCCTTCGAGGACTATTGGCAAATAGTTGGCCATGACCCGATCATCGCCTCCTGCCGCTTGGATGGCAGTAATCTAGATTTCAAGGAACTCGGACGGGTTCTGAGTTCCATCAAACCTCTCTATGGCCCCTGGTCTGAACTTGTCTGGCCAAATGGCCGCACGAAGGCCGGGAGAGAAAGCTTTACAACCAACGTAGAGACCGTCAACTGTCCTATGGTTCTTGATCGGATCGCAGGCAACCTCACACAATGGAGAAGCCACTCGTGGTCCTAAACGAGAGTGGACAGGAACCCGATCCCTATCACGAGAATCCTCCGCCCATCTAGACTTGTCCTGCTGAGATGGTACAAGTGGTGGGTGACTCCGTCGACCAGAACCAGAGTGAGAGTGCTCTCGGTTGTGGGAACGTGTCGCCGACCGGGAAGAAGCCGTAGGGGTCGCGTCAGATGTGACCTCTTCTAACCTCTCCGCCAGGATTCTAGTGAAGGCCGGTTTCTGCGCATCCGTGACCGTAGGAGGAAAATTACGCATGACCTCCGCGATAGATCGAAGCCAGCCTTGCGTACTTCTGCTAGGGGCACCAGGTGTTACCGTTTCTTCGTCCACCAGGAAACGTTCTGGAGGCAAAGAGGGTGTCTGGTCGCGTTTGCGACCACGTGATCGTCGGGAAGAACTCGGAGCGGCATCGTAACAAGCCTGCGCATCTTGAAGAGCCTCTAGGGCAGTTCTACATAGTTCGTTGTCTTATTGCTCGAGATCTTGATCTTCCTTTTGTTTGCGTTCCTGTTCTTCCCTAGCAGCCTGTTGATCAGGAGTTTCTTCTGATAAGGCAGCGAACTGTCTACGTAGAGAGGTCGTCGAGGGAGAAAACATCTCGGTTTGTTTTGAGTCAAACTCGAAATCAAAGAGACGATGGAGGTTATCAGGGTCAAACCTCCCCAGGCTGATTTCCTGGTCGACATCATTCTTCCCCTCAGCAGGGTCGTATGACGGACCGGATCCAACCTCTAACGCATTATGGACCTCAGTGGGTTCTGATTCTGCGTTGGTCGCCTCCTGGTCGATAGACATGACCTGAATGGTCGAATCGACCTCTGGGACGTCCTTGCCTCCGATTTCCTCCATCAGGACAGGATCGCTCGGAGAAGGCATCGGAATGTGAGCATAATCCTCGAGATCGAAATCGTTCTCGGAATCATATGCTCCAGCCATGATTCAGCGAACCTCCGGATGAAAATTAGAACGCCTTGAGAAAGGCCCCATGGTGGGCGCCAACTGTCGACGATTCGGACTCGGGGTCCTTAGTCAAACTTATGCAGAATTTGTAGGTTGTGAGACCTTTCAGGGTGTCCCTCCGGGAAGGTATGATGAATCAAAGATAACTAGAGCATAGAGAAATTTATACAGGTTCGGGCCCTCGATGGTGGGAGTAATAGCCCTATATCCTATTGGGATTTCACTATGTATAGTAGAAAGAGTTACAAAATTATGGAAAAGATCTTCACAGGAGAAGATTTTTCCTATGTGTTTGTACAAGACAATGCCTGGAAGGCTTGTAAAAACTATCTAACTTAGACTATTGCCTTCTGATCCTTTGAGTATTTTAATTGCTTGATCTCTCGATCTGATCGTCTGATTATCCGATGCCCCGTTTGATTCATTGGGTTACCCTTTTATACTGGTCGAAAGGGTGCCAAGTCATAACGACATCAAACAATTGCTTGGATGCAGTTTTGGCAACTGCCCCTAACTCCACATGTTACTCATGGATAACCGCACGTATTAACCTCCTGACAGTTGTCTCCATACTTGGAAGGATCTTTGGGATACTCGGGATATCCCTGTTGTGGGGATAGAACAATCCCGCGTTCCCTGGTCGAAGGTGTTCTAACCGCATTGTTTGTTATTACCTGACCGCACACCATCTGTAGTCTTCTGTTCGCATATGGCATATGAACACCTGACCGCACATCGTTTATGGTCTGATCGCATAAAGCTTGCGATCACATGCTTGCGCTTCTCGAAGTAACTTGAGTTCGCACCAACAGACACTTTGTCTGGTTCGAATCTGTCTTTGAACCAGTCGTGCATTTATTTGATCTAGCACGGGTATCAATCCTCGTCATTCTTGTTTGTTACGCCTAACATATACATGAAACGGTTCACTTTTATATACAATGTAGGGGCCACTGGGTCCTCGTCATCATTTTCCTATGGATGAATGAGGTCTATTACCTCAATTCGATGAGCAACAAGGTAGCGCATGTTTTCACCCTCACGTGGCACATAAATGCGTAAGTAACACAGCTGATTTAAATTTTGCTCTGACTAGCTAATTAATGATAACATATTAACCGGCAATGCTAAATTAAATACAAGGCTTTCAAAAATTATGTTACTGCTGGAGGGAGGCATGACGCGTCGAAGAGCACAACAATTTCTTGGAAAGAATATGAGGTAATTAATTATACAGATGGAACTACTCATGATGAGTCTTTTAATTTATACTTAATTAGTTCTTTCGAGTTAATGTGGGTTTATTTCTTTGCATATGCAATTATCCCTGTGCCATCAGCAGCCACAATCGTGGGAATGTGGGTTCTATGTCATGAGGTTTATGTATGACCTGATCAGGACAAACTTTGCCCAATTCCCTAAGGTAAGCATTTTTCCTGACTCACAGTCGAACATTGGATGTAATGTACATTCCTAACCTCATACAAGCATGCAGAGCGCCATGTTGAAAGACCAATACGAGCTGCCACAGTTGAAGGAGCTGCGACAAATTTGGGCTCAATATGTGATGGATGAAGTGGCTATCAACGATCGATCGTAAATGACTTGTGTAATATACATTGAATGTGTTAATTGGTGTATGTGTGTAAACTCAATATGTGAATAATTAGATTCAATCTGTCCAATGCATGTGTGTATCTTTGTATTAGTGTATTTGTGAATAAATTCAATCTCTAAATAATTAGATTCAATCTATCCAATGTGTGTATCTCTGTATTGCTGTATTTGTTAATGATCCTTTGTAATACTATCGGTTCATATCCTACAACCGATAGAAGAAACTTTCCAGTACTAACCATATCGAGTACCTAACTGATAGAAAAAACTATACAGTACTATCCGTTTCCAGTGTAGAATCGTTACAAGAAATCTAACATCACTATCAGTTGAATTCACTGAGCCGATAGAAGAAATTATCATTCGCAATTAGTGAACGTTCGAAATGTAGGTATTTTACTAACGGTTTGCAACCGACAGAGTTGTGCTACGTTTCTTCTATTGTGCCGATCACTAGCGGTAAGAGAACCGATAGTAGAGGCGATTTTAAACCGATAGTGAAAAGCAATTCTGTAGTAGTGTAAGTCGATTGGTGGAGAACTCGACGTTGACGATCCGGCTTTCGATCTATAAGCGATCCAAAACCTGCAACCACTACACCACGGCTCCTTTGGTTATCAACCACGCGCACACATGGATTGACCTCACCTCGAAGGCTTGTTCCTGCTACAAATAGAGAACACAAGCAAGAACGAAGAAGAAGCAACTGAATTGCGAATTGTATTAAGCTCACGAGTTGGGATTTCACAAACCGAGTTCGGTGAAACTGCAATGGCAGAATAATCTAAGCAAAATCCAAATCTAAACAGTGACGACTATTGAGTATATGAAGAGGCGGTGTGGCTAGGGTTTCTCACACCCTACTAGGGAATACATGGGCCGAAGGCCTTAAACAAGGTGTCGCAGCACCGACTTGGCCAAATCAGAATCTGGTCAAAAGTTGTTTTGTTAATTGCCGGCAATCCAGGGGGAATTTAGACGTGGAGCGGATCCATTGGAAAGATCTCGTCGTGGGCTTCTCTGTGGACTATAAGAACATCCCAATCGGACTTGGTATGAGGGAGTTATGGTCGTTTGAAGGCATGCTACTCGTGGATGGCCGAACCGGACTCCAAGTCGAATCCGTCTTGGACTCCAACTCGACTTGGGCTCCTTGCTAGTCCTCGCATCCTTGTTGGTCCTCTTCATGGTTCCTAAGTACAATATTATCACCATTAGGTAGTAAACCATTCTCAAAACCATATATATATATAAATTTAGGAACGAGTTCACCTGGCAATGCAACAATCGTGCTCGGCTGCGCGTTATTGGTCCTTGTGTAACAAGCGGAGGATTATGGTTGGTGTGTGTATCCGAAGGAGTGATGTCCTCATCAACTAGGGCTCCCACTGGGGCTCGAACCTATATAAAAATCACCGTGTCAATCTCTGTGTTGCCCGGCGGGAGGTGACTGGTCACTCGGTCAGCTCGCGCCGTTGTATGCGTGTTACACACGTTCGAAAAATCTGCCAGTGGTATATTTTATACCACGACAGTTGGTGCTATCCGTGGGGACGTGTGACGATTCACCATGGCTCCCCCGAGAACGAGAGCTCAAGCTCTCTCCCTTTCTGGTGGTGCCGGTCCCAGCGACCTGGCGCCGCCCCTGCAAGATGCTGCGGTCACAACTCTGTGCCCAACACACCTTGGAGGAGTTGTTGTACGTCTTAGCACAGCCCCCGGCTCCTATTTACCCGCCCCCATACTCATTTATGGGGGCACCGCCTCTGTTCTTCATGGGGCACTCGGCCGACTTCCCCGCACTGGGGGGCTCGCCTGTGGCCGGAGCCTTCCCCACATTGAGAATGTTTCCTGCGCTGGGAGGCTGGCCTACACCCGGAACCTTCCCCGTCCGGGGGGTTATCTAGCACCGGGCCCAGAGCCTCCTCAAGTGGCTACCATTGCGCCTGGAACTCTCCCCGCACCGGGGGTCCCCCCCGCGCCCATGGCCGCCCATGTGTTCGGAGGCCTCCCCTATCAAAGGTTACTAGGGGAAGAGATTGGTCAAAGAGGCCACCACCACATCTGGGGGGGTACACAGAAATTCGAGAGGTTAGCTCAACTAATCCCGAGGAGAAGAGGTGCTACCGTCACGCCGGCGGACCGCTGGGACCCCTCCATGACTCCAACAACGAACGCGCGTCTCCTGTCAAAGGGGACAGCGACCGGGAATGTCCCCAAGAAGTTGAGGGGGCTAACCAGCCACTGTGCCGTTGCCTCTGGTGCATCCGCTGGTCACGGCCTTACCGTCCGCCGCACATCGAACACTACAATGGTGAGGCCGATCCTTATGAATGTGTGCAGGTGTACTCCACAGCCATCTCAGTGGCTGGGGGGGACGAGACGGTACAATGCAATGTCTTCCCCTTGTACCTCACCGAAATCGGCCGCTCATGCTTTTACAACCTGAAGGCTGGTTCCATCAAATCCTTCATGCAACTCAAGCGCGAGTTCTACGCGAACTTCCAGGGGAACTATGTGCGTCCCCTGGATTCTTCACAATTCTATGCTGTCCGACAGAGGATGGGGAGACAATCGGGAGCTTCGTCAAGTGTTTCGCTCAGGTGAAGAGCAAAGTGGCTCACGTCCCTGACTCCATAGTTAACGAGGCGTGCAAGAGTGAGATCCTCCCCGGGGAGCTCCATCAGAGACTCTCCAAGAGCTGTCCCTCCTCTGTCGACGAGCTCTTCATCGTGCTCGAGAAGTACGCTCGGGCAGAGGAGGACGACCTCTGGAAGAAGAACCACGAGGCACATGCCCCCTCAACAAGCGTCCCAAGAGGGGTAACCGCAGTAAGCCACGGCCTCGGGAAACCTTTGTCCTTGAGGGCGGAGGCAGCTCGTGCGACGGCAACAAGGGCAACTGCCCCTTCCCCAAGCCGAAAGGCCATGGGAGGGACAGTCGTCCTGTAGACGGGAAGGCCCCACAATGAGAGGCAAGGAGGGCACAGCCAGCCTGTGGTGTGCTTTCCACAAGTATAATACCCACGCAACTCGGGAATGTCAGCAGCTTTTGCAACAGTTCGCCGCATTTTTCAACTAGTGTGGGCAGGGGGGAGCCCTGCCTCCCCCTGCCTCCTTGCCCTTCTGCCGGCCTTGCTGGCTCTCCCTGCTCCCTCGGGGGTGCAGCAGAGACAGGCACAGGATAGGGGCTCAGTCGAAGAGCTACCCTTTCAAACCTCCCAGAGACATGTAAACGTCATCACGAGAGGATCTGCCTCAGGGCGGGATTGCAAGCGCCAGCGCAAGGAGTACACGCGGAAAGTAAAGGTTGTGGGGGTACTGAACACGTCCTGGCCACCAAAGTGGTCGGACGTCCCCCTCACCTTTCCGGTGGAAGACGCGTGCGGGGTTCACTTCCCCCATGACGACGGGCTCGTCATCTCTACTACTGTCTACAACTGCCAGCAGGCGGCATCCTCGTCGACAGCGGAAGCGCCGCCAACATCCTGTACCTGAAAGCATTCAGGGAAATGCAGGTGGATGAAAAACTGCTGGAACCCGCAGTCGGGCCTTTGCAAGGCTTCTTCCCGGGGAAGACCATCTACCCGGTGGGGAAGGTCGACCTTCCCATGAGCTATCTCTGTGGGAAGATCCCTAGGCCTCGTGGCGTGATCACCACCTGAGGAGACCAGGCCGTGGCCCGTGCTCTTTATGAGCGCACCACCACGACGATTGGGGATGTCAACCTGATCAAGACCCTGGGGGAGGAAAGCCCCCCCCACCCCGGCTCCGGACACCTCGGCCGTCCACTCCAGGAAACTTCTCCCAAAACCTTGACCGGAGGGGGACCTTCAGAAAGTCCGTCTGTCCCCGGAAGATGGGGAAAGGATCATCAAGATCGGGGCGGACCTCCCCGAGGAGCACGCGGAATAACTCGCGGCCTTCCTCCGCCAAAACTCCGATGTCTTTGCGTGGAAGCCCACTGACATACGGGTCGTCGCCCGGGATGTTATCGAGCACAAGCTCGTTGTAACGCTTGGCCACCCCCCAGTAAAGCAGAAGTTGAGGAAGCTCTCCCTCAAGCGCCAAGAGGCCATCAAGGCAGAGATCTCCAGGCTCCGAGAGGCGGGGTTCGTTCGGGAGGTTTTGCACCCCGAATGGCTGGCGAACCCCATCATCATGAAGAAGTCAAGCGGTAAGTGGAGGATGTGCGTGGACCTCACCGACCTCAATAAAGCTTGCCCAGAAGACAACTTCCCACTCCCGTGGATCGACCAGGTGGTGGATTCAACCACGGGGTGTGAGTTCATGAGCTTCGTGGATGCGTATTCGGGCTACTACCAAGTTTGGATGGCTGAGGAGGATGAGGAAAAGATGAGTTTTATTACTACCCTCAGTACCTTCTGCTACATCCACATGCCCTTCGGGCTAAAGAACTCTGGGGAACCTTCCAACGCCTCATGTCACTGGTCCTCAAGGACCAGATCGGCCACAATGTAGAGGTCTACATCGACGATGCGGTCGTCAAAAGCCTCCGCGCGACCTCGCACCTGAAAGACTTAGCGGAGACCTTCCACAACCTCCGCAAGTACGGGTTGAAACTCAACCCAAAAAAGTGCACCTTCGATGTGCACGGGGGGAAGTTGCTTTGCTTCCTCGTGTCCCAGCGGGGCATAGAGGCCAACCCCAAGAAAATTAGGGCCCTACTGGACATGGCCCCGCCGTGCTCCGTGAAAGATGTATAGCAGCTTACCGGCCACTTGGCCGCCCTAAGCCGTTTCATCTCGCGGTCGGGGGAACACGGCCTCTAGTTCTTCAAAATCCTCTGGGGTCTCGAGGGGTTCAAGAGGACTCCTGAGGTCCAGGCAGCCTTTGACAACTTGAAGAAGTACCTCACAAGCCCTCCAATGCTCATGAGCCCATCTCCGGAAGAACCCCTACTCCTTTAGCTCACCGCCACTCCGGTCGCCGTAAGTGCGGTACTGGTAAAGGAGCAGGATGGGCAGAAGCACCCCATGTACTACGAGAGTGAAGCCCTCCAAGGGGCTAAGACACGGTACACGGAGGTGGAGAAGATCTGCTACGCCCTCCTGATGGTGTCCCGAAAGCTTCGCCATTACTTAGTGGGACACCCTATCATGGTCCCATCTTCCCTCCCCCTAGTGGTGGTGCTACGAAACAAAGAGGCCACCGGCCGGATTGGGAAGTGGGGAGATGAGCTAGCTCCTTTCTCCCTATCCCTCATGGCCCATTCCGCCATCAAATCACAAGTCCTCGCTGACTTTGTTGTAGAATGGACCCGTTTCTGGGATGGGGGGGAAGACTCCGTCGAGCTACCTCGTCACGACGACCATTGGACGCTCATGTTCTATGGCTCCTTGTGTCTCGTGAGGGCTAGCGTGTGGGTAGTCCTCTGGAGCCTCAAGGGAAGAACGTTGGAGTACGCGGTGAGGCTCGAGTTCCCCGCTACGAACAACGTTGCCCAGTACGAGGCCCTACTCTTGGGGCTGCGCCTCGCGCGCTCCATTGGGATTCGCTGCCTCCTGTTCAAGGGGGACTCCCATCTCGTGGCTTGCCAAATGGACAAGTCATAATTGTGCCATGACGCAAACCTGAGCCTCTACTTAGGGGAGGTGCGCAAGATGGAGGGGTACTTCGAGGGCCTGGAGGCCCAGCATATCCCCTGGAGGGACAATGACCGCACCGATGCCTTGGACCGGGCGGCCAGTGCCAGGGAACCTCCCCCTAGGGGTGCCTTCCTAGAGGTCATCCCCAAGCCCTCGGTGACCCCTCCAGGCACGGGCCCTGAGTCCCATGACCCAGAGGTCTCTGAGATCGTCCAGGCCGCATCCTGGATGGACCCTCTCATCTTATTCATAAGGGGGGAGGGGGAACCTCCCGGTGACACCGAGGTGAAGCGCCTCCGTGCCAAGCACGGGCGTATCTCTTACTGGAGGAAAAGCTCTACAAGCGGGGGGCCTCCGCACTACTCCGCTGCCTCCAGCAGGCAGAAGGACTCCAGCTCCTCAAGGACATCCACTCGGGGAGGTGCGGTTCTCACTTGGCCCGGGACGTGGTCGCGTTGAAGGTTCACCGCCAAGGCTTTATTGGCCTACTGTGGTCTGTGATGCGCGAGACCTTGTCTCTGCATGTGAGGCATACCAGAAAATGGCGAAGGGCTCCAAACTGCCTTCCACGATGCTGCAGACCATCCCCCTCACTTGGGCCTTTGCGCGCTGCGAAATGGACCTCCTTGGTCCCTTCTCCCCAGCGCGGGGGGCTACAAGTATGTGGTGGTCGCAGTGGATTATTTCTCCAAGTGGGTAGAGGCTGAGCCCTTGCCCAGCATCACCTCCCGAGCAGTACAGCAGTTTTTCTGGAAGAAGATTGTTTGTCGTTTTGGGGTCCCCCAAGAAATCACCGTCAACAATGGGACCCAATTCGACTCGGCATACTTCTGGGAGTTGTGCAAAGGCTTGGGGGCTCATCCCCCGAGCAACGGAGCCATCTAAAGGGTCAACAGTGTGATCCTATAGGGATTACGCCGGCAACTCGAGCAGACCGCCTCCAGGCGGGGAGCATGGGCGGAGGAGCTTCCGAGCATCCTTTGCTCCATGCGCACGACCCCAAGCCGAGCGACAGGGCGCACCCCCTTTTTGCTCGTATATGGGGCTGAGGCAGTCCTCTCCTCGGAGATAGGTTTTCGGTCGTTGCGGGTCGAGCTCTTACATGGAACTACAATCGCAGCATACCAAACCAACGAAGCAAATCAATGGCTGGAAGTTGACCTCGTCGAGGAAGAGCGCGACCAAGCACTCCTTCGCCACGCCATCTACGAGCGCGAAATGGCGCGCGCATACAACCGCGTGATTGCCTTGGGAACCTTGTACTCAACCGCGTGATTGACACCCAAGCCCAGGGCAAACTTTTCCCTAAGTGGGAAGGCCTGTACAAGATCTCTATGATCCTGGGCTCATGGGCTTATGAGCTATCCAACCTCGAAGAGCAGGAGTTGAAGCATACTTGGAACATAGTCTTCCTCCACAAGTTTGACTTCTAGCCTCCAGGCTCACTCCCTCCCCCGTCGCGACTTCGCAGAGGGAGGCATTGTATTCACTATTCCCTCCCCGCCGTGGCTCCGCAGGGGAGGTGTTGTACTCACTGTTCCCTCCCCTGCCGTGGTCCCACGGGGCGAGGTGTTGTATTCATCTTCATTAATACAAATGGTTTTTGTTCAACTTCGGAATTTTTGCAGATTCTTGACTTACCGACACCAAGGCGATGCCCTCTCTATGAGGTTGCCCTCCTTGTGAGGACGTAGGCTATCGTAGCCTAAAATTCCCTATGACGGGAGCACCGCTCCCGTAGGATGGCTTACAGTAACCCCTCGTGGACTGAGGGGGTAAGCGGCAACACAGTTGTAACACCCTGGGTTTAGGGGTGAAAACTTCCTTTTTGATGAGCATCATGCATGCATGTATCTGTAGTAGTAGCCAGATCAATCAGACCCTAATCTATCTCAAGCCCTAAAATTTCCAAATCTATCATGTAGACCCAAATCAAGATCAGATTGCTCAGATGAGATCTATCAGTTACTCTAAACATAAAAGCCTTCAGAAGCCAGATTCAATTCCATCTCTAACTCTCAGAACTTGCAATCCTTTTCTATTTTCGAAAACAGGAATTTAATTAATATCCTAATTACCCTAAATACTCTGAACTCAGATTTAGCCAAATCTGGGCCTAATCCAGACCAGATTATTCTTGGATTATGATCATGGGTATGCCAATACCTTAATCCAGAAAGTTGGCATCCGAATTTCTTCATTTAAGCCTTTTTCACAGATCAGTCCAAATTGTATCGCGAATCAGTCCTTTTTCTGATATCTGGAAACCCAAAAAGGCTAGAATCCTCAGATCAACTCCAAATTCAGAATTTCTTCAGCAAATCTCTTCCAAATGCTATTTGATACAGTTTTCCCTTCTGTCCAAACTTCAAAATCTCACCCTAGATGCCAGAATTCGAAATTGACAAAACTCAGATTTTAATTACCCTAAAATACCCTATTTTCAGTTTATATCAAAAACCATCAAATCATACCAGATTTTACCAAATTTCTTGATGGATGAGTACAAGGAATAAGTTTATACTCATCTGTGAAACCAGATTGTAGATTACCCCTCTCTAAACCAGAAATTACAAATCAGTCCAGAATTCAATCAAAGATTCTTGCAACCAGGTCCCTAGTTCGACCGGAGATATAGTTCACGACCAAAGCACCAGCTCCTTCGACCTCGACCATAGCCAGCACAGTGCACAGTGTTCGACCACTTCGACCAGCGCCGCTGCGACCGCGACCAGGTGCGTCGTGTCGCCATGCCTTTTGTCGCCGATCAGCGCCGCACTCGCCTGTGCTCGTTCACGGCCGTGCTTGCATGCGCACATGTGTTTGCACCTCGGTTATCACAGTGGCAATCTTTGTCCAGCACATCAGCAGCTCGCGCAGCTAAACTTGCTCACCGTTGCTTCAACCCGTAGTCTTCACCGGCGCAAGCACCTTAGCCTTCAAGCAGTGAGCTTCGCTTCATCTTGTCTTGCCTTTAAATAACAACCCAAAGCAACTTCTTCATCTCTAGCACTGCCCTCCAGAACTTCGTAGCAAGTTAAACCATTTCCTTCAACCTTGTCTTCTTCTTCGGCGAGCCGTCGAGGAGGTCGACGATGCCAGCACGCCTCACTGCACCAACCTTCAAATTCAAGCCATCAGTGAGTTCCCCTCATCAAACTCTCTGTGCTGTACCATTTAATTGAACTCCCGTGCCCCTCATCACCGGTGATCGCCGGAATTGCCAGAACCCCTATTCCAGCTTTGCAACTCGATTCAATCCAAATTAGCCCTCGATTCAGTAGAACAAATTGATCAATGAGATATCCTTATAAAGCTTGTGCATCAAGATTTCAAAATTGAACTCGAATCGAAGCTGTTCCCAAATTGGAACTTCACCAGTCGCCGGCTCTCGTCGCTAGGCTACTCCGGTGATGCTCCGGCCAAATTGATTGTGTCAACAGCTTCCTTATGCTCCCCTCTTACTTCTCGAGCAAGGGATTGACTTCAAACCTCGTGTAGCTAAAATCCCCAATTCCCCTGTCATCTTCTCCGGCACCGGCCACCGGAAATTTGTTCCCGGCTGATCCAACTCCAGACACCTTGTCCCTTAGATGCATCTCGATCTCCTGAACAATTTTGTCTACTAGCTCGATATCTAATTTGGTCTAAATCAGATGTTATGGCTATGCCCTAATCTCTGTCCAGTGCCATTTCATGTGATTCCAGCCACCATATTCTTCACCAATTTTCATTGTCGTCCGGCCATGTTCAGCCTTGGAACCTGTTGTATCATTTGTTCCTGTTATCAAGGCCTATCTCCCAGACAAAGTAGTGCATCAATTGGAGCCCTAGATCAAAAGATATGGCAAACTCTAATTTTTGGCCATGTCAGCACAATGCCAATTTATGCCAGCCAGTGGCATTAGCCCTTTTCACCACCCTACAGACATGAATTTTGAAAATGACTTTGTCTCTTAGACTCCTGATGTTCTGATCTACATTTTCTTCTTCTATCACAACTTGAGTTGAGCCCTTTATCAACCATTGACCCTATGTCGACGCCTTGAACCGAATGTCGACCTGAAGACGTTCATCGATTTTGAGCAAACCAGCCGCAGACTTAATGTCATTTCCATACCCTGGAACCCTAAAAGTCCCTAGCACCCATATTCAGCCCTAATCTCATGAGTTTAGCCCTAACCAGTTTCTAAACCCAATTGTTCCAGTATCACCAAGACATTTCTTCTTTGCATTATTGCATGTAGTGTAGTAATATGATATTGAAATGGTTGAGATTTTTGGTTGCTTGCTTGATCTTTGCTCGGAGCCAGAGCCAGAGTTTGAGGACTTCACTGTCGACCCAACACCAATTGCTGTTTCTTACGACGCGGAAGGCAAGTCATAGTCTTGATCATCTTGAACCTATATTTTATGAGTTGCTATGATATGACCTTGAATATAAGTAATATTGCATGTGAAAGAATGGTTGAGATATAATTTGGCAGTACTAGGCTGGATGCCTGTGAAATGTGAAATGATCAAATAGTGAGCCATGAACTATTATATATGTACTTATATATATTCATGAAATAAAACCCCTAGCCGTGACCAGGATTTTGGTATGGAATGGTGCTAGCACTGGAGGTGCTTGGCTGCACTGGATGTGCATGGTTTGTTGTACGATCTGGTCACTGGCATATAAGGACTAGAACCTTGTGTTGTGCATCTGGTATGGGACAGGCTTGAACAAGTACTTATGCGGAGCGCACATGAAACCCCTGCATGAGATGTGGAGTGATGCACAATTTACAAGGAGTACAGCTCCTACACATATCACTGAATGTGATCATGCACGCTGACCCAGTAATGGGAAGATGCAATAGGGGTGGGGGGTATAACCCGCCACAACTATAGTTCGCGAGAGATCCACAAGGTCAGGGGTGAATTGTGAGTGAAACATAACAAAAGTTCTTGTTATCTCCACCTTGCCACTCACAGTATGAAGTGAGCCAGGGGTCCAATCATTTTGATAGGAAGGGCATGAAAGTGGAATATCTTGCGGGTAAATTAGTACCTCTCTACAGAGTTAAAAACGTATTCAAATACTCCGAGCTCCCGGGTTTATAGGAGTCTGCTGCAGTGGATTAAATCCACGGGGTGTGGCACAAGTATGTTTTCTAAATAAAATTTGATAAGTCAAGATTACCCAAATGACATGTCAATACTACAGAAATGCAATCCATTAACCCATATCTTCTAACGGTTATAAGAAATCTGGGAAAAATCCGATAGAATAGGACGACAGCGGTAGAGAAGAGGCTTCTTACTATCGGTTATATTCTGGTACACCGTTAGTGAAATGCAAACATTTTTTACTATTGGTCATTACTGTACCAACCGATATAATAGATGAAATAGTACTATCGGTTTGTCTTTCGTAACTGATAGTGAAATTACGGATTTTATACTATCGGTTCATACTGTACCAACCGATATAATAGAGTAAATTTTACTATCGGTTTGTCTTTGGTAACTGATAGAGAAATTACAGAATTTTTACTATCGGTTACTACTGTGCCAACCGATATAATAGAGTAATTTTTACTATCAGTTATATAAAACAAACCGATAGTAATATGACGTCATATAAACAAATAGTTATGACAGTAGGGACCTTAGTTTACTATCGGTTGTGGTTTTGAACCGATAGTAAAATTGTACAACTTACCTCGACCCCTGCTCTGCGCTCTGCATCCTCGATTCATTTCTACCATACGTGCATCCACGCTCCAAGCTAGAGTGATCTGGAGAAGCTAGCTGAGAGGTTGATAATTCGATCCCCCTCGGTATTGTCATCTTCTCATCACCTCTCTGTCTCGATCACTCTTTCACACTCTCCCTCTCTCTCTACTTGCAATTCATTAAACTAGATACATGTAGCTCCAAACTAGCTAGAAGGCTAGGTTGGCTAGCTAGCTATAGCTTGCTGAAGTTAACCTAGGAATGATTTATGGCTGAAGTTAAGCCGCTAGCTAGCTGGCTCTTCCAATTAATGCATCATGTTAATTAGGGTTTCATACATATCCATGTAATGTAATTAAGCAGCTGTACACACATATGGCCTAGCTAATTGATGATGTTTCATGCATGCATGCCCTGAGTCATTAATTATTTATTTCAATTTGTCAATTTTGTGAAATAATTGTAGATGGACCGAGAATATTGGATGTATGGAATAAAATGTACTACTGTTGAGTATTTGGAGGTTGTGAATGGGTTTATTAAATTTGCTGAGCAAGAAAAGGCGAAGAAGGGAGAGAAAGATATGCATTGTCCATGTATAGATTGTATGAACTTAAAAAGGTTCGACAACTCTGATCAGATTAGGAGTCATTTGATTCGTCGTGGTTTTAACGCACGCTATACCCGTTGGATATGGCATGGTGAAGATCTTGAAAAAACGAGCACCGCTACCACTCAGCAGCACCCGGAAGTGGATTGCAGTAATGATGATCATCAGAACATTGGTAATGTTCATTCGGATGTCCATACAGATGATGACAATTTAGATGGAATGTTATGTGATGTAGAAGAAGATTACAGCGAAAATGATTTAGCTAAATTTGAGAAATTAATTGTTGATTCTGAGAAGTCTTTGTTCCCCGGATGTGCAAAATTTGCAAAGTTGTCTTATGTGTTGAGATTATATAACTTGAAGGAAAGCAACGGTTGGAGCAATAAGAGTTTCACGGCGCTATTAGATCTATTAGCGGACATGCTTCCAGAGGGAAATGAGTTGTCAAGATCGGTTTACCAGGCCAAAAAACTATTGTGTCCGTTGGGAATGGAAATCGAAGGAATACATGCATGCCCAAATGATTGTGTTCTGTACCGTAACGAGTATGAGGATTTGCATGTTTGTCCAAGATGCGGTGCATCGCGGTATAAGCATGGGGACAAAATTTATCACAATGGATGTGATGAGGTAAAGAAAGGGCCTCCGGCCAAAACTGTGTGGTATTTGCCTGTGATTCTTAGATTGAAACGGCTGTTTGCAAATCCGAAAGATGCGAAGTACTTGCGTTGGCATGTTGAAGGTCGGAAACAAGACGAAAAACTAAGACATCCAGCTGATTCTATTCAATGGAGAAACATTAACAGAACATTCGGTGAGTTTGGCGGCGAAGTGAGGAATATAATGTTTGGGTTGAGTACGGATGGTATGAATCCACACGGAAATATGAGCAATCGACATAGCACTTGGCCGGTTCTTTTATGCATCTACAATCTTCTTCCTTGGTTATGTATCAAGCGCAAGTACATCATGATGTCGTTACTAATTTCAGGACCCAGACAACCCGGGAGTGATATTGACGTGTTTCTATCACCGTTAGTCGAGGACTTACATAAATTGTGGAGCGAAGGGGTGCGGGTGTGGGATGTACATAAGCGAGAGAATTTCATGTTGCGGGCCATGATATTTTTCACCATAAATGATTTCCCGGCCTATGAAAATTTGTCGGGGTATAGTACGAAAGGAGGGAAGGCTTGTCTTATTTGCCTGGATGAAACTGAAAGCATGTGGTTATCAAACTGCAGAAAAATAATGTACATGGGTCACCACAAATTCCTTCTGATGCATCACGCCTACCGTAAGAAGAGGAAGTCATTTAATGGGAAGCCTGAGAAAGGATCAGCCCCAGTGTTTGTGACTGGTAAGGAGCTTTACTTGCGCATGAAGGACATCAAAGTTGAGTTCGGTAAATGTTCTAAACCTCCAGGAAAAAATATTTGGAAGAAGAGATCGATTCTTTGGGATCTGCCATATTGGGAGCACTTACAAGTTCGACATTACATTGATGTCATGCATGTAGATAAAAATGTTTGTGACAGTTTGATTGGTTTGTTGTTGAACATTCCAGGAAAGACAAAAGATGGCATCAACGTTCGCCGTGACATGCTCGACATGGGCATAAGGACTGAGCTTGCACCGTTGGAGAAGGGAAAGCATACATACCTCCCCTTGGCCTGCTATACTTTGTCAAAAAGAGAAAAAACAGAACTCTGTTAGTGCCTATATGGTGTCAAAGTTCCATGCAGCTATTCTGCAAACTAGAAAAAACTTTTGTCCATGAAAGACATGAAACTGGTTGGTATGAAGTCCCATGATTGTCATGTACTGATGTCACAAATGCTTCCCATTGCTATCAGAGGCATTCTCCCAGTCAAAGTCAGAGAGACAATTACAAAGCTATGTTATTTCTTCAACACAATATCTGGCAAGGTAAGCGTGTACTCCTAGCAAGTTAATTAGCTCCATTCGTGGAACTTGTCAGATTTTTTGGATCTGAATATTTGCCGCAACTGTGTCCTTGCAGGTAATTTATCTGGATGGACTGGACGATTTGCGACGCGATGTAACTACAACTCTTTGTTAGCTGGAGATGTATTTCCCTCCGTCTTTTTTTGATGTTATGGTCCATCTAATTGTTCACCTTGTCAGAGAAATTAAGTTTTGTGGACCCGCATTCCTGCACTACATGTATCTATTTGAGAGATTTATGGGTATCTTGAAGGGATATGTAAGGTATCGACATCGGCCTAAGGCCAGTATCATTGAAGGTTATGCCGCCGAGGAGGTGATCGAATTTTGCACCAACTATATGGCCGGGGTTGACCCAATTGGTGTTCCTACGTCCCGGCATGAGGGCAGACTTTAGGGCATTGGAACGATTGGATTTAAAGCAGTCGTCCCCTCTAGTGATCTGTATGCAAAAGCCCATTTTTGGGTCTTATAGCACATGACGGGGGTGGAGCCATACATACACGAGCACAAGGTAATGTTACGGAAACAAAATCCTTCGAAGCCAGAGATTTGGGTCACCAGAGAACATAACAGGAAGTTTGCTGGGTGGATCGAAAATAGTCCTGCAAGCTTCTGAGGGAAATATAGATGAAGTTGTTACATGGTTGGCCAGAGGGCCTAGATTTACTATAGGGACTTGGCAGGGGTATGACATCAACGGCTAGTCATTTTACACAAGAACTCAGGACGAGAAGAGTACTATGCAATGTAGTGCAGTGACACTACTTGCTATTTCGGAGGATGCTAGGGCAGTAAGGGCAGTCGACTCATATTACGGTGTTATTGAGGAAATATGGGAGCTCGATTATGTATTACTTAAGATTCCTCTGTTTCGATGCCAATGGGTCGAAATCTCTCGAGGTGTTAAAGTCGACAATTATGGTTTTACTCTCGTCGATCTCAGTAGAGTCGCACACCAAGATGATCCATTCATACTTGCTGAGCAAGCCACACAGGTGTTCTACATCGTTGACCCAGCCAATCCAAAGTTGCACGTTGTCCGTCACAGTAAGAGACGTATTGTTGGGGTCGAAGACGTTGTGGATGAAGAAGAGTATGATCAGTTTGACGAACTACCTCCATTTTTAGATGGAATTCTTCAATCTGTCCCTACAGAAGATATTGACGAAACAAGTTACCTGCGAGATGACCACGAAGAAGGATTATGGGTGGACAACCATCCTTGACTAATTTGTAATATGTAAGTGACGTATATTACTTAGATCTTTAATCGAAGAATTCTTCAAATCATTTTTCATAAATTCTTTGGGAAAACATACGTGATGCATTGAGAATCATTTATGCAAATTTTCATTTCAATTGGAGTACTTGATTTGAGCAATAATTGATTCTTTTCACAAATCAATATGAAAATTGCAAATTTTGATTCCATTATTGGTCTTTACTGTTAATTTATTTCAAAATTATTGGAAGTCATTTGCATGGGGTTTCGGGTGTCTTTACAAGTGCAAAATGATGTACTGAGATCATCTGTAATTGTTCTCAGGGAAATCCTTTAGGGTCAATAACATTGTCTTCTACTATCGGTTTCAATTTTCAAACCGATATGAAATTAAACTCTACTATCGGTTTATTGTTCATAACCGATAGTGATTCATTTTATGTTATGAG
The DNA here is from genome assembly GCA_019359835.1 of Pharus latifolius. Taxonomy (NCBI): domain Eukaryota; kingdom Viridiplantae; phylum Streptophyta; class Magnoliopsida; order Poales; family Poaceae; genus Pharus; species Pharus latifolius. The sequence continues at coordinate 64,133,514 of CM033322.1, forward strand.
ACCCTGTTCTTAATTTACTATCGGTTAGTACTCATAAAACCGATAGTGAACAATGCCAATACTCAAAACCCTAACTTCCATTGTATTTACTATCGGTTTGGTGATTATGAACCGATAGTAAAGATTCATATATTAGGTTAACCTCGCAAGATTTTCCCTCCAGTGCAACTGATCACATTCCAAATACTCAGGCGCGGAAAACCCTAGCCTCCCCGACGTTCGCTTTTTTGCTCCTCTGTGCTACCATTGCCGATCGCAATTGGGTTCTCCACCGCCCCCGGCCACTGCATCGCACCACCGCCTCCGGCCACTCCACGAACGATTGTAAGTGTTCTTGACCAAACCACTCGCGTCAATTTCTTAAATTTATATGCAATAGTTCATATGTGGTTCAATGGATTACAAATATAAAACTAGATGAAAATTGCATGAATTACAGACTTGATAGCTATGAGAATTACAGACTTGATGAAAATCACTAGCAATTTGTCGTACAGTGTCGTCCACTATCAGTTTCTTAATTAGAACTGATAGTAAATACCATAAACTGAATTTTCTGTTAATTATTTCACATTTTCTAATTTTCATCTGAAATTTCAGTTCATTTAAATTTTAACAGACTTTATGTTCCTGCAGAGAGACTAGCATAGTTTGCACTGCTAATCTTATATATTTTCCTGAATACAAACTTGAGTACTATCGATTTTTATTGTCAAACCGATAGGAAATAGTGTATGTCATAGTTTCACTGCTAATCTGAATTTTCTGTTAATTATTTCCCATTTTCTAATGTTCATCTGAAATTTTGGTTCATTTAAATTTTTACAGACTTTATGTTCCTGCAGAGAGACTAGCATAGTTTGCTCTGCTAATCTTATATATTTTTCTAAATACAAACTTGAGTACTATCGGTTTTAATTGGCAAACCGACAGGAAATATAGTATGTTATATCGGTTTGTTATTGTCAACCGATAGTACATTGAAAAGTCTGAATTTTGCAGAGTTCATATTTCATTTATGAAAAGAATCAACTATTGCTCAAATCAAATACATTTGAAATGAAAATTTAAAGAAATGATTTTCATTGCATGAAATATATTTTTCTAAAAAAAATTTCCAAATAACATTAATTTTACAATCAAGAGTTATCAAATGATCTTTATGTTAAGCAAGAAGGTTGAAGTTCGACAACCCTTTGCAAATTGAGTTTACAATTCCATTTTAAATCTATTTTGAAGACCATGTTGATAGGAATTGATGATTTTTGGCCTTTTGAATGAAAATTTGACATTTTAACAAAAAGAGGTGGTTCATCATTGCCATTCCATTTTAGTTATGAACTTTGTCATGTACCTTTCTTCATATCAATTGATGGTCTGTTCATTGAATTTTAGGTAAAGCCATGTCGGCATCTTCCTCGGCTGATAGTAGTGATTCGGCAAGGGCGAACGTAGATGACGCTGCCTCGTCCCAGCGCAAGAGGAAGGCACGAGGCGCGACGATATTGTGCCGTTTGGCCAAACGTGTGGATCTTTCATGTGAGTTCAACCAGTTCGGGAGACCGATCGGGAAGAATGCCGGCTAGTACGCTGCCTATGTTGGTTTGTTGGCGAAGGAAAGGGTGAAGATCACCGTCCAGAGCTGGAAGGACGTTAAGGCCGACGAGAGGGATAGGCTGTGGGCGGAAGTGAAGGTAAAATTAATCAAAATCACTGAACTCTTGAGTAATCACATTCCCTTGGTTTATCCCAGAGATTAGGTAAGTATTGCTTATATGCACCATTTGAAACAGGCCAAGTGGAACATCCCCGACGATGGTACCAAGATAGCTTGCTTGAAGGACATGAACAACACGTGGAAAACCTTCAAGAGCGTCCTCGTCAGTACCTTCCTCACTAAAGGCAAATCTCCATGCGAGAAGTACCCCTTCATAACGAAGGAGGTATGAGAGCAATTCACCCAACAGAAGGGGACCCATGAGTTCAAGGTATGTATGGTTCCTTTGCTTGGTTACACCATTGTATGCAGTAACCAGCGGTGCATTAATTTTCTTGTTTCTGGTACGAAGGACCTTAGCGAGAAGAACAAGGCAATCCAGAGGAGGAACGACCACCCGCACTGGCTCGGCTCTCGCGGCTATGCGGGGAAGGAGGAGCAGTGGAAGAAGGCTGAAGACGAGGCGTCGAATTTAGTCGACTCCCCTGTCCTACTGCTCTCTGAGATCCATGATCCGCGATGCAAGCGCTGGTGGCTGGCCAGAGGGACCGTGTCGTCCACGGGGACTGTGGAGTTCCCAAACCCCAGGGACATTGAGGTCGTGCAGCGACTCGTAAGTTGGCTAACAATAAACCCCAGAGAGCTGTAGCCTATTGATCAACATAGGCGACAAACCTGTAGTGGTTGCAAACGGGGTCGTATATCAGTCTTCGGAGGATGTCCGGATCCACTGCGTACCTCTGGAGTCTTGATTCGCAAAGGTACAGGTGGACATGTCCCTCCTGGACTACAGCTCTTTTCCGTTGCCCATCCCAACAGACGAAATGCGGACAATTGGAGAGGCATTGGGCTCGTACATACAGTGGCCCAAGAAGGGTGTTAGACTACAAGAGGTAAACCCTAGCCATTCTAGCTTACAACTCAGTTAATATACTCAATTTGCAAAATCTAACTTATGTGTTCGTAACTTAAAGTAGACGATGGATACCAGCTCACTTCCTGACGACACCACCCCCAGCACAACGCATGACCGAGCTCCTTCGGCCCCCATGCCTCCTCCGACGGCCTCAGACCCTTCGCCATCAAATGAGGCCGGCGGCACCGCGCCCCAACCTTCGAAGGTATACACTCGCTCCCCACCCAAAGCCAAGGGCAAGGCCAAAGGCAAGGCCAAACAAAGCCAGACGGGTACATTCAAGAACAGGTTCCCACTCGTGTCAGAGTACCTTCTGGGCAATATGGATCAAATAACCAGAAGTCTCCACGAATGGTACCTGACCCGGTCTAGGTGTGACATCAACTTCTTGGTTCACTTCAGGCCAGGTCGTTTTCACCGTGAGGCCAGGAGCATATCGGTGGCCCACGAGGATTTGTTCAACCTCCTCAACTAGCGGGAGCTTGATATGTCCATCATATGGACTGGAGTCCTGTGAGTTTGCTTTTGTCTAAAGTTATCACAGTTCATTTCATAAATCTAATCACTTTGTATGCACTACTTACTAATGTCTACTTTGCATCCAGGTGCATGTATAGGCTGGCGTCGATGAGGGCATGTGACAAGGTGTGTTTCCTCGACCCAGACAAAATAAGCCTCACGATGCTAGAGCATGACCAAGCACATGCGGAGGAATACATATCAAGGGCACTACTAGCGCAGTAGGACCGAGAGTTCATTCTTGCGCCGTACCACCAAAGGTTAGTGCATTTCCTACCAATTTAACTCATTCTTGTATGTTATGCCTAACATATGTATGAAATGGTTCGCTTATATATGCAATTTAGGGGCCACTAGGTCCTCGCCGTCATTTGCCCATGGATGAATGAGGTCTATTACCTCGATTCGATGAGCGACAGGGTGGCGCATGTTTTCACCCTCATGTGGCACATAGATGCATAAGTAACACAGTTGTTTTAAATTTTTCTCTGACTAGCTAATTAATGATAACATATTAACCGGCAATGCTAAATTAAATACAGGGCTTTCCAAAATTATGTTACTGCTGGAGGGAGGCATGATGCGTCGAAGGGCACACCAATTTCTTGGAAAGAATATGAGGTAATTAATACGGATGAAACTACTCATGATGAGTCTTTTAATTTAACCTTAATTAGTTCTTTCGAGTTAATGTGGGTTTATGTCTTTGCATATTCAATTATCTCAGTGCCATCAGCAGCCACAATCGTGGAAATGTGGCTTCTATGTCATGAGATTTATGTATGACCTGATCAAGAGAAACTTTGCCCAATTCCCTAAGGTAACCATTTTTCCTGACTCAAAGTCAAACATTGGATGTCTCGTACATTCCTAACTTCATACACGCATGTAGAGCACCATGCTGAAAGAGCAATATGAGTTGCCTCAATTGAAGGAGCTGCGAACAATTTGGGCTCAATATGTGATGGAAGAAGTGGCTATCAACGATCCATCGTAAATGACTTGTGTAATATATATTGAATGTGTTGATTGGTGTATGTGTGTAAATTCGTTGGTGTATTTGCGAATAAACTCAATATGTGAATAAATTCATTGGTGTATTTGTGAATAAACTCAATATGTGAATAAATTCAATCTGTGCAATGCATGTATATATCTTTGTATTAGTGTATTTGTGAATAAATTAAATCTGCTGTATAAGTGTATCACTGTATCACTGTATCTGTTGATGATCCTTTGTAATACTATCGGTTCATATCCTACAACCGATAGAAGAAAGTTGTGGTACTAACCTTGTCGAGTTTTAACCGATAGAAAAAACTTATACATTACTATCGGTTTCCAGTGAATAACCGTTCCAAGAAATATAACATCACTATCGGTTGGGATCATTGAGCCGATAGTAGAATTGTCGATAGTGATTACTAAACGTTGGAGGTGTAGATATTTTACTATCGGTTTTTAACCAATAGGGTTGTGCTACGTTTCTTCTATCATGCCAATCACTAGCGGTAAGAGAACCGATAATACATTTGATTTTGAACCGATAGTGAAAAGCATTTCTGTAGTAGTGTGTGTTGTCATGATAAGGGGTGCTGCCGTGGGCTGTCGTGTGTCGACGTGTCACGGTAGTGCTATAATTTAGTGAACATGAATAGCGATGCTATGTTATGAAAAGTGCTGCCATGAGATGAGATATGAAAGAAAAGACTATTTTACAACCATCCACACTTCTTTACTAGCATAGGTTCATATCATCCCTACTATATGTATCTATTCTTACCTATGACTTGCTGAGTACGTAAGTACTCACCCTGGCAACTTACAACCCAGTAGATGGAGCATTCCATGATCAAGAAGAAGGCGTGGAGAACTTCTTGGATCCAGTTAGAGGAGAGCCAGTTCTGTCAGAACCCTGATGTGTGTTGTTCTACCATCAACTTCTTACTGTGGAAGGGACACCCATCATCCGCTGTGTAGATGTTTTTATTTTGCTCTAGCTAGACCATGTATGCCGCGAAGGTATTGTAATCTCTTTATGTAATATTAAGGCCAACACTACTTAATATTTTGTAAGTTTCGTTGCTGCAATGTGAATATACTCCTGTGCTTGACTTATCCAGGGAAGTCAACGGTATGCATATATGGGACCAGCTGCAGAGGGCTGGGTTTCCACGGGAGTAGTCGTAGTCCCAGATTCGGGGCACGAAAACAATTCTCATGAACTGCGATAACTAGTCAATTTCAGAGACTAGTCCCCCCTCAAACACTCTAAAGCCTATCATCAGGCTCATCCTCTTCTGGGAGCGAGCTTCCCTCTCTGTGGGTCATGGAATTCTCGGTTGTCTCAGCATTTTTTGATTGGCTCCCCATTTTCATGGCCACCGGTGGAATATTCGACCGGGTCTTGTTCTCATGGCGACCGAGGGAATTTTCGACCGAGTCAGGGAATTTTTCAACCGGGAAAATTCTCGACCGGCTCCCTGTTCTCACGGTGATTGGGGTAATTTCGACTGGGTCTCAGAATTTTTCGACCGAAACTTAGGATATTTCGACTGGAATAATCCACAGCCACGTCAAATTTCTCGACCGGCTCTCGTTTTCACGGCGACTAGGGGAATTTCCACCCTTACCCCTCTTTGACCGGGGGCTATGTGACTCGGTATTTATTGACGTCCGAGCCTTTCGTTCCATACCCATAGCGTGCGGTGCTAAACTGCACCCCGCTGTTGGGGAGGGGGGGATATCCCGGACTCGGACAGAAGATAATAATTTTCGAAAAATTATCAAAGGACAACTCTCAAGCAAATTCAAACAGAAGGCTTTATTGATTGAACGTTAGACCAGGAAACAACTCCCCCCAGTGAGCTAAGTTGTCCCTGGGACAATAATGCTTGGGCACAAACAAGGTACAACCCGGGGAGTTAGGCTCCCAAGGGAAACTACCCCGGAGGACAACACCCACCGATGAGCAACTACGTCTAATATTTTCATAGGCCTTCTGAGAGCTCCTGGGAGAGATCCTTGTACAAACTCCTGACTCTCCGGAAGGCCCTCCAGAGAAGTTCCTCCAGCCAACATTCATAGCCAGCCGGGGGGTGTATCGGAAGCGGCGGGACCATCCGGGACCCCCGCTTCGGAGGAGACAGCTCGGTGTGACAATTGTCAAAATTGTCTAAGTGCCACTCCAGGAGCCACCGCAACTGGACCAGCTCCAAGAGAGCACCCTCCGACGGGCCCTCGAAAAGAAGCCCGAGGTCTGGGCCACTAGCGCCTCCCCGGTGGCGAGGCTCCGCAGGTGTTTGGGGAAATGTCTGCCAATCAGTCCCGGTGATAAGTGCCCCGGTGACTCACGACCCAGGCGCCGCCACTGGCCTGGGGACCCGAGTCCCAGGAGCCGTCACTGGTCCAAGGACCCATGTCCCGGTTGCCGCCACAGGCCCGGGAGAAGCGCCCCAAGGACCCCAGTCCCGGGCGCCGCCACGGGTCCGGTAAGGAGCGTCCCAGGGATCCATGTCCCAGGCACCGCCACAAGCCTGGGGAGAATCGCCCCAAGGACTCTAGTCCTGGGCGCCGCCATGCGCCCGGTGAGAAGCGTCGTGAGGACCCGTGTGCTGGGCGCCGCCACTGGCCCATGGACCCGTACCCCGAGTGCCACCACTGGCCCAGCAACCCATGTCCCAGGCGCCGCTACGGATCTGGGGAGAAGCACCCCGGGGACCCCAGTCCCGGGCGCTGCCACAAGACCTGGGAGAAGCGCCCCGGGGACCCCAATTCCGGGCGCCGCCACGAGCCCAGTGAGAAGCCCCCTGGGGACCCTTGTCCCGACCGCCGCCACCGGCCCGGTAAGAAGGCATCCCGGGGACCCATGCCCCGGGCACCGCCACCGGCCAAGCGAAAAGCATACTGGGGACCGTGTCCCTGGTGCCGCTACTGGTGTCGACGATGGGGTCCTTAGTCGAACTTATGCAGAATTTGTTTGTTGTGAGGGCTTTCAGGGTGTCCCTCCGGGAAGGGATGATGAGCAATGTTAGATAGAACACAGAGAGAGATTTATACAGGTTCGGGCCCTCGATGGTGGGAGTAATAGCCCTACGTCCTGTTGTGATTTCACTATGTACAGGAAAAAGATTACAAAGTTGTGGAAAAGATCATCACAGGCGAAGATCTTTTCCATGTGATTGTTTAGAAAATAACTAAACTAGCCTATGGAAGCTTGTTGGTGTTGATCTCTGGGATCTGTTCGATTTGTCAGATCTTGATGTCTCTTGAATCCGTCCTCTCCTCGTGCATCCACTTACCCTTTTATACTGGTCCAAAGGGCGCCAACGCACAACGGCTTTGAACGGTTTCTCAGGTGCAGTTTTGATAACCGCACTTAACTTCCACACAGGCTTAACACGTGCAATTAAGGTATAACCGCACTAGTAAACCTCCTGGCAGTTGTCTTCATACGTGGAAGGATCTTCGTGATTCTTCAGATATGCTTGTTGTAGAGCTTAAGTAATCCCGAGTTATCCTGGTCGAAAGTAGTCAATGACCTTCTGACCGCGCATTGCCTACAGCCTCCTGACCGCGCAACGTCTGCGATCCCCTGTCTGCACATCGCCTACGGCCTCCTGACCGCATACTGTCTACGGCCTCATGACCGCACAAAGCCTGCGACCATGTGTCCGCGCTTCTCAGGTCATCTAAGATCATGGCAACGGACACTTGTCTAGTTCGAATCTGTCTTGAACCAGACGTGCATTTGCTCCGAACTAGCTCGAGTAACAATCCTCGTAAGCTAGCCCCCAAATTTGAAGAAAATGAAGAGACATATTTACTTCAAATTTTAATCCTGCATCGGATAAGTGACCCGACGCTTCAACTTCCCCACTTAGTGGTGCACTAAGTGTGATGGTTTATTTCCCGAGACGGACTCCGGGTTATCTTTGACAGGTAATGATAGCACTGCAGAATTGTCTTTTAACCAGAGATAAAATTGTAAATGTGTTTTAAGAGCTCGAGACATTCGAAAAATGAACCGTCACCCCTGGGGGCTATAAATACAGAAGCCTCTTAGCCCTAAAACTTCACAAGTCTTTTTCTCGGCTAAGTCTTTTCCACAGCTATCCTTCCTTCTCTTCTGTTTTCATCTCAATGGCGGATCAGGGTTCCAAGAATATCATTGAGATTGAGAGTGATGAAGAGGAAGTGACACTCGAACTCGAGAACTCGACCAGGACTTCCAGAAGGTAGGTCTTCTCTGGAACTTTTGGTTCAAGTTGCCATTTTATCTTCTGATCATTTCCAAAATGCTTTTTGGAAATTCACAGGTAACCGAAGAGCTAGTTCCTCCAGGGAAGAAACCCAAGGTTGACGAGGGATCCTCCAGTGGTACAAAGGTTGGGGATGCATCATTGCTCTCTCTTCCTTTGGCCCATATAGTTCTCCCTGTCCATGCAACTCGGCAGGTTGAACCTTCATCTCCACCTTTGGAGGTCCATAACAATCCTTCAAAGCCTTCTCCTTCTTCTGATCAGCTTTCTCCATTGCGATCAAGAGATCCCCATCTTTTGATGAGTTATCTATTTTCTGGTAGGAAGGTTGCATTCCCGCGACCAGATGATCCTCAGCTTTTGTTGGGTGATCGATTTTCTCGTGGGAAAGTTGCACTTCCACGACCTGATGGTTCCCGAATTTTGTCGGGTAATCTACTTTCTGGGGGAAATACTTCATCCTCTCACTCGTGAGGATTGGTAATTATTTTCATCTCTTCTGCTGGTCGTTTTATCTTGTAAAACTAACACATTTATGCATAGGAGACGAAAATTTTTGGAGCCCCCAGCGACCAGCTTGCTGAAATCCAACCTCTTTCGCTCGAACAAACTCTCCAGAAGGAGAAAGAGGTTCTGGAGAAGAAGACCGAAGAGATGTCTTCGGCCATTCTGCACCTGGCAGAATGTTTTGACAGATCCCGTGAAGAGGCGCACCAATTCCGCTTGGAGAGGGACTATGCTCGGCAGCAGCGAGAACTCTCTGATACGATCAGGAATAGTAGTGCTTCTCTGATTCGGGATGATGCAGATAGGCTTAGAGTAGTTGCTGATTCTCTAGGGGCAGCCAGTGTTGATCCCACTGATGCTAGTATGTCCCTAGGAGAACTTTGTAAACTCCTCTCGGATCAGGTCGATGCTCTGGTTGCCTGTATCCCTTTTGTATGTAAGGATTGCCAGAAATAAAAATTTCCTTTACCTTTCATACCTCGATTTTCTAAGAAGGATTATGCAAGACTTATAATCCCAAATAAAAATCCTTCACAATCTCTGTGCGTAACATGGTCATAAGGAATGTCTTCATGACCAAACATACACAGGTAAAACAAGTCTTTCGATCAGAAACGCATTCATGTGTTATACTGCGACCAATACTATTATTGCGATCAGAACTGAAACCGCAATCAGAACCGAAGCCACGATCAGAACTGAAGCCGCTATCAAAACATAATGCCTTGATCGGATGATAACCGTGCATTTTGCGATTACCTACCTGCAGTGATCACAGAATTGCATTGCGATCAACATGCAAATCTTGAGGCGATCACAGAAATGCATTGTGATCAACATAAAAATTAGCTTACAAAAGACATGAAGGATCACTTCCTCCAAAAATCTTTGCAAAATTTTCATGTTTTTGTGTGCACCCAGCCCCCGAATTCGAAACAAAAATTATAAAAATATATTTTGTTTGAGATTCACTGTAGGGAGTGCATAACGGGTTTCTAGAGAGAAAGCACCCATTATGGGAAATTAATAGAATATTCAATGAAGGGTTGCCTCGGGCATATAAAAGGAGAAGGTAGCTTCCTGAGGAAGCCACACAACCATAAACCCTCCATTTGCCTTAGAGTCTCTCGCCGCACAAAACCCTCTTTTGCATTCCTCATCTCCATCGCCTCCAAAGTCACCACCTTTTTTCTCAATCTTTCAAAAGCAATGTCATCCTGGAGCCGATTCGTCCACCATACGGAAGAAAGCCTGGTGGCCCTTGAGAAGGAAGAGATTCCCCCCCCCCCCCCCGTGGCTACTGATCAACTGGCGGCCTGCGGAGAAAGATCAAGAAACCCCAATCGTCGAAGAGGGCGAGTTGGTGGTCTTTGAGGAATATCTGCGCTCTGGGCTTCGATTCCCAGAGAGCCAGTTCTTGAAGGGAATCTTGGAGCATTATGGGTTGGAGTTAGTGAATCTCCACCCAAATGCTGTTCTTATCTTGGCGATCTTTCAGCACCTGTGCGAAGCCTTCGTCGGAGCACTTCCGAGCGTGGAGCTCTTCTGACGTTTCTACTTCTTGGCATGGTCGAAGAGCGCCAATGCCGCTGGGTGCATCTACTTCCGAATAAGGGAGAAGAAGGAGTACCCCTTCCCTCCCCTTCAGGACTCTGTACATGGGTGGTACCAGAAGTGGTTCTACTGCACCCCTCCGTTGGAGAGCGGACTGTGGTTCAAAAACTCTCGATCGGAGAAGGCCAGCGAGTTGGACTCCCTTCCTACTCTGAGCGCAGAGCAGAAGAAGCAGGCCCAAGTCATTCTTCACTTAGTCCAGCAAGGACTAACTGCGCGCGACATCATATGCGACTTTGTGAAGAATCGGATAAGCCCCCTACGTGAAAGGGCTCATCCAGTTTGGGAAATCCAGTCCATGGCAGATAGTACCTTGGACTACAATAATGGTATGTCTCCTAGTCAACAAAACATACATTTTTACTGAAAAAATGTCGTATTTGTTAACATGCTTGTTTGCGACACAGCTCTGCCTTTGTCCGAGATTGAAAAACAGACAAATTGTCTCCTCAAGGGGTATAGCGCCGCTGTGGAGGGAGCCAAGGGATCGCTTCGCCCCGAAGCGTAATCAATGCCGGCGACGATCTCAAACAGGAGCGCCGAAAGGTATGGCCTTTCTTAACAAGCTCTGTTGTAGACCATTCGCTTGTCCTGTATTAACAAGAACATTTGGAATGACATAGCTTCTGGGAAAGTTTGCCGAGGCTCGCGCTCAAGCGAGGACGTTGGTCCCTCGGGAAGACCAGCTACTCCCAAGAAGTCCAAGAAGATTCTGGGAGAGGTTTCTTCACAGAAGAAACCCCTTACCGCGAAAAGGATTGCGGTAAGATATTCAGTTCGTCCTGTAACCCCAAGTACGAGTAGAAATTACTTCTTTGTCGTACAAGGTGAAGGGAGCGAGGACGAGGAGGATGACATTCCTCTGGTTCACCGCAAGAGGAAGGCGATCGCTCCTCAAACCAGCGAGGTCCTGTCTCTGACCGCAAGGACAGAGAAAACTACAATGGGCCCCGTGACCACTGATAATCCTGTGGTTACGTGTGAAACCCTAGTGCCTGAAGCTTATGAAGCCTCAGGACTTGCAACACCTCCCCTTCTGATAGAAGGGGCGATTGTGGTAAGATTTCTCACAATCCTAAATGTTTTCATTCATCTGTACACATCCATTGAGTTATGCTCATACAGGAAGAAGAAGACGACATCCCCCTTATCCGCCGCGAAGTGACTCCTGCCAGTCCTGGGGTGGTGAGCACTCCACTCCTGTTGACAGGAGTGGGAACAACTGAACAAGACACCGTGACCACTACCAACCTCATGGTCGCAGATGAAGTCCCAGCGCCTGTGGTCTAGGAGACTTCAGGACCAATGGCTTCATCCCTACCGACCGAAAAAGTTACCCCGGTAAGGACCCTTACAGCCTTGGTTTTCATCATTCCTCATGTGTGTTCTTATAGATTTGCATGCACACAGGGAGAAAAGCACAAGGTCCTATTTAGGAAGAGGAAGACCAAGACAGATGATGACTGTCCCCTTTTTCCGGGGAACCATCCTCGAAATCCCAGAAATGGGCAGGATTTTGAGTAAGGTAAGAATCTCTCCCGTTTAGACAGGGTCGTATTACAATGATCGACTGAAGAGATTCTAACCGATGATTCTCTTGTTTGATTATGCTATGCGTAGAGATGTAGCGCCAAGCCCCCCAATGACCTCTACAAGTGTTGAAGCTTCCCCTGCTACCGAGCTCACGGGCAAGCAAAGTTCCATCCCTAGGGTCGAGGTAGTTCTTCGTGCCATTATAGACGGGATGGCTGCAGAAGTCAAATCGCAGAGATTGGAATCTGCAACCCCAGCTATGGAGGAGGCTCAGCAGGAAAACTCATCTGCCGCTCCTATTGGGGATAAGGCGAGTTTAGAGACTCAGCCTTTGGCTAAACCGGAAAGTGACTCGTTCAGCGAGTATGTTGAGGTATGTAGAACACCTCTTGTGATTTTTAAGTTCGCATTTGCATTGGAATATCCAGGCTTTGAAGCTGATCTCCTTCCATGTTATAGGAACTGACTCGTATGGTGACCAAGTCGATGGTTGTAGCAAATCGCATCGAGGTTGTGCAACAGGAAACGAGTCGCCTGCAGCGGTAAGGAAGATGTTTCTTCATTTGCCTGAATGTTAGTCCTATTTTGACAATTGTCTCTTTTGTCACAGAGAAAACGCCTTTTTGATCAAGAGCCTCGCTAATCGGGAAAGCTAGGAGTTCAGGGTAGCTGCCAAGATTTCCTTCCTGGAGACTGAACTCCAACAGCTGCGGTCACAGCTCTCCTGTAAGTATACTTCCGACCAGGATAAATTAATTTGTCATGCGAACTGTTTGTAATGGTTTCTCATTCTAGCACGAGAAGACCAAATAAGCCAGCTCTGCTAAGAGAAGAAGAATCTCCAAGCGACCATCAAGTTGCAGAACTTGAAAGTTGATTATGTTTGCAGGGAGAACAAGGACTTGAACACGTCACTCTCAGCCTGCAGCAATGCTCAACAGGACATCTTTGAAAAACTGAAGATGGTGGCCGGTTTGCTAAGAGCTGATGTGGTCGAAACCGAAAAGGACGACCTCAGCCTTAGCGACTGGACCACACTGGTCGTGACCCAAGCGGAGTCACTTCGCGAGTATCTTCCTGAAGATACAAGGCGGCAACCAGAGGCGATCAAGACAAGAGTACAATCAGAGGCCTCCGCCATCCTCTGCCGGCTTTGTCTCCACCATGGCCCAGATCTTGATCTAAAACCAGTGGTGGGAGAAGCAGAGGTCGAGAGTGAAGACTAGCTTGAGGTCATAATGGAGGAAGTCAAACCTCTAGTAGAAGATCTCTTGAAAGAGCTTGGCCTATTGTAAATCTTGTACCTGTATAGATGTAATTACACAATGCATATGTATGCCTTGATTTTTTGGAAGAAAACACTACCACAGAAACAGACATCCAGGACGGCACATCACAGACGGGTATGAACTGTTCAATGGAAAACCGTCTGCGAAGGCCTGTCGGGAGAATATGTTCAGTTATCACAGTCGGTTCTGATGTCAAAAACAACTGTGATAGTAAACCAGACGGTTGTGAACACAAAACCGTCTGTAATAGTCTCCTTATCACAGACGGCTCTAACCTAAAACCCAACTGTGATATATACAATCGGTTCCCACCTGAGAACCGTCTGTAATAGTCTACTTATCACAGACGGTTCTAACCTAAAACCCGACTGTGATATATACAATCGGTTCCCAGCTGAGAACCATCTGTGATAAGTAGAATATCACAGACGGTTCGGAACTCAGAACCGACTGTGATTTATACAGTCGGGTGTGAACTAAGAAGCGTCTGTGATAGTGTAGTTATCACAGACGGTTCTGAGGTCTGAACCGACTGGAAAAGTACCGGCGCTTCGAATTCTCAACTATGATCATTTCTGTCTCCGATCTTCACGCGCGGTGCCTAGGAGAACACGAAGCATCGCTTTGAAAGTTCTATAAATTGACAGTAGAAAAATTGTCATTTACTTTACAAGTTTTTATAGTTCTCAGACTGTTTGACTCCTTAGCTTCTCTGCGCCAATGGCATCCTCGATGGAGGAGACCCTAGAGCGCATCGGCAAAGCCAACACCGATCTCGATAGGGTTGCTGATAAAGCCATCGCTACAGCCGAAAATTTGCAAAAAATGGCTAAAAGCAAAGAAAAGGCTACATTTGTGAAGTCGTTGACGAAAATGATTATGGGGGACACATCCCATTTCTCCGATGCCCGTAAGGCGGCACATGCGGCCGCATTAGAGTACGTCAACGACATGATTAAGGACATGAAGAATAAATAGTAGCCCGCATGATGTACCTTTCATTTGTAAAATTGTACTCGCACTATTAATTTAAGTTATTTTGGATTTACCTGTTCGAACTATGCCATGTGATCGATACTTTTGGATTGTAGCCGTTGGAACTGAGACATGTGCGAAATGCTTTTGGATTTTAACTAGTTGGAACTGGTGCATGTGATCGATACTTTCGAATTTTAGCCGTCGGAACTGAGACATGTGCGAGATGCTTTTGGATTTTGACTAGTTGGAACCGGCACATGTAATCGATACTTTTGGATTTTAACCATTCGAACTGAGACATCTGCGAGATGCTTTTGGATTTTAACCGTTGGAACCGGTGCATGTGATGGATGCCTTTGCATTTAGCCATTGGAAGTGACGCATGTGATCGATGCGCTTCTCCCCCTATATATTGGAATCCCTCATGCCCTCATCTTCACAACTCAGTAATCTCATATACACAACGGAAGCCTTTGTTCTTCCAGCACCAAGAGACCTTTCCTTGTCCAAAAAAATGTCGTCCAGCTCAAGCACAAGTAGTGCAGAGGACGAAGCCATCGAGCAAATCGAGGAGTTTGTGGTCGGGTTCGTACGGAGTGGGTTAACGGTCCAACCCCTTCACCGTCGCGTTCTTGACGATCTAGATGCTGGTATCTCGCACCGCCATCGAGGTAGTAGAAGGTACATCGACAGAGATCGCGAAGGCGGTCATAACCGTCTAGTTGCGGACTACTTCGCTGACGTGCCTGTCTACCTTGGGTACTTGTTTCGCAGACGGTTCCGAATGGGGAGACCACTCTTTTTGTGAATCGTCGAAGCTCTTGGGAAGTGGTCCCCGTACTTCACCGAGAGGAGAGATGCCATCCTTCGTAATGGGCTATCTCCTTTGCAGAAGTGCACTGCGGCATTGCGGATGTTTTGCTACCGCTGATGCCGTCGATAAGTACGTACGCATCAGAGAGTCAACAGCCACCGAGTGCCTAGAGCATTTCGTAGAAGGAATCATCGATCGGTTCGGGGAGGAATATCTCCGTAAACCTACTATCAACGACCTTCGGCGTTTGCTCCAGGAAGGAGAGGATCGGGGTTTCCCAGGGATGCTGGGAAGTATCGATTGCATGCAATGGGAATGGCGCAATTGCCCAATTGCATGGAGGGGACAATTCACCAGTGGTGATCAAGGAGTCCCTACAATGATACTTGAAGAGATCACGTTCAAAGACCTGTGGATATGGCATGCCTTCTTTGGTGTCGCCGGATCCAACAACGACATCAACGTGCTGAACCAATCCCCCCTTTTCACTGATGTGTTGTGTAGTCGAGCTCCTACTGTTCAGTTTTATATTAATGGGATAGAGTACAATATGGGGTACTACCTGACCCACGGTATTTACCCCGAATGGGCTATCTTCGTGAAGACCATACCCTTGCCCCAAACGGAGAAACTCAAGTAGTCGCACAACATCAAGAAGGGGCAAGAAAAGATGAGGAACGAGCTTTCGGGGTCTTGCAAAGCCGATTTGGTATTGTCCACGGCCCCGGTCGATATTGGCGATGGTCAGCCCTTGCCAATATTATGAAAGCGTGTGTCGTCCTCCACAACATGTAATCGAGGATGAGCAGCACTCTCATGACCCGATCGATGCGTCCTACGATAGTCAGAGGACATCTACCGTAACACCGCCGACTATCTACGACAGTGCTCCATCAATTTTTTAACAGATGCTAGCTCGAAATGATGCGATTTGGGCTCGCCCAACACATCAGCAACTAAAACGGGATCTTGTCAACCACAGTTGGCAGCGTTTCGGGGGCAACGGTACTGAGGAGTAGTTGTTTGTGAGGTCATTAACGGCCGAATGTATTCGAATTTTAATTAGTACTTGTCATGTTTTTTCCATGTCCCATTTCCTATTCAAGGAAATTTTTTAAAAAAAAATTAAATTTTTTGATGTTATTTAGAGTTATTATCTTTTATTTTGTTGTGTTCGAATTATCCGAATTTTATTTTAGCTATTTGTTAATCTTTAATAGATATTATATACACGGGGTCCACACGAAGCGCCTCTTGAAGCGCCTTTGCATTGGAGTGGTTGGCGCTTGAGAAGGTGCCTCACGAAGCGCTGATGCATTGGAGTAAGGGGGTGTTTCGCACACGTGGCACAGAATATACTAGAGAATATTCTATTGAAGCGCTTCGCAAAGCGCCGATGCATTGAAGATAGTCTTATAACCTAGATTATACCAATTTAATCCATATTAAGTCATTTTAAATCCATTTTAATCCATTATTAAGCCATTTGAAGACGTGTTGTACTCCTAGTTATTTGAATATCAAATTCTAATTAGTTTGCTATTTAAATTAAAGAATAAAACTATTGTTAAAATAAAATAGCACACACTTTCTCCTCAAGTTCTCTTCTACATTGCATGTATTCTCTCTTCTCTAAAGGCAATTCATTGACGTATTTACTCTAAAGTTCTCTAAGAAGACTTTATACATATCTAACATACTCTCTCCTTTTAAAGGCTCCTTAGAGTTAACGCCCAAATTCTAGAGGGCTAGAGTCAAGAGGAGAGAGAGTATGTCCACCTCATTTTAACTCCCCCTCCAACTTCTCAAAAAAAAAATCCTCTTCAATGTGAGAAGCTACAAAAAAAAAAAAAGATAGAAGAGAGAATATAAGAAGAATTATTTGTTTACAATATTAAGAAGAGAGAATAAGAATGAGAGAAGAAACACACAAATCAATGTACTGGGGTGCACCCTAGGAGCCCAAGCTCCTCCAAGCAAGGGCAAAGTGCTTTTCTAGCTCATGATGTGGAGAATTTTTTTGACAAAATAACCACATATATTTTTGACACCATTATTAGAACACCCTATATTATTTAAAAAGTTTCAGTTTAACCCACACTCTTTGTCAAGTTTTTCAGTTATCCTAACTCGCTTATTTATCTATTAATTTTGATGGTTATGACATGTTAGGGTCATGCAGTGTACATGTAACACTTCTATGGTATGTTTATCTAGAACTTCCACATCTATGTCATGCTTATCTAGAACGTATATGACACTATATATCGTTTTATTTTGATTTATTTTGACTTTGTAGTGTTGTTTATGTTCTCTGATTTACTGGATTTATAACATAAAATGTTATATCGATACTCTATATACACCTATTAGCACAATGGAGAAATGACGTTGATCCCTTGTGACCTTGACATTGAAAAATTATTAAAAAAATACTATCAAATCTAGGTTAAATTGAAACATTTGACAAAAGTATATAAGGTAAATTAAAACTTTTTAAAATCTTTGGTTTATTACAATAGTGCTAAAATACATGCAATTTTGTGTGATTTCTTTTTTTAGGTGCTAGCACTGAGCAAATCTCTATTTTAGAGATGCCCCAAGTGACACAATCACACAAGTTTGGGAACAAAATACAATTAACATAACAAAAGTTGGAGAACAATTATGCTCGACTTCCAGAGGATTGCAACTGCCTTTAAAAAAGGAAAATAAAATGAATACACACTAACACATGGAAAGAAATCCTCTAAAGCACAATAATTACAATAGAAAAAGTACCGCATGTTTTTTTGGTCGTTTGATCCTATAACAAATAATCCAGATTAGGTGGGCAAAAATTAGAAAGCACAACCCACGTAATTTTGCTACAACTTTAATCTAAAAAGTCCTTGTACTTTGAGATGAAACCCTAGATTACACCACCTATGGCAAATAACCAGGATCATACCCATTCGGTGATCTGCCCACTCATCCATCTGCCACCCTCCTACCCACCCACTCATAGCATATATAGCATGGCACTCACTAGCTCGGCATGGCTTGTGACACGATCAAGATAAGGCTCTCAATATCATCTAGAACATCCTGCGTCCAAGTCCAACACACTACCCCACACGGAACAAGCTACACACTAATTCGCTTAACGATTTTATACTGGCTTCATGTAACAATAGTTAATTCAGTGTTTGTGTTGTTGGCACCCCGCGCACTATATACACTACCAACCCATCACCCCATGGGGCTAAACAATGCCCATGTAGGGCTGCTAATGAGTTGTTCTCGGGTGACCTTGTTTAAGCTCAACTTGAGCTTGAAGCAAGTTTGGGTTTGGCTCGAGAAAATCTCAAGCTTGAAGTAAGCCAATGTCAACATAAGAGCTCAAGTCAAGCTTGAGGTCAACTCAATTAGCTTGATATCATTATAAATTTAGTTTATATATATTCGAGTCAAGCACGATTGAGCTCGAGCTTGGCTTGAATTAAGTATCAAGCTTGAGGTTAGACTTGAGATTGGCTCTTTTTGGGCTCGAGCTAAAACCAAGTTGAGCCCAATTTTAAGCCAAGCTTGAGTAGCTCGTGAATTTCAAGTCTTTTAACAACCTAGTGCCCATTAGCCAATGGGCCACTTGATGGGCTGGGGTATACATCATCAATCGCTCTGCACCACGTGTACTAGATAGAGATTAACATCTATCATCACGGTTGCCGCCAATATCACCAACAATAATATCTTTTATTTTGAACTCACACGTGTATCCAGATGGTTAGAATATATACCCATGTAAAGAGAAGTCATGGATTTGAAGGTGCGTGGGGTGGGATACGATCAGTGCTATCAAAATAACATATATTACTATTTGTAAAGATATATTTTTTAATAAAAACCTTTCTATTTTACATTTGGATTTGGCCCACAAATGAGTTTACTTCCTGGCATAAGATATCCATTTTCCCATCCTTGTAATTTACACTTGTTTTCCATAACAGTTGCTATCAATCACCTCTGTTATTTTTTACTTGTCATTTTAGAAGAAAAACAATATATAAAAGAATGTAATTTTTATGTTTCCAAGATAAAATATGATCCTCTCTTCTTCAAGTATTCTCATAGCAATAACTCAACTTATGTCATTAATTAGTTAGATGCAAACAATATAACTATTACATTAATTATAAGTATTATGGATAGAATTATAATTTTATATTGTTTTTAAAAATTATATAGTGTGTTAAAAGGACAAGTAAAAAAATAAAGTTCGAATCACTGTGTCCACGTAGCCAATGAAAATGGAAGAATGTTGGAGAGTCACTAAGGGTGTGTTTGGATGGCTATATGAGGGTGAGCATGGCCCCGAGATCCAAGTTTCTTGTGTTTGGATTCCTATACATGCAATTTGAGCCTAGCCCGTGTGGTACAATTTGTCCTCCAGAGACTGGCCCGCGGAAACCCAAGAGCCAATTGTTTTCCATCAGCCTGGCCCACGAATACGCAAGAGGCATTCATTTCTTCCTCGGTTCCTCACGTCCTCCGTCACCTGGTCGCACGTGTATGGGTTACTGTCGGCCATCACCAGTCCTACTCGCTACCCAAACTCTCACTCTACCCCATACCACACTCCAGTAGCAACCATTTGAGTTCTGCCGCCGGCAATCGCCGGAATTTCGTGTTTTTACTCCTCTGGCCGCCGTGCTCTGTCTAGCTCATCGGACTATACTCTAGCCATCAAAATTGGTCGAGCCAGTAGAGTAAAACATTTCCCTTAATCATAGATAAATTTCCCTTCAGAAAAATTCCCAAGAATCCCCATCACTTGCTATGTCCGACGCTGTTCTGTTCCACGGCGTCACAGCACCATTGCTAGACCACACCGATCGGTCGCCGTCAAAATTGACCTCATCTTCCGTGTTCCCCTCATCCCCTCTAGCTTCCCTCCAACTCGATTGGATGATGGGGCCCCACAGCGAAAATACCCAAATCGGGCTCTTCTCTCCCATGGCCGCGTCAACACAAACTTCACCAACACCGCCACTTTCCAATTCCCCTTAGCCACACCGAATTAGGGCCTCTATGAATCTTCTCGACATAGTCCTGTGCATAATTACGCTCTGTATTGACCCTAAAGCAATGAGTACTTATTTTACCATTTCAGTTATGGTGAAACTCGTCGTCGGCCGTCGTCGCCTCGCCGCCGACCACGACACTGGTGTAAACGAGTTTTCAATAACCCCAAGAAGCTACCCCATCACCTGGATTCCCTCGCGGAGGCCTTGATCACGAAATCGCTATTTCGGTGAAGCAGCATGCCGCTGCCATGCCGCGCCTTCGCCTCCAGCATAATTCGGTGACACTGTTTTGTCCTCCTACTTCGCTTCGCCAAAGCAAACTCATTTCCCAATTGGACCATCAGCTGAAACCTGCTGAAATGCTCCTAGTTCGCATGTCAAAACCATGCAGGAATAGTGCCCCATGTCTTGTCGCCACTGTTGATCTTCGCTGCCATTCTGCCATCTGCGGCTGTTCCAGACCCCCAAACTTCATCGTGGAGTTTGTCCTGTCACCCTCTACATCGTGATGCGATCGCCGCTAGCTGTCGCCACCATCAATGTCTACGGCTGACATTGTTAACGCCATACAACGCCAAGACAATGTCTACGTTCTGACAATGTCAACTAGAGCCACAATCTAATATAACCAACCAAACAAATTCAGTATTCATCTAGAATTCAGAAATTCAGCCAACTAAACAACATCTCTACTGCATCTCACAGCTTATTTCGTCCAACCTGTCCCATTGATACGGGCCAACTTATTCTCATACAGACAACCAAACACATCCTAAAAGACAGAAAAGTAGAAGCCAATGCAGAGCTATGCTTCTATTCACTAAACTAAATAATTAATCCGTACACTAAATGACCAAACATCTAAATACTAATTCTTTTATGAGCAAGGAAAATATAGAACAAAATTTTTAACCTAAACATCCACTAAATTTAGTGCCAAAATGTTTTTTTCTCTCTTCAAAAATTACTGAGTGATCTAACCAAACATCTAAATATCCTAATTTCTTTAAGAGTAATAGAAATATAGAACAACATATTTAACCCACTCTTAAATTAATCCCTACATTTGAATATACCTTTCTCCCTTTTTTTATATCTCGAGATTAACCAAACATCTAAATGGCTCATTCCCTTTACAAATGGTGTTATTCTGTAGAGATTAACTAAACATCTACATAATTTATTCTCTTTACAAATAGTGATAACACAGAGAAAAAAAATCTTTAAACCAAAAATCTCCTAAATTAATCCTGCACTAATTTTCCCTTACTTTTGTCCAGAGATATCCCTAATCCATCCGATCCCTTGCTTTCTCCACACTTCCATTCCATTCGATTCCTTTCGTCTTTTCCCTCTCCTCCTTTTCCCCCTTCCTACAAAATGCATACAACACTCCTCTGATTTCTCTCTCAAAAGAAACTTCAACATAACAGAGCAGAATCTCTGGTTTCTTGTACGAGCAAACGGCAATGTCGGCGGCTCCGGTGGTGAACGCGGAGTACACGGCGGCGGTCGAGAAGGCCCGGCGTGACCTCCGCGCCCTCATCGCCTGCAAGGGCTGCGCCCCGATCATGCTCCGTTTGGCGTACCTTTCTCTTCTACCTTATTTTTTTTTGTTCTGCCACTGCTTTCCTCTAGCTATTAGTACTATGCTCGATGTTTTGTGATGTCCTACATGCCTATATAATTCATTCTCTAGCAAGCTTCTATATTGCACCACATCACTTTTTTTTTATTTCCGCCACTGATTTGATTCCTCGTACCGTCTGAGCAAGTAAAGTTGGAAAAGTTATATTTAAAACTAGACAACCTACTATCCTCTCCACAGTCAGGGTGTTTTGGGCGAAGAAAAAAATAGAAGAATTTTAGAGGGTTTGAATCTTAATGAATATTTTTGTGGGGTGTCTGAAACAATGATCACATAAAATTTCTGCAAATGTTTTTTGGAATATCTTCTTTTAGAGGAATTTTAGAGAAAATAAAAATATAAGGTTCAATCTCTTTGAAAAATTCTAAATTTATTTTGTCTTTTATTGAAAGTAAACTATATTTTTTCTTTAAAATTTCTATATTTTTCTAATGATACATCCGAACATCAGTTTTAAATAATTGACGTGTTTAGGTTATTCTAGATTTTATTGAATAAGATACTCAATTTTTATATTTTTCTATTCTTATGTTTTTCATTTTCTACATTTGTGAATAGACCCTTGACGTTTTAACCTCATTTTATTATGTGAAGTTAAAAAGATTTTGCGAAACTTATAAGATGTGCACGACCTGCACTTTTGCCGAATTACACTTTTGGGGCTGTTTAGTATACTTCAGGGGCCATTTAGGTCATGACATGCACGGTATAACTACCCATCAAGTATGCATAAAAGTTGCCTCCAGGAGAATTAGGTGTTCTAACTTGTATAATCCGTACCACCAGACGTGCCTAGAGCATGGGATGATCGATTTTGAGTGTATAAGAAATAAGAATAGGTTGGATTTAGATAGGTTTCCTGCAAAGTTTTGCATGAGGACACAAATTAAGGTCATGTTTGACTATATTTTGACTCCCAATTTTTAGGTCAGAGCTAGAGTCTTATGGCCAAACACCAGCAGTTCCTCTTGTTGGTGGAGCTAAAGTTTAGTAGAGTTAGAGCCATTTTTGTATTGAGAAGTTGGAGTACCTTTTGGTAACTCCAAGAG
Source organism: Pharus latifolius (assembly GCA_019359835.1). Classification (NCBI taxonomy): domain Eukaryota; kingdom Viridiplantae; phylum Streptophyta; class Magnoliopsida; order Poales; family Poaceae; genus Pharus; species Pharus latifolius. The sequence goes on from CM033322.1 coordinate 64,156,425, forward strand.
CTCAATTACTTCTAATTATAAGTTTATTCCATTAATAATTTTGTTTTGCTATAATTGTTGAATGCATGTGTTGGGAATATCTCTTATCTTCTTCGTATTAGGATTGAAATCCTAATTGTATTAGAGTTGAATAACTACTAGGAGTCTTAGTCAGATTGTATTATGTTTTTCTTTGTAAGTTGGGACTGAGATTATAAATCTATGTAACCCATAAGGCATGGGTTTAGAGGTAATAACTAAATATAGTTTAGCAAGATCAATCTAGACTAAAAACAAAAGGGGGCATAAAGAGGATAAGAGATTAAAAGTTTTCTTAAATAATAGATTCTTGCAGATAGCGAGAGTCGAGAGGTTCAAAATATACAAATGTTGGTTGAGAGCATCAATCTGTTTTACTTTTTTTAAGTTGTGTTTAAAATTTGTGGTCTTCTTCGCTAATTTTTTTGTCTTATTGTTGTTGCTTCACTGTTATTATTGTAGTTTTTACACTAGATCTGTTCTCGTTCTTTTTTTTTTGCGTGCTAGGCCGTATCTCACGAAGTAAAATTTGATCTTGTGGTTGTGGCTCCCGCTAACCATAACAAGTGGTATCAGATATTGTTGGAAATGTCTCTTATTCTACTCGTATTAGAATTGGAATTCTAATCGTACTAGAGTTGGACAACTACTAAGAGTTTTAGTCAGATTGTATTACGTTTTCTTTTGTAAGTTGGAGCTGGAATTAGGATGTATATAAACCCATGATGGATGGGTGTAGGTACTAAGAGTCCTAGTCATGATGGATCTATCTAGATAGGATTTGTTGAGACGATCGGTAAATGTTGTGGAGGCACAAAATCAAGAACAATGTCTAGTGGGTGGAGTAATCTAGTATAGAAATTTGATAGCGCAAGGTGGATAATTTGACTATGGTTGTTGTTCATGAGACAAATATTTCGAATATTATACTCTAGTTGTTGCTTCAACATATATTCGATGAAGCAAAAATTTAACAAAGGATCTCTAAGCCAAATGAAGTGATTTGGTAGAGCAAATCACACATTGTCAGGGGAACGGTATGTCCCTGACTTAAAGACTAATACCCATGAGAGTGCATTGATTTCATGGGTGCAAATTATAGTCACAAGATGGAGTCATGCAGATCACTCGCAATGAGCATATGATCATGAAGAGTATCTGGTGTATTGGAGCATACCGATTGCTTGATGGTGTAGCCAAACGAAGATTTAGACATCCTGATCAGGTGGATCCATCAATGGTGGATATTCGGATCTCAAATGCAGCCAGGTGCCAATTTGCATTTAATATGATTGCAAACCCCAATGGTCACAGAGGCGAAACTGCGTGCTATTGGTTGTGAGAAGTCGTTGTGGGACTAGCCATGTAGTACCTACAAGCAGGTGGAACTCAAAGACGATATAAACCTATGATACAAAAGGGTCATAGGTGTGGATGGTGTAACTATTCAAATTGCATAATAGAGGAGCTCTCATGTGGTGGGTCTGAGTGGTCAAACTTGAGCACACATCTCACAGATATATAGAAATCCTCTTTGGTGGAGGCACTCTTGCCGAGGTGGGAGGGTGAGGAAGAGTCGAGGGCAAATTCTTGGAGAGGCATAACTTCAACAGATAAGAGTAAAGGTGGAATTGTTGGAAATATCTCTTATCCTACTCGTATTAAGATTTGAATCATAATCGTATTAGGATTGGACAACTATTATGAATTCGAGTCAGATTGTATTGTGTTTCTTTTTATAAATTGTGGTTGGGATTAGAAATCTATATAAACCCATGAGCGACGGTTCAAGAATAATAATTAAGCATAGTTTAAAGAGATCAATCTAGCTTAGAAGCAAGAGAGATACATAGAGTAAGAGGTTAGGAGTTTTCTTAACTAGTAGACTCTTGCAAAAAGGTGAGAACCGAAGGGTTCAAAGGATACAAGAGTTGGTTGAGAGCGTCAATCTGTTGTACTCTTTTGAAGTTGTGCTTAAAATTTTGTGTTCTTCTTCGCCAATCCTTTCTATTTCTGATTGTTGTTGTTTTACCGTCATTATTGTGGTTTTTTATATAGAGTTCCTATTCTCGATCTTTTTTTTTTTTTTTTTTTTTTTTTTTTACATACTAAGTTGTATCTCACAAGATAAGATCCGTGGTTGTGGCTCCCACTAATTACCCTAACAGCATGTATGCTTGAGTAATATTGTCTTTTTTAACAAAAATAGCTCTAAGAGTTAGAGTTTTATCAAATATCTTTTGGGCTTCAAAGTTTGAGCTCTAACATTTCTATTGAACTTGGATCTATAGAGCTCTAGGTTCTAAAATAGAGAAGACAAAGTCAGAACTCAATCAAATAGGGCATAAACACTTTACACTTAGAAGTAGTTTTAAATAGATCTGAACAAAATTAACTCGGCCTAGACCCAACTTAATTTCGGCCCGAACTCAATGGCCGTAAAACTGGTCCAAACTTTTAATTTAAGGCCCCAAAGTTGAAAAACTGAGTCTAATCTAGTCTGATTTTGATTCAGTTATCTTTTATAGTATAAAATGCATTGGATCGATTGGCCTAACTGCTCGGCTTGATATGAAGTCCATAGGGCCGAACTTGTATACAGTCCACTCGATCCGAACGGACCCGGTCTTTTGACGGCGTAGTCTGGCCCACCTTTTGGACATGTCTACTTCTAAAGAACGTGGACTACAAAGGAATCTGACAAGAAAAACTTTATGCGTCTTAAAGCAATCGTGGTTGATTGTTGTTAGATATAGATCTTCAATGAGCTGTTTTAAAACATTTACAATTTTCTTTGGAAGAACACAAAAACAAATTCAAAATTGAAATGGCCTTCGCTGACAAAATTTAAAAGTAGATTTTTACTAAAAATCAACAAATGAAACAAACAATTTACTTTTTTTTATCAAAGAAAACTTAGCTAGAAGATGCTACAAAATTAAAAATTTGCTATAGAAATACTAATTGCGAGGTTGATATGTGAGATCAAAACTTATATATAAGTGAAACATTAGTGTCATATGATTAAACCTTAAATATTTGTAGTGTTATAGTGTAAATTATTTATTCTACAAAAGTAACAGTTTAGGATTATGATATGTAACATTTGTTACTTCTCCAAATATTATCAGCAAAAATTTGCAGAAATATGTTTACAAGAAAAAGAATATTTTTCATACTTGATATGCATTCCATTAACTTTTTTTTTTCACATATTCTTGCTTATTAATGCATGATAACCATGCAGATGGCATGATGCTGGAACTTATGATGTTAAAACAAAAACAGGAGGTCCAAATGGTTCAATACGGTTTCCAGAGGAGTACATCCATGAAGCAAATAAGGGCCTTAAAATTGCTATGGATCTTTTAGGTTAGTATTAATTTTATCAAAATTATTTGGTTTTCTTTTTTAATTTAATGTCCAATCTCGGGAGTAACAGAACTGCTGCAATAATTCACCAAAAGATAATTTCACAAGTCTTAAAGCGCTTGTGATTAGTTATGGTCTGACAAAGATCATCTCTTCAACTAGTGGCAGACCCCGCAACTATTGTTTTTTTTTCAAAAAGCTCATTACTTATAAAAAATTATTCCCAAAAATTCACAATATATTCTACCTTTTGTTTTAAAATGTTTCCCAGTACTTATAGCCCAATAAACTCTTCAATCCATCTTTACAATTTTGTCCTAATTAATATTTTTATCACTCTATTAATACTTCTTCCACTAACTTTTAAACCACACTATAGTCTATTATAATTTCTTTTCTCTCATTTTGTACACCTTAATTTTCTCATACACAGTAATTATGTTTATATTATAAAATAGAGTATACAAAAACCGATATAATAATAAATATTTTAAAGTAATTGACCGTATTGAAATATGTGATCCCGGTTTGATCTCACAAGCTAAAAAATCCTAGATCCGACACTGACTTCAACTCCTTGTTTTATTTAGAGTTCATGCAATATTTTTTAATGGAGTATCGAAATATTTCCTTTCAACTAAATATGTACTTGTTTCTTGCTAATAAAATGTCTCATATACTCATCAGATCCTACCAGAATTTTCTTTTATAATGAACATTTGAAGTGTCCTGTCAAGTGTTTTCCAAATGAAAATCCTAAAACAAAAGTTTCGATGTTAAAGTTTCTTTGCATATTGTACCCACAATATGTGGCCATTTTTCTAAACAAGCATCACGAGAAATAAACTTTCTAAACTTTCTAAAACTTCCTTTTTTTTTTTTGTTTCTCTGGTGCAGAACCAATTAAAGCAAAGCACCCAAAGATCACATATGCAGACCTCTATCAGGTAACATGACTGTGTCATCTGATTTCCTTATTTTTATCACAACGAAGTTCATGTGGAAATTCGTTTCCAGGGTTTAAAAACTGGTGATAAGAGTTCAACTCAAACCCCATCTAGTTTAAATTATGAGTAGTAACTGAGTTAGTCAGAGTTAGCTCAAGTTATGACCACAATCCAATTTATGCTAATTCCATATGGTTTCATCTTATTCTTAGATTTCTAGAAAAAAAAACACAGCCGATTATCGATAAATCGGTGGGATATGGGAACCATTATGGTTCTGAATTTTAGAGTCCTGCTTGATTGTATATGCCGATCACGTTTTACAGCCATTGTATCCAACAATTTTCTTTAGAGTATTGCAAATATATTAACTGACCTATAAATTATCCATCTGTATTTTATTTATTTATTGCTTAACCTAATGTTTTGAGTGCATTTCCTTGGTCAGCTTGCTGGAGTTGTTGCGGTGGAAGTTACTGGTGGGCCAAGTATTGATTTTGTTCCTGGCAGGAAGGTATGTTAATATGCAACCGTAAATCACTAGCAAAATCTCTTATAGTGAATCAAAGTGGTGTTTGATTCAGAATCGTAATCATAATGGATTAGAAATATATCTAATCTGAATATATTCAAATTATTACTAGAATATATATTGAATACGGATATTGCGATTATGAGGTGATCCAACTAAATATCATTTAGCATATTTCATTTATGAGTATTGAGAATATAAAGCAAAATCTCCAAACAAAACGTCTAAATGATTATGTGAGAGGTCATGAGTTTGTAGGTTGGGTCGATGGTTTTTTCATAAAGAATTTGTTACAATTGTGGAACTCAAAATTCTCAAAAAATAAAATAAAATAAAATTATTTGGTAAAGTATCTTATTCTTCTTCCATGCATGTGCCAGGATTCCTCGGTTTGCCCAAAGGAAGGACGCTTGCCAGATGCTAAGCAAGGTTTCTCCATAATTATTTCCTGCCATTATATGAAGTACAGCTTCTGTTTGGTAAAATTTGGCCTCTATTATATGCGTGCAATCAAATGTTTTTGAAGTTTGACCACTGATATAACCATATAAAAAAAACACAAATAGATTTATCGTTAAAACTATTTTCTTAAAAGACTATACTTTATAGTTTTATTTATTTTTATTTTAAAAATTAATCAAAATTATATCTTGCAAACCATAAAAAATTTAAAAATGATCAATATTAGCAAAATTGAGGTAATATTAGTATTTTTTTTCTTAAACTTGTTCTTTGTAAACGAAATAAGGGCTACTACATTAGCATTATAGCGCAGAAAAAAATTCAGCTTTACATACATCTAGATGTATTTATTAAGTCCAGTTTATTCACTATTTAACTTTGAGGCTCCTTCTAGCTATATCATTCAATCCAAAAAATATGAAGCCATTTTTTCACTGAGATTGGATATTAGTAGGCATGAGGTTTTAAATTAAAATTTTCTATTTGTTGCTCTTTTTATGTGATAATTAGGAGCATCACATCTGAGACAAGTCTTCTACCGGATGGGCTTGTCTGACAAGGACATTGTAGCTCTCTCAGGTGGCCATACTCTGGTACATATATAATCACATCTTCCATGTTCAAATAAGGGGAAATATTTAGTGCAAATCTTGAAATTGATGTAAGTGTGTAAACCAAGAGTTTCTGGCATAGAGAAATAAAAAGAATTCCAAAAAGATGTTGAGAGAATATTTTATGGATTGACCTCCCATTCTTTAAAATCTTAAGGTCAAACTCCAACGGCGTTTAGAAAAAATAGATAAAATGGTTTTGAATGGTGATTCTATTTTTTATTTACTATTTGTTAGAAACTTCTCATTTTGTTTCTTCTAGCACCAGTTGAGTTTTAATTTCATGTTTATATTGTAAAAGATTACTTTAAGAACTACAGTCACAATTTTTTGGGGATTTTTTTTTGTCTTGATTTAATATCTAAATGAGGTTTCTTCCCACGTTTGCATCGAATTAATGATTTTCCCTAGGTGTGCCCCCTTGATATCATACATATTTATGTTGATATAAATGTATTAACTAGGATGGACATGTTCCTTATATAAATATGATTGTTTTGCTAAAAATTTTCAGGGGAAAGCTCGTCCAGAAAGATCAGGGTTTGATGGTGCTTGGACAAAGGATCCTCTAAAATTTGACAACTCTTATTTTGTGTAAGGCTTAAACTAATAAGTTCGTCGATTGGACATAAGAGTACCTTCTATTCTTTTTGGATTATATTCAATTTTCTACGTCAACAAGTTTACCCAAAAGTTAAAATAGTTAAGAAAAGACAACAAATCAACTTAGGCTGTGTTTAAAATTATGGTGAAATTTTTTGTTGTGATGTGGGATATGATGTTTAATGAAGATATTTATCATATCGGGTAAGATATTATTGGTATTTCACGAGTTAGTAAATAACAATAGCAAAAAATAATATATTAAATAGAATTTAGAGAACACAATACACTCCTAAACTCAACCTTAATATTTCAACTCTTCAAATGTCCAGGATCAACTATTGGCCGAGACTCGGTTCACCCTGAGACTCTCTTGGTCTCATTATGAAACCTTGCAATTATCATAATATTTTTTATTTTATATATATTTGTTAGGTCTCATATTTAGAATTTCTATATCTGATTCCATACAGAATTTCATATAACAACTAGTTCATACAGGTTTTTTTGGTAAGAAAAGAGAAAAGACAGAACTCGTCCTAGAACATTAGACAATGGTAATTATTTAATCTCACGATCTATTCACCCCTATTCTGCAGTGAGCTTCTGAAAGAGGAGACGGAAGGGCTCTTGAAACTGCCTACAGACAAGGCTCTTGTGGAAGATCCTGATTTCCAACGTCATGTTGAACTCTATGCCAAGGTACAATGTAAACTGAGTTCTTGGACTTCTTTTACTCATGTTTGCTTTGCTCTTGAAACATAAGTTAATAATGCTTCAACCTTATTACCTAAAGCCAAGGTTCACAATTTTGAAACCGGTCTTGTTCAGTTAGAAAAAGTTACCGATAAATATTTGGTTGAATTTTTTTTGTTTGAGAAGTAATTGTATTTTGTGTTTAAAATGGTTTACATATGGTAACTGAAACAAAATATGGTTCCAAAAACCAGAACCTGTTGAAATTCTTGTCATTGTAATGCTGATTCTGCACACATCAATCACAACAATCAGAGACAAAAATAGAGAGAATGACCAATAAAATTCTTTATTAAATTGATTATTCTTTTATAGGGTACAAATATATATAAAAACAAAATCTAGAATTGTCTTAAGAATATATGCAATAATATCCACAGAATATTCTATTTACAACACTCTATCTTAAACAATAGTACGATATGCGTATGTGTTGTTAAGAATTCTGCCTAGAAACTCAGTGGGAAAAAACGATCGGAGAAAAGAGTATATAGCACAGGTGTATTGTTGCGCTGGACGTACTATCTCATTAAAAATTTTCAATTAAAAATTCGACTAAGAAAAACTTAATTAGCAGAAAAAGAGTACATTGGTTGATCTTCTGGATCTTAAATATATTACATAATAGGATTAATACATGATTTATTTTGCTCCCCTTAAGACAACAGTCTTCCAAACCTACGCATTTTGATGCCGTATACAAGTTTCTCAAAAGTAGACGTAGGTAGAGACTTAATGTACAAATTTGTTAGATTTTTACAAGATCTAGTTTTTTGGATGATTAACTCACCACTCTTCTAAAGATCTTGAAAACAAAAAAATTTTGGAGTAATGTGTTTAGTCATATTTCCTTTAACATGGTCACTATTCATTTCTGTAATACAAGTAGCGTTATCCTCCTATAGAATAGTAGGAGTATTCTTAGTTGTAACATCATATGATTTTGTGCACACTAATCACATCAATCACAGAGATAAGAGAGAAAAATAGAGAGAATGACTTGTGTAATTTTTTATTAGATTGATCATATAAAGATACAAATCTATGTAAAGATATAAGTTGGATTGTCTTAATGGCATATTCAATAATGTGTCCAGAATATTCTGGTTAATAATTCACAGCCCTATCGATTTTCGATAATCAGCACCTAGGATTCCGTGAGCATTAAGATCCCGGATTTTTTTACTGAAAACCTAGGACTCAGTTTGGATCAGTTATAACTCGATATAAATAAGACTAATTTCGTTATAATCCGGAGTTAAAACCATCCGGGATTAGATATATCACTCCCAGTATCTCCGAATCCTGCCGGTTACCACCTGTTCTCTGGCAGTCGTAACCAGTTTATTGAAAAGTATATGATTTTCGATTTAAATTCAATATACATGTAAATCAGTCAGTTTATGAGAAACTGGCTCTTCCGCCGGGATTTTGAATCCTGCTTTAAGCTCATAATTGTTTTGCTCACTGAACAATGTTGAATTTGTGCTACAGGATGAAGATGCATTCTTCAGGGACTATGCAGAGTCACACAAGAAGCTCTCAGAGCTGGGCTTCACACCACCTCGATTTGCAGGTGAAAGAAGCAAGTTTTTACTGATGAAAACTGCAGCTGGGTTGGTAGTTGTTGCTGCAATCATTGCATGGGCTTTCTGTGAATCCAACCAGAAACATGGCTAAAAATTTTCATTCATTTGGACATTGTATTATTTCACCTCATTTGTAATGTGTGGCAAATTAAAACAGTACTTACAAGAACATTTGGCACTTCAAAGCTTGTCTGTACAAACTGCCCAGTACTACATGTACTTGATACTGCTTCAACAAGTTATATATGCTGTAAGGTTGTGCAAAGAATGAAATAAAGAAATTTCTGACGTTGTACTTTGTACTAGTTTCTATTGGAGTAGATTGCAAGAGATCGATCTTCGAAATTGTTCATTGTGTCAGTAAGGTGTTTAAATTGGCATCCCTAGACTTGTTTGACATAATCTTAGGTCCCATCCTTCAGTTAAATAATGGAAAATAATCTGGCAAAATAGTGTCAGTTAGCTCCCAAAAATTACTTGATTTGTGTTAGTCAAGTCCATGCCACTTAAATTACTATGCATCACTTAAATAATGAATAGACCAAAGTGGCATAACTAAAGAAGTTCAAGAAACTGTCAGACTAAAATACAAATTTAAGGATCTATGTAATACCCTTGACTATTTTGAGGATCTCTAATGTGATTTACATTTTCTACTAGAATTTCATTCAATTTTCAGATCCTGTTTCACCGTCTCACGTTCATAGCTTCTAACGCTGTTTTGCTATGTTCTGGTTCCTAGCTGCATAAGAAATATATCTTTGACTTAAATTTTTTGACTCCAACTTCTACAAGATAAAAGTCAGAGTTGTAGCTTGCCAAACGGGACCAATTAGCTACTTCCCTTGTGTGGTTGTTTTCATGACATGAGTGCCACTGTACGCATGGACCAAAGAGATGATAATCGCATGTATTTAGTCCCTCCAGCCTGTTTTAACATAAAACAATCATACAAATTGAAATTTTCTAGTCATAATTTTGTCATCAGCATGTGCTTATAAATTGGAGAACTGAGTTACCTGAGTTAATAATTTTCCAAATAGTTGCATTCTAATCCTATTCTTCACATATGATCTTTTTCATAACTTTCAGTTTGAGATGTTGGAGAGAATCAAATGCATGCGTTATTTTTGGAAGAACAAAAGGAGGAAATTAATTCAAAGAATTAAACCTATACATATGTAGGATGATTTTATTGATTTAATTTATCTGTGTAGTGATTTAGTTAATATGTTCTGAAGATGTTGCTTTGGGGGCAGTAGACTAGATTCGAGAGAATCTTTTTGTTGTGTTGTTCTAGTGGTAGAAGATGACCCATCTGTATAGCTACAAAAGCAAAATTCATTCTTGGCAAATGCATATTGGTGTATAGACATGGTTTTACACATGATTGTACTAATCAATACCCTCAGAGCAGAACTCAGTATTTTATGGTACAGGCTCTATTTTCGGTTGTCCTACTTTTATTTATTTATTTTTTTGAAATATGAGTATATTGTTAATCCTTTGTTAAACAATTTAAAGCAGAAGGTCCTAAACTCAAGACCCACTGAACCTTATCTAAAAAATGAAAACGGAAAATTGGTTGTTGGGCATTCTAAAGATGATCTATTTAGCAAATAACATCACAAAATACTCCACAACTGTAGGACAAAATAAATAATATTAACCATACGACATTGTTGTCAAGTTTTGTTAAGTTCCATCAACTATTTCATTAGTGTTGGGGGAAATCTCCACGCGGTCAAGTCCAGGTAAGTTCATGATTGTCCGGGGACAGTGGCCTCCGGTGCCTGCCCCGGGCGCCGCTTTTTAGGCTCCCGGGACCGTGCCTCGGGGGCATGTCCCGGGCGGCGCCATTTGGCCCCCGGGACCGTGCCCCCCGGTCGGGTCCCGGGCGCCGCCATTTGCCCGGGGACAGTGGCCGCCGGTGCCTGCCCCGGGCACCGCCATGTGGCCCCCGGGACCGTGCCCCCCGGGCATGTCCCGGGCGCCGCCATTCGCCCGGGGACAGTGGCCTCCGGTGCCTGCCCCGGGCGCCGCCATGTGGCCCCCCGGGACCGTGCCCTCCGGGCATGTCCCGGGCGCCGCCATTCGCCCGGGGACAGTGGCCGCCGGTGCCTGTCCCGGGCGCCGCCATTTAGCCCCCGGGTCTTTGCCCCCCGGGCGAGTCCCGGGCGCCGCCATTCTCCCGGGGACAGTGGCCCCCGGTGCCTGCCCCGGGCGCCGCCTCTTAGGCTCCCGGGACCCTGCTCTCCGGAAGGGGTCCTGGACGTCACCGCCCTCCTAAAAGGTAAAATCCCTGTTTGTTTATCACGTGCAGGTCACGCGAGGGACGCCTCGGGAATCAGCGACCACCTGTCAAGCATCCAAGACGTTTGACCGGGAGAAGGACGGTCTTACCCTTCAATCCGACGGTGGTTTCCGGGGTAGTTTAGGTTTTTTGCTTCTTTTTGGGGCTATAAATAGCCCTTGTACCCCTCTGTTGTGGAGGATCAACTCATTATTATTTGGAATAGCTAATCTCACAGACGTGCTCCGGAAGCCTCTCCCCCGGAGAGAGCCTCCCCAGCCGACTCCGGTCGGGAGCGCGTCGACAGGACTAGGGCCCCCACTGGGACCCGAACCTGTATAAATCCTCGTGTCTTTTCTTGTGTTTGTCCGGCGGGGGAGGACCGGTCGCCCGGTCAACCCGCACTGCGTAATCTCCGCTAGGATCGTCTTCAAAACCTGCCGGGGTATTCTTAATACCACGACAATTAGGTTTTAGAAGGTTGGAGAGCAGCATATTTTTAAGGAATATTTAGATCTATACTACTGAGAAAGTGTGAAATTAACAAAATACCACTGATTATACATATGATATATAGACTGACAGCCTTATATGTCAGTAAGATATCAGTGATATTTTTCTAATTTTATATTTTTAGTGATATGGAGTTAAATGTCCGCCTCTATTTTTAAAAGACAAAAGTACTCATGTAGTTAGATAGTAACAGTGGTGATGGCGACAATGATGGTGGAGGTGGTGGAGATTGGCAGTTATAATGGAGGCGGCAGCGATGAGGCACAAGGCAGTTGTAGCCATGTGTTGTCAGTCAAGGTGCAGCGAGGCAGCATACCACGCCGTGCGCCTAGGTGGCTGTAAGGTGTGACGAGGCGATGGCGAGGTGTGCCGACTCGACTATGGGCACATGCCATGCCATGCACCGAGGTGATGTGCAACTTCATGAAGGGGATGCGCAGCGGCGCCATCTATGCATGACAATGCGATACTTGGACATGTGCATGAGGTGATGCACAGCCACGCGTACCAGTGGCAATGGATGTGCCGTAGTACCCTTATGCGACGGTCATGGCGGCACGAATGTGGTGGGGCTTACACGAGGGAACGCGTGCTTGCTAGCACTGACGCCACCCTACCCGAGGCAACACACACGCTGTGCTCTTGCCGAGGCCCCCGCATTCCCCCACAGGCATGGGAGACGGGGTCTCATTAGTGGGGCGTGTGTACGAGATGTCGGCAAAGAAGGTCAAAATATCAGGGCATTGTTAATCTAATAGTCAGATTTAACGATAGTGTCTTATAGTTAATATTAATTTTTTTTAGGATTTTATTTTCTAGATGAACCGTCGTTAGAGTGTACAATAGACAATTTTTCAAAAAAAATAGTGCCTCTTACACCTGTGTCTCTTGCACTATATATCTATCTCTTACGTCCAATCTAACCAAAACATAAGAAAAAATATTAAAATATAAGTAGATTGTAAACCTTTTGCGCAAACAGATTATGTTTTTTTAACACTTCGGTGTATGAAACTGAAAATCTTTCAAGTCCTGCTTGAAGCTTCTCACAGGTTGTTTGTACTAAAGAGCAACATATGAACTCGTGCAATTGCCTGCTGTGAAATGCTTTAGGGTACAAGTAGAAATGAAAAATTAAGCCTAATTGTTTCGATCAGCTTTCACAAGAATTTGATCATCTACAGCTGATGAGGACATCACTCCTTCGGATACACACACCAACCATAATCCTCCGCTTGTTACACAAAGACCAATAACGCGCGACCGAGCCCAATTGTTGCATTGCTTGGTGAACTCGTTTCTAAGTTTATATATATATATATATATGAATGATTTTGAGAATGATTTACTACCTAATGGTGATAATATTGTACTTAGGAACTATGGAGAGGACCAGCAAGGAGTCCAAGTCGAGTTGGAGTCCAAAACGGATTCGAGTTGAAGTCTGATTCGGCTATCCAGGAGCAGTGTTCCTTCAAACGACTATAACTCTCTCATACGAAGTCCGATTGGGATGTTCTTATAGTCCACGGAGAAGTCCACGACGAGATCTTTCCAACGGATCTAGCCTCATGTCCAAATTCCTTCTATATCTCCAGAAATTAACAAAACAAATTTTGACTAGATTCTGATTCGACCAAGCCGGTGCTACGACACCTTGTTTCGGGTCTTTGGCCCATGTATTCCCTAGTAGGGCGTGACCTAGCCACGCCGCCTCTTCATATACTCAGTATTCGTCACTATTTAGATTTGGATTTTGCTTAGATTATTCTGCCATTGCAGTTTCGCCGAACTCGGTTTGTGAAATCCCAACTCGTGAGCTTAATACAATTCGCAATTCAGTTGCTTCTTCTTCGTTCTTGCTTGTGTTCTTGATTTGCAGCAGGAACAAGCCTTCGTGGCGAGGTCAATCCGTGCGTGTGCGTGGTTGATAACCAAAGGAGCTGTGGTGTAGCGGTTGCAGGTTTTGGATCGGTTCTAGATCGAAAGCCAGATCCTCAACGTCGAGTTCTCCACCAATCGACTTACCATACCTGTCGGAAGATCGGGCACCGTTTCCCATCAAGTGGTATCAGAGCTAGGGTTGCCCGTTAGGTATTCCTTGTATCCATCCCTTTATCATTGTTCCATCACCTAGAGTCCAACTGTCCAAACCACTTTGTGCCTTTGCAATTTCATTTTCAATTTTGCGTTGTTGAGTTTGTGTCCGTGGTCAGTGTCTTGTTGCTGGTTTAGAGTCATGTTCGTTCATCCGTGCCCTAGTTTCCATCTTGTTGCCATCATTGTCGTCATTTTTCTACAAACCTAAACCTAGCCACATCGAGCCCATATCGACCCCTCCTATCCACTACCAAATTCACCACACCTCTGCCACAAGCCGAGATCACATAACCTATCCAAAACAGAGATCAATTCCTTTTTCCGCGAGTGATTTTACCCGTCCCAAGTAAAATGGCCATAACTTTTGCATGCGGACTCTGTTTTGGACGTTCTTTATATCTGCAGACATCTACAGAAAAAGTTACATCTGATTTTTCCCAACTTTGTTGAATTCAGAAAAATTTTTGAGCCAAAAATCGGCTTGGAAGGTGCTGTTTCAGGCCTCTGAAGTTTTGTCGCCATTTTCACCATCGCTTCACCTTCACATATCCGTATTTGGTGCTTCCAGAAGTGTGAGTTTCCAACACCATTGCTTAAATTAGTGTGTACGACAACAGAAAAAGGAAAAGAAGGTGATTTGAACTTCTGTTTTGCATCTGCTATTATCAGTTCTTAGCACTTGTTCCATAACCTGTTGATTTGAACTAGCTCTACGTGCACGTATAGGCCAGCAACTTTGACTAATACTTGGGATACTTATTCAGCTTTGCTAATCTGTCTTCGAATTTTGCTAATCCTTGCTACCATATTGTGCCATCCGAGCTACACTTCCTTTTGATCAGTTCAGGTTCATACTTATAATCGCTATGCCCATGCTACCTACGGTGTCACCATCCTGCCGGTTGTGCCATTCATTGCTTTGGTAAGAGCCTTGTAAAAGCGTGGTAAGACGCTTTGTGAGAGTCCCACTTGCCACGACTTAATAGTCATAGGGATAATACTCCTGTGTTGTCTTCTGTTTTCTACTACTAACTATGGTAGGACCGCAAATAAGAGCTCGAGCTGCAGAGGAGGAAGATGAAATCTGCAAGATGTTGGCCGACATCAGTGCAAAACTTGATAAGAACATTGATGACATGGCTCGAACCAACCATGAGAACCAGACTGCATTTGAGAGGATGGACCGGCGCATCTCTGACCTTGCTACCAGGTTGGACAATATGGAGCAACAGCGTCCACCTCATGGAGATGAAGAAGAAGAGGAGCAAGTTGCCTCCCATGAAGTTGAAGTTGAAGACGCCGACACGGAGGTTGCTGTACAAACTGAGCCCCGCAACATAGCTACCATGCACCGTGCTGCCCATGATATTCGCCAACAACAACGAGTGCATCACAATCGACACGACATGGAAGATAACTATTTTCGTGGGAATGACGATCCGTTTGCTAAGGTAAAATTTTCCATCCCATCTTTTTCTGGTGCATATGATGCAGATGCTTACTTAGATTGGGAGATGACTGTTGAACAAAAATTTAATTCCCATCTGGTTCCTAAAATTCATAGAATTAGGCAAGCCACCAGTGAGTTTAAAGAGTTTGCTATCATTTGGTGGAACGAAATAGTGAACCTTGGGGTAGAGCCTGATACTTGGGATAGCTCGAAGCGAGCTATGCGGAATAGATTTGTGCCTCCTTCTTATAAACGTGATTTACTTAAGAAATTACAACGCTTGAATTAGGGGCATAAATCTGTAGAGGATTACTACCAAGAGCTGCAAGTAGGCATGTGGCTTTGTGGAGTAGAGGCTCAGGAGGAAAAGATGGCTCATTTTTATGGGGGTTTACGACGTGAAATTCAGGACATTATTGATTACAAGATTATAATAATATTAATAGGTTGTTCCAGCTTGCTATGTTGGCAGAAAAAGAATTGCAGGGCCGACACGGACAACCAAGGACAAGAAGCAATTTTGGTGGTACCACCGCATCAAGGCCGACGCAGGGGCAAGCCAAACCTGCCCATCTTCTTCTTTTCGATCTGCTGCACCTTCAACAAATAGGGCACGATCAACAGCACCACCTCTACCTCCATGAACTTCTGAGGTGAGCAAAACTTCTAATGTGCAAGCGCCAGCAAATAGTTCTTCATTGGTTGCTTCCACGGTTCACACGACAGGGATTGTGTGCCACCGCTGCAAGGGCATGGGACATGTCATGAAGGATTGCCCAAGTCAGCGCGCATACATTACTACTGAGGATGGTGAGTACATTAGTGCAAGTGATGTGGAAGAAGAATTAGTTCTTGCAGCTAACCATGCAGGTGATGATGAGTTTGAACATGATGTGGATGGCGATGATGAGGAAACTTTAGGCACTGCGGTGACGGATAACTACTGGACCTTTATTGTGCAGCGAGTGTTGAGCACACAAATGGAGCAAGCAGAGAGAGCCCAACGCCACAATTTGTGTCGTGTCTGCCACGACTGTGACATCACCTGTGAGGAGCCCAGCTTGGTGCAGCTGGTCCCATAAACCACTTGACTTCCCAGGATGAGTCAAATACAGGAATATATTGAAGCAGCAAAATATTACAGTAGTCATAATTGTATGGCCATCGGGCCTTAGTACAATACGGGATACAGTGCCTTACAAGGCACAAAGGTTCAACAAAATAAAACATCTAGTCGGCGGAAGCTAGGGCCAAAAGCAATCCCACAGGGAACAGAGGTTGACAGCAAGACAGCACCACATCAGGGCTCTGGAGGGAACTGCTCATCTTCTCCTGCGTCTGCAACATCTTCAGGATATTCACCAAGGTGGTAGAGCGCTCCATCTATTGATGAGTTGTTTCAAGGGTGAGTACTTACGTACTCAGCAAGTCATAGGGAAGGTAGAGATACATATAGTATAAATGACATGAACCTATACTATTGGGGAAAGAGTGAAGGGTTTTTCAAAATACATTTCTTTCTCTTTTCTTATTCAACTTCCGATCATACTCATGGCAGTAAATAAATCATATTGATGGCAATACATATAGTCCATATCCAAGGCGATATATCCTCATATCACATTACTTTTATTCAAGCCTTTCAATCTTATACTCATAGCAGTATCTCATATACTTTAGGGCATAAGCCACATGCCTCTTAATTATCATATGCTTAAGGCAAATCCACATACCTCTTAGTTATCACATGATCTCTATATTATGGTATTACCGCGACACGTCAACACATGACAGTCCACGGCAACGCCCCTTATCGTGACAACACATGCCACTTGGGTAATCTTGAACTAACAAATTTTAGTTTATAAAACAATACTTGTGTCACACCCCGTGGATTTAATCCACCGCGGCATACTCCTAGAACTCGGGAGTACGAAGTATTCGAATACATTTTTAACTCTGCAAAGGTGTACCTCTTTTTAAATCCACTTTTTCACTCGACTTTCAAGTCGGGCCAGCTTCATGCGACTTATACGCACGTGACAAGGCTGAGCTCACGCAATGTTTTCGCAGTCTAGTATTAACAGCATCCCTGCCCGGTAAATGGACAATCCAGTCCCAAGTACCATTGTGGGTCCTCCCCACTGCATTACTTCCTAGCCTGGGCCTATGTTCCCGTAGGACACATAGCCTCTTTTGATTACAGTCGCGCACGACTTAATCTGGCGTAGGGCGTCTTCCTTCTTTACACCTTATCCTCTCATAATTTTTCTGATCTCACATCACTCATGGACGAATTGCGTCCCACCAGTTTCCACACGAGAAACCGGATCGACAAGCCATGCAGGGAACTGCTAATACTAAGAAAGCTACTAGATTGTGCCTGTCCCATATCAGGTAAGTGGTTGGTACGTTTTTCATGCCACTAGACGCACGACACAAGGTTCTAGTCCTTATATGCCAGTGACCAGATCATACCACAAACCATGCACCTTTAGTGCCTGCACATCCAGTGCAGCCAAGCACCTCTAGTGCTACCACCATTCCACACCAAAATACTGGTCACGGCTAAGGGTTCTATTTCATGAATATAAATGTATATGTATATACTTTTATTAGTTTATGGCTTGCTATCTTAACAAGTTCACATTTCTCAAGTATTCAATCTATCACTGCCATAATATCATTGATCTCAACACATGCAATATTGATGAGATATCTACTCATGGAATAGCATAGCAATTCATAAAATATAGGTTCAATATGATCAAAGTATGACTTGCCTTCCGCGTCGTAAGTATCAGCAGTTGATGATGGTTCAGTGACAAGGTCTTCAACCTCGGGCTCTTGCTCTAAACAAGATCAAACAAGCAACCAGGCATTACAATCAATCCTATTCTTACTAATCCACTACATGCAATAATGCAAGGTGAAATACTCTGGTGTTACAAGATTTGGAAGCGATTAGAGTTAAACTATGGAAACCAGGGTTAAGATTAGTTGTCAAGGTTTACAGGGTTCCAAAATATCAGGGTAATATCAAGGTTGTGACTGGTTCGCCCTAAAACAACGAACGTCTTTAGATTGGCATTCGGTTCAAGGCATCGACATAAGGTCAATGGGTGATAGAGGGCTCAACTCAAGTTGTGACAGTAGGGAAAAGTGTAGATCACAACGTCAGGAGTCTAAGGGACAAAGTTATTTTCAAAGTTCATGGCTGGAAGTAGGTGAAAAGGCTCAATGCCACTGGCTGACATAGGCTGACAGTGCCCAAGAATGGCATTGACAGGGTTTGAACAGTTCCCAGTGGCCAAAGTAGGTTTTGATTCAAGCATATGGTGCACAAGGTAGTGAGACAACTATTTGACAAGGTAGTTTCTGTTTTACATGACCAGAGGTGGGTGAACAGGGCTAATGCCACTGGCTGACACAGTCTGGCATAGGGTTGACATGGCCAGAAACTAGGGTTAGCCATATATTTTGATTCAAGGCTCCAAAGGATGCATCACTTTGTCTGGTAGTTAGGCATTTGTAACAGGAACAAATGTCTCGACAGGATCTAGGGCAGGAGATGGCCGGAAAGTGATGAAAACCGGCGAAGAAGTTGACTGATCTGGAGCACCTGCAACATAAACAGTACGGCAACTAGGGCATAGCTATAACTTCTGTTCTAGGCCGAATTAGGAGTCGTGGTAGAAGACAAAGTTGCTCAAAATGGTCCAAAACATCTAAATGGCAAAGTGGTTTGAGCTGGAGTGGCTGGATTTAGAAGATACTGGCTGGAGAAAAGATGAACTCAAATCCGATTTGGGCATTTCTGATTTAAAGTGATTGAACTTAATTCCTTGCTTTTGTATGGTCCTCAGGGTACTAGAAACATGCTGGTGAAGTTGGATTAGCTAAACATTCAACAGATAAGCTAAACCAGCAAGCATTGTGAACATGCAAGGTTGAAATTTGGTGTTTTTCATATTTCAGCAAATCTATCGATTTTGGTTGCTTATGGATGCTAAGCAAGGTCTAGTGAGCATATTTGATTACTAGCTCGAAGGTTGGATCGATCTGGTTGAGGATTAATTTCTCACCGGAGTTCTAGATGAAACACGGCGATTGCCGGTGACATAAGGCATTTAAACTTAATTCCAAGCTTGAGAAGTATGAGGGAGATGAGAGAAGCTCACTGGGGGTGCTAGATTGAAGAAGGAAGCAGTGGAGAAGCTTGGCACCGGAGCTCCTCCTTACTGCTCACCGGAGAAGAAGAAGACACGATGAAGGGTGGCGATTTCTGGTGTTTTGCTGTGTGGTGGAGTTGGCTAAGTCCTGAGGGGTATTTATAGGCGATTTGGGGGGGGGGGGTGCAACGGCTGGAAATGCACGGGGAAGTGAAGCGGGTTGGAGGTGACAACTCGGCTGAATCCCGGCGAAGTGACGACCTGCAGCTGGATTAGAGGCTTTAACCTGCTGCTCTGGTGGAGGTGAAGGTGAATAGACGTTTGGCTTCGGCATGGACTCCACGTGGCCGGGTTTTCCTGTTTGAAACGTTGCCGGTGGCATGCACAATCGGGGAGGATCAGCTGGCCGTGATGTGAGCCCGAGAAGATCCACAGTGCCAATCATCGAGCACACACGTGGCGGCAGGCGATTAGATGAGGTACTGTAGCTGGAGGTCGAAGCAACGACAACAGCTGGTCAAGTGAACAGTAACAGGTCTATGCTACAGTGTTCTAGCCAGTGGTCGCGTGTGGTAGGTGAGGTCGACTGGTGCAGCCACGGTCGAAGTAATAGGAGTGGTCGAGGTCGAAACCGGCTGCTGAGGTCGTGAACAGGAGGTGTGGTCGATTGAACGGCCTGGTCGAAGTTGAAACTAAGTGATCTGGTCGGTTTCTCTGGTTCTGGTGGCTAAAACCAACCCGTGGTCAAACCAGGGGCCTGATTGTGATGATTTTTGATGGGCTTTGGACTAAATTGTAAATCTGGTCTTAAAGAGGATTAATTTGAGATTTGATCCCATGGCTGAGTATAATATTTCTATTAATACTCATTTAGCTAAAATTTGGAGAAAGTTTGATAAGATTTGAGGGATGTCACCTATTTTTGAAAATAGGGTAAAATTAGGGTAAAATAGATCTGGATTTTGTCGATCTCGAATTCTGGTGATTGGAGAGAGATTTTGAAGTCTGATCAAAAGGGAGATCTGTATCAAATAGCATTTGGGAGGTGTTCCCTGAAGAAATTCTGGAGTTTGAGTTGATTCGTAGATTTTAGCCTTTTCAGGCTTCCAGGTAAACAGAAAAGGACCTATTCGCAGTAAAATTTGGACTAATTTGCGAAAAGTGTTTAGATGAATTAATCTGGTTCCCAACTTTTTGAAGTAAGTTGAGGATATATCTGGAAACATATTCCAAGAGACACTTGAGTCTAGATAGGGTTAAATCAAGATAACTCAGTTATTTGGAAACTGGGGTACTTAGGGTAAATCTGAATTTTCCTGTTTTCGAAAACAGAGAGAGGCTTAGGTACTGAGAGTTAGGGTCCGAATTTGATCTGGCTCCTGAAGACTTTTATCTTCAGGGTAACTGCTAGGTTAGATTTGGATAGGCAGATCTTAGTCTGAATCCAGAGGATAGATTTGGAGATTTTTAGGGTTTGGGAGAGATTAGGGTTCAGCTGATCTGGCTACTACTACAAAGATACATGCATGCAGGATTTTTATGCAAAACTTTTCACCCCCAAAACTAGGGTGTTACAATTTGTTTCAGATGTTCCTCATTGTCAAGGACCGATGTGTTAGAACCATAATTGATGGTGGGAGCTGCAACAATTTGGTTAGTTTAGATCTGGTCAAGAAGCTTGGCTTGACCACACGTGCACATCCCCATCCATACTATGTTCAGTGGTTCAACAACAGCGGTAAAGTAAAGGTAACACAAACTGCAAGACTACAATTTTTCATTGGATCATACCATGATGTTGCTAATTTGATGTAGTACCTATGCAAGCATGTTCACTTTTATTAGGCCGACCATGGGAATATGATACTGATGCAACTCATCATGGTAGAAGTAACAAATATACTTTTGTGCACAAAGGAAAGAAAATTACTTTACTTCCTATGATACCTTCTGAAATTGTGCACTTTGATAGAGAAAGAACTGAAAATGAGAAAAAGGAGAATGCTTTGAAATCTGAAAGTAAACAAATAGCGAAAAATGTTGCACCATCTAGCTCTAAGGCGACTGAAATTAAGTTGAAGAGTGGAGTTCTCCTTGCAACCAAATATGACCTTGCTAAAATTGAAGAGAATGATGTGATGTGCTATGCTTTGATATGGAAAGATACTTTGTTTCCGCTTGATGATATATCTATCACTTTGCCCCCTCTTATCACTAACCTTTTGTAGTAGTATTGTCGACGATTCGGACTCGGAGTCCTCAGCCGAACTTATACAGAATTTATAACTGTGAGACCTTTCAAGATGACCCTTCGGGAAGGTATGCTGAACAATAGTGAACAGGAGCACAGAGAGTTTAGACAGGTTCGGGCCCTCGATGGTGGGAGTAAAAGCCCTACGTCCTGTTGAGATTTCACTAAGTGTGGTAAAAGGTTTACAAATGGAGGAAAAAGTCCTCACAGGCGAGGATTTTTCCTGTAAGAGTGTACAAAGATAAGCCAAAGAAGGCTTATTAAAATGCTATATGAGGTGTGCCGTAGACTTGGCTAACTTGGATGATTTCTTTTTTTTCTCTCCATTGATGTTCCATGCCATCCTTTTGTACTGTTTGAAAGGGTGCCATGTAGAGGAAACTGCATCAAACGGTTGCATGGACGGTTGGATGCGGTTTTTTGGAACTACTCTTAACCTCCACGCAGGTTAAACACGTGTTATTCATGGATAACTGTATGTGTTAACCTTCTGACGGTTGATTCTCCACGTGTAGGAATCTTCGGGATACTTAGAATATCCTGTTGTACGGGCAACCGAAATAGATAGATCCCAAGTATCCTGATCGACAGATGTTCTGACCGCGGGATATTGGCTGATCGCGCAATATCCCGAATGTGTAGTTCGCGTATTGCTTACGAACTTCTGACCGCGGAAGGCTTACGGACTTCTGACCGCGCAAGGCTTACGGTCTGACCGCGTAAAGCTGCGACCTGATCGCGTAAAGCTTGCGACCTGATCGCGTAAAGCTTGCGACCTCATGGTGATGCCCCTCAGAATAGCTTGAGTTCGCATCACCAGGTACATGTCTGGTTCGAACTTGTCTTGAATCAAAAGTTTATTAGAAATGACCCGGGTGTCAATCCTCGTCAGCTAGCCCCCAAATTCGAAGAAAACAAAGAGACGTGTTTATTTCGAATTTAAAAACCGTGCATTGGATTTTTAACCCGGCCCTTTAACTTCTCCACTTAGTGGCGCACTAAGTGAAAACGGTTGGTTTTTCAAGACGAGTTCTGACATTACGTGACGGGCAATGATAGCGCCGTAGAATTGTTTTTATCTCGAGGTAAAATTGTAAATGTTTTAGCAAAACCCGAGGCGTCTGGAATGCAAAACGTCACCCAGGCGGCTATAAATACCAGACCCCTGGACATGTAAAGATCTACAATTTCCCTCTCACGTCTAAGTCTTTTTCTTGTTATCCTGCCTCCTTCCTTTTCACATACCCCTCCCAATGGCAGATCATGAAATCATCGAGATTGAGAGCGATGAAGGGGAAATTGTCGAACAAGGGTCTCAAACGAATGAAGTCCTGTCTCCCTTAAGGAAGAAACCCAAGGTTGACGAAGGATCTTCCAGTGGAACAAAGGTAAAGAACGTAGCGAGTTTCTTTCTTCCTTCAGTTCCTTTGACCCTCCCCGTTCATGCCTCTCGGCAAGTTAGGCCTTTATCCTTAGGAAAAGATCCCTTCACATCCAATTCCCCCATCCTTTTGGGTGATCAACATCCTGGTCGGCAAGCGGTGACTATCCCTCGATCAGATGATTGCCATATTGGGTTGGCGAAGCAATCTTCTTCTGGGGAGGTTTCTCTTCCACCATATGATGATCTTCCTCCCAAGATGGGTGTATCAACGGGTTATGCATCGGGACAGGTAACAATTCTTCTCCCTTTTTTGCTGATAATTTTAGTTAGTATGACTAACTTTTGCAAAAATGTAGGAGGTAGGAGGCCCCAGCGATCAGCCTTCTGCTGCTCCATCTCTTCCTTCCGGACAGACCCTTCTGGAAGAGAAGAATGCCCTGGAGAAGAAAACCGAGGAGATGGCCTCGAAGATTCTGCGTTTAGCAGAATGTCTTGATCGATCCCGAGAAGAGGCGCACCATTTCCGTCGAGAGAGGGACTTCGCTCAGCAACAGCGAGAACTCTCTGACTTGATTAGGGACAATAGTGCGTCTGTTGTTAGGGACGATATAGATAGACTTAGGGTAGTTGCTAGTTCCCTGGGGGTTGTCAGTGTAGATCCTACTGACAACAACATGTCCCTTGGGGAACTTTGTAAACTTCTTTCGGAGCAAGTCGATGTTTTGATCGACTGCATCCCTTTTGTATGTAAAGAATGTAAGAAATAAAAAGTTCATTATTTCTCATGAAATGTTCTCCACATCTTCTGTGCGAAAATATAGCCATGAACTTTAGGTTCGCGACCATTCATACACAGGAAATTTTAGTTCTGCGATCAAAATCACTTTTAAGAAAAAAGCACAGCAACCTGCCCTGATTCTGCGATTAGTTTCAAAGCCGCGGTCAGAACTAAGGTTCGACCAGAGTTGGGACTCGGTCAGGATGTCACTTCGATTAGAATCAAAGTTTCAGCCTAAAACACGATTTCGATAAAACCATAACCCAATTAGAAACACTTCAGTACGTTAAAAATTGGGTTACATGATTTTTTTCGAATAAAATGTTCAAAGTATAAAAAGGAAAAACGTCCTCTGAAAAGTACTGAAAATTTTTCAGTCCTTCTACGCTTTCAGTTTCCAAAACAAAGAAGCCTTTTTGTTTCAGATCCGACGCCTGAGTACTTTATCGGGTCCATCAAAGACAGTATCCATTATGGGAAATGAATAAAGCATTCAATGGAACGTTTGAAATGAGCCGTTTACTCATTAATGCGTCGCCTTGGGTCTATAAAAAGAGCAGATGTCTTCTCAAAGAAGCCACACAGCTAAAAACCCTTATTATTCCCTTCCGCTCAAAACCCTCATTTTCTTCAGCCTTCATCTTCCCCAAATCGCCAGCTTCCCCTTTGATTCTACACCAAAGATGGCGTCCTGGAGCAGATCCATTCACCATTCTGAGGAGAGCCTGATGGCATTAGAGAAGGAGGAGATCCTTTCTCCGCGGCTGCTCATTAACTGGCGACCTGCGGAGAAGGACCAAGAAACCCCAACTGTCCAAGAAGGCGAGTTGGTGGTTTTTGAGGAGTATTTGCGTTGCGGGTTCCGATTCCCTGAGAGTCGGTTCCTTAAGGATGTCCTTGAACATTACGGGTGGGAACTGATCAACCTCCACCCCAACGCGATGCTGATCCTTGCAGTATTCCAGCACCTTTGTGAAGCCTTCGTCGGAATATATCCTAGCGTGGATCTTTTCCGACGATTTTACTTTTCGGCGTGGTCAAAGAGTACCAACGCCGCCGGATGCATCTACTTCCGGCTGAGGGATAAAAAGGAGTATCCCTCCCCACCCCTACGAGATTCTGTGCATGGGTGGCACCAAAGGTGGTTCTACTGCTCTCCACCATCCGAAAGCAGTTTATGGTTTGAAAACTCGCGACCGGAAAAGTCGAGCGAGTTAGACATTCCTCCGGCGATGAACTCAGAGCTTTCAAAGCATGCCGAGGTGATTCTTCACTTGGTCAATGAAGGATTGACGGCTCGAGATATCATTCGAGACTTCGTGAAGAACCGGGTGAGTCCTCTGCGTGAAAGGGCTCATCCGGCGTGGGAGATTAAGTCCATGGGTGATAGCACCCTGGACTACAGTCAAGGTATTTATTTCTTTGGTGCTGAACTTTCTCCTTTTTGAATTGTACAAATTCTGACTCGAGTTTGGGAACAGTCCTGCCTTCATCCGAGATTGAAAGGCGGACCAACTCCCTCCTTAGGACCTACAATTCCGATGTAGAGGGCCCTAAGGAATCACCTCGCCCGCAGAGCTTGATTCACGCGGGTGATGACCTCAGACAGGAGCGCCGAAAGGTAATTTCCTTGTTCAGCTTTGGCTCTGCAGGTCTTGTGTGTGTCCAGTGCTAATCCCTTGTAATGGACTGCGAACCAGCTCCTAGGGAGGTTTGCGGATGCGACGTTCCCAAGTGAAAATGTCGGTTCTCCGAAGAAGCCGACGGCGAGGAATGTGAAGAAGGTCTCTCAGAGACCCAGGACAAAGAGTCCTGCCCCTAAGAAGACCAAGCTAAACCCTGGGGAGGGGTCTTCACAAAGCATTCCTCGTCCCGCAAGAAAAACTGCGGTAAGATATCGCATTCCTGCTACTTTTTCAGGCGCGACATGGAATCACTTCTTCGTCGTACAGGGAGAGGGGAGCGAGGAGGAAGAGGATGACGTTCCTCTGGTCCTTCGAAGGAGGAAGATCGCGGATCTTCCATCCAGCGATGCCCCAAGCTGCCCCGCAGAGGCCACTACTACCGAGGAGGTGGTCGTGGAAGATCCTGCGACCACCGAAAATCTTGTGGTCGCGGGTAACCCTCCAATTCCTGAAGCCCCCGAGGTTTCAGGGTCAATTATCTCTGCTTCCTTGGTCGAAGGGACGACCAAGGTAAGGAATCTTTTTCGGCCGTTCCTTCTATGACTCTTTCTGCACATTTGTCAAGTTAATGTATATACAGGGAGGAGAGCTTCCCCCTGGGACCACTGGGGGTTCCAGGGAGGAAAATCCTCCTCCTCTGCGGACAGAGGAGGAGGTGGATGAACAAAGGCCAGCTATGATGGTTCCAGCAACTCTGGAATCGCCAAGGCCTTCAGATGCAGCCCCACCAGTTAGCCCGGTGGCCCAGGTAAAGATCTTTTCATGTGTTTTTACCTGTTCCCTAAGAATATGCCTATAACATGACATTTCCAGGGGGGTGCTGTCTTGTTTACCATAAGGAAGGCGAGAACCGGAGACGGCTCTCCTTCGCAAGGGGAATTTTCCCAGAAGTCCCAGGAACGAATGGGATTTCAAATAAGGTAAGAGCTCTTACTTGACAGTAATCTTAAATAAAAGTTGCCTGACCCATTCTTCCTGTTAGGCAAAAGAAGACAGCGCCTAACCCTTCAACCGCCACTGGGGAGGTTGAAATTAGTGCTGATGAGGGAGCCTCTAATGAAGAGCGCTCTGCTCCCGCGGTTCAGGAAGTCGTCCGGACCGTGGGAGGTGAAACAAGTACAGGGATCGGGTCACAACCAGTAGTCTCTGGGGGTGGCGTCCGGCCGGCACTCCCGCCAACTATCCCTGTAGTGAGCACGTCGGAGGCTCTAGCGAGGATTCCCGCTGAACTGAATGAAGCCGTTTTACAGAAGTTTATGAAGGTATAATAAGACTTTGCTTCCGTGCCTGAATTATACTTAGGACACCTTTGACCTTCTTCTTTGGCGCCACAGGGATTGTCCTGGCTAACAAGCCATTCGCGTGTTGTGATGGCTAGTACAGAAGCCATTCAAAAAGAACGCGATAGCTTGCGCAGGTGAGTACCATTACCCTCTGGTTAACATGGGTATATCTTGGTTGTGACTGCCTTGATTTTGTTGCAGAGAGGTTGCATTCTTGAAGAAGGAGGTGGCCGGTTCAGTCTCAATGCTTAAGAAACAAGAAACTGAACTCAACAGACTTCGATCAGAGAATGCTGGTAAGCCGATTCCTGACTAGGAAGACTTGAATCCATAATATGCGAATAATCTTCTCTCTCTGTACAGCGCAAGCAGGTCGAATTACGCAGCTCAGTCGAGACAAGGAGATTCTTGAATCCTCGATTCGCCACACCGATCGGGCAATCAAAGAACTGAGCCTCCGGATCTTTGAAAAACTAAAGGCCGTGGCTGATCTTTTGAAGACCGATGTGGTAGAACTGAGGAAAGACAACCTCAGTATAAATGACTGGACATCGCTGCTTACTGCTCAGGCGGATTCACTGCTTGAGTATCTCCCTGGAGATACACGGCGACGCGAAGAGGCGATCAGAACCAGGGTTCGATCAGCCGCAGCAGCCGTACTCAGCCGGGTTTGACTTCACTATGGCCCAGATGCAGATCTGAACGCATTGGTGGGTCCGGTTGAGGTCGAGAGTGAAGAGCTGCTCGATGCAGTCATAGAGGAAGTCCAGCCCCTAGTAGATAAACTCCTGACTGAGCTGGGGATCGAATGATCCTTATTTTTGTAACCAAACAATTGTAATTACAATGCAATATATGTAAAACTATATTTTCAAAAGAAAGTGCATATTCACATCATAAGTTTCATACTATAAGTATATTCCTCTAGCCCCCGCCTCTGTTTTGTGAATACTGGAGCCTTAGTATTTTAAGCAGAGGGGAAAACATAAGTATGATGACCAGGGATATGCGCTTCAAGCCGATGGTCAAGATTAAAGTAACATTTTTAACCTTATTGCAAACTGGTAGCCACCCAGATGACCGAAGACTAGCCAGATAGTCCCGTGTGCGTTGAGAAACGGCTTATTTAGGAGCGACTTATCTGGAAGTGATCATGAGATCGACCAGCGAATCCGGTTAAAAAATGCTGTAGTAACCTAACCGCCGGCGATCAGCCCCAGGTCGAATTTGTATAATTTGGGCTTAAAGAAAACACTCATTGTATGAAAACAAGACATGCTTTTTATGAAAAGATGCTAATTGAACAGGGAAAAAGTGATTGGAATACTTACACATAAAACTTGCGAAGTTGATCGATGTTCCAAGTATTGGACAAAATCCGACCATCCTCCATGGCTAACCGCGCAGATCCTGGCCGCGGCACTGAGACTACAGTGTATGGTCCTTCCCACTTTGGGGAGAATTTATTGCGGTTAGACTGGTCTTGAATTTTTCGTAAAACCAAGTCGACCACGTTGAGATCACGTGGTCGCACCTTTTTACTGTGATACTTGCGTAGAGCCTGCAAGTATACCGCGGACTTGATCAGGGCGCGATCACGCCGTTCTTCCAGGAGGATGAGATCTTGCGATCGCTGTTCGGATTGGTTGACCTGTTCGAATTGATTCGTACGAACAGATCCAATACTGACTTCCATAGGCAACACAGCCTCGGCCCCATAGACCAAATGGAAGGGTGTCTCACCGGTGGCTCGACTAGAGGTAGTCCGTAGTGCCCATAGAACAGTATAGAGCTTGTCTGCCCAAGCCCCCGAGCGGGTCTTGAGGCGATCAAAAACACGTTTTTTGATGCCTTGCAATACTTGCCCATTGGCCCGTTCTACGGCACCATTGCTTTGTGGATGTGCCACGGAAGCAAAGCACACCTTAGTCCCAATCTGATCGCAGTAGTCTAGGAAGAGACCGCTAGCGAACTAAGAACCGTTGTCTGTGATGAGACGGTTTGGAACACCAAATCGTGCCACAATGTTCTTGTGAAAGAACTTTTGTGCAGCTGATGCAATAATATTTCGTACTGGTTCGGCCTCAATCCACTTTGTGAACGTGTCAATGGCTACGAACAGAAACTTGTACCCATTGACCGCTTGTGGCATAGGACCGACGATGTCCATTCCCCAGATCGCGAAGGGCCATGCGAGAGGAATAGTTTGCAATGCATAAGCAGGTTGATGAACCTGTCTTGCATGAAACTGACACTGTGGACACATCTTGACCACAAACTTGGCATCATCGAGTGCCGAAGGCCAGTAGAATCCCTGTCGAAAAATTTTTCCGACCAGTGTTCGGTATGACGCGTGTGCACCGCATACACCGTCATGTATTTCTTTCAAGAGGGATTTTCCTTCCTCCTGAGATATGCAGCGCATGAATACTCCTTGAGTACCCTTTCTGTACATAACCCCATCTATGAGTTTGTACAGACGCGCCTTTCGAATTAATCGATCGCTTTTAGTTTCGTCCTCGGGTAGGGTCCCATGTTCAAGATAGACCCTCAATGGATGAGTCCAATCTTGTTTCTGACCGAGGTTGGCAACGAAGGCTATTGCCGGATCATCCTCGACCGAAGTCATGATCGAAGGATGGTCCAAGTGTTCAATGAACACTCCTGCCGGAGCGGATGAGCGTGAGGATCCAATTTTGGATAATTGGTCTGCGAGAATATTGTCCTTTCACGGGACGTATTGGACTTCGAAGTGACTGAAGTGTTTTTCCAATCTCCTCACTTCCCCCAGGTAATGAGCCATTGTCTCATCGGAGGTGCTGTACTCCTTGTTTACCTGGTTTACGACTAGCTGTGAGTCCCCCCTCACCACTAATCGACGGACTCCGAGGAATTTTGCTGCCCGGAGCCCTGCAAGAAGACCTTCATACTCTGCTGCATTGTTGGTGGCAACAAAGTGTAGTTGAATAACATACTTAAGCTGTTCGCCCTGAAGCGTAACTAAGACCACTCCAGCCCCCGAGTGTTGAAAACTACGGGAGCCGTCAAAGTACATTGTCCAATAATCGGGGTACTCCAGTTCCTTTGCCAACTGGACGGGTGGCTCAGGGTTGGTCCATTCGACCACAAAGTCGGCCAAAACCTGAGACTTAACCGCCGTGCGAGGGGTGAAATGGATTTCGAAGGCACCGAATTCGACCGCCCATTTGGCGATTCGACCAGATTTTTCTGGATTTCGGACAATATCCCCTAAAGGAAAAGAGGAGGGTACTGTGATCTTGTGTGCTTGAAAGTAATGTCGTAGCTTACGGGAAGCCATCAGTAGCGCGTAAAGTATCTTCTGGACCTCAGGGTAGCGCTCCTTAGGACCATGAAGTACTTCGCTCACATAGTAGACGGGTCTGTGTACTCCTTCCCTTTCCGCGATCAGAACTGCGCTGACCGCGTGTGGGGTGGCCGCCAAATACAGAAGTAATGGTTCTCCCTTTTCAGGAGACACCAATACCGGCGGACTGGAAAGATATGTTTTTACCTCCTGAAACGCTTTTTCGGCCTCGTTGGACCACGTGAAGTTATGATGTTTCCGCAAGGCTTTAAAGAAAGGTAGTCCCCTTTCGCCTAATCGCCATATGAAGCGACTTAAAGCCGCCATGTGACCAGCTAGGCGTTGAACATCCTTCATGGTCGAGGGCGACCTCATTTGTTCAATAGCTCTGATTTTCTCAGGATTAACCTCAATGCCCCTGGAACACACAAGGAAACCAAGAAGCTTTCCTGAAGAAACCCCGAAAGAACATTTCTCCGGGTTCAATTTTATTCCAAAGCGATTCAAGTTACAGAAGGTTTCAGCAAGATCGTCCAAATGAGACAATCTTTTGGTGCTTTTTACAACCAAATCGTCTACATATGCTTCGAGATTACGCCCTATCTGGGAAAGAAAGGTCTTTTGCATCAAGCGCTGGTACGTGGAACCAGCGTTCTTGAGACCGAACGGCATTCTGACGTAGCAGTATGTGCCGAACGGGGTGATGAAGGCAGTTTTCTCTTCATCGTCTTCTGCCATGCTAATTTGGTGATATCCTGAGTAGGCATCCAGAAAACTCATCAGTTCGCAACCCGCAGTGGAGTCAACCAGCTGGTCGATGCGGGGAAGGGGAAAGTCGTCCTTCGGACAGGCACTGTTGAGGCTAGTATAGTCGACGCACATACGCCACTTGCCATTTGACTTGCGGACCATGACCGGATTGGCGAGCCAGTCCGGGTGATTCACTTCGCGGATAAACCCGGCTTGTAAGAGTTTGTCTAACTCTTCTCGGATGGCTTCCTGTCGGTCGGTGGCAAAACGCCTGAGCTTTTGCTTTATTGGTCGTTGTCCAGGTCGAATTGCTAACCTGTGCTCAATTACTTCCCTTGGGACACCGGGCATGTCGGACGGTTTCCACGCAAACACATCTGCGTTAGCCCGGAGGAAAGCAACGAGGTCGAGTTCCTATTTGTCATCCAGGGCTGACCCAACCCGAATTGTCTTGGATGGGTCATCTGGGTACAAGGGAACTTGTTTGAGTTTCTCATCTGGTCGAGGAGCAGCCCTGATCGCATCGGTGGCGACAGTGGCGACCTGAGCGTCCCGGAGGGGAAGTTGATCGACCATCTCCAAAGATAGCCGGTCGCACGTGAGTGCCACGTTGCGACTACCTCGGACCGAAATGACACCTTTGGGGCCAGGCAATTTCCCGCACTGAGAAGCATAGTGCGTTGCCATCATGAACTTAGCAAGAGTCGGCCTGCCAAAGATTGCATTATAAGCTGAATCACAATCGATTACATCGAAAGTAACCAATTCTGTTCGAAAATTATCTGGTTCTCCCAGAGTGACCGGGAGGACCACTTGTCCCAATGGCATCATCGAGGGGCCTGGGATTATCCCATAAAATGGATGGATTATGGGCTTGATCTTCGAACGAGGAATTTGCATCTCGTCGAGTGTCTTGACCAATAAAAGATCAAGGGAACTTCCCCCGTCAATCAGGACCCTTTCGACTCTCGCGTTACTGATGATTGGGGTAATAACCAGAGGTAGCCTCAATGGTCGAGTTAGCCCCACAGGACAGTCAGCGCGATCGAACGTCAAAGGTATATCCGACCAACGGGGATATTGAGGTTCACCAAGGGATGTCTCCATTTGGTTAACCTCTCGGCAAAAGGTTTTAAACTGCCTTTTGGAAACGAAAGAGGAGGAACCTCCGAAAATGACATTAACGTGATTTTGAGGTACCTGGTAAGCCATTTCTTCGTCTCCATCGACGTCTCTAACCCCGCACGCCTGCTCTTTAGGTGGTAAGGTTGGCATTGGCCCAGCTCCTTGGTAGAAATCATCCAGCTGTTTCAACCAACTCCTGCAGTTTTTGAGATCGTGGCCTGCGGAATTGTGGAGTGGACACCACCTTTTGCCTTCCTGCGGATTAGTTGATTTTTCTGGCTGGTCGGAATCCCGGCCACCAGAAGCAGTTTTACTTTTAAAAGAAGACTTATTACCTTTGGTCGAAGGTGGTTTCTCCGCGACCGCGACCTCACGGTACTGTCCAGAGCGGTTCCTCTTCGGCTTTTTTGACTTCCCACCCGGTGAAGACTCTGGCTTTTTGCTTGAATCTTCTTTCTTGGCGTCCTTGAAGCCTGGTTGGGGCGGTAGGTTCCCCTTGTCAACCATTCGGTTCCATTCGACTGCCTCGGCTGCATCGGAGTATCGATCAGCCATATCGAACAGATCGGCCACTGATCAAGGAGGGTGGATAAGCATGTCTTCAGTGAATCTCCGGTATCAAACGGCATGCTTAAATGCCCTGATTACGGAGCCATCAGATATGTTCGGGATGGTATTTCTTACCCCGACAAACCTCTTGACAAACTGCCGAAGTGTTTCGGTCGAAGTTTGCCGCAGTCTATGCAAGTCATCCTCCTTACCCGGCTTTTGGTAACAGTTTTGGAAATTGCTGAGGATGGCATCGCATAGCATTTCCCAATTATAGATAGAACCCTCAGGCTGATTGAACAACCAGGTTCTAGCCGGTCCTACGAGGACTGTTGGCAGGTAGTTGGCCATGACCTTGTCATCGCCCCCTGCTGCTTGGATGGCAGTAATATAGATCTGAAGGAACTCAGATGGGTTTTGAGTTCCATCAAACCTCTCAATGGCCCCTGGTCGAAACTTATCGGGCCAAACGACTGCTCGTAGGCCAGGCGAGAAAGCTTTGCAACCAACGTAAGGACCGTGAACCGTCCTGTGACTTTCGGTCGGGTTTCGAGCAAACTCACTTAATGGCGAGGTTACTCGGGGTCCCAAACGAGAGTGAACGGGAACTCGATCCCTACTACGAGAGTCCTGCATTCGTCGATATTTGTCCTATCGGGACGGTAAAGGTGGCGGGTAACTTCGTCGGCCAGAGCCAAACTGAGGACCATCTCGTTCACGGGGGTGTGTCTCTGAGCGGGAAGAAGCTGTTGGGGTCGCCTCGGATGCGACCTCGTCCAGTCTTTCCGCCAGGATCCTGAAAAAGGCCGGTCTCTGCGCATCCGTGACCGTAGGAGGAAAATTACGCATGACCTCCGCGATAGATCGCAGTCGACCATGGGTACTTCTCCTAGGGGCACCAGGTGTTACTGTTTCTTCGTCCACTGGGAAATGCTCCAGTGGTAAGGAAGGAGTCTGGTCACGTCTACGACCACGCGACCGTCGAGAAGAACTCGGGGCAGCATCGTAACGAGCCTGCGCATCTTGAAGAGCCTCTAGGGCAGTTCTGCGTAGTTCGTTGTTCTGTTGCTCAAGATCTTGCTCCTCCTTCTGTTTGCGATCTTGTTCTTCCCTGGCAGCCTGTTGATCGGGAGTTTCCTCCGACAACGTAGCAAACTGCCTAGGGAGAGAGGTCGTCGATGGGGAGAACATCTCGGTTTGTTCCGAGTCAGACTCGAAATCAAAGAGACGGTGGAGGTTATCAGGGTCGAACCTTCCTGGGCTAACTTCAGGGTCACCATCATATTTTCCCTCAGCGGGATCGTATGACGGGCCAGATTCATCGCCTAGCACATTAAGAACCTCTGCGGGTTCTGACTTGGTGCCAGTTACCTCCTGGTCGATTAACATGACTTGGGGAGATGATTCAACCTGTGGAAGATTCTGGCCTTCGACCTCTTCCATCGGAACAGGATCGCTTGGAGAAGGCATGGGTATATGGGCATAATCCTCGAGATCGAAATCGTTCTCGGAATCATATGCTCCAGCCATGTTTCGGCGAACCTCCGAATTTCAATTAGGACGCCTTGAGAAAGGCCCCACGGTGGGCGCCAGCTGTCGACGATTCGGACTCAGAGTCCTCAGCCGAACTTATACAGAATTTATAACTGTGAGACCTTTCAAGATGACCCTTCGGGAAGGTATGCTGAACAATAGTGAACAGGAGCACAGAGAGTTTAGACAGGTTCGGGCCCTCGATGGTGGGAGTAAAAGCCCTACGTCCTGTTGAGATTTCACTAAGTGTGGTAAAAGGTTTACAAATGGAGGAAAAAGTCCTCACAGGCGAGGATTTTTCCTGTAAGAGTGTACAAAGATAAGCCAAAGAAGGCTTATTAAAATGCTATATGAGGTGTGCCGTAGACTTGGCTAACTTGGATGATTTCTTTTTTTTCTCTCCATTGATGTTCCATGCCATCCTTTTGTACTGTTTGAAAGGGTGCCATGTAGAGGAAACTGCATCAAACGGTTGCATGGACGGTTGGATGCGGTTTTTTGGAACTGCTCTTAACCTCCACGCAGGTTAAACACGTGTTATTCATGGATAACTGTATGTGTTAACCTTCTGACGGTTGATTCTCCACGTGTAGGAATCTTCGGGATACTTAGAATATCCTGTTGTACGGGCAACCGAAATAGATAGATCCCAAGTATCCTGATCGACAGATGTTCTGACCGCGGGATATTGGCTGACCGCGCAATATCCCGAATGTGTAGTTCGCGTATTGCTTACGAACTTCTGACCGCGGAAGGCTTACGGACTTCTGACCGCGCAAGGCTTACGGTCTGACCGCGTAAAGCTGCGACCTGATCGCGTAAAGCTTGCGACTTGATCGCGTAAAGCTTGCGACCTCATGGTGATGCCCCTCAGAATAGCTTGAGTTTGCATCACCAGGTACATGTCTGGTTCGAACTTGTCTTGAATCAAAAGTTTATTAGAAATGACCCGGGTGTCAATCCTCGTCAAGTATGAGGACGTTTTTCCCGCTGAGATACCCCCGGGGCTGGCACCAATTAGAGGTATTGAGCACCAAATCGACTTGATTCCGGGAGCATCATTACCAAACAGTGCTGCGTACAGGAAAAATCCAGAGGAGACAAAGAAAATTCAGTGACAAGTCCAAGAGCTTTTGGACCGCGGGTATGTACGAGAAAGCTTTAGTCCTTGCCCTGTTCCTGTGCTTTTGGTTCCAAAGAAAGATGGTAGTTGGCGTATGTGTGTAGACTGTAGAGCCATTAACAATATTACAATAAGGTATCGTCATTCTATTCCTAGGTTAGATGACATGCTTTACGAGTTAAGTGGTTCTATTGTTTTCACAAAGGTTGACTTGCGTAGTGGATACCACCAAATAAGAATGAAATTGGGAGATGAATGGAAAACTGCATTTAAAAATAAGTTTGGGCTTTATGAGTGGTTAGTAATACCTTTTGGTTTAACTAATGCTCTGAGCACTTTCATGCGTTTGATGAACGAGGTTTTATGTGCTTTCATTGGAAAATGTGTGGTGGTTTACTTTGATGATATCTTGATCTATAGCAAGTCTTTGGATGTACATGTTGAGCATTTGTGTGCTGTTTTTAACGCTTTGAGAGATGCACGCTTGTTTGGTAATCTTGAGAAGTGCACCTTTTGCACGGATTGAGTTTCTTTTCTTGGATATGTTGTTACTCCACAGGGAATCGAGGTGGATGAAACAAAAATTGAAGCTATCAAGAGCTGGCCGACCCCTGAGACGGTCACTCAAGTGCTTAGTTTTCACAGTCTTGCAGGTTTCTATCGACGCTTTGTGAAAGATTTCAACACCATTGCCGCCCCGCGGAATGAGTTGACAAAGAAGGGCGTTCCTTTCCAATGGGGGCCAGCACAAGAACAAGCTTTCAACACGCTTAAGGAGAAGCTTACACATGCACCTCTACTCCAACTTCCTGATTTTGGTAAGACTTTTGAAATAGAATGTGATGCTAGCGGAATTGGAATAGGAGTGTGTCGTGGTATCGCAAGTACCCCGGCAGATTTTGTTGAAGTCCCTAGCGAAGAAAAGATGAGGTGAGTTGACCGCATGACCGGTCCTCTCCCGTCGGGCAAACGCAACAAGTTACACGAGGGTTTATACAGGTTCAGACCTCAGTGGAGACCCTAGTCCTGTCGGCGTGCTCCCAACTAAAGTTGGCTGGGGGAGCTCTCTCGGGGAGAGATGGCTCCAAAGCACGCCTGTTTTGTTGTGTATTAGAGTTAAAATGAATTGTCCTCCTCACTTGAGGGTTACAAGGGCTTATATAGGCCCAAAAAACGCAAAAAGACTAAACTACCCCACTCGCAACCGTTGGATCGAGGGGCACTAGCGTCCTTCTTCTAGTTTGGAGACTTGGATGCTTGATAGGTGTCCGCTAGTTTCTGAGGCACTTCTCGCGTGATCCTCACGTGACCCGGAACCGGGGGCCCTTGTCACCGGGCAAATGGTGGCGCCCGGGATGAGCCACCGGGGGGCTTTGTCCCCGGGCAAAAGGTGGCGCCCGGGATAAGCCAGCGGGGGGCCTTGTCCCCGGGCAAAAGGCGGCGTCCGGGAGTCTTGCCTCTTACCTGGAGTTGATCCCGCGGAGATTTTCCCCAACAGCAGCCCCCATGCCCTCCGGGGATGTTGTCTGAGTCCCCTGAGGGGATGGTTCATGTTACCGAGAACATCTCCGGGGTGGATTCCCGGCGCCTTGACGCTTCGATCATCGTGTCAAGCGTTTATGGCGGCGTTGTTATTCATTGAGGCCCCGTCTCGATTGGAGTGCGCTGTTCGACCATAATGGCCGCTTGCGGTTCGAACCGGCGATGCATCGTTTCGCACGCCCGTCCCTTCAATTCCTGCGCGCTGTTTGAATTGGGTGGCTCGGATGCACCGCGGGGAGCCACGTGGCGCCCATCGGGGCCGCATTCGAGCCCTATAAATAGGGCCTCGAGGGACCCAGATAAGTCACTCGAACCTTCAATCCTCAAACACCACCGGCGCTCTTAGCTCTCCCGGTAGCGCTCTCCCGGAAGCCCAACCACTGGAAACTCAAGCCCTTTCCCTTAGAGCCCAAGCCACCGGAGAAGTCAATGGGTCCCAAGGGTCGCGCTAAGGCCGCTGAGGTGCCCCCGGAGGAAGTCACCGTGGACTTCCTCTGGGCCTCTGAGTTCACATCGGGGGACTTAGAGTCCCTCGTGGACCGGGGGGTCGTTGCAGACGGGGATATCCAGATCCCCTCCAAGAAAGATGGTGCCCCCCGTCCTAGGCCCGGAGAGGTGGTGGTCTTCGAGGTTTTTCTCAAGGCCGGGCTCCGGCTCCCGGTGCACCCGTTGCTCTGAGAGTTCCTCCGGGAGTATGGGGTGGCGCTCAACCACCTGACGCCGAATGCCTTCGTCTGGATGGGCATCTTCATCTGGCTGTTCGAGATAGCCACCGGACGGGAGCCGACGCTCCGGCTGTTCCGGTACTTCTACGAGCTTGTGGCGAGGAGCTCCCACCTGGTGAAGGGAGGGCCGAAGTCCCTATTCGGCTCCATCATGATCAAGCTCCTGCCATCCCGGGTGGCGGAGTACCCGGTGGCAGCTTCCTGGGACCACTGGGGGGATTGGGTCCGGAGGTGGTTCTACCTTCGGGTCCGGGACGCCGAGGTGACCTACTCGTCGGAGCCCCCTCCTACAGCCGGTTGTCCGCACCCAAGCCCCCGGTGTGGACCGAGGAGGAGCTGAAGCTCGTCAGCAAAGTCATTGGCTCCTGGGGCGTCAGCTCCATGAGGGACACCGCCGAGGAGCTGACACTGCTGAAGATCTCCCTCTTCTTGCACGGGAGGAGGGGGATTGGGATGTGTCCGGCGCAGCGGCCCCCCCAGAAGCCGGTGACGTGATGTAAGTTCCCGGCTACTCCCTTCGTTTCTTTGTTGATTTTTCTAACTCTTTGCTTGTCGTGGTATTGCGAATACCCCGGCAGATTTTGAGAGTGATCCTAGCAAAGATTACGCGGCGCGGGTTGACCGGTCCTCCCCCGCCGGACAAGCACAAAAAATGACACACGGGTTTATACAGGTTCGGGTCCTGGTGGGGGCCCTAGTCCTGTCGACGCGCTCCTGACCGGAGTCGGCTGGGGAGGCTCTCTCCGGGGGAGAGGCTTCCGGAGCACGTCTGTGAGTTTGGCTATTCCAATCAAAGAACCGATCCTTTACAACAGAGGGGTACAAGGGCTATTTATAGCCCCAAAAAGAAGCGAAAAACCTAAACTACCTCGGAAGCCACCGTCGGATTGAAGGGCAGGACCGTCCTTCTCCCGGTCAAATGCCTTAGATGCTTGACAGGTGGTCGCTAGTTCCCGAGGCGCTCCTCGCGTGACCTGCACGTGATAAACAGTTCAAGACTTTTCCTATAGGAGGGCGACGAGGCCCGGGACAGCGCCGGAGGCTACGTCCCCGTGCAAATGGCGGCGCCCGGGACGGCACCGGAGGCCATGTCCCGGGAGCCAAAAGGCGGCGCCCGGGGAGGCCCCGGAGGCCACGTCCCCGGGAAAATGGCGGCGCCCAGGAGGGCACCGGAGGACACGTCCCGGGAGCCAAAAGGCGGCGCCCGGGAGGGCACCGGAGGCCACGTCTCGGGAGCCAAAGGCGGCGCCCGGGACGGCCCCGGAGGCCATGTCCCGAAAGCCAAAAGACGGCGCCCGGGGAGGCCCCGGAGGCCACGTCCCCGGGCAAATGGCGGCGCCTAGGACGGCCCCGGAGGCCACGTCCCCGGGTCAAAGGCGGCGCCCGGGACGGCCCCGGAGGCCATGTCCCGGGAGCCAAAAGGCGGCGCCCGGGGAGGCCCCGGAGGCCACGTCCCCGGGCAAATGGCGGCGCCCGGGACGGCCCCGGAGGCCACGTCCCCGGGTCAAAGGCGGCGCCCGGGACGGCCCCGGAGGCCATGTCCCGGGAGCCAAAAGGCGGCGTCCGGGGAGGGGCCGGGGGCCACGTCCCCGGGCCAAAGGCGGCGCCCGGGACGGCCCCGGAGGCCATGTCCCGGGAGCCAAAAGGCGGCGTCCGGGGAGGGGCCGGAGGCTAGGTCCCCGGGTAATCGTGACACATCTTACCTGGACTTAGTCCCGCGGAGATTTCCCCCGACAGCAGCCCCCCATGCCCGCCGGGGACGATGCCCGAGTCCCCGGTGGGTATGGTTCAGGTCACCGGGAAGATCTCCGGGCCAAGCTACCGGAGCCGCGACGCTTCGGTTTCTGTGCCCCACGCATAAAGCCACGCCGTTTCGCCATAAATGCGCGCGCGGTTCGAACCGGTGCCTCGATTCACGCGCCCGTCCCTTCGTTTCCCGCGCACGATTTGAACTTGTACGGTCCAGATTGATCCGCGGGTGCCACGTGGCGTGCATCTAGACCACGCCCCGCCCCTATAAATAGGACCTTGGGGGGCCCGGAAGCTCATTCCAAATTTTCGGCCTCAACAGTTTTTGCTCTCCCGGTAGCCCTCTCTCGGTAGCTCTTTCCGGTAGCCCTTTCCGGTAGCAGGCGTCCGGGAGTTTTTAGTAGTAGCCTCCTGCAAAGTTAGCCACCAAAAAAGAAGACTAACCTCATGGCCTCCAAGGGTCGAGCGAAGACCACGGAGGTGCCCCCGGAGGAAATCCCCTCGGATTTCCTCTGGGCGTCGGAGTTCACGGCCGAGGACGCCGAGTCCTTGGCCGAAAGAGGCATCGTTGCGGCCGGGGACATCCGAGTCCCCGTGAAGAAGGACGGGGCCCCCCGCCCCAGGCCCGGAGAGGTCGTGGCCTTCGAGGCCTTCCTCGAGGCGGGGCTCCGGCTCCCGGTGCATCCCATGCTCCGGGAGTTTCTCAAGGAGTACGGGGTGGCTCTCAACCACCTCACCCCGAACGCGCTTGTCCGGATGGGCCTCTTCATTTGGCTCTTCGAGACAGCAACCGGGCGGGAGCCCAACCTTCGCGCCTTCCGGTACTTCTACGAACCGGCGACGTGGACCTCCCACCTGGTGAAGGGGGGCCCCAAGTCCCCCTTCGGTTCGGTGATGGTCCAGATGTTGCCGGCCCGGGTAATCGACTACCCGGCGGCGGCCTCCCGGGACCACTGGGGGGATTGGGTCCGGAGGTGGTTCTACCTCCGGGTCCGAGACGACGCGGTGGTGTATGCCCCGGAGGCCCCCACCTACAGCCGGTCGTCCGCACCAAAGCCGCTGGTGTGGACGGACGAGGAGTACGAACTCCTCGGCAAGGTGATCCTCTCCAAGAAGACCCGCTCGATGCGGGACGCAGCTGAGGAGATGGCTCTCCTCCGGATCTCCCCCATCACCGGCGGGAAGAGGGGGATCGGCATGGGCCCCGAGCAGCGGCCCCCGGTGAAGCCGGTGACGCGACGTAAGCTCCGGGAACCCGCTGCATTGTACTTACAAATTTTTAAGAAATTGACTAACTCTTTACCTCTTGCAGTCCGGCCGTACCCGGCGGCGCGGGAGAAGGCGGAGAACCTCTTGGGGAGGTACTTCGCCGATGAGCACGAGCGCGTCGCGCGCGCCGTGGGCGAGGGCCCCCCCAAGAACTTGGTAGCGGCGGCCTTCGGGCTAAAGCTGCCAGAGAGGAAGCCTCTCCCCACCCCCGGGTCGCACAAACTGGGGAAGGAGGCGGCCGGGGGCTCGGAGGCCAAGAAGACCCGGGTTCAAAAGACCCCCGGCCCATCGACGACGCCGGCGGCGACACCGGCGAAGCCCCGGGACGAGACCCCCGGGAGCGAACGTGCCGGGCACCGTCCCGGAAGGAAGCAACGCCTCCTCCCCCGAAGGGCCCTGTCGAGGCGCGGGGGAAGGAGGCGACCGCGGGCGGGGCCGCGTCCGACTCGGCGAACTACGCCCCGTCGCCGCTCACGGTGGAACTGCTCCCGCCCCTTCCGGCTTCTTTGGAGCCGGAGAGGCTAGAGGTGAGATTCGCGGGGGCCTCGCCCCTGCGGGTCTGGCCGGTGGACGAGGGGGGGAGCCCCTCGGTTTACGAGGTTCCTCCAGAGGAGGGGGCCCCGAGGACCTTCCGACCCGGGGCAGGGAAAGGCCTGATGGTTCCCCCCGGGCGGAGGCTCCCGCCGAGAGCTCCTCGGCCACGTCTTCAGGGGGCACTACCTCGTCGACGAAGATGCCGGCTGCGTTACCGGACCTTGAGGTCCGGGGACCCCCCGCCGGCCGCGCCGGTGGCGCCGGGCGGGAGACCCCTTTGCTCCCCGCGGGGGAGGTCGCCCGCTACTCGGAGGGCCTGCATACCCGGAAGGTGCAGGCCTTCGTCGCGGGAGGGACGCTCCATGAGCGTTTCGAGGGTTTCAGTCCCTCGGGGCCCAGGTAACCCGAGTCGATGATGTCTTCATTTATTTCCTGCACTTCGGGATTTTTCTAACTCTTATGTATTTTGTAGGTGGCAGCTGTTACTTGGGGCCTTGAGCAGCGGGTCGCCCGGCTGCTTAAGGAGGCGGAGGGCCGGGCCGCGGCCTCCGTAGGGCAGCACGAGGAGGCTCTCCGGGAACGTGACGAAGCCCTCGCGGAATTGACCCGGGTACGGGCCCAGGTCCATCTTTCCGAGGTCGTTAACGCCCGCCTCCGGGAGGAGGCCAAGGCGAGGGAGGAGGCGCTCCGGGAGCTCGAGAGCACGAGCGTCCGGGCGGTGGCAGACGCGGGCCGCTCCGTCCGGTCGGCCCTCGAGGGCCTTAGCGTAAGCCTCGGCTCCGGGAGCAGGGAGGTGCCGCCGGCGACCCTCGCGGAGGCTGCCGACGTTCGGGCACGAGGTCGGGCGTTCCCCGTCGTCGCGGCCGCTGCGGGGCTCGTCGAGTTCCGGGGAGTCGGCGCCCGGGCGATCGGGGGCCGCATCCCCCGAAGCTTCCCGGCCTCCTTCGAGCCTTCGCGCCGGGAGGTCGAGCAGCTCACCCGAGGGTTCTACGACCGGATCATCCGGGCGTGGTTCCCGGCTCCGGCGCCTCCGGCGGGAGACGCCCCAGCCCCGGCCTTGGAGAAAGCCCCCCGGGGGGAGGACGCCAATGAACATGTATGAGCCTGCCCCCGGGTCTTAGCTAGGGCCCTTTTTTGTTTTAGGACTTTTTGATTCCGATAGCTTCTTAGAAGAAGCCCCGGGCACTTGTACATAAACATTTTGAATGCAATGAAGTTAGAATTTTTTTTTTCTAAGTCTTTGAATTGAATTTACTGTTACCAGGGTTCCCGGGGGGTTGCTCCCGGGCGAAGGTCCGGGAGGGGCTCCCCGGGGGACGCCCAAGCGGCTTTGATTTTGCTAAGCCTTCTCTCTGGGAATCGCGGCGAGGATAGTGTCCGGGAGCCGATCCGGTTGAGGTGGCGTCCGGAGTGGCACTTGGACAACTTCGATAATCATCGTGCCGAATTGTCCCCTCCTCGCCCGGGGCTCCGGATGATCCCTCCCCTCCAGATACTTCCACCGGCGGGATACGAGTTTTGGCCTGAAGATGTGCTCCGGGACGCTCGGCGCCGCGTACGGGCGTTGTACCGGGACTTGACCCGGGAGCTAGCGGAGAGCCTCCGGGAGTATTAGGCGTAGGAGCGTTAGGGCTTAGAGAATCCCCCGGGTTAGAACCCGGATTGTATCGTTTCCGAAGCCCACCGGAGGGGGAAAATGTCCTCCGGGTTTGCTAATCAATAAAGCGCTGTGTTGTTTCCTTTCATTGCCTCTTTATTTTCTTCTTCTTGGATGGTCTGGACGACTCATCTTAACAAGGATGAGCTAAGTTTCCTCGTGGGCGGTGCGGTCGACAACCGGGGGTTCCTTATCCCCCCCCGCCCACAACGGGCCAGAGAATAGCTCCGCCCGCTGTGGGGGTAACAAGGCCCCCGGGATAGGGGTCACCTGTAGGATAGGAAATTTTCTAAGTTAGAAAACTTTAAAACGAGGTTTTCAAGGAGAAGACCTTCCGGGAGACAATCGTCCGGTCGCCGTGAGAACGGGGAGCCGGGAATAAGGCCTCATGTGGAAGAAACATCCAAGAAAACCCGACGAGATTTCCGGAGGCGATCTTCCTAGGAGACATTCGTCCGGTTGCCGTGAGGACGGGGAACAGTGAATAGGGTCTTTGGGGAAGAAAACGCCCGAGAAATCCGTGACTTCTCCGAGAGACAATCGTCAGGTCGCCATGAGAACGGGGAGCCGGGAATAGGGTCTCCGGGAGGCATTCATCCGGTCGCCGTGAAAACGGGGAGCCGGGAATAACGTCGACTCCCGGAGGAGGAAGATAGGTCCCATCAAGCCGCAAGAGGCCGATCTTCCGGTCGCCGTGAAAACGGGGAGCCGGGAATAATGTCGACTCCCGGAGGAGGAAGATAGATCCAATCAAGCCGCAAGGGGCCGATCTTCCTGTTGCCGTGAAAACGGGGAGCCGGGAATAACGTCGACTCCCGGAGGAGGAAGATAGATCCTATCAAGCCGCAAGGGGCCGATCTACCGGTCGCCGTGAAAACGGGGAGCCGGGGATAACGTCGACTCCCAGAGGAGGAAGTGCCCGAAGACGGGGCTTGAGTGTTTGGGCAGGGGACTAGTCTCCCAAAGTGACTCGTTACCACGGCCGCTGTGACCGGGTTGCCGCTTACACCCTCAGTCCACGAGGGCTGATCGTAAGCCGCCCTACGGGAGTGGAGACTCCCGTTGTAGGGACTTGTTGGGACTGGCCCACTTCCTCGTGGGGAGGGCATCCTTGCGGGGAGGGCTTCCTCGCGGGGAGGGCATCCTCGCGGGGAGGGCATCGCCGCTAGGGGCGGCAATGAGAGAGACCTGCAATGAGACAGTTTGAAAAGCAAGACCTATGTATTGCTAATAAAATGAAGTACAGGGCCTCCCCCTGTGATGTCGCGAAAGGGGAGGAAAATACAGTGTCCCTCCTCCCCCTCCGGCGTGGACGCTCCAGGGGAGGGGACAGGCCCGTAAGGCTAAACATAGAACTTGCGAAGTAAACGCAAGTTCCACGTGTGCTTCAGCTCCTGCTCCTGAAGGTTGGAGAGCTTGTAGGCCCCCGAGCCCAGGACCGCGGAGATCCTGTAGGGGCCCTCCCACTTGGGGGAGAGTTTACCCTGGGCCTGGGGGTCCGTCACGCGCTTGAGGACAAGGTCCCCAAGGCGGAAGGCTTTCTCGCGCACGCGCTGATTGTACACGTGCGCCATTTCTTGCTCGTAAATGGCGTGGAGGAGGAGCGCTCGGTCGCGTTCCTCCTCCACGAGGTCGATCTCCAGATGCTGGTTGGCCTCGTTGGCCTGGTACGCCGAGGGCGTAGCTCCCTCCAGGAGCTTAACCCGCAGTGACCGGAAGCCGATCTCCGGGGGGAGGACTGCCTCTGCTCCGTAGACTAGGGAGAAGGGAGTACGCCCCGTCGCCCGGGACGGGGTCGTGCGCATGGAGCAGAGGATGCTAGGGAGCTCCTCCGCCCATGCACCCTGCTTAGAGGCGGTTTGCTCGAGTCTCCGGCGCAACCCCTATAGGATCACGCCGTTGACCCTCTCGACAGTCCCATTGCTCCGGGGATGGGCCACCGAGGCGAAGTGGATGACGAGCCCCAGGCCTTCGTAGAAT
This sequence comes from Pharus latifolius, assembly GCA_019359835.1. Lineage (NCBI taxonomy): Eukaryota > Viridiplantae > Streptophyta > Magnoliopsida > Poales > Poaceae > Pharus > Pharus latifolius. The sequence continues at coordinate 64,201,085 of CM033322.1, forward strand.
TCCCGGAAATAAGCCGAGTCGAATTGGGTCCCGTTGTCCACGGTGATTTCCCGGGGGATACCAAAACGACATATGACGTTTTTCCAGAAAAACCGCTGAACGGTCCGGGACGTGATGTCGGCCAAAGGCTCCGCCTCAACCCACTTTGTAAAATAGTCAACTGCGACTACCGCATACTTGTATCCCCCGGGCGCTGGGGGGAAGGGCCCTAAGAGGTCCATCCCCCAGCGCGCAAAGGGCCAAGTGATGGGGATCGTCCGCAGCGCTATAGGGGGGAGGCTCGAGCCCTTGGCCATCTTCTGGCATGCCTCGCACGCGGAGACGAGGTCTCGCGCGTCGCGCATGACCGTGGGCCAGTAGAAGCCCTGCCGGAGGGGCTTGGCTGCGATGGCACGCGGGGCTAGGTGAGAACCACAGCTCCCCGCGTGGATGTCTTCAAGAAGTTGAAGTCCCTCCGGCCGGGGGAGGCAGCGCAGGAGGGCGGAAGCCCCCCGCTTGTAGAGCCTCCCCTCTAGCAGGAGATACGCCCGGGCTTTAGCCCGGAGGCGTTTAGCCTCGGTCTCCCTAGGAGGGTCCCCCTCCCCCTTGATGAAGGAGATGAGGGGGTCCATCCAAGATGGAGTCCGGGTGATCTCGGCGACCTCCGGGACATGAGGCTCGTTGCCCGTGCCCGGGGAGGCCACCGAGGGCTTCGCGATGATCTCCAGGAAAGCCCCCTTGGGGAGCGATTCCCAGACGCACTATTGTCCCTAATCAAGTCAGAGAGTTCTCGCTGTTGCTGAGCGAAGTCCCTCTCTCGACGGAAATGGTGCGCCTCTTCTCGGGATCGATCAAGACATTCTGCTAAACGCAGAATCTTCGAGGCCATCTCCTCGGTCTTCTTCTCCAGGGCATTCTTTTCTTCCAGAAGGGTCTGTCCGGAAGGAAGAGATGGAGCAGCAGAAGGCTGATCGCTGGAGCCTCCTACCTCCTGCATTTTGCAAAAGTTAGTCATACTAACTAAAATTATCAGCAAAAAGGGAGAAGAATTGTTACCTGTCCTGGTGCATAACCCGTTGATACACCCATCTTGGGAGGAAGATCATCATATGGTGGAAGAGCAACCTTCCCATCAGACGATTGCTTCACCAACCCAATACGGCAATCATCTGATCGAGGGATAGTCACCACTTGCCGACCAGGATGTTGATCACCCAAAAGGATGGGAGAATTGGATGTGATGGGATCTTTCTCTAAAGATAAAGGCCTAACTTGCTGAGAGGCATGAACGGGGAGGGTCAAAGGAACTGAAGGAAGAAAGAAACTCGCTACGTTCTTCACCTTTGTTCCACTGGAAGATCCTTCGTCAACCTTGGGTTTCTTCCTTAAGGGAGACAGGACTTCATTCGTTTGAGACCCTTGTTCGACAACTTCCTCTTCATCACTCTAAATCTCGATGATATCGTGATCTGCCATTGGGAGAAGTATGTGAAAAGGAAGAAGGCAGGATAACAAGAAAAGGACTTAGGCGTGGAGGGAAATTGTGAAGCTTTACAAATCCAAGAACCTGGTATTTATAGCCGCCTGGGTGACGGTTTGCATTCCAGGCGCCTCGGGTTTCGTCAAAGCATTTACAATTTTACCTCGAGATAAAAACAATTCTACGGCGCTATCATTGCCCGTCACGTAATGTCAGAACCCGTCTTGAAAAACCAACCGTTTTCACTTAGTGCGCCACTAAGTGGAGAAGTTAAAGGGCAGGGTTAAAAATCCAATGCATGGTCTTAAAATTCGAAATAAACACGTCACTTCGTTTCTTTCGAATTTGGGGGCTAGCTGACGAGGATTGACACCCGGACCACTTCTATTGGACTTCTGGTTAAAGGCAGGTTCGAGTCAAGAGTGTATCTGGCGATACGAGCTCAAGTTGTTCTGAGGGACGTCACTATGTGATCGCCAGCTTTACGCGGTCAGACCGTAAGCCTTGCGCGGTCAGAAGTTCGTAGGCTATACGCGAACTACACATTCGGGATATTGCGCGGTCAGCCAATATCCCGCGGTCAGAACATCTGCCGATCAGGATACTTGGGATCTATCTATTCGGTTGCCCATACAACAGGATATTCTAAGTATCCCGAAGATTCCTACACGTGGAGAATCGACCGTCAGAAGGTTAACACATACAGTTATCCATGAATAACACATGTTTAACCTGCGTGGAGGTTAAGAGCAGTTCCAAAAAACCGCATCCAACCGTCCGTGCAACCGATTGATGCAGTTTCCTCCACATGGCACCCTTTCAAGCAGTACAAAAGGATGGCATGGAGCATCAATCAAAGAAAAAGGTGATCCAAAACATCAACCGAGAGATCGGAAGATCAAGAAATCCAAAATCATTTAAGTTAGCCAAGTCTACGGCCCACCTCAGATAGCATTTTAGTATGCCTTCTTTGGCTTATCCTTGTACACTTTTACAGGGAAAATCCTCGCCTGTGAGGACTTTTCCCTCCATTTGTAAACCTTTTACCACACTAAGTGAAATCTCAACAGGACGTAGGGCTATTACTCCCACTATCGAGGGCCCGAACCTGTCTAAACTCTCTGTGCTCCTGTTCACCATTGTTCAGCATACCTTCCCGGAGGGTCATCTTGAAAGGTCTCACAATTACAAATTCTGCATAAGTTCGGCTGAGGACCCTGAGTCCGAATCGTCGACAGCTGGCGCCCACCGTGGGGCCTTTCTCAAGGCGTCCTAATTGAAATTCGGAGGTTCGCCGAAACATGGCTGGAGCATATGATTCCGAGAATGATTTCGATCTCGAGGATTATGCCCATATACCAATGCCTTCTCCAAGCGATCCTGTTCCGATGGAAGAGGTCGAAGGCCAGAATCTTCCACAGGTTGAACCATCTCCCCAAGTCATGTTAATCGACTAGGAGGTAATTGGCACAAGGTCAGAACCCGCAGAGGTTCTTAATGTGCTAGGTGATGAATCCGGCCCGTCATACGATCCCGCTGAGGGAAAATATGATGGTGACCCTGAAGTTAGCCCAGGAAGGTTCGACCCTGATAACCTCCACCGTCTCTTTGATTTCGAGGCCGACTCGGAACAAACCGAGATGTTCTCCCCATCGGCGACCTCTCTCCCTAGGCAGTTTGCTGCGTTGTCGGAAGAAACTCCTGATCAACAGGCTGCCAGGGAAGAACAAGATCGCAAACAGAAGGAGGAGCAAGATCTCAAGCAACAGAACAACGAACTACACAGAACTGCCCTAGAGGCTCTTCAAGATGCGCAGGCTCGTTACGATGCTGCCCCGAGTTCTTCTCGACGGTCGCGTGGTCGTAGACGTGACCAGACTCCTTCCTTACCACCGGAGCATTTCCCAGTGGACGAAGAAACAATAACACCTGATGCCTCTAGGAGAAGTACCCATGGTCGACTACGATCTATCGCGGAAGTCATGCGTAATTTTCCTCCTACGGTCACGGATGCGCAGAGACCGGCCTTTTTCAGGATCCTGGCGGAAAGACTGGACGAGGTCGCATCCGAGGCGACCCCAACAGCCTCTTCCCGCTCAGTGACACATTCCCGTGAACGAGATGGTCCTCATTTTGGCTCTGGCCGGCGGAGTTACCCGCCGCCTGTACCGTCCCGACAGGACAAATACCGGCGAATGCAGGACTCTCGTAGTAGGGATCGAGTCCCCGTTCACTCTCGTTTGGGACCACGAGTAACCCCGCCATTACGTGAGTTTGCTCGAAACCCAACCGAAAGTCGCAGGACGGTTCACGGTCCTTACGTTGGTTGCAAAGCTTTCTTGCCTGGCCTACGAGCAGTCGTTTGGCCCGATAAGTTTCGACCAGGGGCCATTGAGAGGTTTGATGGAACTCAGAACCCATCCGAGTTCCTTCAGATCTATATTACTGCCATCCAAGCAGCAGGAGGCGATGACAAGGTCATGGCCAACTACCTGCCAACTGTCCTCGCAGGATCGGCTAGAACCTGGTTGTTCAATCAGCCTGAGGGTCCCATCTACAATTGGGAAATGCTATGCGATGCCATCCTCAGCAATTTCCAAAACTGTTACCAAAAGCCGGGTAAGGAAGACGACCTGCACAGACTGCGGCAAACATCGACCGAAACACTTCAGCAGTTTGTCAAGAGGTTTGTCGGGGTAAGAAATACCATCCCGAACATATCTGATGGCTCCATAATCAGGGCATTTAAGCATGCCGTTCGATACCGGAGATTCACTGAAGACTTGCTTATCCACCCTCCTCGATCAGTGGCCGATCTGTTCGATATGGCTGATCGATACTCCGATGCAGCCGAGGCAGTCGAATGGAACCGAATGGTTGACAAGGGGGACCTACCACCCCAACTAGGCTTCAAGGATGCTAGGAAAGAAGATTCAAGCAAAAAGCCGGAGTCTTCACCGGGTGGGAAGTCAAAAAAGTCGAAGAGGAACCGCTCGGGACAGTACCGTGAGGTCGCAGTCGCGGAGAAACCACCTTCGACCAAAGGTAATAAGTCTTCTTTTAAAAGTAAAACTGCTTCTGGTGGCCGGGATTCCGACCAGCCAGAAAAATCAACTAATCCGCAGGAGGGCAAGAGATGTGTCCACTCCACAACTCCGCAGGCCACGACCTCAAAAACTGCAGGAGTTGGTTGAAACAGCTGGATGATTTCTACCAAGGAGCTGGGCCAATGCCAACCTTACCGCATAAAGAGCAGGCGTGCGGGATTAGAGACGTCGACGGAGACGAAGAAATGGCTTACCAGGTACCTCAAAATCATGTTAATGTCATTTTCGGAGGTTCCTCCTCTTTCGTTTCCAAAAGGCAGTTTAAAACCTTTTGCCGAGAGGTTAACCAAACGGAGACATCCCTTGGCGAACCTCAATATCCCCGTTGGTCGGATATGCCTTTGACGTTCGATCGCGCTGACTGTCCTGTGGGGCTAACTCGACCATTGAGGCTACCTCTGGTTATTACCCCAATCATCAGTAACGCGAGAGTCGAAAGGGTCCTGATTGATGGGGGAAGTTCCCTTGATCTTTTATTGGTCAAGACACTCGACGAGATGCAAATTCCTCGTTCGAAGATCAAGCCCACAATCCATCCGTTTCTGGGGATAATCCCAGGCCCCTCCATGATGCCATTGGGACAAGTGGTCCTCCCGGTCACTCTGGGAGAACCAGATAACTTCCGAACAGAATTGGTTACTTTCGATGTAATCGATTGTGATTCAGCTTATAATGCAATCTTTGGCAGGCCGACCCTTGCTAAGTTCATGATGGCAACGCACTATGCTTATCAGTGCGGGAAATTGCCTGGCCCCAAAGGTGTCATTTCGGTCCGAGGTAGTCGCAACGTGGCGCTCACGTGCGACCGGCTATCTTTGGAGATGGTCGATCAACTTCCCCTCCGGGACGCTCAGGTCGCCACCGTTGCCACCGATGCGATCAGGGCTGTTCCTCGACCAGATGAGAAACTCAAACAAGTTCCTTTGTACCCAGATGACCCACCCAAGACAATTCGGGTTGGGTCAGCCCTGGATGACAAATAGGAACTCGACCTCGTTGCTTTCCTCCGGGCTAACGCAGACGTGTTTGCGTGGAAACCGTCCGACATGCCCGGTGTCCCAAGGGAAGTAATTGAGCACAGGTTAGCAATTCGACTTGGACAACGACCAATAAAGTAAAAGCTCAGGCGTTTTGCCACCGACCGACAGGAAGCCATCCGAGAAGAGTTAGACAAACTCTTACAAGCCGGGTTTATCCGCGAAGTGAATCACCCGGACTGGCTCGCCAATCCGGTCATGGTCCGCAAGTCAAATGGCAAGTGGCGCATGTGCGTCGACTACACTAGCCTCAACAGTGCCTGTCCGAAGGATGACTTTCCCCTTCCCCGCATCGACCAGCTGGTTGACTCCACTGCGGGTTGCGAACTGATGAGTTTTCTGGATGCCTACTCAGGATATCATCAAATTAGCATGGCAGAAGACGATGAAGAGAAAACTGCCTTCATCACCCCGTTCGGCACATACTGCTACGTCAGAATGCCGTTCGGTCTCAAGAACGCAGGTTCCACGTACCAGCGCTTGATGCAAAAGACCTTTCTTTCCCAGATAGGGCGTAATCTCGAAGCATATGTAGACGACTTGGTTGTAAAGAGCACCAAAAGATTGTCTCATTTGGACGATCTTGCTGAAACCTTCTGTAACTTGAATCGCTTTGGAATAAAATTGAACCCGGAGAAATGTTCTTTCGGGGTTTCTTCAGGGAAGCTTCTTGGTTTCCTTGTGTGTTCCAGGGGCATTGAGGTTAATCCTGAGAAAATCAGAGCTATTGAACAAATGAGGTCGCCCTCGACCATGAAGGATGTTCAACGCCTGGCTGGTCGCATGGCGGCTTTAAGTCGCTTTATATCGCGATTAGGTGAAAGGGGACTACCTTTCTTTAAAGCCTTGCGGAAACATCATAACTTCACGTGGTCCGACGAGGCCGAAAAAGCGTTTCAGGAGGTAAAAACATATATGTCCAGTCTGCCAGTATTGGTGTCTCCTGAAAAGGCAGAACCATTACTTCTGTATTTGGCGGCCACCCCACACGCGGTCAGCGCAGTTCTGATCGCGGAAAGGGAAGGAGTACACAGACCCGTCTACTATGTGAGCGAAGTACTTCATGGTCCTAAGGAGTGCTACCCTGAGGTCCAGAAGATACTTTACGCGCTACTGATGGCTTCCCGTAAGCTACGACATTACTTTCAAGCACACAAGATCACAGTACCCTCCTCTTTTCCTTTAGGGGATATTGTCCGAAATCCAGAAAAATCTGGTCGAATCGCCAAATGGGCGGTCGAGTTCGGTGCCTTCGAGATCCATTTCACCCCTCGCACGGCGGTTAAGTCTCAGGTTTTGGCCGACTTTGTGGTCGAATGGACCAACCCTGAGCCATCCGTGCAGTTGGCAAAGGAACTGGAGTGCCCCGATTATTGGACAATGTACTTTGACGGCTCCCGTAGTTTTCAACACTCGGGGGCTGGAATAGTCTTAGTTACGCCCCAGGGCGAACACCTTAAGTATGTCATTCAACTACACTTTGTTGCAACCAACAACGCAGCAGAGTATGATGGTCTTCTTGCAGGGCTCCGGGCAGCAAAATTCCTCGGAGTCCGTCGATTAGTGGTGAGGGGGGACTCACAGCTAGTCGTAAACCAGGTAAACAAGGAGTACAGCACCTCCGATGAGACAATGGCTCATTACCTGGGGGAAGTGAGGAGATTGGAAAAACACTTCAGTCACTTCGAAGTCCAATACATCCCGCGAAAGGACAATATTCTCGCAGACTAATTATCCAAAATTGGATCCTCACGCTCATCCGCTCCGGCAGGAGTGTTCATTGAACACTTGGACCATCCGTCGATCATGACTTCGGTCGAGGATGATCCGGCAATAGCCTTCGTTGCCAACCTCGGTCAGGAACAAGATTGGACTCATCCATTGAGGGTTTATCTTGAACACGGGACCCTACCCGAGGACGAAACCAAAAGCGATCGGTTAATTCGAAAGGCGCGTCTGTACAAACTCATAGATGGGGTTATGTACAGAAAGGGTACTCAAGGAGTATTCATGCGCTGCATATCTCAGGAGGAAGGAAAATCCCTCTTGAAAGAAATACATGACGGTGTATGCGGTGCACACGCTTCATACCGAACACTGGTCGGAAAAGTTTTTCGACAGGGATTCTACTGGCCTTCGGCACTCGATGATGCCAAGCTTATGGTCAAGATGTGTCCACAGTGTCAGTTTCATGCAAGACAGGTTCATCAACCTGCTTATGCATTGCAAACTATTCCTCTCGCATGGCCCTTCGCGATCTGGGGAATGGACATCGTCGGTCCTATGCCACAAGCGGTCAATGGGTACAAGTTTCTGTTCGTAGCCATTGACACGTTCACAAAGTGGATTGAGGCCGAACCAGTACGAAATATTACTGCATCAGCCGCACAAAAGTTCTTTCACAAGAACATTGTGGCACAAATTGGTGTTCCAAACCGTCTCATCACAGACAACGGTTCTCAGTTCGCTAGCGGTCTCTTCCTAGACTACTGCGATCAGATTGGGACCAAGGTGTGCTTTGCTTCTGTGGCACATCCACAAAGCAATGGTGCCGTAGAACGGGCCAATGGGCAAGTATTGCAAGGCATCAAAAAATGTGTTTTTGATCGCCTCAAGACCCGCTCGGGGGCTTGGGCAGACGAGCTCTATACTGTTCTATGGGTACTACGGACTACCTCTAGTCGAGCCACCGGTGAGACACCCTTCCATTTGGTCTATGGGGCCGAGGTTGTGTTGCCTATGGAAGTTAGTATTGGATCTGTTCGCACGAATCAATTCGAACAGGTCAACCAATCCGAACAGCGATCGCAAGATCTCATCCTCCTGGAAGAACGGCGTGATCGCGCCCTGATCAAGTCCGCGGTATACTTGCAGGCTCTATGCAAGTATCACAGTAAAAAGGTGCGACCACGTGATCTCAACGTTGGTGACTTGGTTTTACGAAAAATTCAAGACCAGTCTAACCGCAATAAATTCTCCCCAAAGTGGGAAGGACCATACACTGTCGTCTCAGTGCCGCGGCCAGGATCTGCGCGGTTAGCCATGGAGGATGGTCGGATTTTGTCCAATACTTGGAACATCGATCAACTTCACAAGTTTTACGTGTAAGTACCACACCCCTTTTCCAGTTCAATTAGCATCTTTTCATAAAAAGCATGTCTTGTTTTCATACAATGAGTGTTTTTCTTTAAGCCCAAATTATACAAATTCGACCTGGGGGCTGATCGCCGGCGGTTAGGTTATTACAGCATTTTTCAACCGGATTCGCTGGTCGATCTCATGATCACTTCCAGATAAGTCACTCCTAAATAAGCCGTTTCTCAACGCACACGGGACTATCTGGCTAGTCCTCGGTCATCTGGGTGGCTACCAGTTTGCAATAAGGTTAAAATGTTACTTTAATCTTGACCATCGGCTTGAAGCACATATCCCTGGTCATCATACTTATGTTTTCCCCTCTGCTTAAAATACTAAGGCTTCAGTATTCACAAAACAGAGGCGGGGGCTAGAGGGATATACTTATAGTATGAAACTCATGATGTGAATATGCACTTTTTTTTTTAAAAAAAAAAATAGTTTTACATACATGGCATTGTAATTACAATTGTTTGGTTACAAAAAATAAGGATCATTCGATCCCCAGCTCAGTCAGGAGTCTATCTACTAGGGGCTTGACTTCCTCTATGACTGCATCGAGCAGCTCTTCACTCTCGACCTCAACCGGACCCACCAATGCGTTCAGATCTGCATCTGGGCCATGGTGAAGTCAAACCCGGCTGAGTACGGCTGCTGCGGCTGATCGAACCCTGGTTCTGATCACCTCTTCGCGTCGCCGTGTATCTCCAGGGAGATACTCAAGCAGTGAATCCGCCTGGGCAGTAAGCAGCGATGTCCAGTCACTTATGCTGAGGTTGTCTTGCTTCGATTCTACCACATCGGTCTTCAAAAGATCAGCCACGGCCTTTAGTTTTTCGAAGATCCGGAGGCTCAGTTCTTTGATTGCCCGATCGGTGTGGCGAATCGAGGATTCAAGAATCTCCTTGTCTCGACTGAGCTGCGTAATTCGACCTGCTTGCACTGTACAGAGAGAAGAGATTATTTGCATATTATGGATTCAAGTCTTCCTAATCAGGAATCGGCTTACCAGCATTCTCTGATCGAAGTTTGTTGAGTTCAGTTTCTTGTTTCTTAAACATTGAGACTGAACCGGCCACCTCTTTCTTAAAAAATGTAACCTCTCTGCGGCAAAATCAAGGCAGTCACAACCAAGATGCACCCATGCTAACCAAAGGGTAATGGTACTCACCTGCGCAAGCTGTCGCGTTCTTTTTGAATGGCTTCTGTACTGGCCATCACAACACGCGAATGGCTTATTAGCCAGGATAATCCCTGTGGTGCCAAAGAAGAAGATCAAAGGTGTCCTAAGTACAATTCAGGCACGAAAGCAGAGTTTTATCATACCTTCACAAACTTTTGGAAAACAGCATCATTCAGTTCAGCGGGGATCCTCGCTAGAGCCCCTGACGCGCTCACTACAGGGACAGTTGGTGGGAGTGTGTCGCGCCCCGAGACTGGGACAACGACTACTCCTGTAGAGACCTAGCTCGCTGCAGCTAGTCCCATTCTCACAAACCTTTGACTTCCCAGGATGAGTCAAACACAGGAGTATATTACATTGCAACAGAGTACTCACAAAATATTAAGCAGTGTGGCCTGCTGGCCTTAATATTACATAAAGAGGATTACAATGCCTACAAGGCATTCAGGGTTTAACAAAATATTTAACTACACAGCAGAAGATAGGTGACCCTCCCACAAAAGAAGTTGACGGCAGAACAACACACTTCAGGGTTCTGACGGAACTGATTCTCCTCCTTCTGGATCCACGTAGTATTCCGTGCCATCATCTTGATCAAGGTAGGTTCCATCTATTGAGTTGAATGTTGCAAGGGTGAGCACTTACGTACTCAGCAAGTCATAGGTAAGAGTAGATACATATAGTAGTGATGATATGAACCTAGACTAGTCAAGAATTATGGATATTTGTAAAATAATCTTTTCCTTTCTCATCTCATCTTATGGCAGCACTTTTCATAATATAACATCATCAATCATGTTCACTAGATTATAGCACTACCACGACACGTCGACACACGACAGCCCACGGCAGCACCCCTTATCATGACAACACATGTCATTTGGGTAATCTTGATTTAAACATATTTTATTTAGAAAATAGTACTTGTGTCACACCCCGTGGATTTAATCCACCGCAGCAGACTCCTATAAACCCGGGAGCTCGGAGTATTCGAATACGTTTTTAACTCTGCAGAGAGGTACCAATTTACCCGCAAGATATTCCACTTTCAAACCTTTCCTATCATAACAAAATGATTGGACCCCTGACTCACTTCATACTGTGAGCGGCAAGGTGGAAATAACAAGAACTTTTGTTATGTTTTACTCACAATTCACCCCCGACCCTGTGGCTCTCAGCGAGGCACAGTTGTGGCAGGTTGTATCCAAACCTCCACCCCTTTGCTTATTCCCATTACTGGGTCAGCGTGCTTGATCACCTTCAGTGATATGTGTGGGAGCCGCGCTCCGTGTTTATCGTGCATCACTACACATCTCATGCAGGGGTTTCATGTGCGATCCACATAATTACTTGTTCAGGCCTGTCCCATACCAGGCTTGCGGTTAGCACGTTGTTCATGCCACTAGACGCACAACACAAGGTTCTAGTCCTTATATGCCAATGACCAGACCATCCACAACCCTGCACCTTCAGTGCCTGCATTCCTTTGCAGTCTAGCACCTCCAGTGCTACAGCCATCCACACCATTTTCTGGTCACGGCTAGGGGTTTTATTTCATGAATATAAGTATATAGATACATATAATAGTTCATGGCTCAAAACTTGTTTATTTCACATTTCACAGATAACCAGTCTAGTACTGCCAATTCATAAATCAACCATTCTCAATCTTTCACATGCAATATTGCCTATATTCAAGGTTATATTATAGCAACATTTAAAATATAGGTTCAAGATGACCAAGGATATGACTTGCCTTCCGCGTCGTAAGATACAGCAGTCGATGACGGATCAACAGCAAAATCTTCAAAGTCAGCTTCTGAATCTGCTCGACGACAAACAAACACACAATAATTACTTATAATATTAAAATGTTTTATGACTTATATGCAGAAATGCTCAACAAGAATGATTGAACTAAACTGGAGATAAGTTGAACTGCAAACTGAACTGAGATTCTAGGGTTTCAAGGAATTTGGGCTAAGGGTGGTGATTAGATAATCTTAGGGTTTCAGGTTTGCAATAGGGATAACAATTTTGTGACTGGTTTAATCAAAACAGCGAATGTCAACAGATCGACATTCGGATCAAGGCTTGGACATAGCTTTAAGAAAAGCTAGAGTGCTTATCTCAAGTTATGGTAGTAGAAGAAAATGTAGATCACAACTCTACAAATTCAGTGGACAAAGTGGTTTTCAAAATGCACAACCAGAAGTGGGTAAACAAGGTCAATGCCACTGGTTGACAAGCTCTGGCATAGAGCTGACAATGCCAAAAACTAGGGCTTAGCATAACTTTTGATCTGGAGCTCCAAATGATGCACCACTTTGTCTGGGAGGTAGGCTTGAGTAACAGGAACAATTAAGTTAACAGGATCTAGGGCAGGAAATGGCTGGAAAGCAAGAAATTTGATGATGAACAGAGATGAACTGGCTGCACTAGATCAGTTCTGGACAAGATCTTGGCATGGCTGTAACTTCCAATCTAGGCCAATCTAGGTGTCGGGCTAGAAGACAAAAATGTTCAGGAAGTTAAGGCACACACAGTGGACAAAGTGATTTGAGCTGAAACGGCCGGGAACACTTTTCCGATCATCGGCGCCGGAGAAGAAAACGCTGCTGATTGGGGGTTTCTGCTACAGGCAACAAGAACTTAATTCCTTGCTTGGAGGGCATCTAGGAGGTATAGGGAAGCTTCTGGTAACATCAAATTGACCGGAGGATCACCGGAGAAGCCTGGCGACGATCGCCGGCGACTGGTAGAGCTTGAATTTGGGGATACCTTCGATTCGAGCTCAATCTGGAGATCTTGATGCACAGGCTTGCTGGAAATGACTCGCTGATCAACTTCTTCTACAGCAATGAGAGCTAATTCGAGGTGATTTGGCCTGCATTGCCGGAACAGGGCATTTAGCAATCCCGGCGATCACCGGCGATAGAGGTCACCGGGGAGCAATTAGATGATATCACACAGAGAGAATGAGTAGGGAAACTCACTGGTGTTGTTAATTTGGCAGGAGATGATCTGTAGAGTGCTGGCACCGTGAGCTTCCTCGACGGCTCGCCGGAGAAGAAAACGAAAAGAGCAATTTCTGGAACTTGGCTGGTTTCTGGTGAAGTATGGAGGGAGCTACTGAGCACAGGAGTGCTTAAATAGGCCAGGCGAAGCTTGCAAGGAGGAGACAACGAAGTAATTGGCAGCTAAGATGAGATGGATTGCGTGCTGAGCATCAGCGGCGAAGACACAGCGAAGAACGTGATTGCGACGGCGATAGGACTGCAACTGTCCACATTGTCGTTCATCGGGACTTTGCAAAGATGGAGCAAGCGGTGGCGACAACAACTGGCGCGGCAAGGCAACGTGGCGATGGATTGCTGACAAAATCCGGTGATCGCGCGCGGGAACAAGCGCTGGTCTTTGACGTTGCAGCGGCGCTGCCACGGTGACGGCTGAGGCGAGGACACGTGCGCAACAGCATGCACGATCAAGTTGCAGGCGAAGCTTCACTGGCGGCAAGCAACCACGGTGCAAGAAATCACGGCGAGCCCTGGTCGTGCGCACAGTAAAACGGCCTGGTCGAATGCTGCTGTTGTCCTGGTCGAAAATGGACTGAACTGCAGTTTCAATTCTTTGAGTTTTGGACTGAAATGTAAATCTGGAGATTTAGAAGGTTTAAACTGAAATTGATTTCACTAATCTGGTATATAATATTCAACAGGATATTTGGCAAAGATAAATGATAAGATTTTACACATTTGAATAGTTTTTGATACAAACTGAAAATAGGGTACTTTAGGGTAAAATAAGGTTTAAGTTTTGTCGATTTCGAATTCTGGCATTTAGGGTTCGATTTTGATATCTGCACAGAAGAGAAACTTGTGGCAAATAGCATTTTGAGAAGATTTGCCGAAGAAATTATGAATTTGGAGTTAATCTGGAGATTTTAGCCTTTTTGGATTTTCAGATATCAGATAAGGACTATTTTGCGATAATTCTTGGACTAATTTGTGAAAAGAGTCTAGATGGCAGAATCTGGCTGTCAACTTTTTAGATTAAGGTATTGACATACCCATGATCATATTCCAGGAATAATCTAGTCTGAACTTGGTCAAGATTTTGATTAAATCTGCACTTCTGAAACTTAGGGTATTTGGGTAATATAAGGTATTTCTGTTTTCGAAAACAGAAGAAGTTAATAAATCTGGAATTTAGAGATAAAATTGGATCTGAGTTCTGAAGACTTTTAGATTCAGGATAACTAATAGATCACATCTGAACAATCTGATCTTGATTTGAGGTCACAGGATAAATTTTGGGAGATTTTAGGGCTTGAGATAGAAACTGATCTGGCTAATACTACAGATACATGCATGCATGCTATTGATGAAAAAGGAAATTTTCACCCCTAACTCAGGGTGTTACAGAGTGCCGGCTGGACGCCACCCCCAGTAGTCATCGGTGGCGACTGGGTCCCTACATTTATTCTTTCCCCTGCGGTCTGGACGACTTCCTGGACCACAGGGGTGGAGCGTTCTTCGTTGGAAGCTCCTGCACCAGCTGCGACTTCAACCTCTCCGGAGGGGATTGAAGAGCTGGGCGCCGTCTTTCTTTGCCTGACATGAAGGACAATTTGAGCAGTTTTTATTTAAGATTATTGCCAAATTTAAGGTTCTTACCTTATTTGAAATCCCATTCGCTCTTGGGATTTCTGGGAAGGTTCCCCTTGGGAAGAAGAACCATCATCGGTTCTTGCCTTCCTTATGGCAAATAAGGCAGCACCCCCCTGGAAATGTCATGTTATAAGCATATTCTTAGGGAACAGGTAAAAACACATAGAAAGGTCTTTACCTGGGCCACCGGACTAACTGGTGGGGCTACATCCGAAGGCCTTGGAAACTCCAGAGTTGCTGGGACCGTCACGGCCGGCCTTTGTTCATCTACCTCCTCCTCTGTCCGCGGAGGAGGAGGATTTTCCTCCCTGGAACCCCCAGTGGTCCCAGGGGGAAGCTCTCCTCCCTGTATGTACATTAACTTGTCAAATGTGCAGAAAGAGTCATAGAAGGAACGGTCGAAAAGATTCCTTACCTTGGTCGTCCCTTCGACCAGGGAAGCAGAGATAATTGACCCTGAAACCTCGGGGGCTTCAGGAATTGGAAGGTCACCTGCGACCACAAGATCTTCGGTGGTCGCAGGATCAGCCACGGCCACCTCTTCGGCAGCTGTGGTCCCTACGGGACAGCTTGAGGCGTCACCAGCAGGGGACTCCCCGGTCCTCCTCCTTTTGATGACTAGAGGCACATCATCGTCCTCTTCCTCCTCGCTCCCCTCTCCCTGTACGACGAAGAAGTGATTCCATGTCGCGCCTGAAAAAGTAGCAGGAATGCGATATCTTACCGCAGTCTTTCTTGCGGGACGAGGAATGCTTCGTGAAGACCCCTCCCCAGGGTTCAGCTTGGTCTTCTTGGGGGCAGGACTCTTTGTCCTGGGTCTCTGAGAGACCTTCTTCACATTCTTCGCCGTCGGCTTCCCCAGAGAGCCGACATTTTCGCTTGGGAACGTCGCATCAGCAAACTTCCCTAGGAGCTGGTTCACAGTCCATTACAATGGATTAGCGCTGGACACACACAAGACCTGCAGAACCAAAGCCGGACAAGGAAATTACCTTTCGGCGCTCCTGTCTGAGGTCATCACCGGCATGAATCAAGCTCTGCGGGCGAGGTGATCCCTTAGGGCCCTCTACATCAGCATTGTAGGCCCTAAGGAGGGAATTAGTTCGCCTCTCAATTTCGGCTGAGGACAGAACTGTTCCCAAATTCAAGTCAGAAAACATAAATTTCAGAAATGACAAAGCACAGTGCTAAAAGGTTGAGTACCTTCATTGTAGTCCAGGGTTCCATCCGCCATGGACTTGATTTCCCAAGCAGGATGAGCCCTTTCGCGCAGGGGGCTCACTCGGTTCTTCACGAAGTCTCGGATGACATCCCTCGCTGTCAATCCTTGACCCACCAAGTGAAGAATCACCTCGGCGTGCTTCAGGTGCTCCACGCCCAGCGTCGGAGGAGCATCCAACTCGCTTGACTTCTCTGGCCGCGAGTTCTCAAACCATAAACTACTCTCGGACGGCGGAGAGCAGTAAAACCACCTCTGGTGCCACCCGTGTACCGAATCCCGCAGAGGTGGGGAGGGATACTCCTTCTTGTCCCTCAGCCGGAAGTAGATGCATCCGGCGGCATTGGTGCTCTTCGACCATGCCGAGAAGTAGAACCATCGGAAGAGGTCCACGCTAGGATATACTCCGACGAAGGCCTCGCAAAGATGCTGAAACACCGCCAGAATCAGCATCGCATTTGGGTGGAGGTTGATCAGTTCCCACCCATAATGTTCGAGGATGTCTTTTAGGAACCGACTCTCAGGGAATCGGAACCCGCAGCGCAGATACTCCTCGAAGATTACCAACTCGCCCTCTCGGACGATTGGAGTTTCTTGGTCCTTCTCCGCAGGCCGCCAATTGATCAGCAGCCGCGATGGAAGGATCTCCTCTTTCTCCAACGCCACCAGAGTCTCCTCAGAATGGTGGTTGGATCTGCTCCAAGATGCCATTTTTTGAAGAAGATTGGTCAAAAAAGTCGATGATTTTGTGGAAGATGAAGGCAAGAAGATGAGGGTTTTGTGCGGCGGGAACTCTAAGGGTTTTTCGCGGCTGAATAGCTTCCTCAAGAAGCTACCTACTGCTTTTATAGACTCGAGGAGTCACGCCTCTGTGAGTAACGTTCCACTCAAGCGTCCTCTTAAATATTTTATTCATTTCCCATAATGGATATTCTATGATAAACCCTTTAAAGCGTTTCGGGTATCGCATCTGAAATAAAAAGACTTCTTTATTTCGGAAGCTGAAAGGGCTAAAACTCGAGAAGTTTGCTAAGGCTTTTTGAGGGTTATTTACCTTTCTTTTTACTTGAACATTTTTGTGAAAAATATCATGTAACTCAAATTTTGACGTACGGATATATTCTAACTGGGTTATGGTTTGGTTAAAACCATGTTATTTAACTTCGTTTCTAATCGAAGTAATGGTCTAACCGAACGTTCAACTCTAGTCGCAATTCAGTTCTAACCGCGGCCTTAAGTCTGATCGCGGCATCAGGGCAGGTCACGGTGATCTTTTAAAGCGCGATTCTAATCGCAGAACTGAAATTTCCTGTGTATGAATGGTCGCGGACTAAGCTTTTGGCCATAATTTCACACATAAGGTATGAAGAATGTTCATATGAATAAAAGAAACTTTATTTATTATATTCTTTACATACAAAAGGGATACGGTCGATAAAAGCATCGACCTGTTCCGAAAGAAGTTTACAAAGTTCCCCAAGGGACATGCTGTTGACAGTAGGATTTACACTGGCAACCCCCAGGGAACTAGCAACTACCCTAAGTCTATCTATATCGTCCCTAACAACAGACGCACTATTGTCCCTAATCAAGTCAGAGAGTTCTCGCTGTTGCTGAGCGAAGTCCCTCTCTCGACGGAAATGGTGCGCCTCTTCTTGGGATCGATCAAGACATTCTGCTAAATGCAGAATCTTCGAGGCCATCTCCTCGGTCTTCCTCTCCAGGGCATTCTTTTCTTCCAGAAGGGTTTGTCCGGAAGGAAGAGATGGAGCAGCAGAAGGCTGATCGCTGGAGCCTCCTACCTCCTGCATTTTGCAAAAGTTAGTCATACTAACTAAAATTATCAGCAAAAAGGGAGAAGAATTGTTACCTGTCCTGGTGCATAACCCGTTGATACACCCATCTTGGGAGGAAGATCATCATATGATGGAAGAGCAACCTTCCCATCAGACGATTGCTTCACCAACCCAATACGGCAATCATCTGATCGAGGGATAGTCACCGCTTGCCGACCAGGATGTTGATCACCCAAAAGGATGGGAGAATTGGATGTGATGGGATCTTTCTCTAAAGATAAAGGCCTAACTTGCTGAGAGGCATGAACGGGGAGGGTCAAAGGAACTGAAGGAAGAAAGAAACTCGCTACGTTCTTCACCTTTGTTCCACTGGAAGATCCTTCGTCAACCTTGGGTTTCTTCCTTAAGGGAGATAGGACTTCATTCGTTTGAGACCCTTGTTCGACAACTTCCTCTTCATCACTCTCAATCTCGATGATATCGTGATCTGCCATTGGGAGAAGTATGTGAAAAGGAAGAAAGCAGGATAACAAGAAAAGGACTTAGGCGTGGAGGGAAATTGTGAAGCTTTACAAATCCAAGAACCTGGTATTTATAGCCGCCTGGGTGACGGTTTGCATTCCAGGCGCCTCGGGTTTCGTCAAAGCATTTACAATTTTACCTCGAGATAAAAACAATTCTACGGCGCTATCATTGCCCGTCACGTAATGTCAGAACCCGTCTTGAAAAACCAACCGTTTTCACTTAGTGCGCCACTAAGTGGAGAAGTTAAAGGGCCGGGTTAAAAATCCAATGCATGGTCTTAAAATTCAAAATAAACACGTCACTTCGTTTCTTTCGAATTTGGGGGCTAGCTGACGAGGATTGACACCCGGACCACTTCTATTGGACTTCTGGTTAAAGGCAGGTTCGAGTCAAGAGTGTATCTGGCGATACGAGCTCAAGTTGTTCTGAGGGACGTCACTATGTGATCGCCAGCTTTACGCGGTCAGACCGTAAGCCTTGCGCGGTCAGAAGTTCGTAGGCTATACGCGAACTACACATTCGGGATATTGCGCGGTCAGCCAATATCCCGCGGTCAGAACATCTGCCGATCAGGATACTTGGGATCTATCTATTCGGTTGCCCATACAACAGGATATTCTAAGTATCCCGAAGATTCCTACACGTGGAGAATCGACCGTCAGAAGGTTAACACATACAGTTATCCATGAATAACACATGTTTAACCTGCGTGGAGGTTAAGAGCAGTTCCAAAAAACCGCATCCAACCGTCCGTGCAACCGATTGATGCAGTTTCCTCCACATGGCACCCTTTCAAGCAGTACAAAAGGATGGCATGGAGCATCAATCAAAGAAAAAGGTGATCCAAAACATCAACCGAGAGATCGGAAGATCAAGAAATCCAAAATCATTTAAGTTAGTCAAGTCTACGGCCCACCTCAGATAGCATTTTAGTAAGCCTTCTTTGGCTTATCCTTGTACACTTTTACAGGGAAAATCCTCGCCTGTGAGGACTTTTCCCTCCATTTGTAAACCTTTTACCACACTTAGTGAAATCTCAACAGGACGTAGGGCTATTACTCCCATTATCGAGGGCCCGAACCTGTCTAAACTCTCTGTGCTCCTGTTCACCATTGTTCAGCATACCTTCCCGGAGGGTCATCTTGAAAGGTCTCACAATTACAAATTCTGCATAAGTTCGGCTGAGGACCCTGAGTCCGAATCGTTGACAGCCACTACAAGCTTGTGCTCAATGACCCCCCGGGCGACGCCCCGCATGTCTGACGGCTTCCACGCAAAAACATCGGAGTTTTCGCACAGAAAAGCCGCAAGTTGCGCTGCGTGCTCCTCGGGGAGCTCCGCCTCGATCAGGACGGTTTTGTCTTCGTTGCCCGGGGACAGCAGGACCTTCCGGAGGCCCCCTTCCGGATGCGGCTTGAGGAGGGGCCTCCCGGGCGGTGGCGCAGCAGCATCTATTTCTGGGGGAGGAGCCTCCCCCCGGGCGTCTTTATGAGGTTGACGCTTCCGATCGTGGCCGCAGCGCGCTCGTATAGAGCACGGGCCATGTCTTGGTCTCCCCGGACGTTGATCACACCATGCGGCCCGGGGATCTTCATGCAGAGATAGTTTTGATGGGTGGCAGCCCCCAGCCGGTTGATTGTCGTCCTCCCCATAATCGCGTTGTAGGAGGAGGGGAGGTCTACTACGTCGAAGCGGACCAGCTCGGTCCGGTAGTTCTCCGGAGTGCCGAAGGTCATTGGAAGATCTACCTTGCCCACGGGGTGGATCGCCTTCCCCGGGACAAAACCTTGCAGGGGCCCGGCAGCGGGCTGCAGGAGCTTCTCATCCACCTGCATTTCTTTGAAGGCCTTCAGGAATAAGACATCGGCAGAGCTCCCGCCGTCCACCAGGATCCGGGCCAGATGGCAGTTGTAGATGGTAGCGGAGACAATGAGCGCGTCGTCGTGGGGAAGCGAACCCCCCGCGCGTCTTCTGCCGAGAAGGTGAGGGGGACGTCCGACCACTTCGGTGGCGGGGACGCGTGTAGCACCCCCACAACCTTGACCTCGCGCGCGTACTCCTTACGCTGGCGCTTAGAGTCCCGCCCGGAGGCAGATCCTCCCACGATGACGTTGATGTGCCGCTGCGAAGTTTGAAAGGGGAGAGCTTCTGAAGGCTCCCCCACCTGCGTCTGCTGACCCCCCGTGGGAGAGGGAAGGGCCGGAACAGCTGGCCGAGGGAGCGAGGAGGCTGGAGTCCCCCCCCCCCCTGCCCGCGCTAGTCGAGGAAGTCCGCGAAGTGCTGCAGCAGCTAGCTACAATCTTGGGTAGCGTGGGTATTGGACCAGTGGAGGCTGCACCACGGTCCTTCCCGCCTTCTCCCCGCGGGGCCTTCCCGGCCGTGCGAAGACTGTCCTCCCCCATGGCCCTTCGGTTTGGGGAAGGGGCGGTTGGCCCTCGGGGGGTCGCGCGAGCCGCCTCCGCCCTCGAGGACAAAGGTGTCCCGAGGCCGTGGCTCGCTACGTCCCCCCTGCCTGGAGCGTTTGGGGGGATCCCTGGCCCCCCGGTCGACGGGGGCGGGAGCCCCCTGGGTCTTCTTCCAGATATCGTCTTCCTCCGCCCGAGCGTACTTTTCGAGCACGTTGAAGAGCTCGTCGGCGGAGGAGGGGCAACTCCGGGAGAGCCTTCAGTGGAGCTCCCCCGGGAGGATGCCGCTTTTGCAAGCTTCGATGACCGTAGAGTCGGGGACGTGGGCCACTTTGCTCTTCACCTGAGCAAACCGCTTGAAGAAGCTTCTGATGGTTTCCCCAGTCCTCTGACGGACAGTGTAAAGCTGCGAGGAGTCCAGGGGACGCACATAGTTTCCTTGGAAGTTGGCACAGAACTCCCGCTTGAGCTGCGAGAAAGAGTTGATGGAGCCGGCCTTCAGGTTGTAGAACCATGAGCGGGCAATGCCGGAGAGGTAGAGGGGGAAGACGTTGCACTGTACTGTCTCGTCCCCCCCGGCCGCGGAGATGGCAGTGGAGTAGACCTGCACGAACTCGTAAGGGTCCGCCTCACCGTTATAGTGTTCGATGTGTGGCGGGCGGTAGGGCCGCGGCCACCGGATGCTGCGAAGTCTTCGGCACAGGGGCTGGTTGGCCCCCTGCACTTCCCGGGGAGAGCCCCGGTCGCTGTCTTCTTTCACGGGACCTTCGTTGTCTGAGTCTGGAAGCGGTCCGAGAGGTCCGCCAGAATGGCTGTGGCGACGCTTTTCCTCCGGACCGGGACTGAATTCCCGGACGTCCGGGCTCTCCGCCGGAGAGGTTGGCTCTTCAGCGGGTTTCTTCCCCCGACCGGTGCGAGAGCGAGGCTCCCTGCGCCCGCAGCCGGGGGGAAGTTCTTCCCCGCGCTCTGGTGAACGCATTCGCTCAACCTCCCCCGGGGCGAAACGGGCCTGTCCCGCCGAGGGAGGGAGCTCGTGCGCTGTAGCTTCCAGAGCCGGTTGGGGCGAGCCCCTGCGACGACCCCCGGGACAAGAAAGGGGGAAGGCCCTGTATCATCCGGAACAAGGGAGGGGGCGCCCGCGGCGACGCCTGGAATCGAAGTGGAGGGGGCCCCAGTGGCCACGACCGGAACCGGGAAGGGGGCAGGCCCTGTAACACCCGGAACTGGCGAGGGGGGAGCCCCCGTGGCGGCGTCCGGAACCGGGGAGCCCATGCGGGGGGAAGTCCGCTGCAGCACGGGGGCTGCTCTGTCAACCGCCCCCGGTGCGGTAAACGCGACGCGGGGGGCGGGACTGGCTCCCAGCGCAGGGTAAACCCCCGGCAAGAAGTGGGCTCCCGGCCCCGGGAATAGGCCGGGGACGGGGTACCCCCCTGGTGCCACGAAGGGCCCCGGCATGAAGTAACCTCCCGGTACTGGGACGGGCCCGGGTGCCGGGAAGGGTCCGGACGTATATCCCGCAGGGGGAGGGAACCCCCCGGCAGGATCATACGGGGCGGACAACCCCCCGAGGCCGGAGGGGCCGCCGGGTAACCCATAAACGGGGCCATGTTCCCCGGATATGGGTGCGACGCAAATGTGGGGGCCGGAGGCCGCGCCAACACGCTAAGGAGCTCGTCCATAGAGCGCTGAGCGCGGAGCTGGCCTTCCACGAGAGCTTCGAGCAGGGCGTCCCGGGGAGCCGGGGGAGCAGTCGGGGGGACGCTTGTCGCGGCCGAGGTCCCCGCAGTCACCGGGAACGACCTGGAGGTGGAAGCACCTAAAGTAAGAGGAAAGGAAGGAGGCGGTACCTGGGCCAGGTCGCCTCCGGAAGGGACCGCCGGGACAGCAGTGTCCCGGGCGGACGGCGCCGGGTCTCCGAGACCCGGATCACCGGGAAGGGTGCGAGCCCTTGTTCTTGGGGGAGCCATGGCGTCTTGTCACGAGTCCCCACGGACGGCGCCAACTGTCGTGGTATTGCGAATACCCTGGCAGGTTTTGAGAGTGATCCTAGCGAAGATTACGCGGCGCGGGTTGACCGGATGACTGGTCCTCCCCCGCCGGACAAGCACAAAAAATGACACACGGGTTTATACAGGTTCGGGTCCCGGTGGGGGCCCTAGTCGTGTCGACGCGCTCCCGACCGGAGTCGGCTGGGGAGGCTCTCTCCGGGGGAGAGGCTTCCGGAGCACGTCTGTGAGTTTAGCTATTCCAATCAAAGAACCGATCCTTTACAACAGAGAGGTACAAGGGCTATTTATAGCCCCAAAAAGAAGCGAAAAACCTAAACTACCCCGGAAGCCACCATCGGATTGAAGGGCAGGACCGTCCTTCTCCCGGTCAAACGCCTTAGATGCTTGACAGGTGGTCGCTAGTTCCCGAGGCACTCCTCGCGTGACCTGCACGTGATAAACAGTTCAAGACTTTACCTATAGGAGGGCGACGAGGCCCGGGACAGCGCCGGAGGCTACGTCCCCGTGCAAATGGCGGCGCCCGGGACGGCACCGGAGGCCATGTCCCGGGAGCCAAAAGGCGGCGCCCGGGGAGGCCCCGGAGGCCGCGTCCCCAGGCAAAGGCGGCGCCCGGGGAGGCCCCGGAGGCCACGTCCCCGGGCAAATGGCGGCGCCCGGGAGGGCACCGGAGGACACGTCCCGGGAGCCAAAAGGCGGCGCCCGGGAGGGCACCAGAGGCCACGTCCTGGGAGCCAAAGGCGGCGCCCGGGACGGCCCCGGAGGCCATGTCCTGAAAGCCAAAAGACGGCGCCCGGGGAGGCCCCGGAGGCCACGTCCCCGGGCAAATGGCGGCGCCCGGGACGGCCCTGGAGGCCACGTCCCCCGGTCAAAGGCGGCGCCCGGGACGGCCCCGGAGGCCATGTCCCGGGAGCCAAAAGGCGGCGCCCGAGGAGGCCCCGGAGGCCACATCCCCGGGCAAATGGCGGTACCCGGGACGGCCCCGGAGGCCACGTCCCCGGGTCCGGGCCAAAGGCGGCGCCCGGGACGGCCCCGGAGGCCATGTCCCGGGAGCCAAAAGGCGGCGTCCGGGGAGGGGCCGGGGGCCACATCCCCGGGCCAAAGGCGGCGCCCGGGATGGCCCCGGAGGCCATGTCCCGGGAGCCAAAAGGCGGCGTCCGGGGAGGGGCCGGAGGCTAGGTCCCCGGGTAATCGTGACACATCTTACCTGGACTTAGTTCCGCGGAGATTTCCCCCGACATTGCTTTTGTAGTCCGGCTGTATCCGGCCGCCCGGGAGAAGGCGAAGAACCTCCTCGGGAGGTACTATGCCGACGAGCACGAGCGCATCGTGCACGTCATCAGGGAGGGCCCTCCCCGGAACTTGGTAGCTGAGGCCTTTGAGCTGAGACTACTGGAGAGGACGCCTCTCCCCACCCCCGGCTCTCACAAGCGGGGGAAGGAGGTCGCCGGGGGTTCTGAGCCGAAGCGGGCCAAGGCTCAGAAGGTCCCCGGCCTGGCAACGACGCCGGGTTCTATGCCCGTGAAGGCCCGGGACGCCGCCCCTGGGTTAGGGCGAGTGCGGGCGCCTTCTCAGCGCGAGGTGATGTCGCCCCTCATAGAGAACTCCGGGGGGGCGGTGGAGGCGCGGGAGCTTGCATGCCTTCCTGAGGCCTCCGGAGAGGCTCGGGGAAAAGAGCCGGCCTGTCGCGCCCCGCACAGGGTACCACGACTACTCCCGTGGAGACCTAGCTCGCTGCAGCTGGCCTCATACATACATACCACTGACTTCCCAGGATAAGTCAAGCACAGGAGTTCATTGCAGCAGAGTAACTTACAAAATATCATTGATAAACAGTATGGCTTGCTGGCCTGATACAACAAGAGTAATACAATGCCTTCACGGCACAAATGGTCTAATTAAAACAAAAGACAACTACTCGGCGGAAGCTAGGCGAAACCCCCACAGTCGTAAGAAGTTGACAGCAGAACAGCACACTTCAGGGTTCTGGCAGAACTGGCTCTCTTCCTTCTGGATCCACGAAATCTTCCAAGCCTTCGTCTTGGTATTGTAGCACTCCATCTATTGTTGATAAGTTGCAAGGGTGAGCACTTACGTACTCAGCAAGTCATAGGTAAGAGTAGAGATACGTATAGTAGAGATGACATGATCCTATGCTATTGAGGGAAAGAGGTGAGAGGGTTTTTCCATAAATACTTTTCTTCCAAGCTTTTCAAATCTCATGCTCATGGCAGCATTTCATATACTTAGGGCACAATCCACATGCCTCTTAGATATCATATGATCACTAAATTATGGTACTACCGCGATACGTCAACACATGACAGCCCTCAGCAGCACCCCTTATCATGACAACACATGTCATTTGGGTAATCTTGACTTAACAAATTTTAATTTATAAAAACAATACTTGTGTCACACCCCGTGGATTTAATCCACCGCGGCATACTCCTAAAACTCGGGAGCACGAAGTATTCGAATACATTTTTAACTCTGCAGAGGGGTACCAATTTACCCGCAAGATATATCCACTTTCATGCCCTTCCTATCACAAGGATTGGACCCCTGACTCACTTCATACTGTGAGTGGCAAGGTGGAGATAACAAGAACTTTTGCCATGTTTCACACACAATTCACCCCAGACCCCGTGGTTTTCTTCACGCAAACCACAGTTGTGGCAGGGTTTCACAACCCCCACTAATTGGCGTCTTCCCCTCAGGGTCAGCGTGCATGATCACATCCTGTGATATGTGTTGGAGCGCACCCCGTGTTAATCGTGAGTTTGTCATATAGGGGTTTCATGTGTGATCCACATACTACTTGTTCAGGCCTGTCCCATACCAGGCTTGCGGTCGGCACGTTAATCATGCCACTAGACGCACAACACAAGGTTCTAGGTCCTTATATGCCAGTGACCAGCTCATACCATAATCCATGCACCTTCAGTGCCCGCACAACCAGTGCAGCCAAGCACCTCTAGTGCTACCACCATTCCATACCAAAATACTGGTCACGGCTAGGGGTTTTATTTCATGAATATAGATTTATACACATATATTTATCAATTCATGGCTCATTGCTAAACAGTTTATCTTTCCACAGGCAATCAGCCTGATGCTGCCATTTCATCTCTTTTCTCAATTCATGCAATACTATTTTATAATCAAGGTATATTCTAGCATTTAATAAAATATAGGTTCAAGATGTTCAAGAATATGACTTGCCTTCCGCGTCGTAAGAAACAGCAGTTGATGTCGGGTCTGCGACGAAGTCTTCGAACTCAGACTCTTGCTCTGAACAAGGATCAAACAAGCAAACAGGCATTACAATCAATCCTACTCTTACTATTCCACTATATGCGATAATGCAAGGAGAACACTTAGGCGATACAAGATTTGGAAGCGATTAGGGTTAAACTATGGAAACCAAGGTTAAGATTAGTTGTCAAGGGTTTACAAGGTTCCAAATGTTCCAAAATATCAGAATGATATCAAGGCTGCTGCTGGTTCGCTCAAAAACAGCGAATGTCTTTAGGCCGACATTCGGTTCAGGGCATCGACATAGGGTCGATGGATGATAGAGGGCTCAACTCAAGTTGTGGCAGTAGAATAAAATGTAGATCACAACATCAGGAGTCTAAGGGACAAAGTTATGTTTAGTTTGCATACCCAGAAGGGGTCAAACTGGCCCAATGCCATTGGCTGACATAGGCTGACAAGGGCTGACAATGCCGAAGAATGGCATTGACATGGTTTGGATAGTTCCCAGTGGCCAAAATGAGTTTTGATTCAAGCATATGGTGCACAAGGTAGTGAGGCGACTATTTGATAAAGTATTTTCTGTTTTTCCTGACCAGAGGTGGGTGAACAGGGCTAATGCCACTGACTGGCATAGTTTGACATAGGGTTGACATGGCCAGAAATTAGGGTTTGCCATATCTTTTGATCTAGGGCTCCAAATGATGCAACACTTTGTCTGGTAGTTAGACATTTGTAACAGGAACAAATGTCTCAACAGGATCTAGGGCAGGAGATGGCCGGAAAGTGATGAAAACCGGCAAAGAAGTTGACTGGCCTGGAGCACATGCAACATAAACAGTGCAGTAACTAGGGCATGGCTATATCTCACAATCTAGGCCGAATTGGAAGTCGTAATAGAAGACAAAGTTGCTCAGAATGGTCCAAAACATCTAAATGGCAAAGTGGCTAGGGCTGGATTGGCTGGATTTGGAAGATACTGGCTGGAGAAAAGATGAACTCAAATCTGTTTTGGGCATTTCTGATTTAAAGTGATTGAACTCAATTCCTTGCTTGAGTATGGTCCTCAGGGTAATAGAAATGTATTGGTGAAGTTAGATTAACAGATTGCTCAACAGAGAAGCTAAATCAGCAAGTACAAGTTCATGTTCATGGCTGGAAATTGGGGGTTTTTGATTTACAACGAATTTGTTCAAACCAGTAGCTCAGGGGTCTTAAGTGAGCTATTCTAAGCATATTTCACTACTGGCTCGAAGATCAATTCATTCTGGAATGAAATTAATTGCTCGCCGGAGCTACTGGAGTAAAACTGAAATTGCCGGCGACTGAGGGTATTTAGACTAAATTCCAAGCTCGAGAAGCATGAGGGGGATGAGGGAAGCTCACTGGGGGTGTTGGATCGAAGGAGGAAGCAGTGGTTGAAGCTAGCACCGAAGCTCCCTCTTTGCTGCTCACCGGAGAAGAAGAAGACACAGTGAACTGCTGGTTTTCTGGTGTTTTGGAGTGTAAGGAGTAGAGCTGAGCTCTGGTGGGTTTATATAGGCGTGGCTGGAGGCTCTCAACGGTTGGAAAATGCTCGGGGAGTTGTAGCCGGCAAGGAAAAGACGGGATGCGACTTCACGGCGAAGACAGGCGGCGAAACGACTCGGTTCAGCGGCCGTGAAGGCTTTACAGGTGATGGGAAGGTGAACTGATGGCTGGCCGCGGCGAGTTCTCCACGTGGCTATGCTTTCCTGCTGTAGCTGTTGCTGGTGGCGTGCAAACGGGAGAAACCAGCTGGTCGCGATCCTCGCTGGAGAAGATCCACAGTGGCAAATGGCGAGCACACACGCGGCGGCAGGCGAAGCAACCAGCAGTGGCGCGCTCGAGGTCGAAGGCTCCCGTGCTCGTGCGCTGTTCCAGGTCGTGGTCGATTTGGCTGAGGAGCTGCGGTCGAAAACAGTAGCTGGTCGATTGCACTGCTCTGGTCGAAGTCGAAATCAGCTGATCCGGTCGTGAACTGAGGGGCTGGTCGATCCAGGGGCATAAGTGTAAGAGTTTATGTTGAAAAGTGGACTGATTTGTAATTCTGGTCTTAGAGAGGTTTAATCTGGAATTTGATTTAATGGATGAGTATAATATTTCTATTAATACTCATTTAGCTCAAATCTGGAGAAAATTTGATAAGGTTTGAGGGATTTCACCTATTTTCGAAAATAGGGTAAAATTAGGGTAAAATAGATCTGGATTTTGTCGATCTAAAATTCTGGTGATTGGGGAGAGATTTTGAAGTTTAAACAGAAGGGAAATATGTATCAAATAGTATTTGGGAGGTGTTCCCTAAAGAAATTCTGGAGTTGGAGTTGATTTGTGAATTTTAGCCTTTTCAGGCTTCCAGGTAAACTGCGAAAAGTGTTTAGATGAAACAATCTGGTTCCCAACTTTTTGGAGTAAGTTGAGGGTATACCTAGCAACATATTCCAAAAGATACTTGAGTCTGGATGGGGTTAGATTATGATAACTCAATTATCTGGAAACTGGGGTACTTAGGGTAAATCTGAATTTCCTGTTTTCGAAAACACAAAGAGACTTAGATACTGGGAGTTAGGGTTAGAATTCAATCTGGCTCCTGAAGACTTTTATCTTCAGAATAACTGGTAGGTTAAATCTGGATGATCTGATCTTGATCTGGATCTAGAGAACAGATTTGGAGATTTTTAGGGTTTGGGAGAGATTAGGGTTTAGCTGATCTGGCTACTGCTACAGGGATACATGCATGCAGGATTTTATGCAAAAACTTTTCACCCCCAAAACCAGGGTGTTACACGGCCGATGACGGGGGGGCATCCGACTCGGCGAATTACGCCCCCTCGCCGCCTTCGGTGATCGCTCTCCCGGCAGCCCCGGCGCCACCGGAGCCGGAGAGACCGGAGGTTCGATTCGCGGAGGCTTCCCCTCCGCGCGTTGAATGGCCGGTAGACGAGGGGGGAGCCCCTCGGTCTACGAGGTCCCCACGGCGACGGAGGTCCCGGGGGCCCCGCGGCCCGGAAAGGGGAAAGGGCTCCTCATCCCCCCCGGGGGGGACTGTTGGATCAAGGATGCCGACTAGAGGGGGGGGTGAATAGGAGGCTTTAAAAACTTCAAATAAAAAAAACAAGTTTTTATACCAAGAAGAACCAAATGCAATTTAATATATTTAAAGAGAAAGAATAGAGAACGAACACAGTTATTTTTACCGAGGTATCGGAGACTCGCCCAGTCTCCACTAATCCTCGTTGAAGCACTCAAGTCACTTGAGTTTTGCCTCAATACTCACGAAGAGTATTATCAACTAAGGTTGCTCCTTGTCCACTCCGGAAAGGCGAGCACCAATGCTTTGTACACACTTGCCGAGCCTCTCCGACAATCTCCGAACGGAGAGATCAACGGCCACGCCTCCGAACCGTCTAGGTGAGGGCGCTCACCAAGAGTAAAAGGCAGCGAGGTCTTCTCTAGACCTCCAAACACGCACCGAGAAGCTAAGTGTATGCAAATGCAAAAGAACTGAAACTCTCGGTGGATCGAAAAGCACTCGACTTGATCAAAAGATCAAGATTTGATATAAGAAACTAATGCTCAAGAGTGTGTATAAAATGCTGCTGCTTGTTGTAAGAAACACATGCCCAAAGCCCCTATTTATAGCCTCAAGAAGCAAATGAACCGTTGGAGCTAGGGCTGAAAATCAGCAACCCAAACTGACAGTCAGTTATGCAAACTGACAGTCAGTTTAGTGCACAACGGCCGACAAAATTTACGGATAAAAAATAGCTAGCCGTTTGCATCCAAAACAGGAAAGCTGGAACACGCAACTGACAGTCAGTTACATAAACTGACAGTCAGTTTGTGTACTGGCTCGACCAGAATCAAATAGAAACACAGTAAAAACACTCTCTGGTCGAAACCCCAACTGACAGTCAGTATGGACAAACTGACAGTCAGTTTAGTACAAAAAATTTGAGACCAAAAAAACACCCTCTCTGGACAATTGTCAGTTACACTAAACTGACATTCATACTGACAGTCAGTTATGCAAACTGACAGTCAGCTTGAACAAAAACAGCTATAACTTTAAATCCAGAAATCCAAAAGAGGTGTTTAATAGCTTGTTGGAAAGATAATTTCAAGGGCTACATTTTTGTCAACAGAAGCAAAAGCCAGATCTACCTAGATCTTTCTGAAAAATGCAAATACTCTTCTGCTGTCAAAAACTGAACTGAAAAACAGATTTTTCCAAATAAGACCAAAAGCAAATCCACATAAAAATGATGCAATGCAAAGACCTAGAATTCTCGGTTTGTCTTGGAGATAAAAAGAGGACTTTCGCTACCACTCTTTATAGTACGGTTAAAGCTAGAAAGAATTTTTCCTAACCGATCATCTCCACACGCCAAGATCGGTAAAATATAAAAACTCGTAATACCTGAGGTCTTTCGCATCTTCACGATTTTCGACTTGTCTTTTGCTCTTTGCTACTTGTGCTTTTATTTTACGTCGGGTTCTTCTTGTATTCCGTGCATATCTTCCCAACGCAACTCTGTATCAAATAAACTCAATAGCACAATTAGTCCGGAACACTTTGTTTTCATTAATCATCAAAATTAGGTTTAGGCATGAAGGCCTAGATGCAACAATCTCCCCCTTTTTGATGATTGATGACAACAAGTGTTCAAAAAATAAAATAAATGGAATAGCTCCCCCTGAGTGTATGCATCATATCAAATCATAAACTAATACATGCACATACATACACATCAGGGCATCTCATACATAAGCAAGTCACAGATGTGCAATATCCACAAGTCATATCAGAGCATATGCATGCACATCAAGACATCGATGTATCAGAGCTATAATCACATATTAGAGCTCAAGAACATCATCTCAAGAAATCAATGACATCATATATATATGAGCTAAACACAAGTCATCATATGTATCAGAGCTAAAAGGAAAAGATGACATACACAGATAACCAAAAAAAAACAACATCTCCATATATAAATAATCACAACATCTCCATATATAAATAATCATCATCTGTTCAGTACATCGAAAGACATAAACAGAACAGACTCCAATGTCCAAACTCCAAAATACTAACCAACTATCCAAAATACTTCTCCCCCTTTGGCATCAAGCACAAAAAGGGAGGCAAACAAAACAAATCAGAGCCTAATGCTCATCATCTGAAGAAAATCCTATGATGTCCGTATCTCCGGAGCCAGCTGGAGATGCAGACGGGTCGACGGCTGGAGATGCCGGAGGAGTCGCAGCTGCAACAAGAGCAGGAGCTGCAGACACTGGAGCCGGAGCTGGAGCAACAGGATCTGGATCAGCAGCAACTGAAGCTGAGCTCGGCGAAGACGCAGCCTGGCGGGCCCTCTTGCGAGGGACCGATGAACCGAAAGCAGGCAGGCGCCGCAGAATCTCCTCCTGCTGAGCAATCAAACGGAGCAACATCTGATGATGCTCCGCCTGAGTGCTGAGGATCTGCTGCTGCACCTGGAGGACCTCCTGAAGCTGAGAAGAGGATGACGCAGATCCGGTGCCTGTCCCTGCAGCTGGAGCTGGAGAAGACTCCTGGACAGGGGCCTCGTCCTCTGACTCCCCCGCAGCATCATCATCTGATGCGGGAGAACCAGGGCCAGCAGCTGCAGCAGGGCGAGCACCGAGCCGGCGATCAGCCTGGCCTGGAGGATAGAAGAGAAGAGGATGATGGGGCCTGGGCAGCTCAGAGTCCACGGCCTGGATATGAAGAAGCACCGCCATGATATACGGAGCGTATATCAGCTGACGGCGCGGGGAAAGAAGGACGTGCTGAATCTCACTGATGATGAGATCAGCAACGTCGAAGGGCTCCTCCTGGAAGATAGAAATCAGGACGTGGAGCCCTAGATAAGTGACCCTGGCTCTGTCTCCGCTCATGGGGACCAGTGTGAGACGGAGGATACGCAGAGCCAGGTCAACATCGCGGCGCAGGCCAGCGATGTGACGGAGCTGGAAGGGGCCGGAATAGAGCATGGCCACCTCCCGACGCTCTAGGTCAGGGAGAGTATGGAGCTGGCGGCCAGAAGGAGGGCGCACCAGACCAAGCGCTGACTCCAGCTGATCCTTCGTGACGGTGTGGACCTGGAGGCCCGTCATGAAGGTCATGAAGTCGCGCTGAGGGGAAACGAAGACGGTGGAATAGAACTGACGTATGGGCCCCTCAGCCCAGTGCAAAGAGGAATCTGCGACTAAGTCGTGAATCCCTACAGTGCCGAAGAGATCTACGAGGGTAGCGATGCCTGTGTGAGAGGCGATCGTACCCCACGACAGAGAGCGGTGGGCAAAGATGGGAGCGCGGCTGTAGACGCTGGTAAACAGGTCTAAATGAAGGTTTGTGAAGCAAGTGAGCACCGCGCACCCGTCGCGACCAGTGGGTCGCGGCGACAGGTACGGGTTCACAGAGCGGAGCGTGCGCAGGCGGCTCGCGTGCCAACGTGAATAATCCACGGGCACGCGCTCAGGCGGAGGCGATGGCCGATTCTCGGACGTCTGGCCCGATGAACGCTGGCTGTTTGCCGCATTCTTTCGTCGGGCCCCACGACGAGAGGGACCGGCCTGATCAGACATAGCGGATTTGAAAAACAGAGAAGAAGAAACAGAGGAAGCCGAAAAAACCTGAACAGAGGAGGCCGACGAACAGAACTGGTCGACGACGACGAACCGGCCTCAGGTACACCAAGGGAAGAAGAGAAAACACCGGCGAGCTTCAACACAACGGTGGATGGGGATCACCGAAGGAGCTTAACGCCGACGACCACTCCACGGCACGGCGAGGGGAGAGGCTAAGCGGCGGCGGCCGAGAGGAGGAGGCAAGAAGACCAAGAAACAGAACGGGGTTTTAGGGTTCGAGATCCCGCAACTGACAGTCAGTTTGATAAACTGACAGTCAGTTCCAAACTCAGAAACATGGAACTGACAGACAGTTCACAGAACTGCGTTTTGAAACTGACAGTCAGTGTATGAAACTGACAGTCAGTTGGGGGCTCGAACACAACTAGGAGCTACGACCAAAAATCAAATGCACGTAACTGACTGTCAGTTATGACACTGACTTCGACCAGAGACTAAGACCAGGCTCCTAACTACTGAACTGACTGTCAGTTATAGAAACTGACTGTCAGTTTGGTCAATTTCGACCAGAGGCTGTCTAAGACAAGAGAGGGAATAAAATAATAATATTTTATACAAACAAACATTTTTAGCACATCAACTAGCATTTGATATATCAATAATGTTCAGTTCACCCCTTAAAAAGCAAAATCTTGTTTCATCTAAGGGTTTAGTGAAAATATCTGCTAGTTGCATATCAGTTCTAACATAATTTACATCTATATCTCCTTTTGCCACATGATCTCTAATAAAGTGGTGCCTTATTTCAATATGCTTAGTTCTAGAATGTTGAACAGGATTATTCGCAATTTTAATGGCACTTTCATTATCACACAATAGTGGCACTTTATCAAATATGATCCCATAATCCAAAAATGTCTGCTTCATCCACAATAATTGAGCACAACAACTGCCTGCAGACACGTATTCAGCTTCAGCTGTGGAGAGAGCTACAGAATTTTGCTTCCTAGATGACCATGATACTAATGATCTCCCCAACAGCTGACAGCTACCAGATGTGCTCTTACGATCAATCTTGCACCCAGCATAATCAGAATCCGAATACCCAATTAATTCAAAATTTGCATCTTTAGGGTACCAAAGGCCTAAACTGGGATAACATTTTAAATACCTAAGGATTCTTTTAAGAGCAGTTAAATGGCATTCCTTAGGATCAGACTGAAATATAGCACATAGGCATACACTAAACATGATATCAGGCCTAGATGCAGTAAGATACAAAAGACTACCAATCATAGACCTATAAAGTTTAGAATCGACTGATTTGCCGCTTTTGTCCATGTCCAGATGTCCATTGGTCGCCATGGGGGTTTTGATTGGCTTAGCGTCTTCCATCCCAAAGCGCTTGAGCAGGTCCTTCACGTACTTTGTTTGACTCACGAACATCCCGTTCTTGAGTTGTTTGATTTGTAGACCGAGGAAGAAGCTCAGCTCACCAATCATGGACATCTCGAACTCCCTAGACATCATCTCTCCAAACTCATGACAGAAATGTTCATTAGTAGATCCAAAGATAATATCATCAACATATATCTGACAAATGAACAATTCCTTTTCAATTTTCTTTGTAAAGAGAGTTGTGTCAACCTTCCCAATTTTAAAACCTTTTGATAATAGAAAGTCTCTAAGACGCTCATACCAAGCTCGAGGAGCTTGTTTGAGACCGTAGAGAGCTTTTGACAATTTAAAAACATGGTTTGGAAATTTAGAATCTTCAAAACCGGGAGGTTGTTCAACAAACACAAGTTCAGAAATTTCACCATTTAAGAACGCACTTTTTACATCCATTTGAAAAAGTTTGATATTAAAACATGATGCATAAGCAAGAAGAATGCGAATAGCTTCAAGTCTTGCTACCGGTGCAAAAGTTTCACCAAAGTCTAAACCTTCGACTTGAGTGAAGCCTTGAGCAACAAGACGAGCTTTGTTTCTAATTACAACACCATTTTCATCTTGCTTATTTCTGAAAACCCATTTTGTTCCAATAACATTATGATCTTTTGGTCTTTCTACTAGAGTCCAAACTTCATTTCTAGCAAAGTTATTAAGTTCTTCATGCATGGCATTAACCCAATCAGAATCATTTAAAGCTTCATTAACATGTTTGGGTTCTAGAGAAGACACAAATGAATGATGTTCACAAAATGCAGCAATACGAGATCGAGTTTGAACACCCTTACTGACGTCACCCAATATTTGGTCTAGAGGGTGATCCTTGGTGATGGTTTGGTGTTGCCTTGGTTCTTCATCTTGTACTGCTTCATCTTGACTTTGTTCTAGAGGATCAACATGAGATGATGATGCGTCTTGATCAACATTTTCAACGTTGACATCATCTTCTTGATCTTCCTCTGTTGGCTTGATGTCTCCAATGGTTATGTTCTTCATTGCTTCTTGAAGATCGTCACCTGAAACTTCACGAGATACTTGCTCCTTTTGTGAGCCGTTAGTTTCATCAAATTCGACATCACCCGATTCTTCAATACAACTTGTATTTTTATTAAACACGCGATAAGCTTTACTAGTGGTGGAGTATCCGACTAGAAAGCCTTCATCTACTCTTCTTTGAAATTTACCACAAAAATTTCTTTTCTTGAGAATGTAACATTTGCAACCAAACACTCGAAAATAAGAAATATTTGGCTTGCGCCCAACAAGAAGTTCATAAGGAGTCAAATTTAGAAGAGGATGCAAATAAAGTCGATTTATAGAATAGCAAGCTGTATGCACGGCTTCAGCCCAGAAGCGAGTAGGAGTATCATACTCACTTAGCATAGTCCTTGCCATTTCTATAAGTGTTCGATTTTTCCTTTCAACGACTCCATTTTGCTGTGGAGTGTAGGATGTGGAAAATTCGTGTTTAATTCCAAAAGAGTCACAAAAATCAAATAGAGTTGAATTAACAAACTCTCCACCATGATCACTACGGATTTTCTTGATGGATAATTCGAATTCAGTAGAAACACGTTTTGCAAAACTTTTGAAAACATCGGGGGTTTCAGATTTTTGAGAAATAAAGAAAACCCAAGTATAGCGAGTAAAATCGTCAACAATGACAAAACCATAATTGCTACCCCCGATACTTTGGAACTCGGAAGGTCCAAATAAATCCATATGAAGAAGTTCCAAAGGTTTGCAAGTTGAAAGAATGCGCTTAGTCGGATGTGAAGTAGCTACTTGCTTGCCCGCTTGACAAGCGCTACAAGGTTTGTCCTTTTCAAAATTCACATCCTTTAAGCCAACAACCAAATCACGTTTTAAAAGTTTTCTCAATTGATGCATTCCAACATGTGCAAGTCTTCTATGCCATAGCCAACCTTTTGAGGTTTGAGAGACAAGACATGTTGAAAGAGATGCATCTTTTGAATGAAAATCGACCAAATAAAGATTTCCAAAACGAAAGCCTTTAAAGATCAAAGATTTATCTTTTAAACTTTCAACCAAAACTTCTTTTGGGAAGAACGTGCAACTAAAACCAAAATCGCAAATTTGAGCAACGGAAAGCAAATTGAAATTCAGAGATTCGACCAATAAAACATTTGAAATAGATAGATCATTTGAGATTGCGATTTTACCCAAGCCGACCACATTTCCTTGACGGTTGTCGCCAAAGGTAATCTTTTGGTTCTCGCTTGAGTTGTCTTCTATTGAGGTGAACAACTTCTTGTTACCGGTCATGTGTTCGGAGCATCCGCTATCTAGCACCCAATGCCTCCCACCGGTCTTGTAGTTCACCTGCATAAAAAGAATTAAGTTCTTTTAGGTACCCAAACCTTTTTGGGTCCTTCAATGTTAGCAATCAAAGCTTTGGGCACCCAAATAGATTTCTTCTTTTTGTTTAACATGGGTGCACCAACATACTTTGCTATAGCATAACCTTTTCTCGACTTTTGAAGCATGTAGCAAGTATCAAAGTAATTTGGAGTCATTAAGGGACATTCTTCATGCGAATGACCGGTTTCATGGCATTTATGACAAAATGTGTTGCATGCTTTAACAAATATAGTTTTAGAATTTTGTTTCCTTCCTTTCTTTTGAAAATATCCTAATCCTTCCTTTCTAAAAGAACATTTTTGTTTACTAAGGATTAGATCAAGAGATATTTTTCCTTTATAACAATTTTCTAAGCCTTTTCCAAGTTTTTCAACTTGTGCCTTAAGTACATTATTTTCATTTAAGATGTTGTCATTTGAAACACATGGAGTGTGATGACTACTAGAGGGAGATTCATTCAAGTTACATGAAGTTGAAGCATCTACCTTAGATGAAGCATTTGTAACATCTTTTATAAGCATGCTTTCATAGGAATCTTTAAGCTCGGAGTATTGAGCGCATAGGGAAGAATGTTCTTCCTTAAGCGCCTTATACTTCTTCTTAGTTTTTCCAAAAACTTCATTTAATTCGGTTATCATTTCAACTAAATCATCATAAGATGGATCGTTTGAATGCACCTTTTCATCGCCTTTGGCCATAAGGCAAATGGATGAGCTAGTTGAAGTGTTGATGTTGCCGAGAGCTAGTCCGGCCATCTTCTTGGAGCAACTTCTTTCGTTGTCGGAGTCGGAGTCGGAGCTCTCTCCGCCGGATACCCATTCTCCAAAACAAGCTTCTTTGATTTCTTCATTCTTCTTCTTGAAGAACTTCTTCTTCTTGTTCCACGCCTTGTTCTTGTTTGGACATCTTGATGCTATGTGTCCCTTCTCATGACATCCATAGCAAATGATGTCTTTGAAGTTGTTTTGCTTTTGCCCCTTTGGTCGTGTGTCAATGTTGACACCTTTCTTATGTAACCTGCGAAGAAGTTTTTGAGTATTCTTTACCATAAGTGCGAGGTCTTCATCGGAGGAGCCTTCGCTTGAATCGTTCCTTGCATTAGCTTTGAAGGCCAAAGCTTTCTTCTTCGTCTCCGTGGGTTCGGCCGCTTCCTTCTTTTCCTTCTTGTGCATCTCATGGGTGATGAGGTTCCCATAGAGATCGGTTGGCGTTGTGGTTGATAGGTCGGAGTTTGTGAGAACCGTGACCAAGGTGTCGAAGCTTTCCGGCAAGGCCCTAAGCATCTTTCTCACAAGCTCAAGGTCAGTAAAAACAACACCAAGACCCTTGAGTTCATTCACAATGTTGTTTAACCGAGTAAACATGGAATCCACGGACTCGGTTGATGACATGGTGAATGTCTCATATTTTTGCCTCACCATTAACAATTTTGCCTCTTTAACCTTTGTAGTGCCCTCGTAAATTTCTTCGAGGGTAGTCCAAACCTTATGAGCAATCGTGAGATTGCTCACACGGTTGAACTCGTTTAGGGATAAACCGGCAAAGAGAGCATTTTTTGCACGGGCATTTAAATGCAACTTTCTCCTATCGTCTTCGGATTGACTTGCCGGATCAACCGGAGGAGTAAAGACGAGTTTAACAATATCCCATACGTCAAGCCCCATGGCTTCTAGGAATACCGACATGCGCACTTTCCAATACGGATAATTTGTTCCATCAAAGATGGGCGCACGACCGGTATGTCCAAGAAGAAAATCCCCGCTTGACGACATCCTCTCTCTAGGCGGTAAAGCCTAATGAATCGAGAGACCTTGCTCTGATACCACGTGTTGGATCAAGGATGCCGACTAGAGGGGGGGTGTAACACCCTAGTTTTGGGGGTGAAAAGTTTTGCATGAAAATCCTGCATGCATGTATCCCTGTAGTAGTAGCCAGATCAGCTGAACTCTAATCTCTCCCAAACCCTAAAAATCTCCAAATCTATTCCCTAGATTCAGATCAAGATCTGACCATCCAGATTTAACCTACCAATTACCCTGAAGATAAAAGTCTTCAGGAGCCAGATCAAATTCTGACCCTAACTCCCAGTACCTAAGCCTCTCTCTGTTTTCGAAAACAGGAAATTTCAGATTTACCCTAAGTACCCCAGTTTCCAGATAATTGAGTTATCTTGATTTAACCTTATCCAGACTCAAGTAACCCCTGGAATATGTTCCTAGGTTCATCCTCAACTCACTCCAAAAAGTTGGGAGCCAGATTAATCCATCTAAACACTTTTCGCAGTTTAGTCCAAATTTTACTGCGAATAAGTCCTTTTCTGTTTACCTGGAAGCCTGAAAAGGCTAAAATCCACGAATCAATTCCAACTCCAGAATTTCTTTAGGAAACACCTTCCAAATACTATTTGATACAGATCTCCCTTTTGATCAGACTTCAAAATCTCTCTCCAATCACCAGAATTTCAGATCGACAAAAATCTAGATTTAGTTTACCCAAATTTTACCCTATTTTCGAAAATAGGTGAAATCCCTTAAATCTTATCAAACTTTCTCCAAAATTGAGCTAAATGAGTACTAATAGAAACGTTATACTCAGCCATGAAATCAATCCTCAAATTAACCATCTCTAAGACAGAAATTGCAAATCAGTCCAGATTTCAAATAAGAATCCTTGCAATTTGGTCCCTGGTTCGACCAGAGACACTGTGCACGACCAGCAGCTGTTCACGACCGCGACCACCGCGCTGCCACGCCAGGAGCTTCGTCGCCGGTGAAGCCCCGTGGTCGCCACCCCTGCCACCGCGTTCCTGCCACGTGTGCGCACGTCGTTCACCACCGTGGAGCCACCGCGGCCGCACCAGC
Organism: Pharus latifolius; assembly: GCA_019359835.1. Classification (NCBI taxonomy): domain Eukaryota; kingdom Viridiplantae; phylum Streptophyta; class Magnoliopsida; order Poales; family Poaceae; genus Pharus; species Pharus latifolius. The sequence continues at coordinate 64,240,216 of CM033322.1, forward strand.
ATCTCCAATTTTGCCCGCGCGCGCACGCCATCGCTGCAGCCACTGCAGAAGCTCGGTGCCACGTTGCAAGCATGCCGGAGGAGCCCGTCAGTTTGCCGTTGCATCACCCGGGACAGCGCACGCCAGCCTGCAAAGCCGGCACGGCCGCTGGAGCGCGTCACCTCGCTGCTGTCCCGCCCGGCCAGTCAATTCGCCGTCGATTCACAGCTCCAAGTCTCCAGGCATTTTCCACCGTTGATGCTCGCTTCGCCTATTTAAGCTTGCCCTGGCCTTTGCCTGCACACACACACGCCAGAACTCACCTCAGTCTTCAATCTCGCCACTTTCATACTCGATTCCAAGCCTCTACACTGCTTCCTCCTCGATTCCAGCTACTTCAGTAAGCTCCTCTTACCTCCCTCATCATACTCGAGCATGTAATTGACTTCAAACCTCTCCAGTCGCCGGCAATTTCCTTTTCTCTCCAGCAACTCCGGCGAGCAATTAATCCTTAACCAAGTCAAATTAGATCTCGAGCCTGTAATCAAACATGATCAGTGGACTGATTAGAACACATCTAAGCAACCAGAATCGAAGAATTTGCTAAAATATGAAAATCCCCAACTTTGCACCTTGCATGTGAACTGGGGCTCGCTGTTAAGCTTCTCTGGTGTTTCCCCAGCCAATCTAGCTTCACACCTAGCTTACTTATGCCCCAGAGACCATCCTCAAGCAAGGAATTAAGTTTATTTGCCCTAGAACAGAAATGCCCAAATTTTGTGTCTTCTTCCCTAGCTCCGGTCGCCGGATTTTGTTCCCGGCCGTTTCAACCCCAACCACCTTGTCTAGTAGATGTGCCTCGACCCCAGGAGTATTTTTGCCTTCTAGCTCGACACCTGGATCGGCCCAGATGAAGAGGTATCACCATGCCAAAGTTTGGTCCAGAAACTGTTGAGAACAGCTCGGCCACCGTGTTCTTCGCCGGTTTTCATCACTTTCCGGCCATCTCCTACCCTAGGACCTGTTGAGACATTTGTTCCTGTTACAAATGCCTAACCACCAGACAAAGTGGTGCATCATTTGGAGCCCTGAGTCAAAAGATATGGCTAACCCTAGTTTCTGGCCGTGTCAACCCTATGCCAGGCTATGTCAGCCAGTGGCATTAGCCCTGTTCACCCACCTCTGGTCATGTAAAACAGAAATTACTTTGTCAAATAGCTGCCTCACTACCTTGTGCACCATATGCTTGAATCAAAACCTACTTTGGCCACTGGAAACTGTTCAAACCATGTCAATGCCATTCTAGAGCACTGTCAGCCTGTGTCAGCCAGTGGCATTGAGCCTTTTCACCCACTTCCAGCCATGCACTTTGGAAATAACTTTGTCCCTTAGACTCCTGATGTTGTGATCTACACTTTTCTCTACTGTCACAACTTGAGTTGAGCCCTCTATCACCCATCGACCTTATGTCGATGCCTTGAACCGAATGCCAACCTAAAGACATTCGCTGTTTTTGGGCGAACCAGTCACAACCTTGATATTACCCTGATATTTTGGAACCTTGTAAACCTTGACAACTAATCTTAACCCTGGTTTCCATAGTTAAACTCAAATCGCTTCAAAACCTTGTATCACCAGAGTATTTTCTCCTTGCATCTTTGCATGTAGTGAATTAGTAAGAATAGAATGAATTGTAATGCCTGTTTGCTTGTTTGATCTTGTTCAGAGCAAGAGTCCGGGGTTGAAGATCTTGTCGCTGAACCGTCATCAACTGCTGATACTTACGACGCGGAAGGCAAGTCATACTTTGATCATATTGAACCTATATTTTATGAATTGCTATGCTATTCCATGAATAGATATCTCATTAATATTGCATGTGTTGAGATCAATGATATTATGGCAGTGATAGATTGAATACTTGCGGAATGTGAACTTGATAAGATAGCAAGCCACGAACTAATAAAAGTATAAACATGTACATTTATATTCATGAAATAGAACCCCTAGCCGTGACCAGTATTTTGGTATGGAATGGCGGTAGCACTGGAGGTGCTTGGCTGCACTGAATGTGCAGGCACTGAAGGTGCATGGTTGTGGTATGATCTGGTCACTGGCATATAAGGACTAGAACCTTGTGTTATGCGTCTAGTGGCATGAAAAACGTACCAACCACTTACCTGGTATGGGACAGGCGCAACCTAGTAGCTTTCTTAGTATTATCAGTTCCCTGCATGGCTTGTCGATCCGGTTTCTCGTGTGGAAACTGGTGGGACGCAGTTCGTCCATGAGTGAAGTGAGATCAGAAAAATTATGAGAGGATAAGGTGTAAAGAAGGAAGACGCCCTACGCCAGATTAGGTCGTGCGCGACTGTAATCAAAAGAGGTTATGTGTCCTGCGGGAACATAGACGCAGGCTAGGAAGTAAGGCAGTGGGGAGGACCCACAACGGTACTTGGGATGGTATTGTCCATTTATCGGGCAGGGATACTGTTAATACTAGACTGCAAAAACGTTGTGTGATCTCGGCCTTGTCACATGCGTATAAGTCGCATGGAGTTGGCCCGACTTGGAAGTCGAGTGAAAAAGTGGATTTAAAAAGAGGTACATCTCTGCAGAGTTTAAAAATGTATTCGAATACTTCGTGCTCCCGAGTTTTAGGAGTATGCTGCGGTGGATTAAATCCATGGGGTGTGACACAAGTATTGTTTTATAAACTAAAATTTATTAGCTCAAGATTACCCAAGTGGCATGTGTTGTCACGATAAGGGGCGTTGCCGTGGGCTGTCATGTGTTGACGTGTCACGGTAATACCATAATATATAGAGATCATATGATAATTAAGAGGCATGTGCTTTATGCCCTAAGTTACGAAATACTGTTATGAGTATAAGATTGAAAGGCTTGAATCACAATAATGTGAGATGAGGATGTATCGCCTTGGATATGGGATATATGTATCACCATCAATATGATTTATTTACTGCCATGGGTATGATCGGAATTTGAATAAGAAAAGAGAAAGAAATGTATTTTGGAAAACCTTTCGCTCTCTCTCCCCAATAGCATAGGTTCATGTCATTTATACTATATGTATCTCTACCTTCCCTATGGCTTGCTGAGTACATAAGTACTCACCCTTGCAACAACTCATCCATAGATGGAGCGTTCTACGACCTTGGAGGATACCCTGAAGATGCTGCAGACCCAGGAGAAGATGAGCAGTTCCCTCCGGAGCCCTGATGTGGTGCTGTCTTGCTGTCAACCTCTGTTTCCTGTGGATTGCTTTTGGGCCTAGCTTCCGCCGACTAGATGTGTTATTTTGTTAGACCCTTGTGCCTTGTACGGCACTGTACTTCGTTTTGTACTAAGGCCTGATGGCCATACAATTATGACTATTGTACTATTTTGCTGCTGCAATGTAATCCTGTGATTGACTCATCCTGGGAAGTCAAGTGGTTTATGGGACCAGCTGCACCGAGCTGGGCCCCTCACAGGTGATGTCACAGTTGTGGCAGACGTGACAGGGGGGTGAATAGGAGGCTTTAAAAACTTCAAATAAAAAAAAACAAGTTTTTATACCAAGAAGAACCAAATGCAATTTAATATATTTAAAGAGAAAGAATAGAGAACGAACACAGTTGTTTTTACCGAGGTATCGGAGACTCGCCCAGTCTCCACTAATCCTCGTTGAAGCACTCAAGTCACTTGAGTTTTGCCTCAATACTCACGAAGAGTATTATCAACTAAGGTTGCTCCTTGTCCACTCCGGAAAGGCGAGCACCAATGCCTTGTACACACTTGCCGAGCCTCTCCGACAATCTCCGAACGGAGAGATCAACGGCCACGCCTCCGAACCGTCTAGGTGAGGGCGCTCACCAAGAGTAAAAGGCAGTGAGGTCTTCTCTAGACCTCCAAACACGCACCGAGAAGCTAAGTGTATGCAAATGCAAAAGAACTGAAACTCTCGGTGGATCGAAAAGCACTCGACTTGATCAAAAGATCAAGATTTGATATAAGAAACTAATGCTCAAGAGTGTGTATAAAATGCTGCTGCTTGTTGTAAGAAACACATGCCCAAAGCCCCTATTTATAGCCTCAAGAAGCAAATGAACCGTTGGAGCTAGGGCTGAAAATCAGCAACCCAAACTGACAGTCAGTTATGCAAACTGACAGTCAGTTTAGTGCACAACGGCCGACAAAATTTACGGATAAAAAATAGCTAGCCGTTTGCAGCCAAAACAGGAAAGCTGGAACACACAACTGACAGTCAATTACACAAACTGACAGTCAGTTTGTGTACTGGCTCGACCAGAATCAAATAGAAACACAGTAAAAACACTCTCTGGTCGAAACCCCAACTGACAGTCAGTATGGACAAACTGACAGTCAGTTTAGTACAAAAAATTTGAGACAAAAAAAACACCCTCTCTGAACAATTGTCAGTTACACTAAACTGACATTCAAACTGACAGTCAGTTATGCAAACTGACAGTCAGCTTGAACAAAAACAGCTATAACATTAAATCCAGAAATCCAAAAGAGGTGTTTAATAGCTCGTTGGAAAGATAATTTCAAGGGATACATTTTTGTCAACAGAAGCAAAAGCCAGATCTACCTAGAGCTTTCTGAAAAATGCAAATACTCTTCTGCTGTCAAAAACTGAATTGAAAAACAGATTTTTCCAAATAAGACCAAAAGCAAATCCACATAAAAATGATGCAATGCAAAGACCTAGAATTCTCGGTTTGTCTTGGAGATAAAAAGAGGACTTTCGCTACCCCTCTTTATAGTACGGTTAAAGCTAGAAAGAATTTTTCCTAACCGATCATCTCCACACACCAAGATCGGTAAAATATAAAAACTCGTAATACCTGAGGTCTTTCGCATCTTCACGATTTTCGACTTGTCTTTTGCTCTTTGCTACTTGTGCTTTTATTTTACGTCGGGTTCTTCTTGTATTCCGTGCATATCTTCCCAACGCAACTCTGTATCAAATAAACTCAATAGCACAATTAGTCCGGAACACTTTGTTTTCATTAATCATCAAAATTAGGTTTAGGCATGAAGGCCTAAATGCAACAGGGACCCCCTTGTAGAGCTTGTCGGCCTCTTCCTCGGACACCTCTTCAGTGGCAAGGACTCCGGCCACTGCCAGTCCGGTCCTCATCACCCCCGCGACCTTCATGAGGGGTCCGCCACTGGCGCTGATGGGTCCGGAGTTGTCGGGGGGGAGACCCCCCTGCTATCCGTAAGGGAGGTCTTCCGGTTCGCGTAGGGGCTCCAAACCCAGAAGGTCCAGGACTACGTCTCACAAGGGACGCTCTGCGAACGCTGCGGGGAGCTGCAGTCGCTCCACATCCAGATTCATTCTCGAACTGGTGGTTGGTTTTTTCCAGGATTCCGCCTCTCATGTTTTGACTAACTCTCGCGTTCGTAGGGGGCGCCATCGCCTGGGGCATCGAGGCGCGCTTTGACAAGGCGCTGAAGGAGGCGGAGGGGAAGGCCGCCGCCTTTTTGGAGGAGCGGGATGGCGCGCTCCAGGAGTTGGCCCGAGTCCGGGCCCAGCTCCACGCCTCCGAGAACGCTAACGACCGGCTTCGAAGGGAGGGGAGGGCCAAGGGGGAAGCCCTCCGGGAGCTCGAGGGCTCCAGCGTTCGGGCGGTGATGGACGCGGGCCACTCCGTCCGCTTGGCCCTCGAACGGCTCGGGGTGAGCCTCGGCCTGGGGGGCAGCTCTGAGGTGGCGCCGGCGACGCTCGCGGAGGCTGTGCATTTTCTTAATCACAGGTCTCCGTGATCCTGGAGGCCGCCGATGCCCGGGCACGGGGCCGGGCAATCCCAGTGGTGGCTACCGCGGTGGGGCTTGTGGAGCACCGGGGGGTCGGCGATCGGGCGATCGGGGGCCAGATCCCCCGGAGCTTTCCGGAGTTTTTCGAGCCATCCCGGCGAGAAGTGGAGCAGCTCGCCAGTGGCTTCTACGATCGGATTGTTCGGGTGTGATTCCCGGCCCCGGCGCCGGCGCCTCCGAGGGTGGACGCAGTGGCTCCGGCGGAGGCCTCCCGGGGGGAGGACGCCATTGAACAAGTATGAGCATCCCCTCGGGCCTTTAGATAGGTCCCTTTTTTGTTTTAGGTTTTTGCTCCCGGTAGCTTCTTAGAAGAATCCTCGGACATTTGTACAAAAATATTTTGATGCAATAGAATGAAACTTTTTGCTGAGTCTTTGAATTGAATTTACCAGGCACCTCGGGAGGTCGCTCCCGGGAAAATGCCCCCGAGGTTTGAGCGCGATCTTAGGGATGCTCCGATGCTGTGGTGAGCATCCCCGGAGGTGGGGCCCCCGGGCTCCAGCAGTTGTCACCCGGGGGATGCCCAAGCCGCCTTCATTTTGCTAAGTCTCCTCCCTGGGGGACATGGTAGGGGTGTTTCTCGGGAGCCAATCTGGTTGGGGTTGCTCCTGGAGTGGCACCTAGACAACTTCGACAACCACCGCGCTGAATTATCCCCTCTGCGAGTGGGGTCCCGGAGGGTCCTGCCGCTCTGAATACTTCCACGAGTGGGCTATGAATATTGGCCCGAGGACTTGCTCCAGGAGGCCCAGCGACGTATACGAAGCTTGTATCGAGACCTGGCCCGGGAGCTATCAGAGGGCCTCCGGGATTATTAGGTGTAGGAGCCTTTCGGGTTGTACTCCGGGTTGTAATGTATCGATGCCCACCGGAGGGGGAAGATCTCCTCCGGTTAAATATTTTAATAAAGCTAAGTTTGCTTGTGTACTTCTTTTGTGAATTCTCAAATGATGGTCCGGGAAAGGGGGATCCCCAGGCACAAGTTACCCCCCGCCCTCCACAGCGGGCCGGAGGGTGGCTCCGCGTGCTGTGGAGGTGACAAAGCCCGGGGTAAGAATTCTTCAAAAAATTTTTGAAAGGTTCCAGTGAGGAATTTCCCGGTCGTCGTGAGAACGGGGGGCCGGGTGAAACTTCCGGGGACAATTTTTCGAAAACCCCAGTGAGAAATCCTCCGGTCACCGTGAGAACGGGGAGCCGGAAGTGATTTTTCCGGGAAGTGGTGACCGAGATTTCCGGCAATTTTCCCGGGAGAAAATCTCTGAAATTCCCGGGGATAATTTTTCTGGGAGAAAACCCTCCGGTCGCCGTGAAAACGGGGAGCCCGAGATGAGATCTCCGAGAAAGAATATCCGAGAAAATCTGAAATTCCCGGGGATAATTTTTCTGGGAGAAAACCCTCCGGTCGCTGTGAAAATGGGGAGCCGGGAATGAGATCTCCGAGAAAGAATATCCAAGAATTCCGTCTCGCTACAGAGGAAATCGACTCCTGGAGGAGGATGTGCCCGATGACGGGTCTGAGTGTTTGAGAAGGGGACTAGTCTCTCAAATGGACTCATTACCACGGTCCTTGAGGACCGGGTTGCCGCTTACACCCTCAATCCACGAGGGGTGATCGTAAGCCGCCCTGAAGGAGTGGGCCTCCCGTTGTAGGGACTTATTGGGTCGTGATAGCCCACTTCCTCACGGGGAGGGCATCCTCACTAAGAGGGCATCCTCACGGGGAGGGCATCGCTGTGAGGGACGGTAATGTAAAGACCTGCAGTGAGCTAAAGCTGAGGAAAAACCAGTTGTATTGATAATGAGTTAAGATACAACGCCTTCCCCCACAAGATTGCGATGGGGGAGGGAATGATGAGTACAGTGTCCCCCTCCCCTCCGGCGTAGCCGCTCCAGGGGAGGGGACGAGCTGTAGGCTAGATGTAGAACTTGCGAAGCAAGCGTACGTTCCACGTCTGCTTCAGCTCCTGCTCTTGAAGGTTGGAGAGCTTGTAAACCCTCGAGCCCAGGACTGCTGAGATCTTGTAGGGGCCTTCCCACTTGGGGGAGTGCTTTCCCTGGGCTTGGGGGTCTGCTTTCCCTGGGCTTGGGGGTCGGTCACGCGCTTGAGGACGACGTCCCCGAGGCAGAAAGCTTTCTCGCGGACGTGCTGGTTGTATGTGTGCGCCATTTCGCGCTCATAGATGGCGTGGCAGAGGAGCGCTCGGTCGCGTTCCTCTTCCACGAGGTCGATCTCTAGTCGCTGATTTGCTTCGTTGGCTTGGTATGTTGTGGTCGTAGCTTTGTCTAGGAGCTCGACCCGCAGTGACCAGAAGCCAATCTACGGGGGAAGAACCGCCTCAGCCCCGTATACAAGTGAGAAGGGGGTGCGTCCCGTCGCCCGACTCAGGGTCGTACGCATGGAACAAAGGATGCTAGGGAGCTCCTCTGCCCACACGCCTTGTTTGGAGGCGGCTTGTTCGAGCCGTCAGCGTAACCCCTATAGGATTACGCCGTTGACCCTTTCGACGGCCCTGTTGCTCTGGGGGTGAGCTACCGAGGCAAAGTGGATGGTGAGACCCAAGCCTTCGCAGAATTACCGAAAATATACTGAGTTGAATTGAGTCCCGTTATCGATAGTGATTTCTCGGGGGACCCCGAAACGACATACGATATTCTTCCAAAAAAACCGCTGTACCGCTCGGGACGTGATGCTGGCCAGAGGTTCAGCCTCTACCCACTTTGTAAAGTAGTCGACCGCGACCACTGCATACTTGTAGCCCCCGGGAATTGGGGGGAAGGGACCTAGGAGGTCCATCCCCCAGCGCGCGAAGTGCCAAGTGATGGGGATAGTCTGCAGCGCCACAGAGGGGAGGTTAGAACCCTTGGCCATTTTCTGGCAGGCCTCGCATGTGGAGACAAGGTCTCGCGCGTCATGAATCACCGTGGGCCAATGTAACACCCCGATTTTTCCCAAATCCTGGCGTGTCTTGTCCCTTTCTATTTCAGAATGAGATCCCTGTTGTGCCAGCAGCTTACCCCAAAAAGGTTGGCAATCAAACTCTGGTCATTCATACCTTTTCACAAATCAGCCCTTTTCAGATTTGTCAGAAGCCCAAAAAGACTAAAAGTCTCAGACCACCTCCAAACTTTGATCTGATTCAGTGAATATCTCCCATTCACTATTCTGAACCTTTTTCCCTTCTGGAAGAATTTCCAAATCCTGCCCTAAACCTGAGTTTCGACCCTCGCCGTTTTTGAAACCCTAATTACCCTGTTTTACCCTAAAGTCGTTTTCCCCAACTTTTGTCGAAACCCTTCAGATCTTGCCCGATCTTGTCAAACTTTGGCCGGATAAGTTCTAATAATCTTTTGCAACTTATCTGCGAAATCAGATTTCAGATCGGACCCTTAGATCTCCAGATTTGCAATCAAGCCCAATTCTATTTCAAACTTTCCTTGCAGATCAGTCCTTTTTATTGCAATTAGGCCCCTGGCCGTGTTTCAACAGAAACCGCCGCAAAGCTTCGCCGCGTTCTTCGCCGCCGGTGAACTTCCAGAGCTGCCACCACCTTTGCCACGTACCTGACACCCGTGCGCATTCGTGGCACCGCCGTGGACGCCACCTCGGCCGCGCCAGCACAACCAATTTCTTCCCCGCGCGCGAGCCCGCGAACCAGCAAGCCCAGCTTCGCCCGTTCGACACGTCTCGGCCACGCGTCGATGGAGCTTTCACTTCACCGTTCTCTCGTCGCTTGCGCCAGTGCCATCCACTGCCAAAAGCCTGCACCGCTGCACGCCAGTGCCTCGCCATCATCGCCGGCACAAGTTCCCGCTGTGTCCGGTCGCTTCGCGGTCGATTTCGTCACCGCTGTTCCCTGAATTGTCGACCAGCAGATGGCTTCAGCAGCTATAAATACCTCCACAGTGCATTGCTTCAGTTTCCAGTACCAGAAAACCACCAACTCTCCAGCGCCGCCGCGAACAGCTTCTTCCCCGGCGAGCTGTTTTTGAGGCCACCATCGCCAGAGCTCTCCACAGCCCCAATCTCCAATCCAAGGCCACCAGTAAGCGTCCCTTACCTCCCTCTCTGTGTCATACCAGTTAATTGCACCAGATTGAACCCCATCGCCGGTGATCGCCGTAAACGGCCGTTTGCCCTGTTCCGGCAATGCTGGCCAATCTATCTCGAATTAGCCCTCGAGCCTGTGAAGAGAAATGATCAGTGAGTTATTTCAAGCAAGCCTGTGTACTTAGATTTCCAGATTGAGCTTAAATTGATGGTTTCCCCAAATCCGGATTTGACCAGTCGCCGGCGATCGTCGCCAGGCTTCTCCGGTGATTATCTGACCAAACTAACCGTGCCAACAGCTTCCTTATACCTCCTAGATGCTCTCCAAGCTTGGGTTAGAGTTCTTTCGGCCTGTAGCAGAAACCCACAGCTGGCAGTGCTTCTTCTCCGGCGCCGATGACCGGAAAAGTGTTCCCGGCCGTTTCAGCCCAAATCACCTTGTCATTTAGATGTGCCTTAGCCTCCTGAGCATTATTGTCCACTAGCTCGATCCCTGAATCGACCTGAATCAAAAGTTATTCCAATGCCAAGATCACTGTCCAGAAGCCCAGTTCATGTCCAAGTCACCACAGTTCATCACTGAATTTCATCACCTTCCAGCCACTTTCAGCCCTAGATCCTGTTGACTTAATTGTTCCTGTTATCAATGCCTACCTCCCAGACAAAGTTGTGCATCAATTGGAGCCCTGTATCAAAAGTTATGTCAAGCCCTAGATTTTGGCAATGTCTGCACTATGTCAGTGCATGTCAGCCACTGGCATTAGCCTTGTTTGACCCCTTCTGGTTGAGCAATGGAAATGTCACTTTGTCCCCTAGATTCCTGGAGTTGTGTTCTACATCTTTCCCTTCTGTCACTTCTCCAGAAAACCATCCTAATACCAGTTTAAAGCTATGCCAAAGTCTTGAACTGAATGTCGACCCTTTGACGTTCAATCCTTTTTAGCCGTTTCTTCAACCAGAACCCTTGTGACCTTGCCCTAACCTTTTCCCCTGCATGCATGTCTTATTTACTCAATATTTTCTATGGAAACTATTTTATGTATGCTTATGTAGTGTGTGTATTGTATTGCTTGTGTCCGCCGCAGTGCCCGAAGCTGAAGGAGCGGAAGGAGTCTTTGAAGATTCGTCCGAGTAATTAGACCTAGCAGTGCAAGGCAAGCCTCATTCCTTTGATCATGTCTCACCCAATATTTTCATATGAAGTATATTCACTGTTTCTTACTATGCATGCTTAGTTGAAATACAAGTTATGTTTGAATGACATGAGTAGATATTCCCTAATGAATCATGAAACCCTTTTTGTTATTGAACCTTCTTATGTATGCTTTTGTCACCCTAGGACTCATATACTGAATATCCACATTAAACTTGAAATGGTCAAATGCATGAGAAGTTATAATGAAAACCGTTTTGACAAGAAAACTGATAAAAGGGATCAGTAGTGAGGATTGGATTGTATGGAGAGGGTGCGGTGCGCACCAGGGTATGTGAATGTTCCTCACTATTGGTTCATAAGGACAAGAACCTTGTGCTGTGTCTCTATACGAATTGTAAACGTATCAACCACTTGCCTGGTATGGGACAGGCACAACTCAGTAGCTTTTTGGTATTAGCAGTTCCCTGCATGGTTTGATGATCTGGTTTCTCGCGTGGAAACTGGAAGGCCAAGGTTCGGCCACGAGTGATGTGAGTTCAGAAAAATGATGAGAGGAAAAGGCGTAAAAGAAGGAAGGCGCCCTAGACCTGATTAAGCCGTGAGCGGTTGTAATCTTAAATGGTCGTATGTCTCGCGTGGACATAGACCAAGGCTATGTGTCCTGAGGGAACATAGACCAGAGAGGCTAGGAAGTAAGGCAGTGGGGAAGACCCACAACGGTACTTGAGACTTAATTGTCTATTTACCGGGCGGGGATACTGTTAATACTAAACTGCAAAAGCGTTGTGTGATCTCGGCCTTGTCACATGTGTATAAGTCACATGGAGCTGTACCGACTTGAAAGCCGAGTGAACCAGTGGATTTAAAAAGAGGTACACCTTTGCAAAGTGTAAAAGAAGTATCAGATACTCTGTACTCCCAGGTTCAGGAGTCTTTTCGTAGTGGATGTTACCCATGGGTTATAGCACAAGTAATGATTTGGAATGTTTTCATAATACGGTTGATAAAAGTGATGCCTCATGGGAGACCATCACACATAACGATTTCCAAAGTATAACTTAAGATTTACAAAACCCCGTTGTTGAAAACAAAACCCTCATTTGAGAGATCAAAGAATTGAAATCTATACTATTTATAATTATAAGTCTTAAACCCTTTTCTTGATCACTCCTCATCTATATACCTACATTTTTGTAATGAGACTTGCTGAGCATTGTGTAAAAACATGCTCACCCTTGCCTTTGCAAACAAATTCAGAAGAAGACTTTGAGAATTCCGATTCCCCTGGCCTTGAGCACCAAGAAGAGGAAAGAGTCTTTCCAGACGATTTGAGCTTCTAGGAGGGTCATGAGCCAAGTTGAGTCCGATGTGGAGGAAGCCCTTCCAGAGCCGCTGCAGAAGGAAGTGAAGACCCTTGTGGTTGCTTTTTGTGTTGTTTTTCTGTGTTCGGTACTTCAATACCGATTCTTGATTTTGAAAAACTCTCTACTTTTGTATCAACTTTAATTAGTGCCACCCGTGGCATTATGATATTGTAATAGTGGTCCTCGTGACCTTGTACTTGCTTTATCTACCAGCTTTATTATTGGAAGTGAATCCTGTTGTTGTGAGCTTGTGATGTACCTTTCTGTGCGCAATCTACCTGGGCGGTTGCCAAGGTGACCCTCAAATGGGGGTCTCACAGCCAATAGAAACCCTGGCGAAGGGCCTTGGCCGCGATGGCGCGTGGGGCCAGATGAGACCCGCAACTTCCCGAGTGGATGTCCTCGAGAAGCCGGAGCCCTTCCGGCTATGGAAGGCAGCGGAGCAAGGTGGAGGCCCCCTGCTTGTAAAGCTTTCCCTCCAACAGGAGGTATGCCCGAGCCTTGGCTCGAAGGCACTTGGCCTCGGTCTCGTTGGGAGGGTCTCCCTCCCCCTTGATGAAGGAGATGAGGGGATCCATCCAAGATGGAGCCCGGGAAATTTCGGCGAGTTCCGGGACGCAAGACTCGTCGTCCGCGTCTGGGGAGGCCACCGAAGGCTTCGCGATGATCTCCAAGAAAGCCCCCTTGGTGAGTGGTTCCCGGGCACTGGCTACCTAGGCCAGGGCATCGGCCCGGTCGTTGTCCCTCCGCGGGATGTGCCGGGCCTCTAGGCCGTGGAAGTGCTTCTCCATCTTGCGCATCTCCTGCAAGTAGAGGCTCAAGTTTGCGTCATAGCACAAGTAAGACTTGTCCATTTGGAAAACTACAAGCTGGGGGTCTCCTTTCAGGAGGAGACGTCGAATCCCCAGGGAGCACGTGAGGCGCAGCCCAAGGAGCAAGGCCTCGTATTCGGCGATATTGTTCATGGCGGGGAACTCAAGCCGTGCCACGTACTCCAGGTCCCTCCCCTCGGGGCTCCGGAGGACTATTCCCGCGTCGACCCCGGCAAGACACAGTGTCGACGATTCGGACTCGGAGTCCTCAGCCGAACTTATGCAGAATTTGTAATTGTGAGACCTTTCAAGATGACCCTTCGGGAAGGTATGCTGAACAATAGTGAACAGGAGCACAGAGAGTTTAGACAGGTTCGGGCCCTCGATGGTGGGAGTAAAAGCCCTACGTCCTGTTGAGATTTCACTAAGTGTGGTAAAAGGTTTACAAATGGAGGGAAAAGTCCTCACAGGCGAGGATTTTCCCTATAAAAGTGTACAAGGATAAGCCAAAGAAGGCTTACTAAAATGCTATATGAGGTGGGCCGTAGACTTGGCTAACTTGGATGATTTTGGGTTTCTTGATCTTCCGATCTCTCTCTGTTGATGTTTCGGATGATCCCCCTTTTGTACTGTTTGAAAGGGTGCCATGTAGAGGAAACTGCATCAAACGGTTGCACGGACGGTTGGATGCGGTTTTTTGGACCGGGGCCCCCTAAGGCCCTATTTATAGAGGCTGGCTGTGATCTAGATGCGCGCCACGTGGCCCCCTCGGAGCAATCTGGACCACTGATTCAAACCGTGCGCGGGAAACGAAGGGACAGGCGCGTAAATCGAGACGCCGTTTCGAACCCCGCGTGCATTTATTGCGAGAACGGCGCGGCCATGAAGCGCCCGGCACGGAAACCGAAGCGTCGCCGGGGCTCCGGTGATTTTTCGTCCAGAGATTTTCCCGGTACCGTAACCATTCCCTCCGGGGGCTCAAGCTTCGTCCCCGGAGAGCATGGGGGGCTGCTGTTGGGGGAAATCTCCACGCGGTCAAGTCCAGGTAAGTTCATGATTGCCCGGGGACAGTGGCCGCCGGTGCCTGCCCCGGGCGCCGCCATTTGGCCCCCGGGACTGTGCCCCCCGGGCATGTCCCGGGCGCCGCCATGTGCCCAGGGACAGTGGCCTCCGGTGCCTGCCCCGGGCGCCGCCTTTTAGGCTCCCGGGACCGTGCCCCCCGGGCATGTCCCGGGCGCCGCCATTTGGTCCCCGGGACCGTGCCCCCCGGGCATGTCCCGGGCGCCGCCATTTGGCCACCCGGGACCGTGCCTCCGGTGCCTGCCCCGGGCGCCGCCTTTTAGGCTCCCGGGGACAGTGGCCTCCGGTGCCTGCCCCGGGCGCCGCCTTTTAGGCTCCCGGGACCGTGCCCCCCGGGCATGGCCCGGGCGCCGCCATTTGGCCCCCGGGACCGTGCCTCCGGTGCCTGCCCCGGGCGCCGCCTTTTAGGCTCCCGGGGATAGTGGCCTCCGGTGCCTGCCCCGGGCGCCGCCTTTTAGGCTCCCGGGACCGTGCCCCCCGGGAATGGCCCGGGCGCCGCCATTTGGCCCCCGGGACCGTGCCTCCGGTGCCTGCCCCGGGCGCCGCCTTTTAGGCTCCCGGGGATAGTGGCCTCCGGTGCCTGCCCCGGGCGCCGCCTTTTAGGCTCCCGGGACCGTGCCCCCCGGGCATGTCCCGGGCGCCGCCATTTGGTCCCCGGGACCGTGCCCCCCGGGCATGGTCCGGGCGCCGCCATTTGGCCCTCGGGACCGTGCCTCCAGTGCCTGCCCCGGGCGCCGCCTTTTAGGCTCCCGGGGACAGTGGCCTCCGGTACCTGCCCCGGGCGCCGCCTTTTGGGCTCCCGGGACCCTGCTCTCCGGAAGAGGTCCCGGACGTCACCGCCCTCCTAAAAGGTAAAATCCCTGTTTGTTTATCACGTGCAGGTCACGCGAGGGACGCCTCGGGAATCGGCGACCACCTGTCAAGCATCCAAGGCGTTTGACCGGGAGAAGGACGGTCCTACCCTTCAATCCGACGGTGGCTCCCGGGGTAGTTTAGGTTTTTTGCTTCTTTTTGGGGCTATAAATAGCCCTTGTACCCCTCTGTTGTAAAGGATCACTTCATTATTTTTTGGGATAGCTAATCTCCCAGACGTGCTCCGGAAGCCTCTCCCCCGGAGAGAGCTCCCCCAGCCGACTCCGGTCGGGAGCGCGTCGACAGGACTAGGGCCCCCACTGGGACCCGAACCTGTATAAATCCTCGTGTCTTTTCTTGTGTTTGTCCGGCGGGGGAGGACCGGTCACCCGGTCAACCCGCGTTGTGTAATCTCCGCTAGGATCGTCTTCAAAACCTGCCGGGGTATTCTTAATACCACGACAAGGCTATTGCCGGATCATCCTCGACCGAAGTCATGATCGAAGGATGGTCCAAGTGTTCAATGAACACTCCTGCCGGAGCGGATGAGCGTGAGGATCCAATTTTGGATAATTGGTCTGCGAGAATATTGTCCTTTCGCGGGACGTATTGGACTTCGAAGTGACTGAAGTGTTTTTCCAATCTCCTCACTTCCCCCAGGTAATGAGCCATTGTCTCATCGGAGGTGCTGTACTCCTTGTTTACCTGGTTTACGACTAGCTGTGAGTCCCCCCTCACCACTAATCGACGGACTCCGAGGAATTTTACTGCCCGGAGCCCTGCAAGAAGACCTTCATACTCTGCTGCATTGTTGGTGGCAACAAAGTGTAGTTGAATAACATACTTAAGCTGTTCGCCCTGAGGCGTAACTAAGACCACTCCAGCCCCCGAGTGTTGAAAACTACGGGAGCCGTCAAAGTACATTGTCCAATAATCGGGGTACTCCAGTTCCTTTGCCAACCGCACGGGTGGCTCAGGGTTGGTCCATTCGACCACAAAGTCGGCCAAAACCTGAGACTTAACCGCCGTGCGAGGGGTGAAATGGATCTCGAAGGCACCGAATTCGACCGCCCATTTGGCGATTCGACCAGATTTTTCTGGATTTCGGACAATATCCCCTAAAGGAAAAGAGGAGGGTACTGTGATCTTGTGTGCTTGAAAGTAATGTCGTAGCTTACGGGAAGCCATCAGTAGCGCGTAAAGTATCTTCTGGACCTCAGGGTAGCACTCCTTAGGACCATGAAGTACTTCGCTCACATAGTAGACGGGTCTGTGTACTCCTTCCCTTTCCGCGATCAGAACTGCGCTGACCGCGTGTGGGGTGGCCGCCAAATATAGAAGTAATGGTTCTTCCTTTTCAGGAGACACCAATACCGGCGGACTGGACAGATATGTTTTTACCTCCTGAAACGCTTTTTCGGCCTCGTCGGACCACGTGAAGTTATGATGTTTCCGCAAGGCTTTAAAGAAAGGTAGTCCCCTTTCGCCTAATCGCGATATGAAGTGATTTAAAGCCGCCATGCGACCAGCCAGGCGTTGAACATCCTTCATGGTCGAGGGCGACCTCATTTGTTCAATAGCTCTAATTTTCTCAGGATTAACCTCAATACCCCTGGAACACACAAGAAAACCAAGAAGCTTTCCTGAAGAAACCCCGAAAGAACATTTCTCCGGGTTCAATTTTATTCCAAAGCGATTCAAGTTACAGAAGGTTTCAGCAAGATCGTCCAAATGAGACAATCTTTTGGTGCTCTTTACAACCAAGTCGTCTACATATGCTTCGAGATTACGCCCTATCTGGGAAAGAAAGGTCTTTTGCATCAAGCGCTGGTACGTGGAACCAGCGTTCTTGAGACCGAACGGCATTCTGACGTAGCAGTATGTGCCGAACGGGGTGATGAAGGCAGTTTTCTCTTCATCGTCTTCTGCCATGCTAATTTGATGATATCCTGAATAGGCATCCAAAAAACTCATCAGTTCGCAACCCGCAGTGGAGTCAACCAGCTGGTCGATGCGGGGAAGGGGAAAGTCATCCTTCGGACAGGCACTGTTGAGACTAGTATAGTCGACGCACATGCGCCACTTGCCATTTGACTTGCGGACCATGACCGGATTGGCGAGCCAGTCCGGGTGATTCACTTCGCGTATAAACCCGGCTTGTAAGAGTTTGTCTAACTCTTCTCGGATGGCTTCCTGTCGGTCGGTGGCAAAACGCCTGAGCTTTTGCTTTATTGGTCGTTGTCCAGGTCGAATTGCTAACCTGTGCTCAATTACTTCCCTTGGGACACCGGGCATGTCGGACGGTTTCCACGCAAACACGTCTCGGTTAGCCCAAAGGAAAGCAACGAGATCGAGTTCCTATTTGTCATCCAGGGCTGACCCAACCCGAATTGTCTTGGATGGGTCATCTGGGTACAAGGGAACTTGTTTGAGTTTCTCATCTAGTCGAGGAGCAGCCCTGATCGCATCGGTGGCGACGGTGGCGACCTGAACGTCCCGGAGGGGAAGTTGATCGACCATCTCCAAAGATAGCCGGTCGCACGTGAGCGCCACGTTGCGACTTCCTCGGACCGAAATGACACCTTTGGGGCCAGGCAATTTCCCGCACTGATAAGCATAGTGCGTTGCCATCATGAACTTAGCAAGAGTCGGCCTGCCAAAGATTGCATTATAAGCTGAATCACAATCGATTACATCGAAAGTAACCAATTCTGTTCGGAAGTTATCTGGTTCTCCCAGAGTGACCAGGAGGACCACTTGTCCCAATGGCATCATGGAGGGGCCTGGGATTATCCCCTAAAATGGATGGATTATGGGCTTGATCTTCGAACGAGGAATTTGCATCTCGTCGAGTGTCTTGACCAATAAAAGATCAAGGGAACTTCCCCCGTCAATCAGGACCCTTTCAACTCTCGCGTTACTGATGATTGGGGTAATAACCAGAGGTAGCCTCAATGGTCGAGTTAGCCCCACAGGACAGTCAGTGCGATCGAACGTCAAAGGCATATCCGACCAACGGGGATATTGAGGTTCGCCAAGGGATGTCTCCGTTTGGTTAACCTCTCGGCAAAAGGTTTTAAACTGCCTTTTGGAAACGAAAGAGGAGGAACCTCCGAAAATGACATTAACATGATTTTGAGGTACCTGGTAAGCCATTTCTTCGTCTCCATCGACGTCTCTAACCCCGCACGCCTGCTCTTTAGGCGGTAAGGTTGGCATTGGCCCAGCTCCTTGGTAGAAATCATCCAACTGTTTCAACCAACTCCTGCAGTTTTTGAGGTCGTGGCCTGCGGAGTTGTGGAGTGGACACCACCTCTTGCCCTCCTGCGGATTAGTTGATTTTTCTGGCTGGTCGGAATCCCGGCCGCCAGAAGCAGTTTTACTTTTAAAAGAAGACTTATTACCTTTGGTCGAAGGTGGTTTCTCCGCGACCGCGACCTCACGGTACTGTCCAGAGCGGTTCCTCTTCGACTTTTTTGACTTCCCACCCGGTGAAGACTCCGGCTTTTTGCTTGAATCTTCTTTCTTGGCGTCCTTGAAGCCTGGTTGGGGCGGTAGATCCCCCTTGTCAACCATTCGGTTCCATTCGACTGCCTCGGCTGCATCGGAGTATCGATCAGCCATATCGAACAGATCGGCCACTGATCGAGGAGGGTGGATGAGTAAGTCTTCAGTGAATCTCCGGTATCGAACGGCATGCTTAAATGCCCTGATTACGGAGCCATCAGATATGTTCGGGATGGTATTTCTTACCCCGACAAACCTCTTGACAAACTGCCGAAGCGTTTCGGTCGAAGTTTGCCGCAGTCTATGCAAGTCGTCCTCCTTACCCGGCTTTTGGTAACAGTTTTGGAAATTGCTGAGGATGGCATCGCATAGCATTTCCCAATTATAGATAGAACCCTCAGGCTGATTGAACAACCAGGTTCTAGCCGGTCCTGTGAGGACTGTTGGCAGGTAGTTGGCCATGACCTTGTCATCGCCTCCTGCTGCTTGGATGGCAGTAATATAGATCTGAAGGAACTCAGATGGGTTTTGAGTTCCATCAAACCTCTCAATGGCCCCTGGTCGAAACTTATCGGGCCAAACGACTGCTCGTAGGCCAGGCGAGAAAGCTTTGCAACCAACGTAAGGACCGTGAACCGTCCTGCGACTTTCGGTCGGGTTTCGAGCAAACTCACTTAATGGCGAGGCTACTCGGGGTCCCAAACGAGAGTGAACGGGAATTCGATCCCTACTACGAGAGTCCTGCATTCGCCGATATTTGTCCTGTCGGGACGGTAGAGGTGGCGGGTAACTCCGTCGGCCAGAGCCAAAATGAGGACCATCTCGTTCACGGGGATGTGTCACTGAGCGGGAAGAAGCTGTTGGGGTCGCCTCGGATGCGACCTCGTCCAGTCTTTCCGCCAGGATCCTGAAAAAGGCCGTTCTCTGCGCATCCGTGACCGTAGGAGGAAAATTACGCATGACCTCCGCGATAGATCGCAGTCGACCATGGGTACTTCTCCTAGGGGCACCAGGTGTTACTGTTTCTTCGTCCACTGGGAAATGCTCCGGTGGTAAGGAAGGAGTCTGGTCACGTCTACGACCACGCGACCGTCGAGAAGAACTCAGGGCAACATCGTAACGAGCCTGCGCATCTTGAAGAGCCTCTAGGGCAGTTCTGCGTAGTTCGTTGTTCTGTTGCTCGAGATCTTGCTCCTCCTTCTGTTTGCGATCTTGTTCTTCCCTGGCAGCCTGTTGATCGGGAGTTTCCTCCGACAACGCAGCAAACTGCCTAGGGAGAGAGGTCGTCGATGGGGAGAACATCTCGGTTTGTTCCGAGTCAGACTCGAAATCAAAGAGACGGTGGAGGTTATCAGGGTCGAACCTTCCTGGGCTAACTTCACGGTCACCATCATATTTTCCCTCAGCGGGATCGTATGACGGGCCGGATTCATCACCTAGCACATTAAGAACCTCTGCGGGTTCTGACCTTGTGCCAGTTACCTCCTGGTCGATTAACATGACTTGGGGAGATGATTCAACCTGTGGAAGATTCTGGCCTTCGACCTCTTCCATCGGAACAGGATCGCTTGGAGAAGGCATGGGTGTATGGGCATAATCCTCGAGATCGAAATCGTTCTCGGAATCATATGCTCCAGCCATGTTTCGGCGAACCTCCGAATTTCAATTAGGACGCCTTGAGAAAGGCCCCACGGTGGGCGCCAGCTGTCGACGATTCGGACTCGGAGTCCTCAGCCAAACTTATGCAGAATTTGTAATTGTGAGACCTTTCAAGATGACCCTTCGGGAAGGTATGCTGAACAATAGTGAACAGGAGCACAGAGAGTTTAGACAGGTTCGGGCCCTCGATGGTGGGAGTAAAAGCCCTACATCCTGTTGAGATTTCACTAAGTGTGGTAAAAGGTTTACAAATGGAGGGAAAAGTCCTCACAGGCGAGGATTTTCCCTATAAAAGTGTACAAGGATAAGCCAAAGAAGGCTTACTAAAATGCTATATGAGGTGGGCCGTAGACTTGGCTAACTTGGATGATTTTGGGTTTCTTGATCTTCCGATCTCTCTCTGTTGATGTTTCGGATGATCCCCCTTTTGTACTGTTTGAAAGGGTGCCATGTAGAGGAAACTGCATCAAACGGTTGCACGGACGGTTGGATGCGGTTTTTTGGAACTGCTCTTAACCTCCACGCAGGTTAAACACGTGTTATTCACGGATAACTGTATGTGTTAACCTTCTGACGGTTGATTCTCCACGTGTAGGAATCTTCGGGATACTTAGAATATCCTGTTGTACGGGCAACCGCAATAGATAGATCCCAAGTATCCTGATCGGCAGATGTTCTGACCGCGGGATATTGGCTGACCGCGCAATATCCCGAATGTGTAGTTCGCGTATAGCTTACGAACTTCTGACCGCGCAAGGCTTACGGCCTGACCGCGTAAAGCTTGCGACCTCATGGTGATGCCCCTCAGAATAGCTTGAGTTCGCATCACCAGATACATGTCTGGTTCGAACTTGTCTTGAACCAAAAGTTTATTAGAAATGACCCGGGTGTCAATCCTCGTCACACAGGGAGCCATCAAACATGAGCGTCCAATGGTCGCTGCGTCGAGACGGTGCGGGGAGGTTTTCGTCCCCGGGCCCGGAGGCAGCAGTCCACTTCGCCACAAAGACGGCGAGGACTTGTGACTTAATAGCGGAGCGCCCCGTGAGGGAAAGGGAAAAGGGAGCGAGCTCGGCCCCCCACTTTCCTATCCGGCCGGTTGCTTCCTTGTTCCGAAGCACCTCCCCCAAAGGGAGGGATGACGGGACAATAATCGGGTGTCCCAGGAAGTAATGACGAAGCTTCCGGGACGTGATCAGAAGGGCGTAGCAGATCTTATCCATCTCCGTGTACAGGGTTTTGGTCCCTTGGAGGGCCTCGCTTACGTAGTACACGGGACGATGCTGCCCGTCCTGTTCCTTTACCAATACCGCGCTTACAGCGACCGAGGTCGCGGCGAGGTAAAGGAGCAAGGGCTCTTTCAGAGACGGGTTCACAAGCATTGGGGGGCTCGTGAGATACTTCTTCAGATCATTGAAGGCCTCCTGGGCCTCGGGGGTCCATCGGAACCCTTCGAGGCCTCAGAGGATTTTGAAGAACTGGAGGCCGCGTTCCCCCGACCACGAGACAAAGCGACTCAGCACAGCCAAGCGGCCGGTGAGTCGTTGAACGTCTTTGACTGAGCGCGGCGGGGGCATGTCCTGGAGTGCCCAGATCTTTTCAGGGTTGGCCTCTATGCCCCGCTAGGACACGAGGAAGCCCAGGAGCTTCCCCCTGCGTACGTCGAAGGCGCATTTCTTTGGTTTGAGCTTCAACCCGTATGCGGAAGGTCTCCGCTAAATCGTCGATGTGAGCGGTCGCGCGGGGACTTTTGACGACCGCGTCGTCGACGTAGACTTCGACATTGCGACCGATCTGGTCCTTGAGGACCAACATCATGAGTCGCTGGAAGGTCGCTCCAGCGTTCTTTAGCCCAAAGGGCATGTGGACGTAGCAAAGGGTCCCGAGGGGAGTTATGAAACTCGTCTTTTCCTCGTCCCCTTCTGCCATCCGAACTTGGTGATAGCCCGAATACACGTCTAGGAAGCTCATCAATTCGCACCCCGCAGTCAAGTCGACCAGCTGGTCAATTCGCGGGAGTGGGAAGTTGTCTTTGGGGCAAGCGCGATTGAGGTCGGTGAAGTCCACGCACATTCGCCACTTGCCGTTCGACTTCTTCACGAGGACGGAGTTCGCAAGCCACTCGGGGTGCAAGACCTCCTGAATGAACCCCTCCTCTCAGAGTTTGGAGATCTCGACCTTGATCGCCTCTTGGTGTTCAAGGGAGAGTTTCCTCAACTTCTGCTTGACCGGGGGGTGACCGGGGGTCACCGCGAACTTATGCTTGATGACGTCCCGGGCGATGCCTCGCATGTCGAAAGGCTTCTAGGCAAAAACGCCGTAGTTCTTGCATAGGAAAGCCGCGAGTTGCTCCACGTGCTCGTCGTCGAGATCCGCCCTGATCCTGACGGTCTTGTCCCCGTCGTCTAGGGACAGTGGGACCTTCCGGAGGTCCCCTTCCGGACGCGGCTTGGGGAGGGACCTCTCGGAAGGTATCGAGGCGGCGTCTGGCTCCGGGGGAGAGGGCTCCCCCCCGGGGTCTTGATCATGTTGACGCTCCCGATCATTGCGGCGGTGCGCTCGTATAAAGCGCGGGCCACGTCTTGGTCTCCCCGGGCGGTGATCACACTATGAGACCTCGGGATCTTCACGCAGAGGTAGGTCTAGTGGATTGTGGCCCCCAAGCGATTGATCGTGGTCCTCCCCATGATTGCGTTGTATGAAGAGCGGAGGTCCACCACATCGAACCAGACCATCTCTGTCCGGTAGTTGTCCGAGGTGCCAAAAGTCATGCGGAGATCCACCTTCCCCACGGGGTGGATCGTCTTCCCCGGGACGAAGCCCTGCAAGGGCCCTGCTGCGGGCTGCAGTAGCTTCTCGTCCACCTTCATCTCCCTAAATGCCTTTAGGTGCAGGACGTCGGCGGAGCTTCCGCCATCCACAAGGATGCGGCCCAGGTGGCAGTTGTAGACGGTAGCGGAGACGATTAGCGCATCATCATGGGGGAAGCGAAGCCCACACGCGTGTTTTGCCGTAAAGGTGAGGGGGACGTCCGACCACTTGGGTGGCCGAGACGTATGCAGCACCCCCACTACCTTTACTTCGCGCGCATACTCCTTGTGCTGGCGCTTGGAGTCCCGCCCAGAGGCGGACCCTTCCATGATGACGTTGACACACCTTTGGGAAGTTTGGAAGGGGAGCGTCTCTGACTGATCCCCTTCCCGCACTTGTCCCTGCTATCCCCCCGCGGGGGCAGGAAGGGCCGGTAAGGCCGGCTGAGGGGGCAAGGAGGTAGGAGTTCCCCCCCTGCCCATGCTGGTCGAGGAATGCGGCGAAGTGTTAGAGCAGTTGGTGGCATTCCCGGGTGACATGGGTATAAGACTTGTGGAAGGTACACCACAGGCCTTCCCTGCCTCCTGCTATGGGGCTTTCACGGCAGTGGGACGACTGCCCCCCCCCCCCCACGACCTTTTGGTTTGGGAAAGGGGTGGTTGCTCTTGGAGGCATCGCGCGAGCCACCTCCGCCCTCGAGGACAAAGGAGTCCTGAGGCCGTGGCTCGCTACGATTTCCCCTCTTGGGGCATTTGAGGGTGTCCTTGGCCTCCCGGTCAATGGGGGTGGGGACTCCCTGGTTTTTCTTCCAGAGGTCATCCTCGTCCGCCCGAGCGTACTTCTCGAGTATGGTGAAGAGCTCATCGGCGGAGGAGGGGCAGTTTTGGGAGAGCCTCCGGTGGAGCTCCCAGGGAAGGATCCCGCTCTTACACGCCTCAATGACTGTGGAGTCAGAGACGTGAGCTACTTTGCTCTTGACTTGAGCAAAGCACTTGAAGAAGCTGCGGATGGTCTCCCCCGTCCTCTGTCGGACAGTGTACAGCTGCGAGGAATCCAGGGGACGCACGTAGTTCCCCTGGAAATTTCAGCTGGTCAAAGGACTGGATGGAGCCGGCCTTCAGGTTGTAGAACCACTAGCGGGCGATCCCAGTCAGGTAGAGGGGGAAGATATTGCACTGGACTGTCTCATCCCCCGCAGCCACCGAGATGGCTGTGGAATACACCTGCACAAACTCGTAAGGGTTGGCCTCACCGTTGTAGTGCTCGATGTGCGGTGGACCATAAGGCCGCGGCCATCAAATTCACCGGAGTTTGCGGCACAGTGGCTGGTTAGCCCCTTCCACCTCTCTGGGGGAGTCCCAATCACTGTCCCCTTATTCAGGAGACGCACGTTGGTTGTCAGAGTCAGGGAGGGGCCCAAGAGGTCCGCCGATATGGCGGTAGCGCCGCTTTTCCTCTGGGTTGGTTGAGCTAACCTCCAGGACGTCCGGGCACCCCCCAGGGGCTATTGGTTCTTCGGCGAGTCTCTTGCCCCAGCCAGCGCGAGAGCGGGGCTCCCCGCATCCATGACCTAGGGGAGGCTCCTCCCCAGACTTGGTGGTACGCATTTTCTCGACCTCCTCCCGAGTGAAGCGGGCTTGATCCACTGGGGGAGCCCTCGGGGGCGGCCCTGGGGGAGGAGGGAGCTCATGCGAGTCGACTGCGGGTGCGGTAGGCGCAACCGGGGCGTGGGCAGAATCCATTACCGGGCGGTCCCCGGGAGTACTGTCCGGAACCGGAGAGTGGGGACCCTGCCGGGGAAGGTCTAGCGACGGCGCGGGGGTCGTCCGGCGGGCCACCTCCGGAGCAACGGGCATAACCGGCGGAGAGAGGCCGGCATCCGGTCTCGGGAGGTTTTTTTTAGCCCTTGGCGGTGAGTGAATCATCGGCGTGGGAAAGACCCCGGGAACGGGGTAAGTCCCCAGCATCAGGAACGCCCCCGAGGCCGGGAAGGCTCCAGAGGACAGGCCCGCCGGAGCGTCCGTTGGAACCACAAGCCCCGAGAGCGACCTGACCTCCGAGGATCTGAGGGGCCACCGGATGTCCCATGAATGGGGGCATTGCCCCCATGAACGGGAATTGTGGGTAGATGGGGGCCGGCGGCCGCACCAGAACGCGGAGGAGCTTGTCCATCGAGCGCTGGGCGCGGAGCTGGCCCTCCACAAGAGCTTTGAGTAGTGCGTCCTGGGACGCCGGCGGAGCCACCGGGGGGAAGGCAATCCCCCCGGGAGCATCCGAGGTCGCCGGGTTGGACCCGGAGCCCTGTCTGCCGGAAATTACCAGAAGAGTTAGAGGTGGTACCCGGGTTTGGCCGTGTCCGGGCGGCAGCGCCGGGACGGCCGCCCTTTGGAGGGATGGTGCTGGGTCACTGGGACCGGCATCACCGGGAAGGGTCCGAGCCCTCGTTCTTGTGGGAGCCATGGTGATTCGTCACGATTCCCCATGGACAGCGCCAACTATCGTGGTATCGTGAGTACCCCGGCAGGTTTTGTTGAAGTCCTTAGCGAAGAAAAGATGACGCGAGCTGACCGCGTGACCGATCCTCTCCCGTCGGGCAAACGCAACAAGTGACACGAGGGTTTATACAGGTTCAGGCCTCAGTGGAGGCCCTAGTCCTGTCGGCGTGCTCCCAACTAGAGTTGGCTGGGGGAGCTCTCTCGGGGAGAGATGGCTCCAAAGCACACCTGTTTTGTTGTGTATTAGAGTTAAAATGAATTGTCCTCCTCACTTTAGGGGTTACAAGGGCTTATATAGGCCCAAAAGACGCAAAAAGACTAAACTACCCCACTCGCAATCGTTGGATCTAGGGGCACTAGCGTCCTTCTTCCGGTTAGGAGACTTGGATGCTTGATAGGTGTCCGCCAGTTCCCAAGGCGCTTCTCGCGTGATCCTCACGTGACCCGGAACCGGGGGCCCTTGTTCCCGGGCAAATGGCAGCGCCCGGGACGAGCCACCGGGGGGCCTTGTCCCCGGGCAAAAGGCGGCATCCGGGAGTCTTGCCTCTTACCTGGACTTGATCCCGCGGAGATTTCCCCCAACAGAGTGCTACTGCAAGAAGGTAATCCTGTTGCCTACTTTAGTGAGAAGTTGAATGGGCCATCTCTGAATTACTCCACTTATGATAAGGAATTGTATGCTTTAGTGTGAGTTTTGGAAACTTGGCAACATTATCTTTGGCCTAAGGAATTTGTTATTCACTCTGATCATGAATCTTTGAAACACATTAGAAGTCAAGGCAAACTGAATAAACGACATGCTAAATGGGTTGAATTCATAGAGTCATTTCCATATGTCATTAAACATAAGAAGGGAAAAGAAAATGTTATTGTTGATGCTTTGTCTAGGCGTTATACCATGTTGTCACAACTAGATCACAAGATTTTTGACCTAGAAATGATCAAAGAGTTATATGCCACTGATTTGGATTTTAAAGAAGCTTTTGAAAATTGCTTTATCGTGCTAACAAGCTATGCATTCCAGCTAGCTCCGTTCGCCTTTTATTTTTGCAGGAAGCACATGGAGGTGGTTTGATGGGTCATTTTGGAGTGAAGAAAACTGAAGATGTGCTATCCACTCACTTCTTTTGGCCCAAGATGAGATGCGACGTCGAACGCTACGGGTCACGCTGCACTACTTGCAACAAAGCTAAGTCTCGCTTAAATCCACATGGTCTTTATATGCCTCTTCTTGTTCCTTGCGCTCCTTGGGAGGACATTTCGATGGACTTTGTTTTAGGATTGCCTAGGACCAAGAGGGGGAGGGATAGTATTTTTGTGGTTGTGGATCGTTTTTCTAAAATGGCACATTTCATACCTTGTCATAAGAGTGATGATGCTACACATATTGCTGAATTATTTTTCTGTGAGATTGTACGCATACATGGAGTGCCAAACACTATTGTTTCAGATCATGATGCGAAGTTTTTGAGTCATTTTTGGAGAAGCTTGTGGAATAAATTGGGTACGAAGCTGCTGTTTTCTACTACATGTCATTCCCAAATAGATAGACAAACTGAGGTTGTCAACCACACATTATCCACCATGTTGCGGGCTGTTCTAAAGAAGAATTTGAAGATGTGGGAAGAGTGTTTACCACACATTGAGTTTGCTTATAACAGATCAGTACACTCCACCACCAAGGTAAGTCCTTTTCAGGTAGTGTATGGTTTTAACCCTCGTGCTCCAATTGATCTTTTGCCTTTTCCTACATTTGAGAGAATGAATTTTGATGCTAAAAAGCGCGCTGAATTTGTACTCAAACTACATGAAACAACTAAGAAAAACATAGAGCAAATGAATGAAAAGTATAGGATTGCAGGCAGTCAAGGTAGGAAAGAAGTAAAACTTGAACCGGGTGATTTAGTTTGGTTACACTTGAGAAAAGATAGCTTTCCAGAACTATGAATGTCTAAACTAATGTCTGGAGCTGATGGTCCTTTTAAAATACTTGAGAAGATTAGTGATAATGCATATAAGCTTGAGTTGCCTGTAAATTTTGGGATTAGTTCCAAATTTAACATTTCAGATTTGAAGCCGTACTTGGGAGGGGACGACGAGCTTGAGCCGAGGACGGCTCCACTTCAAGAGGGGGAGGATGATGAGGACATCACTCCTTCGGATACACGCACCAACCATAATCCTCTGCTTGTTACACAAGGTCTAATAACGTGCGGCTGAGCCCGATTGTTGCATTGCCAGGTGAACTCTGTTGGGGGAATCCCCAGGGGCCCCACGAAGTCCTGAGGAATCCCGGTGAGACCCGGAGAGCCACCGGACGCCCGGTAAGATACGGAGGGTGAGATCCGGAGGGTCACCGGAATCCCGGTGAGACCCGGAGAGCCACCGGGCGCCCGGTGAGATCCGGAGGGTCACCGGAATCCCGGTGAGACCCGGAGAGCCACCGGGCCCCCGGTGAGATCCGGAGGGTCACCGGAACCACGGTGAGACCCGGAGCGCCACCGGGCCCCCGGTGAGATCCGGAGGGTCACCGGGCGCCCGGTGAGATCCGGAGGGTCACCGGAATCCCGGTGAGACCCAGAGAGCCACCGGGCCCCCGGTGAGATCCGGAGGGTCACCGGAACCACGGTGAGACCCGGAGCGCCACCGGGCCCCCGGTGAGATCCGGAGCGCCACCGGGCCCCCGGTGAGATCCGGAGCGCCACCGGGCCCCCGGTGAGATCCGGAGGGTCACCGGGCGCCCGGTGAGACTCGGAGGGTCACCGGATCCCCGGTGAGTCCTGAAGAGTCTCCGGATTCCCGAAGGGCAGCTGCTGACTGTGAAGCCTCTGGGAAGCCGGTGAGGCCACGTGTCGAGCATCCAGGCCGTCCCCCTGGTCAAAGGACGTCCCCGCCCTTCGATCCGACGGTTGCAGCGAGGGCTCTTTGGTCTTTTGTATTTCTTAGGGGCTATATATACCCCTCTTGTACCTCTTTTCAAGGATTCGAACTCATTTATATTAACGCAATATCCGGCTCTCTTGGAGACCTCTCCCCGAGAGAACACCTCCCCAGCGGACTCGCGTCCGGAGAGAGCCAACAGGACTAGGGCCCCCTCTGGGACCCGAACCTGTATAAACCCCTGTGTCAGTTTCTGTGTTGCCCGGTGGGAGAAGACCAGTAACTCGGTCTGCTCACGCCGTTGTACTCGTGCCGCGCACGTCCTAACCTGCCGAGGTATCCGTAATACTACGACAGTTGGCGCCGTCCGTGGGGACCTCGCGACGAATCGCCATGGCTCCCGCAACAACCAGAGCTCAAGCCCTCTCATCTCCCGAGGGCGCTGGTCCTAGCAACCCGGCTCCGCCTCCGCGAGATGAGGCCTCCACGGCCCTGCCGCCCCGGGGCGTACGGGGGGACGACTCGCTTCCTCCACTCGCGGCCTCCGGTCGAAGGGTCCCCGTTTCTGACCTGGCGACCGCAACCGAGCTTGCGGGGCCTAGTGCGCCCCAACTCTCCGTTCCAGTCTCCAGAGATTCTATGCTGCGGGCTGTGATCCAGGGCCAGCTTCGCACCCAGCACACCCTGGAGGAGCTGCTGCGCGTCCTGGCGTGACCCCCGGCTCCCGTCTACCCACCTCCATATCCGTTTATGGGGGCACCGCCCCAATTCTTCATGGGGCACCCCGCCTTTACCGGGCGGGGGATGTTCCCCGTTCATGGAGGCACACCCGGGCCATATCCGGTCCCGGGGATGCTTCCCGCGCCGGGGGGTCAACTCGTCCCTGAGCCCTCCCCTGCCTCGGGGAGTCGCCCGGCCCCGGGTCTGGAACCCCCGCGAGCGGCTACCGGCGCGCCATGGACAACCTCGGCGCCCGAGCCCGAGAGCCTTCGTTGGCCGCCGCCCGGAGAGCCCTCCCCTGCCCCGGGGACTCGAACCGCGACTACCCCCGCCGCCGCACCGGGCGCGGACCCGGCGCATGGCCCGGTTCGTGCGCCGGCGGTGTCCACTGGGACGGTGGCAAATGCGCATCAACTCCCTCCCCCTCCGGGGCCGCCCCTGCGGGAGCCCCCAGCGGATCAGACCCGCTTCACAAGGGAGGAGGTCGAGCGAATGCGTACCGCCAAGTCCGGGGAAACCACCTCCCGCCACCGGTCAGGACTCCCCCGAACCCGCGGGTGCGCGGAGACGTGCTCCCAACTCGCTCGGGGGAAGAGACCGTTCAAGGAAGCTGCTACCCTCCCCACGGAATACCTCGATGCCCAAGAGGTCAGCTCAACCAATCCGGAGAAAAAGAGGCGATACCGTCACACCGGCGGACCGCTGCCACCCCTTCTAGACTCCGACAATGAGCATGCGTCCCCTTCGAGAGAAGACGGCGACCATGGATCCCCCAAGGAAGTTGAGGGGACCAACCAACCGCTGTGCAGTCGCCTCCGCTGCATCCACTGGCCGCGGCCTTACCGCCCACCGCACATCGAGCATTACAACGGTGAGGCCGATCCTTACGAGTTTGTGCAGGTGTACTCAACGGCCAACTCGGCGGCCGGGGGGGACAAGACAGTGCAATGCAATGTCTTCCCCCTCTACCTCACGGGCATCGCACGCTCATGGTTCTACAACCTGAAAGCTGGGTCCATCAAGTCCTTCGTGCAGCTGAAGCACGGATTTTGCGCGAACTTCCAGGGCAACTATGTGCGGCCCTTAGACTCGTCCCAGCTCTACACTGTCCAGCAAAGGATGGGGGAGACTATCCGCAGCTTCTTTAAGCGCTTCGCTCAGGTGAAGAGCAAAGTGGCCCATGTCCCTGACTCCACGGTCATCGAAGCTTACAAGAGCGGGATACTCCCCGGGGAGCTCCACCGGAGGCTCTCTCGGAGCTGCCCCACCTCCGCCGATGAACTCTTCACCGTACTAGAGAAGTACGCTCGAGCGGAGGAGGATGATCTTTGGAAGAACCAGGGGGCTCCTGCCCCCGCCGATCGGGAGGCCAGAGATCCCCCCAGCAAACGTCCCCGCAGAAACGATCGCCGCGAGCCACGGCCTTGGGACGCTTTTGTCCTCGAGGGCGGAGGCGGCTCGCGCGACAGCGGCAAAGGTAGTCGTGCCCCTCCTAAGTCAAAAGGTTACGGGGGAGGACAATCCTCCCGCAGGCGCGAGAGCCGCCCCAAGGAGAGCAAGGAGGGCACAGCCAACGTGTGGTGCACCTTCCACAAGTCGAGTACCCACGCTACTCGAGAATGCCATCAGCTTCTACAACACTTCGCAGCTTTTCTCGACCAGCGCGGCCAGGGGGGAGGGGGCCCTGCCTCCTTGCCTCCCTCGACGGCTTTGCCAGCGCTTCCTGCTCCTGCGGGCGAGCAGCAAAGCAGACGCAAGAAGGGAGCTCAGCCCAGGAGCTCCCCTTTCAAACCTCCCAAAGAAGTATAAACGTCATTACGGGGGGATCTGCCTCGAGATGGGACTCCAAGCGTCAGCGCAAGGAGTACGCGCGAGAGGTGAAGGTGGTGGGGTGCTGCATACGTCTCCGCCACCGAAATGGTCAGACGTCCCCCTCACCTTCACAGCAGAAGATGCGAGCGGGGTTCGCTTCCCGCACGACGACGCACTCGTCGTCTCGGCTACAGTCTACAACTGCCAACTAGCGCGCATCCTCGTCGACGGCGGAAGCTCTGCCGATATCCTATACCTGAAGGCGTTCAGGGAGATGCAACTCGACTAGAAGCTGCTGCAGCCCGCACTCAGGCCGTTGCAAGGCTTCATCCCCGGGAAGACCATCCACCCAGTGGGGAAGGTCGACCTACCGATGACCTTCGGCACCCCGGAAAACTACCGGACGGAGATGGTCCGTTTTGATGTCGTGGACCTCCCCTCTTCGTACAACGCCATTATGGGGAGGACCACGATCAACCACCTGGGGGCGGCAATTCACCAGAATTACCTCTGCGTGAAGATCCCTGGGCCTCACGGTGCGATCACCGTTCAAGGTGACCAGAGCATGGCCCGCGCTCTTTACGAGCACGCCATCGCCGCTATTGGAAGCGTCAACATGATCAAGTCTCCGGGGGGAGAGAACTCCCCCGAACCTCATACTGCCCCGGCTGCTTCTTCCGGGAGGCCACTCCCAAGGCCACGCCCCGAGGGAGACCTCCGGAAAGTCCAACTGTCCGCGGGAGATGAAGAGAGGACCGTCAGGATCGGAGCAGACCTCCTCGAGGGGCACGCCGAGCAACTCGTGGCCTTCCTTCATGAGAACTCGGGTTTTCGCGTGGGAGCCCTCGGACATGCAGGGCGTCGCCCGGGACATCATTGAGCATAAGCTCGCAGTGATCCCCGGCCGCTCCCCGGTCAAGCAAAAGTTGAGGAAGCTATCCCTCGAGCGCCAAGACGCCATCAAGGTAGAGGTCGCCAAGCTTCTAGAGGCGGGGTTTGTGCGGGAAGTCCTCCATCCCGAATGGTTGGCAAACCCCGTCCTCGTAAAGAAGTCAAGTGGCAAGTGGAGGATGTGCGTGGACTTCACTGACCTCAACCGCGCTTGCCCGAAAGATAACTACCCACTCCCGCGGATTGACCAACTGGTCGATTCGACCGCGGGGTGCGAATTGATGAGTTTCCTCGATGCATATTCGGGGTACCATCAGGTTCGAATGGCGATAGAGGACGAGGAAAAGACTAGTTTTATAACTCCCCTCGGCACCTTTTGCTATCTCCACATGCCCTTTGGGTTGAAAAATGCCGGGGCAACCTTCCAGCGCCTCATGACGCTGGTCTTGAAAAACCAAATCGGCCACAACGTCGAGGTCTACGTTGACGACGCAGTCGTCAAAAGCCTTCGTGCGGCCGCACACATCGACGACCTGGCGGAGACCTTCCGCAGCCTCCGCAAGTACAAGTTAAAACTCAACCCAGAAAAATGCGCCTTTGGCGTACGCAGCGGGAGGCTGCTTGGCTTCTTGGTGTCCCAGCGGGGCATTGAGGCAAACCCTGAAAAAATCCGGGCCCTGCTGGACATGCCTCCTCCGCGTTCCGTCAAAGACGTGCAGAGGCTTGCCGACCGCCTGGCCGCGTTGGGTCGCTTCATCTCGCGGTCAGGAGAACGCGGACTCCAGTTCTTCAAAATCCTTCGAGATCTCGAGGGGTTCAGATGGACCCCCGAGGCCCAGACTGCATTCGACGCGTTGAAGAAGTACCTCGTGAGCCCTCCGATGATCGTGAGCCCATCCCCGGAGGAACCTTTACTACTCTACCTCGCTGCGACCCCAGTCGTAGTGAGCGCGGTGCTCGTAACAGAGCAAGATGGGCAACAATGCCCTGTGTACTACGTAAGCGAGGCCCTTCAAGGGGCTAAGACGTGGTACACTGAAGTGGAGAAGCTGTGCTATGCCCTCCTCATGGCGTCGTGGAAGCTTCGCCACTACTTCCTCGGGCACCCAATCACGGTCCCGTCATCTCTTCCGCTGGGGGAAGTGGTGAGAAACAAGGAGGCCACCGGCCGAATTGGCAAGTGGGGGGCTGAGCTCGCTCCTTTCTCCCTCACCTTCACAAGCCGCTCCGCCATCAAGTCGCAAGTCCTCGCTGACTTCGTGGCGGAATGGACCCCGACCACCGAGGCAGACGGAGGGACTCCCCTCGCCCCCCCCCCCCCGGTGCCAGGACCATTGGACACTCATGTTCGATGGCTCCTTGTGCCTTGCCGGGGCCGGTGCGGGGGTGGTTCTTCGGAGTCCCGAAGGGAAGATGCTGGAGTACGCTGCTAGGCTCGAGTTCCCGGCTACGAACAATGTCGCCGAGTATAAGGCCTTGCTCCTGGGATTGCGCCTCGCGCGCTCCCTGGGAATCCGCAGCCTCCTGGTGAAAGGAGATTCCCAGCTGGTGGTCAACCAAATGGACAAGTCCTACTTGTGCCACGACGCGAACCTGAGTCTATACTTGGGGGAAGTGCGGAAGATGGAAAGACACTTTGAAGGCTTGGAGGCCCGATACATCCCCCGACGGGATAACACCCGGGCCGAGGCCTTGGCCCGGGCAGCCAGTGCCCGAGAACCTCTTCCCAAGGGTGCTTTTCTGGAAATCATCACGAGGCCCTTGATAACCCTTCCGGACGCGAACCCTGGGGTTTGCATCCTGGAGGTTTCCGAGATCACTCGGACTGCATAATGGATGGATCCCCTCATCTCCTGCATAAGGGACGAGGGGGAACCTTCCGGTGACGCTGAGGTGAAGCGTCTCTGCGCCAAGGCCAGGGCGTACGTTCTGCTGGACGGGAGGCTCTACAAGCAGGGGGCTTCCGCCCTTCTTCGCTACCTCCCGCGGGCGGAGGGACTCCAGCTCCTCAAGGACATACACTCGGGGAGCTGCGGATCCCACTTGGCTCCGCGGGCGGTCGCGGCGAAGGCCCTTCGCCAAGGGTTTTACTGGCCCATGTTGGTCCGCGACGCACGGGATCTAATCTCCGCTTGCGAGGCTTGCCAAAAGATGGCGAAGGGCACCAGGCTCCCCTCCGCGATATTGCAAACCATCCCTGTTACTTGGCCCTTCGCGCACTGGGGATGGATCTCCTTGGTCCCTTCCCCCCAGAACCTGGGGGCTACAAATACGCGGTGGTCGCCGTGGATTACTTCTCCAAGTGGGTGGAGGCTGAGCCCTTGGCCAACATCACTTCCCGCGCAATGCAACGTTTTTTCTGGAAAAATATCGTATGTCGCTTCGGGGTCCCCCAAGAAATCACTGTCGACAATGGGACCCAGTTCGACTCGGCATATTTCCGAGAATTCTATGAAGGCTTAGGCAGTACCCTCCATTTTGCCTCCGTGGCTCATCCCCAAAGCAACGGAGCCGTCGAAAGGGTCAACGGCATGATCCTACAAGGCCTGCGCCGACAGCTTGAACAGACCGCCTCCAGGCGAGGCGCATGGGCAGAAGAGCTTCCAAGCATCCTATGCTCCATGCGCACAACCCCTAGCCGAGCGACAGGGTTCACGCCTTTCTCGCTCGTCTACGGGGCCGAAGCAGTTCTCCCCTCAGAGATTGGTTTTCGATTGCTGCGAGTCGAGCTCCTCGACGGAGCTACGACCGCGGCGCATCAAACCAACGAGGATAATCAATGGTTGGAGGTTGACCTCGTCGAAGAAGAACGCGACCGAGCGCTCCTCCACCACACCATCTACGAGCGCGAGATGGCACGCGCGTACAACCAGCGCGTGCGCGAAAGGGCCTTCCGCCTTGGGGACCTGGTCCTCAAGCGCGTGACAGACCCCAAGCCCAGGGCAAACTATCCCCCAAGTGGGAGGGCCTGTACAGGATCTCCGCGGTCCTGGGCTCCGGAGCCTACAAACTCTCCACACTTGAAGACCAGGAGCTGACGCACACTTGGAACATAACCTTGCTTCGTAAGTTTTATGTTTAGCCTCCGGGCTCGTCACCTCCTCCGCCGTGCTTCCGCGGGGGGAGGCTTATGTTCTCACAGTTCCCTCCCCGGCCGCGCTTTCGCGGGGGGAGGCGTTGTATCTCACCCTCTATTAATACAAGTGGATTTTTTTATCAACTCTGGGGTTTTTATGTCCATTAAATTGAATGGCTTTTTTCTACTTCACCATTGGAATTCTTTTACAGGAGTTTTTTCTTCCACCTACATGGCGACGTCTCCTCTATAAAAATTCCCTCCCCGCGAGGATGCCCTCTCCGTGAGGAAGTGGGCTACCAAAGCCTAAAGTCCCTACAACGGGAGCACAGCTCCCATAGGGCGGCTTACAGTAACCCCTCGTGGACTGAGGGGGTAAGCGGCAACCCAGTTCTCACGAACTGCGGTAACGAGTCACTTCGAGAGATTAGTCCCCCCTCGAACACTCTACACCCGCAACCGGGTTACGGAACCCTCCTAAGGGAATATCCATTGCCCCCCGCGGCAGACGGAGAACTCGGCTTTCGGAGTTCATTATCTCAAAAGATAAACCGACCGGTTTCTCGGTCGCGCACCACCGATAGCCCCCGGGACTCCCGGCGGGGGACCACGAAAATTTTCGGTGAACACCCCCGCCAGTCCCCGGGACTCCCGACGAGGGGCTACGCAAATTAAGCACCCAGGGCAGTCCGGGTCTCTTCACTCCTTGCCCACAGCGCGCGGAGCTAAGCTGCACCCCGTTGTGGGAGGGGGGGAGGAGGAAAACCCCGGACCCGGACAGAAAAACAACAGCTTCGAATTCTCTGAAACAAAGACACGGAAAATAAACAAGTCTACGACTTTATTGATACAACATCACACTAGGGGACAACCCCCCAGTAGGACGAAAGCGCCCCCCGGGTGAGACTCGGGCGCGCGAGTATGGCCCGGGGAGTTAGGCTCCCGCGGGAAGATACTCCGAAGAACGATCCCCGAGAAGCAACTATACCTAATAATCCCGGAGACCCTCTGAGATCTCCCGGGAAAGATCCTTGTACAAACTTCTCATACGCCGAAGAGCACGCCGAAGGAGATCCTCCGGCTAGCACTCGTAGCCAGCCGGGGGGAGTATCCTGAGCGGGGGGACCTTTAGGGCCCCCGGCCTAGGTGGAGATAACTCGGCGCGACAATCGTCGAAGTTTCCTAAGTGCCACTCCAGGAGCCAACGCAGCAGGGCCGGCTCCCCGGAGGCACCTCCCTTCGCGAAGTTAGCATGAACGGATTCGGAGACTAGCCCACCGGATGCTCTCCCGGCTGCCAGACTTAGTAAAATCAAGGCCGCCCGGGCGCTACCTGGGCTAGACCCCCCGGGCGACCCTCGAACACCCTCCAAAAGATGTTCTTCAGGGCAAGAAAACCGTGGGAAAGCGATGTCTAAGGATACCTGCCGACAAGTTGAACACACTTAGCAAAAGCACTACTTTATTCCAGTTGAAAAATATTTACAAGTTCCCGGGGCTCTCTCTAAAGAAGCCACCCGGAGCAAAAGAGACCTAAAAAGAAAAGCCTAATCTAACCGGGGGGGGAGGAGCTCATACTTGCGCCCCCCCCCCCCCCCCCCGAGGGGATGTCCGTGCTGGCTGACGCCTCCTGACCCGAGTGCCGGCCGCCCATCTCCATGGCACCGGTGATCCGGTCGAAGAAAGCCTCGGTCGAAGAAGGTGGGGAAGCTCCGGGGGACAAGCTCCCCTATGACCCGGGCGCCCTCTCCGCGGTGCTCAACAAGGGCCGCCGCCAATGCAATCACCGGGACGGCGAGGCCTCGGGCCCGAGCCTCCATAGCGGCCGGAATCAGGGCAACCTGCGCACCATGGAAGTGCGCGGCCTCCCCGATTGATCCGTTTGAGACCTAGCCTTGGTTTTCGCACTAGGCTCGCCCAGATTCTAATATGCGGAATAGCGGGATCTTACTCGGAAATACCGAAACCCAACGTAATTGCACAACTCTTTATTTCAAAGAGGGCTTACACGTCGAACGTTAGACACACTTGTCTACGTCGAAGGAACTATATGTGTCTAAAACTCAAATAAGTTCTATGACTCTTCGATTGAATTCGATGATCTAAACTAGACCTATTACAAGGTATTTATAGTCCAATCGTATGAGTACGTATCAAACTCAATAACCTAAACGTATTAGACTCATATAACTAATCCTAACCAGATAAGCTTAGTTATACACATTCGGATTGGATTACAATTCCGAACAGGGAACGAATTCCTTTTCCTGGTCGCGGACCAATCCATGGTCGCGAAACCTTTCCGAACACGGTTAAGGTCACGAAGCCGTATGCGATCAGGACTTGGTCGCGAATCTGTATGCGATCATGACTTGGTCGCGAATCCGTATACGATCAGGACTTGGAGATCCTCCCGGATCATGACTCCCTTGTTGAGAAGGAGCCAACCACCGTTGCGACCTCTCGATCAAACTGGAGATGTGGAAATTGGGCTTGTCCATCTTCTTTGGTGTACCACTTTGCCGCACGTGCTCGTTGATCTTTCCGACCGATTCGAAAAGTCTCCTTTGTGCCACTGCGGGTGGTAGTCACCTTCCTCTCCAGAATCACATCTTCACGTAAAGGTTCGCCTCGTTGATAGACCAAGTCTTCAACAGATGGTACTATAGTATCTGGCTCATCATCTAGCATTGAAGGCTCGAAGACTTTAAATCCTTCCCAAGGTCGCAAACCTTTCCAATGTCGCAAACCTTTTCGTGGTCGCAAATCCGTTGCGAACGCGACCTGAGATCCTCCCGGATCATGACTCCCCTGTTGAGAAGGAGCCAACACCCGTTGGTGACCAACCGTGATGACGTAGAGAACGACTGGGAGTTTTGGAACGAACACACGATGAGCAATGCTACAATCATCGGATCGAATGTATGGATAGGCGCTCATGGAGCTTAGCACCTCCGTCATGGATTGTGGCCTTGGCCACTTGCGGATAGCCTTCCCCTTGTCGAGGTTTATACCATCACCGTTCCCAAAGCTAGGATTGCAAAGTTTGAATAGTGGCGCCGTAGAGACGTGTTGTTTTTTTCCGGCAAGCTTGCTAAACAACCACCACTTTCCATACTCGATGCAGCACAATCCTCTTGGCTAATTGGACGCATCACGCTCAGCACACACTTTGAGCATGCATTGACAATCCGTTTCGCCTGATTTGCTATCATCAAGTTCTTGGTGTCGACGTGGTCATTTTTGCTGATGATAAATTTCGTCCCATCCTTTGTGAGGTCGTATTCTTGAGCTCTTCGATGGTAATGGGCGTCACGATCGTACAAGAACGGACTTCCAAAAATCACTTGGCAAATATCGATGGGGATGACATCGCATTGAACCTCGTGGATGTAACGAGCAGATATTGCAAACTTTAGAGTACACTGACTCTTGATTTGCTGGTTCACGTCGGAAGTGAACCATCCCAGAGGATATGGTCGAGGATGATGAGTCGTCTGCAAACCAAGTCGTCGAACCAGCCCGGAGGAGACCAAATTGTTTTGGCTTCCGGGGTCGAAGATGGCTGCGACCACCTCGTGCTTCACCTGTATGTTAACAGTGAACAATTCCTCTGTCGGGTTGTGGTCAATTGATGAACCCGAACCTTTCTCCTTCAGCATTGCCATTAGAGACAAGGTCGTGTCCGCCTTTTCAACCGAATCCAACTGGATAATTTCCTCTGCGAGCGGAATAGAAGTAACCATAGCTGTTCGTGTGCTTGGTTCATCCCTCCTTTTTCTTTCTGGTCGCAGTTCAGGATGAAGTTTATAACACTTCTCTTTTGTGTGCCCAGCAACATGACAATGCTCACAAGTGTTACCCGTATCGTGGGTACCCTCTCCGGAGTTTGTCGTGGTTGAAATCTCCCTCAAGTTCTTATCGTTGCGGGTCTTATTTTTCTTCTCAATCGCCAAAGCAGTCGTACTCGCGGTCGAGATGTCTTGAATTCTGAACAGACTTAGCTCAGTACTGATCGATTTCTGAAGTCTAGATGTGTACTTCCGAAATACCTGAGGATCGGACAGTGAGATGCCGATGACCATTGCTTGTCGCCGAAACTCCGTCGTATAGTCTTGGACAGTCTGGTCGCGCCGTTGATACAATCTGTGCCAACGTTCCCATCTCTCCTCAAGGTAACCCATTGGATAAAATTCTTGTCGCATAAGTCGTTTGAATTGACCCCACGCAAGATCGTTAGCTTCACCACTGGTGACAAGGGCCTTCCACCATATCTTGGCGTGGTCCTTCATCTTCAAAGGTGCAAATTTGACCTTTTGAGCGCTACTGAACCCTTTCAGGTCAAAGTAGGTCTCAAGCTGGTCGATCCAAGAATCCAGCTTCTCGGCATCGACCACCCCATCATATATGGGTATATCAATCTTAGCGTCGACCTTAAAAGATTCGACAGCTAAGGAGGTGTTGGCGAGGTAGTCGGTCTTGTGGTCGCCTTCGTCTTCGTCTTCATCTTCGTCTGCCCTGCGCAAGTCTTCACCAGTCTTCTCACCCATAACCTTCCCTACTTCAGGAGGTACAATCATGGCCTGCTGCTTAATCCAAGCAAGCACGGTTTCCATGTCGGTGGAGAGCTTAGCCACTTGTTCGGCTAGGTTAGCTTGAACAGAGGTATCGTCAGACATTGTCGGAGACGCGGCTGTAGGAACCGTCAATTGATCGCCTGGAGTTTCGCCGGAGGTTTTGTAACCCTGGCGAGTCTTCACCATCCACAGGATAGGAAAGTCGCTCTGATACCAACTTGATCCGTTTGAGACCTAGTCTTGGTTTTCGCACTAGGCTCGCCCAGATTCTAATATGTGGAATAACGGGATCTTACTCGGAAATACCGAAACCCAAAGTATTTGCACAACTCTTTATTTCAAAGAGGGCTTACACGTCGAACGTTAGACACACTTGTCTACGTCGAAGGAACTATATGTGTCTAAAACTCAAATAAGTTCTATGACTCTTCGATTGAATTCGATGATCTAAACTAGACCTATTACAAGGTATTTATAGTCCAATCGTATGAGTACGTATCAGACTCAATAACCTAAACGTATTAGACTCATATAACTAATCCTAACCAGATAAGCTTAGTTATACACATTCGGATTGGATTACAATTCCGAATAGGGAACGAATTCCTTTTCCTGGTCGCGGACCAATCCATGGTCGCGAAACCTTTCTGAACACGGTTAAGGTCACGAAGCCGTATGCGATCAGGACTTGGTCGCGAATCTGTATGCGATCATGACTTGGTCGCGAATCCGTATACGATCAGGACTTGGAGATCCTCCCGGATCACCGATCGACGCTGGCGCCGGGTCAGGGCTTGCCCCCCGCACGAGCTCGATCCCGAGCTCCTCGAGGGTAGAGCGGATCGCCCTACCTCCCACGATCACGACCTGGCCACCCGAAGTTGCGGCCTCCCGCTCCACCTGCAGCTCCCTCCGAAGCCGAGAGGCCTTGTCGTCAACGGCAGCGAGCTGAGCCTGCATCGCGGCGAGCTCCCCAAGCGCCCGCTCCTTCTCGGAGCGCTCCGAGGCCGCGTCCCTGAGCGCCTTCTCCTTCCCAGCGTGCTCGAAGGCCGCTATGTCCTCGGCGGCTCGGAGACGCGTGGTGAGCCGGGTCCTGAAGCCCCGGGCCAGTGCAACCGTCTGTACGGAAACAATCATCAGAACACGAAAGACGGATGAGCATGAGACTCAAGTAACCTACCCGAAGCCCGGAGGCGATCACCGCGTCGACGTCGCCCTCGTCGCCCCCCGGGTCGCTCCCGCGGGAGGCCTCCCCACCAAGCAGAGCCCCCTCCTCTGGAGTCCCACCGTCGGAGGAGCCAAAAGTCGGATCCAGCGGAGGTGCCGGAACCCCGGGGCGGACGAACAGGCCCTTACCCCTCCCGGGTACAGGGAGCGCCGCCGTCGTGGACCGAACCGCCGAGGAGCCCGTCTCTGGGGCCAAGATCGCGGCCATAGGCAGGCCGCCCGGCATCCGAAACCGAACGGAGACCTCGCTGGATGAGGGCTACGGCCGGACCCCCGCGGAAGCAGGAGGCGGCGAAGGACTCGGAGCGTACATCTCTGAGTCTGAGCCCTGGCCCTCTCCGGTCGGAACGCCGCCCATGGGATCCGGCCCGCCCGGGGTGGCTGGGGTTGCGCCCGACGCCCCAGCAACCGCCGCCGCAGAGTCCCTTCGCATTAGAAGGCGGAGGTGAAGACCGGGGCCTCGCAGGGCTCCTCCGAGCCCGGGACCCCACGGGGCTGCCAGATGGGCGACACCGCTTCGACGGTCCGCCGGCAACCTCCTTCCCCCGCTTGCGCGAGGCGGGGGTGGGTAGAGGCGCCCGGGCTGGGAGCCTCAGGCCGAACGCCTCCGCGACGACATTTCTGGGAGGATCCTACCCGATAACGCGCATCACCTTCTCGTGCTCGTCCTCATAGTATCGACCAAGGAGGGTCGCCGCCACCTCCTTGGCCCAACCATAGGACCTAACTGCGAGAGTAGCAAATGAAGCAAGAGTTAGGAAAAATCCCCCAACAGGGAGAAAGGGTCCGAATACTTACGATTCGCCACCGCCATCCGGGGTGGCCTGTGCGCCGCCGACATCCCCCTCACTCGACGGGTGTGGAACGGTGCCACTCGGAGGAGGGCCATCTCCTCCGCAAGAACCCGCATGGACGGCCGGAATCGGGCCTCCGCCATCACGGTGAGGAGGTCCATCTCTGCCACGGTCCACTCGGGAGCCACCGGGCCGCCGGACCGCGAATACGTCGACGGCTCCCGAGAGTAAGTCACCCCTGGGTCTCCCACCCGGAGGTAGAACCAATGCCGGAGCCAGTCCCCCCAGTGGTCCCGGGAGGCTAGCACCGGGTACTCGTCGGCGCGGCCCGGGGTCAACTGGATCATGATGGAGCTGAAGGCCGACCTAGGGCCACCCCTCCTCACCACCGGGCCCCTCGCCGATGGCTCGTAGAAGTACCGCAGGAGCCGCAGGGTGGGCTCTGTCACAGCAGTCGTCTCGCACAACCAGATAAACAAGCCCATCCGAACGAGAGTGTTCGGGGTGAGGTGGTTGAGCGAGAGGCCGTATACCTGCAGGAACTCGCGTAGCAACGGGTGCACCGGAAGCCTAAGGCCCGCCTCCACGAAGGCCTCGAAGGCCACCACCTCACCGTCTCGGGGGCTCGGCACCTGCTCCGCCGGGCTGGGGATCCTGATGTCTCCCGCCCGAAAATAGCCGCGCTCCAAAAAGGCCTCAAGGGCCCCCGAGGAGAACTCGGTGGCCCCGAGGAAATCGGAGGTCACCTCCTCCGCGGGCAGCTCGGAGACCTTGGCGCGACTCTTCGGCGCCATCAGGGACGAACTCGTCGAAAACCGTCGGAACTCACAGGGTGCTACCGGGGAGTGTCACCGGGAACTTCCAGAAAGACGTCACCGGAAGTTACCGGAAGTCACCGGAAGTCACCGGAAGCTACCGGGGAAAGGTCACCGGGTCTTTCCGGAAGAGCCGCTGGAAACCACCGGGCGCTTCCGGGCAAAGTCACCGGATATTACCGGAAATCACCGGGAACTAACGGGAGACAACCAAGATTTGTGGGATTTGGGGGGCTTGTGGGCATGCTCAAATTAAGGGCCCCCCCCCTATTTATAGGTGGTGGAAGGGGACCCGGATGCCCGACATGTGTCCACAAAGCCATCAAAGCCGCGGGGCTGAACCGTCGCGCGCAAGACGAGGCGACGCGAAGGTGAACGCATCGAAACGATGCGTCGGTTCGCGGATAGACGCGTCCCACGGAGAGATAGTTCAGAAGCTGAAACGCCACCGGCGGCGTAAGGGACTTCGCGGAAGACGAAGCATCATTGTCGGGAGCTTCACATACCCATCGGAGGCACCAAGTGCCCCCGAGGGCTTGGGGGGCTGCTGTTGGGGGAATCCCCAGGGGCCCCACGAAGTCCTGAGGAATCCCGGTGAGACCCGGAAAGCCACCGGGCCCCCAGTGAGATTCGAAGGGTCACTGAGCGCCCGGTGAGTGAATTCCGGTGAGACCCGGAGAGCCACCGGGCGTCCGGTGAGATCCGGAGGGTCACTAGGCGTCCGGTGAGATCCGGAGGGTCACCGGGATCCCGGTGAGACCCAGAGAGCCACCGGGCCCCCGGTGAGATCCGGAGGGTCACCGGGCGTCCGGTGAGATCCGGAGGGTCACCGGAACCACGGTGAGACCCGGAGAGACACCGGGCCCCCGGTGAGATCCGGAGGGTCACCGGGCGCCCGGTGAGACCCGGAGGATCACCGGACCCCCGGTGAGTCCTGAAGAGTCTCCGGATTCCCGAAGGGCGGCTGCTGACCATGAAGCCTCTGGGAAGCCTGTGAGGCCATGTGTCGAGCATCCAGGCCGTCCCCTTGGTCAAAGGACGTCCCCGCCCTTCCATCCGACGGATGCAGTGAGGGCTCTTTGGTCTTTTGTATTTCTTAGGGGCTATATATACCCCTCTTGTACCTCTTTTCAAGGATTCGAACTCATTTATATTAACGCAATATCCAGCTATCTTGGAGACCTCTCCCCGAGAGCACACCTCCCCAGCGGACTCGCGTCCGGAGAGAGCCAACAGGACTAGGGCCCCCACTGGGACCCAAACCTGTATAAACCCCTGTGTCAGTTTCTGTGTTGCCCGGCGGGAGAAGACCAGTAACTCGGTCTACTCGCGCCGTTGTACTCGTGCCGCGCACGTCCTAACCTGCCGAGGTATCCGTAATACTACGACAAACTCGTTCCTAAGTTTATATATATATATATATATATGGTTTTGAGAATGGTTTACTACCTAATGGTGATAATATTGTATTTAGGAACCATGGAGATGACCAGCAAGGACACGAGGACCAGCAAGGAGCCCAAGTCGAGTTGGAGTCCAAGACGGATTTGAGCTGGAGTCCGGTTCGGCCATCCAGGAGCATCCTACCTTCAACGACCATAACTCCCTCATACGAAGTCCGATTGGGACGTTCTTATAGTCCACGGAGAAGCCCACAATGAGACATTTCCAATGTATCTAGCCCCACATCCAAATTCTTTCTGAATCGCTGGAAATTAACAAAACAAATTTTGACTAGATTCTGATTCGGCCAAGTCGGTGCTGCAACACCTTGTTTCGGGCATTCGGCCCATGTATTCCCTAGTAGGGCATGAGAAACCCTAGCCACACCGCCTCTTCATATACTCAGTAGTTGTCACTATTTAGATTTGGATTTTGCTTAGAT
Source organism: Pharus latifolius (assembly GCA_019359835.1). Classification (NCBI taxonomy): domain Eukaryota; kingdom Viridiplantae; phylum Streptophyta; class Magnoliopsida; order Poales; family Poaceae; genus Pharus; species Pharus latifolius. The sequence goes on from CM033322.1 coordinate 64,284,505, forward strand.
TATTCTGCCATTGCAGTTTCGCCGAACTCGGTTTGTGAAATCCCAACTCGTGAGCTTAATACAATTCTCAATTCAGTTGCTTCTTCTTCGTTCTTGCTTGTGTTCTCGATTTGCAGCAGGAACAAGCCTTCATGGCGAGGTCAATCTGTGCGTGCGCGTGGTTGATAACCAAAGGAGCTGTGGTGTAGCGGTTGCAGGTTTTGGATCGGTTCTAGATTGAAAGCCAGATCGTCAATGTCGAGTTCTCCACCAATCGACTTACCATACCTGTCGGAAGATCGGGCACCATTTCCCATCAATAGCACACAATTTCTGAATTGTAGGTGCGTAGAAAAAACTGAACAATAGAAATATGCAAATCTTTAAGTATGGCTTTCTAGGAAGTAATTGACGTTGTAGGTCATTTTAGAATCATCGTATCCGTGGAATCGACTCCTGTAAAATAAAAGACATATTGTATACATTTTTTTTCAAATAGATGGTTTAGATTGACTCTCTTAAATACCACAAAAATTGAAATGCATAAAAAAATATCAATTTTTTTCTTAGAAAATAATTATGACCGATGTTATTCGATCCAACAATTGAAAATATATAGAGTATTTGTATAGTAGTTTCTTCATTTTAGAGAAACCGGTAAGGTATTTGTATCACCCAAATGGTCTAGGTGATAAAGACAGCATGACTTCAATAATGTACATATCCAACTGAGGATATGAATAGATCACTGTCAATGTTACATCAAAAAGTAAAGTTATTCTTTGCAAGAGAGATATCTAATGCAATCCTCAATTGAATATTAGCATCCTAATTACGTCAATTAGGTCACCAAATTATCATAAAAAATTTTAAACAAAATAGTGTGGCTAGTCCTATAATTCATCTATCATACTGTAAAATTTCAAGTTGAAATTTCTAACATAGAAGAAATAAATTGACAAGAAAAAGAAAAAACAAAATTTACTATTGACAACAAATTTCTCCTTTTTATTTCTCGCAATTTTGATCGAGTTTAGACTTAAAATTTAATGTGATGTTAGATAATTTTGAATAACATCTACACAAATTTTTTGAAACTTTGTTGTGATGATTAGGTGTCATAACTACTATGAATAACATATTAGCACTTCATTAAAAGTTCACTAGATATGTGCTTTTGGTTGCAAATATCTTTGCAACATATAACATTACTGTAAGTAGGGGACAAAAAATTTTTATGTAATAAATGTGTGTCGGCATGTAGTATGAAGAATTTTTTTTTACAAATAACCCAATAAAAAAATAATTAAAAAATAACCCAAAACTTTTTAAAATTGCAGAAATGGCGTTCAGTCGCGAAATCTCGGTCGTGATTGATCTTCGGTCGTGATCCCGAGCTGCAACTGAAAGACGTGGCACGGCCCAAATGCCCCACTGGCACAGCAACCCACCATGTTTCCTTTCAGTCACGAGCCTGAGTCGTAACTGAAACACGCAGCGTTTCAGTCGCGAGCCTGGCTCACGACTGAAATGTTTGGGTCCAACAGCTAGGGTTTGTGCTAGGTTTTGGGTCCGACAGCTAGGGGGTGCGTTTGTGCTCCGACACTTTCTTCTTCTTGAAATGCGTTTGTGCGGTTGGGTGCGTTTGTGCGTTGTGTGTTTTAGAAGAATGTATGCGACGATGCACATCCACATTTGATTTAGAATGACATGCTTCATCCCCACCGAAGTAATCAACCTTTTCATCACCTGTGGAACATAAATGTTCAGTACCAGGGCCTGCTAATGAGCTAGGGTTTCAGTTGCGACCCTGTCTCGCGACTAAAAGCTAGGGTTTTGGTTTCCAGAGAACAAAGGTTAGGATTTTGGTTTTCAGTACAAAGTCTTTGTCGATGATTACAACCCGGGGGTTCTCCTGTCGAACTTATGCACAACTGATATGGGTAATGAAGTGAGCCAGTCAGACAAGTAACAAGGTATTCAAAGTCTCTACGAGTCTAAGACACGGGAATTTATCCAGGTTCGGGCCCTCGTAGTTGAGTAATGACCCTACTCTTGTGTATTTATCTATGTGGTAAAAGGATTACAGAGAGAGAGTGTGTTACAAAGATAATGCAATGTCTATTCCTATTAGGCTATGTCTAATCTTCTCTGTTGTTGGTCTCCTCCACTTGATCCTTCCCTTGAAGGTCTCTTTATACTTGCCGAATAGATCGTCGGTTGTCCTTGTGAGGACGCACCCCACGATTGCCCTTGACCGCTTCGTGACGGTTGCTACAAGTTGTGCTTACGTGATAGTGGCCATAGGTCATGGCTACATGGCAGTTAGGCAGCTCTGACCGTGTCGTCGTGGAAACCGCCTCACCGCCTTAATCTCCTCCGGCGGTTACTTTGTCAGGGACTTATGATTATTTCGGGAATAATCATAAGGATCAAGGCATGGTTATGGTGGGGGATGATCGCGTACTTCTGTGACCACGTACTCATATTAGGCTTTATCTCTGCGAGAGGGTGTGGTAGTAGATAGATGTCTCTGCGACCATAGTGCTCGCGGATACAGCATAAGACTATGGACTTTACAATTAATAAGTGTTACAGATTTATAGAGTCTCAGCTAAAAATTGCAAGAATTAAATATAATTGATGGGTTATGTCCAGAATATCCTTGGACTACCTGGTATCTCTTTCCTAGGTCTTCTGTGACCATAGAAAGGCATGTGTGACCATGGAACATTGTGAGCAACCATGGAAAGGTATGCGCGACAATGGGATTCTTAGCACGGCTAACAATCCTCGTCAACTACTCTCAGCTAACAATAGGGTTCGTACAGGTTTTTTCTTTTTGAATTCAGCTTTTCCAAACACCTTATTTTTTGCAGTTGCTCGATCGTCCAACAAATTCTAGGAAGCGATGTAGTGATGATGTTGGATCATCCAGCGGATCTTTGACGACAAGGATGGTTGGGGCCTCCTCCTCGGCTGTTCAAAGTGATCATGATAGAAGGAATGAAGCCTCATCCCCCCAACCATTAATTGCAACTGTGGCTCAGGTTTCATCCAGGGCCACACAAACTGCTCCTCATTGTTCAAGGTGATCATCTGTTTCCTCTTTAGCCAAGTTGAGTCATTTAGTTAGGAATGATTTTATCAAATAGTGAATTTGTCGTACAGGGCATATTGGACAACTTCCTTTAGAGTCACTTCTGTTGCGGCTCAGGAGGATGTGGAAGTTATGGATCCTGCTGGGGTCCAGTCAGCATTGGTCTCCTTGGTAAGGATCCTCGCTCTTTGGATCTCTCTTTTTGTTATGTTCACGACTTGGAATGATCTCATGGTCACATAGGGAGACGAAGTCGGGCAGACGGCCAGCGAAGAGTTGGCTGAGGCCTTCGTGTCCCTGAAGGAGAAGACTGTGTTGTGTAGCTTCCTCCAGGAGGAGAATGAGCACCTCGAGAAGTACATCCAATGAGGGCTTGATATGGACTCTCTCCTTCGAGTTGTTGACTGCTACAAGGAGGCCAGTGAGAGGGCTCGAGGGACTGCAAGGCTTGCTCGAGACACTGAGAAGCTTGTCCACAGGGAGAAGGACGCTTTGGATGCTTTGATTGAAGGCTGCAGTCTCACTGAGGGGGACACTCAGGAAACTGAAGGTGGTTGCAGGCGCTCTTGAGATAGAAGTTGTCAAACCCGAGAGGGTCGACTTGTCTCTTGAAGAGTCTTGCAATCTGGTCGTGGCTTAAGCTGATCACTAGTCACCAACATCCCAGAGTCTACGATGAGGTACAAGGAGAGACTAAGGGCCAATGTTGGTGCCACAGTTTCTACTATCCTCTACAGTCTTAGGCGTCACCACGGTCCGAACTTAGATTTGAATCCAGTGGTGGGAGATGCAGATGTTTGCAGCGAGGAGCAGCTGGAGGAGCCAGGCCTGAGGTCAAGCCCTTAGTTGATAGACTATTGCATGACCTCGACCTCGCCTGATGTATCCCTTCTTAGTTGTAAATATTATCAATGGAAATATTATTAGTGAAAAATTTTTACCATGTCAAAATTTCATTGGCAATGGTAAACTATGTCCAGAATATCCTACTATCCCCTTATCTCTTTCCTTGGCCTTCTGCGATCGTAGAAAGGTAATTTCGACCACGGAATGTTGTGTGCGGCCATGGAATGACTATCACGATCATGGGAATGACTAGCTTTGTCTGCTAGCCCCTGAAGTTGAAGTGAAAAGACTTTATTTTCCCTGAAAAAAGGCTTTTCAAGCTCTAACAAGGCGTTTTAGGCTCTGAAAAGGCATCTTTTCGTTTAAACTTCTCACCGAACCCAAGAAGAACTTTGAGTGCGTGTGTCAGGTTTGTTTTGATGGGCATTTAATGCGAAAACCCCTTTTTTTCTCGCGGTGTGAACAACGATCAAGAACCCAAGGGAAGTGGGCTTTTAAAACCTGCGTCCCAAGACTTGCATGTGCACGCAACCTTCCACGAAATTTCCTAAGTTTTCTTGGATTTCTTTGTGTTACCCTTCGTCTTCTGAGCTCTTAGCCTTAGTCTTTCCTCTACCAAAGCTTGACCCGATGGCGTGTTGGATTCAATCCAGTCACTGATCAGAGGAGAGTTTGCTGGCTTTGGAGGTGGACGGTTACCTCCCTTCCAGGTCGCTGATTCCATGGCGGATTACTAGGGAGAATGAGGAGAGCCCGAGGATGCAAGAGGGTGAGTTAGTAGTGTTTGAGGATTTCCTGCGTTATGGCTTCCACTTGCCGGAAAGCGACTTCTTGCAGGAGATCCTTGCTCACTATGACTTAGAGTTGGTGAATCTGAACGCCAACTCGGTGTTGATCCTCGCAACCTTTGTCGATGATTGGGACTCTCGTCCTTAGTCGAACTTACATAAATGTTAAGGAAGAATGTGAAGCCAATCTAAGGTGAAGTTCAGGTAAATTTTGGTATCTATGCCAGATGAAGAAAGGGATTTATACAGGTTTGGGCCCTCTGATGATGAGTAATAGCTCTACGTCTTGTTAGGATTTCACTCTGTAAATTGAGTATTACAAGAAGAGAACCAAGGATATTCTTAGATGAACTAAGAATAATATTTTACTCTTTAGCTTACAGTCAATGTTAATCCACTGTGGCTAGTTCTAAAGTATTGTAACTTGAATCTCTTGCTCCGTCTCGATCTCTCTTGGTGATCCTCCTTTTATAGCTCGTTGTCAGTCGTCGGTTATGGGATTGAAGGGTCACTGAGAGGCAGACGTGCTCTGTTCTGACCATAATGTGCAATTATGCCCGTTTATGATTGCACTTTCACCTTCTCATCGGTTACAAGGAACTTAAGGAGTTGAAACACCTAGGCGGTAGTAGTGGTAAAATAGGCTCAACTACTATATATGAGTGAATGAGCCTAATCATATAACTGTTGGATGTTTTAACTCTTTAGTATGCCAAAGTTGCGTATTAACTACAACAATACATGGATATTTATGTCCTCCACGATCTGGGCAACCATGGGAAAATATCTCCATGTGCATAGTATTCGTAGGTATGTGAGACCATGATCTCTGCGACTTCGGTATTGTGTGTAGCTAGAGACCACAAAGCCCGCGACATCACAAAGTGAGACCATGAAATAGTTTATGTCCAGAATATCTTGAACTAGTCTATTGTCTTCCTCTTGGGCTCCTGAGACCATAGAGAGGTAAAAATCTCGTTCTGTAGCCCTTGCTACTATAGAACGGCAAAGGTGGCTAACTCGGGTTATAATCCTCGTCAGCTAGCCCCCGAATTTGAAATAACAAGTTATATACTTTGTCATTTTAAATTCAATTATCTTTTAAATTTAATTATATAAACATCCTGATGATTCACTTTCTCCTGTAGCAAAAGACGTTTCTTTTTCCCACCGTGTGTCGTTTCATTTCCCAAGAACTTTGGGTGCAATTTTGACAGGTCATGATGAAGTCTTTTGCTAATACTCAAGACAAAACTTAATGTGTATTTTAAGAACTCGAGGTTTGAGAACACTGACGAGGATTGTTACCCGAGCTAGTTCAAAATAATACACATCGGTTCAAGACAGATTCGAACCAGACAAGTGTTTGAAGGTCCGCTGTTATGGTCTCAAACTACCTGAGAAGCGCGGACACAGGAATGACTTATGGTCGCAGGCTTTGCGCGATCATGAGATCATAGATGCTACGTGGTCAGTAGGCCGCAGACAGTGCGCGGTCAGCAGGTCGTTGACTAACCTCGACCAGAGTAACTCGGGATTGCTTAGCTCTGCAACAGGCATATCCCTAGGATCGTGATGATTCCTCCACGTGTAAAGACAATTGCCAGGAGGTTAACATGTACAGTTATCCCTTAATGCACGTGTTAGGCCTGCGTGGGAGTTAGGTGCGGTTACCAAAAATGCGCTTCTACAAAGCGTTCAAAACCGTTGTGCATCGGCGCCCTTTTGACCAGTATAAAAGGGTGAGCAAATGTACAAGACGAGGAGAGATCGGAGACGACAGATCAAGCACAAGCTTTCTAAGTTAGTTTAGTCGTTTGTAGACAACAACACAGAAGAGATCTTCGTCTGTGATGATCTTTTCTTCAATCTTGTAAATATTTTCCATACATAGTGAAATCACAACAGGACGTAGGGCTATTACTCCCACCATCGAGGGCCCGAACCTGTATAAATCTCTTTGTGCCCCAACAGACATTGCTCATCATCCCTTTCCGGAGGAACACTTTGAAAGGCTTCTCAACTCACAAAAATCTGCATAAGATCGACTAAGGACCCCGAGTCCGAATCATCGACAGCTGGCGCCCACCGTGGGGCCTTTCTCAAGGCGTTCTTTTTTCTATCCGGAGGTTCGGTGAGCCATGTCTGGGGGATATGATTCTGAGAATGACTTTTATCTCGAGGATTATGCCCATATACAGATGCCTTCACCTAGTGATCCTGTTCCAATGGAGGAAACCGGAGGGAAGACATCCCAGAGGTCGATTCGACCACTCAGGTCATGTCTATCGACCAAGAGACAACCGACGCAGAACCAGAACCCAATGTTGTTTCTATTGTGTTAGGGATTGAATCCTGTCCATCACACAACCCTGCTGAGGGCAAAGGCGATGTTGACCAGGAATTTACTCCGGGGAGGTTTGATCCTGATAACCTCCATTGTCTTTTTGATTTCGAGTCTGACTCAGAACAAACAGAAATGTTCTCTCCATCGGTGACCTCGTTCCCTATGCAAGAAGGTCGACCAGTGGCATATCACTCCGAGTTATTCCAGGGAGCTCAGAAGAACTACCCGACGTATGATAAGGCATCAGGTTGTGAAACATTTGCGGTGTTACCTCTTGGGTAAAGAGGCTGTTGTCCACACCGACCACCAATTGTTGCAATATTTGTAAACGCAGTCCAAGCTACATAAAGCTCAGCACATGAAGTGGATGTCGTATGTGCAGCAATTTAATCTAGTGATAAGTACAAGAAGGGTGAACACAACAAATTGGTGGATATGTTGTCGCGACCACCAGTTACGACAATCTGCTTATCAATGTTCATGCAGATCAAGCCCTCATGTCATGATGACTATGCAACTATGTACAGTGAAGACCCTAATTTTCAAACAGCACTGACTGAGCTCAAAGCAGAGAAACCTACGGAGTTCATTCGACGAGAAGGACTCTTGTACAAGGGCAATTTACTTTGCATACCTCGTGGAGCACCTCAAATTCAATGGTTGCGAGAAGTGCACACATCGAAGGTAGCTGGTCACTTTGGGGTTAGAAAGACATTGCAAAATCTTCACCGACATGTGTTCTAGCCGCGTATGCAACAAGATGTGGCTAGTTTTGTTCGAGGCTGTGGTCTCTGCAGCATCTCGAAACTCGCAAAACAAAAATTAGGTTTGTACACTCCTTTGCCAATTCCATCACAACCATGGGAGAGCATATCCATGGATTTCTTGGGAGGATTGTCTAAGACCTGACGTGGCAACAACTATCTATTTGTGGTCGTTTATCAGTTCTCCAAAATGATTATTATTATACCTTGTCGAAAGACTATCACGGGAGAAGAAGAAACTCGGGTATTCTCTCAACACGTTTGGACACACTTCGGACTGCCGACTTCTATTGTGTTTGATTATGATACCCGGTTCCTTAGTCACTTTTGGCGATCGCTCTGGACGATGATGGACACCAAGCTAAAGAGGAGTATGGCTTTTCATCCTCAAACTGATGGTCAAACTGAGGTGGTAAATCGCATAGTTGTTCATCACTTGAGGAGCTTTAAATCTAAGCATCCGAAGACTTGGGATGAAAGCATACCGTACCTGCAGTTTGCTTTTAATCGAGCAGTGCATGGTTCGACTGGAAAGCCGCCGTTTGAGGTCTGTTTAGTATTTCTACCACAGAGTCCTTTCGACATGGAGTTTGTGATTCCTACCTCAGCACAGAACAACAAGGAAGCATCTGATCATGATCGAGCACAAAAGTTCTTGGAAGGTATTCAACGGCTCCATCGTGAGGTTGAACAGAACTTGCTGCGAGCTCAACTCAAGTATAAGGCACGACATGATCGGCACCGAGTTGATGCTCAATTCCAAGAAGGTGATATGGTATGGTTACATTAGAGTAAGGAGAGACTTAAAGGTGAAGGTAAGAAACTCAAACCCATTCGTTATGGTCCTTTTCGGATTTTGTGGAAAGTGGGTAATAATGCTTGTTAGCTCGAGTTACCTCCATACATGGATATTTACTCGGATTTTTACTCGGATTTCAATGTTGAGCATCTCAAAATCTTCAAGCCTTCGATGCTGGATGACGAGCCAGATACCATATTACCATCTGTTGAAGACCTGGTCTACCAACGAGATGAACCTCTACGCAAAGATGTGATCCTGGAGAAGGTGACTACCACCCGCAGTGGCACAAAGGAGACTTTTCGAATCAGTCGGAAAGATCAACGAGCACGTGTGGTAAAGTGGTACACCAGAGAAGATGGACAAGTCCAATTTCCACATCTCTAGTTTAATCGAGAGGTCGCAACAGGGGTTGGCTCCTTCTCAACAAGGGAGTCATGATCCGGGAGGATCTTTAGGTCATGGTTGCATAAGGCTTCACGACCATAACTGAGTTCGGAAAGGTTTCATGACCATGGATTGGTTCACGACCTTGAAAAGGAATTCGCTCCCTATTCGGAATTGTAATCCGATCCGAATAGATATAACTAAGCTTATCTGTTTAGGGTTAGTTATATGAGTCTAATACGTTTTAGGTTCTTGAGTCTGATACGTACTCATACGATTGGACTATAAATACCTTGTAATAGATCTAGTTTAAATCATCAAATATTATGACAGCCCTGGATCATATATCCAACTTATAGTTCCTTCGACGTAGGCAAGTGTCTAACGTTCAATGTGTCAAGCCCTCTTTGAAATAAAGAGTTGTGAGACTACTTTAAGCTGTGTTTTTTATCATCTTTGGGTTTCAGTAATTCTGAGTCAGATCCCGTTATTCTGTATATTAGCATCTGGGTGAGCCTAGTGTGAAAACCAAGGCTAGGTCTCAAATGGATCAAAGGCTGATGTGGGTCGTAATTGTGGTCGATGAAGTGGTCCAGCTCACCGTTGGCTGGAGATGCCTGAGATCGCCATCGAGGACGAGGTCAAAGTTGCAGGTGCACGTCTTCGACGTTGGTGAAGATGGCCGCAAAAGAAGAAGTCGGGGATGCAGCAACTCGCGGGACGGCTTGGAACGACGCTGGAGTGGCCGGTGCTCAGGACGTCAGCAATCAAAGCAAAGAACAGAGGAAGAGAGAGAGAAAAGGGTGCCAGTGCAGATCTGGGGTTGGTGGCGGCGCACGTAGGATCGAGCGGATCCGGCGGTGTAGCGCGGGAAGCAGTGGATCCGGCGGCGGCAAGGCAGATCGGCGGCGCAGCGCGGGTCAACGAGTGGAGCGGTGTGGTGGTGGCGGATCCGGCGTCGAGACTGGCGCGGGAGGCACGGATCGGGCGTGGGAGGTGCGGTGAAGGTGAAGGATCTGGTGTGGGAGAGCGCTATGGCAGAAGAGAAGTGGAGAGAGGGAGGAAGAAACAGAAAGGTGGATGGAGACGGGAGGAAGAAAAGAGAGAGGGAAGAAACAAAGAGGAAGAAGAGAAGAGAGGAAGGAGGAAGGAGAGGGAGAGGAGGAAAAAGAGAGGAGAGGCTCAGGAGCATGCCGACGGTGAGGACGAATGGGATAGAAGAGGACGAAATGTGGTGAGAGAGGATGAAGGGTGAGAAAATCGACGGCTCACCGGAGAGAGAGAAGAGGAAGAAAGGGGGAGGTAGAAATGGGGAAGGAGACCGGCGGCTTACCGCTGGCGTGGACCTGGTCGACGGCGGTAAGCTCGCCAAGGCTGGGAGAGAACAGTGGGGTTTTCTTGGGATAAGCCAAGCCAAAGAACAACAGTAGCGGCTAGGGCAATTTTGTTGTTTTGGTTGTTTTGCAAAAAGGCCCTTAGAATTTTCAGTAATAGCAATGGAGTCCTTCCGAGTTAGGGTTTTGGATTTTTGAATCTTGGCCGGTTTGCAGATGAGTGCTCGGATTTGAAAGAATTAGCAGATGAGTCCTTGGCTATTAGGTTTAGCTATTCTAGACTCCCAGAGACTCTGACTTTGATGCGGTCATCTCCTACGCGTCCGTAATGACGCGTACTTATGTACAGAATCGTCCGTTCGCTAGATCCAATCGATGAAGGTCCTCAATTTACCCAAAGGTCACCCGAATTGCGTCGACTTGCGATTAAAATAAACAAAATGCACAGTTCAGGTCGAACGACAGCCAATACAAATATATTTGAGTATTTGATAATTTTTATGTCGTGGTATTGCGAATACCCGGCAGGTTTTGAGAATGCTCCTAGCGAAGATTACGCGGCACGGGTTGACCGGATGACCGGTCCTCCCCCGCCGGACAAGCACAAAAAATGACACACGGGTTTATACAGGTTCGGGTCCCGGTGGGGGCCCTAGTCCTGTCGACGCGCTCCCGACCGGAGTCGGCTGGGAAGGCTCTCTCCGGGGGAGAGGCTTCCGGAGCACGTCTATGAGTTTAGCTATTCCAATCAAAGAGAACCGATCCTCTGCAACAGAGGGGTACAAGGGCTATTTATAGCCCCAAAAAGAAGCAAAAAACCTAAACTACCCCGGAAGCCACCGTCGGATTGAAGGGTAGGACCATCCTTCTCCCGGTCAAACGCCTTCGATGCTTGACAGGTGGTCGCTAGTTCCCGAGGCGCTCCTCACGTGACCTGCACGTGATAAACAGCTCGAGACTTTACCTTTAGGAGGGCGATGAGGCCCGGGACGGCGCCGGAGGCCAGGTCCCGGGAGCTAAAAGGCGGCGCCCGGGGAGGCCCCGGAGGCCACGTCCCCGGGCAAATGGCAGCGCCCGGGACATCACCGGAGGCCACGTCCCAGGAGCCAAATGGCGGCGCCCGGGAGGGCACCGGAGGCCACATCCCGGGGGCCAAAAGGCAGCGCCCGGGGAGGGGTCGGAGGCCACGTCCCCGGGCAAATGGCGGCGCCCAGGACGGCACCGGAGGCGGCGTCCCGGGAGCCAAATGGCGGCGCCCGGGAGGGCACCGGAGGCCACATCCCGGGGGCCAAAAGGCGGCGCCCGGGGAGGGGCCGGAGGCCACGTCCCCGGGCAAATGGCCACGCCCGGGAGGGCACCGGAGGCCGCGTCCCGGGAGCCAAATGGCGGCGCCCGGGAGGGCACCGGAGGCCACATCCCGGGGGCCAAAAGGCGGCGCCCGGGGAGGGGCCGAAGGCCACGTCCCCGGGCAAATGGCGGCGCCCGGGACGGCACCGGAGGCGGCTTCCCGGGAGCCAAATGGCGGCACCCGGGAGGGCACCGGAGGCCACATCCCGGGGGCCAAAAGGCGACGCCCGGGGAGGGGCCGGAGGCCACGTCCCCGGGCAAATGGCGGCGCCTGGGACGGCACCGGAGGCCGCGTCCTGGGAGCCAAATGGCGGCGCCCGGGAGGGAACCGGAGGCCACATCCCGGGGGCCAAAAGGCGGCGCCCGGGGATGGGCCGGAGGCCACGTCCCCAGGCAAATGGTGGCGCCCGGGAGGGCGCCGGAGGCCAGATCCCTGGGCAATCGTGACACAACATACCTGGACTTAGTCCCGCGGAGATTTCCCCCGACAGCAGCCCCCATGCACGCCGGGGACGATGCTCGAGTCCCCGGTGGGTATGGCACACGTCACCGGGAAGATCTCCGGGCCAAGTCACCGGAGCCGCGGCGCTTCGGTTTCCGCGCCCCACGCTTAAGGCCACGCCGTTTCGACATAAATGCGCGCGCGGTTCGAACCGGCGCCTCGATTCACGCGCCCATCCCTTCGTTTCCCGCGCACAGTTTGAACTTCTACGGTCCAGATTGATCCGCGGTTGCCACGTGGCGTGCATCTAGACCACGTCCCGCCCCTATAAATAGGACCTTGGGGGGGCCCGGAAGCTCATTCCAAATTTTCATCCTCAGCGATTCTTGCTCTCCCGGTAGCCCTCGCCCGGTAGCTCTTTCCGACAGCCCTTTCCGGTAGCGCACGTCCGGGAGTTTTTAGTAGTAGCCTCCTGCAAGGTTAGCCACCGAAAAAGAAGACTAACCTCATGGCTCCCAAGGGTCGGGCGAAGACCACGGAAGTGCCCCCGGAGGAAATCCCTTCGGATTTCCTCTGGGAGTCGGAGTTCACGGCCGAGGACGCCGAGTCCTTGGTTGAAAGATGCGTCGTCGCGGACGGGGACATCCGAGTCCCCGTGAAGAAGGACGGAGCCCCCCGCCCCAGGCCCGGAGAGGTCATGGTCTTCGAGGCCTTCCTGGAGGCGGGGCTCCGGCTCTCGGTGCATCCCATGCTCCGGGAGTTTTTGAAGGAGTATGGGGTGGCACTCAACCACCTCACCCCGAACGCGCTCGTCCGGATGGGCCTCTTCATCTGGCTCTACGAGACAGCGACCGGGTGGGAGCCCACCATTCGCGCCTTCTGGTACTTCTACGAACCGGCGGCGCGGACCTCCCACCTGGTAAAGGGGGGCCCCAAGTCCCCCTTCGATTCGGTGATGGTCCAGATGTTGCCGTCCCGGGTAATCGACTACCCGGCGGCGGCCTCCCGGGACCACTGGGGGGACTGGGTCCGGAGGTGGTTTTACCTCCGGGTCCGGGACAAGGCGGTGGTGTACGCCCCGGAGCCTCCCACCTACAGCCGGTCGTCCGCGCCGAAGCCTCCGGTGTGGACGGACGAGGAGTTCGAGCTCCTCGGCAAGGTGATCCTCTCCAAGAAGACCCGCTCGATGCGGGACGCCGCCGAGGAGATGGCTCTCCTCCGGATCTCCCCCTTCACCGGTGGGAAGAGGGGGATCGGCATGGGCCCCGAGCAGCGGCCCCCGGTGAAGCCGGTGACGCGACGTAAGCTCCGAGAACCTGCTGCATTGTATTTGCGAATTTTTGAAAATTTAACTAACTCTTTACCTCTTGCAGTCCGGCCGTACCCGGCGGCGCGGGAGAAGGCGGAGAACCTCCTGGGGAGGTACTTCGCCGATGAGCACGAGCACGTCGTGCGCGCCGTGGGGGAGGGCCCTCCCAAGAACTTGGTAGCGCCGGCCTACGGGCTAAAGCTGCCGGAGAGGAAGCCTCTCCCCACCCCCGGGCGGGGGCTCCCGCCGAGAGCTCCTCGGCCACGTCTTCGGGGGGCACTTCCTCTTCGACGAAGACGCCGGTGACACCGGCCGCGTTACCGGACCTTGAGGTCCGGGGACCCCCCGCCGGCCGCGCTGGCGGCGCCGGGCGGGAGACCCCTTTGCTTCCCGCGAGGGAGGTCGCCCGCTACTCGGAGGGCCTGCATACCCAGAAGGTGTAGGCCTTCGTCGCGGGAGGGACGCTCCATGAGCGTTTCGAGGGGCTTTAGTCCCTCGGGGCCCAGGTAACCCGAGTCGATGACATCTTCATCCATCCCCTGCACTTTGAGATTTTTCTAACTCTATATATTTTGTAGGTGGCTGCTGTTACCTGGGGCCTTCAGCAGCGGGTCGCCCGGCTGCTTAAGGAGGCGGAGGGCCGGGCCGCGGCCTCCGTAGGGCAGCGCGACGAGGCCCTCCGAGAACGCGACGAAGCCCTCGCGGAATTGACCCGGGCCTGGGCCCAGGTCCATATTTCTGAGGCTGTCAACGGCCGCCTCCGGGAGGAGGCCAAGGCGAGGGAGGAGGCGCTCCGGGAGCTTGAGAGCTCGAGCGTCCGGGCGGTGGCGGACGCGGGCCGCTCCGTCCGGTCGGCCCTCGAGGGCCTTGGCGTAAGCCTAGGCTCCGGGAGCAGGGAGGTGCCGCCGGCGACCCTCGCGGAGGCTGTGCGTTTTCTCAACGCACAGGTCTCCGCCATCCCAGAGGCTGCCCACGTTCGGGCGCGGGTCCGGGTGATCCCCGTCGTCGCGGCCGCTGCGGGGCTCGTCGAGTTCCGGGGGGTCGGCGCCCGGGCGATCGGGGGCCGCATCCCCCGAAGCTTCCCGGACTCCTTCGAGCCTTCGTGCCGGGAGGTCGAGCAGCTAGCCGGAGGGTTCTACGACCGGATCATCCGGGCGTGGTTCCCGGCTCCGGCGCCCCCGGCGGGAGACGTCCCAGCCCCGGCCTTGGAAGAAGTCCCCCGGGGGGAGGACGCCAACGAACATGTATGAGCCTCCCCCCGGGTCTTAGCTAGGGCCCCTTTTTTGTTTTAGGACTTTTTCATTCCGGTAGCTTCTTAGAAGAAGCCCCAGACACTTGTACAAAAACATTTTGAATGCAATGAAGTTAGAATTTTTTCTAAGTCTTTGAATTGAATTTACTGTTAACAAGGTTCCCGGGAGGTTGCTCCCGGGCGAAGGTCCGGGAGGGGCTCCCCGGGGGACGCCCAAGCGGCTTTGATCTTGCTAAGCCTTGTCTCCGGGAATCGCGGCGAGAAAAGTGTCCGGGAGCCGATCCGGTTGAGGTGGCGTCCGGAGTGGCACTTGGACAACTTTGATAATCATCGTGCCGAATTGTCCCCTTCGCGACCGGGGCTCCGGATGATCCCTCCCCTCCGGATACTTCCACCGGCGGGATACGAGTTCTGGCCTGAAGATGTGCTCCGGGACGCTCGGCGCCGCGTACGGGCATTGTACCGGGACTTGACCCGGGAGCTAGCGGAGAGCCTCCGGGAGTATTAGGCATAGGAACCTTAGGGCTTAGAGAATCCCCAGGGTTAGAACCCGGGTTGTATCGTTTCCAAAGCCCACCGGAGGGGGAAGATGTCCTCCGGGTTTGACAATCAATAAAACTGTGTTGTTTCCTTTCATTGCCTCTTTATTTTCTTCTTCTTGAATGGTCCGGACGACTCATCTTAACAAAGATGAGCTAAGTTTCCTCGTGGGCGGTGCGGTCGACACCCGGGGGTTCCTTATCCCCCCCACCCACAGCGGGCCGGAGAATAGCTCCGCGCGCTGTGGGGGTAACAAGGCCCCCGGGATGGAAGTCACCTGTAGCATAGGAAATTTTCTAAGTTAGAAAATTTTAAAACGAGGTTTTCAAGGAGAAGACCTTCCGGGAGACAATCGTCCGGTCGCCGTGAGAACGGGGAGCCGGGAATAAGGCCTCATGTGGAAGAAATGTCCAAGAGAACCCGATGAGATTTCCGGAGGCGAGCTTCCTAGGAGACATTCGTCCGGTCGCCGTGAGAACGGGGAGCCGGGAATAGGGTCTTCGGGGAAGAAAATTCCCGAGAAATCCGTGACTTCTCCGAGAGACAATCGTCCGGTCACCGTGAGAACGGGGAGCCGGGAATAGGGTCTCCGGGAGGCATTCATCCGGTCGCCGTGAGAACGGGGAGCCGGGAATAAGGTCGCCGGGGACCAATCGTCCGGTCGCCGTGAAAACGGGGAGCCGGGAACAACGTCGACTCCCGGAGGAGGAAGATAGATCCAATCAAGCCGCAAGGGGCCGATCATCCGGTCGCCGTGAAAACGGGGAGCCGGGAATAACGTCGACTCCCGTAGGAGGAAGATAGATCCATGAAGGCCATTAGACGTCCCACTGGGGAGAGCGTCTACTCCCGGAGGAGGAAGTGCCCGAAGACGGGTCTTGAGTGTTTGGGCAGGGGACTAGTCTCCCAAAGTGACTCGTTACCGCGGCCACTGTGACCGGGTTGCCGCTTACACCCTCAGTCCACGAGGGCTAATCGTAAGCCGCCCTACGGGAGTGGGACTCCCGTTGTAGGGACTTGTTGGGCCTGGCCCACTTCCTCGCGGGGAGGGCATCCTCACGGGGAGGGCATCCTCGCGGGGAGGGCATCGCCAGCAGGGGCGGTAATGAGAGAGACCTGCAATGAGACAGTTTGAAAAGCAAGACCTATGTATTGCTAATAAAATGAAGTACAAGGCCTCCCCCTGCGAAGCCGCGAAAGGGGAGGAAAATACAGTGTCCCTCCTCCCCCTCCGGCGTGAACGCTCTGGGGGAGGGGACAGGCCCGTAAGGCTAAACATAGAACTTGCGAAGTAAACGCAAGCTCCACGTGTGCTTCAGCTCCTGCTCTTGAAGGTTGGAGAGCTTGTAGGCCCCCGAGCCCAGGACCGCGGAGATCCTGTAGAGGCCCTCCCACTTGGGGGAGAGCTTACCCTGGGCCTGGGGGTCCGTCACGCGCTTGAGGACAAGGTCCCCAAGGCGGAAAGCTTTCTCGCGCACGCGCTGATTGTACGTGCGCGCCATTTCTTGCTCGTAGATGGCGTGGCGGAGGAGCGCTCGGTCGCGTTCCTCCTCCACGAGGTCGATCTCCAGACGCTGGTTGGCCTCGTTGGCCTGGTACGCTGAGGGCGTAGCTCCCTCCAGGAGCTCAACCCGCAGTGACCGGAAGCTGATCTCCGGGGGGAGGACTGCCTCCGCCCCGTAGACCAGGGAGAAGGGAGTACGCCCCGTAGCCCGGGACGGGGTCGTGCGCATGGAGCAGAGGATGCTATGGAGCTCCTCTGCCCATGCACCCCGCTTAGAAGCGGTTTGCTCGAGTCTCCAGCGCAACCCCTGTAGGATCACGCCATTGACCCTCTCGACAGCCCCATTGCTCCGGGGATGGGCCACCGAGGCGAAGTGGATGACGAGCCCCAGGCCTTCGCAGAATTCCCGGAAATAGGCCGAGTCGAATTGGGTCCCGTTGTCCATGGTGATTTCCCGGGGGACACCAAAACCACATACGACGTTTTTCCAGAAAAACCGCTGAACAGCCCGGGACGTGATGCTGGCCAAAGGCTCCGCCTCAACCCACTTTGTAAAATAGTCGACTGCGACTACCGCATACTTGTATCCCCCGGGCGCTGGGGGGAAGGGCCCTAAGAGGTCCATCCCCCAGCGCACAAAGGGCCAAGTGATGGGGATCGTCTGCAGCGCTATAGGGGGGAGGTTCGAGCCCTTGGCCATCTTCTGGCATGCCTCGCACGCGGAGACAAGGTCTCGCGCGTCGCGCATGACCGTGGGCCAATAGAAGCCCTGCCGGAGGGCCTTGGCCGTGATGGCACGCGGGGCTAGGTGAGAACCACAGCTCCCCGCGTGGATGTCTTCGAGAAGTTGAAGTCCCTCCGGCCGGGGGAGGCAGCGCAGGAGGGCAGAAGCCCCCCGCTTGTAGAGCCTCCCCTCCAGCAGGAGATATGCCCGGGCTTTAGCCCGGAGGTGTTTAGCCTCGGTCTCACTAGGAGGGTCCCCCTCCCCCTTGATGAAGGAGATGAGGGGGTCCATCCAAGACGGAGTCCGGGTGATCTCGGCGACCTCCGGGACATGAGGCTCGTCGCCCGTGTCCAGGGAGGCCATCGAGGGCTTCGTGATGATCTCCAGGAAAGCCCCCTTGGGGAGCGATTCCCGGGCGCTTGCCGCCCGGGCCAAGGCGTCGGCCCGGTCATTGTCCCTACGTGGGATATGCCGGGCCTCGAGGCCGTCGAAATGCCTCTCCATCTTTCGCACTTCCTGCAAATAAAGACTTAAGTTTGCGTCATGGCACAGGTAAGACTTGTCCATTTGGCAAACTACGAGCTGAGAATCTCCCTTGACTAGGAGGCGCTGGATCCCCAGGGAGCGCGCGAGGCGCATCCCGAGGAGCAAAGCCTCGTATTCGGCGACGTTGTTGGTTGCGGGGAACTTGAGCCGCGCGGCGTACTCGAGTTCCTTCCCCTCGGGGCTCCGGAGGACTACTCTCGCACTAGCCCCGGCGAGACACAGCGACCCATCGAACATAAGGGTCCAATGATCACTGCGTCGGGGCGGCACAGGGAGATCTTCGTCCCCGGACCCAGAGGCGGGAGTCCACTCTGCGACGAAGTCGGCGAGGACCTGCGACTTGATGGCGGAGCGGCCGGTAAGGGACAGGGAGAAGGGGGCGAGCTCGGCCCCCCACTTCCCGATCCGGACGGTGGCTTCCTTGTTCCGCAGTACCTCCCCGAGGGGGAGGGACGATGGGACGGTGATGGGGTGCCCCAGGAAGTAATGCCGAAGCTTCCGGGACGCCATGAGGAGGGCGTAGCAGATTTTCTCCATCTCCGTGTACCGAGTTTTGGCCCCTTGGAGGGCCTCACTCACGTAGTACACCGGACGCTACTGCCCCCCTTGCTCCTTCACCAAGGCCGAGCTGACGGCGACGGGGGTCGCGGCGAGGTAGAGGAGCAAGGGCTCTTCCGGAGACGGACTCACAAGCATTGGAGGGCTCGTGAGGTACTTCTTGAGGTCGTCGAACGCTTCCTGGGCCTCGGGGGTCCAACGGAACCCCTCGAGCCCTCAGAGGATCTTGAAGAACTGGAGGCCCCGCTCCCCCGACCAGGAGACAAAGCGGCTGAGTGTGGATAGGCGGCCGGAGAGCCGCTGGACATCCTTGACGGAGCGCGGCGGGGGCATATCTAGGAACGCCCGGATCTTCTCGGGGTTTGCCTCAATGCCTCGCTGGGACACGAGGAAACCTAGGAGCTTCCCCCCGCGCACCCCGAAGGCGCACTTCTCCAGGTTGAGTTTGAGCCCGAACGCGCGGAGGTTGCGGAAGGTTTCAGCCAGGTCGTCGATGTGGGAGGCTGCGCGGGGACTCTTGACAACCGCGTCTTCTACGTAGACTTCAACGTTGCGGCCGACTTGCTCTTTGAAAACCAACGTCATGAGGCGCTGGAAGGTTGCCCCCACGTTCTTGAGCCTGAAGGGCATATGGACGTAGCAGAAGGTTCCGAGGGGAGTAATAAAACTCGTCTTTTCCTCGTCCCCCTCCGCCATCCGGACTTGATGGTAACCCGAGTAGGCGTCTAGGAAGCTCATGAGCTCGCACCCCGCAGTGGAGTCGACGAGCTGATCAATCCGCGGGAGCGGGAAGTTGTCTTTGGGGCAGGCGCGGTTAAGGTCGGTGAAGTCCACGCACATCCGCCACCTGCCGGTTGATTTCTTGACGAGGACGGGGTTCGCGAGCCACTCGGGGTGCGGGACCTCCCGAATGAACCCCGCCTCTCGGAGCCGGGTGATCTCCGCCTTGATTGCCTCTTGGCGCTCGAGGGAGAGTTTCCGCAGCTTCTGTTTCACTGGGGTGACCGGGGGCCACGGCAAGCTTGTGCTCGATGACCTCCCGGGCGACGCCCCGCATGTCCGAAGGCTTCCAGGAGAAAACATCGGAGTTTTTGCGCAGAAAAGCCGCAAGCCCCGATCCGAGCGGTTTTGTCTTCACTGCCCGGAGACAGCAGGACCTTCCGGAGGCCCCCTTCCGGACGCGGCTTGAGGAGGGGCCTCCCGGGCGGTGGCGCAGCAGCATCTAGTTCCGGGGGAGAAGCCTCCCCCCCAGGCGTCTTTATGAGGTTGACGCTTCCGATTGTGGCCGCAGCGCGCTCATATAGAGCACGGGCCATGTCTTGGTCTCCCCGGACATTGATTACACCATGCGGCCCGGGGATCTTCATGCAGAGATAGTTTTGATGGGTGGCAACCCCCAGCCGGTTAATTGTCGTCCTCCCCATAATCGCATTGTAGGAGGAGGGGAGGTCTACTACGTCGAAGCGGACCAACTCGGTCCAGTAGTTCTCCGAGGTGCCGAAGGTCATTGGAAGATCTACCTTCCCCACGGGGTGGATCGCCTTCCCCGGGACAAAACCTTGCAGGGGCCCGGCAGCGGGCTGCAGGAGCTTCTCATCCACCTGCATTTCTTTCAAGGCCTTCAGGAATAGGACATCGGCGGAGCTCCCGCCGTCCACCAGGATCCGGGACAGATGGCAGTTGTAGATGGTCGCGGAGACAATGAGCGCGTCGTCGTGGGGGAAGCGAACCCCCCACGCGTCATCTGCCGTGAAGGTGAGGGGGACGTCCGACCACTTCGGTGGCGGGGACGTGTGTAGCACCCCCACAACCTTGACCTCGCGCGCGTACTCCTTACGCTGGCGCTTAGAGTCCCGCCCGGAGGCAGATCCTCCCACGATGACGTTGACGTGCCGCTGCGAAGTTTGAAAGGGGAGAGCTTCTGAAGGCTCCCCCTCCTGCGTCTGCTGACCCCCCGCGGGAGCGGGAAGGGCCGGAACAGCTGGCCGAGGGGGCAAGGAGGCCGGAGTCCCCCCCCCTGCCCGCGCTGGTCAAGGAAGTCCGTGAAGTGCTGCAGCAGCTGGCTACAATCTCGGGTAGCGTGGGTACTGGACCTGTGAAGCTGCACCACGGTCCTTCCCGCCTTCTCCCCGCGGGGCCTTCCCGGCCGCGCGAAGACTGTCCTCCCCCATGGCCCTTCGGTTTGGGGAAGGGGCGGTTGGCCCTCGGGGGGTCACGCGAGCCGCCTCCGCCCTCGAGGACAAAGGTGTCCCGAGGCCGTGGCTCGCTACGCCCCCCTTGCCTGGGGCGTTTGGGGGGATCCCTGGCCCCCCGGTCGACGGGGGTGGGAGCCCCCTGGGTCTTCTTCCAGATGTCATCTTCCTCCACCCGAGGGTACTTTCCGAGCACGTTGAAGAGCTCGTCGGCGGAAGAGGGGCAGCTCCGGGAGAGCCTTCGGTGGAGCTCCCCCGGGAGGATGCCGTTTTGCAGGCTTCAATGACCGTAGAGTCGGGGACGTGGGCCACTTTGCTCTTCACCTGAGCAAAGCGCTTGAAGAAGCTTCTGATGGTTTCCCCAGTCCTCTGTCGGACAGTGTACAGCTGCGAGGAGTCCAGGGGACGCACGTAGTTCCCCTGGAAGTTGGCACAGAACTCCCGCTTGAGCTGCGAGAAAGACTTGATGGAGCCGGCCTTCAGGTTGTAGAACCAGGAGCGGGCAATGCCGGAGAGGTAGAGGGGGAAGACGTTGCACTGTACTGTCTCATCCCCCCGGCCGCAGAGATGGCTGTGGAGTAGACCTGCACAAATTCGTAAGGGTCTGCCTCACCGTTATAATGTTCGATGTGCGGAGGGCGGTAGGGCCGCGGCCACCGGATGCTACGAAGTCTTCGGCACAGCGGCTGGTTATGTAACATCCCTATTTTTGACTATCTTTTCTGCTTACAAGTCAGCATATATTCTTTGGAATCCCTGTTGTCTCAACCCTATCTTGATCTTAGGTATGCCACTACCTTAACCTAAAAAGTTGGCTGCTAAACTTCATCTCCAGGATCGTTTTTACATTTCAGTCCAAAAGTGCTTTAGTTTAGTCCTGTTCAGAAGTTTCAGAAAACCCAAAAAGGCTAAAAGTCCCATATCATCTCCAAATACAGATCTGATCAAGTGATTACCTCTCTTTCATTTTTCTGAACATTTTTCCCTTCTGGAAGAATTCCAGAATCTCAACCGAAACCCTAGTTTCAGCCTCGACGAAAGTTTCAAACCCTAATTACCCTGTTTTCAATTTTTGCCAAAACTACCATATCTTATCGGATTTTACCATTTTTCCTTCTGGATGAGTCTAAGACATTTTGTAGCACTAAGCTGCAGAGTCAAAGTTCAAATCAGCCCTTCAGATCTCTGAAATTACACATAGGCCCAAATTCCCGAGCCAAAACCTTCACAGTTTAGTCCAAACCGTCTCATTTCAGTCCAAAACCTTGCAAACAAGCCCCTGGCCTTTTTCTCGACCACGACCAGGAGACCGCGTGCACGACCGCGACCAGTGTTCATTCGACCAACGCCCTGCCATTTTCCGCGCCGTTGAGATCGCCGCCGGCGAAGTTCCTCGCGCTGCCACCTTCACGGCCACGTAGCCACCAACCTTGCACAGCTGTACCGCCACCGTGGAACGCTTCAACCACACCGTGCCGTGTTCTTCCCCGCGCGCACGCGTGCCCGCTGTCGTCAGGAGCTCCATGCCACATGGCTGCCATCCCGGAGATCAGCACCTCGCCTTCCTGACGAAACCCCGGTTTCGCGCGATGCTCCGCCTCTGGCAGAGCCACGCCGTGTCCCCAAGCACCTCGTTGACCGCTCCAGCGCCAGAAGAAAAATCCCCGGCGATTGCTGCTGCTCCCGAGAGCTTCACCAGCGGCTATCTAAGCCCCCCCTTTGCCCAGCATCTCTTCACACCACCGCAGTTGTAAGCCTTAGCTTCCACCACCAGAGAGCAGCTGAGTTCTCCAGCGCCGCCGCGAAGACCTTCTTCCCCGGCGAGCAGTTCCTGAAGCTCACCGCGCCAGCTTCGCCCGAAGCTTCCCCCTTCAAGCCAACACCACCAGTAAGGTCCCCTTGTCTCCCTGTACGTTTCATAGCCATCAATTGGCCCCCGGAGAACCTCAACGCCGGCAATCACCGGAAAAACCGAAATCCCCTGTTCCCGTAATGCCAGTGATTCAAGCCAAATTGATCCTCGTGCCAGTTGCTATTGAGGGAAAAGAGGTGACAGGGTTTTTCCAAAAATACTTTTCTTCCAAGCTTTTCAAATCTCATGCTCATGGTAGCATTTCATATACTTAGGGCACAATCCACGTGCCTCTTAGCTATCATATGATCACTAAGTTATGATACTACCGCGACACGTCAACACATGACAGCCCATGGTAGCACCCCTTATCATGACAACACATGTCATTTGGGTAATCTTGACTTAACAAATTTTAATTTATAAAACAATACTTGTCACTAGTACAGAAATGCAATCTTCTATCGGTAAAAAACACCCTTCTACTATCGGTTTTTGTACCGATAGAGATAGACACGATAGAACAAGACTGGACATTTTCTATCGGTAAATAACCGACACTATTCTATCGGCATATTATGAATCTACCGATAGAAAACCCGTCGTAGTCTTACGTCCAGCGGCAGGGAAAGTACCATTATTCTAACGGTTAATTACAAGATTATCGACAGAAAAAATCATAATATTCTATCGGCATATTAGGAGTGTACCGATAGAAAACTCGTCGTCAGCGGTTGGAAAAGTACCACTATTCTAACGGCTAATTATAAGTTTACCGATAGGAAAAATCATAATATTCTATCGGCATCTTACAAGTTGACCGATAGAAAACTCGTCAATAGTGGATTGAAAAGTACCACTATTCTAACGGTTAACTACAAGATTACCAACAGAAAAAATCATACTATTCTATCGGCATATTAGGAGTGTACCGATAGAAAACTCGTCGTCAGCGGTTGGAAAAGTACCACTATTCTAACGGCTAATTATAAGTTTACCGATAGGAAAAATCATAATATTCTATCGGCATCTTACAAGTTGACCGATAGAAAACTCGTCAATAGCGGATTGAAAAGTACCACTATTCTAACGGTTAACTACAAGATTACCGACAGAAAAAATCATACTATTCTATTGGCATATTAGGAGTGTACCGATAGAAAACTCGTCGTCAGCGGTTGGAAAAGTACCACTATTCTAACGGTTAATTACAATATTACCGACAGAAAAAAGCTTAGTACTCTATCGGATATGTATGAGTTCACCGGCAGGAAAGGTCACACTCTTCTAACGGTTAATTTTGATTGTACCGATAGAAAAAAGTACAGTAGTCTCTCGGTTGTTGATGAATTTACCGATAGAGCATTCACATATACAGTACTTTATTTGCATTCACAATACAGTACATTCACATATACAGTACAGATGCAATACAGTATAGATTGGATACACAATACAGTACAGATGCAAGGTAAATTCACAGAACAAATTGACACATTAGGCAGTTATTCACATTTATTCACATATGTATGGACAAATACAGATTGCAATCCAATGTGGACATTTATTCACATATATATATTTATTCACATGTATATGAACAGTCTATGCAGAGTACACAAAAAGGAGAAAATTGTCATGCTGAATGGTTGGGCGCTACTTCCTCCATGACATATTGTGCCCAGATTTGTCAAAGATATATAATCTCTGCATTTTCATATTGGTCTTTCGACATGGCGATCTGCAAGCATGTGTGCATACTGAGTAACTAACTTCGATCCTAATTTAGAACGTGACACCCATTTTTGAAATTTGAGTTAGCTATCGATGCTTACCTGGGGGAATCGGGAAAAGTTTGTCTGCACTAGGTCGTACATGTAGCGCAGCACATAAAACCCGCATTCCCACGATTGCGGCTGCTGATGGCACTGAGATAATTGCATATGCGAAGACATGTTAGCTATATATTGTTTCCATAAACTAATTAAGCATAAACAAAAAGTCTCGTGAGTACCTCATATTCTTTCCAAGCTAGTGCGGAGCCCTGCGGTGCGGCATGCCTCCCTCCAGCGGACACATATTTATCAAAAGCCCTGCATTTCAGTTAGTATTGCCAGTTAATGTATTATCATTAGCTAGTGAGGTCAAAATATAAATCAAACATATAAGTTACTTACGCCTCCATATTCCCCTTGAGCACATATTCCATCGATAATCTGTCACGCATCGAATCGAGGTAGTACACCTCGTTCCTCGGCGGACAGATCACGATGAGGATCCAGTGGCCCCTGCATTGTACGTAAAAGAGGACAGCTAGCTCAAAGTACATCTCAGGTGTAACATACAAGATTGAGTTAAATTAGTACGAAATGCACTAACCTTTGGTGGTACGGCACCAGAATGAAGTCCCTGTCCTGCTGCGCCATCAGCGCGCTGGATATGTACTGCTCAGCGTGCGCGGCGTCCTGCTCTAGCATCGTGAGGCTTATTTTCTCTGGGTCGAGGAAACCCACCTTGTCACACGCAGCCTCTGATGCTAGCCTGTACATGCACCTGCATGCGAAGGACGAGATTAATATTAATTTCACAGAAAGTTACTCAGTATTCAAATGAACTGCAACATTAATGCAGAGTTAGCAAACAGAGTTAGAAAACAGCAATACATAGCATCAGCAAACTCACAGGACTCCAGTCCGTATGATGGACATATCGAGCTCCCGCCAGTTGTAGAGGTTGAACAGATCCTCGTGTGCCACGGATATAGTCCCGGGCTCACGGTGGAACTGCCCAGGCCTGTAGGGAACTAAGAAGTTCAGGCTGCGCCGAGCTCGATGTAGGTACCAGTCGTGGAGGTCTCTGGTTGATCGATCCAATTTCCGCAAAGATGCCGCTGACAGGAGTGGGAGCGCGTTCGTGAACGTCCGCGGCAGTCCCTGTCGCCCTTTGCCCTTGCCTTTGACGCCCTTTCCTTTTGCCGCCCTTGCCTTTTGCCGGGGACTGAGCGCGTACCTTCGAAGGCAAGGGCGAGGTGATGGCGTCTTTCTTCCGAGGTGGAGGCGTGGATGCGCTGGGTGGGGTCGAGGCCGTCTTTGATGTGTCCAGGTTCGCACGAGATCGGCCCTCATGCCCCGAGCTGGGGGCGCAGTCCCCTGGTAGCCCCGCGGCAGGCCACTTCAATTAATGAGCACGTATGTTAGATTATGCAAGTTGAGTGTACTGAGTAGGATGTAATCTAAAATGTGTAGGATTTACCGGTTGTATTACAAGACACTTCTTGGGCCACTGTACGTAGGAGCCCACTGCCTCAGCAAGTGTCTGCAGTTCCTCTGTTGGGACTGGCAACGGAGAATCGTTGTAGCCCGGCATGGCCATGTCCACCTGTACCTTTGCGAAACACAACCGCAGAGGTACACAGTGGACCCGGACATCCGGCCCAGACGGATATACGAAGCCGTGTCCAACCACTTCCTGCCCGGCGCCTACGTGATTCTGTAGGATGCAGCCCTCCGGCCCCTGCAAATTTGTAACAATTAAAATAGGTTAGCGAAACAACTCTAACAGAATGGGAGTGGCATCAACTTAAGTGCACAGATGAAGGCTTGCAGTACCTCAAGTAGATCCACTGGATCCGCGAGTACCTTCGAAGCGCAACTGCTTATCCGACCCCGCGGGGTACCGTCGTCCTGGG